>JAWQEG010000710.1:0-1341694 GCA_033782935.1 Petrolisthes cinctipes
TACATTGAGATGATGAATGTAAAAGTAATAATAATAACAATAATAATTACAATAGGAGTATTATAAAAAAAATGAAATATATTTGAATAAATACCAATGAATATTTAGAATCCAATAACTAGATAATAAATAAATAGATAATAATAATAATAATGATAATAATAATAGTTAACACTCATAATCCTTTTATTTACACCAGCATTGCCTAATTTCTTCAGTGTTGTCATTTCCAAGGTAATTACCCCAGATTACCATAGTTTGGTGCCATATAAGTAAAGTTTGGCCATTACCGTTTTGTAGCAGTGTTGCCACATCCGGCTAGGTCCCAGTATTCTGCCCCAGTCATTTCCTGTACTTTACCACGGTTATTTCTGGTAGTTTGACCAGGTTAGATTCCGGTAGTTTGCCCAGATTAGTCCCTGTGGTCTGATTGCGTCTAGGTTAGGTTAGGTTAGGCTAGGCTAATTTCAAAATGCCCCATTTGAATATGCCCTATCTTGGAAATGTCATAGAAGAAAATAGTCTTAGAATGGTCTAAATAAGTGGGTAATTAAAGTAGAAAAACGTACATGATAACGGCCGTTGTTTCAATATTTACCGTATTTTGCCACGGTCCTTACCACGTTTAGTTCCCGGTAGTTTGCCCAGTTAGGTCCCGGTAGTTTACTGCAGTTTAGGTTAGGAGGGGAGACCACACTCTGACATGATAATTTTGGCCTAAATTTTGCATTTATCAATTCCATGCTAAATATGTTCTTTGAGGTCCTACGCATCATGTAGTAGCAACCAAACTTGCTTATCAGCCTTCAAACCCCTCCAACCCCCCCCCCAACTACCCCCAAACACACGAAATTCCATTTTTGTTTCCTATGTTATATATGGTCATTGAATTAGTAATTTGATTAGTATTATTATGTCCCCCATCCCCATAAACCCCACCCCATAACCCCCTACCCCATAAACCCCACCTAATAACCCCCACCCCACAAACCCCATAAACCCACCCCATAACCCCCCACCCCACAATCCCCACCCCACAACCCCCACCCATAACCCCAACCCCATAAACCTACCCCACAACCCCCAACCCCATAACCCCCACCCCACAACCCCTACCCCACAACCCCCACTCCACAACCCCCACCCCACAACCACCATCCCATAACCCCCACCCCATAACCCCCAACCCCATAAACCCCACCCCACAACCACCAACCCCATAACCCCCACCCAACAACCCCGAACCCCATAACCCCCACCCCACAACCCCCTCCCCACAACCACCATCCCATAACCCCCACCCCACAACCCCCACCCCATAATCCCCACCCCATAACCCCCACCCCATGAACCCCACCCCACAACCCCCAACCCCTTAACCCCACCCCACAACCCCCAACCTCATAACCCCCATCCCACAACCCCCACCCCACAACCCCCACCCCACAACCCCCACCCAACAACCCCCATCCCATAAACTCCACCCCATAACCCCCACCCCATAACCCCCACCCCATAACCCCCACCTCATAACCCCCACCCCATAACCCCCACCTCATAACCCCTAACTCATAACCCCCAACCCCATAACCCCCACCCCATAACCCCCAACCCATAACCCCCAACCCCATAAACCCCACCCCATAACCCTCAACCCATGATCCCCACCCCATAAACCCCACCCCATAACCCCCACCCCATAATCCCCACCTCATAACCCCCACCTCATAACCCCTAACTCATAACCCCCAACCCCATAACCCCCACCCCATAACTCCCAACCCATAACCCCAATCACATAACCCCCACCCCATAACTCTCTCCCCTTAACTCCCAATCCCCAACCCCATAACCTCCAACCTTGTTCACTACCCATATCGCGACCCTTCTTCACACGGTCAACCACGGCCAGGCTGCATTCAAATTACATGTAGATGTCTTCAATACACACTCTATTCATTTTCTGAACAGTCGTAGACTATATAACAAACCCATATACAAGTACACATACATGTGTGTGTGTGTTTTTTTTTTTATGTAGAATACTCTATATGAAACTCACTGTGAATGAAAAAAGGAAAAAAACAGAAATGTAAAATGAAATTAGCCTTTACCCTCAAGTTGTCTCAAAGGATTCAGAACGCGACCATAAACAGCGCATCCTACCACTACCACTTTCCTTCACTTTTACTCCAGACTCTGTCGAGTATTATTGTACGAGCTCAAATCAAGCAAGCAAGCAATCTTTTTCTCAAGATGGGACCCAAGTCAAAGCTTAGAAGAAAGATGGCTGATATAGCGAGGAAGAAGAAGGAGAAGGCCCTGGCTGCTATTGCAGAAAAAGCAGGGGAGCAACCACAACCCCAGCAACAACCAGGACCATCAGGGGAGCAACCACAACCCCAGCCACAACCAGGACCATCGGGGGAGCAACCACAACCCCAGCCACAACCAGGACCATCGGGGGAGCAACCACAACCACAAGAGGAGGGGACAACCCAAGTGTCACCAGCCGCTGTGAAGAGACAGCTGCGAGAAAGTATCGCTGTTCCTCTTGACAGAGTGAAAGACGAATATGTCATGATTTCGAAGAGAAAATTGTTCCAAAATTTCAAAAAAAAATGTGAAAAGTGTAGAAATATTGCATTGGGTATCCCCAGTGTAGGAAGGCGACTTGGTGCAGCGAACAAAAATCGTGTGCGAGTGTAGTGTGTGTGGCGAGACGTCTGTTGCCTGGACCTCCTTCAGGTACGAACCACAGGGCAAGTATGATGTGAATATGAAGTTCGTAGAATTTGGCCTAGAAAACAATGGCTATAAAACACTTGAGGACATGGAAAAAGTGTTCGAGATGAAAATAATGTCAAGTACCAGGTTCTTTTACATTGCCCGAGAAATTGAGGCAAAAGGAATCCAAGATGGTGAAGTGAGTTTGAGACGAGCACGGGAACTCGTCCATGAATATCTTGAAAATGAACAACCAGGTTCTCCTGAAGTGAAGAATATAACAGTGACATGTGATGGTTCCTGGTCAAAGAGAGGGTTTGTGGCAAAGTTTTGTGTGGTACCAGTCATACACTTTGATACAGGACTTGTTGTGAACTATGAAGTATTGAGTAAATACTGCAGAATATGTGAGAAAAATAAAAAAACAGAAGGTGACTGGTATGCTGCACATCAGCCACAGTGCGTAAAAAAACTTTTATGGAAGTTCTCCTGCAATGGAGACAGAGGGTTGGATGAAACTGTGGAAAAGGTCAGTGGAAAAATGTAACTTTCGATATACCACTGTAAATTCAGATGGTGACTCGAAGACCTACTCATCTGTAGTGAAAGAAAAAGTGTATGGAGATGTGGAAATTCGCAAAGACGAATGCATCAATCAAGTTGCAAAGAGAGTTGGGAAGGCATTGAGAGACTATGTACAAGAAAAGAGTAGGAAAGGAGAAGGTGTTGGAGGGAGGAGAAGAGGATCCCTGACCCAGGTTACTTTAGGGAAAATCCAGGATTTTTACAGGTATGTCATAATTCGTAACCTGGATGATGTGGAGAAGATGAAAAAGGCAATTTTTGCAATAATTGAACACTGTTGTAGCACCAATGACGATCCTTGCCACGAGCTGTGCCCAGAAGGAGTTGATTCCTGGTGCTTCTTCAACAAAGCTCGAGCTGAAGGAAAGCCTACTGGAAGCCATGACCAGCATATTCACCACCCAATACGCCAAGATCTCAAGGGTGACCTGTACGACATAATGAGAAAGTACAGCACAGATGAACTCTTGTCAAGGTGCACTGGACGAACACAGAATGCCAATGAATGCCTGAATTCAGTCATATGGAGCAAGTGCTCTAAAACTGTGTTTTATCAAAAGGAGAGGGTGCATTACCTGATTGCTAAGGCCATAACTGAGTTCAACTTTGGATTTGCGCATTCTGGAGGCCTTGTGTCTTCTGGAAAAATAAGGAAAAAAATTGGAACAGGGCAGGACGTGAAAAAACACAAATTGTTTGAAAGCCGCCAAGAAAAGAAGGAAGAAAGAAGATCAAAGAAACGAAAGGCAATGGAAGAAGAAACGAAGAAAGTCACCAAAGAAGGCACCACATATGAAGCAGGAGCCTTCTAAGCAAGGACGTGAGTAAAAGGGTAGAAGTAGCTGAGGAGGAAAGGGAAGAGCCAATCCCTGGTAAAAATAAACCCCTTTTCGTTGAGTCAGCTACTTCCATAATCCCCCAGGGGTGAGACAAGTTACACTTGTCGGTAAAGGCTAATTATATAGGTAAATAAACATATAAATAATGAATAAGTGAATGATCATACAAATAATTGCAGTGTATGCACACACACACACACACAAAAATTAAATAAGACCTCCCATACCCATCTCAAATCTCATTCTCCCTTCTCAGTCCATCATATGAACTGTTTATTATTCATAATGCATCATAATATTTTGCTATATAGCATAATATATCATAATATATCGTTATATGTATCATACTGTGCTGGTATATGTCAGTGATGAACGAGGAATAAAGATTCTCGTAGTTATATATGCAAAAATAATAGTTTACCATACATCAGACACATTCTCTATACTTGAGAAATGATAGAGTACGGAAAGGAAACGGGGGATACTATTTTAGACTGCCCAACTTTCCTATATCATAAATTCGCAGTTTTCTCAAGACCCACTTTTTCAGGTGCAATTGATAACAGCTCGAACAGTGTTTATGTCATGTTCATGAAGCTTTTCACAAGTGATATACGTATATATGAGCATATTTTGTTGTTTCCATTTCCTTGATAAATGATTACCCTATTTTTGAGGATTTTTTTCATCTCAGGAATTTTATCTCCCTTTTCAAGCGATTTCAATTTCCCATTTCTAGCAGTGATATGGGGTTCTTGGCTCATGACAGTATTGCTGTATCTAGGGAGAGTGTTCACATAAAGTATGAGGAAGTTCTGAAAAAAAAAAAAAAAAAAAAAAATCCCTCAGTTGGTGAAAAAAATTGGGAAAAATAATATTTGTTGTACGATTTCAATGAAAATTGGTTATTATACGTAAAAACACACGAGGAATACGATGGTAATGAGATTTTGCCTCTACAGTAAAAAGGAGCTGAGTTAGATAGTCAGATTGTGGTTTCCCCTAATTATGTCATGTAAGGTCATACTAATTTCAAAATTTGAATATGACCTAACTTGGAAATGGGGCATTTCCGAATAAAAGTGTTTTAGAATGTTATGAATTTGTGAATAAAGAAGATAAAAATATTGTAATAGAAAATGGCAATAGAATAGATAATTACCGGTTGTTTTTATTACTCATATTTCATAATGGTTTCCCTTGTCTATACAATTTTTTTTTTGTAATTAAAAAATTGGGTAAATTTTCTGAGCTACACGTGTGAAATTTTCAGACAAAATATTGCTTTTCCAAGATTTTTTCAAGTGATTAGTTCAATTTTTACATCCATTTATTGTGCAAATGTCCTGTTTTTAGACATACATACCTAACCTAACCTAATCTAATCCAACCTAACCCACCCCAACCAAACCCAACCCGACCCAACCCAACCCGACCCAACCCAACCCAACCCGACCCAACCTAATCTAACCTAATCTGGACCATTGCAGACTAGCGGGACCTAACCATAGCAGACTACCAAGACCTAACCTGAACAGCCTATACGGAGTTTCACAAGGTAAGACCTACGGTATATCAAACTTAGGGAAGTTTGACATTAACAACTTATATCACGTTCATACAATATTCAGTTTAAAGCAGAAATATTTATACAATAATCAATTTAATTTAAAGCAGAAATATTCATGCATTATTCAATTTAGTTTAAAGCAGAAATATTCATACACTATTCAATTTAATAAAGGCAGAAATATTGATACAATATCTGGAATAGTTTGGAGGAATCATTGCTCTAAATTTATCACCCAAAACAATGTGCTATATGCCACCTTAAGGAAATCAACCTTTTGTGGTCAATTTGGAGTCAATGTAGTCCTCCAAACTCTCATTATTCAGTAATGTTTTCAGTAATTTTTCATTAAGTTTTCCTGTCTTCTTGTGTTGTTTCAGATTCCCCATCCGGATAATCTTTGGGCATATAATTAATACACCCATATTTATCATTAAAACACACCTGTACTCTTCTGATTAGACCAGCTCCCTCAGTGTCTATTTCTTCATTTTCATGGGAACAGTCTACTTTTCTTTTGATTGAATTACTATTAGGCCCTCTATTTATATTATCAAACCTTGCCATTAACTGTTTAAATAAAGAGTCAAAACCTGTTCCAACAAGTGTTCCATCAATTTCATCTAAAAACGATGCTGGATAAGTTTTAACAATTCTCTCAGCAATTACTGCCAGTGATTTCTTCCCTGGTCTTTCTGAGATTTTTGATATATCATCCACCAACACTCTCACTATCTCTCTTCTAGCAGAAGGCTTCGGTCTCTGTCCTTTTTCTAAGGAAACGAGCAAATTTGTCTTTGAAAATCTTTTCCAGGGTATTGTATAATCTTGAGCCCAATGTGATTGGTTGTAGCTTGGCACTGATTTCTCCGTCATCTAGAGCTGAAACAGTTGGCTGAATTGAGTGTGTATCTTCCTGTGATGAGTGTGTATCTTGCTGTGATGAGTGTGTATCTTCCTGTGATGATTGTATATCTTCCTGTGATGATTGTATATCTTCCTGTGATGAGTGTATATCTTCCTTTGATGAGTGTGTATCTTCCTGTGATGAGTGTGTATCTTGCTGTGATGAGTGTGCATCTTCCTGTGATGAGTGTGTATCTTGCTGTGGTGAGTGTGTATCTTCCTGTGATGAGTGTGATAATTCCTGTGATGAGTGTGTATCTTCCTGTGATGAGTGTGTATCTTCCTGTGATGAGTGTGTATCTTCCTGTGATGAGTGTGTATCTTCCTGTGATGAGTGTGTATCTTCCTGTGATGAGTGTGTATCTTCCTGTGATGAGTGTGATAATTCATGTGATGAGTGTGATAGTTCCTGTGATGAGTGTGATAATTCCTGTGATGCCGGTGCCACTGAAATATTAAGAAAACCTATAAAAAATGTTGGTGTTGATTATGCATAGTACTTAAGCCCATATGCAATAACATGCCCATCCACAACACTGTACATAATTCACACAGTGCTTCCTTCCTTCACTTCTCCCTTCCTGCATTCCATTTTTGTATGAGTTAATTTATAAGAAACATAATTGAGAAGAAAATGAGACAACATTTCATCAAAAAGATGATGTATAAGTATTTTGTGGGTACATGGGAACAATAAGTTACATAACAAGCAACAGTGATACTCTGTTTTAATTGGACCTGCAGTTAAATGACAACCCACATCAAGTGTCTGAATATACAGTACTGTACCGGTACTGTAAAAAAAAAAAAAAGATTGGCCAAGTTTGCTAGGACACAACTCATAAGCTAATATAGAATATTACCTGAGTCTTAAATGCAGGCAAGAACTGTACAGTAAGGTAAACTAATCTTAAAAAAATATGGCATGCATTATACTGTACCTTGTTTCCATTTATCAATAAGTTTACGTGCTTGAATCTCTTTCTACATGGGTGTAAGATGGGATGCTTTCACATAGTGAATATCATTAACAGTTTCTACACCAATGCTGATAAGGTGTTCACACACTTCCTCCAGTAACTGTGGAGGAAGGGTTGGAAGAATATTTTTTCAATGGTCTCCTTGATTTCCTCCATCTCCAGTCTCTGATCCCCCCCAACGGGAACCGCCTTGACATGGTAGAGGGGCTTGTGTGTCTCTGAGACCTGGCGAGCTAGACTAGAGGGGGCTCCGGCCCCTGCTCTGCCCCGATTTCGGGGAGAGAGGGCTTCCCATGCTAGTAAGGTCACCAGTGAGAGACCAGACTAAATGGTTCCCATGCATTAGGCTGCCAGTACGGGCCAACAGCGCTGCCCTCCATAGGGACTGCCCTCTAGGGGCCATCCTATGTTGGATGGTTGGGTGTCTGGGCCGGGAGATGTTGGGGAAGCGGGTCTCAGCACCATCGTGGGCATTCTTTCGAGCCATTGGGGCTGCTTTTTAAAACGAGTGGCCCAGTGGGGGAAGAGGTACCCCGCCCACGGCGACCAGCGCTCGGTCCCCTCATCTGCCTGGTAGGTAGTAGCTCTTGGCTCCTGGGGCCAAAAACATCAAATCAATGATATATGGATAAAGAAAAGCCCCAATCTCTTCCTCGAGCGGTGGTCGACCAGGCCCCCGAGACGTCACTCTCTGGTCGTGGTAATATGCAGAAAGCTGCAAATAAGACTAGACCTAGCAGGTTGTGTGTTGTGTCGAAGAACCTGTTAGCGATTTGGACACGTTAATGTTAACGAATGTACTTGCATCCTTTTCCTATGGCGCTATCCACTCCATTTTTAAGTGTTTTGGAGTAGTTCTTCGAATCCGAATCACATATGACAGTGATTGTAGGTCTAATCGGTGCTATATTACTTTCAATACAAATGCTGCTGCCAAAGCAGCATTTGAGGCAAAAGATTCTCTGACGGTGGGGGATACTCATTGTAAAGTTCAGATGATGCGGTCCACCAATGTAGTTGACAGTGACAATGACTACTGCCCTAATATATTTGATGACTCTGTAGAGCATGTCCCAAAGGAATGTCGGGTTCCTACACCCTTTTGGTTTGTGGCTTACTACAGGGAGGGACGTGGTAACCTTATCCATGCTTCCCGGTATCTGGAGAAAGAAATTGGATTATTACCAATGGGCCACATAAAGAAATATGGTACGGGCATTTTAATCAGAGCCAAAGATCTTACACAGGCCATGATGCTCCTCAATCTCCCCTGTCCTTCTGATAGCATGTTTGAATCTATTAAACCACATCGAACATTTAATTATAGCAAGGGGCGTATATATAATGAGGACCTGTATGAATTCTCTGAAGAGGACATTCTCGCTATGTGCCCAGACAGTGTCCAACGAGTAACGAAGATGAAAGGCAGTAAAAATATGATCATCCTCACTTTCTATGGCTCGCATATCCCAGATCGCATTAACATTAACCCCACCTCATTTGAGGAAGCCTTTTGTTGAGCGTCCCCTACAGTGTTTCTGTTGTTATGAGTTTGGTCATGGGAGGAGGAACTGCAACAACCGTTCCCGGTGTGGTAATTGTTCTACTTTTGACTCGCATCTTACTTCTGAGTGTCGGTCAGAGAGTTACTGCTTTTAATGCAGAGATGCTCACCCCTTGCGTTCTCGCCAATGTAAGATGTACCTCCTTGAGCAGGATATCCTCCACTTGGCTAATATTCAATTCATTAGCATAGGTAGTGCCAGACGGCAACTCAACTTCAGGCGACAGAAGGATGGTGGTGTGAAGACATACGCCTCCTCCCTTCGCCCTAAATTGGTTGCAGCACCCTCTCAACCCTCTCAAGAGGCAGCTGCTTTCTGCTTTTTGCTCGAGTGAGAATGTTTCTAAGGTTACTCTACATAATAGTTTCTCTGTCTTGGAAACTTTATCAGACACTCATTCTGTTGAACCTTCAACTGATGACAATTCTCAGACTTTAGCTAAAGGTGTCCATGTGGTAGAGGTTCACGCTGCCACACGCTCTCCAAAAAGGAAACTTAAGTCACCTAAACTGCCACAGAGATGCCTTCGTGGTTCCTCTGAGGCACTTGACTCTATAGATATTCCACCTTGTAAGGCAACCATCTCTGTGAACTCATCCATAGTTTCCTCTCAATTTCACCAGAAACGTTTTCGTGGCTCTGATGAATCTCTTGATTTAACAGAAGTTCCTCCTCGCAAGCTTCCTTCGGGATCATCAGAGGGGCGTGAAGTTAATGTGGATGCCACGGATGTTGTTACTTCAAAAGATTCAGTTTCTCTTCCGCTTGAGCAGCGGAGTGATTCTACCACCTGTATTATGGATGTTGATGTATCTGCCTGTGTCAGTGATACCACTGCTGTACAGGACAAAACCAATGTAATTGTTTCAAAGAATATACCAGCTCATATACCTTCATCTTCTAACATATCAGATGCTTCAGGGACTCGTCTACGGGTCCCAATTACTGCCCCACATACTACTCCTCGGGTTCGCTCTTCTTCTAGAGGCCTAGGATTAGACAAATCTTATTGTTTGAGTAAACCCTCAGGTCGAGGTGGTAGTGGGAAGTACCTCCGTGAGGCTTCCCAAAAATCAGTACTAAAGTAACACCGTTTAAGGTCCTTTAGTGGAATTGTGTCCTTCTGTGGGGTGACAGTTCGGTCAACCCCAGGGGTGTTTTATTGGCTTCTTTTATAGAGGATGAGGGATTAGGGGTTTTAAATACGGGAGATGTGACACATTTTAATAGCACTACTGGGACTTTTACCGCCATTGACATTTCCCTCTGCTCACCCAGTGCTCTGTTGGATTTTACTTGGAGAGTGTTGCCTGATTTATATGGCAGTGACCACTTCCCTATACTTTTAGAAGGTAACTGGTACGAACCACAGTCTCGTCTTCCTAGGTGGAAATTAGAGAAGGCTGACTGGCAGTTTTTTTAGAGAGCTAACTTCTTCGGTCTCTTCTGTAGCCGATTTTGGTAGCTCTGACGAGGCTGTAACATATTTCACTGATATGCTCCACTCTGCTGCTCTCAACTCTATCACTAGAACTTCTGGTTACTTTCCCAAACGTCCTGTCCCTTGGTGGTCATCAGTCTGCACCAACGCTGTGCGGGAGAAGCGCGCTGCTTTCTCTCGCCTTCGTCGCAATCGTGGGGACCCAACTCTTTAAAAGGCTTCCGACAGGCAAGGGCTCGGGCTAGACGAGTTTTAAAAGAGGCACGACGTGCATCTTGGAAGGCCTATGTGTCTTCAATTAATACTAAAACTCCACTCACCCAAGTGTTCAGGAGAGTCCGTATGATGGCGAGGAAGTTTTCTCCTAGTTCTCCACCTGTACTTAAGGTCAATGGAATTAAGATCATGGATGGTTTGACAGTGGCCAATACCATGGCGGAGGCTTTTGCAAAAGCCTCCAGCCGTGACTCTCGACCTCTGGCTGTCAGGCATTAGTTAAGAGCCAAGGAGCGTACTGTCCTGGATTTCTCAGGGAACGAGAATGAAAGTTATAACCATATATTCACCCTGAAAGACCTGCATTTTGCTCTCTCTCTCTGCGGCGACACTTCTCCTGGGCCAGACAACATCCCATATGCAATGTTACGACACTTGGGTGAGGAGGCGATCTCACTTCTTTTAGCTTTATATAACAGAATCTGGCTGGAGGGTGTCTTCCCTTCTGGGTGCAGGGTTGCTACCATCCTTCCTTTCCTCAAGCTGGGCAAGGACTCTGGTGTGGCCCTCAGTTATCGACCAATTGCCTTGACCTCCTGTCTCTGTAAATTATTTGGAAAGATGGTGAATGTCAGACTGGTATACTTCTTAGAACGGGGTGATTTTCTGTCTCCGTCCCAGTCTGGCTTTCGTAAACACCGTTCCACTACAGATGCTCTGGTCAGGTTGGAAGCTGCTGCATGCGAGGCCTTTGCACGACATCAACACCTTGTCTGTGTATTCTTTGATTTAGAGAAAGCCTATGACACTACATGGCAATATGGCATCCTGCAGCAGCTCCATTTATATGGCCTGCGGGGTCGCATTTCTTAAGGAGTTTCTCAGTGGTCGCAGTTTTTTCTGTGAGGGTTGGTACCACCCACTCAGCATCTGTTGCACAGGAGGAGGGCATCCCCCAGGAAAGCGTCCTCAGTGTCACATTGTTTGCAGTAGCAATTATTGCCATTGCCTCATCCCTTCCAGACGGTATAGCTAACTTGATGTACGTTGGCGACCTAGCAGTCTGGTTTGCTGCTTCCCGTATGTCAGTGGCAGAGCGGCGCATGCAGCTTGCCCTTGACAGGGTGTCACGTTGGACTGGTTCACATGGGTTTCGATTTTCTCCTTCCAAGACAGTTGCTATGCACTTCTGCGGCATCCGAGGCATCAACCCCGATCCGGACTTATTCATGTATGGTCATCGGATACGCTGTGTCGAGGAGACTCGCTTTTTGGGTCTCCTTTTTGACAAGGTTTTGACTTGGGTGCCACACTTACGTACACTTAAGGTCTCTTGCCTCAAGGCTCTTAACCTGTTGAGGGCCCTGGGCCATACATCCTGGGAGGCTGATCGGGCCACCCTCCTCCGCCTATACCATGTTCTTATTAGGTCAAAACACGACTATGGGTGTGAGGTGTACTCTTCTGCCACCGATGCCCGTCTCAGAGTTTTAGACCCTGTTCATCATGCTGGAGTACGTCTGGCGACCGGAGCCTTTAGGTCGTCCCCAATCCCCAGTCTCCTGGTGGACGCTAATGAGCCACCTCATGATCTCCGTCGCCAGTCCTTGATGGTTCGTTGTTGGCATCGATTACATCGACTTTCTGACTCCCTTCCCTGCTTGGCAGTGTCATCTGATATCATGTCTCAGTACTACCTTTTACATTCTCGTACACCATGGCCCTTTGGCTTCCAGGTCAGGAAGGCTATGGAGGAGATGGGCATTGATGACTTACAGATTTGTCCTGTGAGGGTCCCCAGGGTGGCTCCATGGCTTTTTCCAGAAGTTTTTCCCTACACCTGCTTTACAGACAAGAAGGAATCTCTTTCTCCTCCAGTGGCTCGTTCCCTCTTTTTAGAACATGCCTTCACTCACAGGGAGTCCCTCCCTGTGTACACTGATGGGTCAAAGTCTGATGCTGGAGTTGGCTTTGGAGTTGTCTTTCCTGACTTTTGCCGTGGCGGCAGGCTCCCTTCTGTCATGTCAATTTTTACTGCTGAGCTCTCGGCCATTTTATATGCCCTCCAAGTAAATTTTACTCTCCCTCAGCCTCCGTTTACTATTTTTAGCGATTCCTGTAGTGCCTGGCAGGCCTTGTGTAATTTTAACTCTTCCCATCCTCTGGTGTTGGCCATTCTTGAGTGGCTTGTCATCCTGGGTCGTCGTGGCCGCAAAATCACTTGTTGTTGGGTCCCGGCCCATGTGGGTGTTGATAGGAATGAGCGGGCTGACGCCCTGGCTAAGGCTGCGGTCTCCAATTCCCGGCCTCCTGCCAGGCATCATCCTGTTCCTGCAGTGGACCTTCGACCCTACATGGATGCTACTGTTTGTTCCTGCTGGCAGGACAGATGGGATGCCGTCGGGGCTAACAAGCTCCGCGACATCCGCCAGCACCTTGGTTTGTGGAGCTACAGTGGCCTGTCCCGCTGGTGGGAGACGGCTCTTGTCCGTCTGCACATTGGCCACACATTATTGACTCATTGCTTTTTAATGGAGAGGGCTCACCCTCCCTACTGTGATGATTGTCTGGTCCCTTTGACAGTGCAGCATCTTATTGTTGAGTGTCCCAGCCTTGGTGACCTTCGTCGAAGGCACCTCTCTGAGTACCAGGAGGGTGACGGTTCTTACAGTCTCTCTCAGGTCCTCGGGGAGGAGGCTTGTGGTGTGGGAGAGAACACCCTCTCGTATGTGGAGGAGGCTGGCCTTCTCCACAAATTGTGAATTTTATTGTATTTATGGCTATTAATTTTTAGGTAGTTAAAGTTTAATGTTTCTTTCGTTAATATTTCAATTCTTTTATATATCTAACTTAAGTAGGTTATTTCATTAATATATGATTTTTTGGAAGATGTGGTTTTTATTCATGCTGCTTCTCCCTTTCGAGGTAGTGAAAATTATTTAATCTTTTTACATATTTTATTAATGATGTAGATGACCATTTTATGTTGGGCAGTATATGACCATTGCTGTTGCGCCGCCAGATGCCTAATAGCATCAATAAATAAATCAATCAATCCAGTCTCTGATAATTAGAAAATAATTAGAAAATGAAACAGCTACTGCTAGATTAAACCCATAATGATCCAAACCAAGGAAGTAAGTTAACATAACTGCACATAGGCCTACCATATCTCATTAGAACAGTTTAACTTAGCTAGCTGAGCTCAGGGAAGCCGAACCCCAGTCATTTAACCATTTTCATTTTACTTATGATTTTTGTGTAAAAAATTCAATGTAGAACACAATTAAAGGTAGAGAAGTGGAGTTACTTTAGTATGCTGTACATTACTCATATAAGCAGTTTTCATAATTACAGTGCATATGGTACAGTACTGTACTTTACCTGTCATGTAAATCACTGTCTCTCTACTACTTGTACTACAAGTATCACTATCACTGTCATCAGCTTCATAACCATCATGGTCCTTAGCTACAACCAATTCCAGTTCAGAATGTTTTAATCTTTTGTATGGAACTTTAACAATTAGCTTCCATTTCAGTTCAACCTTTTGTCATTTTCTTGAAATCATGCCCCAGGGAAAGGAGATGAATATAATGTACTGTAGTACTGGTATATAGTACTGTACAGGAAATCTAATGTTCTACATGAATATAGAATTATAATCTTTAAATGACCTTTTCAATTTTCTTGGAAGTCTTATGCAGATATATTGTGTTTGAGTGGGATCAACAATTATTTTCCTCTTTTGTAGTCAACCAGTGGGTAATAATCTAGGAGTTTAGAAAATTCTGTACATTTAAAGGAAGAGCATGGGAAGGTGTTCAATACTGTAGATAATTGCAACTCCTTGGAAATTTGTTCTGTGAATTTTTTTTACTAAAAATTATGCTTTTGTACAGGAGTTCAATATTATGAACTGAATCTCACCTAACATTAGACCCTGTTCACATTTACTTAACACCACATAGTGTCCCTTCTTGTATGGAGTCCCCATTATTGTCACTTCCAAGCTAACGTCTGCACCTTCAGTAATCTGACACATCATTAAGGCTTTTTTAATATCTGAACTTTATGTATCTGAGATTAACAAAATGTTTTTTACAACCTCTATATCAGTGGGAAAATATGAACTGGCCTGTTTGTATGCTTGTAATAACTGATGTTTTTCACTCATGGTCTGACACACATTCTTGAAGGAATGGGCACTTTTAATGCATCCTTTGAAGTAGCAGTGCTTGCTTTCAAAGCGTAATGTCCACAAACGAATTAATGGGCCAAACAGCAAAATTAGGTTTGGGTAATGTTTTAGAAAATGATGCTTTGGCCTCAGTTTGTCATTTGAAAAATTCTTTGTCTGTCTTCTAAATATTCATTAATAAGTATTGCTAGATATGCAAGGTCAGAGTCGTCAAACTTTGGGGCACAGATAATTTCAGTAATGTTACGTAATAACAGGAACAACTGCCAAACAGGATCATTAACATCAACTATTTTGCCATATAATATAACAGGCAACAGCCTGATTAAACACCAGTTTTGTGTAGCCTGACCACCTAATTTAGTACCTGAAGTATTTACTTGACATGGCATTGAGGCAGCATCTGTACCACGATAAAGAAACATAATTATACACTGATTAAGTTCTGCATAAGTTAGCCATCTCTTTTCATTTACTAAATTCTTCAATATCAGAGCAACATTATAATCACCAACACCCTAAAAAATGTCATGACCCAGGCATGGTGGAAAACCTGCTTTGCAGACATGATAATATTTCAGTGCATTGAATGGATAATTAAATTTAATACCTATGACATTATTTAAAATTTTGACAGTGTTCTCATTTTAAAGTTGTTGTATTGCTAATGTATAGTCTTCCACTGTTCTCATTACACCAACATGCACAGGGTCAGTAGGAAATTCTTTTAGGGTTATGTTACAATATCTACAAAAATTTTCTGTAAAAGCACCAATGCCATGAAACCCCAAGTTATCCCAAGTAATGCAATATAGTGTCCCCTTCAAATAATCATTATTAATTTGAATGCCGTTGTTCTCAAGTTCCTTCAAGTCTTCAATTAATTTTGAAAATATTTTACTAAAACCAAAATGTTTAGATGGACTTATTTGCACCACCACATTAATGACTGTTGATAATTACAGTCCAAGCACTGTAATGACACCCACACATCCACCACCTCATGAATGACTGTTGATATTTACAGTCCAAGCACTGTAATGACACCCACACACCCATAAACCCATGAATGACTATTGATATTTACAGCCCAATCACTGTAATGAAACCCACACACCCACCACCCTATGAATGACTGTTGATATTTACAGTCCAAGAACTGTAATGACACCCACACACCCACCACCCCATGAATGACTGTTGATATTTACAGTAAAAGCACTGTAATGACGCCCCACACTAACCACCTCATGAATGATGGTTGATATTTACAGTCCAAGCACTGGAATGACATCCACACACCCACCACCCCATGAATGACTGTTGATATTTACAGTCGAAGCACTGTAATAACACCCACACACCCACCACCTCATGAATTACTGTTGATATTTACGGTCCAACCTCTGTAATGACACCCACACAACCCATGAATGACTGTTGATAGTTACAGTCCAAGCACTGTAATGCCAACCACCACCCTATGAATGACTGTTTATATTTACAGTCCAAGCACTAATGACCCACACAAACCCACCACCCAATGAATGACATAATTTTTACAGTCCGAGCACTGTAATGACACCCACACACCCACCACCCCATGAATGACTGTTGATATTTACCGTCCAAGCACTATAATGACACCCACACACCCACCAACCCATGAATGACTGTTGATATTTACAGTCCAAGCACTGTAATATCACCCTCACACCCACCACCCCATGAATGACTGTTGATATTTACAGTCAAAGCACTGTAATGACACCCTCACACCCACTACCCCATGAATTATGGTTGATATTTACAGTCCAAGCACTGTAATGACACCCACACACCCACCACCCCATGAATGACTGTTGATATTTACAGTCCAAGCACTCTAATGACACTTACCACACTATGAATGACTGTTGATATTTACAATCAAAATACTGTAATGACACCCACACACCCACCATTCCATGAATGAATGTTGATATTTACAGTCCAAGCACTGTAATGACACCCACACACACACCACCCCATGAATGATTGTTAATATTTACAGTCCAAGCTCTGTAATGACACTCACACACACACCACCAAATGGATGACTGTTAATATTTACAGTCCAAGCACTGTAATGACAGCTACACACCCACCACCCTATGAATGACTGTTGATATTTACAGACTAAGCACTGGTATGACACCCACACACCCACCACCCCATGAATGACTGTTGATATTTATAGTCCAAGCACTGTAATGACACCCACACACCAACCACCCCATGAATGACTGTTGATATTTATAGTCCAAGCACAGTAATGACACCAACACACTCACCACCCCATAAATGACTGTTGATATTTACAGTCCAAGCACTGTCATGACACCCACACACCCACCACCCCATGAATGACTGTTGATATTTACAGTCCAAGCACTCTAATAACACCCTCACAACTTATGAATGACTGTTGATATTTCAAGTTCAAGCACTCTAATGACACCCACCACCCTATTGATGACTGTTGATATTTACAATCCAACCATTGTAATGACACCCACACACCCACCACCCCATGAATGACTGTTAATATTTACAGTCCAAGCACTGTAATGTCACCCTCACACCCACCACCCCATGAATGACTGTTGATATTTACAGTCAAAGCACTGTAATGACATCCACCACCCTATGAATGACTGTTGATATTTACAATCAAAATACTGTAATGACACCCACACACCCACCATCCCATGAATGAATGTTGATATTTTCAGTCCAAGCACTGTAATGACACCAACACACACACCACCCCATAAATGACTGTTGATATTTACAGTCCAAACTCTGTAATAACACTCACACACACACCACCCCATGAATGACTGTTGATATTTACAGTCCAAGCACTCTAATGACACCCACCACCCTATGAATGACTGTTGATATTTATAGTCTAAGCACAGTAATGACACCCACACACCCACCACCCCATGAATGACTGTTGATATTTAAAGTCAAAGCACTGTAATGACACCCACACACCCACCACCCCATGAATGACTGTTGATATTTATAGTCCAAGCACTGTAATGACACCAACACACTCACCACCCCATAAATGACTGTTGATATTTACAGTCCAAGCACTGTCATGACACCCACACACCCACCACCCCATGAATTACTGTTGATATTTACAGTCCAAGCACTCTAATGACACCCTCACAACCCATGAATGACTGTTGATATTTCCAGTTCAAGCACTCTAATGACACCCACCACCCTATTGATGACTGTTGATATTTACAATCCAACCATTGTAATGACACCCACACACCCACCACCCCATGAATGACTGTTGATATTTACAGTCAAAGCACTGTAATGACATCCAAACACCCACCATCCCCATGAATGACTGTTAATATTTACAGTCCAAGCACTGTAATGTCACACACACATCCACCACCTAATGAATGATGGTTGATATTTACAGTCCAAGAACTGTAATGACACCCCACACCCACCACCCCATGAATTATGGTTGATATTTACAGTCCAAGCACTGTAATGACACCAACACACCCACCACTCCATGAATGACTGTTACTATTTACAGTCTAAGCACTCTAATGATACCCACCACCTTATAAATGACTGTTGATATTTACAATCAAAACACTGTAATGACACCCACACACACATCACCCCATGAATGACTGTCAATATTTTACAGTCCAAGCACTGTAATGACACCCACATACATACCACACCATGATTGACTGTTGATATTTACAGTCCAAGCACTATAATGACAGCCACACACCCACTATCCCATAAATGACTGTTGATACTTACAGTCCAAGCACTGTAATGACACCTACACACACACAACCCCATGAATGACTGTTGATATTTACAGTCCAAGCTCTGTAATGACACTCACACACCCACCACCCTATAAATGACTGTTGATTTTTTCAGTCCAAGAACTGTAATGACACCTACACACCCACCACCCCATAAATGAATGTCAATATTTACAGTCTGAGCACGGTAATGACACCCACAAACCCACCACCCCATGAATGACTGTCGATATTTACAGTCAAAACACTGTAATGACAGCCACACACCCCCTACCCTATGAATGACTGTTGATATTTACAGTCCAAGCACTGTAATGACACTAATACACCCACCACTCCATGAATGACTGTTAATATTTACAGTCCAAGCACTTTAATGATACCCACCACCTTATAAATGACTGTTGATATTTACAAGCAAAACACTGTAATGACACCCACACACCCACCACCAAATGAATTACTGTCGATATTTACAGTCAAAGCACTGTAATGACACCCCTACACCCACTACCTCATAAATTATGGTTGTTATTTACAGTCCAAGCACTGTAATGACACCCACACACCCACCACCCCATGAATGACTGTTGATATTTACAGTCCAAGCACTCTAATGACACTCATACAGCCACCACCCCACGAATTACTTGATATTTACAGTCTAAGCACTGTAATGACACCCACACACCCACCATCCTATGAATGAATGTTGATATTTACAGTCCAAGCACTGTAATGACACCCACACACACACCACCCCATAAATGACTGTTGATATTTACAGTCCAAGTTCTGTAATGACACTCACACACACACCAACCCTTGAATGACTGTTGATATTTACAGTCCAAGCACTGTAATGACACCCACCACCCTATGAATGACTGTTGATATTTATAGTCTAAGCACTGTAATGACACCCACACACCCACCACCCCATGTATGACTGTTGATATTTATAGTCCAAGCACAGTAATGACACCAACACACTCACCACCCCATAAATGACTGTTGATATTTACAGTCCAAGCACTGTCATGACACCCACACACCCACCACCCCATGAATGACTGTTGATATTTACAGTCCAAGCACTCTAATGACACCCTCACAACCCATGAATGACTTTTGATATTTCAAGTTCAAGCACTCTAATGACACCCACCACCCTATTGATGACTGTTGATATTTACAATCCAACCATTGTAATGACACCCACACACCCACCATCCCCATTAATGACTGTTAATATTTACAGTCCAAGCACTGTAATGTCACACACACATCCACCACCCAATGAATGATGGTTGATATTTACAGTCCAAGAACTGTAATGACACCCCACACCCACCACCCCATGAATTATGGTAGATATTTACAGTCCAACCACTGTCATGACACCCACACACCCACCACCCCATGAATGACTGTTGACACTTACAGTCCAAGCACTGTAATTACACCTACACACACAACCCCATAAATTACTGTTGATATTTACAGTCCAAGCTCTGTAATGACACTCACACACCCACCACCCTATAAATGACTGTTGATTTTTTAAGTCCAAGAACTGTAATGACACCTACACACCCACCACCCTATAAATAAATGTCAATATTTACAGTCTGAGCACTGTAATGACACCCACAAACCCACCACCCCATGAATGACAGTCGATATTTACAGTCAAAGCACTGTAATGACAGCCACACACCCCCCACACTATGAATGACTGTTGATATTTACAGTCTAAGCACTGTAATGACACTAATACACCCAACACTCCATGAATGACTGTTAATATTTACAGTCCAAGCACTTTAATGACATCCACCACCTTATAAATGACTGTTGATATTTACAATCAAAACACTGTAATGACACCCACACACCCACCACCCCATGAATGACTGTCGATATTTACAGTCCAAGCACTGTAATGACACCCCCACACCCACTACCTCATTAATTATGGTTGTTATTTACAGTCCAAGCACTGTAATGACACCCACACACCCACCACCCCATGAATGACTGTTGATATTTACTGTCAAAGCACTGTAATGACATCCAAACACCCACCATCCCCATGAATGACTGTTAATATTTACAGTCCAAGCACTGTAATGTCACACACACATTCACCACCTAATGAATGATGGTTGATATTTACAGTCCAAGAACTGTAATGACACCCCACACCCACCACCCCATGAATTATGGTTGATATTTACAGTCCAAGCACTGTAATGACACCAACACACCCACCACTCCATGAATGACTGTTACTTTTTACAGTCTAAGCACTCTAATGACACACACCACCTTATAAATGACTGTTGATATTTACAATCAAAACACTGTAATGACACCCACACACCCATCACCCCATGAATGACTGTCGATATTTTAAAGTCCAAGCACTGTAATGACACCCACATACATACCACCCCATGATTGACTGTTGATATTTACAGTCCAAGCACTATAATGACAGCCACACACCCACTATCCAATAAATGACTGTTGATACTTACAGTCCAAGCACTGTAATGACACCTACACACACACAACCCCATGAATGACTGTTGATATTTACAGTCCAAGCTCTGTAATGACACTCATACACCCACCACCCTATAAATGACAGTTGATTTTTTCAGTCCAAGAACTGTAATGACACCTACACACCCACCACCCAATAAATGAATGTCAATATTTACAGTCTGAGCACGGTAATGACACCCACAAACCCACCACCCCATGAATAACTGTCGATATTTACAGTCAAAGCACTGTAATGACAGCCACACACCCCCCACCCTATGAATGACTGTTGATATTTACAGTCAAAGCACTGTAATGACACTAATACACCCACAACTCCATGAATGACTGTTAATATTTACAGTCCAAGCACTTTAATGACACCCACCACCTTATAAATGACTGTCGATATTTACAATCAAAACACTGTAATGACACCCACACACCCACCACCCCATGAATGACTGTCGATATTTACAGTCAAAGCACTGTAATGACACCCACACACCCACCACCCAATGAATGACTGTTGATATTTATAGTCCAAGCACTGTAATGACACCCACATACCAACCACCCCATGAATGACTGTTAATATATATAGTCCAAGCACAGTAATGACACCAACACACTCGCCACCCCATAAATGACTGTTGATATTTACAGTCCAAGCACTATCATGACACCCACACACCCACCACCCCATGAATGACTGTTGATATTTACAGTCCAAACACTCTAATGAAACCCACACAACCCATGAATGACTGTTGATATTTCAAGTTCAAGCACTCTAATGACACCCACCACCCTATTGATGACTGTTGATATTTACAATTCAACCATTGTAATGACACTCACACACCCACCACCCCATGAATGACTGTTAATATTTACAGTCCAAGCACTGTAATGTCACCCTCACACCCACCACCCCATGAATGACTGTTGATATTTACAGTCAAAGCACTGTAATGACATCGAAACGCCCACCATCCCCATTAATGAATGATAATATTTACAGTCCAAGCACTGTAATGTCACACACACATCCACCACCCAATGAATGATGGTTGATATTTACAGTCCAAGAACTGTAATGACACCCCACACCCACCACCCCATGAATTATGGTTGATATTTATAGTCCAAGCACTGTCATGACACCCACACACCCACCACCCCATGAATGACTGTTGATATTTACAGTCCAATCACTCTAATGACACCCTCACAATCCATGAATGACTGTTGATATTTCCAGTTCAAGCACTCTAATGACACCCAACACCCTATTGATGACTGTTGATATTTACAATCCAACCATTGTAATGACACCCACACACCCACCAACCCATGAATGATGGTTGATATTTACAGTCCAAGAACTGTAATGACACCCCACACCCACCACCCCATGAATTAGGGTTGATATTTACAGTCCAAGCACTGTAATGACACCAACACACCCACCACTCCATGAATGACTGTTACTATTTACAGTCTAAGCACTCTAATGACACCCACCACCTTATAAATGACTGTTGATATTTACAATCAAAACACTGTAATGACACCCACACACCCATCACCCCATGAATGACTGTCGATATTTTACAGTCCAAGCACTGTAATGACACCCACATACATACTACCCCATAATTGACTGTTGATATTTACAGTCCAAGCACTATAATGACAGCCACACACCCACTATCCCATAAATGACTGTTGATACTTACAGTCCAAGCACTGTAATTACACCTACACACACAACCCCATAAATTACTGTTGATATTTACAGTCCAAGCTCTGTAATGACACTCACACACCCACCACCCTATAAATGACTGTTTATTTTTTCAGTCCAAGAACTGTAATGACACATACACACCCACCACCCCATAAATAAATGTCAATATTTACAGTCTGAGCACTGTAATGACACCCACAAACCCACCAACCCATGAATGACTGTCGATATTTACAGTCAAAGCACTGTAATGACAGCCACACACCCCCCACACTATGAATGACTGTTGATATTTACAGTCTAAGCACTGTAATGACACTAATACACCCAACACTCCATGAATGACTGTTAATATTTACAGTCCAAGCACTTTAATGACATCCACCACCTTATAAATGACTGTTGATATTTACAATCAAAACACTGTAATGACACCCACACACCCACCACCCCATGAATGACTGTCGATATTTACAGTCAAAGCACTGTAATGACACCCCCACACCCACTACCTCATAAATTATGGTTGTAATTTACAGTCCAAGCACTGTAATGACACCCACACACCCACCACCCCATGAATGACTGTTGATATTTACAGTCCAAGCACTCTAATGACACTCACACAGCTACCACCCCACGAATTACTTGATATTTACAGTCTAAGCACTGTAATGACACCCACACACCCACCATCCCATGAATGAATGTTGATATTTACAGTCGAAGAACTGTAATGACACCCACACACACACCACCCCATAAATGACTGTTGATATTTACAGTCCAAGCTCTGTAATGACACTCACACACACACCACCCCATGAATGACTGTTGATATTTACAGTCCAAGCACTCTAATGACACCCACCACCCTATGAATGACTGTTGATATTTATAGTCTAAGCACTGTAATGACACCCACACACCCACCACCCCATGAATGACCGTTGATATTTATAGTCCAAGCACTGTAATGACACCCACACACCCACCACCCCATGAATGACTGTTGATATTTATAGTCCAAGCACTGTAATGACACCAACACACTCACCACCCCATAAATGACTGTTGATATTTACAGTCCAAGCTCTGTCATGACACCCACACACCCACCACCCCATGAATGACTGTTGATATTTACAGTCCAAGCACTCTAATGACACCCTCACAACCCATGAATGACTTTTGATATTTCCAGTTCAAGCACTCTAATGACACCCACCACCCTATTGATGACTGTTGATATTTACAATCCAACCATTGTAATGACACCCACACACCCACCACCCCATGAATGACTGTTAATATTTACAGTCCAAGCACTGTAATGTCACCTTCACACCTACCACTCCATGAATGACTGTTGATATTTACAGTCAAAGCACTGTAATGACATCCAAACACCCAACATCCCCATGAATGACTGTTAATATTTACAGTCCAAGCACTGTAATGTCACACACACATCCACCACCCAATGAATGATGGTTGATATTTACAGTCCAAGAACTGTAATGACACCCCACACCCACCACCCCATGCATTATGGTTGATATTTACAGTCCAAGCACTGTAATGACATCAACACACCCACCACTCCATAAATGACTGTTACTATTTACAGTCTAAGCACTCTAATGACACCCACCACCATATAAATGACTGTTGATATTTACAATCAAAACACTGTAATGACACCCACACGCCCATCACCCCATATATGACTGTCGATATTTTACCGTCCAAGCACTGTAATGACACCCACATACATACCACCCCATGATTGACAGTTGATATTTACAGTCCTAGCAATATAATGACAGCCACACACCAACTATCCCATAAATGACTGTTGATACTTACAGTCCAATCACTGTAATGACAACTACACACACACAACTCCATTAATGACTGTTGATATTTACAGTCCAAGCTCTGTAATGATACTCTCACACCCACCACCCTATAAATGACTGTTGATTTTTTCAGTCCAAGAACTGTAATGACACCCACACACCCACCACCCCATAAATAAATGTCAATAATTACAGTCTGAGCACTGTAATGACACCCACAAACCCACCACCCCATGAATGACTGTCGATATTTACAGTCAAAGCACTGTAATGACAGCCACACACCCCCCACCCTATGAATGACTGTTGATATTTACAGTCCAAGCACTGTAATGACACCCACACACCCAACACTCCATGAATGACTGTTAATATTTACAGTCCAAGCACTTTAATGACATCCACCACATTATAAATGACTGTCGATATTTACAATCAAAACACTGTAATGACACCCACACACCCACCACCCCATGAATGACTGTCGATATTTACTGTCAAAGCACTGTAATGACACCCCTACACTCACTACCTCATAAATTATGGTTGTTATTTACAGTCCAAGCACTGTAATGACACCCACACACCCACTACCCCATGAATGACTGTTGAGATTTACAGTCCAAGCACTCTAATGACACTCACACAGCCACCACCCCACAAATTACTTGATATTTACAGTCTAAGCACTGTAATGACACCCACATACATACCACCCCATAAATGACTGTTGATACTTACAGTCCAATCACTGTAATGACACCCACACACCCACCACCCCATGAATGACTGTTGATATTTACAGTCCAAGCACTCTAATGACACCCTCACAACCCATGAATGACTGTTGATATTTCCAGTTCAAGCACTCTAATGACACCCACCACCCTATTGATGACTGTTGATATTTACAATCAAAACACTGTAATGACACCCACACACCCACCACCCCATGAATGACTGTCGATATTTACAGTCAAAGCACTGTAATGACACCCCCACACCCACTACCTCATAAATTATGGTTGTTATTTACAGTCCAAGCACTGTAATGACACCCACACACCCACCACCCCATGAATGACTGTTGATATTTACAGTCCAAGCACTCTAATGACACTCACACAGCCACCACCCCACCAATTACTTGATATTTACAGTCTAAGCACTGTAATGACACCCACACACCCACCATCCCATGAATGAATGTTGATATTTACAGTCCAAGAACTGTAATGACACCCACACACACACCATCCCATAAATGACTGTTGATATTTACAGTCCAAGCTCTGTAATGACACTTACACACACACCACCCCATGAATGACTGTTGATATTTACAGTCCAAGCACTCTAATGACACCCACCACCCTATGAATGACTGTTGATATTTATAGACTAAGCACTGTAATGACACCCACATACCCACCTCCCCATGAATGACTGTTGATATTTATAGTCCAAGCACTGTAATGACACCCACATACCCACCACCCCATGAATGACTGTTGATATTTATAGTCCAAGCACTGTAATCACACCAACACACTCACCACCCCATAAATGACTGTTGATATTTACAGTCCAAGCACTGTCATGACACCTACAAACCCACCACCCCATGAATGACTGTTGATATTTACAGTCCAAGCACTCTAATGACACCCTCACAACCCATGAATGACTGTTGATATTTCCAGTTCAAGCACTCTAATGACACCCACCACCCTATTGATGACTGTTGATATTTACAATCCAACCATTGTAATGACCCCCACACACCCACCACCCCATGAATGACTGTTAATATTTACAGTCCAAGCACTGTAATGTCACCCTCACACCTGCCACCCCATGAATGACTGTTGATATTTACAGTCAAAGCACTGTAATGACATCCAAACACCCACCATCCCCATGAATGACTGTTAATATTTACAGTCCAAGCACTGTAATGTCACACACACATCCACCACCCAATGAATGATGGTTGATATTTACAGTCCAAGAACTGTAATGACACCCCACACCCACCACCCCATGAATTATGGTTGATATTTACAGTCCAAGCACTGTAATGACATCAACACACCCACCACTCCATAAATGACTGTTACTATTTACAGTCTAAGCACTCTAATGACACCCACCACCATATAAATGACTGTTGATATTTACAATCAAAACACTGTAATGACACCCACACACCCATCACCCCATGAATGACTGTCGATATTTTACCGTCCAAGCACTGTAATGACACCCACATACATACCACCCCATGATTGACAGTTGATATTTACAGTCCAAGCACTATAATGACAGCCACACACCAACTATCCCATAAATGACTGTTGATACTTACAGTCCAATCACTGTAATGACACCTACACACACACAACTCCATGAATGACTGTTGATATTTACAGTCCAAGCTCTGTAATGACACTCTCACACCCACCACCCTATAAATGACTGTTGATTTTTTCAGTCCAAGAACTGTAATGACACCCACACACCCACCACCCCATAAATGAATGTCAATAATTACAGTCTGAGCACTGTAATGACACCCACAAACCCACCACCCCATGAATGACTGTCGATATTTACAGTCAAAGCACTGTAATGACAGCCACACACCCCCCACCCTATGAATGACTGTTGATATTTACAGTCCAAGCACTGTAATGACACTAATACACCCAACACTCCATGAATGACTGTTAATATTTACAGTCCAAGCACTTTAATGACATCCACCACCTTATAAATGACTGTCGATATTTACAATCAAAACACTGTAATGACACCCACACACCCACCACCCCATGAATGACTGTCGATATTTACTGTCAAAGCACTGTAATGACACCCCCACACTCACTACCTCATAAATTATGGTTGTTATTTACAGTCCAAGCACTGTAATGACACCCACACACCCACCACCCCATGAATGACTGTTGATATTTACAGTCCAAGCACTCTTATGACACTCACACAGCCACCACCCCACGAATTACTTGATATTTACAGTCTAAGCACTGTAATGACACCCACATACATACCTCCCCATGATTGACTGTTGATATTTACAGTCCAAGCACTATAATGACAGCCACACACCAACTATCCCATAAATGACTGTTGATACTTACAGTCCAATCACTGTAATGACACCCACACACCCACCACCCCATGAATGACTGTTGATTTTTGCAGTCCAAGCACTCTAATGACACCCTCACAACCCATAAATGACTGTTGATATTTCCAGTTCAAGCACTCTGACACCCACCACCCTATTGATGACTGTTGATATTTACAATCCAACCATTGTAATGACACCCACACACCCACCACCCCATGAATGACTGTTAATATTTACAGTCCAAGCACTGTAATGTCGCCCTCACACCCACCACCCCATGAATGACTGTTGATATTTACAGTCAAAGCACTGTAATGACATCCAAACACCCACCATCCCCATGAATGACTGTTAATATTTACAGTCCAAGCACTGTAATGTCACACACACATCCACCACCCAATGAATGATGGTTGATATTTACAGTCCAAGAACTGTAATGACACCCCACACCCACCACCCCATGAATTATGGTTGATATTTACAGTCCAAGCACTGTAATGACATCAACACACCCACCACTCCATAAATGACTGTTACTATTTACAGTCTAAGCACTCTAATGACACCCACCACCATATAAATGACTGTTGATATTTACAATCAAAACACTGTAATGACACCCACACACCCATCACCCCATGAATGACTGTCGATATTTTACCGTCCAAGCACTGTAATGACACCCACATACATACCACCCCATGATTGACAGTTGATATTTACAGTCCAAGCACTATAATGACAGCCACACACCAACTATCCCATAAATGACTGTTGATACTTACAGTCCAATCACTGTAATGACACCTACACACACACAACTCCATGAATGACTGTTGATATTTACAGTCCAAGCTCTGTAATGACACTCTCACACCCACCACCCTATAAATGACTGTTGATTTTTTCAGTCCAAGAACTGTAATGACACCCACACACCCACCACCCCATAAATGAATGTCAATAATTACAGTCTGAGCACTGTAATGACACCCACAAACCCACCACCCCATGAATGACTGTCGATATTTACAGTCAAAGCACTGTAATGACAGCCACACACCCCCCACCCTATGAATGACTGTTGATATTTACAGTCCAAGCACTGTAATGACACTAATACACCCAACACTCCATGAATGACTGTTAATATTTACAGTCCAAGCACTTTAATGACATCCACCACCTTATAAATGACTGTCGATATTTACAATCAAAACACTGTAATGACATCCAAACACCCACCATCCCCATGAATGACTGTTAATATTTACAGTCCAAGCACTGTAATGTCACACACACATCCACCACCCAATGAATGATGGTTGATATTTACAGTCCAAGAACTGTAATGACACCCCACACCCACCACCCCATGAATTATGGTTGATATTTACAGTCCAAGCACTCTAATGACATCAACACACCCACCACTCCATGAATGACTGTTGATATTTACAGTCAAAGCACTGTAATAACACCCCCACACCCACCACCCAATGAATTATTGTTGATATTTACAGTCCAAGAACTGTAATGACACCCACACACCTATCACCCCATGAATGACTGTTGATATTTACAGTCTAAGCACTATAATGAGACTCACACACTCACCACCCCATGAATGACTATTAATGTTTACAGTCCAAGCACTGTAATGACACCCTCACACCCACCATCCCATGAATGACTGTTGATATTTACAGTCAAAGCACTGTAATAACACCCCCACACCCACCACCCAATGAATTATGGTTGATATTTACAGTCCAAGAACTGTAATGACACCCACACACCAACCACACAATCGATGACTGTTGATATTTACAGTCCAAGCACTCTAATGATACCCACCACCCTATGAATGACTGTTGATATTTACAATCAAAACATTGTAATGACATCCACACACCAACCACCCCATGAATGACTGTTAATATTTACAGTCCAAGTACTGTAATGACACTCACACAGCCACCACACCATGAATTACTGTTGATATTTACAGTCCAAGCACTGTAATAACAGCCAAACACCCACCACCCAATAAATGACTGTTGATATTTACAGTCTAAGCACTGTAATGACACCCACACACCCACCACCCCAAGAATTACTGTCGATATTTACAGTCAAAGCACTGTAATGACACCCTCACACCCACTACCTCATAAATTATGGTTGTTATTTACAGTCCAACCACTGTAATGACACCCACACCCCCACCACCCCATGAATGACTGTTGATATTTACAGTACAAGCACTCTAATGACACCCACCACCCTATGAATGGCTGTTGATATTTATAGTTCAAGCACTGTAATGACACCCACACACTCTCCACCCCATGAATGACTGCTGATATTTACAATCCAAGCACTGTCATGACCCTCAAACAGCCACCACCCCACGAATTACTTGATATTTACAGTCTAAGCACTGTAATGACAGACCCACACCCACCACCCTATGAATGACTGTTGATATTTACAGTCTAAGCACTGTAATGACACCCACACACCCACCACCCTATGAATGACTGTTGATATTTACAGTCCAAGCAGTCTAATGACACCCTCACAACCCATGAATGACTGTTGATATTTACAATCAAAACACTGCAATGACACCCACACACCCACCACCCCATAAATGACTGTTGATATTTACAGTCCAAGTACTGTAATGACACTTACACAGCCACCACCCCATGAATGACTTGATATTTTCAGTCTAAGCACTGTAATGACACCCACAAACCTACCACCCCATGAATGACTGTTGATATTTATAGTCCAAGCACTGTAATGACACCCACACACCCACCAACCCATGAATGACTGTTGATATTTTTAGACCAAGCACTGTAATGACATCCACACACCCATCACCCAATAAATGACTGTTGATATTTACAGTCCAAGCACTGTAATGCCACCCACCACCCCATAAATGACTGTTGATATTTACAGTCCATGCACTAATGACACACACACACCTACCATCCCATGAATGACTTGACATTTACAGTCCAAGCACTGTAATGACACCCACACACCCATCACCCCATGAATGACTGTTGATATTTACAGTCCAAGAACTATAATGAGACTTACACACTCACCACCCCATGAATGACTATTAATGTTTACAGTCCAAGCACTGTAATGTCACCCTCACTCCCACCACCCCATGAATGACTGTTGATATTTACAGTCAAAGCACTGTAATGACACCCCCACACCCACCACCCAATGAATTATGGTTGATATTTACAGTCCAATAACTGTAATGACACCCACACACCAACCACCCCATAAATGACTGTTGATATTTACAGTCCAAGTATTGTAATGACACTCACACAGCCACCACACCATGAATTACTATTGATATTTACAGTCCAAGCACTGTAATAACATCCAAACACCCACCACCTCATGAATGACTGTTGGTATTTACAGTCTAAGCACTATAATGACACCCACACACCCACCTACCCAAGAATGACTGTTGATATTTACAGTCCAATCACTGTAATGACACCCACACACCCACCACCCCATGAATGACTGTTGATATTTATAGTCCAAGCTCTGTAATGACACCCATACACCCACCACCCCATGATTGATTGTTGATATTTACAGTCCAAGCACTGTAATGACAGCCAAACACCCACCACCCAATAAATGACTGTTGATATTTACAGTCTAAGCACTGTAATGACACCCACACACCCACCACCCCAAGAATGACTTTTGAAATTTACAGTCCAAGCACAGTAATGATAACAACACACCCACCACCCCATAAATGACTGTTGATATTTACATTCCAAGCTCTGTAATGACACTCACACACCCACCAACCTATGAATGACTGTTGATATTTACAGTCCAAGCTCTGTAATGAATTCCACACAAAACACTACCGCATAATTGATGGTTGATATTTATAGTCCAAGCACTATAATAACACCCTCACACCCACCACCCTAAGAATGACTTTTGAAATTTACATTCCAAGCACTGTAATGATAATAACACACCCACCACCCCATAAATGACTGTTGATATTTACAGTCCAAGCACTAATGACACACACACACCCACCACCCCTTAAATGACTTGATAATTACAGTCCAAGCACTGTAATAACATCCACACACACACCACCCCATGAATGACTGTTGATATTTGCAGTCCAAGCACTGTAATAACACCCTCACCTCCACCACCCCATGAATGACTGTTGGTATTTACAGTCAAAGCACTGTAATGACACCCCCACACCCACTACTCCATGAATTATGGTTGATATTTACAGTCCAAGAACGGTAATGACACCCACAAACCCACCACCCCATGAATGACTGTTGATATTTACAGTCCAAGCACTCTAATGACACCCACACACCCACTACCCCATGAATGACTGTTAATATTTATAGTCCAAGCACTGTAATGACACCCACACACACACCACCATATAAATGACTGTTGATATTTACAATCCAAGCTCTGTAATGACACTCACACACACCACCCCATGAATGACTGTTGATATTTACAGTCCAAGCACTCTAATGACACCCACCACCCTACGAATGACTGTTGATATTTATAGTCAAAGCACTGTAATGACACCCACACACCCACCACCCCATGAATGACTGTTGATATTTATAGTCCAAGCACTGTAATGACACCCACACAACCACCACCCCATGAATGACTGTTGATATTTATAGTCCAAGAACTGTAATGACACCAACACACTCACCACCCCATAAATGACTGTTGATATTTACAGTCCAAGCACTGTAATGACACCCACACACCCACCACCCAATGAATGACTGTTGATATTTACAGTCCAAGCACTGTAATGACACCCACACACCCACCACCCAATGAATGACTGTTGATATTTACAGTCCAAGCACTCTAATGACACCCTCACAACCCATGAATGACTGTTGATATTTACAATCCAACCATTGTAATGACACCCACACACCCCCCACCCTATGAATGACTATTGATATTTACAGTCCAAGCACTGTAATGACACTAATACACCCACCACTCCATTAATGACTGTTAATATTTACAGTCCAAGCACTGTCATGACAACAACACACGCACCACCCCATGAATGACTGTTGATATTTACAGTCCAAGTAGTGTAATGATACCCACACACCCACCACCCAATGAATGACTGTTGATATTTACAGTCCAAGCACTCTAATGACACCCTCACAACCCATGAATGACGGTTGATATTTACAGTCCAAGCACTCTAATGACACCCACCACCCTATGAATGACTGTTGATATTTACAATCAAAATACTGTAATGACACCCACACACCCACCATCCCATGAATGAATGTTGATATTTACAGTCCAAGCACTGTAATGACACCCACACACACACCACCCCATAAATGACTGTTGATATTTACAGTCCAAGCTCTGTAATGACACTCACACACACACCACCCCATGAATGACTGTTGATATTTACAGTCCAAGCACTCTAATGACACATACCACCCTATGAATGACTGTTGATATTTATAGTCTAAGCACTGTAATGACACCCACACACCCACCACCCCATGAATGACTGTTGATATTTATAGTCCAAGCACTGTAATGACACCCACACACTCTCGACCCCATGAATGACTGCTGATATTTACAATCCAAGAACTGTCATGACACTCACACAGCCACCACCCAACGAATTACTTGATATTTACAGTCTAAGCACTGTAATGACACCCACACACCCACCACCCTATGAATGACTGTTGATATTTACAGTCCAAGCACTCTAATGAAACCCTCACAACCCATGAATGACTGTTGATATTTACAATGAAAACACTGTAATGACACCCACACACCCACCACCCCATGAATGACTGTTGATATTAACACTCCAAGTACGGTAATGACACTTACACAGCCACCACCCCATGAATGATTTGATATTTTCAGTCTAAGCACTGTAATGACACCCACAAACCTACCACCCCATGAATGACTGTTGATATTTATAGTCCAAGCACTGTAATGACGCCCACACACCCACCAACCCATGAATGACTGTTGATATTTACAGTCCAAGCACTGTAATGACATCCACACACCCATCACCCCATGAACGACTGTTGATATTTACAGTCCAAGCACTGAAATGCCACCCACCACTCCATGAATGACTGTTGATATTTACAGTCCATGCACTAATGACACACACACACACCTACCATCCCATGAATGACTTAATATTTACAGTCCAAGCACTGTAATGACACCCACACACCCATCACCCCATGAATGACTGTTGATATTTACAGTCCAAGCACTATAATGAGACTCACACACTCACCAACCCATGAATGACTATTAATGTTTACAGTCCAAGCACTGTAATGACACCCTCACACCCACCACCCCATGAATGACTGTTGATATTTACAGTCAAAGCACTGTAATGACACCCCCACACCCACCACCCAATGAATTATGGTTGATATTTACAGGCCAAGAACTGTAATGACACTCACAAAGCCACCACACCATGAATTACAGTTGATATTTACAGTCCAAGCACTGTAATAACAGCCAAACACCCACCACCTCATGAATGACTGTTGGTATTTACAGTCTAAGCACTATAATGACACCCATACACCCACTTACCCAAGAATGACTGTTGATATTTACAGTCCAATCACTGTAATGACACCCACACACACACCACCCCATGAATGACTGTTGATCTTTACAGTCCAAGCTCTGTAATGACACCCATACACCCTCCACCCCATGATTGATTGTTGATATTTACAGTCCAAGCACTGTAATGACTGCTAAACACCCACCACCCAATAAATGACTGTTGATATTTACAGTCTAAGCACTGTAATGACACCCACACACCCACCACCCCAAGAATGACTTTTGAAATTTACAGTCCATGCACAGTAATGATAACAACACACCCACCACCCCATAAACGACTGTTGATATTTACATTCCAAGCTCTGTAATGTCACTCACACACCCACCAACCTATGAATGACTGATTATATTTACAGTCCAAGCTCTGTAATGAAATCCACACACAACACCACTGCATAATTGATGGTTGATATTTTTTAGTCCAAGCACTGTAATAACACCCTCCCACCCACCACCCCAGGAATGACTTTTGAAATTTACAGTTCAAGCACTGTAATGATAACAACACACCCACCACCCCATAAATGACTGTTGATATTTACAGTCCAAGCACTAATGACACACACACTCCCACCACCCCATAAATGACTTGATATTTACAGTCCAAGCACTGTAATATCATCCACACACCCACCACCCCATGAATGACTGTTGATATTTACAGTCCAAGCACTGTAATAACACCCTCACCTCAACCACCCCATGAATGACTGTTGATATTTACAGTCAAAGCACAGTAATGACGCCCCACACCCACCACCCCATGCATTATAGTTGATATTTACAGTCCAAGCCATGTAATGACACCTACACACACACAACCCCACGAATGACTGTTGATATTTACAGTCCAACCACTATAATGACAGCCACAAACCCACCACCCCAAGAATGACTTATGATATTTACAGTCCAAGAACTGTAATGACACCCACACACCCACAACCCCAAAAATGACCGTTGATATTTATAGTCCAAGCACTGTAATGACACAAACACACCTACCACCCCATAAATGACTGTTGATATTTTCAGTCTAAGCACTGCAATGATATCCACACACCCACCACCCCATGAATGACTGTTAATATTTACAGTCTGAGCACTGTAATGACACCCACACACTCACCACCCCATGAATGACTGTTGATATTTACAGTCCAAGCACTGTCATGACAACAACACACGCACCACCCCATGAATGACTGTTGATATTTACAGTCCAAGTAGTGTAATGATACCCACACACCGACCACCCCATGATTGACTATTGATATTTACAGTCCAAGCACTGTAATGACACCCACACACCCACAACTCCATGAATGACTGTTGATATTTACAGTCCAAGCACTGTAATGACATCCAAACTCCCAATACCCCATGAATGACTGTTAATATTTACAGTCCAAGCACTGTAATGTCACACACACATCCACCACCCAATGAATGATGGTTGATATTTACAGTTTAAGAACTGTAATGACACCCCACACCCACCACCCCATGAATTATGGTTGATATTTACAGTCCAAGCACTCTAATGACACCTACCACCTTATAAATGACTGTTGATATTTACAATCAAAACACTGTAATGACACCCACACACCCATCACCCCATGAATGACTGTCGATATTTTACAGTCCAAGCACTGTAATGACACCCACATACATACCACCCCATGATTGACTGTTGATATTTACAGTCCAAGCACTATAATGACAGCCACACACCCACTATCCCATAAATGACTGTTGATACTTACAGTCCAAGCACTGTAATGACACCTACACACACACAACCCCATGAATGACTGTTGATATTTACAGTCCAAGCTCTGTAATGACACTCACACACCCACCACCCTATAATTGACTGTTGATTTTTTCAGTCCAAGAACTGTAATGACACCTACATACCCACCACCCCATAAATGAATGTCAATATTTTCAGTCTGAGCACTGTAATGACAACCACAAACCCACCACCCCATGAATGACTGTCGATATTTACAGTCAAAGCACTGTAATGACAACCACACACCCCCCACCCTATGAATGACTGTTGATATTTACAGTCCAAGCACTGTAATGACACTAATACACCCACCACTCGATGAATGACTGTTAATATTTACAGTCCAAGCACTTTAATGACACCCACCACCTTATAAATAACTGTTGATATTTACAATCAAAACACTGTAATGACACCCACACACCCACCACCCCATGAATGACTGTCGATATTTACAGTCAAAGCACATTAATGACACCCCCCACACCCACTACCTCATAAATTATGGTTGTTATTTACAGTCCAAGCACTGTAATGACACCCACACACCCACCACCCCATGAATGACTGTTGATATTTACAGTCCAAGCACTCTAATGACACCCACCACCCTATGAATGGCTGTTGATATTTATAGTTCAAGCACTGTAATGACACCCACACACTCTCGACCCCATGAATGACTGCTGATATTTACAATCCAAGAACTGTCATGACACTCACACAGCCACCACCCCACGAATTACTTGATATTTACAGTCTATGCACTCTAATGAAACCCTCACAACCCATGAATGACTGTTGATATTTACATTCCAAGTACGGTAATGACACTTACACAGCCACCACCCCATGAATGACTTGATATTTTCAGTCTAAGCACTGTAATGACACCCACAAACCTTCCACCCCATGAATGACTGTTGATATTTATAGTCCAAGCACTGTAATGACACCCACACACCCACCAACCCATGAATGACTGTTGATATTTACAGTCCAAGCACTGTAATGACATCCACACACTCATCACCCCATGAATGACTGTTGATATTTACAGACCAAGCACTGAAATGCCACCCACCACCCCATGAATGACTGTTGATATTTACAGTCCATGCACTAATGACACACACACACACCTACCATCCCATGAATGACTTGATATTTACAGTCCAAGCGCTGTAATGACACCCACACACCCATCACCCCATGAATGACTGTTGATATTTACAGTCCAAGCACTATAATGAGACTCACACACTCACCACCCCATGAATGACTATTAATGTTTACAGTCCAAGCACTGTAATGACACCCTCACACCCACCACCCCATGAATGACTGTTGATATTTACAGTCAAAGCACTGTAATGACACCCCCACACCCACAACCCAATGAATTATGGTTGATATTTACAGGCCAAGAACTGTAATGACACTCACACAGCCACCACACCATGAATTACAGTTGATATTTACAGTCCAAGCACTGTAATAACAGCCAAACACCCACCACCTCATGAATGACTGTTGGTATTTACAGTCTAAGCACTATAATGACACCCACACACCCACTTACCCAAGAATTACTGTTGATATTTACAGTCCAATCACTGTAATGACACCCACACACACACCACTCCATGAATGACTGTTTATATTTACAGTCCAAGCTCTGTAATGACACCCATACACCCACCACCCCATGATTGATTGTTGATATTTACAGTCCAAGCACTGTAATGACTGCCAAACACCCACCACCCAATAAATGACTGTTGATATTTTCAGTCTAAGCACTGTAATGACACCCACACACCCACCACCCCAAGAATGACTTTTGAAATTTACAGTCCAAGCACAGTAATGATAACAACACACCCACCACCCCATAAACGACTGTTGATATTTACATTCCAAGCTCTGTAATGTCACTCACACACCCACCAACCTATGAATGACTGTTTATATTTACAGTCCAAGATCTGTAATGAAATCCACACACAACACCACTGCATAATTGATGGTTGATATTTTTTAGTCCAAGCACTGTAATAACACCCTCCCACCCACCACCCCAGGAATGACTTTTGAAATTTACAGTTCAAGCACTGTAATGATAACAACACACCCACCACCCCATAAATGACTGTTGATATTTACAGTCCAAGCACTAATGACACACACACTCACACCACCCCATAAATGACTTAATATTTACAGTCCAAGCACTGTAATAACATCCACACACCCACCACCCCATAAATGACTGTTGATATTTACAGTTCAAGCACTGTAATAACACCCTCACCTCCACCACCCCATGAATGACTGTTGATATTTACAGTCAAAGCACAGTAATGACGCCCCACACCCACCACCCCATGCATTATGGTTGATATTTACAGTCCAAGCCCTGTAATGACACCTACACACACACAACCCCACGAATGACTGTTGATATTTACAGTCCAACCACTATAATGACAGCCACACACCCACCAAACCAAGAATGACTTATGATATTTACAGTCCAAGAACTGTAATGACACCCACACACCCACAACCCCAAAAATGACCGTTGATATTTATAGTCCAAGCACTGTAATGACACAAACACACCTACCACCCCATAAATGACTGTTGATATTTCCAGTCTAAGCACTGCAATGATATCCACACACCCACCACCCCATGAATGACTGTTAATTTTTACAGTCTGAGCACTGTAATGACACCCACACACTCACCACCCCATGAATGACTGTTGATATTTACAGTCCAAGCACTGTCATGACAACAACACACGCACCACCCCATGAATGACTGTTGATATTTACAGTCTAAGTAGTGTAATGACACCCACACACCGACCACCCCATGATTGACTATTGATATTTACAGTCCAAGCACTGTAATGACACCCACACACCCACCACTCCATGAATGACTGTTGATATTTACAGTCCAAGCACTGTAATGACATCCAAACTCCCAATACCCCATGAATGACTGTTAATATTTACAGTCCAAGCACTGTAATGTCACACACACATCCACCACCCAATGAATGATGGTTGATATTTACAGTTTAAGAACTGTAATGACACCCCACACCCACCACCCCATGAATTATGGTTGATATTTACAGTCCAAGCACTGTAATGACACCAATACACCCACCACTCCATGAATGACTGTTAATATTTACAGTCCAAGCACTCTAATGACACCCACCACCTTATAAATGACTGTTGATATTTACAATCAAAACACTGTAATGACACTCACACACCGACCATCCCATGAATGACTGTTGATATTTACAGTCCAAGCACTGTAATGACACCCACATACCCAATAACACCATGATAGACTCTTGATATTTACAGTCCAAACACTATAATGACACTTACACACCAACAACCCAATGAATGACTGTTGATATTTATAGTCCAAGCTCTGTAATGACATTCATTCACCCACCAGCCTATGTATTACTGTTGATATTTACAGTCCAAGAACTGTAATGACACCCACACACTCTTAACCCCAAAAATGACGGTTGATATTTATAGTACAAGCACTGTAATGACACCCACACACCCACCACCCCAGGAATGACTGTTGATATTTACAGTCCAAGCAGTGTAATGACACCCACACACCCACCACCCAATTAATGACTGTTGATATTTACAGTCTAAGCAATGTAATGACACCCACACACCTACCACCCCAGGAATGACTGTTGATATTTACTGTCGAAGCATTGTAATGACACCCACACACCCACCACTTTATGAATAACTGTTGATATTTACAGTCCAAGCTCTGTAATGACACTCACACACACAGCACTCTATGAATGAATGTTGATATTTACAGTCCAACCACTGTAATAATACCCACAAATCCACCACCCTATAAATTATGGTTGATATTTTCAGTCCGAGCACTGTAATGACATCCACAAACCCACCACCCCATTAATGACTGTTAATATTTACAGTCCAAGCACTGTAATGTCACACACACATCCACCACCCAATGAATGATGGTTGATATTTACAGTCCAAGAACTGTAATTAAACCCACACACCCACCACCCCATGAATGACAGTTGATATTTTTAGTCCAAGCACTGTAATGACATCCACACAACCACCACTTTATGAATAACTGTTGATATTTACAGTCCAAGCTCTGTAATGACACTCACACACACAGCACTCTATGAATGAATGTTGATATTTACAGTCCAACCACTGTAATAATACCCACAAATCCACCACCCTATAAATTATGGTTGATATTTTCAGTCCGAGCACTGTAATGACACCCACACACCCACCACCCAATGAATGATGGTTGATATTTACAGTCCAAGAACTGTAATAACACCCACACACTCACCACCTAATGAATGACTGTTGATATTTACAGTCCAAGTACTGTCATGACACCAACACACCTACCTCCCCATAAATAAATGTTGATATTAACAGTCCAAGCACTCTAATGACACCCACCACCCTATGAATGACTGTTAATATTTTCAGTCAAAACACTTTAATGACACCCACACACCCACCACCCCATGATTGACTGTTGATATTTACAGTCCAAGCACTATAATGACACCCACACACCCACCACCCCATGAATGATTGTTGATATTTACAGTCTAAGCACTAATATGAAACCCTCACTCCCACCACCCCATGAATGACTGTTGATATTTACAGTCAAAGCACTGTAATGATGCACCATACCCACAACCCCATGATTATGGTTGATATTTACATTCCAAGCACTGTAATGACACCAATACACCCACCACTCCATGAATGACTGTTAATATTTACAGTCCAAGCATTCTAATGACACCCACCACCTTATTAATGACTGTTGATACTTACAATCAAAACACTGTAATGACACCCACACACCCACCACCCCATGATTGACTGTTGATATTTACAGTCCAAGCACTATAATGACACCCACACACCCACCACGCCATTAATGACTGTTGATACCTACAGTCTAAGCACTGTAATGACACCCACACGCCCACCACCCCAAGAATGACTTTTGATATTTACAGTCCAAGCACTGTAATGACACCTACACACATACAACCCCATAAAGGACTGTTGATATTTACAGTCCAAGCTTTGTAATGACACTCAAACACCCACCACCCTATAAAAGACAGTGGATATTTACAGTCAAAGAACTGTAATGACACCCACACACCCACAACCCCATAAATGACAGTTGATGTTTATAATCCAAGCACTGTAATGACAATCACACAGCCATCACCCCATGAATGACTGTTGATATTTACAGTCCAAGCACAATAATGACAGCCACACACTTACCACCCCATAAATGACTGTTGATACTTACAGTCTAAGCACTGTAATGACACCCACACACCCACCACCAAAGAATGACTTTTGATATTTTCAGTCCAAGCACTGTAATGACACCTACACACATACAACCTCATGAATGACTGTAAATATTTACAGTCCAAGCTTTGTAATGACACTCACACACCCACCACCCTATGAATGACAGTTAATATTTACAGTCAAAGAACTGTAATGACACCCACACACCCACAACCCCATGAATGACTGTTAATATTTTCAGTCTGAGCACTGTAATGACACCCATAAACCCTCCACCAAATGAATGATGGTTTGTATTTACAGTCCAAGAACTGTAATGACACCCCACACACACCACCCCATAAATTATGGTTGATATTTACAGTCCAAGCACTGTAATGAAACCAACACACCCACCACTCCATGAATGACTGTTGATATTTACAGTCCAAGCACTCTAATGACACCCACCACCTTATAAATGACTGTTGATATTTACAATCAAAACACTGTAATGACAACCACACAACTATCACTCCATGATTGACTGTTGATATTTACAGTCCAAGCACTATAATGACAGCCACACACCCACCACAACATAAATGACTGTTGATTTTTACAGTCTAAGAACTGTAATGACACCCACACACCCACCACCCCATAAATGACTTTTGATATTTACAGTCCAAGCACTGTAATGACACCTACACACATTCAACCCCATAAATGACGGTTAATATTTACAGTCCAAGCTTTGTAATGACACCCACACACCCACAACCCCATAAATGACGGTTGATATTTACAGTCCAAGCACTGTAATGACACCTACTCACCCACAACCCCATGAATTACTGATGATATTTACAGTCCAAGCTCTGTAATGACACTCACACATCCACCACCCTATGTATGACTGTTGATATTTACAGTCCAAGAACTGTAATGACACCCACACACCCACAGCCCCATAAATGACAGTTGATATTAATAGTCCAAGCACTGTAATGACACCCACACACCCACCACCCCATAAATGGCTGTTAATATTTACAGTCTGAGCACTGTAATGACACCCACAAACCCACCACCCCATAAATGACTGTTGATACTTACAGTCTAAGCACTGTAATGAGACCCACATACCCACCACTCCAAGAATGACTTTTGATATTTACAGTCCAAGTACTGTAATGACACCTACACACATACAACCCCATGAATGACTGTTGATATTTACAGTCCAAGCTTTGTAATGACACTCACACACCCACCACCCTATAAATGACAGTTGATATTTACAGTCAAAGAACTGTAATGACACCCACACACCCACAACCCCATAAATGACGGTTGATATTTATAGTTCAAGCACTGTAATGACAATCACACACCCACCACCCCATAAATGACTGTTGATATTTTCAGTCTAAACACTGTAATGACATCCACACACCCACCACACCATGAATGACTGTTAATATTTACAGTCCAAGCAGTCTAATGACACCCACACACCCACCACCCCATTAATGACTGTTGATATTTACTGTCGAAGCACTATAATGACACCCACACACCCACCACCATATAAATGACTGTTGATATTTACAGTCTAAGCAATGTAATGACACCCACACACCCATTACCCCAAAAATGACTTTTGATATTTACAGTCCAAGCACTGTAATGACACCTACACACCCACAACCCCATGAATTACTGATGATATTTTAAGTCCAAGCTCTGTAATGTCACTCACACACCCACCACCCTATGTATGACTGTTGATATTTACAGTCCAAGAACTGTAATGACACCCACACACCCACAACCCCATAAATGACAGTTGATATTTATAGTACAAGCACTGTAATGACACCCACACACGCACCACCCCATAAATGACTGTTAATATTTACCGTCTAAGCACTGTAATGACACCCACAAACCCACCACCTTATGAATGATGGTTGATATTTTTAGTCCAAGAACTGTACTGACACCCACACACTAACCACCTCATGAATGACTGTTGATAATTACAGTCCAAGCACTATAATGACACCCACCACCTTATAAATGACTGTTGATATTTACAATCAAAACACTGTAATGACAACCACACAACCACCACCCCATGAATGACGGTTGATATTTACAGTCCAAGAACTGTAATGACACCCACATACGTACCACTCCATGATTGACTGTTGATATTTACAGTCCAAGCACTATAATGACAGCCACACACCCACCACCCCATAAATGACTGTTGATATTTACAGTCTAAGCACTCTAATGACACCCACACACCCACCACCCCATGAATGACTTTTGATATTTACAGTCCAAGCACTGTAATGACACCTACACACCCACAACCCCATGAATTACTGATGATATTTACAGTCCAAGCTCTGTAATGACACTCACACACCCACCACCCTATGTATGACTGTTGATATTTACAGTCCAAGAACTGTAATGACACCCACACACCCACAACCCCATAAATGACAGTTGATATTTATATTGCAAGCAGTGTAATGACACCCACACATCCACCACCCCATAAATGACTGTTGATATTTTGAGTCTAAGCCCTGTAATGACATCCACACACCCACCACCCCATAAATGAATGTTAATATATACAGTCTGAGCACTGTAATGACGCCCACAAACCCACCACCTAATGAATGATGGTTGATATTTATAGTCCAAGAACTGTAATGACACCCACACACTCACCACCCCATGAATGACTGTTGATATTTACAGTCTAAGCACTGTCATGACACCAACACATGCACCACCCCATGAATGACTTTTGACATTTACAGTCCAAGCACTGTAATGACACCCACACACCGACCACCCCATGATTGACTGTTGATATTTACAGTCAAAGCACTGTAATGACACTTACACCTCCACCACCCAATTAATGACTGTTGATATTTACAGTCCAAGCACTGTAATGACACCCACACACCCACCACCCCATAAATGACTGTTGATACTTACAGTGTAAGCACTGTAATGACACCCACACGCCCGCCACCCCAAGAATGACGGTTGATATTTATAGTCCAAGCACTGTAATGACAATCACACACCCCATGAATGACTGTTGATAATTACAATACAATCACTATAATAACACCCACACACCCCATGATTGACGGTTGATATTTACTATCCACGCACTGTACTGACACACACACACACACACACCACGCCTTGAATGAATCTTGATATTTACAGTCCAGGCAATGTAATGGAACCCACACACACACCACCCCATGAATGACAGTTTATACTTACAGTCTAAGCACTGTAATGACACCCACACACTCACCATACCATGAATGACTGTTGATATTTACATTCCAAGCACTGTAATAACACCCACACACCAACCACCCAATTAATGACTGTTGATATTTACAGTTCAAGCACTGTAATGACACCCTCACACCCACAACCCCATGAATGAAAGTTTATACTTACAGTCCAAGCTCTGTAATGATACCCACACACCCACCACCCTATGAATAACTGTTGATATTTACAGTCCAAGCACTGTAATGACACCCACACACCCAACACCCCATAACTGACTTGATTTTTACAGTCAAAGCACTGTAATGACACCCACCACCCAATAAATGATGGTTGATATTTACAGTCCAAGCACTGTAATGACACTCACACACAAACCACCCCATGAATGACTGTTGATATTTACAGTCCAAGCACTGTTATGACACCCACACACCCACCACCTCATGAATGACTGTTGATATTTACAGTCCAAGCACTGTAATGACACTAACCATCCCATGAATGACTGTTGATATTTACAATACAATCACTATAATAACACCCACACACCCCATGATTGACGGTTGATATTTACTATCCACGCACTGTACTGACACACACACACACACACCACGCCTTGAATGACTGTTGATATTTACAGTCCAGGCAATGTACTGGAACTCACACACACACCACCCCATGAATGACAGTTTATACTTACAGTCTAAGCACTGTAATGACACCCACACACTCACCATGCCATGAATGACTGTTGATATTTACATTCCAAGCACTGTAATAACACCCACACACCAACCACCCAATTAATGACTGTTGATATTTACAGTTCAAGCACTGTAATGACACCCTCACACCCACCACCCCATGAATGACAGTTTATACTGACAGTCCAAGCTCTGTAATGATACCCACACACCCACCACCCTATGAATAACTGTTGATATTTACAGTGCAAGCACTGTAATGACACCCACACACCCAACACCCCATAACTGACTTGATTTTTACAGTCCAAGTATTGTAATGACACCCACCACCCCATTAATGACTATTAATATTTACAGTCCAAGCACTGTAATGACACTCACACACAAACCACCCCATGAATGATTGTTGATATTTACAGTCCAAGCACTGTTATGACACCCACACACCCACCACCTCATGAATGACTGTTGATATTTACAGTCCAAGCACTGTAATGACACTAACCATCCCATGAATGACTGTAGATATTTACAGTCCAAGCACTGTAATCACAACCACCAACCCATTAATGACTGTTGATATTTGCAGTACAATCACTATAATGACACCCACACACCCCATGATTGACTGTTGATATTAACTATCCACACACTGTACTGACACCCACACACCCACCATCCCATGAATAACTGTTGACATTTACAGTCCAGGCAATGTAATGGAACCAACACACCCACCACCCAATGAATGACAGTTGATACTTACAGTCCAAGCACTGTAATGACACCCACACACCTACCACCCAATGAATAACTGTTGATATTTACAGTCCAAACACTGAAATGACACCCACACACCCACCACCCCATGAATGAGTGTTGATATTTACAGACCAAGCACTGTAATGATACCTACAAACCCACCACCAAATGAATGACTGTTGATATTTAAAGTCCATGTGCTGTAATGACACCCACATATACACCACCTCATAAATGGCAATTGACATTTATAGTCAAAGCTCTGTAATGACAACCACACACCCACCACACATAAAAGACTGTTGATATTTACAGTTCAAGCACTGTATTGACACACACACACCCACCACCCAGTGATTGACTGGGTGTACTGGAACTCACACACACACCACCCCATGAATGACAGTTTATACTTACAGTCTAAGCACTGTAATGACACCCACACACTCACCATGCCATGAATGACTGTTGATATTTACATTCCAAGCACTGTAATGACACCCACACACCAACCACCCCATGAATGACTGTTGATATTTACACACCAAGCACTGTAATGACCATCACACTCCTATCACCCCATGAATGACTGTTGATATTTACAGTCCGAGCACTGTAATGACACCCACACACATACCACCCCATTAATGACTGTTGATATTTACAGTCCGAGCACTGTAATTAAACCAACTAACCCATGTATGACTGTTGATATTTACAGTCCAAGCACTGTAATGACACCCACCGCCCCATTAATGACTGTTGATATTTACTGTCCAAGCTCTGTAATGACACCGACACACCCACCATCCCTTGAATAACTGTTGATATCTACAGTCCAAGCACTGTAATGAAACCCACACAACCACCACCGTATAATGACTGTTGATATTTACAGTACAAGCACTGTAATGACACCCACCACCCCATTAATGATGGTTGATATTTATTTTCCAAGCATTGTAATGACACCCACACACCCACAACCCCAAGAATGACTGTTGATATTTTCAGTCTAATCATTGTAATAACTCCCACAGACTAACCACCCCATGAATGACTGTTGATATTTACAGTCCGAGCACTGTAATGACACCCACACACCCACCACCCCATGAATGACTGTTGATATATACAGTCCAAACACATTAATGACACCCACACACACACCACCTCTTGAATAACTGTTTATATTTACAGTCCAAGCACTGTAATGACACTAACAATCCCATGAATGACTGTTGATATTTAATGTACAATCACTATAATGACACCCACACACCCTATGATTGACTGTTGATATTTACTATCCAAGCACTGTACAGACACCCACACACCCACCACCCCATGAATGACTGTTGATATTTACAGTCCAGGCAATGTAATAGAACCCACAAACACACCGCCCCATGAATGACAGTTGATACTTATAGTCCTAGCACTGTAATGACACCAACACACTCACCATGCCATGAATGACTGTTGATATTTACATTCCAAACACTGTAATGACACCCACACACCAACCACCCCATGAATCACTGTTGATATTTACAGTCCAGGCAATGTAATGGAACCCACATACCCACCACCCAATGAATGACAGTTGATACTTACAGTCCAAGCACTGTAATGACACCCACACACATGCCACCCAATGAATGACTGTTGATATTTACAGTCCAGGCAATGTAATGGAACCCACATGCCCACCACCCAATAAATGACAGTTGATACTTACAGTCCAAGCACTGTAGTGACACCCACACACCTGCCACCCAATGAATGACTGTTGATATTTACAGTCCAAACACTGTAATGACACCCATACAACCACCACCCCATGAATGACTCTTGATATTTACAGACCAAGCACTGTAATGATACCCACAAACCCACCACCACGTGAATGACTTTTGATATTTACAGTACATGCGCTGTAATGACACCCACATATACACCAACTTATGAATGGCTGTTGATATTTACAGTCTAAGCTCTGTAATAACAACCACACACCAACCACCCCATGAAAGACTGTTGATATTTACAGTCCAAGCACTGTTTTGAAACACACACACCCACCACCCCGTGATTGACTGTTGATATTTACAGTCCAAGCACTGTAATGACACCCAAACACCCAGCACCCCATGAATAACTGTTAATATTTACAGTCCAAGCACTCTAATGACACCCACACACCCAACACCCCATAAATGACTATTGATATTTACAGTCAAAGCACTGTAATGACACCCACACACCCACCACCCTATGAATGAATGTTGATATTTACAGTACAAGCACTGTAATGACACCCACCACCCCATGAATGACGGTTGATATTTATAGTCCAAACACTGTAATGACACCCACACACTTACCACCCCATGAATGACAGTTGATATTTACAGTCCAAGTGCTCTAATGACAATAACCACCCGATGAATGACTGTTCATATTTACCGTCCAAGCACAGTAATGACACCCACACTACCACAATCCCATGAATGACTGTTGATATTTACAGTCCAAGCACTGTATTTACACCAATACACCTACCACCCCATGAATGACTGTTAATATTTACAGTCCAAGCACTGTAATGACACCCACAGACCAACCACCCTATGAATGATTGTTAATATTTACAGTCCAAGCACTGTAATGACACCCAAACTCCCACCACAGCATTGTTACAACCAGGACGTTTAAAACTCTTAAACATTTATAAGTTATTATTTAATTCCAGGCTTTAGTCCTACGGCTATAACAATAAGTTGAATTAATAAAGAACTCGAAACATTTAGATAATATGATGTAAATAAAGAGAATAAATGACAAACAACTAAACACCTTATAACTATAAACTAACCTATACATATACAAGAATAACTGGTGAGACATAAGAGAAAAGAACAGAATATATAATAAACGATACGTATGTGAATGTAGACAGATTTCTGGCAGACACTCGTTATGGTGGTGGTATCGAGTGTGTAGGCTGAGAGGAGGTGGATGGAGGAGGAGACCCTTACAGGGTGAGTGGGGCCTTGATACTGACTGTGTGTCTTGACGACGACTGGAAGTCACCTCATCTGAGGCCTCATGAACCCCCGAACCCAACTCCATAGTGAGTTCGGATGTTTTAGGCCAATATTGGTAGTGGTACTTGAAGGTAGTTAGGAAGTAGAGTGGTGTAGAGGAGAGGATCATAACAGACCCCCCTGCCGAAGACCTCCGCAGGACTTGTCCGTAGGAGGTTATAGAGGGTTACGGGAAAGAGTGTCCGCGATGAGGTTGTCAACTCCCCTGATATGTCGAACTTCTAGGTGATAAGGTTGTAGTGCCAACGCCCATCTTAGGATTCTTTGATTGGAAGTTTTCATTTTCTGGATGGAGGCCAGGGGGTTATGGTCCATGTACACCTGAACCTTGTCAAGAGCCGTCCGTACATAACATTCAAATTTCTTGACCGCTAGTATGAGTGCCAGGGCCTCCTTCTCGATGGTTGAATACTTGGCCTGATGTGGTTTCAGTTTGGCCGAAAAGAAGGCGACAGGATGTAGTACAGATGATGTGGTTGCTGGCTGCAGGAGTACCGCTCCAACTCCAACTCCACTGGCATCCACTTGGAGATTAAATGGCTTGTCGAAGTCTGGAGTTTTTAGTACTGGCTTGGACGTGAGGAAAGTTTTGAGCTTGTTGAAGGATTCTTCACAGGCAACTGTCCAATTGAAAGGTGCCTTAGGACTGGTGAGCTGGGTTAGGGGAGCTGCGATGGTTGCAAAGTTGACACAGAATCTTCGGTAATAACCCGCCATTCCAAGAAATCTCATCACTTCCTTCCTGGTTCTGGGAATGGGAAAGGCCAGAATTGCTCTGATTTTGGCTTCTTTTGGTCGTAAGCTTCCCACAACGTGGCCTAAATAGATGACTGTGCCTCTCCCAAACACAGACTTCCTCAGATGGATGGTCAAGCCCGCCTCTCGTAATCGTTGAAAGAGGTCGTTCAGGCGGGAGAGATGTTCTTCCCAACTGTCGGCCACCACCACCACGTCATCCAGGTATGCAGCAGTCCCTCGCAGGTCCCTCACGACAGAGTTTATCATCCTTTGGAAGGTAGAAGGGGCGTTAGTTAACCCGAAAGGCATTACTTTATATTGGTAGAGCCCAAATGGTGTGACAAAGGCTGAAAAGGTTCGGGCCCTCTTTGTGAGCGGGACCTGGTAATAACCTTTCTGAAGGTCTATTGTACTTATATACTTTGATGAACCCACTTGATCTAATAATTGTTCAATTAGAGGTAATGGAAAAGCATCCCTGACAGTGACTTCGTTAAGTTTCCTGTAATCAGTGCACATTCGATAAGAGTGGTCTGGTTTAGGAACTAATAAACATGGAGCTGCCCAAGGAGAGATGCTAGGTTCAGCTAAATGATAGTCTAAGAGATACTGAACTTCCTGTTTTAGAATGGCAGTTTTAGCAGGATTTAGTTTATATGGTACAAGCCTAATGGGAGCTTTGCACTTTTCTGTAAGGGAGATGTCATGAGAAATGATAGTACACAAACCCGGACGATCAGCTGTGATTTCAGGATACTTTGACAACAGGGACTTAATATCCTTACAGAAGGAGTTTTCTAGTTCTGAACAATAGTATTGAAAATTTGATAAAAAAGGTGACTGTTTGGGAAAAATCCATTGGATGTTGGGTCTCCTGGCTCGTCACCTGATGTTCTGGAGAGATGATCGTGAATGAGATTAATATGAACCCATTGAGACTTTTTCCGCCTATCTGGCGTTTCTATTACATAGTTGAGAGGACTGAGCTTTTCTTTTATAACATAAGGTCCACTATAACGCTTCTGTAGGGGATTACCATGGCTGGGCAGAAAAGCTAGAACCTTTTGTCCTACTTTAAATGTTCTAAGGACTGCCTTAGTTCCCCACAACTGGGTTGTCCTGTCCTGCAACTGAGACAAATGGGACTTCACAAAAGTGCGGACCGTTTGCAACTTCTTGCCTAATTCAGATAGATATTGATTGACTGTTAAAGGATTGGGTTGAGAGTCGAACCATTTATCCTTAAAGATCTTCAAGGGACCTCGGATAGGTCGTCCAAATAAAAGTTCAAATGGGGAGACCCCCAAGGCATCATGGTTCGCCTCTCTTATGGCAAACAAGAGCCAATCCAAATGAGTGTCCCAGCTTGTTCCAGCCTCATGACAGTATTTTCTCAACATAGTTTTAATGGCTTGGTGATATCTCTCCAGACACCCCTGAGATTGAGGGTGGTAAGCAGAGGAAGTGACATGTTTTATCCCCAACTCTGCCAGGACCTGTTGGAACATATTACTGGTGAAATTAGTCCCTTGGTCAGACTGAATTATTTTTGGCACTCCCATTGATGTGAAAAGATGTAGCAATGGTTTTACAATGGATTTAGTTGTTATGGATTTAAGAGGAAAGGCTGCAGGATAGCGAGTAGCCGGATCAACAACCGTTAGGATGTATTGATTTCTCTGTTTACTTACAGGCAGGGGTCCTACACGATCTATAATTATCTTTTCAAATGGCTCATTAATGATAGGGATGGTTTTGAGAGGAGCAATAGGAATTGGTCTATTTGGCTTTCCCACAATCTGGCAAATATGACAGGTCATCACAAAGTCAGAGATATTCTTTCTCATTCCCGGCCAGTAGAAATGTGCTAACACCTTAAGATAAGTCTTCCTCATACCAAGATGTCCTGCATATCCATCATGGGCTAATTTCATTATGCTATTGCGGACAGAATGGGGGACAACAACTTGGTGTGTTTCTGACCAGGCATCTTTGTCTGAGTGGTGTGGGGGTCTGTAGGCTCTCATTAGAATACCATCCTGGTGATAATAATTAGGTAATGTGTTCTCTTCGGCTTTGTCATTCGCAATGTGAATCAACTTAGCTAGTGAGGGATCACGTTGTTGTGCGGTGATCAGTTCCTTTTTAGATAAGGTGGTGTTAATTAAATCCTCTGGGACAAATGAAGGAGGGTTTAAGGAAGGGAGGAAGGAGGGTGACTGAGTGAGTTTGGTTTGGGATCGAGTGACAGCACAAGCTGGAAATAAAGAGGGAGTGGTTTCATCCACACTGGAGGTTGGGCTTTTCTCTAAGGGAGATTTTACAGTGTTTATTGGAGGAAGTACCGAGGATCCTGCCAGGTCGTTTCCCAATAGAAAATGCACTCCTTGCACAGGTAATGTCTCACTGACTGCAACACGAACAAGGCCAGTGATGAGGGGACATTGTAAGTAAATCTCAGCTAATGGGTAAGAATAACTACTGGTCAGGTCAGAAACTACCACTTTCTCTCCTGTATACGTCTCCGCTATATTCGAGAAGACACTTGACAAGATGATACTCTGTGCACAAGCTGTATCTCTAAGGATATTAATTGGAACCTTTGAATCATCAACAATCGAAGCAACTCCTGTGAAAGTGAATGGTTCAAACAAGGCTTGTATCAGGGCTGGGATATTAGTGGCAGCAACGGGTCTTGGATGGTTGATGGTTTGTCGATTGGGATAAGAAGGTTGGTTTGAGTCATGACATCCTGGATGAAGACATTTTCTAATAGTATGGCCCATCTTTTTACAATACCTGCATTGTACTCCTGACCGGGAATAAGATCCATGCCCCCCAGACTCACCAACCGGTCTCGAGAAGTAACCATCAGGGGACGGCCTTACAGATTTTCCTCCTCCACGTCCCCACCCATCCACCATTAGTGCATGGGCATCTGCCAGCTCCGCCGCACGACATAACTCTGTCTCACCTCTCTCCTCTATATGTCTTACCAGGAAAAAGGGCAATTTGTTTTTCCACTCTTCCAGAACAATAAGGTTGACAAGCTCTGAAAAAGTTGTAACATTTAGAGAATTTAGCCATTTTTTACGAAACCTAAGTTTCTCGGTGGCGAATTCCACATATGTTTGATGAAAAGCTTTTGTTAGGGATCTGAAACGTTGGCGATAACCATCCGGTGTAATCGCATAAGCATATCGAATTTGCTGTTTGACATAATTGTAATCATCAGGTTGGTCTAAGCTGTTGTACACTCGTTGAGCCTTTCCTATGAATTTAGGAGCGAGCAGAGACATCTGTTTTTTTTTCAGCCACCCGTGTTTCTCAGCTATTCTCTCAAAAGAATTGAAGAAACCATCCACATCATCTTCATTAAAATTAGGAACAAGACTAGAAAGATTCCCAAAATTTAATTCAAGCTGTTTTTCTTGTATTTCCAGTTCCCTAACCTTAAACTGTGTGTTATTGTTCATTTCCTTATCTAATTTAAGTTTTTCTACTTGAAGCTTCTCTCTTTCAAACTCCAACTCCATTTGCCTCGTTTTGAATTGGTACTCTAGCTTCATTTTTTCTAGTTCCAACTGGTTTACAGCACCAGGACTCTCATGTTCGATTAAGTTTACTGAACCCTGAGTCTCACGAGACTGGTCATGGGGATCAACTAGCTGTTCCACTGTTGATGAACGGGGACGAAAACCAGCTGGTGTCATTTCCTCAGGGGCAGAAGCCTCTACAACTCCTGATTCAACTAATGCCTCTACCACTACATTCTTAATTACTTCTTTCGTCATAGTATAATGAATGGACACTTGGTAGTGCTGTGCTAACCTCTTCCAATCCTCTTTCTTCAGCCATCCTTGTAATTTCTCTTTAGAAGGATTAAGAATGAAATCTTTTATATCAAATATCTGTGACATAATGAGAATATAATAACACGATAGTATGGTTCAAGTGATACAACCAGTTACAAACCAACTGAGTAGGGGATTTCTCTTATTTTAGAGGATGCCTCCTACTGATCAAGACAACGGGACAACGCACGTCTTGATGAAAATAAACAAAACAAAAAGATGCTAATAAGCGACACAGGACTACTATCTCAGTGTGACACAGGATTATTATTACCTATCATCTCTGTGTGAGAAAGAGATAAACGCGATAGTATGGTGATAATGATACAACTAGTCAAGGACAACCGGAATAGACCTCAGAATCTACCCTTGTTGTAACCACACCTAACCATTTATGAGTACCGACAATGTCTAGGAGAAGGGAGGAGAATATCCTCGAGAGAGTGTACGTGGAGTCAAGACACCCACTGGATAATGATATAAGAGACACGGAATAAATGGTACACTCAGATTATATATATGATTGACTAGACACTTGTTCGATACTGATTCTTGAGAAACAGAGGGAAAACAAATACCCTCTGTTTGATACAGTTTTTAGAGCAACTGGAACCTTTAACAAGAGAAAAACTGTATGACCACTCACCTCCTTCCTACTACCAGTTAACCAATACCAAGTCAATGAACTACTCAACAAGAATTTAAATTGGTTGTCTCCTACAACACACATGTATCCTAGCGAGGTCGCCAATTGTTACAACCAGGACGTTTAAAACTCTTAAACATTTAAAAGTTATTATTTAATTCCAGGCTCTAGTCCTACGGCTATAACAATAAGTTGAATTAATAAAGAACTTGAAACATTTAGATAATATGATGTAAATAAAGAGAATAAATGACAAACAACTAAACACCTTATAACTATAAACTTAACCTATACATATACAAGAATAACTGGTGAGACATAAGAGAAAAGAACAGAATATATAATAAACGATATGTATGTGAATGTAGACAGATTACTGGCAGACACTCGTTATGGTGGTGGTATCGAGTGTGTAGGCTGAGAGGAGGTGGATGGAGGAGGAGACCCTTACAGGGTGAGTGGGGCCTTGATACTGACTGTGTGTCTTGACGACGACTGGAAGTCACCTCTTCTGAGGCCTCATGAACCCCCGAACCCAACTGCATAGTGAGTTCGGATGTTTTAGGCCAATATTGGTAGTGGTACTTGAAGGTAGTTAGGAAGTAGAGTGGTGTACAGGAGAGGATCGTAACAGCATGAATTACTGTTGATATTTACAGTCCAAGCACTGTGATAACACTCACACACCCACCACAATTGAATGACTGTTAATATTTACAGTCCAAGCACTGTAATGACACCCACACACCCACCACCCAATAAATAACTGTTGATATTTACAGTCTAAGTACTGTAATGACACCCAAACACAAACCACCCCATGAATGACTGTTGATATTTACAGTACAAGCTCTGTAATGACATACACACACCCACAACACAATGAATGACTGTTGATATTTACAATCCAATCACTGTCATGACGACCACACTCCCACCACTCCACAATAACTGTTGATATTTACAGTCCAATCACTGTAATGACACCCACACACTTACCATCCCATGAATCACTGCTTACATTTACAGTCCAAGAACTGTAATGACACCCACACACCCACCACCCCATGAATGACGGTAGATATTTACAGTCCAAGCACTGTAAAGACACCCACACATCTACCACCCTATGAATAACTGTTGATTTTTTACTGTCGAAGCTCTGTAATGACACCCACATACCCACCACCCCATGAATGACTGTTGATATTTACAGTCCAAGCAGTGTAATGACACCCACACACCTACTATCCCATGAATGACTGTTGATATTTACAGTCCAAGCACTGTAGTGACACCAACACACCCAGCACCCTATGACTAACTGTTGATATTTACATTCCAAGCACTGTAATGACACCCACACACCCACCACCCAATGAGTGACTGTTGATATTTACAGTCCAAGCACTGTAATTACACTCAACACCATGAATTACTTTTGATATTTACAGTCCAAACACTGTAATGACATGCACACACACACCACCCGATGAATGACTGTTGATATTTACAGTCTATGCACTGTGTGACGAGAAGCACGAGTGGCCTGAACCAGCCTTAACTACCTGTTGGGGGAATACATTAACTACCATCATCTGGCCAGGGAACGAGCGAGGAAAGGCAACCAATGGCAGAGTGTGTGTGCATGAGTTTATCCGTGGGATTGGTCAAGAAGTTTTCCCGCGTTGAGGGAGTTGGTTCACTGGCTCAGGCATCTAAGATGCACATACGTCATGCCTTCAACAGGGTATATAAGGGCAGGAAGTCGGCGTTTCAGAGATTCCCTCTGCTTCTTGTGCTCCGGGTGGATTGGTGGTGCATTGTGGTGGTGATGGGGTTGGTGAAGTATTTGTAAGTAGCATTAAGGTTTAATATTTAAGGTCTAGAATTAAGGTGATTATTTTTGTATTGCATAAGTTGGGAGAACAGAAAATTGTTAATGTATTGTGTCAAGTTAATATTGTCAATGTATTCCAGGTACTTAAGTGAGATGCATATTGTTTGTGAATTAAATTAATGTTATTTTTCTCAGTGTTTCAAGTATACTCCTATAGTGTTAAACTAAAGTATTTGGGAGAGCAACAATGCATTTTTTCTCTTGGGTGCATCGGGTCTTATAAGTAAAGACCGTGACAACTGCAATGACACCTACCACCCCATAAATGATTGTTGATATTTACAATCAAAGCACTGTAATGGCACCCACACAATCACCACCTCATAAATGACTGTTGATATTTACAGTCCAAGAACTGTAATGACACCCACAAACCCACCACCCCATGAATGACTATTGATATTTACAGTCTAAGCACTGTAATGACACTCACACACCCAGCACCCCATGAATAACTGTTGATATTTACAGTCCAAGAATTGTAATGACACCCAACACTCCATGAAAGACTGTTGAAATTTACAGTCCAAGCACTGTGATGAAACCTAAACACACACCACCCAATGAATGACTTTTAATATTTACAGTCCTAACGCTGTAATGACACCCACACAACCACCACCCCATGAATGACTGTTGATATTTACAGTACAAGCACTGTAATGACACCCACACACCGACAACCCTATGAATGACTGTTGATATTTACAGTCCAAGCGCAATAATGAAACCAACACACACACCACCCAATGAATGACTGTTGATATTTACAGTCCAAGCACTGTAAGGATACCCACACATCCTCCACCACATGAATGACTATTGATATTTACAGTCCATGCACTATAATGACACCCACACATACACCACCCCATTAATGACTGTTGATATTTATAGACCAAGCACTGTAATGACATACACACACCCACCACCCCATGAAAGACTGATGATATTTACAGTCCAAGTACTGTATTGACACCCACACACCCACCACCCCATGACTGACTGTTGATATTTACAGTCCAAGCACAGTAATGACACTCACACACCCAGCACCCCATGAATAACTGTTGATATTTACATTACAAGCACTGTAATGATACCCACACACCCACCACCCAATGAGTGACTGTTAATATTTAAAGTCCAAGCACTGTAATGACACCCAAACACCCACCTTTTAATGAATGACTGTTGATATTTACAGTCCAAGCACTGTAATGACACCCAAACACCCACCTTTTAATGAATGACTGTTGATATTTACAGTCCAAGCACTGTAATGACACCCAACACCATTAACGATTGCTGATATTTACAGTCCAAGCACTGTAATGACATGCTCACACACACCACCCGATGAATGACTGTTGATGTTTACAGTTCATGTACTGCAATGACACCCACCAAACCATGAATGACTGTTGATATTTACAATCAAAGCACTGTAATGACACCCACGCACCCACCTCCTCATGAATGACTGTTGATATTTACAGTCCAAGCAATGTAATGACATCCACACACCCTCGACCACATGAATGACTATTGATATATACAGTCCAAGCACTCGAGTTGTAAATACCAACAGTCATTCATTGGCTGGTGGGTGTGTGGATGTCATTACAGTGCTTGGACTGTAAATATCAACAGTCATTCACAGGGTGGTGGGTGTGTGGGTGCCATTACAATGCTTGGACTGTAAATATTAACAGAGGTTGTTGATATTTATAGTCCAAGCACTGTAATGACCCCCACACACCCGCAACTCCATGAATGACAATTGATATCTACAGTCCAAGAACTGTAAAGACACCCACACACCCACCACCCCATGAATAACTGTTGATATATACAGTCCAAGCACTGTATTGACACTCACCACCCCATGAATGACTGTTGATATTTTCAGTCCAAGCACTGTAATGACACCTACACACTAACCACCCCATGAATGACTGTTGATATTTACGGTCCGAGCACTGTTATGACACCCACACACCTAACAGCCCATAAATGACTGTTGATATTTACAGTCCAAGTACTCTAATAACAATAACCACCCGATGAATGACTGTTAATATTTACCGTCCAAGCACTGTAATGATACCCACACTACCACAACCCCATGAATGACTGTTGATATTTACAGTCCTAGCATTGTAATGATACCCACAGACCCACAATCCAATGAATGACTGTTGATAACTACAGTTTAAAAACTGTAATGACACCCACACACCCACCACCCTCATGAATGACTGTTGATATTTACAGTCCAAGCACTGTATTTACACCAACACACCTACCACCCCATGAATGACTGTTAATATTTACAGTCCAAGCACTGTAATGACACCCACATACCAACCACCCTATGAATGATTGTTAATATTTACAGTCCAAGCACTGTAATGACACCCAAACTCCCACCACAGCATGAATTACTGTTGATATTTACAGTCCAAGCACTGTGATGACACTCACACACCCACAACAATTGAATGACTGTTATTATTTACAGTCCAAGCACTGTAATGACACCCACACACCCACCACCCAATAAATGACTGTTGATATTTACAGTCTAAGTACTGTAATGACACCCTAACACAAACCACCCCATGAATGACTATTGATATTTACAGTACAAGCTCTGTAATGACATACACACACCCACAACACAATGAATGACTGTTGATATTTACAATCCAATCACTGTCATGACGACCACACTCCCACCACTCCACAATAACTGTTGATATTTACAGTCCAATCACTGTAATGACACCCACACACTTACCATCCCATGAATCACTGCTGAAATTTACAGTCCAAGAACTGTAATGACACCCACACACCCACCACCCCATGAATGACGGTTGATATTTACACTCCAAGCACTGTAAAGACACCCACACATCTACCACCCCATGAATAACTGTTGATTTTTTACTGTCGAAGCTCTGTAATGACACCCACATACCCACCACCCCATTAATGACTGTCGATATTTACAGTCCAAGCAGTGTAATGACACCCACACACCTACTATCCCATGAATGACTGTTAATATTTACAGTCCAAGCACTGTAATGACACTCACACACCCAGCACCCCATGAATAACTGTTGATATTTACATTACAAGCACTGTAATGACACCCACACACCCACCACCCAATGAGTGACTGTTGATATTTAAAGTCCAACACTGTAATGACACCCAAACACCCACTTCTTAATGAATGACTGTTGATATTTACAGTCCAAGCACTGTAATGACACCCAACACCATGAATGATTGCTGATATTTACAGTCCAAGCACTGTAATGACACCCACACACCCACGACCCTATGAATGACTGTTGATAAGTACAGTCCAAGCACTATAATGACACCCACCACCCCATAAATGACTGTTGATATTTTCAGTCAAAGCATTGTAATAACACCCACAGACTAACCACAACATGAATGACTGTTGATATTTACAGTCTGAGCACTGTAATGACACCCACACACCCACCACCCATGAATGACTGTTGATATTTACAGTCCAAGTACTGTAATTACACCCAAACAACCACCACCCCATGAATGACTGTTGATATATACAGTCAAAGCACTTTAATGACACCCACACACCCACCACCTCATGAATGACTGTTTATATTTACAGTCCAAGCACTGTAATGACACTCACCACTTCATAATGACTGTTTATATTTACAGTACAAGTCAATATAATGACACCCACACACCCCATGATTGACTGTTGATATTTACTATCCACGCACTGTACTGACACCCACACCCACCACCCGATGAATGTCTTTTTGAACAACAAATATCGATTTTTAGCATGTTTTCGGCTTATATTTTGAAAATATTCTAGCACTGAGTAGGTATGTACAGATCGCTTCTGGAACCCAAAAATATCGAATTTTCGGGTGTTTTGAGCCTGAATTTTGGATTTAAACGGGTACAGAAGATGCATGCACATATCGTATTTTTGCACCTAATAGGTCGAATTTCAGCTTGTTTTAGGCCTATATTTTGAAAATATTCTAGCACTGAGTAGGCATTTACAGATCGCTTCTGGGAACCAAAAATATCGAATTTTCGGGTATTTTGAGCCTGATTTTGGAATACAAACGGGTACAGAAGTTGCATGAACATACTGACTTTGGACACATAAAATATAGATTTTTAGCATGTTTTGAGCCTATATTTTGAAAACATTCAAGCATTGAGTAGGCATTTACAGATCGCTTCTGGGCCCCCCAAAAATCTAATTTTCGGGTGAATTGAGCCTGAATTTGGGATATAAACCGGTACAGAAGATGTATGCACATATTGACTTTGGGCATCTAAAATATCGATTTTCAGCAAGTTTTGGGCCTGTATTTTGAAAATATTCTAGCACTGAGTAGGCATGTACAGATCGCTTCAGGGACCCAATATTATCGAATTTTCGGGTGTTTTGAGCCTGAATTTGGAATATAAATGAGTACAAAATATCCATGCACATATCGACTTTTTGCAACTAAAATATCGAATTTCAGCATGTTTTGGGCCTATATTTTGAAAGTATTCTAGCACTGAGTATGCATGTACAGATCGCTTCTGGTATCCAAAAATATCGAATTTTCGAGTGTTTTCAGCCTGACTTTCTGATATAAACGAGTACAGAAGATGCATGCACATATCGACTTTTTGAACAACAAATATCGAATTTCAGCATGTTTTGGTCCTATATTTTGAAAGTATTCTAGCACTGAGTATGCATGTACAGATCGCTTCTGGGACCCAAAGATATCGAATTTTCGGGTGTTTTGAGCCTAAATATAAGATATAAACGGGTACAGAAGATGCATGTACATATTGACTTTTTGCACCTAATATGTCGAATTTCGGCATGTTTTAAGCCTGCATTTTAAAAGTATTCCGTCACTGAGTAGGCATGTACAGATTGCTTCTGGGACCCCAAAATATCGAATTTTCGGGTGTTTTGAGCCTGAATTTGGGATATAAACGGGTAAAGAAGACGCATGCACATAATGACTTTGGGTACCTAAAATATCGATTTTCAGCAGGTTTTGGGCCTGTATTTTGAAAATATTCTGTCATTGAATAGGCATGTACAGATCGCTTCTCGGCCCCCCAAAAATCGATTATTCGGGTGTTTTAAGCTTGAATTTTGGATATAAACGGGTACAGAAGATGGATGCACATGTTGACTTTGGGTACCCAAAATATCGATTTTTATCATGTTTTGAGCCAATATTTTTAAAATATTCTAGCACTGCGTATTCATGTACAGATCGCTTCTCGGAACCAAAAATATCGAATTTTTGGGTGTTTTAGCCTGAATTTGAGATATAAACGGGTACAGAAGATGCATACACATATCGACTTTGGGCACCTAAAATATCGATTTTCAGCATGTTTTGGGCCTGTATTTTGAAAATATTATATTACTGAATAGCTATGTACAGATCGCTTCTAAGACCCAAAAATATCGAATTTTCGGGTATTTTGAGCCTGAATTTGAGATGTAAACGGGTACTTAAGATGCATGCACATATCGACTTTGGGCACCTAAAATATCGATTTTAAATTTGTTCTTTTGCCTGTATTTTGAAAATATTCTAACAATGAGTAGGCATGTACAGATCGCTTCTGAGACCCAAAAATATCGAATTTTCAGGTGTTTTGAGCCTGAATTTGAGATATAAACGGGTACAGAAGATGCATGCACTTATCGACTTTGGGCACCTAAAATATCGATTTTCAGCATGTTTTGGTCCTTTTTTTTGAAATTACTATAACACGGAGTAGGCATGTACACATCGCTTCTGGGACCCAAATATATCGAATTTTCGGGTTTTTTGAGCCTCTATTTGAGATATAAACGGGTACAGAAGATGCATACACATATCGACTTTGGGCACCCAAAATATCGATTTTTAAGCATGTTTTGGGTCTGTATCTTGAAAACATTCTAGCAAGGAGTAGGCATGTACAAATCGCTTCTGGGACCCAAAAAATATCGAATTTTCGTGTGTTTTGAGCCTGTATTTGGGATATAAACGGGTACAGAGGTGGCATGCACATATTGATTTTGGACACCTAAAATATCGATTTTCAGCATGTATTGGGATTGTATTTTGAAAATATTCTAACACTGAGTAGGCATATACAAATCGCTTCTGGGACCCAAAAATATCGAATTTTCGGGTGTTTTGAGCCATAATTTGGGATATAATCAAGAATAGAAGATGCATGCACATATTGACTTTAGGCATCTAAAATATCGATTTTCAGCATGTTTTGGGATTGTATTTTGAAAATATTCTAACACTGAGTAGGCATATACAGATCGCTTCTTGGACCCAAAAATATCGAATTTTCTGGTGTTTTGAGCCTGAATTTAGTATGTAAACGGGAACAGAAGATGCATGCACATACTGACTTGGGCTCCTAAAATGTCGATTTTCAGCTTGTTCTGGGCCCGTATTTTGAAAATATTCTAGCACTGACTATGCATGTACAGATCGCATCTGGGACCCAAAAATATCGAATTTTCGTGTGTTTAGAGCCTAAATTTGAGATATAAACGGGTACAGAAGATGCATGAACATATCGATTTTGGGCACTTAAAATAGCGATTTTTAACTTGTTTTTGTGCATGTAATTTGAAAATTTTCTAACATTGAGTAGGCATGTGCAGATCGCTTCTGGGACCAAAAAATATCGAATTTTCAGGTGTTTTGAGCCTGAATTTGGGATATAAATGGGTACAGAAGATGCATGCACATATCGATTTTGGGCACCTAAAATATCGATTTTCAGCATGTTTTGGGCTTGTATTTTGAAAATACTCTAACACGAAATAGGCATGTACAGATCGCTACTGGGACCCAAAAATATCGAATTTTCGGGTGTTTTGAGCCTGATTTTGGAATATAAACGGGTACAGAAAATGCATACACATATCGACTTTGGGCACCCAAAATATCGATTTTTAGCATGTTTTGGGCCTGTATTTTGAAAATATTCTATTACTGAATAGTAATGTACAGATCGCCTCTAAGACCCAAAAATATCAAATTTTCGGGTAATTTGAGCCTGAATTTGAGATATAAACGGATACTGAAGATGCATGCAAATATCGACTTTGGGCACCTAAAATATCGATTTTCAACTTGTTTTTATGCCTGTATTTTGAAAATATTCTAACATTGAGTAGGCATGTACAGATCGCTTCTGGGACCCAAAAATATCGAATTATCGGGTGTTTTGAGCCTGAATTTGAGATATAAACTGGAACAGAAGATGCATGCACCTATCAACTTTGGGCAACTAAAATATCGATTTTCAGCATGTTTTGGTCTTGTATTTTGAAATGACTAAAACACGGAGTAGGCGTGTACAGATCGCTTCTGGGACCCAAATATATCGAAGTTTCGGGTGTTTTGAGCCTGAATTTGAGATATAAACGGGTACAGAAGATGCATGCACATATCGACTTTGGGCACCCAAAATATCGATTTTGAGCATGTTTTGGGTCTGTATCTTGAAAACGTTCTAGCAAGGTGTAGGCATGTACAGATCGCTTCTGGAACCCAATAATATCGAATTTTCGGGTGTTTTGAGCCTGAATTTGGGATATAAACGGATACAGAAGATGCATGCACATATTGACTTTGGGCACCCAGAATATCGATTTTCGGCATGTTTTGGGCCTGTATTCTTAAAATATTTTAACAATGAGTAGGCATCTATATATCGTTTCTGGGACCCAATAATATCGAGTTTTCGGTTGTTTTGAGCCTGAATTTGAGATATAAACGGGTGCAGAAGATGCATACACATATTGACTTTGTGCACCTATAATATCGATTTTCAGCATGTTTTGGGCTTGTAATTTGAAAATACTCTAACACGGAGTAGGCATGTACAGATCACTTCTGGGACCCCAAAACATCGAATTTTCGAGTGTTTGGAGCCTGAATTTTAGATATAAACTGGTACAGAAGATGCATGCAGATATCGACTTTTGGGCACCTAAAACATCGATTTTCAGTATGTTTTTCAGTCTGTATTTTAAAAATACTCTAACACGGAGTAGGCATGTACAGATCGCTTCTGGGGCCCTAAAATATTAAATTTTCGGGTGTTTGGAGCGTGAATATGAGATATAAACGGGTACAGAAGATGTATGCACATTTTGACTTTTGGCAACTAAAATATCGATTTTAAGCATATTTTGGGCCTGTACTTTGAAAATGCTCTAACACGGAGTAGGCAAGCACAGATCGCTTCTAGGACCCCCAAATCTCGAATTTTCTCGTGTTTTGAGCCTGAATTTGAGATATAAGCGGGTACTGAAGATGCATGCACATATCGACTTTTGGGCACCCAAAAGATCAATTATCAGTATGTTACGGGCTTGTATTTTGAAAATACTCTAACACGGAGTAGGCATCTACAGATCGCTTCTAGGACCCCAAAATATCGAATTTTTGGGTGTTTTGGGCCTGGATTTGAGATATAAACGGGTTCAGAAGATGCATACACATATTGACTTTGTGCACCTATAATATCGATTTTCAGCATGTTTTGGGCCTTTAATTTGAAAATACTCTAACACGGAGTAGGCATGTACAGATTGCTTCTGGGACCCCAAAACATCGAATTTTCGAGTGTTTGGAGCCTGAATTTTAGATATAAACTGGTACAGAAGATACATGCATATATGGAATTTTGGGCACCTAAAAGATCGATTTTCAGTATGTTTTTCGGTCTGTATTTTAAAAATACTCTAACACGGAGTAGGCATGTACAGATCGCTTCTGGGGCCCCAAAATATTGAATTTTCAGGTGTTTGGAGCGTGAATATGAGATATAAACGGGTACAGAAGATGTATGCACATTTTGACTTTCGCCAACTAAAATATCGATTTTAAGCATATTTTGGGCCTGCATTTAAAAAATACTCTAATAAGGAGTAGGCATGTACAGATTGCTTCTTGGACCCCAAAATATCGAATTTTCGGGTGTTTTGAGCCTGAATTTGAGATATAAACGGGTACTGAAGATGCATGCACATATCGACTTTTGAGCACATAAAATATCAATTTTGAGCATGTTTTGGGTCTGTATCTTGAAAACATTCAAACTAGGAGTAAGCATGTACAGATCGTTTCTAGGACCCCAAAATACCGAATTTTCGGGTGTTTTGAGGTTGAATTTGAGATATAAACGGGTACAGAAGATGCATGCACATATCGACTTTTGTGCACCTAAAAGATCGATTTTCATTATGTTTTGGGCCTGTATTTTGAAAATACTCTAACACGGAGTAGGCATGTACAGATGGCTTCTGGGACCCAAAAATATCGAATTTTCGGGTGTTTTGTGGTTGAATTTGGAATATAAACGGGTGCAGAAGATGCATACACATATTGACTTTGGGCACTTAAAATATCGATTTTCAGCATGTTTTGGGCTTGTATCTGAGTAGGCATGTACAGATCGCTTCTGGGACCCCAAAATAATGAATTTTCGGGTGTTTTGTGCCTGAATTTGAGATATCGACTTTGGGCACCTAAAATATCGATTATTAGCATGTTTTGGGCCGATATTTTGAAAATATTCTAGCACTGAGTAGGCATGTACAGATCGCTTCAGGGACCCCAAAATATCGAATTTTCAGGTGTTTTGAGTCTGAATTTGAGATATAAACGGGTACATAAGATGTATGCACATTTTGACTTTGGGCACGTAAAATATCGATTTTAAGCATATTTTGGGCCTGTATTTTGAAAATACTCTAATACGAAGTAGGCATGTACAGATCGCTTCTTGGACACCAAAATATCGAATTTTCGGGTGTTTTGAGCCTGAATTTGAGATATAAACGGGTACTGAAGATACATGGACATATCGACTTTTGGGCACCTAAAATATCGATTTTGAGCATGTTTTGGGTCTGTATCTTGAAAACATTCTAACTAGGAGTAGGCATGTACAGATCGTTTCTAGGACCCAAAAATACCGAATTTTCGGGTATTTTGACCCTGAATTTGAGATATAAACGGGTACAGAAGATGCATACACATATTGACTTTGGGCACCTATAATATCGATTTTCAGTATGTTTTGGGCCTGTATTTTGAAAATACTCTAACACGGAGTAGGCATGTACAGATCGCTTCTGGGACCCCTAAATATCGAATTTTCGGGTGTTTTGGGCCTGAATTTGAGATATCGACTTTGAGCACCTAAAATTTCGATTTTTAGCATGTTTTGGGCCTATATTTTTAAAATATTCTAGCACTGAGTAGGTATGTACATATCGCTTCTGGGACCCCAAAATATTGAATTTTCGGGTGTTTTGAGCCTGAATTTGAGATATAAACGGGTACAGAAGATGCATGCACTTATCGAGTTTTAGGCACCTAAAAGATCGGTTTTCAGTATGTTATGGGCCTGTATTTTGAAAATAATTTGAGATATCGACTTTGGGTACCTAAAATATCGATTTTGAGCATGTTTTGGGCCTATATTTTGAAAATATTCTAACACGGAGTAGGCATGTACAGATCGCTTCTAGGACCCCAAAATATCGAATTTTCGGGTGTTTTGAGCCTGAACTTGAGATATAATGGGTACAGAAGATGCATGCACATATTGACTTTGGGCACCTAAAATATCGATTTTGAGCATGTTATGGGCCTGTAATTTGAAAATACTCTAACACGGAGTAGGCATATACAGATCGCTTCTGTGTCCCCAAAATATCAAATTTGCGGATGTTTTGAGCCTGAATTTAAGATACAAACGGGTACAGAAGATGCAAGCACATATCGACTTTGGACAGTTAAAATATCGATTTTTAGCATGTTTTGAGCCTATATTTTGAAAACATTCTAGCACTGAGTAGGCATTTACAGATCGTTTCTGGGACCCAAAAATATCGAATTTACGTGTGTTTTGAGGTTGAATTTTGGATTTAAACGGGTGCAGAAGATGCATACACATATTGACTTTGGGCACCTAAAATATAAATTTTCAGCATGTTTTGAGACTGTATCTGAGTATGCATGTACAGATCGCTTCTGGGACCCCAAAATATTGAATTTTCGGCTGTTTTGAGCCTGAATTTGAGATATAAACGGGTACAGAAGATGCATGCACATATCGACATTTCGCACATAACAGATCGATTTTCAGTATGTTTTGGCCCTGAATTTTGAAAATACTCTAACACGGAGTACGCATGTACAGATCGCTTCTGGGACCCAAAAATATCGAATTTTCTGGTGTTTTGAGCCTGAATTTGATATATAAACAGGTACTGAAGATGCATGCACATATCGACTTTTGGGCACCTAAATGATCGATTTTCAGAATGTTTTAGGCCTGTATTTTGAAAATACTCTAAATCGGAGAAGGCATGTACAGATCGCTTCTGGGACCCCAAAATATCGAATTTTCGGGTGTTTTGGGCCTGAATTTGAGATATCGACTTTGGGCACCTAAAATATCGATTTTGAGCATGTTTTGGGCCTATATTTTGAAAATATTCTAACACGGAGTAGGCATGTACAGATCGCTTCTGGGACCCCAAAATATCGAATTTATGAGTGTTTTGGGCCTGAATTTTAGATATATTGACTTTGGGCACCTAAAATATCGATTTTCAGCATGCTTTGGGCCTGTATTTTGAAAATACTCTAACACGGAGTAGGCATGTACAGATCTATTCTGGGACCCCAAAATATCGAATTTTCGGGTGTTTTGAGCCTGAATTTGAGATATAATCTGGTACAGAAGATGCATGCACATATCGACTTTTGGGCACCTAAAATATCGATTTTGTGCATGTTTTGGGTCTGTATATTGAAAACATTCTAACTAGGAGTAGGCATGAACAGATCGCTTCTAGGACCCAAAAATACCGAATTTTCGAGTGTTTTGAGCCTGAATTTGAGATATAAACGGGTACAGAAGATGCATGCACATATCGACTTTGGACACTTAAAATATCGATTTTTAGCATGTTTTGGCCCTATATTTTGAAAACATTCTAGCACTGAGTAGGCATGTACAGATCGCTTCTGGGACCCAAAAATATCGAATTTCCGGGTGTTTTGAGGTTGAATTTGGGATATAAACGGGTGCAGAAGATGCATACACATATTGACTTTAGGCACCTAAAATATCGATTTTCAGCATGTTTTGGGCCTGTATCTGAGTAGGCATGTACATATCGCTTCTGGGACCCCAAAATATCGAATTTTCGGGTGTTTGGAGCCAGAATTTGAGATATAAACGGGTGCAGAAGATGCATGCACATATCGACTTTTGGGCACCTAATAGATCGATTTTCAGTATGTTTTGGGCCTGTATTTTGAAAATACTCTTACACGAAGTAGGCATGTACAGATCGCTTCTGGGACCCAAAAATATCGAATTTTCGGCTGTTTTGAGCCTGAATTTGAGATATCGACTTTAGACACCTAAAATATCGATTTTTATCATGTTTTGGGCCTATATTTTGAAAATATTCTAGCACTGAGTATGCATGTACAGATCGCTTCTGGGACCCCAAAATAACGAATTTTCGGGTGTTTTGAGCCTGAATTTGAGATATACACGGGTACAGAAGTTGCATGCACTTATTGACTTTGGGCACCTAAAATATCAATTTTCAGCATGTTTTAGGCCTGTATTTTTAAAATACTCTAACATGGAGTAGGCATGTACAGATCGCTTCTGGGACCCCAAAATATCAAATTTTCGGGTGTTTTGAGCATGAATTTGAGATATAAACGGGTACTGAATTTGCATGCACTTATCGACTTTTGGGCACCTAAAATATCGATTTTTAACATGTTTTGGGTTTTTATCTTGAAAACATTCTAACTATGAGTAGGCATGTACAGATCGCTTCTAGGACTCTAAAATAGCGAATTTTCGGGTGTTTAACGCCTGAAATTGAGATATAAACGGGTACAGAAGATGCCTGCACATATCGACTTTGGACAGTTCAAATATCGATTTTTAGCATGTTTTGAGCCTATATTTTGAAAACATTCTAGCACTGAGTAGGCATGTACAGATCGCTTCTGGGACCCAAAAATATCGAATTTACTGGTGTTTTGAGGTAGAATTTTGGATTTAAACGGGTGCAGAAGATGCATACACATATTGACTTTGGGCACCTAAAATATCAATTTTCAGCATGTTTTGGGACTGTATCTGAGTATGCATGTACAAATCGCTTCTGGGACCCAAAAATATCGAATTTTCGGGTGTTTTGAGCCTGAATTTGAGATATAAACGGGTACAAAAGATGCATGCACATATCGACATTTCGCACATAAAAGATCGATTTTCAGTATGTTTTGGGCCTGTATTTTGAAAATACTCTAACACGGAATAGGCATGTACAGATCGCTTCTGGAACCCAAAAATATCGAATTTTCGGGTGTTTTGAGCCTGAATTTGAGATATCTACTTTTGGCACCTAAAATATCGATTTTCAGCATGTTTTGGGCCTGTATTTTGATAATACTCTAACACGAAGTAGGCATGTACAGATCGCTTCTTGGACCCCAAAATATCGAATTTTCGGGTGTTTGGAGCCTGAATTTGAGATATAAACGGGTACAGAAGATGCATGCACTTATCGACTTTTAGGCACCTAAAAGATCGATTTTCAGTATGTTATGGGCCTGTATTTTGAAAATAATCTAACACGGAGTAGGCATGTACAGATCGCTTCTGGGACCCCAAAATATCAAATTTGCGGATGTTTTGAGCCTGAATTTAAGATACAAACGGGTACAGAAGATGCATGCACATATCGACTTTTGGGTATCTAAAAGATCGATATTCAGTATGTTTTGGGCCTGTATTTTGAAAATACTCTAACACGGAGTAGGCATGTTCAGATCGCTTCTGGGACCCAAAAATATCGAATTTTCGGGTGTTTTGGACCTGAATTTGAGATATCGACTTTGGGCACCTAAAATGTCAATTTTTAGCATGTTTTGGGCCTATATTTTGAAAATATTCTAGCACTGAGTAGGCATGTACAGATCGCTTCTGGGACCCCAAAATAACGAATTTTCGGGTGTTTTGAGCCTGAATTTGAGATATACACGGGTACAGAAGTTGCATGCACTTATTGACTTTGGGCACCTAAAATATCAATTTTCAGCATGTTTTAGGCCTGTATTTTTAAAATACTCTAACATGGAGTAGGCATGTACAGATCGCTTCTGGGACCCCAAAATATCAAATTTTCGGGTGTTTTGAGCATGAATTTGAGATATAAACGGGTACTGAATATGCATGCACATATCGACTTTTGGGCACCTAAAATATCGATTTTGAGCATGTTTTGGGTTTTTATCTTGAAAACATTCTAACTAGGAGTAGGCATGTACAGATCGCTTCTAGGACTCTAAAATAGCGAATTTTCGGGTGTTTAACGCCTGAATTTGAGATATAAACGGGTACAGAAGATACATGGACATATCGACTTTTGGGCACCTAAAATATCGATTTTGAGAATGTTTTGGGTCTGTATCTTGAAAACATTCTAACTAGGAGTAGGCATGTACAGATCGTTTCTAGGACCCAAAAATACCGAATTTTCGGGTATTTTGAACCTGAATTTGAGATATAAACGGGTACAGAAGATGCATACACATATTGACTTTGGGCACCTATAATATCGATTTTCAGTATGTTTTGGGCCTGTATTTTGAAAATACTCTAACACGGAGTAGGCATGTACAGATCGCTTCTGGGACCCCTAAATATCGAATTTTCGGGTGTTTTGGGCCTGAATTTGAGATATCGACTTTGAGCACCTAAAATTTCGATTTTTAGCATGTTTTGGGCCTATATTTTTAAAATATTCTAGCACTGAGTAGGTATGTACATATCGCTTCTGGGACCCCAAAATATTGAATTTTCGGGTGTTTTGAGCCTGAATTTGAGATATAAACGGGTACAAAAGATGCATGCACATTTTGACTTTGGGCACCTATAATATCGATTTTCAGTATGTTTTGGGCCTGTATTTTTAAAATACTCTAACACGGAGTAGGCATGTACAGATCGCTTCTGGGACCCCAAAATAACGAATTTTCGGGTGTTTTGAGCCTGAATTTGAGATATACACGGGTACAGAAGTTGCATGAACTTATTGACTTTGGACACCTAAAATATCAATTTTCAGCATGTTTTAGGCCTGTATTTTTAAAATACTCTAACATGGAGTAGGCATGTACAGATCGCTTCTGGGACCCCAAAATATCAAATTTTCGGGTGTTTTGAGCATGAATTTGAGATATAAACGGGTACTGAATATGCATGCACATATCGACTTTTGGGCACCTAAAATATCGATTTTGAGCATGTTTTGGGTTTTTATCTTGAAAACATTCTAACTAGGAGTAGGCATGTACAGATCGCTTCTAGGACTCTAAAATAGCGAATTTTCGGGTGTTTAACGCCTGAATTTGAGATATAAACGGGTACAGAAGATACATGGACATATCGACTTTTGGGCACCTAAAATATCGATTTTGAGCATGTTTTGGGTCTGTATCTTGAAAACATTCTAACTAGGAGTAGGCATGTACAGATCGTTTCTAGGACCCAAAAATACCGAATTTTCGGGTAGTTTGAACCTGAATTTGAGATATAAACGGGTACAGAAGATGCATACACATATTGACTTTGGGCACCTATAATATCGATTTTCAGTATGTTTTGGGCCTGTATTTTGAAAATACTCTAACACGGAGTAGGCATGTACAGATCGCTTCTGGGACCCCTAAATATCGAATTTTCGGGTGTTTTGGGCCTGAATTTGAGATATCGACTTTGAGCACCTAAAATTTCGATTTTTAGCATGTTTTGGGCCTATATTTTTAAAATATTCTAGCACTGAGTAGGTATGTACATATCGCTTCTGGGACCCCAAAATATTGAATTTTCGGGTGTTTTGAGCCTGAATTTGAGATATAAACGGGTACAAAAGATGCATGCACATTTTGACTTTGGGCACCTATAATATCGATTTTCAGTATGTTTTAGGCCTGTATTTTTAAAATACTCTAACACGGAGTAGGCATGTACAGATCGCTTTTGGGACCCCAAAATATTGAATTTTCTGGTGTTTTGGGCCTGAATTTGAGATATCTACTTTTGGCACCTAAAATATCGATTTTCAGCATGTTTTGGGCCTGTATTTTGATAATACTCTAACACGAAGTAGGCATGTACTGATCGCTACTTGGACCCCAAAATATCGAATTTTCGGGTTTTTGGAGCCAGAATTTGAGATATAAACGGGTACAGAAGATGCATGCACTTATCGAGTTTTAGGCCCCTAAAAGATCGGTTTTCAGTATGTTATGGGCCTGTATTTTGAAAATAATTTGAGATATCGACTTTGGGCACCTAAAATATCGATTTTGAGCATGTTTTGGGCCTATATTTTGAAAATATTCTAACACGTAGTAGGCATGTACAGATCGCTTCTAGGACCCCAAAATATCGAATTTTCGGGTGTTTTGAGCCTGAATTTGAGATATAATGGGTACAGAAGATGCATGCACATATTGACTTTGGGCACCTAAAATATCGATTTTGAGCATGTTATGGGCCTGTATTTTGAAAATACTCTAACACGGAGTAGGCATGTACAGATCGCTTCTGTGTCCCCAAAATATCAAATTTGCGGATGTTTTGAGCCTGAATTTAAGATACAAACGGGTACATAAGATGCATGCACATATCGACTTTTGGGTACCTAAAAGATCGATTTTCAGTATGTTTTGGGCCTGTATTTTGAAAATACTCTAACACGGAGTAGGCATGTACAGATCGCTTCTGGGACCCAAAAATATCGAATTTTCGGGTGTTTTGAGCCTGAATTTGATATATAAACAGGTACTGAAGATGCATGCACTTATCGACTTTTGGGCACCTAAAAGATCGATTTTCAGTATGTTTTAGGCCTGTATTTTGAAAATACTCTAACTCGGAGTAGGCATGTACAGATCGCATCTGGGACCCCAAAATATCGAATTTTCGGGTGTTTTGGTCCTGAATTTGAGATATCGACTTTGGGCACCTAAAATATCGATTTTGAGTATGTTTTGGGCCTATATTTTGAAAATATTCTAACACGGAGTAGGCATGTACAGATCGCTTCTGGGACTCCAAAATATCGAATTTTCGGGTGTTTTGAGCATGAATTTGAGATATAAACGGGTACTGAATATGCATGCACTTATCGACTTATGGGCACCTAAAATATCGATTTTGAACATGTTTTGGGTTTGTATCTTGAAAACATTCTAACTAGGAGTAGGCATGTACAGATCGCTTCTAGGACTCAAAAATAGCGAATTTTCGGGTGTTTAACGCCTGAAATTGAGATATAAACGGGTACAGAAGATGCCTGCACATATCGACTTTGGACAGTTAAAATATCGATTTTTAGCATGTTTTGAGCCTATATTTTGAAAACATTCTAGCACTGAGTAGGCATGTACAGATCGCTTCTGGGACCCAAAAATATCGAATTTACTGGTGTTTTGAGGTAGAATTTTGGATTTAAACGGGTGCAGAAGATGCATACACATATTGACTTTTGGCACCTAAAATATCAATTTTCAGCATGTTTTGGGACTGTATCTGAGTATGCATGTACAGATCGCTTCTGGGACCCAAAAATATCGAATTTTCGGGTGTTTTGAGCCTGAATTTGAGATATAAACGGGTACAAAAGATGCATGCACATATCGACATTTCGCACATAAAAGATCGATTTTCAGTATGTTTTGGGCCTGTATTTTGAAAATACTCTAACACGGAATAGGCATGTACAGATCGCTTCTGGGACCCAAAAATATCGAATTTTCGGGTGTTTTGAGCCTGAATTTGAGATATCTACTTTTGGCACCTAAAATATCGATTTTGAGCATGTTTTGGGCCTGTATTTTGATAATACTCTAATACGAAGTAGGCATGTACAGATCGCTTCTTGGACCCCAAAATATCGAATTTTCGGGTGTTTGGAGCCTGAATTTGAGATATAAACGGGTACAGAAGATGCATGCACTTATCGACTTTTAGGCACCTAAAAGATCGATTTTCAGTATGTTATGGGCCTGTATTTTGAAAATAATCTAACACGGAGTAGGCATGTACAGATCGCTTCTAGGACCCCAAAATATCTAATTTTCGGGTGTTTTGAGCCTGAATTTGAGATATAATGGGTACAGAAGATGAATGCACATATTGACTTTGGGCACCTAAAATATCGATTTTGAGCATGTTATGGGCCTGTATTTTGAAAATACTCTAACACGGAGTAGGCATGTACAGATCGCTTCTGGGACCCCAAAATATCAAATTTGCGGATGTTTTGAGCCTGAATTTAAGATACAAACGGGTACAGAAGATGCATGCACATATCGACTTTTGGGTATCTAAAAGATCGATATTCAGTATGTTTTGGGCCTGTATTTTGAAAATACTCTAACACGGAGTAGGCATGTTCAGATCGCTTCTGGGACCCAACAATATCGAATTTTCGGGTGTTTTGGACCTGAATTTGAGATATCGACTTTGGGCACCTAAAATGTCAATTTTTAGCATGTTTTGGGCCTATATTTTGAAAATATTCTAGCACTGAGTAGGCATGTACAGATCGCTTCTGGGACCCCAAAATAACGAATTTTCGGGTATTTTGAGCCTGAATTTGAGATATACACGGGTACAGAAGTTGCATGCACTTATTGACTTTGGGCACCTAAAATATCAATTTTCAGCATGTTTTAGGCCCGTATTTTTAAAATACTCTAACATGGAGTAGGCATGTACAGATCGCTTCTGGGACCCCAAAATATCAAATTTTCGGGTGTTTTGAGCATGAATTTGAGATATAAACGGGTACTGAATATGCATGCACATATCGACTTTTGGGCACCTAAAATATCGATTTTGAGCATGTTTTGGGTTTTTATCTTGAAAACATTCTAACTAGGAGTAGGCATGTACAGATCGTTTCTAGGACTCTAAAATAGCGAATTTTCGGGTGTTTAACACCTGAATTTGAGATATAAACGGGTACAGAAGATGCATGCACATATCGACTTTGGACAGTTAAAATATCGATTTTTAGCATGTTTTGAGCCTATATTTTGAAAACATTCTAGCACTGAGTAGGCATGTACAGATCGCTTCTGGGACCCAAAAATATCGAATTTACGTGTGTTTTGAGGTTGAATTTTGGATTTAAACGAGTGCAGAAGATGCATGCACATATTGACTTTGGGCACCTAAAATATAAATTTTCAGCATGTTTTGGAACTGTATCTGAGTATGCATGTACAGATCGCTTCTGGGACCCAAAAATATCGAATTTTCGGGTGTTTTGAGCCTGAATTTGATATATAAACATATACTGAAGATGAATGCACATATCGACTTTTGGGTATCTAAAAGATCGATATTCAGTATGTTTTGGGCCTGTATTTTGAAAATACTCTAACACGGAGTAGGCATGTTCAGATCGCTTCTGGGACCCAAAAATATCGAATTTTCGGGTGTTTTGGACCTGAATTTGAGATATCGACTTTGGGCACCTAAAATGTCAATTTTTAGCATGTTTTGGGCCTATATTTTGAAAATATTCTAGCACTGAGTAGGCATGTACAGATCGCTTCTGGGACCCCAAAATAACGAATTTTCGGGTGTTTTGAGCCTGAATTTGAGATATACACGGGTACAGAAGTTGCATGCACTTATTGACTTTGGGCACCTAAAATATCGATTTTCTGTATGTTTTGGGCCTGTATTTTGAAAATACTTTAACACGGAGTAGGCATGTACAGATATCTTCTGGGACCCCAAAATATCGAATTTTCGGGTGTTTGGAGCCTGAATTTGAGATCTAAACTGGTACAGAAGATGGATGCACATGTCTACTTTTGGGCACCTCAAAGAAAGATTTTCAGTATGTTTTGGGCCTGTATTTTGAAAATACTCTAAAACGGAGTAGGCATGTAGAGATATCTTCTGGGACCCCAAAATATCGAATTTTCGGGTGTTTGGAGCCTGAATTTGAGATATAAACGGGTACAGAAGATACATGCACATGTCGACTTTTAGGCACCTAAATGAAAGATTTTCAGTATGTTTTGGGCCTGTATTTTGAAAATTCTCTAACACGGAGTAGGTATGTACAGATCGCTTTTTGGACCCCAAAATATCGAATTTTCGGGTGTTTTGGGCCTGAATTTGAGATATCGACTTTGGGCACCTAAAATATCGATTTTTAGCATGTTTTGGGCCTATATTTTGAAAATATTCTTGCACTGAATAGGCATGTACAGATCGCTTCAGGAACCCCAAAATATCGAATTTTCGGGTGTTTGGAGCCTGAATTTCAGATATAAACGAGTACTGAAGATGCATGCACATATCAAATTTTTTCACCTAAAATATCGATTTTGAGTATCTTTTGGGTCTGTATCTTGAAAACATTCTAATTAGGAGTAGGCATGTACAGATATCTTCTGGGACCCCAAAATATCGAATTTTCGGGTGTTTTGAGGTTGAATTTGGGATATAAACGGATGCAGAAGATACATACACATATTGACTTTGGGCACCTAAAATATCGATTTTCAGCATGTTTTGGGCTTGTATCTGAGTAGGCATGTACAGATCGCTTCTGGGACCATAAAATATCGAATTTTCGGATGTTTGGAGTTTGAATTTGAGCTATAAACGGGTACATAAGAAGCATGCACATATTGATTTTGGCAACTAAAATATCGATTTTCATCGTGTTTTAGGCCTGTATTTTGAAAATACTCTAACACGCAGTAGGCATGTACAGATTACTTCTGGGACCCCAAAATATCGAATTTTTGGGTGTTTTGGGCCTGAATTTAAGATATAAACGGGTTATGAAGATGCATGCACATATCGACTTTTGGGCACCTAAAATATCGATTTTGAGCATGTTTTGGGCCTGTATTTTGAAAATACTTTAACTCGGAATAGGCATGTACAGATATCTTCTGGGACCGCAAAATATCGAATTTTCGGGTGTTTGGAGCCTGAATTTGAGATATAAACGGGTACAGAAGATGCATGCACATGTCTACTTTTGGGCACCTAAAAGAAAGATTTTCAGTATGTTTTGGGCCTGTATTTTGAAAATACTCTAAAACGGAGTAGGCATGTACACATATCTTCTGGGACCCCAAAATATCGAATTTTTGGGTGTTTTGGGCCTGAATTTGAGATATAAACGGGTAATGAAGATGCAAGCACATATCGACTTTTGGGCACCTAAAATATCTTTTTTGAGCATTTTTTGGGTCTGTATCTTGAAAACATTCTAACTAGGAGTAGGCATGCACAAATCGCTTCTAGGACCCAAAAATACCGATTTTTCGGGTGTCTTGAGGTTGAATTTGGGATATAAACGGGTGCAGAAGATGCATACACATATTGATTTTGGGCACCTAAAATATCGATTTTCAGCATGTTTTGGGCCTGTATCTGAGTAGGCATGTACAGATCGCTTCTGGGACCCCAAAATATCGAATTTTCGGGTGTTTGGAGCCTGAATTTAAGATATAAACGGGTACATAAGATGCATGCACATGTCGACTTTTGGGCACCTAACAGATCGATTTTCAGTATGTTTTGGGCCTGTATTTTGAAAATACTCTAACACGCAGTAAGCATGTACAGATCGCTTCTTGGACCCCAAAATATCGAATTTTCGGGTGTTTTGGGCATGAATTTAAGATATCGACTTTGGACACCTAAAATATCGATTTTTAGCATGTTTTGAGCCTATATTTTGAAAATATTCTAGCACTGAGTAGGCATGTACAGATCGCTTCTGGGACCCCAAAATATCGAATTTTCGGGTGTGTTGAGCCTGAATTTGAGATATAAACAGGTACTGCAGATGCATGCCATTATCGACTTTTGGGCACCTAAAATATCGATTTTAAACATGTTTTGGGTCTGTATCTTGAAAACATTCTAATTAGGAGTAGGCATGTACAGATCGCTTCTAGGACCCAAAAATACCGAATTTTCGGGTGTTTTTTGAGCCAGAATTTGAGATATAAACGGGTACAGAAAATGCAAGCACATATCGACTTATGACACTTAAAATATCGATTTTTAGCATGCTTTAAGCCTATATTTTGAAATCATTCTAGCACTGAGTAGGCATGTACATACCGCTTCTGGGACCCAAAAATATCGAATTTTCGGGTGTTTTGAGGTTGAATTTGGGATATAAACGGGTGCAGAAGATGCATACACATATTAGCTTTGGGCCCTTAAAATATCGATTTTCAGTATGTTTTGGGCCTGTATTTTGAAAATACTCTAAAACGGAGTAGGCATGTACAGATATCTTCTGGGACCCCAAAATATCGAATTTTCGGGTGTTTGGAGCATGAATTTGAGATCTAAACGGGTACAGAAGATGCATACACATGTCTACTTTTGGGCACTTAAAAGAAAGATTTTCAGTATGTTTTAGGTCTGCATTTTGAAAATACTCTAACACAGAGTAGGCATGTACAGATCGCTTTTTGGACCCCAAAATATCGAATTTTCGGGTGTTTAGGGTCTGAATTTGAGATATCGACTTTGGGCACCTAAAATATCGATTTTTAGCATGTTTTGGGCCTATATTTTGAAAATATTCTAGCACTGAATAGGCATGTACAGATCGCTTCTGGGACCCCAAAATATCGAATTTTCGGGTGTGTTGAGCCTGAATTTGAGATATAAACAGGTACTGCAGATGCATGCTATTATCGACTTTTGGGCACCTAAAATATCGATTTTAAACATGTTTTGGGTCTGTATCTTGAAAACATTCTAATTAGGAGTAGGCATGTACAGATCGCTTCTAGGACCCAAAAATACCGAATTTTCGGGTGTTTTGAGCCTGAATTTGAGATATAAACGGGTACAGAAAATGCAAGCACATATCGACTTATGAAACTTAAAATATCGATTTTCAGCATGCTTTAAGCCTATATTTTGAAATCATTCTAGCACTGAGTAGGCATGTATAGACCGCTTCTGGGACCCAAAAATATAGAATTTTCGGGTGTTTTGAGGTTGAATTTGGGATATAAACGGGTGCAGAAGATGCATACACATATTGGCTTTGGGCACCTAAAATATCGATTTTCAGTATGTTTTGGGCCTTTTTTTCTTAAATACTCTAACACAGAGTAGGCATGTAAAGATCGCTTCTGGGACCCCAAAATGTACGCATTTTAGGATGTTTTGGGCATGAATTTGAGATATCTACTTTGGGCACCTTAAATATCGATTTTTAGCTTATCTTGGGCCTATATTTTAAAAATATTCTAGCACTGAGTAGGCATGTAGAGATCGCTTCAGAGGCCCCAAAATATCGAATTTTCGGGTGTTTTTAGCCTGAATTTGAGATATAAACGGGTACTGAAGATGCATGCACATATCGACTTTTGGGGACCTAAAAGATCGATTTTCAGTATGTTTTGGGCCTTTTTTTCTTAAATACTCTAACACAGAGTAGGCATGTAAAGATCGCTTCTGGGACCCAAAAATGTACGCATTTTCGGATGTTTTGGGCATGAATTTGAGATATCGACTTTGGGCACCTTAAATATCGATTTTTAGCATATTTTGGGCATATATTTTAAAAATATTCTAGCACTGAGTTGGCATGTAGAGATCGCTTCTGGGACCCCAAAATATCGAATTTTCAGGTGTTTTTGCCTGAATTTGAGATATAAACGGGTACAGAAGATGCATGCACATATTGACTTTGGGCACCTAAAATATCGATTTTCAGCATGTTTTGGGCCTATATTTTGAAAATACTCTAACACGGAGTAGGCATGTACAGATCGCTTCTGGAACCCCAAAATATCGAATTTTCGGGTGTTTTAGGCCTGAATTTGAGATATCGACTTTGGGAACCTAAAATATCGATTTTTAGCATGTTTTGGGACTATATTTTGAAAATATTCTAGCTCTGAGAAAGCATGTGCAGATCGCTTCTGAGACCAAAAAATATCGAATTTTCGGGTGTTTTGAGCCTGAATTTGAGATATAAACGTGTACTGAAGATGCATGCACATATCGACTTTTGGGCACCTAAAATATCGATTTTGAGCATGTTTTGGGTCTGTATCTTGAAAACATTCTAACTAGGAGTAGGCATGTACAGATCGCTTCTAGGATCCAAAAATACCAAATTTTCAGGTGTTTTGAGCCTGAATTTGAGATATAAACGGGTACAGAAGATACATGCACATATCGACTTTTGGGGATCTAAAAGATCGATTTTCAGTATGTTTTGGGCCTCTTTTATGAAAATACTCTTAACACAGAGTAGGCATCTACAGATCGCTTCTGGGACCCCAAAATATCGAATTTTCGAGTGTTTTGGGCCTGAATTTGAGATATCAACTTTATGCGCCAAAAATATCGATTTTTAGCATGTTTTGGGCCTATATTTAAAAAATATTCTAGCACTGAGTAGGCATGTAGAGATCGCTTCTGGGATCCCAAAATATCAAAGTTTCTGGGGTTTTTGCCTGAATTTGAGATATAAACGGGTACAGAAGATGCATGCACATATTGACTTTGGGCACATAAAATATCGATTTTCAGAATGTTTTGAGCCTATATTTTGAAAATACTCTAACACGGAGTAGGCATGTACAGGTCGCTTCTGGGACCCAAAAATATCGAATTTTCGGGTGTTTTGAGCCTGAATTTGAGATATAAACGGGTACAAAAGATGCATGCACATATTGACTTTGGGAACCTAAAATATCGATTTTGAGCATGTTTTGGGTCTGTATATTGAAAAAATTCTAGCTAGGAGTAGGCATGTACAGATCGCCTTCTAGGACCCAAAAATACCGTATGTTCGGGTGTTTTGAGCCTGAATTTGAGATATCGACTTTGGGCACCTAAAATATCGATTTTTAGCATGTTTTGGGCGTATATTTTGAAAATATTCTAGCACTGAGAAAGCATGTGCAGATCGCTTCTGCGACCCCAAAATATCGAATTTTCGGGTGTTTTGAGCCTGAATTTGAGATATAGACAGGTACAGACGATGCATGCACATATCGACTTTGGACACTTAAAATATCGATTTTTAGCATGTTTTGAGCCTATATTTTGTAAACATTCTAGCACTAAGTAGACATGTACAGATCGCTTCTGGGACCCAAAAATATCGAATTTTTGGGTGTTTTGAGGTTGAATTTGGTATATAAACGGGTGAAGAAGATGCATACACATATTGGCTTTGGGCACCTAAAATATCGATTTTCAGTATGTTTTGGGCCTTTTTTTCTTAAATACTCTAACACAGAGTAGGCATGTACAGATCGCTTCTGGGACCCCATAATGTACACATTTTCGGATGTTTTGGGCATGAATTTGAGATATCGACTTTGGGCACCTTAAATATCGATTTTTAGCTTATTTTGGGCCTATATTTTAAAAATATTCTAGCACTGAGTAGGCATGTAGAGATCGCTTCTGAGACCCCAAAATATCGAATTTTCGGGTGTTTTGAGCCTGAATTTGAGATATAAACGGGTACTGAAGATGCATGCACATATCGACGTTTGGGCACCTAAAATATCGATTTTGAGCATGTTTTGGGTCTGTATCTTGAAAACATTCTAACTAGGAGTAGGCATGTACAGATCGCTTCTAGGACCCAAAAATACCAAATTTTCGGGTGTTTTGAGCCTGAATTTGAGTTATAAACAGGTACAGAAGATGCATGCACATTTCGACTTTGGACACTTAAAATATCGATTTTTAGCATGTTTTGAGCCTATATTTTGTAAACATTCTAGCACTAAGTAGGCATGTAAAGATCGCTTCTGGGACCCAAAAATATCGAATTTTCGGGTATTTTGAGGTTGAATTTGGGATATAAACTGGTGCAGATGATGCATACACATATTGGCTTTGGGCACCTAAAATATCAATTTTCAGTATGTTTTGGGCCTGTATTTTGAAAATACTCTAACACGGAGTAGGCATGTACAGATATCTTCTGGGACTTCAAAATATCGAATTTTTGGGTGTTTGGAGCCTGAATTTGAGATATAAACAGGTACAGAAGATGCATGCACATATCGACTTTTGGGGCCCTAAAAGATCGATTTTCAGTATGTTTTGGGCCTTTTTTTCTTAAATACTCTAACACAGAGTAGGCATGTACAGATCGCTTCTGGGACCCCAAAATGTACGCATTTTCGGATGTTTTGGGCATGAATTTGAGATATCGACTTTGGGCACCTTAAATATCGTTTTTAGCATATTTTGGGCCTATATTTTAAAAATATTCTAACACTGAGTTGGCATGTAGAGATCGCTTCTGGAACCCCAAAATATCGAATTTTCGGGTGTTTTAGGCCTGAATTTGAGATATCGACTTTGGGCACCTAAAATATCGATTTTTAGCATGTTTTGGGACTATATTTTGAAAATATTCTAGCACTGAGAAAGCATGTGCAGATCGCTTCTGAGACCAAAAAATATCGAATTTTCGGGTGTTTTGAGCCTGAATTTGAGATATAAACGGGTACTGAAGATGCATGCACATATCGACTTATGGGCACCTAAAATATCGCTTTTGAGCATGTTTTGGGTCTGTATCTTGAAAAAATTCTAACTAGGAGTAGGCATGTACAGATCGCCTTCTAGGACCCAAAAATACCGTATTTTCGGGTGTTTTGAGCCTGAATTTGAGATATCGACTTTGGGCAACTAAAATATCGATTTTTAGCATGTTTTGGGACTATATTTTGAAAATATTCTAGCACTGAGAAAGCATGTGCAGATCGCTTTTGGGACCCCAAAATATCGAATTTTCGGGTGTTTTGAGCCTGAATTTGAGATATAAACGGCTACAAAAGATGTATGCATATATTGACTTTGGGAACCTAATATATCGATTTTGAGCATGTTTTGGGTCTGTATCTTGAAAAAATTCTAACTAGGAGTAGGCATGTACAGATCGCCTTCTAGGACCCAAAAATACCGTATTTTCGGGTGTTTTGAGCCTGAATTTGAGATATAAACGTATACAGAAGATGCATGCACATATCGACTTTGGACACTTAAAATATCGATTTTTAGCATGTTTTGAGCCTATATCTTGTAAACATTCTAGCACTAAGTAGGCATGTACAGATCGCTTCTGGGACCCAAAAATATCGAATTTTCGGGTGTTTTGAGGTTGAATTTGAGATATAAACGGGTACAGAAGATACATGCACATATTGACTTTTAGGGATCTAAAAGATCGATTTTCAGTATGTTTTGGGCCTCTTTTTTGAAAATACTCTAACACAGAGTAGGCATGTACAGATCGCTTCTGGGACCCCAAAATATCGAATTTTCGAGTGTTTTGGGCCTGAATTTGAGATATCGACTTGATGCACCAAAAATATCGATTTTTAGCATGTTTTGGGCCTATATTTAAAAAATATTCTAGCACTGAGTAGGCATGTAGAGATCGCTTCTGGGATCCCAAAATATCAAAGTTTCGGGTGTTTTTGCCTGAATTTGAGATATAAACGGGTACAGAAGATGCATGCACATATTGACTTTGGGCACATAAAATATCGATTTTCAGCATGTTTTAAGCCTATATTTTGAAAATACTCTAACACGGAGTAGGCATGTACAGGTCGCTTCTGGGACTCCAAAATATCGAATTTTCGGGTGTTTTAAGCCTGAATTTGAGATATAAACGGGAATTGATGATGCATGCACATATCGACTTTTGGGCACCTAAAATATCGATTTTGAGCATGTTTTGGGTCTGTATCTTGAAAACATTCTAACTAGGAGTAGGCATGTACAGATCGCTTCTAGGACCCAAAAATACCGAATTTTCAGGTGTTTTGAGCCTGAATTTGAGATATAAACGGGTACCGAAGATGCATGCACATGTCGACTTTTTGGCACCTAAAAGAAAGATTTTCAGTATGTTTTGAGCCTGTATTTTGAAAATACTCTAACACGGAGTAGGCATGTACAGATCGGTTCTGGGACCCCAAAATATCGAATTTTCGGGTGTTTTGGGCCTAAATTTGAGATATAAACGAGTACTGAAGATGCATGCACATATCGACTTTTTGCACCTAAAATATCGATTTTTAGCATCTTTTGGGTCTGTATCTTGAAAACATTCTAATTAGGAGTAGGCATGTACAGATCGCTTCTAGGACCCCAAAATATCGAATTTCGGGTGTTTTAGGCCTGAATTTGAAATATCGACTTTGGGCACCTAAAATATCGATTTTTATCTTATTTTGGGCCTATATTTTGACAATATTCTAGCACTGAGAAAGCATGTGCAGATCGCTTCTGAGACCAAAAAATATCGAATTTTCGGGTGTTTTGAGCCTGAATTTGAGATATAAACGGGTACTTAAGATGCATGCACATATCGACTTTTGGGCACCTAAAATATCGATTTTGAGCATGTTTTGGGTCTGTATCTTGAAAACATTCTAACTAGGAGTAGGCATGTACAGATTGCCTTCTAGGACCCAAAAATACCGTATTTTCGGGTGTTTTGAGCCTGAATTTGAGATATAAACGGGTACAGAAGATGCATGCACATATCGACTTTGGACACTTAAAATATCGATTTTTAGCATGTTTTGAGCCTATATTTTGTAAACATTCTAGCACTAAGTAGACATGTACAGATCGCTTCTGGGACCCAAACATATCGAATTTTTGGGTGTTTTGAGGTTGAATTTGGGATATAAACAGGTACAGAAGATGCATACACATATTGGCTTTGGGCACCTAAAATATCGATTTTCAGTATGTTTTGGGCCTTTTTTTCTTAAATACTCTAACACAGAATAGGCATGTACAGATCGCTTCTGGGACCCCAAAATGTACGCATTTTCGGATGTTTTGGGCATGAATTTGAGATATCACCTTTGGGCACCTTAAATATCGATTTTTAGCTTATTTTGGGCCTATATTTTAAAAATATTGTAGCACTGAGTAGGCATGTAGAGTTCGCTTCTGAGACCCCAAAATATCGAATTTTCGGGTGTTTTGAGCCTGAATTTGAGATATAAACGGGTACTGAAGATGAATGCATATATCGACGTTTGGGCACCTAAAATATCGATTTTGAGCATGTTTTGGGTCTGTATCTTGAAAACATTCTAACTAGGAGTAGGCATGTACAGATCGCTTCTAGGACCCAAAAATACCAAATTTTCGGGTGTTTTGAGCCTGAATTTGAGATATAAACAGGTACAGAAGATGCATGCACATTTCGACTTTGGACACTTAAAATATCGATTTTTAGCATGTTTTGAGCCTATATTTTGTAAACATTCTAGCACTAAGTAGGCATGTACAGATTGCTTCTGGGACCCAAAAATATCGAATTTTCGGGTGTTTTGAGGTTAAATTTGGGATATAAACTGGTGCAGATGATGCATACACATATTGGCTTTGGGCACCTAAAATATCGATTTTCAGTATGTTTTGGGCCTGTATTTTGAAAATACTCTAACACGGAGTAGGCATGTACAGATATCTTCTGGGACTTCAAAATATCGAATTTTCGGGTGTTTGGAGCCTGAATTTGAGATATAAACAGGTACAGAAGATGCATGCACATATCGACTTTTGGGGACCTAAAAGATCGATTTTCAGTATGTTTTGGGCCTTTTTTTCTTAAATACTCTAACACAGAGTAGGCATGTACAGATCGCTTCTGGGACCCCAAAATGTACGCATTTTCGGATGTTTTGGGCATGAATTTGAGATATCGACTTTGGGCACCTTAAATATCGATTTTAGCATATTTTGGGCCTATATTTTAAAAATATTCTAACACTGAGTTGGCATGTAGAGATCGCTTCTGGAACCCCAAAATATCGAATTTTCGGGTGTTTTAGGCCTGAATTTGAGATATCGACTTTGGGCACCTAAAATATCGATTTTTAGCATGTTTTGGGACTATATTTTGAAAATATTCTAGCACTGAGAAAGCATGTGCAGATCGCTTCTGAGACCAAAAAATATCGAATTTTCGGGTGTTTTGAGCCTGAATTTGAGATATAAACGGGTACTGAAGATGCATGCACATATCGACTTTTGGGCACCTAAAATATCGATTTTGAGCATGTTTTGGGTCTGTATCTTGAAAAAATTCTAACTAGGAGTAGGCATGTACAGATCGCCTTCTAGGACCCAAAAATACCGTATTTTCGGGTGTTTTGAGCCTGAATTTGAGATATCGACTTTGGGCAACTAAAATATCGATTTTTAGCATGTTTTGGGCCTATATTTTGAAAATATTCTAGCACTGAGAAAGCATGTGCAGATCGCTTTTGGGACCCCAAAATATCGAATTTTCGAGTGTTTTGAGCCTGAATTTGAGATAAAAACGGGTACAAAAGATGTATGCATATATTGACTTTGGGAACCTAAAATATCGATTTTGAGCATGTTTTGGGTCTGTATTTTGTAAACATTCTAGCACTAAGTAGGCATGTACAGATCGCTTCTGGGACCCAAAAATATCGAATTTTTGGGTGTTTTGAGGTTGAATTTGAGATATAAACGGGTACAGAAGATACATGCACATATTGACTTTTAGGGATCTAAAAGATCGATTTTCAGTATGTTTTGGGCCTCTTTTTTGAAAATACTCTAACACAGAGTAGGCATGTACAGATCGCTTCTGGGACCCCAAAATATCGAATTTTCGAGTGTTTTGGGCCTGAATTTGAGATATCGACTTTATGCACCAAAAATATCGATTTTTAGCATGTTTTGGGCCTATATTTAAAAAATATTCTAGCACTGAGTAGGCATGTAGAGATCGCTTCTGGGATCCCAAAATATCAAAGTTTCGGGTGTTTTTGCATGAATTTGAGATATAAACGGGTACAGAAGATGCATGCACATATTGACTTTGGGCACATAAAATATCGATTTTCAGGATGTTTTAAGCCTTTTTTTTGAAAATACTCTAACACGGAGTAGGCATGTACAGGTCGCTTCTGGGACTCCAAAATATCGAATTTTCGCGTGTTTTGAGCCTGAATTTGAGATATAAACGGGTATTGATGATGCATGCACATATCGACTTTTGGGCACCTAAAATATCGATTTTGAGCATGTTTTGGGTCTGTATCTTGAAAACATTCTAACTAGGAGTAGGCATCTACAGATCGCTTCTAGGACCCAAAAATACCAAATTTTCAGGTGTTTTGAGCCTGAATTTGAGATATAAACGGGTACCGAAGATGCATGCACATGTCGACTTTTTGGCACCTAAAAGAAAGATTTTCAGTATGTTTTGAGCCTGTATTTTGAAAATACTCTAACACCGAGTAGGCATGTACAGATCAGTTATGGGACCCCAAAATATCGAATTTTCGGGTGTTTTGGGCCTAAATTTGAGATATAAACGAGTACTGAAGATGCATGCACATATCGACTTTTTGCACCTAAAATATTGATTTTTAGCATTTTTTGGGTATGTATCTTGAAAACATTCTAATTAGGAGTAGGCATGTACAGATCGCTTCTAGGACCGCAAAATATCGAATTTTCCGGTGTTTTAGGCCTGAATTTGAGATATCGACTTTGGGCACCTAAAATATCGATTTTTAGCATGTTTTGGGCCTATATTTAAAAAATATTCTAGCACTGAGAAAGCATGTGCAGATCGCTTCTGAGACCAAAAAATATCGAAATTTCGGGTGTTTTGAGCCTGAATTTGAGATATAAATGGGTACTTAAGATGCATGCACATATCGACTTTTGGGCACCTAAAATATCGATTTTGAGCATGTTTTGGGTCTGTATCTTGAAAACATTCTAACTAGGAGTAGGCATGTACAGATTGCCTTCTAGGACCCAAAAATACCGTATTTTCGGGTGTTTTGAGCCTGAATTTGAGATATAAACGGGTACAGAAGATACATGCACATATCGACTTTGGACACTTAAAATATCGATTTTTAGCATGTTTTGAGCCTATATTCTGTAAACATTCTAGCACTAAGTAGGCATGTACAGATCGCTTCTGGGACCCAAAAATATCGAATTTTTGGGTGTTTTGAGGTTGAATTTGAGATATAAACGGGTACAGAAGATACATGCACATATTGACTTTTAGGGATCTAAAAGATCGATTTTCAGTATGTTTTGGGCCTCTTTTTTGAAAATACTCTAACACAGAGTAGGCATGTACAGATCGCTTCTGGGACCCCAAAATATCGAATTTTCAAATGTTTTGGGCCTGAATTTGAGATATCGACTTTATGCACCAAAAATATCGATTTTTAGCATGTTTTGGGCCTATATTTAAAAAATATTCTAGCACTGAGTAGGCATGTAGAGATTGCTTCTGGGATCCCAAAACATCAAAGTTTCGGGTGTTTTTGCCTGAATTTGAGATATAAATGGGTACAGAAGATGCATGCACATATTGACTTTGGGCACATAAAATATCGATTTTCAGCATGTTTTAAGCCTATATTTTGAAAATACTCTAACACGGAGTAGGCATGTTCAGGTCGCTTCTAGGACTCCAAAATATCGAATTTTCGGGTGTTTTGAGCCTGAATTTGAGATATAAACGGGTATTGATGATGCATGCACATATCGACTTTTGGGCACCTAAAATATCGATTTTGAGCATGTTTTGGGTCTGTATCTTGAAAACATTCTAACTAGGAGTAGGCATGTACAGATCGCTTCTAGGACCCAAAAATACCAAATTTTCAGGTGTTTTGAGCCTGAATTTGAGATATAAACGGGTACAGAAGATGCGTCCACAAATCGACTTTGGACACTTAAAATATCGATTTTCAGTATGTTTTGGGCCTGTATTTTGAAAATACTCTAACACGGAGTAGGCATGTACAGATATCTTCTGGGACACCAAAATATCGAATTTTCGGGTGTTTTGAGACTGAATTTGAGATATAAACGGGTACAGAAGATACATGCACATATCGACTTTTGGGGATCTAAAAGATCGATTTTCAGTATGTTTTGGGCCTACATTTTGAAAATACTCTAACACGGAGTAGGCATGTACAGATCGCTTCTGGGACCCCAAAATATCGAATTTTCGGGTGTTTTAGGCCTGAATTTGAGATATCGACTTTGGGCACCTAAAATATCGATTTTTAGCTTATTTTGGGCCTATATTTTGAAAATATTCTAGCACTGAGAAAGCATGTTCAGATCGCTTCTGAGACCAAAAAATATCGAATTTTCGGGTGTTTTGAGCCTGAATTTGAGATATAAACGAGTACTTAAGATGCATGCACATATCGACTTTTGAGCACCTAAAATATCGATTTTGAGCATGTTTTGGGTCTGTATCATGAAAACATTCTAACTAGGAGTAGGCATGTACAGATTGCTTCTAGGACCCAAAAATACCAAATTTTCGGGTGTTTTGAGCCTGAATTTGAGATATAAACAAGTACAGAAGATGCATGCACATTTCGACTTTGGACACTTAAAATATCGATTTTTAGCATGTTTTGAGCCTATATTTTGTAAACATTCTAGCACTAAGTAGGCATGTACAGATCGCTTCTGGGACCCAAAAATATCGAATTTTCGGGTATTTTGAGGTTGAATTTGGGATATAAACGGGTGCAGAAGATGCATACACATATTGGCTTTGGGCACCTAAAATATCGATTTTCAGTATGTTTTGGGCCTGTATTTTGAAAATACTCTAACACGGAGTAAGCATGTACAGATATCTTCTGGGACCCCAAAATATCGAATTTTCGGGAGTTTGGTGCCTGAATTTGAGATATAAACGGGTACAGAAGATGCATGCACATATCGACTTTTGGGGACCTAAAAGATCGATTTTCAGTATGTTTTGGGCTTTCTTTCTTAAATACTCTAACACAGAGTAGGCATGTACAGATCGCTTCTGGGACCCCAAAATGTACGCATTTTCGGATGTTTTGGGCATGAATATGAGATATCGACTTTGGGCACCTTAAATATCGATTTTTAGCATATTTTGGGCCTATATTTTAAAAATATTCTAGCACTGAGTTGGCATGTAGAGATCGCTTCTGGGATCCCAAAATATCAAAGTTTCGGGTGTTTTTGCCTGAATTTGAGATATACACGGGTACAGAAAATGCATGCACATGTCTACTTTTGGGCACCTAAAAGAAAGATTTTCAGTATGTTTTGGGCCTGTATTTTGAAAATACTCTAAAACGGAGTAAGCATGTACAGATATTTTCTGGGACCCAAAAATTTAGAATTTTCGGGTGTTTGGAGCCTGAATTTGAGATATAAACGGGTACATAAGATGCATGCACATGTCGACTTTTGGGCACCAAAGAGAAAGATTTTCAGTATGTTTTGGGCCTGTATTTTGAAAATACTCTAAAGCGGAGTAGGCATGTACAGATCGCTTCTGGGACCCCAAAATATCGAATTTTCGGGTGTTTTTGCCTGAATTTGAGATATAAACGGGTTCAGAAGATGCATGCACATATCGACTTTTGGGCACCTAAAAGATCGATTTTCAGTATGTTTTGGGCCTTTTTTTTTTATATACTCTAACACAGAGTAGGCATGTACAGATCGCTTCTTGGACCCCAAAATTTCGTATTTTCGGGTGTTTTGGGCATGAATTTGAGATATCGACTTTGGGCACCTTAAATATCGATTTTTAGCATATTTTGGGCCTATATTTTAAAAATATTCTAGCACTGAGTAGGCATGTAGAGATCGCTTCTGGGACCCCAAAATATCGAATTTTCGGGTGTTTTTGCCGGAATTTGAGATATCGACTTTGGGCAACTAAAATATCGATTTCTAGCATGTTTTGGACCTATATTTTGAAAATATTCTAGCACTGAGAAAGCATGTGCAGATCGCTTCTGGGACCCCAAAATATCGAATTTTATGGTGTTTTGAGCCTGAATTTGAGATATAAACGGGTACAAAAGATGTATGCACATATTGACTTTGGGAACCTAAAATATCGATTTTGAGCATGTTTTGGGTCTGTATCTTGAAAACATTCTAACTAGGAGTTGGCATGTACAGATCGCCTTCTAGGACCCAAAAATACCGTATTTTCGGGTGTTTTGAGCCTGAATTTGAGATATAATCGGGTACAGAAGATGCATGCACATATCGACTTTGGACACTTAAAATATCGATTTTTAGCATGTTTTGAGCCTATATTTTGCAAACATTCTAGCATTAAGTAGGCATGTACAGATCGCTTCTGGGACCCAAAAATATCGAATTTTTCGGGTGTTTTGAGGTTGAATTTGGGATATAAACGGGTGCAGAAGATACATACACATATTAGCTTTGGGCACCTAAAATATCGATTTTTAGTATGTTTTAGGCCTGTATTTTGAAAATACTCTAACACAGAGTAGGCATGTACAGATATCTTCTGGGACCCTAAAATATCGAATTTTCGGGTGTTTTGAGCCTGAATTTGAGATATAAACGGGTACAAAAGATGTATGCACATAATGACTTTGGGAACCTAAAATATCGATTTTGAGCATGTTTTGGGTCTGTATCTTGAAAACATTCTAACTAGGAGTAGGCATGTACAGATCGCCTTCTAGGACCCAAAAATACCGTATTTTAGGGTGCTTTGAGCCTGAATTTGAGATATAAACGGGTACAGAAGATGCATGCACATATCGACTTTGGACACTTAAAATATCGATTTTTAGCATGTTTTGAGCCTATATTTTGTAAACATTTTAGCACTAAGTATGCATGTACAGATCGCTTCTGGGACCCAAAAATATAGAATTTTCGGGTGTTTTGAGGTTGAATTTGGGATATAAACGGGTGCTGAAGATGCATACACATATTGGCTTTGGGCACCTAAAATATCGATTTTCAGTATGTTTTGGGCTTGTATTTTGAAAATACTCTAACACGGAGTAGGCATGTACAGATATCTTCTGGGACCCCAAAATATCGAATTTTCGGGTGTTTGGATCCTGAATTTGAAATATAAACGGGTACAGAAAATGCATGCACATATCGACTTTTGGGCACCTAAAAGATCAATTTTCAGTATGTTTTGGACCTTTTTTTTTATATACTTTAACACAGAGTAGGCATGTACAGATCGCTTCTGGGACACCATAATGTAGAATTTTCGGGTATTTTGGGCATGAATTTGAGATATCGACTTTGGGCACCTTAAATATCGATTTTTAGCATATTTTGGGCCTATATTTTAAAAATATTCTAGCACTGAGTAGGCATGTAGAGATCGCTTCTGGGACCCCAAAATATAGAATTTTCGGGTGTTTTTGCCTGAATTTGAGATATAAACGGGTACAGAAGATGCATGCACATATCGACTTTTGGGCACCTAAAAGATCGATTTTCAGTATGTTTTGGGCCTTTTTTTTTTATATACTCTAACACAGAGTAGGCATGTACAGATCGCTTCTTGGACCCCAAAATTTCGAATTTTCGTGTGTTTTGGGCATGAATTTGAGATATCGACTTTGGGCACCTTAAATATCGATTTTTAGCATATTTTGGGCCTATATTTTAAAAATATTCTAGCACTGAGTAGACATGTAGAGATCGCTTCTGGGACCCCAAAATATCGAATTTTCGGGTGTTTTTGCCGGAATTTGAGATATCGACTTTGGGCACCTAAAATATCGATTTCTAGCATGTTTTGGACCTATATTTTGAAAATATTCTAGCACTGAGAAAGCATGTGCAGATCGCTTCTGGGACCCCAAAATATCGAATTTTATGGTGTTTTGAGGTTGAATTTGAGATATAAACGGGTACAAAAGATGTATGCACATATTGACTTTGGGAACCTAAAATATCGATTTTGAGCATGTTTTGGGTCTGTATCTTGAAAACATTCTAACTAGGAGTTGGCATGTACAGATCGCCTTCTAGGACCCAAAAATACCGTATTTTCGGGTGTTTTGAGCCTGAATTTGAGATATAATCGGGTACAGAAGATGCATGCACATATCGACTTTGGACACTTAAAATATCGATTTTTAGCATGTTTTGAGCCTATATTTTGCAAACATTCTAGCATTAAGTAGGCATGTACAGATCGCTTCTGGGACCCAAAAATATCGAATTTTTCGGGTGTTTTGAGGTTGAATTTGGGATATAAACGGGTGCAGAAGATACATACACATATTAGCTTTGGGCACCTAAAATATCGATTTTTAGTATGTTTTAGGCCTGTATTTTGAAAATAATCTAACACAGAGTAGGCATGTACAGATATCTTCTGGGACCTTAAAATATCGAATTTTCGGGTGTTTTGAGCCTGAATTTGAGATATAAACGGGTACAAAAGATGTATGCACATAATGACTTTGGGAACCTAAAATATCGATTTTGAGCATGTTTTGGGTCTGTATCTTGAAAACATTCTAACTAGGAGTAGGCATGTACAGATCGCCTTCTAGGACCCAAAAATACCGTATTTTCGGGTGTTTTGAGCCTGAATTTGAGATATAAACGGGTACAGAAGATGCATGCACATATCGACTTTGGACACATACAATATCGATTTTTAGCATGTTTTGAGCCTATATTTTGTAAACATTCTAGCACTAAGTAGGCATGTACAGATATCTTCTGGGACCCCAAAATATCGAATTTTCGGGTGTTTGGATCCTGAATTTGAAATATAAACGGGTACAGAAGATGCATGCACATATCGACTTTTGGGCACCTAAAATATCGATTTTCAGTATGTTTTGGGCCTTTTTTTTTTATATATACTCTAACACAGAGTAGGCATGTACAGATCGCTTCTTGGACCCCAAAATGTCGAAATTCGGGTGTTTTGGGCATGAATTTGAGATATTGACTTTGGGCACCTAAAATATCGATTTCCAGCATGTTTTGGGCCTATATTTTGAAAATACTCTAACACGGAGTAGGTATGTACAGATCGCTTCTGGGACCCCAAAATATCGAATTTTCGTGTGTTTTAGGCCTGAATTTGAGATATCGACTTTGGGCACCTAAAATATCGATTTTTAGCATGTTTTGAGCCTATATTTTGTAAATATTATAGCACTAATTAGGCATGTACAGATCGCTTCTGGGACCCAAAAATATCGAATTTTCGGGTGTTTTGAGGTTGAATTTGGGATATAAACGGGTGCAGAAGATGCATACACATATTCGCTTTGGGCACCTAAAATATCGATTTTCAGTATATTTTGGGCCTGTATTTTGAAAATACTCTAACACGGAGTAGGCATGTACAGATATCTTCTGGGACCCCAAAATATCGAATTTTCGGGTGTTTGGAGCCTGAATTTGAGATATAAACGGGTACAGAAGATGCAAGCACATATCGACTTTTGGGCACCTAAAAGATCGATTTTCAGTAATTTTTGGGCTTTTTTTCTTTATATACTCTAACACAGAGTAGGCATGTACAGATCGCTTCTGGGACCCCAAAATGTCGAATTTTCGGGTGTTTTGGGCATGAATTTGAGATATCAACTTTGGGCACCTTAAATATCGATTTTTAGCATATTTTGGGCCTATATTTTAAAAATTTTCTAGCACTGAGTAGGCATGTAGAGATCGCTTCTGGGACCCCAAAATATCGAATTTTCGGGTGTTTTTGCCTGAATTTGAGATATCGAATTTGGGCACCTAAAATATCGATTTCTAGCATGTTTTGACCCTATATTTTGAAAATATTCTAGCACTGAGAAAGCATGTGCAGATCGCTTCTGGGACCCCAAAATATCGAATTTTCGGGTGTTTTGAGAATGAATTTGAGATATAAACGGGTACAGAAGATGCATGCACATATCGACTTTGGGCACCTAAAATATCGATTTTTAGCATGTTTTGAGCCTATATTTTTAAACATTCTAGCACTAAGTAGGCATGTACAGATCGCTTCTGGGACCCAAAAATATCGAATTTTCGTGTGTTTTGAGGTTGAATTTGGGATATAAACGGGTACAAAAGATGTATGCACATATTGACTTTGGGAACCTAAAATATCGATTTTGAGCATGTTTTGGGTCTGTATCTTGAAAACATTCTAACTAGGAGTTGGCATGTACAGATCGCCTTCTAGGACCCAAAAATACCGTATTTTCGGGTGTTTTGAGCCTGAATTTGAGATATAAACGGGTACAGAAGATGCATGCACATATCGACTTTGGACACATACAATATCGATTTTTAGCATGTTTTGAGCCTATATTTTGTAAACATTCTAGCACTAAGTAGGCATGTACAGATATCTTCTGGGACCCCAAAATATCGAATTTTCGGGTGTTTGGATCCTGAATTTGAAATATAAACGGGTACAGAAGATGCATGCACATATCGACTTTTGGGCACCTAAAATATCGATTTTCAGTATGTTTTGGGCCTTTTTTTTTTTTATATACTCTAACACAGAGTAGGCATGTACAGATCGCTTCTTGGACCCCAAAATGTCGAAATTCGGGTGTTTTGGGCATGAATTTGAGATATTGACTTTGGGCACCTAAAATATCGATTTCCAGCATGTTTTGGGCCTATATTTTGAAAATACTCTAACACGGAGTAGGTATGTACAGATCGCTTCTGGGACCCCAAAATATCGAATTTTCGTGTGTTTTAGGCCTGAATTTGAGATATCGACTTTGGGCACCTAAAATATCGATTTTTAGCATGTTTTGAGCCTATATTTTGTAAATATTATAGCACTAATTAGGCATGTACAGATCGCTTCTGGGACCCAAAAATATCGAATTTTCGGGTGTTTTGAGGTTGAATTTGGGATATAAACGGGTGCAGAAGATGCATACACATATTCGCTTTGGGCACCTAAAATATCGATTTTCAGTATATTTTGGGCCTGTATTTTGAAAATACTCTAACACGGAGTAGGCATGTACAGATATCTTCTGGGACCCCAAAATATCGAATTTTCTGGTGTTTGGAGCCTGAATTTGAGATATAAACGGGTACAGAAGATGCAAGCACATATCGACTTTTGGGCACCTAAAAGATCGATTTTCAGTATGTTTTGGGCCTTTTTTCTTTATATACTCTAACACAGAGTAGGCATGTACAGATCGCTTCTGGGACCCCAAAATGTCGAATTTTCGGGTGTTTTGGGCATGAATTTGAGATATCAACTTTGGGCACCTTAAATATCGATTTTTAGCATATTTTGGGCCTATATTTTAAAAATTTTCTAGCACTGAGTAGGCATGTAGAGATCGCTTCTGGGACCCCAAAATATCGAATTTTCGGGTGTTTTTGCCTGAATTTGAGATATCGAATTTGGGCACCTAAAATATCGATTTCTAGCATGTTTTGACCCTATATTTTGAAAATATTCTAGCACTGAGAAAGCATGTGCAGATCGCTTCTGGGACCCCCAAATATCGAATTTTCGGGTGTTTTGAGAATGAATTTGAGATATAAACGGGTACAGAAGATGCATGCACATATCGACTTTGGGCACCTAAAATATCGATTTTTAGCATGTTTTGAGCCTATATTTTTAAACATTCTAGCACTAAGTAGGCATGTACAGATCGCTTCTGGGACCCAAAAATATCGAATTTTCGTGTGTTTTGAGGTTGAATTTGGGATATAAACGGGTACAAAAGATATATGCACATATTGACTTTGGGAACCTAAAATATCGATTTTGAGCATGTTTTGGGTCTGTATCTTGAAAACATTCTAACTAGGAGTTGGCATGTACAGATCGCCTTCTAGGACCCAAAAATACCGTATTTTCGGGTGTTTTGAGCCTGAATTTGAGATATAATCGGGTACAGAAGATGCATGCACATATCGACTTTGGACACTTAAAATATCGATTTTTAGCATGTTTTGAGCCTATATTTTGCAAACATTCTAGCATTAAGTAGGCATGTACAGATCGCTTTTGGGACCCAAAAATATCGAATTTTTCGGGTGTTTTGAGGTTGAATTTGGGATATAAACGGGTGCAGAAGATACATACACATATTAGCTTTGGGCACCTAAAATATCGATTTTTAGTATGTTTTAGGCCTGTATTTTGAAAATACTCTAACACAGAGTAGGCATGTACAGATATCTTCTGGGACCCTAAAATATCGAATTTTCGGGTGTTTTGAGCCTGAATTTGAGATATAAACGGGTACAAAAGATGTATGCACATAATGACTTTGGGAACCTAAAATATCGATTTTGAGCATGTTTTGGGTCTGTATCTTGAAAACATTCTAACTAGGAGTAGGCATGTACAGATCGCCTTCTAGGACCCAAAAATACCGTATTTTCGGGTGTTTTGAGCCTGAATTTGAGATATAAACGGGTACAGAAGATGCATGCACATATCGACTTTGGACACATACAATATCGATTTTTAGCATGTTTTGAGCCTATATTTTGTAAACATTCTAGCACTAAGTAGGCATGTACAGATATCTTCTGGGACCCCAAAATATCGAATTTTCGGGTGTTTGGATCCTGAATTTGAAATATAAACGGGTACAGAAGATGCATGCACATATCGACTTTTGGGCACCTAAAATATCGATTTTCAGTATGTTTTGGGCCTTTTTTTTTTTTATATACTCTAACACAGAGTAGGCATGTACAGATCGCTTCTTGGACCCCAAAATGTCGAAATTCGGGTGTTTTGGGCATGAATTTGAGATATTGACTTTGGGCACCTAAAATATCGATTTCCAGCATGTTTTGGGCCTATATTTTGAAAATACTCTAACACGGAGTAGGTATGTACAGATCGCTTCTGGGACCCCAAAATATCGAATTTTCGTGTGTTTTAGGCCTGAATTTGAGATATCGACTTTGGGCACCTAAAATATCGATTTTTAGCATGTTTTAAGCCTATATTTTGTAAATATTATAGCACTAAGTAGGCATGTACAGATCGCTTCTGGGACCCAAAAATATCGAATTTTCGGGTGTTTTGAGGTTGAATTTGGGATATAAACGGGTGCAGAAGATGCATACACATATTCGCTTTGGGCACCTAAAATATCGATTTTCAGTATATTTTGGGCCTGTATTTTGAAAATACTCTAACACGGAGTAGGCATGTACAGATATCTTCTGGGACCCCAAAATATCGAATTTTCGGGTGTTTGGAGCCTGAATTTGAGATATAAACGGGTACAGAAGATGCAAGCACATATCGACTTTTGGGCACCTAAAAGATCGATTTTCAGTATGTTTTGGGCCTTTTTTCTTTATATACTCTAACACAGAGTAGGCATGTACAGATCGCTTCTGGGACCCCAAAATGTCGAATTTTCGGGTGTTTTGGGCATGAATTTGAGATATCAACTTTGGGCACCTTAAATATCGATTTTTAGCATATTTTGGGCCTATATTTTAAAAATTTTCTAGCACTGAGTAGGCATGTAGAGATCGCTTCTGGGACCCCAAAATATCGAATTTTCGGGTGTTTTTGCCTGAATTTGAGATATCGAATTTGGGCACCTAAAATATCGATTTCTAGCATGTTTTGACCCTATATTTTGAAAATATTCTAGCACTGAGAAAGCATGTGCAGATCGCTTCTGGGACCCCAAAATATCGAATTTTCGGGTGTTTTGAGCCTGAATTTGAGATATAAACGGGTACAGAAGATGCATGCACATATCGACTTTGGGCACCTAAAATATCGATTTTTAGCATGTTTTGAGCCTATATTTTTAAACATTCTAGCACTAAGTAGGCATGTACAGATCGTTTCTGGGACCCAAAAATATCGAATTTTCGTGTGTTTTGAGGTTGAATTTGGGATATAAACGGTGCAGAAGATGCATACACATATTGGCTTTGGGCACCTAAAATATCGATTTTCAGTATGTTTTGGGCCTGTATTTTGAAAATACTCTAAAACTGAGTAGGCATGTACAGATATCTTCTGGGACCCCAAAATATCGAATTTTCGGGTGTTTGGAGCCTGAATTTGAGATATAAACGGGTACAGAAGATGCATGCACATATCGACTTTTGGGCACCTAAAAGATCGATTTTCAGTATGTTTTGGGCCTTTTTTTTTTATATACTCTAACACAAAGTAGGCATGTACAGATCGCTTCTTGGACCCCAAAATTTCGAATTTTCGGGTGTTTTGGGCATGAATTTGAGATATCGACTTTGGGCACCTTAAATATCGATTTTTAGCATATTTTAGGCCTATATTTTAAAAATATTCTAGCACTGACTAGGCATGTAGAGAACGCTTATGGGACCCCAAAGGAATCGAATTTTCGGGTGTTTTTGCCTGAATTTGAGATATAAACGGGTACAGAAGATGCATGCACATATTGACTTTGGGCACCTAAAATATCGATTTTCAGTATGTTTTGGGCCTGTATTTTGAAAATACTCTAAAACTGAGTAGGCATGTACAGATATCTTCTTGGACCCCAAAATTTCGAATTTTCGGGTGTTTTGGACATGAATTTGAGATATCGACTTTGGGCACCTTAAATATAGATTTTTAGCATATTTTGGGCCTATATTTTAAAAATATTCTAGCACTGAGTAGGCATGTAGAGATCGCTTCTGGGACCCCAAAATAACGAATTTTCGGGTGTTTTTGCCTGAATTTGAGATATCGACTTTGGGCACCTAAAATATCGATTTCTAGCATGTTTTGGACCTATATTTTGAAAATATTCTAGCACTGAGAAAGCATGTGCAGATCGCTTCTGGGACCCCAAAATATCGAATTTTAGGGTGTTTTGAGCCTGAATTTGAGATATAAATGGGTACAAAAGATGTATGCACATATTGACTTTGGGAACCTAAAATATCGATTTTGAGCATGTTTTGGGTCTGTATCTTGAAAACATTCTAACTAGGAGTAGGCATGTACAGATCGCCTTCTAGGACCCAAAAATACCGTATTCTCGGGTGTTTTGAGCCTGAATTTGAGATATAATCGGGTACAGAAGATGCATGCACATATCGACTTTGGACACTTAAAATATCGATATTTAGCATGTTTTGAGCCTATATTTTGTAAACATTGTAGCATTAAGTAGGCATGTACAGATCGCTTCTGGGACCCAAAAATATCGAATTTTTCGGGTGTTTTGAGGTTGAATTTGGGATATAAACGGGTGCAGAAGATACATACACATATTAGCTTTGGGCACCTAAAATATCGATTTTTAGTATGTTTTAGGCCTGTATTTTGAAAATACTCTAACACAGAGTAGGCATGTACAGATATCTTCTGGGACCCCAAAATATCGAATTTTCGGGTGTTTTGAGCCTGAATTTGAGATATAAACGGGTACAAAAGATGTATGCACACAATGACTTTGGGAACCTAAAATATCGATTTTGAGCATGTTTTGGGTCTGTATCTTGAAAACATTCTAACTAGGAGTAGGCATGTACAGATCGCCTTCTAGGACCCAAAAATACCGTATTTTCGGGTGTTTTGAGCCTGAATTTGAGATATAAACGGGTACCGAAGATGCATGCACATATCGACTTTGGACACTTACAATATCGATTTTTAGCATGTTTTGAGCCTATATTTTGTAAACATTCTAGCACTAAGTAGGCATGTACAGATCGCTTCTGGGACCCAATAATATCGAATTTTCGGGTGTTTTGAGGTTGAATTTGGGATATAAACGGGTGCTGAAGATGCATACACATATTGGCTTAGGGCACCTAAAATATCGATTTTAAGTATGTTTTGGGCCTGTATTTTGAAAATACTCTAACACGGAGTAGGCATGTACAGATATCTTCTGGGACCCCAAAATATCGAATTTTCGGGTGTTTGGATCCTGAATTTGAATTCCTGAATTGTTTTGGGCCTTTTTTTTTTTTTTTATATACTCTAACACAGAGTAGGCATGTACAGATCGCTTCTTGGACCCCAAAATGTCGAATTTTCGGGTGTTTTGGGCATGAATTTGAGATATCGACTTTGGGCACCTTAAATATCGATTTTTAGCATATTTTGGGCCTATATTTTAAAAATATTCTAGCACTGAGTAGGCATGTAGAGATCGCTTCTGGTACCCCAAAATATCGAATTTTCGGGTGTTTTTGCCTGAATTTGAGATATAAACGGGTACAGAAGATGCATGCACATATTGACTTTGGGCACCTAAAATATCGATTTTCAGCATGTTTTGGGCCTATATTTTGAAAATACTCTAACACGGAGTAGGTATGTACAGATCGCTTCTGGGACCCCAAAATATCGAATTTTCTGGTGTTTTAGGCCTGAATTTGAGATATAGACTTTGGGCACCTAAAATATCAATTTTAGCATGTTTTGGGCCAATATTTTGAAAATATTCTAGCACTGAGAAAGCATGTGCAGATCGCTTCTGAGACCAAAAAATATCGAATTTTCGGGTGTTTGGAGCCTGAATTTGAGATATAAACGGGTACTGAAGATGTATGCACATATCGACTTTTGGGCACCTAAAATATCGATTTTGAGCATGTTTTGGGTCTGTATCTTGAAAACATTCTAACTAGGAGTAGGCATGTACAGATTGCTTCTAGGACCCAAAAATACCGAATTTTCAGGTGTTTTAAGCCTGAATTTGAGATATAAACGAGTACAGAAGATGCATCCACAAATCGACTTTGGACATTTAAAATATTGATTTTTAGCATGTTTTGAGCCTATATTTTGAAAACATTCTAGAACTGAGTAGTCATGTACAGAACGGTTCTGGGACCCAAAAATATCGAATTTTCGGGTGTTTTGAGGTAGAATTTGGGATATAAACGGATGCAGAAGATACATACACATATTGACTTTGGGCACCTAAAATATCGATTTTCAGCATGTTTTGGGCCTGTATCTGAGTAGGCATGTACAGATCGCTTCTGGGACCCCAAAATACCGAATTTTCGGGTGTTTGGAGCTTGAATTTGAGCTATAAACTGGTACATAAGATGCATGCACATATTGACTTTGGGCACCTAAAATATCGATTTTCATCGTGTTTTACTCCTGTATTTTGAAAATACTCTAACACGCAGTAGGCATGTACAGATTGCTTTTGGGACCCCAAAATATCGAATTTTTGGGTAGTTTGGGGCTGAATTTGAGATATAAACGGGTAATGAAGATGCATGCATCGACTTTGGACACTTAAAATATCGATTTTTAGCATGTTTTGAGCCTATATTTTGAAAACATTCTAGAACTGAGTAGGCATGTACAGAACGGTTCTGGGACCCAAAAATATCGAATTTTCGGGTGTTTTGAGGTTGAATTTGGGATATAAACGGATGCAGAAGATACATACACATATTGACTTTGGGCACCTAAAATATCGATTTTCAACATGTTTTGGGCCTGTATCTGAGTAGGCATGTACAGATCGCTTCTGGGACCACAAAATATCGAATTTTCGGGTGTTTGGAGCTTGAATTTGAGCTATAAACTGGTACATAAGATGCATGCACATATTGACTTTGGGCACCTAAAATATCGATTTTTATCGTGTTTTACTCCTGTATTTTGAAAATACTCTAACACGCAGTAGGCATGTACAGATTGCTTTTGGGACCCCAAAATATCGAATTTTTGGGTAGTTTGGGCCTGAATTTGAGATATAAACGGGTAATGAAGATGCATGCACATATCGACTTTGGACACTTAAAATATCGATTTTTAGCATGTTTTGAGCCTATATTTTGAAAACATTCTATAACTGAGTAGGCATGTACAGAACGGTTTAGGGACCCAAAAATATCGAATTTTGGGGTGTTTTGAGGTTGAATTTGGGATATAAACGGATGCAGAAGATACATACACATATTGACTTTGGGCACCTAAAATATCGATTTTCAGCATGTTTTGGGCCTGTATCCGAGTAGGCATATACAGATCGCTTCTGGAATCCAAAAATATCGAATTTTCGGGTGTTTTTAGCCTGAAATTGAGATATAAACAGGTATAGAAGATGCATGCACATATCGACTTTTGGGCACCTAAAATATCGATTTTGAGCATGTTTTGGGTCTGTATCTTGAAAACATTCAAACTAGGACTAGGCAAGTACAGATCGCTTCTAGGACCCTAAAATGCCGAATTTTCGGGTGTTTTAAGGTTGAATTTGAGATATAAACGAGTGCAGAAGATGCATACACATATTGACTTTGGTCACCTAAAATATAGATTTTCAGCATGTTTTAGGCCTGTATATTGAAAATACTCTAACACGGAGTAGGCAAGTACAGATCGCTACTGGGACCTCAAAATATCTAATTTTTGGGTGTTTGGAGCCAGAATTTAAAATTGAAACGGGTACAGAAGATGGATCCTCATATCGACTTTGGACACTTAAAATATCGATTTTCAGCATGTTTTGGGCCTGTATTTTGAAAATACTCTAACACGGAGTAGGCTAGTACAGATCGCTTCTGGGACCCCAAAATATCGAATTTTCGGGTGTTTTGGGGCTGAATTTGAGATATCGACTTTGGGCAACTAAAATATCGATTTTTAGCATGTTTTGGGCCTATAATTTGAAAATATTCTGGCACTGAGTAGGCATGTACAGATCGCTTCTGGGACACCAAAATATCGAATTTTCGGGTGTTTTGAGCTTGAATTTGAGATATAAACAGGTACTGAAGATGCATGCACATATCGACTTTTGGGCACCTAAAATATCGATTTTGAGCATGTTTTGGGACTGTATCTTGAAAATATTCTAACTAAGAGTAGGCAAGTACAGATCGCTTCTAGGACCCAAAAAATCCGAATTTTCGAGTGTTTTAAGGTTGAATTTGAGATATAAACGAGTGTAGAAGATGCATACACACATCGACTTTTGGGCACCTAAAAGATCGTATTTCAGTATGTTTTGTGCCTGTATATTGAAAATACTCTAACACGGAGTAGGCAAGTACAGATCGCTTCTAGGACCCAAAAATACCGAATTTTCGGGTGTTTTGAGCCTGAATTTGAGATATAAACGGGTACAGAAGATGCATGCACATATCAACTTTTCGGCACCTAAAAGATCGATTTTCTCTATGATTTGGGCCTGAATTTTCAAAATACTCTAACACGGTTTAGGCATGTACAGTTCGCTTCTGGGACCCCAAAATATCGAATTTTCGGGTGTTTTGGGCCTGAACTTAAGATATCGACTTTGGGCACCTAAAATATCGATTTCTAGCATGTTTTGGGCCTATATTTTGAAAATATTCTAGCACTAAGTAGGCATGTACAGATAACTTCTGGGACCCCGAAATATTGAATTTTCGGGTGCTTTTGAGCCAGAATTTGAGATATAAACGGGTACCGACGATGCATGCACATATTGACTTTGGACACTTAAAATATCGATTTTTAGCTTGTTTTGAGCCTATATTTTGAAAAAAATTCTAGCACTGAGTAGACATGTACAGATCGCTTCTGGGACCCCAAAATATCGAATTTTCGGGTGTTTGTGGCCTGAATTTGAGATATAAACGGGTACAGAAGATGCATGCACATATCAACTTTTCGGCACCTAAAAGATCGATTTTCTCTATGATTTGGGTGTAAATTTTGAAAACATTCTAGCACTGAGTAGGCAGGTGTAGATCGCTTCTGGGACCCAAAAATATTGAATTTTCGGGTGTTTTGAGGTTGAATTTGAGATATAAACGAGTGCAAAAGATGCATACACATATTGACATTGGGCACCTAAAATATCTATTTTCAGCATGTTTTGGACCTGTATCTGAGTAGGCATGTACAGATCGCTTCTGGGACCCAAAAATATCGAATTTTCGGGTGTTTTGAGGTTGAATTTGAAATATAAACGGGTGCAGATGATGCATACATATATTGACTTTGGGCATCTAAAATATCGATTTTCAGCTTGTTTTGGGCCTGTATCTGAGTAGGCATGTACAGATCGCTTCTGGGACCCCAAAATATCGAATTTTCGGGTGTTTGGAGCCTGAATTTGAGATATAAACGGGTACAGAAGATGGATCCACATATCTACATTGGGGCACCTAAAAATCGATTTTCAGTATGTTTTGGGCCTGTATATTGAAAATACTCTAACACGGAGTAGGCAAGTACAGATCGCTTCTGGGACCTCAAAATATCGAATTTTCGGGTGTTTTGGGCCTGAATATGAAATATCGACTTTGGGCACCTAAAATATCGATTTTTAGCATATTTTGGGCCTTTTTTTTGAAAATATTCTAGCACTAAGTAGGCATGTACAGATCGCTTCTGGGACCCAAAAATATCGAATTTTGGGGTGTTTTGAGGTTGAATTTGGGATATAAACGGATGCAGAAGATCCATACACATATTGACTTTGGTCGCCTAAAATATCGATTTTCAGCATGTTTTGGGCCTGTATTTTGAAAATACTCTAACACGTAGTAGGCAAGAACAGATCGCTTGTGGGACCCAAAAAATATAGAATTTTAAGGTGTTTGGAGCCTGAATTTGAGATATAAACGGGTACAGAAGATGCATCCACATATCGACTTTTGGGCACATAAAATATCGATTTTCACTATGTTTTGGGCCTGTATATTGAAAACACTCTAACACGGAATAGGCATGTAGAGATCGCTTCTGGGACCCCAAAATATCGAATTTTCGGGTGTTTTGGGCCTGAATTTGAGATATCGACTTTGGGCACCTGAAATATCGATTTTTAGCATGTTTTGGGCCTATATTTTGAAAATATTCTAGCACTGAGTAGGCATGTACAGATCGATTCTGGGACCCCAAAATATCGAATTTTCGGGTGTTTTGAGCCTGAATTTGAGATATAAACGGGTACAGAAGATGCATGCACATATCGACTTTTGGGCACCTAAAATATCGATTTTGAGCATGTTTTGGGTCTGTATCTTGAAAACATTCTAACTAGGAGTAGGCATGTACAGATCGTTTCTAGGACCCAAAAATACCGAATTTTCGGGGGTTTTGAGCCTGAATTGAAGATATAAACGGGTACAGAACATATCGACTTTGGACACTTAAAATATCGATTTTTAGCATGTTTTAAACCTATATTTTAATAACATTCTAGCACTGAGTAGGCATGTACAGATCGCTTCTGGGACCCAAAAATATCGAATTTTCGGGAGTTTTGAGGTTGAATTTGAGATATAAACGGGTGCAGATGATGCATACATATACTGACTTTGGGCACCTAAAATATCGATTTTCAGCATGTTTTGGGCCTGTATCTGAGTAGGCATGTACAGATCGCTTCTGTGACCCCAAAATATTGAATTTTCGGGTGTTTGGACCCTCAATTTGAGTTATAAACGGGTACAGAAGATGCATGCACATATCGCCTTTTGGGCACCTAAACGATCGATTTTTAGTATGTTTTGGGCCTTTATTTTGAAAATACTCTAAGACGGAGTAGGCATGTACAGTTCGCTTCTGGGACCCCAAAATATCGAATTTTCGGGTGTTTTAGGCCTGCATTTGAGATATAAACGGATACAGATATGGCATGCACATATTGACTTTGGACACTTAAAATATCGATTTTTAGCATGTTTTGGGCCTGTATTTTGAAAATACTCTAACACGGAGTAGGCATGCACAGATTGCTTCTGGGACCCAAAAATATCGAATTTTCGGGTGTTTTGAGCCTGAATTAAAGATATAAACAGGTACTGAAGATGCATGTACATATCGACTTTTGGGCATCTAAAATATCGATTTTGAGCATGTTTTGGGTCTGTATCTTAAAAACATTCTAACTAGGAGTAGGCAAGTACAGATCGCTTCTAGGATCCAAAAATATCGAATTTTCGGGTGTTTTGAGCCTGAATTTGAGATATAAACGGTTACAGAAGATGCATGCACATATCGACTTTGGACACTTAAAATATCGATTTTTAGCATGTTTTGAGCCTATATTTTAAAAAATATTCTAGCACTGAGTAGGCATGTACAGATCACTTCTGGGACCCCAAAATATCGAATTTTCGGGTGATTATAAGCCTGAATTTGAAAATATAAACGGGTACAGAAGATGCATTGAAATATCGACTTTGGACACTTAAAATATCGATTTTTAGCATGTTTTGAGCCTATATTTTGAAAACATTCTAGCACTGAGTAGGCAGGTACAGATCGCTTATGGGACCCAAAAATATCGAATTTTCGGGTGTTTTGAGGTTGAATTTCAGATATCAACGAGTGCAGTAGATGCATACACATATTGACTCTGGGCACCTAAAATATCGATTTTCAGCATGTTTTGGGCCTGTATCTGAGTAGGCATGTACAGATCGTTTCTGGGACCCCAAAATATCGATTTTTTGGGTGTTTTGATCCTGAATATGAGATATAAACGGGTACAGAAGATGCGTGCACATATCGACTTTTGCTCACCTAAAAGATCGATTTTCAGTATTTTTTAGGCCTGTATATTGAAAATACTCTAACACGGAGTAGGCATAAATAGATCGCATCTGGGACCCAAAAATATCGAATTTTAGAGTGTTTTGAGGTTGAATTTGAGATATAAATGGGTACAGAAGATGCATCCACATATCGACTTATGGGCACCTAAAAGATCGATTTTCACTATGTTTTGAGCCTGTATATTGAAAACACTCTAACACGGAATAGGCATGTACAGATCGCTTCTGGGACCCCAAAATATCGAATTTTCGGGTGTTTTGGGCCTGAATTTGAGATATCGACTTTGGGCACCTGAAATATCGATTTTTAGCATGTTTTGGGCCTATATTTTGAAAATATTCTAGCACTGAGTAGGCATGTACAGATCGATTCTGGGACCCCAAAATATCGAATTTTCGGGTGTTTTGAGCCTGAATTTGAGATATAAACGGGTACAGAAGATGCATGCACATATCGACTTTTGGGCACCTAAAATATCGATTTTGAGCATGTTTTGGGTCTGTATCTTGAAAACATTCTAACTAGGAGTAGGCATATACAGATCGTTTCTAGGACCCAAAAATACCGAATTTTCGGGGGTTTTGAGCCTGAATTGAAGATATAAACGGGTACAGAACATATCGACTTTGGACACTTAAAATATCGATTTTTAGCATGTTTTAAACCTATATTTTAATAACATTCTAGCACTGAGTAGGCATGTACAGATCGCTTCTGGGACCCAAAAATATCGAATTTTCGGGAGTTTTGAGGTTGAATTTGAGATATAAACGGGTGCAGATGATGCATACATATACTGACTTTGGGCACCTAAAATATCGATTTTCAGCATGTTTTGGGCCTGTATCTGAGTAGGCATGTACAGATCGCTTCTGTGACCCCAAAATATTGAATTTTCGGGTGTTTGGACCCTCAATTTGAGTTATAAACGGGTACAGAAGATGCATGCACATATCGCCTTTTGGGCACCTAAACGATCGATTTTTAGTATGTTTTGGGCCTTTATTTTGAAAATACTCTAAGACGGAGTAGGCATGTACAGTTCGCTTCTGGGACCCCAAAATATCGAATTTTCGGGTGTTTTAGGCCTGCATTTGAGATATAAACGGATACAGATATGGCATGCACATATTGACTTTGGACACTTAAAATATCGATTTTTAGCATGTTTTGGGCCTGTATTTTGAAAATACTCTAACACGGAGTAGGCATGCACAGATTGCTTCTGGGACCCAAAAATATCGAATTTTCGGGTGTTTTGAGCCTGAATTAAAGATATAAACAGGTATTGAAGATGCATGTACATATCGACTTTTGGGCATCTAAAATATCGATTTTGAGCATGTTTTGGGTCTGTATCTTAAAAACATTCTAACTAGGAGTATGCAAGTACAGATCGCTTCTAGGATCCAAAAATATCGAATTTTCGGGTGTTTTGAGCCTGAATTTGAGATATAAACGGTTACAGAAGATGCATGCACATATCGACTTTGGACACTTAAAATATCGATTTTTAGCATGTTTTGAGCCTATATTTTAAAAAATATTCTAGCACTGAGTAGGCATGTACAGATCACTTCTGGGACCCCAAAATATCGAATTTTCGGGTGATTATAAGCCTGAATTTGAAAATATAAACGGGTACAGAAGATGCATTGAAATATCGACTTTGGACACTTAAAATATCGATTTTTAGCATGTTTTGAGCCTATATTTTGAAAACATTCTAGCACTGAGTAGGCAGGTACAGATCGCTTATGGGACCCAAAAATATCGAATTTTCGGGTGTTTTGAGGTTGAATTTCAGATATCAACGAGTGCAGTAGATGCATACACATATTGACTCTGGGCACCTAAAATATCGATTTTCAGCATGTTTTGGGCCTGTATCTGAGTAGGCATGTACAGATCGTTTCTGGGACCCCAAAATATCGATTTTTTGGGTGTTTTGATCCTGAATATGAGATATAAACGGGTACAGAAGATGCGTGCACATATCGACTTTTGCTCACCTAAAAGATCGATTTTCAGTATTTTTTAGGCCTGTATATTGAAAATACTCTAACACGGAGTAGGCATAAATAGATCGCATCTGGGACCCAAAAATATCGAATTTTAGAGTGTTTTGAGGTTGAATTTGAGATATAAATGGGTACAGAAGATGCATCCACATATCGACTTATGGGCACCTAAAAGATCGATTTTCACTATGTTTTGAGCCTGTATATTGAAAACACTCTAACACGGAATAGGCATGTACAGATCGCTTCTGGGACCCCAAAATATCGAATTTTCGGGTGTTTTGGGCCTGAATTTGAGATATCGACTTTGGGCACCTGAAATATCGATTTTTAGCATGTTTTGGGCCTATATTTTGAAAATATTCTAGCACTGAGTAGGCATGTACAGATCGATTCTGGGACCCCAAAATATCGAATTTTCGGGTGTTTTGAGCCTGAATTTGAGATATAAACGGGTACAGAAGATGCATGCACATATCGACTTTTGGGCACCTAAAATATCGATTTTGAGCATGTTTTGGGTCTGTATCTTGAAAACATTCTAACTAGGAGTAGGCATGTACAGATCGTTTCTAGGACCCAAAAATACCGAATTTTCGGGGGTTTTGAGCCTGAATTTAAGATATAAACGGGTACAGAACATATCGACTTTGGACACTTAAAATATCGATTTTTAGCATGTTTTGAGCCTATATTTTGATAACATTCTAGCACTGAGTAGGCATGTACAGATCGCTTCTGGGACCCAAAAATATCGAATTTTCGGGTGTTTTGAGGTTGAATTTGAGATATAAACGGGTGCAGATGATGCATACATATATTGACTTTGGGCACCTAAAATATCGATTTTCAGCTTGTTTTGGGACTGTATCTGAGTAGGCATGTACAGATCGCTTCTGGGACCCCAAAATATCGAATTTTCGGGTGTTTGGAGCCTCAATTTGAGTTATAAACGGGTACAGAAGATGCATGAACATATCGCCTTTTGGGCACCTAAACGATCGATTTTTAGTATGTTTTGGACGTTTATTTTGAAAATACTCTAACACGGAGTAGGCATGTACAGATCGTTTCTGGGACCCCAAAATATCGAATTTTCGGGTGTTTTGAGCCTGAATTTGAGATATAAACGGTTACAGAACATATCGACTTTGGACACTTAAAATATCGATTTTTAGCATGTTTTGAGCCTACATTTTGATAACATTCTAGCACTTAGTAGGCATATACAGATCGCTTCTGGGACCCCAAAATATTGAATTTTCGGGTGTTTTGAGCCTGAATTTGAGATATAAACGGTTACAGAAGATGCATGCACATATCGACTTTGGACACTTAAAATATCGATTTTTAGCATGTTTTGAGCCTATTTTAAAAAAAAATTCCAGCACTACGTAGGCATGTACAGATCACTTCTGGGACCCCAAAATATCGAATTTTCGGGTAATTATAAGCCTGAATTTGAGATATAAACGGGTACAGAAGATGCATGCACATATCGACTTTGGACAATTAAAATATCGATTTTTAGCATGTTTTGAGCCTATATTTTGAAAACATTCTAGCACTGAGTAGGCAGGTACAGATCGCTTCTGGGACCCAAAAATATGGAATTTTCGGGTGTTTTGAGGTTGAATTTGAGATATCAACGAGTGCAGTAGATGCATACACATATTGACTCTGGGCACCTAAAATATCGATTTTCAGCATGTTTTGGGCCTGTATCTGAGTAGGCATGTACAGATCGTTTCTGGGACCCCAAAATATCGAATTTTCGGGTGTTTGGAGCCTGAATTTAAGATATAAACGGGTACAGAACATATCGACTTTGGACACTTAAAATATCGATTTTTAGCATGTTTTGAGCCTATATTTTGAAAACATTCTAGCACTGAGTAGGCAGGTACAGATCGCTTATGGGACCCAAAAATATCGAATTTTCGGGTGTTTTGAGGTTGAATTTCAGATATCAACGAGTGCATACACATATTGACTCTGGGCACCTAAAATATCGATTTTCAGCATGTTTTGGGCCTGTATCTGAGTAGGCATGTACAGATCGTTTCTGGGACCCCAAAATATCGATTTTTTGGGTGTTTGGAGCCTGAATATGAGATATAAATGGGTACAGAAGATGCGTGCACATATCGACTTTTGCTCACCTAAAAGATCGATTTTCAGTATGTTTTGGGCCTGTATATTGAAAATACTCTAACACGGAGTAGGCATAAACAGATCGCATCTGGGACCCAAAAATATCGAATTTTAGAGTGTTTTGAGGTTGAATTTGAGATATAAATGGGTACAGAAGATGCATCCACATATCGACTTATGGGCACCTAAAAGATCGATTTTCACTATGTTTTGAGCCTGTATATTGAAAACACTCTAACACGGAATAGGCATGTACAGATCGCTTCTGGGACCCCAAAATATCGAATTTTCGGGTGTTTTGGGCCTGAATTTGAGATATCGACTTTGGGCACCTAAAATATCGATTTTTAGCATGTTTTGGGCCTTTATTTTGAAAATATTCTAGCACTGAGTAGGCATGTAGAGATCGATCCTGGGACCCCAAAATATCGAATTTTCGGGTGTTTTGAGCCTGAATTTGAGATATAAACTGGTACAGAAGATGCATGCACATATCGACTTTTGGGCACCTAAAATATCGATTTTTAGCATGTTTTGGGTCTGTATCTTGAAACCATTCTAACTAGGAGTAGGCATGTACAGATCGCTTCTGGGACCCAAAAATATCGAATTTTCGGGTGTTTTGAGGTTGAATTTGAGATATAAACGGGTGCAGATGATGCATACATATATTGACTTTGGGCACCTAAAATATCGATTTTCAGCTTGTTTTGGGCCTGTATCTGAGTAGGCATGTACAGATCGCTTCTGGGACCCCAAAATATCGAATTTTCGGGTGTTTGGAGCCTCAATTTGAGTTATAAACGGGTACAGAAGATGCATGCACATATCGCCTTTTGGGCACCTAAACGATCGATTTTTAGTATGTTTTGGGCCTTTATTTTGAAAATACTCTAAGACGGAGTAGGCATGTACAGATCGCTTCTGGGACCCCAAAATATCGAATTTTCGGGGGTTTTAGGCCTGAATTTGAGATATAAACGGATACAGAAATGGCATGCACATATTGACTTTGGACACTTAAAATATCGATTTTTAGCATGTTTTGGGCCTGTATTTTGAAAATACTCTAACACGGAGTAGGCATGTACAGATCGTTTCTGGGACCCAAAAATATCGAATTTTCGGGTGTTTTGAGCCTGATTTTGAGATATAAACAGGTACTGAAGATGCATGTACATATCAACTTTTGGGCACCTAAAATATCGATTTTGAGCATGTTTTTTGGTCTGTATCTTAAAAACATTCTAACTAGGAGTAGGCAAGTACAGATCGCTTCTAGGATCCAAAAATACCGAATTTTCGGGTGTTTTGAGCCTGAATTTGAGATATAAACGGTTACAGAAGATGCATGCACATATCGACTTTGGACACTTAAAATATCGATTTTTAGCATGTTTTGAGCCTATTTTTTAAAAAATATTCTAGCACTACGTAGGCATGTACAGATCACTTCTGGGACCCAAAAATATCGAATTTTTGGGTAATTATAAGCCTGAATTTGAGATATAAACGGGTACAGAAGATGCATGCAGATATCGACTTTGGACACTTAAAATATCGATTTTTAGCATGTTTTGAGCCTATATTTTGAAAACATTCTAGCACTGAGTAGGCAGGTACAGATCGCTTCTGGGACCCAAAAATATCGAATTTTCGGGTGTTTTGAGGTTGAATTTGAGATATCAACGAGTGCAGTAGATGCATACACATATTGACTCTGGGCACCTAAAATATCGATTTTCAGCATGTTTTGGGCCTGTATCTGAGTAGGCATATACAGATCGTTTCTGGGACCCCAAAACATCAAATTTTCGGGTGTTTGGAGCCTGAATTTAAGGTATAAACGGGTACAGAACATATCGACTTTGGACACTTATAATATCGATTTTTAGCATGTTTTGAGCCTATATTTTGAAAACATTCTAGCACTGAGTAGGCAGGTACAGATCGCTTCTGGGACCCAAAAATATCGAATTTTCGGGTGTTTTGAGGTTGAATTTGAGATATCAACGAGTGCAGTAGATGCATACACATATTGACTCTGGGCACCTAAAATATCGATTTTCAGCATGTTTTGGGCCTGTATCCGAGTAGGCATGTACAGATCGTTTCTGGGACCCCAAAACATCAAATTTTCGGGTGTTTGGAGCCTGAATTTAAGATATAAACGGGTACAGAACATATCGACTTTGGACACTTAAAATATCGATTTTTAGCATGTTTTGAGCCTATATTTTGATAACATTCTAGCACTGAGTAGGCATGTACAGATCGCTTCTGGGACCCAAAAATATCGAATTTTCGGGTGTTTTGATGTTGAATTTGAGATATAAACGGGTGCAGATGATGCATACATATATTGACTTTGGGCACCTAAAATATCGATTTTCAGCATGTTTTGGGCCTGTATCTGAGTAGGCATTTACAGATCGCTTCTGGGACCCCAAAATATCCAATTTTCGGGTGTTTGGAGCCTCAATTTGAGATATAACGGGTACAGAAGATGCATGCACATATCGCCTTTTGGGCACCTAAACGATCGATTTTTAGTATGTTTTGAGCCTTTATTTTGAAAATACTCTATGACGGAGTAGGCATGTACAGTTCGCTTCTGGGACCCCAAAATATTGAATTTTCGGGTGTTTTAGGCCTGAATTTGAGATATAAACGGATACAGATATGGCATGCACATATTGACTTTGGACACTTAAAATATCGATTTTTAGCATGTTTTGGGCCTGTATTTTGAAAATACTCTAACACGGAGTAGGCATGCACAGATCGCTTCTGGGACCCAAAAATATCGAATTTTCGGGTGTTTTGAGCCTGAATTTGAGATATAAACAGGTACTGAAGATGCATGTACATATCGACTTTTGGGCATCTAAAATATCGATTTTGAGCATGTTTTGGGTCTGTATCTTAAAAACATTCTAACTAGGAGTAGGCAAGTACAGATCGCTTCTAGGATCCAAAAATATCGAATTTTCGGGTGTTTTGAGCCTGAATTTGAGATATAAACGGTTACAGAAGATGCATGCACATATCGACTTTGGACACTTAAAATATCGATTTTTAGCATGTTTTGAGCCTATATTTTAAAAAATATTCTAGCACTGAGTAGGCATGTACAGATCACTTCTGGGACCCCAAAATATCGAATTTTCGGGTGATTATAAGCCTGAATTTGAAAATATAAACGGGTACAGAAGATGCATTGAAATATCGACTTTGGACACTTAAAATATCGATTTTTAGCATGTTTTGAGCCTATATTTTGAAAACATTCTAGCACTGAGTAGGCAGGTACAGATCGCTTATGGGACCCAAAAATATCGAATTTTCGGGTGTTTTGAGGTTGAATTTCAGATATCAACGAGTGCAGTAGATGCATACACATAATGACTCTGGGCACCTAAAATATCGATTTTCAGCATGTTTTGGGCCTGTATCTGAGTAGGCATGTACAGATCGTTTCTGGGACCCCAAAATATCGATTTTTTGGGTGTTTTGAGCCTGAATATGAGATATAAACGGGTACAGAAGATGCGTGCACATATCGACTTTTGCTCACCTAAAAGATCGATTTTCAGTATTTTTTAGGCCTGTATATTGAAAATACTCTAACACGGAGTAGGCATAAATAGATCGCATCTGGGACCCAAAAATATCGAATTTTAGAGTGTTTTGAGGTTGAATTTGAGATATAAATGGGTACAGAAGATGCATCCACATATCGACTTATGGGCACCTAAAAGATCGATTTTCACTATGTTTTGAGCCTGTATATTGAAAACACTCTAACACGGAATAGGCATGTACAGATCGCTTCTGGGACCCCAAAATATCGAATTTTCGGGTGTTTTGGGCCTGAATTTGAGATATCGACTTTGGGCACCTGAAATATCGATTTTTAGCATGTTTTGGGCCTATATTTTGAAAACATTCTAGCACTGAGTAGGCAGGTACAGATCGCTTCTGGGACCCAAAAATATCGAATTTTCGGGTGTTTTGAGGTTGAATTTGAGATATCAACGAGTGCAGTAGATGCATACACATATTGACTCTGGGCACCTAAAATATCGATTTTCAGCATGTTTTGGGCCTGTATCTGAGTAGGCATGTACAGATCGTTTCTGGGACCCCAAAATATCGATTTTTCGGGTGTTTGGAGCCTGAATTTAAGATATAAACGGGAACAGAACATATCGACTTTGGACACTTAAAATATCGATTTTTAGCATGTTTTGAGCCTATATTTTGATAACATTCTAGCACTGAGTAGGCATGTACAGATCGCTTTTGGGACCCAAAAATATCGAATTTTCGGGTGTTTTGAGGTTGAATTTGAGATATAAACGGGTGCAGATGATGCATACATATATTGACTTTGGGCACCTAAAATATCGATTTTCAGCATGTTTTGGGCCTGTATCTGAGTAGGCATGTACAGATCGCTTATGGGACCCCAAAATTTCGAATTTTCGGGTGTTTGGAGCCTCAATTTGAGTTATAAACGGGTACAGAAGATGCATGCACATATCGCCTTTTGGGCACCTAAACGATCGATTTTTAGTATGTTTTGGGCCTTTATTTTGAAAATACTCTAAGACGGAGTAGGCATGTACAGTTCGCTTCTGGGACCCCAAAATATCGAATTTTCGGGTGTTTTAGTCCTGAATTTGAGATATAAACGGATACAGAAATGGCATGCACATATTGCCTTTGGACACTTAAAATATCGATTTTTAGCATGTTTTGGGCCTGTAATTTGAAAATACTCTAACACGGAGTAGGCATGTACAGATCGTTTCTGGGACCCAAAAATATCGAATTTTCGGGTGTTTTGAGCCTGAATTTGAGATATAAACAGGTACTGAAGATGCATGTACATATCGACTTTTGGGCACATAAAATATCGATTTTGAGCATGTTTTTTTGGTCTGTATCTTAAAAACATTCTAACTAGAAGTAGGCAAGTACAGATCGCTTCTAGGATCCAAAAATACCGAATTTTCGGGTATTTTGAGCCTGAATTTGAGATATAAACGGTTACAGAAGATGCATGCACATATCGACTTCGGACACTTAAAAAATCGATTTTTAGCATGTTTTGAGCCTATTTTTTAAAAAATATTCTAGCACTACGTAGGCATGTACAGATCACTTCTGGGACCCCAAAATATCGAATTTTCGGGTAATTATAAGCCTGAATTTGAGATATAAACGGGTACAGAAGATGCATGCACATATCGACTTTGGACAATTATAATATCGATTTTTAGCATGTTTTGAGCCTATATTTTGAAAACATTCTAGCACTGAGTAGGCAGGTACAGATCGCTTCTGGGACCCAAAAATATGGAATTTTCGGGTGTTTTGAGGTTGAATTTGAGATATCAACGAGTGCAGTAGATGCATACACATATTGACTCTGGGCACCTAAAATATCGATTTTCAGCATGTTTTGGGCCTGTATCTGAGTAGGCATGTACAGATCGTTTCTGGGACCCCAAAATATCGAATTTTCGGGTGTTTGGAGCCTGAATTTAAGATATAAACGGGTACAGAACATATCGAATTTGGACACTTAAAATATCGATTTTTAGCATGTTTTGAGCCTATATTTTGAAAACATTCTAGCACTGAGTAGGCAGGTACAGATCGCTTCTGGGACCCAAAAATATCGAATTTTCGGGTGTTTTGAGGTTGAATTTCAGATATCAACGAGTGCATACACATATTGACTCTGGGCACCTAAAATATCGATTTTCAGCATGTTTTGGGCCTGTATCTGAGTAGGCATGTACAGATCGTTTCTGGGACCCCAAAATATCGATTTTTTGGGTGTTTGGAGCCTGAATATGAGATATAAACGGGTACAGAAGATGCGTGCACATATCGACTTTTGCTCACCTAAAAGATCGATTTTCAGTATGTTTTGGGCCTATATTTTGAAAACATTCTAGCACTGAGTAGGCATGTACAGATCGCTTCTGGGACCCAAAAATATCGAATTTTCGGGTGTTTTGAGGTTGAATTTGAGATATAAACGGGTGCAGATGATGCATACATATATTGACTTTGGGCACCTAAAATATCGATTTTCAGCTTGTTTTGGGACTGTATCTGAGTAGGCATGTACAGATCGCTTCTGGGACCCCAAAATATCGAATTTTCGGGTGTTTGGAGCCTCAATTTGAGTTATAAACGGGTACAGAAGATGCATGAACATATCGCCTTTTGGGCACCTAAACGATCGATTTTTAGTATGTTTTGGACCTTTATTTTGAAAATACTCTAACACGGAGTAGGCATGTACAGATCGTTTCTGGGACCCCAAAATATTGAATTTTCGGGTGTTTTGAGCCTGAATTTGAGATATAAACGGTTACAGAAGATGCATGCACATATCGACTTTGGACACTTAAAATATCGATTTTTAGCATGTTTTGAGCCTATTTTTTAAAAAATATTCTAGCACTACGTAGGCATGTACAGATCACTTCTGGGACCCCAAAATATCGAATTTTCGGGTAATTATAAGCCTGAATTTGAGATATAATCGGGTACAGAAGATGCATGCACATATCGACTTTGGACACATAAAATATCGATTTTTAGCATGTTTTGAGCCTATATTTTGAAAACATTCTAGCACTGAGTAGGCAGGTACAGATCGCTTCTGGGACCCAAAAATATCGAATTTTCGGGTGTTTTGAGGTTGAATTTGAGATATCAACGAGTGCAGTAGATGCATACACATATTGACTCTGGGCACCTAAAATATCGATTTTCAGCATGTTTTGGGCCTGTATCTGAGTAGGCATGTACAGATCGTTTCTGGGACCCCAAAATATCGATTTTTCGGGTGTTTGGAGCCTGAATTCAAGATATAAACGGGTACAGAACATATCGACTTTGGACACTTAAAATATCGATTTTTAGCATGTTTTGAGCCTATATTTTGATAACATTCTAGCACTGAGTAGGCATGTACAGATCGCTTTTGGGACCCAAAAATATCGAATTTTCGGGTGTTTTGAGGTTGAATTTGAGATATAAACGGGTGCAGATGATGCATACATATATTGACTTTGGGCACCTAAAATATCGATTTTCAGCATGTTTTGGGCCTGTATCTGAGTAGGCATGTACAGATCGCTTCTGGGACCCCAAAATTTCGAATTTTCGGGTGTTTGGAGCCTCAATTTGAGTTATAAACGGGTACAGAAGATGCATGCACATATCGCCTTTTGGGCACCTAAACGATCGATTTTTAGTATGTTTTGGGCCTTTATTTTGAAAATACTCTAAGACGGAGTAGGCATGTACAGTTCGCTTCTGGGACCCCAAAATATCGAATTTTCGGGTGTTTTGAGGTTGAATTTGAGATATAAACGGATACAGAAATGGCATGCACATATTGACTTTGGACACTTAAAATATCGATTTTTAGCATGTTTTGGGCCTGTAATTTGAAAATACTCTAACACGGAGTAGGCATGTACAGATCGTTTCTGGGACCCAAAAATATCGAATTTTCGGGTGTTTTGAGCCTGAATTTGAGATATAAACAGGTACTGAAGATGCATGTACATATCGACTTTTGGGCACCTAAAATATCGATTTTGAGCATGTTTTTTTGGTCTGTATCTTAAAAACATTCTAACTAGAAGTAGGCAAGTACAGATCGCTTCTAGGATCCAAAAATACCGAATTTTCGGGTATTTTGAGCCTGAATTTGAGATATAAACGGTTACAGAAGATGCATGCACATATCGACTTCGGACACTTAAAAAATCGATTTTTAGCATGTTTTGAGCCTATTTTTTAAAAAATATTCTAGCACTACGTAGGCATGTACAGATCACTTCTGGGACCCCAAAATATCGAATTTTCGGGTAATTATAAGCCTGAATTTGAGATATAAACGGGTACAGAAGATGCATGCACATATCGACTTTGGACAATTATAATATCGATTTTTAGCATGTTTTGAGCCTATATTTTGAAAACATTCTAGCACTGAGTAGGCAGGTACAGATCGCTTCTGGGACCCAAAAATATGGAATTTTCGGGTGTTTTGAGGTTGAATTTGAGATATCAACGAGTGCAGTAGATGCATACACATATTGACTCTGGGCACCTAAAATATCGATTTTCAGCATGTTTTGGGCCTGTATCTGAGTAGGCATGTACAGATCGTTTCTGGGACCCCAAAATATCGAATTTTCGGGTGTTTGGAGCCTGAATTTAAGATATAAACGGGTACAGAACATATCGACTTTGGACACTTAAAATATCGATTTTTAGCATGTTTTGAGCCTATATTTTGAAAACATTCTAGCACTGAGTAGGCAGGTACAGATCGCTTCTGGGACCCAAAAATATCGAATTTTCGGGTGTTTTGAGGTTGAATTTCAGATATCAACGAGTGCATACACATATTGACTCTGGGCACCTAAAATATCGATTTTCAGCATGTTTTGGGCCTGTATCTGAGTAGGCATGTACAGATCGTTTCTGGGACCCCAAAATATCGATTTTTTGGGTGTTTGGAGCCTGAATATGAGATATAAACGGGTACAGAAGATGCGTGCACATATCGACTTTTGCTCACCTAAAAGATCGATTTTCAGTATGTTTTGGGCCTGTATATTGGAAATACTCTAACACGGAGTAGGCATGTACAGATCGCTTCTGGGACCCCAAAATATCGAATTTTCGGGTGTTTTGGGCCTGAATTTGAGATATCGACTTTGGGCACCTAAAATATCGATTTTTAGCATGTTTTGGGCCTTTATTTTGAAAATATTCTAGCACTGAGTAGGCATGTATAGATCGATTCTGGGACCCCAAAATATCGAATTTTCGGGTGTTTGGAGCCTCAATTTGAGTTATAAACGGGTACAGAAGATGCATGCACATATCGCCTTTTGGGCACCTAAACGATCGATTTTTAGTATGTTTTGGGCCTTTATTTTGAAAATACTCTAAGACGGAGTAGGCATGTACAGATCGCTTCTGGGACCCCAAAATATCGAATTTTCGGGGGTTTTAGGCCTGAATTTGAGATATAAACGGATACAGAAATGGCATGCACATATTGACTTTGGACACTTAAAATATCGATTTTTAGCATGTTTTGGGCCTGTATTTTGAAAATACTCTAACACGGAGTAGGCATGTACAGATCGTTTCTGGGACCCAAAAATATCGAATTTTCGGGTGTTTTGAGCCTGATTTTGAGATATAAACAGGTACTGAAGATGCATGTCCATATCAACTTTTGGGCACCTAAAATATCGATTTTGAGCATGTTTTTTGGTCTGTATCTTAAAAACATTCTAACTAGGAGTAGGCAAGTACAGATCGCTTCTAGGATCCAAAAATACCGAATTTTCGGGTGTTTTGAGCCTGAATTTGAGATATAAACGGTTACAGAAGATGCATGCACATATCGACTTTGGACACTTAAAATATCGATTTTTAGCATGTTTTGAGCCTATTTTTTAAAAAATATTCTAGCACTACGTAGGCATGTACAGATCACTTCTGGGACCCCAAAATATCGAATTTTCGGGTGTTTGGAGCCTGAATTTGAGATATAAACGGGTACAGAAGATGCATGCACATATCGACTTTGGACACTTAAAATATCGATTTTTAGCATGTTTTGAGCCTATATTTTGAAAACATTCTAGCACTGAGTAGGCAGGTACAGATCGCTTCTGGGACCCAAAAATATCGAATTTTCGGGTGTTTTGAGGTTGAATTTGAGATATCAACGAGTGCAGTAGATGCATACACATATTGACTCTGGGCACCTAAAATATCGATTTTCAGCATGTTTTGGGCCTGTATCTGAGTAGGCATGTACAGATCGTTTCTGGGACCCCAAACCATCAAATTTTCGGGTGTTTGGAGCCTGAATTTAAGATATAAACGGGTACAGAACATATCGACTTTGGACACTTAAAATATCGATTTTTAGCATGTTTTGAGCCTATATTTTGATAACATTCTAGCACTGAGTAGGCATGTACAGATCGCTTCTGGGACCCAAAAATATCGAATTTTCGGGTGTTTTGAGGTTGAATTTGAGATATAAACGGGTGCAGATGATGCATACATATATTGACTTTGGGCACCTAAAATATCGATTTTCAGCATGTTTTGGGCCTGTATCTGAGTAGGCATTTACAGATCGCTTCTGGGACCCCAAAATATCGAATTTTCGGGTGTTTGGAGCCTGAATTTAAGATATAAACGGGTACAGAACATATCGACTTTGGACACTTAAAATATCGATTTTTAGCATGTTTTGAGCCTATATTTTGAAAACATTCTAGCACTGAGTAGGCAGGTACAGATCGCTTATGGGACCCAAAAATATCGAATTTTCGGGTGTTTTGAGGTTGAATTTCAGATATCAACGAGTGCATACACATATTGACTCTGGGCACCTAAAATATCGATTTTCAGCATGTTTTGGGCCTGTATCTGAGTAGGCATGTACAGATCGTTTCTGGGACCCCAAAATATCGATTTTTTGGGTGTTTGGAGCCTGAATATGAGATATAAACGGGTACAGAAGATGCGTGCACATATCGACTTTTGCTCACCTAAAAGATCGATTTTCAGTATGTTTTGGGCCTGTATATAGAAAATACTCTAACACGGAGTAGGCATAAACAGATCGCATCTGGGACCCAAAAATATCGAATTTTAGAGTGTTTTGAGGTTGAATTTGAGATATAAATGGGTACAGAAGATGCATCCAAATATCGACTTATGGGCACCTAAAAGATCGATTTTCACTATGTTTTGAGCCTGTATATTGAAAACACTCTAACACGGAATAGGCATGTACAGATCGCTTCTGGGACCCCAAAATATCGAATTTTCGGGTGTTTTGGGCCTGAATTTGAGATATCGACTTTGGGCACCTAAAATATCGATTTTTAGCATGTTTTGGGCCTTTATTTTGAAAATATTCTAACACTGAGTAGGCATGTACAGATCGATTCTGGGACCCCAAAATATCGAATTTTCGGGTTTTTTTGAGCCTGAATTTGAGATATAAACTGGTACAGAAGATGCATGCACATATCGACTTTTGGGCACCTAAAATATCGATTTTGAGCATGTTTTGGGTCTGTATCTTGAAAACATTCTAACTAGGAGTAGGCATGTACAGATCGTTTCTAGGACCCAAAAATACCGAATTTTCGGGGGTTTTGAGCCTGAATTTAAGATATAAACGGGTACATAACATATCGACTTTGGACATTTAAAATATCGATTTTTAGCATGTTTTGAGCCTATATTTTGATAACATTCTAGCACTGAGTAGGCATGTACAGATCGCTTCTGGGACCCAAAAATATCGAATTTTCGGGTGTTTTGAGGTTGAATTTGAGATATAAACGGGTGCAGATGATGCATACATATATTGACTTTGGGCACCTAAAATATCGATTTTCAGCTTGTTTTGGGCCTGTATCTGAGTAGGCATGTACAGATCGCTTCTGGGACCCCAAAATATCGAATTTTCGGGTGTTTGGAGCCTCAATTTGAGTTATAAACGGGTACAGAAGATGCATGCACATATCGCCTTTTGGGCACCTAAACGATCGATTTTTAGTATGTTTTGGGCCTTTATTTTGAAAATACTCTAAGACGGAGTAGGCATGTACAGATCGCTTCTGGGACCCCAAAATATCGAATTTTCGGGGGTTTTAGGCCTGAATTTGAGATATAAACGGATACAGAAATGGCATGCACATATTGACTTTGGACACTTAAAATATCGATTTTTAGCATGTTTTGGGCCTGTATTTTGAAAATACTCTAACACGGAGTAGGCATGTACAGATCGTTTCTGGGACCCAAAAATATCGAATTTTCGGGTGTTTTGAGCCTGATTTTGAGATATAAACAGGTACTGAAGATGCATGTACATATCAACTTTTGGGCACCTAAAATATCGATTTTGAGCATGTTTTTTGGTCTGTATCTTAAAAACATTCTAACTAGGAGTAGGCAAGTACAGATCGCTTCTAGGATCCAAAAATACCGAATTTTCGGGTGTTTTGAGCCTGAATTTGAGATATAAACGGTTACAGAAGATGCATGCACATATCGACTTTTAACACTTAAAATATCGATTTTTAGCATGTTTTGAGCCTATTTTTTAAAAAATATTCTAGCACTACGTAGGCATGTACAGATCACTTCTGGGACCCCAAAATATCGAATTTTCGGGTAATTATAAGCCTGAATTTGAGATATAAACGGGTACAGAAGATGCATGCACATATCGACTTTGGACACTTAAAATATCGATTTTTAGCATGTTTTGAGCCTATATTTTGAAAACATTCTAGCACTGAGTAGGCAGGTACAGATCGCTTCTGGGACCCAAAAATATCGAATTTTCGGGTGTTTTGAGGTTGAATTTGAGATATCAACGAGTGCAGTAGATGCATACACATATTGACTCTGGGCACCTAAAATATCGATTTTCAGCATGTTTTGGGCCTGTATCTGAGTAGGCATGTACAGATCGTTTCTGGGACCCCAAAACATCAAATTTTCGGGTGTTTGGAGCCTGAATTTAAGATATAAACGGGTACAGAACATATCGACTTTGGACACTTAAAATATCGATTTTTAGCATGTTTTGAGCCTATATTTTGATAACATTCTAGCACTGAGTAGGCATGTACAGATCACTTCTGGGACCCAAAAATATCGAATTTTCGGGTGTTTTGAGGTTGAATTTGAGATATAAACGGGTGCAGATGATGCATACATATATTGACTTTGGGCACCTAAAATATCGATTTTCAGCATGTTTTGGGCCTGTATCTGAGTAGGCATTTACAGATCGCTTCTGGGACCCCAAAATATCGAATTTTCGGGTGTTTGGAGCCTCAATTTGAGTTATAAACGGGTACAGAAGATGCATGCACATATCGCCTTTTGGGCACCTAAACGATCGATTTTTAGTATGTTTTGGGCCTTTATTTTGAAAATACTCTAAGACGGAGTAGGCATGTAAAGTTCGCTTCTGGGACCCCAAAATATTGAATTTTCGGGTGTTTTAGGCCTGAATTTGAGATATAAACGGATACAGATATGGCATGCACATATTGACTTTGGACACTTAAAATATCGATTTTTAGCATGTTTTGGGCCTGTATTTTGAAAATACTCTAACACGGAGTAGGCATGCACAGATCGCTTCTGGGACCCAAAAATATCGAATTTTCGGGTGTTTTGAGCCTGAATTTGAGATATAAACAGGTACTGAAGATGCATGCACATATCGACTTTGGACACTTAAAATATCGATTTTTAGCATGTTTTGAGCCTATATTTTAAAAAATATTCTAGCACTAAGTAGGCATGTACAGATCACTTCTGGGACCCCAAAATATCGAATTTTCGGGTGATTATAAGCCTGAATTTTAATATATAAACGGGTACAAAAGATGCATTGAAATATTGACTTTGGACACTTAAAATATCGATTTTTAGCATGTTTTGAGCCTATATTTTGAAAACATTCTAGCACTGAGTAGGCAGGTACAGATCGCTTCTGGGACCCAAAAATATCGAATTTTCGGGTGTTTTGAGGTTGAATTTCAGATATCAACGAGTGCAGTAGATGCATACACATATTGACTCTGGGCACCTAAAATATCGATTTTCAGCATGTTTTGGACCTGTATCTGAGTAGGCATGTACAGATCGTTTCTGGGACCCCAAAATATCGAATTTTTGGGTGTTTGGAGCCTGAATATGAGATATAAACGGGTACAGAAGATGCGTGCACATATCGACTTTTGCTCACCTAAAAGATCGATTTTCAGTATGTTTTAGGCCTGTATTTTGAAAATTCTCTAACACGGAGTAGGCATAAACAGATCGCATCTGGGACCCAAATATATCGAATTTTAAAGTGTTTTAAGGTTGAATTTGAGATATAAACGGGTACAGAAGATGCATCCACATATCGACTTATGGGCACCTAAAAGATCGATTTTCACTATGTTTTGAGCCTGTATATTGAAAACACTCTAACACAGAATAGGCATGTACAGATCGCTTCTGGGACCCCAAAATATCGAATTTTCGGGTGTTTTGGGCCTGAATTTGAGATATCGACTTTGGGCACCTAAAATATCGATTTTTAGCATGTTTTGGGCCTATATTTTGAAAATATTCTAGCACTGAGTAGGCATGTACAGATCGATTCTGGGACCCCAAAATATCGAATTTTCGGGTGTTTTGAGCCTGAATTTGAGATATAAACGGGTACAGAAGATGCATGCACATATCGACTTTTGGGCACCTAAAATATCGATTTTGAGCATGTTTTGGGTCTGTATCTTGAAAACATTCTAACTAGGAGTAGGCATGTACAGATCGTTTCTAGGACCCAAAAATACCGAATTTTCGGGGGTTTTGAGCCTGAATTTAAGATATAAACGGGTACAGAACATATCGACTTTGGAAACTTAAAATATCGATTTTTAGCATGTTTTGAGCCTATATTTTAAAAAATATTATAGCACTACGTAGGCATGTACAGATCACTTCTGGGACACCAAAATATCGAATTTTCGGGTAATTATAAGCCTGAATTTGAGATATAAACGGGTACAGGAGATGCATGCACATATCGACTTTGGACACTAAAATATCGATTTTTAGCATGTTTTGAGCCTATATTTTGAAAACATTCTAGCACTGAGTAGGCAGGTACAGATCGCTTCTGGGACCCAAAAATATCGAATTTTTGGGTGTTTTGAGGTTGAATTTGAGATATAAACGAGTGCAGTAGATGCATACACATATAGACTCTGGGCACCTAAAATATCGATGTTCAGCATGTTTTGGGCCTGTATCTGAGTAGGCATGTACAGATCGTTTCTGGGACCCCAAAATATCGAATTTTCGGGTGTTTGGAGCCTGAATTTGATATATAAACGGGTACAGAAGATTCATGCACATATCGACTTTTGGGCACCTAAAAGATCGATTTTCAGTATGTTTTGGGCCTGTATTTTGAAAATACTCTAACACGGAGTAGGCATGAACAGATCGCTTCTGGGACCCAAAAATATCGAATTTTCGAGTGTTTTAGGCATGAATTTGAGATATAAACGGATACAGATATGGCATGCACATATTAACTTTGGACACTTAAAATATCGATTTTTAGCATGTTTTGGGCCTGTATTTTGGAAATACTCTAACACGGAGTAGGCATGCACAGATCGCTTCTGGGACCCAAAAATATCGAATTTTCGGGGGTTTTGAGCCTGAATTTGAGATATAAACAGGTACTGAAGATGCATGTACATATCGACTTTTGGGCACCTAAAATATCGATTTGGAGCATGTTTTTGGTCTGTAACTTAAAAACATTCTAACTAGGAGGAGGCAAGTACAGATCGCTTCTAGGATCCAAAAATATCGAATTTTCGGGTGTTTTGAGCCTGAATTTGAGATATAAACGGTTACAGAAGATGCATGCACATATCGACTTTGGACACTTAAAATATCGATTTTTAGCATGTTTTGAGCCTATATTTTAAAAAATATTCTAGCACTAAGTAGGCATGTACAGATCACTTCTGGGACCCCAAAATATCGAATTTTCGGGTGATTATAAGCCTGAATTTGATATATAAACGGGTACAGAAGATGCATTGAAATATCGACTTTGGACACTTAAAATATCGATTTTTAGCATGTTTTGAGCCTATATTTTGAAAACATTCTAGCACTGAGTAGGCAGTTACAGATCGCTTCTGGGACCCAAAAATATCGAATTTTCGGGTGTTTTGAGGTTGAATTTGAGATATAAACTTGTGCAGATGATGCATACATATATTGAATTTGGGCACCTAAAATATCTATTTTCAGCTTGTTTTGGGCCTGTATCTGAGTAGGCATGTACAGATCGCTTCTGGGACCCCAAAATATCCAATTTTCGGGTGTTTGGAGCCTCAATTTGAGTTATAAACGGGTACAGAAGATGCATGCACATATCGCCTTTTGGGCACCTAAACGATCGATTTTTAGTATGTTTTGGGCCTTTATTTTGAAAATACTCTAAGACGGAGTAGGCATGTACAGTTCGCTTCTGGGACCCCAAAATTTCGAATTTTCGGGTGTTTTAGGCCTGAATTTGAGATATAAACGGATACAGAAATGGCATGCACATATTGACTTTGGACACTTAAAATATCGATTTTTAGCATGTTTTGGGCCTGTATTTTGAAAATACTCTAACACGGAGTAGGCATGTACAGATCGTTTCTGGGACCCAAAAATATCGAATTTTCGGGTGTTTTGAGGTTGAATTTCAGATATCAACGAGTGCATACACATATTGACTCTGGGCACCTAAAATATCGATTTTCAGCATGTTTTGGGCCTGTATCTGATTAGGCATGTACACATCGTTTCTGGGACCCCAAAATATCGAATTTCGGTTGTTTGGAGCCTAAATTTAAGATATAAACGGGTACAGAACATATCGACTTTGGACACTTAAAATATCGATTTTTAGCATGTTTTGAGCCTATATTTTGATAACATTCTAGCACTGAGTAGGCATGTACAGATAGCTTCTGGGACCCAAAAATATCGAATTTTCGGGTGTTTTGAGGTTGAATTTGAGATATAAACGGGTGCAGAAGATGCATACATATATTGACTTTGGGCACCTAAAATATCGATTTTCAGCATGTTTTGGGCCTGTATCTGAGTAGGCATGTACAGATCTCTTCTGGGACCCCAAAATATCGAATTTTCGGGTGTTTGGAGCCTCAATTTGAGTTATAAACGGGTACAGAAGATGCATGCACATATCGCCTTTTGGGCACCTAAACGATCGATTTTTAGTATGTTTTGGGCCTTTATTTTGAAAATACTCTAAGACGGAGTAGGCATGTACAGTTCGCTTCTGATACCCCAAAATATCGAATTTTCGGGTGTTTTAGGCCTGAATTTGAGATATAAACGGTTACAGAAGATGCATGCACATATCGACTTTGGACACTTAAAATCTCGATTTTTAGCATGTTTTGAGCCTATATTTTAAAAAATATTCTAGCACTAAGTAGGCAGGTACAGATCGCTTATGGGACCCAAAAATATCGAATTTTCGGGTGTTTTGAGGTTGAATTTCAGATATCAACGAGTGCAGTAGATGCATACACATATTGACTCTGGGCACATAAAATATCGATTTTCAGCATGTTTTGGGCCTGTATCTGAGTAGGCATGTACAGATCGTTTCTGGGACCCCAAAATATCGATTTTTTGGGTGTTTGGAGCCTGAATATGAGATATAAACGGGTACAGAAGATGCGTGCACATATCGACTTTTGCTCACCTAAAAGATCGATTTTCAGTATGTTTTAGGCCTGTATTTTGAAAATACTCTAACACGGAGTAGGCATAAACAGATCGCATCTGGGACCCAAAAATATCGAATTTTAGAGTGTTTTGAGGTTGAATTTGAGATATAAACGGATACAGAAGATGCATCCACATATCGACTTATGGGCACCTAAAAGATCGATTTTCACTATGTTTTAAGCCTGTATATTGAAAACACTCTAACACGGAATAGGCATGTACAGATCGCTTCTGGGACCCCAAAATATCGAATTTTCGGGTGTTTTGGGCCTGAATTTGAGATATCGACTTTGGGCACCAAAAATATCGATTTTTAGCATGTTTTGGGCCTATATTTTGAAAATATTCTAGCACTGAGTAGGCATGTACAGATCGATTCTGGGACCCCAAAATATCGAATTTTCGGGTGTTTTGAGCCTGAATTTGAGATATAAACGGGTACAAAAGATGCATGCACATATCGACTTTTGGGCACCTAAAATATCGATTTTGAGCATGTTTTGGGTCTGTATCTTGAAAACATTCTAACTAGGAGTAGGCATGTACAGATCGTTTCTAGGACCCAAAAATACCGAATTTTCGGGGGTTTTGAGCCTGAATTTAAGATATAAACGGGTACAGAACATATCGACTTTGGACACTTAAAATATCGATTTTTAGCATGTTTTGAGCCTATATTTTGATAACATTCTAGCACTGAGTAGGCATGTACAGATCGCTTCTGGGACCCAAAAATATCGAATTTTCGGGTGTTTTGAGGTTGAATTTGAGATATAAACGGGTGCAGATGATGCATACATATATTGACTTTGGGCACCTAAAATATCGATTTTCAGCTTGTTTTGGGCCTGTATTTGAGTAGGCATGTACAGATCGCTTCTGGGACCCCAAAATATCGAATTTTCGGGTGTTTGGAGCCTCAATTTGAGTTATAAACGGATACAGAAGATGCATGCACATATCGCCTTTTGGGCACCTAAAAGATCGATTTTTAGTATGTTTTAGGCCTTTATTTTGAAAATACTCTAAGACGGAGTAGGCATGTACAGTTCGCTTCTGGGACCCCAAAATATCGAATTTTCGGGTGTTTTAGGCCTGAATTTGAGATATAAACGGATACAGAAATGGCATGCACATATTGACTTTGGACACTTAAAATATCGATTTTTAGCATGTTTTGGTCCTGTATATTGAAAATAATCTAACACGGAGTAGGCATGTACAGTTCGCTTCTGGGACCCCCAAATATCGAATTTTCGGGTGTTTTGAGCCTGAATTTGAGATATAAACAGGTACTGAAGATGCATGTACATATCGACTTTTGGGCACCTAAAATATCGATTTTGAGCATGTTTTTTGGTCTGTATCTTAAAAACATTCTAACTAGGAGTAGGCAAGTAGAGATCGCTTCTAGGATCCAAAAATACCGTATTTTCGGGTGTTTTGAGCCTGAATTTGAGATATAAACGGTTACAGAAGATGCATGCACATATCGACTTTGGACACTTAAAATATCGATTTTTAGCATGTTTTGAGCCTATATTTTAAAAAATATTCTAGCACTACGTAGGCATGTACAGATCACTTCTGGGACCCCAAAATATCGAATTTTCGGATAAATATAAGCCTGAATTTGAGATATAAATGGGTACAGGAGATGCATGCACATATCGACTTTGGACACATAAAATATCGATTTTTAGCATGTTTTGAGCCTATATTTTGAAAACATTCTAGCACTGAGTAGGCAGGTACAGATTGCTTCTGGGACCCAAAAATATCGAATTTTCGGGTGTTTTGAGGTTGAATTAGAGATATCAACGAGTGCAGTAGATGCATACACATATTGACTCTGGGCACCTAAAATATCGATTTTCAGCATGTTTTGGGCCTGTATCTGAGTAGGCATGTACAGATCGTTTCTAGGACCCCAAAATATCGAATTTTCGGGTGTTTGGAGCCTGAATTTGAGATATAAACGGGTACAGAAGATGCATGCACATATCGACTTTTGGGCACCTAAAAGATCGATTTTCAGTATGTTTTGGGCCTGTATTTTGAAAATACTCTAACACGGAGTAGGCATGAACAGATCGCTTCTGGGACTCAAAAATATCGAATTTTCGGGTGTTCTGAGGTTGAATTTGGGATATAAACGGGTGCAGAAGAGGCATACACATATTGACTTTGGTCTCCTAAAATATCGATTTTTAGCATGTTTTGGGCCTATATTTTGAAAATATTCTTGCACTAAGTAGGCATGTACAGATCGATTCTGGGACCCCAAAATATCGAATTTTCGGGTGTTTTGAGCCTGAATTTGAGATATAAACGGGTACAAAAGATGCATGTACATATCGACTTTTGGGCACCTAAAATATCGATTTTGAGCATGTTTTTTGGTCTGTATCTTAAAAACATTCTAACTAGGAGTAGGCAAGTACAGATCGCTTCTAGGATCCAAAAATACTGAATTTTCGGGTGTTTTGAGCCTGAATTTGAGATATAAACGGTTACAGAAGATGCATGCACATATCGACTTTGGACACTTAAAATATCGATTTTTAGCATGTTTTGAGCCTATTTTTTAAAAAATATTCTAGCACTACGTCGGCATGTACAGATCACTTCTGGGACCCCAAAATATCGAATTTTCGGGTAATTATAAGCCTGAATTTGAGATATAAACGGGTACAGAAGATGCATGCACATATCGACTTTGGACACTTAAAATATCGATTTTTAGCATGTTTTGAGCCTATATTTTGAAAACATTCTAGCACTGAGTAGGCAGGTACAGATCGCTTCTGGGACCCAAAAATATCGAATTTTCGGGTGTTTTGAGGTTGAATTTCAGATATCAACGAGTGCATACACATATTGACTCTGGGCACCTAAAATATCGATTTTCAGCATGTTTTGGGCCTGTATCTGATTAGGCATGTACAGATCGTTTCTGGGACCCCAAAATATCGAATTTTCGGTTGTTTGGAGCCTAAATTTAAGATATAAACGGGTACAGAACATATCGACTTTGGACACTTAAAATATCGATTTTTAGCATGTTTTGAGCCTATATTTTGATAACATTCTAGCACTGAGTAGGCATGTACAGATAGCTTCTGGGACCCAAAAATATCGAATTTTCGGGTGTTTTGAGGTTGAATTTGAGATATAAACGGGTGCAGAAGATGCATACATATATTGACTTTGGGCACCTAAAATATCGATTTTCAGCATGTTTTGGGCCTGTATCTGAGTAGGCATGTACAGATCTCTTCTGGGACCCCAAAATATCGAATTTTCGGGTGTTTGGAGCCTCAATTTGAGTTATAAACGGGTACAGAAGATGCATGCACATATCGCCTTTTGGGCACCTAAACGATCGATTTTTAGTATGATTTGGGCCTTTATTTTGAAAATACTCTAAGACGGAGTAGGCATGTACAGTTCGCTTCTGAGACCCCAAAATATCGAATTTTCGGGTGTTTTAGGCCTGAATTTGAGATATAAACGGATACAGATATGGCATGCACATATTGACTTTGGACACTTAAAATATCGATTTTTAGCATGTTTTGGGCCTGTATTTTGAAAATACTCTAACACGGAGTAGGCATGTACAGATCGCTTCTGGGACCCAAAAATATCGAATTTTCGGGTGTTTTGAGCATGAATTTGAGATATAAACAGGTACTGAAGATGCATGTACATATCGACTTTTGGGCTCCTAAAATATCGATTTTGAGCATGTTTTGGGTCTGTATCTTAAAAACATTCTAACTAGGAGTAGGCAAGTAAAGATAGCTTCTAGGATCCAAAAATATCGAATTTTCGGGTGTTTTGAGCCTGAATTTGAGATATAAACGGTTACAGAAGATGCATGCACATATCGACTTTGGACACTTAAAATATCGATTTTTAGCATGTTTTGAGCCTATATTTTAAAAAATATTCTAGCACTAAGTAGGCAGGTACAGATCGCTTATGGGACCCAAAAATATCGAATTTTCGGGTGTTTTGAGGTTGAATTTCAGATATCAACGAGTGCAGTAGATGCATACACATATTGACTCTGGGCACATAAAATATCGATTTTCAGCATGTTTTGGGCCTGTATCTGAGTAGGCATGTACAGATCGTTTCTGGGACCCCAAAATATCGATTTTTTGGGTGTTTGGAGCCTGAATATGAGATATAAACGGGTACAGAAGATGCGTGCACATATCGACTTTTGCTCACCTAAAAGATCGATTTTCAGTATGTTTTAGGCCTGTATTTTGAAAATACTCTAACACGGAGTAGGCATAAACAGATCGCATCTGGGACCCAAAAATATCGAATTTTAGAGTGTTTTGAGGTTGAATTTGAGATATAAACGGGTACAGAAGATGCATCCACATATCGACTTATGGGCACCTAAAAGATCGATTTTCACTATGTTTTAAGCCTGTATATTGAAAACACTCTAACACGGAGTAGGCATGTACAGATCGCTTCTGGGACCCCAAAATATCGAATTTTCGGGTGTTTTGGGCCTGAATTTGAGATATCGACTTTGGGCACCAAAAATATCGATTTTTAGCATGTTTTGGGCCTATATTTTGAAAATATTCTAGCACTGAGTAGGCATGTACGGATCGATTCTGGGACCCCAAAATATCGAATTTTCGGGTGTTTTGAGCCTGAATTTGAGATATAAACGGGTACAAAAGATGCATGCACATATCGACTTTTGGGCACCTAAAATATCGATTTTGAGCATGTTTTGGGTCTGTATCTTGAAAACATTCTAACTAGGAGTAGGCATGTACAGATCGTTTCTAGGACCCAAAAATACCGAATTTTCGGGAGTTTTGAGCCTGAATTTAAGATATAAACGGGTACAGAACATATCGACTTTGGACACTTAAAATATCGATTTTTAGCATGTTTTGAACCTATATTTTGATAACATTCTAGCACTGAGTAGGCATGTACAGATCGCTTCTGGGACCCAAAAATATCGAATTTTCGGGTGTTTTGAGGTTGAATTTGAGATATAAACGGGTGCAGATGATGCATACATATATTGACTTTGGGCACCTAAAATATCGATTTTCAGCTTGTTTTGGGCCTGTATCTGAGTAGGCATGTACAGATCGCTTCTGGGACCCCAAAATATCGAATATTCGGGTGTTTGGAGCCTCAATTTGAGTTATAAACGGATACAGAAGATGCATGCACATATCGCCTTTTGGGCACCTAAACGATCGATTTTTAGTATGTTTTAGGCCTTTATTTTGAAAATACTCTAAGACGGAGTAGGCATGTACAGTTCGCTTCTGTGACCCCAAAATATCGAATTTTCGGGTGTTTTAGGCCTGAATTTGAGATATAAACGGATACAGATATGGCATGCACATATTGACTTTGGACACTTAAAATAACGATTTTTAGCATGTTTTGGGCTTGTATTTTGAAAATACTCTAACACGGAGTAGGCATGCACAGATCGCTTCTGGGACCCAAAAATATCGAATTTTCGGGTGTTTTGAGCCTGAATTTGAGATATAAACAGGTACTGAAGATGCATGTACATATCGACTTTTGGGCTCCTAAAATATCGATTTTGAGCATGTTTTGGGTCTGTATCTTAAAAACATTCTAACTAGGAGTAGGCAAGTACAGATCGCTTCTAGGATCCAAAAATATCGAATTTTCGGGTGTTTTGAGCCTGAATTTGAGATATAAACGGTTACAGAAGATGCATGCACATATCGACTTTGGACACTTAAAATATCGATTTTTAGCATGTTTTGAGCCTATATTTTAAAAAATATTCTAGCACTAAGTAGGCAGGTACAGATCGCTTATGGGACCCAAAAATATCGAATTTTCGGGTGTTTTGAGGTTGAATTTCAGATATCAACGAGTGCAGTAGATGCATACACATATTGACTCTGGGCACATAAAATATCGATTTTCAGCATGTTTTGGGCCTGTATCTGAGTAGGCATGTACAGATCGTTTCTGGGACCCCAAAATATCGATTTTTTGGGTGTTTGGAGCCTGAATATGAGATATAAACGGGTACAGAAGATGCGTGCACATATCGACTTTTGCTCACCTAAAAGATCGATTTTCAGTATGTTTTAGGCCTGTATTTTAAAAATACTCTAACACGGAGTAGGCATAAACAGATCGCATCTGGGACCCAAAAATATCGAATTTTAGAGTGTTTTGAGGTTGAATTTGAGATATAAACGGGTACAGAAGATGCATCCACATATCGACTTATGGGCACCTAAAAGATCGATTTTCATTATGTTTTAAGCCTGTATATTGAAAACACTCTAACACGGAATAGGCATGTACAGATCGCTTCTGGGACCCCAAAATATCGAATTTTCGGGTGTTTTGGGCCTGAATTTGAGATATCGACTTTGGGCACCAAAAATATCGATTTTTAGCATGTTTTGGGCCTATATTTTGAAAATATTCTAGCACTGAGTAGGCATGTACAGATCGATTCTGGGACCCCAAAATATCGAATTTTCGGGTGTTTTGAGCCTGAATTTGAGATATAAATGGGTACAAAAGATGCATGCACATATCGACTTTTGGGCACCTAAAATATCGATTTTGAGCATGTTTTGGGTCTGTATCTTGAAAACATTCTAACTAGGAGTAGGCATGTACAGATCGTTTCTAGGACCCAAAAATACCGAATTTTCGGGGGTTTTGAGCCTGAATTTAAGATATAAACGGGTACAGAACATATCGACTTTGGACACTTAAAATATCGATTTTTAGCATGTTTTGAGCCTATATTTTGATAACATTCTAGCACTGAGTAGGCATGTACAGATCGCTTCTGGGACCCAAAAATATCGAATTTTCGGGTGTTTTGAGGTTGAATTTGAGATATAAACGGGTGCAGATGATGCATACATATATTGACTTTGGGCACCTAAAATATCGATTTTCAGCTTGTTTTGGGCCTGTATCTGAGTAGGCATGTACAGATCGCTTCTGGGACCCCAAAATATCGAATTTTCGGGTGTTTGGAGCCTCAATTTGAGTTATAAACGGATACAGAAGATGCATGCACATATCGCCTTTTGGGCACCTAAAAGATCGATTTTTAGTATGTTTTAGGCCTTTATTTTGAAAATACTCTAAGACGGAGTAGGCATGTACAGTTCGCTTCTGGGACCCCAAAATATCGAATTTTCGGGTGTTTTAGGCCTGAATTTGAGATATAAACGGATACAGAAATGGCATGCACATATTGACTTTGGACACTTAAAATATCGATTTTTAGCATGTTTTGGGCCTGTATTTTGAAAATACTCTAACACGGAGTAGGCATGTACAGATCGTTTCTGGGACCCAAAAATATCGAATTTTCGGGTGTTTTGAGCCTGAATTTGAGATATAAACAGGTACTGAAGATGCATGTACATATCGACTTTTGGGCACCTAAAATATCGATTTTGAGCATGTTTTTTGGTCTGTATCTTAAAAACATTCTAACTAGGAGTAGGCAAGTAGAGATCGCTTCTAGGATCCAAAAATACCGTATTTTCGGGTGTTTTGAGCCTGAATTTGAGATATAAACGGTTACAGAAGATGCATGCACATATCGACTTTGGACACTTAAAATATCGATTTTTAGCATGTTTTGAGCCTATATTTTAAAAAATATTCTAGCACTACGTAGGCATGTACAGATCACTTCTGGGACCCCAAAATATCGAATTTTCGGGTAATTATAAGCCTGAATTTGAGATATAAATGGGTACAGGAGATGCATGCACATATCGACTTTGGACACATAAAATATCGATTTTTAGCATGTTTTGAGCCTATATTTTGAAAACATTCTAGCACTGAGTAGGCAGGTACAGATTGCTTCTGGGACCCAAAAATATCGAATTTTCGGGTGTTTTGAGGTTGAATTTGAGATATCAACGAGTGCAGTAGATGCATACACATATTGACTCTGGGCACCTAAAATATCGATTTTCAGCATGTTTTGGGCCTGTATCTGAGTAGGCATGTACAGATCGTTTCTGGGACCCCAAAATATCGAATTTTCGGGTGTTTGGAGCCTGAATTTGAGATATAAACGGGTACAGAAGATGCATGCACATATCGACTTTTGGGCACCTAAAAGATCGATTTTCAGTATGTTTTGGGCCTGTATTTTGAAAATACTCTAACACGGAGTAGGCATGAACAGATCGCTTCTGGGACTCAAAAATATCGAATTTTCGGGTGTTCTGAGGTTGAATTTGGGATATAAACGGGTGCAGAAGAGGCATACACATATTGACTTTGGTCTCCTAAAATATCGATTTTTAGCATGTTTTGGGCCTATATTTTGAAAATATTCTTGCACTAAGTAGGCATGTACAGATCGATTCTGGGACCCCAAAATATCGAATTTTCGGGTGTTTTGAGCCTGAATTTGAGATATAAACGGGTACAAAAGATGCATGCACATATCGACTTTTGGGCACCTAAAATATCGATTTTGAGCATGTTTTGGGTCTGTATCTTGAAAACATTCTAACTAGGAGTAGGCATGTACAGATCGTTTCTAGGACCCAAAAATACCGAATTTCGGGGGTTTTGAGCCTGAATTTAAGATATAAACGGGTACAGAACATATCGACTTTGGACACTTAAAATATCGATTTTTAGCATGTTTTGAGCCTATATTTTGATAACATTCTTTCACTGAGTAGGCATGTACAGATCGCTTCTGGGACCCAAAAATATCGAATTTTCGGGTGTTTTGAGGTTGAATTTGAGATATAAACGGGTGCAGATGATGCATACATATATTGACTTTGGGCACCTAAAATATCGATTTTCAGCTTGTTTTGGGCCTGTATCTGAGTAGGCATGTACAGATCGCTTCTGGGACCCCAAAATATCGAATTTTCGGGTGTTTGGAGCCTCAATTTGAGTTATAAACGGATACAGAAGATGCATGCACATATCGCCTTTTGGGCACCTAAACGATCGATTTTTAGTATGTTTTAGGCCTTTATTTTGAAAATACTCTAAGACGGAGTAGGCATGTACAGTTCGCTTCTGGGACCCCAAAATATCGAATTTTCGGGTGTTTTAGGCCTGAATTTGAGATATAAACGGATACAGAAATTGCATGCACATATTGACTTTGGACACTTAAAATATCGATTTTTAGCATGTTTTGGGTCTGTATTTTGAAAATACTCCAACACGGAGTAGGCATGTACAGATCGTTTCTGGGACCCAAAAATATCGAATTTTCGGGTGTTTTGAGCCTGAATTTGAGATATAAACAGGTACTGAAGATGCATGTACATATCGACTTTTGGGCACCTAAAATATCGATTTTGAGCATGTTTTTTGGTCTGTATCTTAAAAACATTCTAACTAGGAGTAGGCAAGTACAGATCGCTTCTAGGATCCAAAAATACCGCATTTTCGGGTGTTTTGAGCCTGAATTTGAGATATAAACGGTTACAGAAGATGCATGCACATATCGACTTTGGACACTTAAAATATCGATTTTTAGCATGTTTTGAGCCTATATTTTAGAAAATATTCTAGCACTACGTAGGCATGTACAGATCACTTCTGGGACCCCAAAATATCGAATTTTCGGGTAATTATAAGCCTGAATTTGAGATATAAATGGGTACAGAAGATGCATGCACATATCGACTTTGGACACATAAAATATCGATTTTTAGCATGTTTTGAGCCTATATTTTGAAAACATTCTAGCACTGAGTAGGCAGGTACAGATTGCTTCTGGGACCCAAAAATATCGAATTTTCGGGTGTTTTGAGGTTGAATTTGAGATATCAACGAGTGCAGTAGATGCATACACATATTGACTCTGGGCACCTAAAATATCGATTTTCAGCATGTTTTGGGCCTGTATCTGAGTAGGCATGTACAGATCGTTTCTGGGACCCCAAAATATCGAATTTTCGGGTGTTTGGAGCCTGAATTTGAGATATAAACGGGTACAGAAGATGCATGCACATATCGACTTTTGGGCACCTAAAAGATCGATTTTCAGTATGTTTTGGGCCTGTATTTTGAAAATACTCTAACACGGAGTAGGCATGAACAGATCGCTTCTGGGACCCAAAAATATCGAATTTTCGGGTGTTCTGAGGTTGAATTTGGGATATAAACGGGTGCAGAAGAGGCATACACATATTGACTTTGGTCTCCTAAAATATCGATTTTTAGCATGTTTTGGGCCTATATTTTGAAAATATTCTTGCACTAAGTAGGCATGTACAGATCGCTTCTGGGACCCCAAAATATCGTATTTTCAGGTGTTTCGAGCCTGAATTTTAGATATAAACGAGTACAGAAGATGCATGCACATATCGACTTTTGGGCACCTAAAAGATCGATTTTTAGTATGTTTTGGGCCTGTATTTTGAAAATACTCTAACACGGAGTTGGCATGTACAGTTCGCTTCTGGGACCCCAAAATATCGAATTTTCGGGTGTTTTGAGCCTGAATTTGAGATATACACGGGTACAGAAGATGTATGCACATATCGACTTTTGGGCATCTGAAATATCGATTTTGAGCATGTTTTAAGTCTGTATCTTGAAAACATTCTAACTAGGAGTAGGTATGTACAGATCGCTTCTAGGACTCAAAAATACCGAATTTTCGGGTGTTTTGAGCCTGAATTTGAGATATAAACGGGTACAGAATATGCATGCACATATCGACTTTGGACACTTCAAATATCGATTTTTAGCATGTTTTAAGCCTATATTTTGAAAACATTCTAGCACTGAGTAGGCATGTACAGATCGCTTCTGGGACCCAAAAATATCGAATTTTCGGATGTTTTGAGGTTGAATTTGTGATATAAACGGGTGCAGAAGATGCATACACATATTGATTTTGGGCACCTAAAATATCGATTTTCAGCATATTTTGGGCATGTATCTGAGTAAGCATGTACAGATCGCATCTGGGACCCCAAAATATTGAATTTTCGGGTGTTTTGAGAATGAATTTGAGATATCGATTTTGGCACCTAAAATATCGATTTCTAGCATGTTTTGGGCCTATATTTTGAAAATATTCTAGCACTTAGTAGGCATGTACAGATCGCTTCTGGGACCCCAAAATATCGAATTTTTGGGTGTTTTGAGCCTGAATTTGAGATATAAACGGGTACAGAAAATACATGCACATATTGACTTTGGGCACTTAAAATATTGATTTTCAGCATGTTTTGGGCCTGTATTTTGGAAATACTCTAACACGGAGTAGGCATGTTCAGATCGCTTCTAGGACCCAAAAACATCGAATTTTCGGGTGTTTTGAGGTTGAATTTGGGATATAAACGGGTGCAGATGATGCATACAGATATTGACTTTGGTCACCTTAAATATCGATTTTCAGCATGTTTTGGGCCTATATTTTGAAAATATTCTAACACGGAGTAGGCATGTACAGATCGCTTCTAGGACCCAAAAATACCGAATTTTCTGGTGTTTTGAGCCTGAATTTGAGATATAAACGGGTACAGAGAATGCATGCACATATCGACTTTGGACACTTAAAATATCGATTTTGAGCATGTTTTTGGTCTGTATCTTGAAAACATTCTAACTAGGGATAGGCATGTACAGATCTCTTCTAGGACCCAAAAATACCGAATTTTCGGGTGTTTTGAGGTTGAATCTGGGATATAAATGGGTGCAGAAGATGCATACACATATTGACTTTGTGCACCTAAAATATCGATTTTCAGTATGTTTTGGGCCTGTATTTTGAAAATAATCTAACACGGAGTAGGCATGTACAGTTCGCTTCTGGGACCCCCCAAAATCGAATTTTCGGGTGTTTTGGGCCTGAATTTGAGATATCGACTTTTGGCACCTAATAATATCAATTTTTAGCATGTTTTGGGCCTATATTTTAAAAATATTCTTGCACTAAGTAGGCATGTACAGATCGCTTCTGGGACCCCAAAATATCGAATTTTTGGGTGTTTGGAGCCTGAATTTGAGATATAAACGGGTACAGAAGATGCATGCACATATCGTCTTTGGACACTTAAAATATCGATTTTTAGCATGTTTTGTGCCTGTATTTTGAAAATACTCTAACACGGAGTAGGCAAATACAAATCGCTTCTGGGACCCCAAAATATCGAATTTTCGGGTGTCTGGAGCCTGAATTTGAGATATAAACGGGTACAGAAGATGCATCCACATATCGACTTTTGGGCACCTAAAAGATCGATTTTCTGTAGTATGTTTTGGGCATGTATATTGAAAATACTCGAACACGAAGTAGGCATGTACAGATCGCTTGTGGGACCCCAAAATATCGAATTTTCTGGTGTTTTGGGCCTGAATCTGTGATATCGACTTTGGGCACCTAAAATATCGATTTCTAGCATGTTTTGGGCCTATATTTTAAAAATATTCTAGCACTGAGTAGGCATGTACAGATTGCTTGTGGGACCCCAAAATATCGAATTTTCAAGTGTTTTAGGCCTGAATTTGAGATATAAACGGGTACAGAAGATGCATGCACATATTGACTTTTGGGCACCTAAAATACCGATTTTGAGCATGTTTTTGGTCTTTATCTTGAAAACATTCTAACTAGGGATAGGCATGTACAGATCGCTTCTAGGACCCAAAAATACCGAATTTTCGGGTGTTTTGAGGTTGAATCTGGGATATAAATGGGTGCAGAAGATGCATACACATATTCACTTTGTGCACCTAAAATATCGATTTTCAGTATGTTTTGGGCCTGTATATTGAAAATAATCTAACACGGAGTAGGCATGTACAGTTCGCTTCTGGGACCCCCAAATATCGAATTTTCGGGTGTTTTGAGGTTGAATTTGGGATATAAACGGGTGCAGATGATGCAAACAGATATTGACTTTGGTCACCTTAAATATCGATTTTCAGCATGTTTTGGGCCTATATTTTGAAAATATTCTAACACGGAGTAGGCAAGTACAGATCGCTTCTAGGATCCAAAAATACCGTATTTTCGGGTGTTTTGAGCCTGAATTTGAGATATAAACGGTTACAGAAGATGCATGCACATATCGACTTTGGACACTTAAAATATCGATTTTTAGCATGTTTTGAGCCTATATTTTAAAAAATATTCTAGCACTACGTAGGCATGTACAGATCACTTCTGGGACCCCAAAATATCGAATTTTCGGGTAATTATAAGCCTGAATTTGAGATATAAATGGGTACAGGAGATGCATGCACATATCGACTTTGGACACATAAAATATCGATTTTTAGCATGTTTTGAGCCTATATTTTGAAAACATTCTAGCACTGAGTAGGCAGGTACAGATCGCTTCTGGGACCCAAAAATATCGAATTTTCGGGTGTTTTGAGGTTGATTTTGAGATATCAACGAGTGCAGTAGATGCATACACATATTGACTCTGGGCACCTAAAATATCGATTTTCAGCATGTTTTGGGCCTGTATCTGAGTAGGCATGTACAGATCGTTTCTGGGACCCCAAAATATCGAATTTTCGGGTGTTTGGAGCCTGAATTTGAGATATAAACGGGTACAGAAGATGCATGCACATATCGACTTTTGGGCACCTAAAAGATCGATTTTCAGTATGTTTTGGGCCTGTATTTTGAAAATACTCTAACACGGAGTAGGCATGAACAGATCGCTTCTGGGACCCAAAAATATCGAATTTTCGGGTGTTCTGAGGTTGAATTTGGGATATAAACGGGTGCAGAAGAGGCATACACATATTGACTTTGGTCTCCTAAAATATCGATTTTTAGCATGTTTTGGGCCTATATTTTGAAAATATTCTTGCACTAAGTAGGCATGTACAGATCGCTTCTGGGACCCCAAAATATCGTATTTTCAGGTGTTTGGAGCCTGAATTTTAGATATAAACGAGTACAGAAGATGCATGCACATATCGACTTTTGGGCACCTAAAAGATCGATTTTTAGTATGTTTTGGGCCTGTATTTTGAAAATACTCTAACACGGAGTTGGCATGTACAGTTCGCTTCTGGGACCCCAAAATATCGAATTTTCGGGTGTTTTGAGCCTGAATTTGAGATATACACGGGTACAGAAGATGTATGCACATATCGACTTTTGGGCATCTGAAATATCGATTTTGAGCATATTTTAAGTCTGTATCTTGAAAACATTCTAACTAGGAGTAGGTATGTACAGATCGCTTCTAGTACTCAAAAATACCGAATTTTCGGGTGTTTTGAGCCTGAATTTGAGATATAAACGGGTACAGAAGATGCATGCACATATTGACTTTGGGCACCTAAAATATCGATTTTCTGTATGTTTTGGGCCTGTATTTTGAAAATACTCTAACACGGAGTAGGCATGTACAGATCCGTTCTGGGACCACAAAATATCGAATTTTCGGGTGTTTTCAGCCTGAATTTGAGATATCGATTTGGGCACCTAAAATATCGATTTTTAGCATGTTTTGGGCCTATATTTTGAAAATATTCTAGCACTTAGTAGGCATGTACAGATCGCTTCTGGGACCCCAAAATATCGAATTTTTGGGTGTTTTGAGCCTGAATTTGAGATATAAACGGGTACAGAAAATACATGCACATATTGACTTTGGGCACTTAAAATATCGATTTTTAGCATGTTTTGGGCCTGTATTTTGGAAATACTCTAACACGGAGTAGGCATGTTCAGATCGCTTCTAGGACCCAAAAACATCGAATTTTCGGGTGTTTTGAGGTTGAATTTGGGATATAAACGGGTGCAGATGATGCATACAGATATTGACTTTGGTCACCTTAAATATCGATTTTCAGCATGTTTTGGGCCTATATTTCGAAAATATTCTAACACGGAGTAGGCATGTACAGATCGCTTCTAGGACCCAAAAATACCGAATTTTCTGGTGTTTTGAGCCTGAATTTGAGATATAAACGGGTACAGAGGATGCATGCACATATCGACTTTGGACACTTAAAATATCGATTTTGAGCATGTTTTTGGTCTGTATCTTGAAAACATTCTAACTAGGGATAGGCATGTACAGATCTCTTCTAGGACCCAAAAATACCGAATTTTCGGGTGTTTTGAGGTTGAATCTGGGATATAAATGGGTGCAGAAGATGAATACACATATTGACTTTGTGCACCTAAAATATCGATTTTCAGTATGTTTTGGGCCTGTATTTTGAAAATAATCTAACACGGAGTAGGCATGTACAGTTCGCTTCTGAGACCCCCAAATATCGAATTTTCGGGTGTTTTGGGCCTGAATTTGAGATATCGACTTTAGGCACCTAATAATATCAATTTTTAGCATGTTTTGTGCCTATATTTTAAAAATATTCTTGCACTAAGTAGGCATGTACAGATCGCTTCTGGGACCCCAAAATATCGAATTTTTGGGTGTTTGGAGCCTGAATTTGAGATATAAACGGGTACAGAAGATGCATGCACATATCGTCTTTGGACACTTAAAATATCGATTTTTAGCATGTTTTGGGCCTGTATTTTGAAAATACTCTAACACGGAGTAGGGAAATACAAATCGCTTCTGGGACCCCAAAATATCGAATTTTCTGGTGTTTGGAGCCTGAATTTGAGATATAAACGGGTACAGAAGATGCATCCACATATCGACTTTTGGGCACCTAAAAGATCGATTTTCTGTAGTATGTTTTGGGCCTGTATATTGAAAATACTCTAAAACGGATTAGGCATGTACAGATCGCTTCTGGGACCCCAAAATAATGAATTTTCGGGTGTTTTGGGCCTGAATTTGAGATATCGACTTTGGGCACCTAAAATATCGATTTCTAGCATGTTTTAGGCCTATATTTTAAAAATATTCTAGCACTGAGTAGGCATGTACAGATCGCTTCAGGGACAACAAAATATCGAATTTTCAGGTGTTTTAAGCCTGAATTTGAGATATAAACGGGTACAGAAGATCCATGCACATGTCGACTTTGGACACTTAAAATATCGATTTTTAGCATGTTTTGTGCCTGTATTTTGAAAATACTCTAACACGGAGTAGGCAAATACAAATCGCTTCTAGGACCCCAAAATATCGAATTTTCGGGTGTTTAGAGCCTTAATTTGAGATATAAATGGGTACAGAAGATGCATCCACATATCGACTTTTGGGCACCTAAAAGATCGATTTTCTGTAGTATGTTTTGGGCATGTATATTGAAAATACTCTAACACGAAGTAGGCATGTACAGATCGCTTGTGGGACCCCAAAATATCGAATTTTCTGGTGTTTTGGGCCTGAATCTGTGATATCGACTTTGGGCACCTAAAATATCTATTTCTAGCATGTTTTGGGCCTATATTTTAAAAATATTCTTGCACTGAGTAGGCATGTACAGATCGCTTCTGGGACCCCAAAATATCGAATTTTCAAGTGTTTTAAGCCTGAATTTGAGATATAAACGGGTACAGAAGATGCATGCACATATTGACTTTTGGGCACCTAAAATACCGATTTTGAGCATGTTTTTGGTCTGTATCTTGAAAACATTCTAACTAGGGATAGGCATGTACAGATCGCTTCTAGGACCCAAAAATACCGAATTTTCGGGTGTTTTGAGGTTGAATCTGGGATATAAATGGGTGCAGAAGATGCATACACATATTCACTTTGTGCACCTAAAATATCGATTTTCAGTATGTTTTGGGCCTGTATTTTGAAAATAATCTAACACGGAGTAGGCATGTACAGTTCGCTTCTGGGACCCCCAAATATCGAATTTTCGGGTGTTTTGGGCCTGAATTTGAGATATCGACTTTGGGCACCTAAAATATCGATTTTTAGCATGTTTTGGGCCTATGTCTTGAAAATATTCTTGCACTAAGTAGGCATGTACAGATCGCTTCTGGGACCCCAAAATATCGAATTTTTGGGTGTTTGGAGCCTGAATTTGAGATATAAACGGGTACAGAAGATACATGCACATATCGTCTTTGGACACTTAAAATATCGATTTTTAGCATGTTTTGGGCCTGTATTTTGAAAATACTCTAACACGAAGTAGGCAAATACAAATCCCTTCTGGGACCCCAAAATATCGAATTTTCTGGTGTTTGGAGCCTGAATTTGAGATATAAACGGGTACAGAAGATGCATCCACATATCGACTTTTGGGCACCTAAAAGATCGATTTTCTGTAGTATGTTTTGGGCCTGTATATTGAAAATACTCTAACACGGAGTAGGCATGTACAGATCGCTTCTGGGACCCCAAAATAATGAATTTTCTGGTGTTTTGGGCCTGAATTTGAGATATCGACTTTGGGATCCTAAAATATCGATTTCTAGCATGTTTTGGGCCTATATTTTAAAAATATTCTAGCACTGAGTAGGCATGTACAGATCGCTTCTGGGACACCAAAATATCGAATTTTCAGGTGTTTTGAGCCTGAATTTGAGATATAAACGGGTACAGAAGATGCATGCACATATCGACTTTTGGGCACCTAAAATACCGATTCTGAGCATGTTTTTGGTCTGTATCTTGAAAACATTCAAAGTAGGGATAGGCATGTACAGATCGCTTCAAGGAACCAAAAATACCGAATTTTCGGGTTTTTTGAGGTTGAAACTGGGATATAAATGGGTGCAGAAGATTCATACACATATTGACTTTGTGCACCTAAAATATCGATTTTCAGTATGTTTTGGGCCTGTATTTTGAAAATAATCTAACACGGAGTAGGCATGTACAGTTCGCTTCAGGGACCCCCAAATATCGAATTTTCGGGTGTTTTGGGCCTGAATTTGAGATATCGACTTTGGCACCTAAAATATCGATTTTTAGCATGTTTTGGGTCTATATTTTGAAAACATTCTAGCACAGAGTAGGCATGTACAGATCGCTGATGGTACCCCAAAATATCGAATTTTCGGGTGTTTGGAGCCTGAATTTGAGATATAAACGGGTACAGAAGATGCATGCACATATCGACTTTTGGGCACCTAAAAGATCGATTTTCAGTATGTTTTGGGCCTGTGTTTTGAAAATACTCTAACACGGAGTAGGCATGAACAGATCGTTTCTGGGACCCAAAAATATCGAATTTTCGGGTGTTTTGAGGTTGAATTTGAGATATAAACGGGTACAGAAGATGCATCCACATATCGACTTTTGGGCACCTAAAAGATCGATTATTAGTATGTTTTGGGCCTGTATATTGAAAATACTCTAACACGGAGTAGGCATGTACAGATCGCTTCTGGGACTCCAAAATATCGAATTTTCGGGTGTTTTGGGCCTGAATTTTAGATATCGACTTTGGGAACCTAAAATATCTATTTTTAGCATGTTTTGGCCCTATATTTTGAAAACATTCTAGCACTGAGTAGGCATGTACAGATCGCTTCTGGGACCCAAAAATATCGAATTTTCGGGTGTTTTGAGGTTGAATTTGAGATATAAACGAGTGCAGAAGATGCATACACATATTGACTTTGGGCACCTAAAATATCGATTTTCAGCATGTTTTGGGCCTGTAGCTGAGTAGGCATGTACAAATCGCTTCTGGGACCCCAAAATATCGAATTTTTGGGTGTTTGGAGCCTGAATTTGAGATATAAACGGGTACAGAAGATGCATGCACATATCGACTTTGGACACTTAAAATATCGATTTTTAGCATGTTTTGAGCCTATATTTTGAAAACATTGTAGCACTGAGTAGGCATGTACAGATCGCTTCTAGGACCCAAAAATATCGAATTTTCGGGTGTTTTGAGGTTGAATTAGGGATATAAACGGGTGCAGAAGATGCATACACATATTGATTTTGGGCACCTAAAATATCGATTTTCAGCATATTTTGGGCCTGTATCTGAGTGCCTAGGCATGTACAGATCGCATCTGTGACCCCAAAATATCGAATTTTCGGGTGTTTTGAGAATGAATTTGAGATATAAACGAGTACAGAAGATGCATGCACATATTGATTTTGGGTACCTAAAATATCGATTTTCTGTATGTTTTGGGCCTGTATTTTGAAAATACTCTAACACGGAGTAGGCATGTACAGATCCGTTCTGGGGCCACAAAATATCGAATTTTCGGGTGTTTTGGGCCTGAATTTGAGATATCGATTAGGGCACATAAAATATCGATTTTTAGCATGTTTTGGGCCTATATTTTGAAAATATTCTAGCACTTAGTGGGCATGTACAGATCGCTTCTGGGACCCCAAAATATCGAATTTTCGGGTGTTTTGAGCCTGAATTTGAGATATAAACGGGTACAGAAAATACATGCACATATTGACTTTGGGCACTTAAAATATCGATTTTCAGCACGTTTTGGGCCTGTATTTTGAAAATACTCTAACACGGAGTAGGCATGTTCAGATCGCTTCTAGGACCCAAAAACATCGAATTTTCGGGTGTTTTGAGGTTGAATTTGGGATATAAACAGGTGCAGAAGATGCATACAGATATTGACTTTGGTCACCTTAAATATCGATTTTCAGCATGTTTCGGGCCTATATTTTGAAAATATTCAAACACGGAGTAGGCATGTACAGATCGCTTCTAGGACCCAAAAATACCGAATTTTCGGGTGTTTTGAGCCTGAATTTGAGATATAAACGGGTACAGAGGATGCATGCACATATCGACTTTGGACACTTAAAATATCGATTTTTAGCATGTTTTGAGCCTATATTTTGAAAACATTCTATCACTGAGTCGGCATGTACAGATCGCTTCTGGGACCCCAAAATATCGAATTTTCGGGTGTTTTGATGTTGAATTTGAGATATAAACGAGAGCAGAAGATGCATACACATAATGACTTTGGGCACCTAAAATATCGATTTTCAGCATGTTTTGGGCCTGTATCTGAGTAGGCATGTACAAATCGCTTCTGGGACCCCAAAATATCGAATTTTGGGTGTTTGGAGCTTGAATTTGAGATATAAACGGGTACAGAAGATGCATGCACATATCGACTTTGGACACTTAAAATATCGATTTTTAGCATGTTTTGAGCCTATATTTTGAAAACATTCTAGCACTGAGTAGGCATGTACAGATCGCTTCTGGGACCCAAAAATATCGAATTTTTGGGTGTTCTGAGGTTGAATTTGGGATATAAACGGGTGCAGAAGATGCATACACATATTGACTTTGGTCTCCTAAAATATCGATTTTTAGCATGTTTTAGGCCTATATTTTGAAAATATTCTTGCACTAAGTAGGCATGTACAGTTCGCTTCTGGGACCCCAAAATATCGTATTTTCAGGTGTTTGGAGCCTGAATTTTAGATATAAACGAGTACAGAAGATGCATGCACATATCGACTTTTGGGCACCTTAAAGATCGATTTTTAGTATGTTTTGGGCCTGTATTTTGAAAATACTCTAACACGGAGTTGGCATGTACAGTTCGCTTCTGGGACCCCAAAATATCGAATTTACGGGTGTTTTGAGCCTGAATTTGAGATATAAACGGGTACAGAAGATGTATGCACATATCGACTTTTAGGCATCTAAAATATCGATTTTGAGCATGTTTTAAGTCTGTATCTTGAAAACATTCTAACTAGGAGTAGGTATGTACAGATCGCTTCTAGGACCCAAAAACATCGAATTTTCGGGTGTTTTGAGGTTGAATTTGGGATATAAACGGGTTCAGAAGATGCATACAGATATTGACTTAGGTCACCTTAAATATCGATTTTCAGCATGTTTTGGGCCTATATTTTGAAAATATTCTAACACGGAGTAGGCATGTACAGATCGCTTCTAGGACCCAAAAATACCGAATTTTCGGGTGTTTTGAGCCTGAATTTGCGATATAAACGGGTACAGAGGATGCATTCACATATCGACTTTGGACACTTAAAATATCGATTTTTAGCATGTTTTGAGCCTATATTTTGAAAAGATTCTATCACTGAGTCGGCATGTACAGATCGCTTTTGTGAACCCCAAAATATCGAATTTTCGGGTGTTTTGAGGTTGAATTTGAGATATAAACGAGTGCAGAAGATGCATACACATATTGACTTTGGGCACCTAAAATATCGATTTTCAGCATGTTTTGGGCCTGTATCTGAGTAGGCATGTACAAATCGCTTCTGGGACCCCAAAATATCGAATTTTTGGGTGTTTGGAGCCTGAATTTGAGATATAAACGGGTACAGAAAATGCATGCACATATTGACTTTGGGCACCTAAAAGATCGATTTTCAGTATGTTTTGGGCCTGTATTTTGAAAATACTCTAACACGGAGTAAACATGTACAGTTAGTTCTGGAACCCCAAAATATCGAATTTTTGGGTGTTTTGGGCCTGAATTTAAGATATCGACTTTGGGCACCTAAAATATCGATTTTTAGCATGTTTTGGGCCTATATTTTGAAAATATTCTAGCACGAACTAGGCATGTACAGATCACTTCTGGGACCCCAAAATATCGAATTTTCGGGTGTTTTGAGCCTGAATTTGCGATATAAACGGGTACAGAAGATCCATGCACATGTCGACTTTGGACACTTAAAATATCGATTTTTAGCATGTTTTGGGCCTGTATTTTGAAAATACTCTAACACGGAGTAGGCAAATACAAATCGCTTCTGGGACCACAAAATATCGAATTTTCGGGTGTTTGGAGCCTTAATTTGAGATATAAATGGGTACAGAAGATGCATTGACATATCGACTTTTGGGCACCTAAAAGATCGATTTTCTGTAGTATGTTTTGGGCATGTATATTGAAAATACTCTAACACGAAGTAGGCATGTACAGATCGCTTCTGGGACCACTAAATATCGAATTTTCTGGTGTTTTGGCCCTGAATTTGTGATATCGACTTTGGGCACCTAAAATATCGATTTCTAGCATGTTTTGGGCCTATATTTTAAAAATATTCTAGCACTGAGTAGGCATGTACATATCGCTTCTGGGACCCCAAAATATCGAATTTTCAGGTGTTTTAAGCCTGAATTTGAGATATAAACGGGTACAGAATATGCATGCACATATCGACTTTTGGGCACCTAAAATACCGATTTTGAGCATGTTTTTGGTCTGTATCTTGAAAACATTCTAACTAGGGATAGGCATGTACAGATCGCTTCTAGGACTCAAAAATACCGAATTTTCGGGTGTTTTGAGGTTGAATCTGGGATATAAATGGGTGCAGAAGATGCATACACATATTGACTTTGTGCACCTAAAATATCGATTTTTAGTATGTTTTGGGCCTGTATTTTGAAAATAATCTAACACGGAGTAGGCATGTACAGTTCGCTTCTGGGACCCCAAATATCGAATTTTCGGGTGTTTTGGGCCTGAATTTGAGATATCGACTTTGGGCACCTAAAATATCGATTTTTAGCATGTTTTGGGCCTATATTTTGAAAATATTCTTGCACTAAGTAGGCATGTACAGATCGCTTCTGGGACCCCAAAATATCGAATTTTTGGGTGTTTGGAGCCTGAATTTGAGATATAAACGGGTACAGAAGATGGATCCACATATCGTCTTTGGACACTTAAAATATCGATTTTTAGCATGTTCTGGGCCTGTATTTTTAAAATACTCTAACACGGAGTAGACATGTACAGTTCGCTTCTGGAACCCCAAAATAACGAATTTTCGGGTGTTTTGGGCCTGAATTTGAGATATCGACTTTGGGCACCTAAAATATCGATTTTTAGCATGTTTTGGGCCTATATTTTGAAAATATTCTAGCACGAAGTAGGCATGTACAGATCACTTCTGGGACCCCAAAATATCGAATTTTCGGGTGTTTTGAGCCTGACTTTGAGATATAAACGGGTACAGAAAATACATACACATATTGACTTTGGGCACTTAAAATATCGATTTTCAGCATGTTTTGGGCCTGTATTTTGAAAATACTCTAACACGGAGTAGGCATGTTCAGATCGCTTCTAGGACCCAAAAACATCGAATTTTCGGGTGTTTTGAGGTTGAATTTGGGATATAAACGGGTGCAGAAGATGCATACACATATTGACTTTGGTCACCTTAAATATCGATTTTCAGCATGTTTTGGGCCTATATTTTGAAAATATTCAAACACGGAGTAGGCATGTACAGATCGCTTCTAGGACCCAAAAATACCGAATTTTCGGGAGTTTTGAGCCTGAATTTGAGATATAAACGGGTACAGAGGATGCATGCACATATCGACTTTGGACACTTAAAATATCGATTTTTAGCATGTTTTGAGCCTATATTTTGAAAACATTCTATCACTGAGTCGGCATGTACAGATCGCTTCTGGGACCCCAAAATATCGAATTTTTGGGTGTTTTGAGGTTGAATTTGGGATATAAACGGGTGCAGAAGATGCATACACATATTGACTTTGGGCACCTAAAATATCGATTTTCAGCATGTTTTGGGCCTGTATTATGAAAATACTCTAACACGGAGTAGACATGTACAGTTCGCTTCTGGAACCCCAAAATAACGAATTTTTGGGTGTTTTGGGGCTGAATTTGAGATATCGACTTTGGGCACCTAAAATATAGATTTTTAGCATGTTTTGGGACTATATTTTGAAAATATTCTAGCACGAAGTAGGCATGTACAGATCACTTCTGGGACCCCAAAATATCGAATTTTCGGGTGTTTTGAGCCTGAATTTGAGATATAAACGGGTACAGAAGATCCATGCACATGTCGACTTTGGACACTTAAAATATCGATTTTTAGCATGTTTTGGGCCTGTATTTTGAAAATACTCTAACACGGAGTAGGCAAATACAAATCGCTTCTGGGACCACAAAATATCGAATTTTCGGGTGTTTGGAGCCTTAATTTGAGATGATATAAATGGGTACAGACGATGCATCCGCATATCGACTTTTGGGCACCTAAAAGATCGATTTTCTGTAGTATGTTTTGGGCATGTATATTGAAAATACTCTAACACGAAGTAGGCATGTACAGATCTCTTCTGGGACCCCAAAATATCGAATTTTCTGGTGTTTTGGGCCTGAATTTGTGATATCGACTTTGGGCACCTAAAATATCGATTTCTAGCATGTTTTGGGCCTATATTTTAAAAATATTCTAGCACTGAGTAGGCATGTACAGATCGCTTCTGGGACCCCAAAATATCGAATTTTCAGGTGTTTTAGGCCTGAATCTGAGATATAAACGGGTACAGAAGATGCGTTCACATATCGACTTTTGGGCACCTAAAATACCGATTTTGAGCATGTTTTTTGTCTGTATCTTGAAATCATTCTAACTAGGGATAGGCATGTACAGATCGCTTCTAGGACCCAAAAATACCGAATTTTCGGGTGTTTTGAGGTTGAATCTGGGATATAAATGGCCGCAGAAGATGCATACACATATTGACTTTGTGCACCTAAAATATCGATTTTCAGTATGTTTTGGGCCTGTATTTTGAAAATAATCTAACACTGAGTAGGCATGTACAGTTCGCTTCTGGGACCCCCAAATATCGAATTTTCGGGTGTTTTGGGCCTGAATTTGAGATATCGACTTTGGTCACCTAAAATATCGTTTTTTAGCATGTTTTGGGCCTATATTTTGAAAATATTCTTGCACTAAGTAGGCATGTACAGATCGCTTCTGGGACCCCAAAATATCGAATTTTTGAGTGTTTGGAGCCTGAATTTGAGATATAAACGGGTACAAAAGATGGATGCACATATCGTCTTTGGACACTTAAAATATCGATTTTTAGCATGTTTTGGGCCTGTATTTTGAAAATACTCTAACACGGAGTAGGCAAATACAAATCGCTTCTGGGACCCCAAAATATCGATTTTTCTGGTGTTTGGAGCCTGAATTTGAGATATAAACGCGTACAGAAGATGCATCCACATATCGACTTTTGGGCACCTAAAAGATTGATTTTCTGTAGTATGTTTTGGGCCTGTATATTGAAAATACTCTAACACGGAGTAGGCATGTACAGATCGCTTCTGGGACCCCAAAATAATGAATTTTCGGGTGTTTTGGGCCTGAATTTGAGATATCGACTTTGGGCACCTAAAATATCGATTTCTAGCATGTTTTGGGCCTATATTTTAAAAATATTCTAGCACTGAGTAGGCATGTACAGATCGTTTTTGGGACACCAAAATATCGAATTTTAAGGTGTTTTAAGCCTGAATTTGGGATATAAACGGGTGCAGAAGATGCATACACATATTGACTTTGGTCTCATAAAATATCGATTTTTAGCATGTTTTGGTCCTATATTTTGAAAATATTCTAGCACGAAGTAGGCATGTACAGATCACTTCTGGGACCCCAAAATATCGAATTTTCGGGTGTTTTGAGCCTGAATTTGAGATATAAACGGGTACAGAAAATACATGCACATATTGACTTTGGGCACTTAAAATATCGATTTTCAGCATGTTTTGGGCCTGTATTTTGAAAATACTCTAACACGGAGTAGGCATGTTCAGATCGCTTCTAGGACCCAAAAACATCGAATTTTCGGGTGTTTTGAGGTTGAATTTGGGATATAAACAGGTGCAGAAGATGCATACAGATATTGACTTTGGTCACCTTAAATATCGATTTTCAGCATGTTTTGGGCCTATATTTTGAAAATATTCAAACACGGAGTAGGCATGTACAGATCGCTTCTAGAACCCAAAAATACCGAATTTTCGGGTGTTTTGAGCCTGAATTTGAGATATAAACGGGTACAGAGGATGCATGCACATATCGACTTTGGACACATAAAATATCGATTTTTAGCATGTTTTGAGCCTATATTTTGAAAACATTCTATCACTGAGTCGGCATGTACAGATCGCTTCTGGGACCCCAAAATATCGAATGTTCGGGTGATTTGAGGTTGAATTTGGGATATAAACGGGTGCAGAAGATGCATACACATATTGACTTTGGGCACCTAAAATATCGATTTTCAGCATGTTTTGGGCCTGTATTATGAAAATACTCTAACACGGAGTAGACATGTACAGTTCGCTTCTGGAACCCCAAAATAACGAATTTTTGGGTGTTTTGGGCCTGAATTTGAGATATCGACTTTGGGCACCTAAAATATCGATTTTTAGCATGTTTTGGGCCTATATTTTGAAAATATTCTAGCACGAAGTAGGCATGTACAGATCACTTCTGGGACCCCAAAATATCGATTTTTCGGGTGTTTTGAGCCTTAATTTGAGATATAAACGGGTACAGAAGATCCATGCACATGTCGACTTTGGACACTTAAAATATCGATTTTTAGCATGTTTTGGGCCTGTATTTTGAAAATACTCTAACACGGAGTAGGCAAATACAAATCGCTTCTGGGACCACAAAATATCGAATTTTCGGGTGTTTGGAGCCTTAATTTGAGATATAAATGGGTACAGACGATGCATCCGCATATCGACTTTTGGGCACCTAAAAGATCGATTTTCTGTAGTATGTTTTGGGCATGTATATTGAAAATACTCTAACACGAAGTAGGCATGTACAGATCGCTTCTGGGACCCCAAAATATCGAATTTTCTGGTGTTTTGGGCCTGAATTTGTGATATCGACTTTGGGCACCTAAAATATCGATTTCTAGCATGTTTTGGGCCTATATTTTAAAAATATTCTAGCACTGAGTAGGCATGTACAGATCGCTTCTGGGACCCCAAAATATCGAATTTTCAGGTGTTTTAGGCCTGAATTTGAGATATAAACGGGTACAGAAGATGCATTCACATATCGACTTTTGGGCACCTAAAATACCGATTTTGAGCATGTTTTTGGTCTGTATCTTGAAATCATTCTAACTAGGGATAGGCATGTACAGATCGCTTCTAGGACCCAAAAATACCGAATTTTCGGGTGTTTTGAGGTTGAATCTGGGATATAAATGGGTGCAGAAGATGCATACACATATTGACTTTGTGCACCTAAAATATCGATTTTCAGTATGTTTTGGGCCTGTATTTTGAAAATAATCCAACACGGAGTAGGCATGTACAGTTCGCTTCTGGGACCCCCAAATATCGAATTTTCGGGTGTTTTGGGCCTGAATTTGAGATATCGACTTTGGTCACCTAAAATATCGATTTTTAGCATGTTTTGGGCCTATATTTTGAAAATATTCTTGCACTAAGTAGGCATGTACAGATCGCTTCTGGGACCCCAAAATATCGAATTTTCGGGTGTTTTGAGCCTGAATTTGAGATATAAACGGGTACAGAAAATACATGCACATATTGACTTTGGGCACTTAAAATATCGATTTTCAGCATGTTTTGGGCCTGTATTTTGAAAATACTCTAACACGGAGTAGGCAAATACAAATCGCTTCTGGGACCCCAAAATATCGAATTTTCTGGTGTTTGGAGCCTGAATTTGAGATATAAACGCGTACAGAAGATGCATCCACATATCGACTTTTGGGCACCTAAAAGATTGATTTTCTGTAGTATGTTTTGGGCCTGTATATTGAAAATACTCTAACACGGAGTAGGCATGTACAGATCGCTTCTGGGACCCCAAAATAATGAATTTTCGGGTGTTTTGGGCCTGAATTTGAGATATCGACTTTGGGCACCTAAAATATCGATTTCTAGCATGTTTTGGGCCTATATTTTAAAAATATTCTAGCACTGAGTAGGCATGTACAGATCGCTTCTGGGACACCAAAATATCGAATTTTAAGGTGTTTTAAGCCTGAATTTGAGATATAAACGGGTACAGAAGATGCATGCACATATCGACTTTTGGGCACCTAAAATACCGATTTTGAGCATGTTTTTGGTCTGTATCTTGAAAACATTCTAACTAGGGATAGGCATGTTCAGATCGCTTCTAGGACCAAAAAATACCGAATTTTCGGGTGTTTTGAGGTTGAATCTGGGATATAAATGGGTGCAGGATATGCATACACATATTGACTTTGTGCACCTAAAATATCGATTTTCAGTATGTTTTGGGCCTGTATTTTGAAAATAATCTAACACGGAGTAGGCATGCACAGTTCGCTTCTGGGACCCCCAAATATCGAATTTTCGGGTGTTTTGGGCCTGAATTTGAGATATCGACTTTGGGCACCTAAAATATCGATTTTTAGCATGTTTTGGGCCTATATTTTGAAAACATTCTAGCACTGAGTATGCATGTACAGATCGCTGATGGGACCCCAAAATATCGAATTTTCGGGTGTTTGGAGCCTGAATTTGAGATATAAACGGGTACAGAAGATGCATGCACATATCGACTTTTGGGCACCTAAAAGATCGATTTTCAGTATGTTTTGGGCCTGTATTTTGAAAATACTCTAGCACGGAGTAGGCATGAACAGATCGCTTCTGGGACCCAAAAATATCGAATTTTCGGGTGTTTTGAGGTTGAATTTGAGATATAAACGGGTACAGATGATACATCCACATATCGACTTTTGGGCACCTAAAAGATCGATTATTAGTATGTTTTGGGCCTGTATATTGAAAATACTCTAACACGGAGTAGGCATGTACAGATCGTTTCTGGGACCCCAAAATATCGAATTTTCGGGTGTTTGGAGCCTGAATTTGAGATATAAACGGGTACAGAAGATACATGCACATATCGACTTTGGACACTTAAAATATCGATTTTTATCATATTTTGAGCCTATATTTTGAAAACATTCTAGCACTGAGTAGGCATGTACAGATCGCTTCTGGGACCCAAAAATATCGAATTTTCGGGTGTTCTGAGGTTGAATTTGGGATATAAACGGGTGCAGAAGATGCATACACATATTGACTTTGGTCTCCTAAAATATCGATTTTTAGCATGTTTTGGGCCTATATTTTGAAAATATTCTTGCACTAAGTAGGCATGTACAGATCGCTTCTGGGACCCCAAAATATCGAATTTTTGGGTGTTTGGAGCCTGAATTTGAGATATAAACGGGTACAGAAGATGCATGCACATATCGTCTTTGGACACATAAAATATCGATTTTTAGCATGTTTTGGGCCTGTATTTTGAAAATACTCTAACACGGAGTAGGCAAATACAAATCGCTTCTGGGACCCCAAAATATCGAATTTTCTGGTGTTTGGAGCCTGAATTTGAGATATAAACGGGTACAGAAGATGCATCCACATATAGACTTTTGGGCACCTAAAATACCGATTCTGAGCATGTTTTTGGTCTGTATCTTGAAAACATTCTAACTAGGGATAGGCATGTACAGATCGCTTCTAGGACCCAAAAATACCGAATTTTCGGGTGTTTTGAGGTTGCATCTGGGATATAAATGGGTGCAGAAGATGCATACACATATTGACTTTGTGCACCTAAAATATCGATTTTCAGTAAGTTTTGGGCCTGTATTTTGAAAATAATCTAACACGGATTAGGCATTAACAGTTCGCTTCTGGGACCCCCAAATATCGAATTTTCGGGTGTTTTGGGCCTGAATTTGAGATATCGACTTTGGGCACCTAAAATATCGATTTTTAGCATGTTTTGGGCCTATATTTTGAAAATATTCTTGCACTAAGTAGGCATGTACAGATCGCTTCTGGGACCCCAAAATATCGAATTTTCGGGTGTTTGGAGCCTGAATTTGAGATATACACGAGTACAGAAGATGCATGCACATATCGACTTTTGGGCACCTATAATGTCGATTTTTAATATGTTTTGGGCCTGTATTTTGAAAATACTCTAACACGGAGTAGGCATGTATAGTTCGCTTCTGGGACCCCAAAATATCGAATTTTCGTGTGTTTTGGGCCTGAATTTGAGATATCGACTTTGGGCACCTATAATATCGATTTTAGCATGTTTTGGGCCTATATTTTGAAAATATTCTAGCACTAAGTAGGCATGTACAGATCGCTTCTGGGACCCCAAAATATCGAATTTTCGGGTGTTTTGAGCCTGAATTTGAGATATAAACAGGTACAGAAGATGCAAGCACATATCGACTTTTTGTCACCTAAAATATCAATTTTGAGCATGTTTTTGGGTCTGTATCTTGAAAACATTCTAACTAGGAGTAGGCATGTACAGATCGCTTCTGGGACCCAAAAATATCGAATTTTCGGGTGTTTTGAGGTTGAATTTGGGATATAAACGGGTGCAGAAGATGCATACACATATTGACTTTGGGCACCTAAAATATCGATTTTCAGCATGCTTTGGACCTGTAACTGAGTAGGCATGTACAGATCGCTTCTGGGACCCCAAAATATCAAATTTTCGGGTGTTTGGAACCTGAATTTGAGATATAAACGGGTACAGAAGATGCATGCACATACCGACTTTTGGGCACCTAAAATATCGATTTTCTGTATGTTTTGGGCCTGTATTTTGAAAATACTCTAACACGGAGTAGGCATGTACAGATCCGTTCTGGGACCATAAAATATCGAATTTTCGGGTGTTTTTGGCCTGAATTTGATATATCGATTTTGGGCACCTAAAATATCGATTTTCAGCATGTTTTGGGCCTATATTTTGAAAATATTCTAGAACTGAGTAGGCATGTACAGATCGTTTCTGGGACCCCAAAATATCGAATTTTCGGGTGTTTTAAGCCTGAATTTGAGATATAAATGGGTACAGAAAATACATGCACATATTGACATTGGGCACTTAAAATATCGATTTTTAGCATGTTTTGGGCCTGTATTTTGTAATTACTCTAACACGGAGTAGGCATGTTCAGATCGCTTCTAGGACCCAAAAACATCGAATTTTCGGGTGTTTTGAGGTTGAATTTGGGATATAAACGGGTGCAGAAGATGCATACACATATTGACTTTGGTCACCTTAAATATCGATTTTCAGCATGTTTTGAGCCTGTATTTTGAAAATACTCTAACACGGAGTAGGCAAGTACAGATCCTTTCTGCGACCCCAAAATATCAAATTTTCAGGTGTTTGCAGCCTGAATTTGAGATATAAACGGGTAAAGAAGATGCATACACATAATGACTTTGGGCACTTAAAATATCGATTTTCAGCATGTTTTGGCCGTTATTTTGAAAATATTCTTGCACTAAGTAGGCATGTACAGATCGCTTCTGGGACCCCAAAATATCGAATTTTTGGGTGTTTGGAGCCTGAATTTGAGATATAAACGGGTAAAGAAGATGCATGCACATATCGTCTTTGGACACATAAAATATCGATTTTTAGCATGTTTTGGGCCTGTATTTTGAAAATACTCTAACACGGAGTAGGCAAATACAAATCGCTTCTGGGACCCCAAAATATCGAATTTTCTGGTGTTTGGAGCCTGAATTTGAGATATAAACGGGTACAGAAGATGCATCCACATATAGACTTTTGGGCACCTAAAATACCGATTCTGAGCATGTTTTTGGTCTGTATCTTCAAAACATTCTAACTAGGGATAGGCATGTACAGATCGCTTCTAGGACCCAAAAATACCGAATTTTCGGGTGTTTTGAGGTTGAATCTGGGATATAAATGGGTGCAGAAGATGCATACACATATTGACTTTGTGCACCTAAAATATCGATTTTCAGTAAGTTTTGGGCCTGTATTTTGAAAATAATCTAACACGGATTAGGCATTAACAGTTCGCTTCTGGGACCCCCAAATATCGAATTTTCGGGTGTTTTGGGCCTGAATTTGAGATATCGACTTTGGGCACCTAAAATATCGATTTTTAGCATGTTTTGGGCCTATATTTTGAAAATATTCTTGCACTAAGTAGGCATGTACAGATCGCTTCTGGGACCCCCAAATATCGAATTTTCGGGTGTTTTGAGCCTGAATTTGAGATATACACGAGTACAGAAGATGCATGCACATATCGACTTTTGGGCACCTATAATGTCGATTTTTAATATGTTTTGGGCCTGTATTTTGAAAATACTCTAACACGGAGTAGGCATGTATAGTTCGCTTCTGGGACCCCAAAATATCGAATTTTCGTGTGTTTTGGGCCTGAATTTGAGATATCGACTTTGGGCACCTATAATATCGATTTTAGCATGTTTTGGGCCTATATTTTGAAAATATTCTAGCACTAAGTAGGCATGTACAGATCGCTTCTGGGACCCCAAAATATCGAATTTTCGGGTGTTTTGAGCCTGAATTTGAGATATAAACAGGTACAGAAGATGCAAGCACATATCGACTTTTTGGCACCTAAAATATCAATTTTGAGCATGTTTTGGGTCTGTATCTTGAAAACATTCTAACTAGGAGTAGGCATGTACAGATCGCTTCTGGGACCCAAAAATATCGAATTTTCGGGTGTTTTGAGGTTGAATTTGGGATATAAACGGGTGCAGAAGATGCATACACATATTGACTTTGGGCACCTAAAATATCGATTTTCAGCATGCTTTGGACCTGTAACTGAGTAGGCATGTACAGATCGCTTCTGGGACCCCAAAATATCGAATTTTCGGGTGTTTTGGGCCTGAATTTGAGATATCGACTTTGGGCACTTAAAATATCGATTTTCAGCATGTTTTGGCCGTTATTTTGAAAATATTCTAGCACTGAGTAGGCATGTACAGATTGCTTCTGAGACCCCAAAATATCGAATTTTCGGGTGTTTTGGGCCTGAATTTGAGATATAACGGGTACAGAAGATGCATCCACATATTGACTTTGTGCACCTAAAAGATCGGTTTTCAGTATGTTTTTGGCCTGTATATTGAAAATACTTTAACACGGAGTAGGCATGTACAGATCGTTTCTGGGACCCCAAAATATCGAATTTTCGGGTGTTTTGGGCCTGAATTTGAGATATCGACTTTGGGCACCTAAAATATCGATTTTAGCATGTTTTGGGCCTATATTTTGAAAATATTCTAGCACTGAGTAGGCATGTACAGATCGCTTATGGGACCCCAAAATATCGAATTTTCGGGTGTTTTGAGCCTGAATTTGAGATATAAACGGGTACAGAAAATGCATGCACATATTGACTTTGGGCACCTAAAAGATCGATTTTCAGTATGTTTTGGGCCTGTATTTTGAAAATACTCTAACACGGAGTAGACATGTACAGTTCGCTTCTGGAACCCCAAAATAACGAATTTTCGGGTGTTTTGGGCCTGAATTTGAGATATCGACTTTGGGCACCTAAAATATCGATTTTTAGCATGTTTTGGGCCTATATTTTGAAAATATTCTAGCACGAAGTAGGCATGTACAGATCACTTCTGGGACCCCAAAATATCGAATTTTCGGGTGTTTTGAGCCTGAATTTAAGATATAAACGGGTACAGAAGATGCATGCACATATCGACTTTGGACACTTAAAATATCGATTTTTAGCATGTTTTGGGCTTGTATTTTGAAAATACTCTAACATGGAGTAGGCAAGTACAAATCGCTTCTGAAACCCCAAAATATCGAATTTTCAGGTGTTTTGAGGTTGAATTTGGGATATAAACAGGTGCAGAAGATGCATACACATATTGACTTTGGTCACCTAAAATATCGATTTTCAGCATGTTTTGGGCCTGTATTTTGAAAATACTCTAACAAGGAGTAGGCATGTACAGATCGCTTCTGGGACCCCAAAATATCGAATTTTCGGGTGTTTTGGGCCTGAATTTGAGATATCGACTTTGGGCACCTAAAATATCGAATTTTAGCATGTTTTGGGCCTATATTTTGAAAATATTCTAGCACTGAGTAGGCATTTACAGATCGCTTCTGGGACCCCAAAATATCGAATTTTCGAATGTTGTGAGCCTGAATTTGAGATATAAACGGGTACAGAAAATGCATGCACATATTGACTTTGGGCACCTAAAATATCGATTTTCAGCATGTTTTGGGCCTGTATTTTGAAAATACTCTAACAAGGAGTAGGCATGTACAGATCGCTTCTGGGACCCCAAAATATCGAATTTTCGGGTGTTTTGAGGTTGAATTTGGGATATAAACAGGTGCAGATGATGCATACACATATTGACTTTGGTCACCTAAAATATCGATTTTCAGCATGTTTTGGGCCTGTATTTTGAAAATACTCTAACACGGAGTAGGCAAGTACAGATCCCTTCTGGGACCCAAAAATATCAAATTTTCGGGTGTTTTGAGCCTGAATTTGAGATATAAAAGGGTTCAGAAGATGCATGCACATATCGACTTTAGACACTTAAAATATCGATTTTTAGCATGTTTTGAGCCTTTATTTTGAAAACATTCTAGCACTTAGTAGGCATATACAGATCGCTTCTGGGACCCCAAAATATCGAATTTTTGGGTGTTTTGAGGTTGAATTTGGGATATAAACGGGTGCAGAAGATGCATACACATATTGACTTTGGTCACCTTAAATAACGATTTTCAGCATGTTTTGGGCCTGTATTTTGAAAATACTCTTACACGGAGTAGGCAAGTACAGATCCCTTCTGGGACCCCAAAATATCGAATTTTCGGGTGTTTGGAGCCTGAATTTGAGATATAAACGGGTACAGAAGATTCATCCACATATTGACTTTTGGGCACATAAAAGATCAATTTTCAGTATGTTTTGGGCCTGTATATTGAAAATACTCTAACACGGAGTAAGCATGTACAGATCGCTTCTGGGACCCCAAAATATCGAATTTTCCGGTGTTTTGGGCCTGAATTTGAGATATCGACTTTGGGCACCTAAAATATCGATTTTTAGCATATTTTGGGCCTATATTTTGAAAATATTCTAGCACTGAGTAGACATGTACAGATCGCATCTGAGACCCCAAAATATCGAATTTTCGGGTGTTTTGAGCCTGAATTTGAGATATAAACGGGTACAGAAGATGAATGCACATATCGACTTTGGAAACTTAAAATATCGATTTTTAGCATGTTTTGGGCCTGTATTTTGAAAATACTCTAACACGGAGTAGGCAAGTACAGATCGCTTCTGGGACCCCAAAATATCGAATTTTCGGATGTTTCGGAGCCTGAATTTGAGATATAAACGGGTACAGAAGATGCATCCACATATCGACTTTTGGGCACCTAAAAGATCGATTTTCAGTATGTTTTGGGCCTGTATTTTGAAAATCCTCTAACACGGAGTAGTCATGTACACATCGCTTCTGCAACACAAAAATATCGAATTTTCGGGTGTTTTGGGCCTGAATTTGAGATATCGACTTTGGGCACCTATAATATCGATTTTTAGCATGTTTTGGGCCTATATTTTGAAAATATTCTAGCACGAAGTAGGCATGTACAGATCACTTCTGGGACCCCAAAATATCGAATTTTTGGGTGTTTGGAGCCTGAATTTAAGATATAAACGGGTACAGAAGATGCATGCACAAATCGACTTTGGACACTCAAAATATCGATTTTTAGCATGTTTTGGGCCTGTATATTGAAAATACTCTAACATGGAGTAGGCAAGTACAAATCGCTTCTGGGACCCCAAAATATCGAATTTTCGGGTGTTTTGAGGTTGAATTTGGGATATAAACAGGTGCAGAAGATGCATACACATATTGACTTTGGTCACCTAAAATATCGATTTTCAGCATGTTTTGGGCCTGTATTTTGAAAATACTCTAACAAGGAGTAGGCATGTACAGATCGCTTCTGGGACCCCAAAATATCGAATTTTCTGGTGTTTTGGGCCTGAATTTGAGATATCGACTTTGGGCACCTAAAATATTCCAATTTTAGCATGTTTTGGGCCTATATTTTGAAAATATTCTGCGACTAAGTAGGCATGTACAGATCGCTTCTGGGACCCCAAAATTTATAATTTTCGGATGTTGTGAGCCTAAGTTTGAGATATAAACGGGTACAGAAAAAGCATGCACATATTTACTTTGGGCACCTAAAATATCGATTTTCAGCATGTTTTGGGCCTGTATTTTGAAAATATTCTAACAAGGAGTAGGCATGTACAGATTGCTTCTAGGACCAAAAAATACCGAATTTTCGGGTGTTTTGAGCCTGAATTTGAGATATAAACGGGTACAGAAGATGCATCACATATTGACTTTGGGCACCTAAAATATCGATTTTCAGCATGTTTTGGACCTATATTTTGAAAACATTCTAGCAATGAGTAGGCATGTACAGATCGCTTCTGGGACCCAAAAATATCGAATTTTCGGGTGTTTTGAAGTTGAATTTGGGATATAAACAGGTGCAGATGATGCATACACATATTGACTTTGGTCACCTAAAATATCGATTTTCAGCATGTTTTGGGCCTGTATTTTGAAAATACTCTAACACGGAGTAGGCAAGTACAGATCCCTTCTGGGACCCCAAAATATCAAATTTTCGGGTGTTTTGAGCCTGAATTTGAGATATAAACGGGTACAGAAGATGCATGCACATATCGACTTTAGACACTTAAAATATCGATTTTTAGCATGTTTTGAGCCAATATTTTGAAAACATTCTAGCACTGAGTAGGCATATACAGATCGCTTCTGGGACACACAAAATATCGAATTTTCGGGTGTTTTGAGGTTGAATTTGGGATATAAACGGGTGCAGAAGATGAATACACATATTGACTTTGTTCACCTTAAATAACGATTTTCAGCATGTTTTGTGCCTGTATTTTAAAAATACTCTAACACGGACTAGGCAAGTACAGATCCCTTCTGGGACCCCAAAATATCGAATTTTCGGGTGTTTGGAGCCTGAATTTGAGATATAAACGGGTACAGAAGATTCATCCACATATTGACTTTTGGGCACCTAAAAGATCGATTTTCAGTATGTTTTGGACCTGTATATTGAAAATACTCTAACACGGAGTAAGCATGTACAGATCGCTTCTGGGACCCCAAAATATCGAATTTTCGGGTGTTTTTGGGCCTAAATTTGAGATATCGACTTTGGGCACCTAAAATATCGATTTTTAGCATATTTTGGGCCTATATTTTGAAAATATTCTAGCACTGAGTAGGCATGTACAGATCGCTGATGGGACCCCAAAATATCGAATTTTCGGGTGTTTTGAGCCAGAATTTGAGATATAAACGGGTACAGAAGATGAAAGCACATATCGACTTTGGACACTTAAAATATCGATTTTTAGCATGTTTTGGGCCTGTATTTTGATAATACTCTAACACGGAGTTGGCAAGTACAGATCCCTTCTGGGACCCCAAAATATCGAATTTTCGGATGTTTCGGAGCCTGAATTTGAGATATAAACGGGTACAGAAGATGCATGCACATATCGACTTTTGGTCACCTAAAATATCGATTTTTAGCATGTTTTGGGCCTATATTTTGAAAATATTCTAGCACTGAGTAGGCATGTACAGATCGCTTCTGGGACCCAAAATATCGAATTTTAGGGCGTTTTGGGCCTAAATTTGAGATATCGACTTTGGGCACCTAAAATATCGATTTTTAGCATATTTTGGGCCTATATTTTGAAAATATTCTAGCACTGAGTAGGCATGTACAGATCGCTGATGGGACCCCAAAATATCGAATTTTAGGGTGTTTTGAGCCAGAATTTGATATATAAACGGGTACAGAAGATGAAAGCACATATCGACTTTGGACACTTAAAATATCGATTTTTAGCATGTTTTGGGCCTGTATTTTGATAATACTCTAACACGGAGTTGGCAAGTACAGATCGCTTCTGGGACCCCAAAATATCGAATTTTTGGATGTTTCGGAGCCTGAATTTGAGATATAAACGGGTACAGAAGATACGTCCACATATCGACTTTTGTGCACCTAAAAGTTCGATTTTCAGTATGTTTCGGGCCTGTATATTGAAAATACTCTAACACGAAGTAGACATGTACAGATCGCTTCTGGGACCCCAAAATATCGAATTTTCGGGTGTTTTGGGCCTGAATTTGAGATATCGACTTTGGGCACCTAAAATATCGAATTTTAGCATGTTTTGGGCCTATATTTTGAAAATATTCTAGCACTGAGTAGGCATTTACAGATCGCTTCTGGGACCCCAAAATATCGAATTTTCGAATGTTGTGAGCCTGAATTTGAGATATAAACGGGTACAGAAAATGCATGCACATATTGACTTTGGGCACCTAAAATATCGATTTTCAGCATGTTTTGGGCCTGTATTTTGAAAATACTCTAACAAGGAGTAGGCATGTACAGATCGCTTCTGGGACCCAAAAATATCGAATATTCGGGTGTTTTGAGGTTGAATTTGGGATATAAACAGGTGCAGATGATGCATACACATATTGACTTTGGTCACCTAAAATATCGATTTTCAGCATGTTTTGGGCCTGTATTTTGAAAATACTCTAACACGGAGTAGGCAAGTACAGATCCCTTCTGGGACCCAAAAATATCAAATTTTCGGGTGTTTTGAGCCTGAATTTGAGATATAAAAGGGTTCAGAAGATGCATGCACATATCGACTTTAGACACTTAAAATATCGATTTTTAGCATGTTTTGAGCCTTTATTTTGAAAACATTCTAGCACTTAGTAGGCATATACAGATCGCTTCTGGGACCCCAAAATATCGAATTTTTGGGTGTTTTGAGGTTGAATTTGGGATATAAACGGGTGCAGAAGATGCATACACATATTGACTTTGGTCACCTTAAATAACGATTTTCAGCATGTTTTGGGCCTGTATTTTGAAAATACTCTTACACGGAGTAGGCAAGTACAGATCCCTTCTGGGACCCCAAAATATCGAATTTTCGGGTGTTTGGAGCCTGAATTTGAGATATAGACGGGTACAGAAGATTCATCCACATATTGACTTTTGGGCACATAAAAGATCAATTTTCAGTATGTTTTGGGCCTGTATATTGAAAATACTCTAACACGGAGTAAGCATGTACAGATCGCTTCTGGGACCCCAAAATATCGAATTTTCGGTTGTTTTGGGCCTGAATTTGAGATATCGACTTTGGGCACCTAAAATATCGATTTTTAGCATATTTTGGGCCTATATTTTGAAAATATTCTAGCACTGAGTAGACATGTACAGATCGCATCTGAGACCCCAAAATATCGAATTTTCGGGTGTTTTGAGCCTGAATTTGAGATATAAACGGGTACAGAAGATGAATGCACATATCGACTTTGGAAACTTAAAATATCGATTTTTAGCATGTTTTGGGCCTGTATTTTGAAAATACTCTAACACGGAGTAGGCAAGTACAGATCGCTTCTGGGACCCCAAAATATCGAATTTTCGGGTGTTTGGAGCCTGAATTTGAGATATAAACGGGTACAGAAGATTCATCCACATATTGACTTTTGGGCACATAAAAGATCAATTTTCAGTATGTTTTGGGCCTGTATATTGAAAATACTCTAACACGGAGTAAGCATGTTCAGATCGCTTCTGGGACCCCAAAATATCGAATTTTCGGGTGTTTTGGGCCTGAATTTGAGATATCGACTTTGGGCACCTAAAATATCGATTTTTAGCATATTTTGGGCCTATATTTTGAAAATATTCTAGCACTGAGTAGACATGTACAGATCGCATCTGAGACCCCAAAATATCGAATTTTCGGGTGTTTTGAGCCTGAATTTGAGATATAAACGGGTACAGAAGATGAATGCACATATCGACTTTGGAAACTTAAAATATCGATTTTTAGCATGTTTTGGGCCTGTATTTTGAAAATACTCTAACACGGAGTAGGCAAGTACAGATCGCATCTGGGACCCCAAAATATCGAATTTTCGGATGTTTCGGAGCCTGAATTTGAGATATAAACGGGTACAGAAGATGCATCCACATATCGACTTTTGGGCACCTAAAAGATCGATTTTCAGTATATTTTGGGCCTGTATTTTGAAAATCCTCTAACACGGAGTAGTCATGTACACATCGCTTCTGCAACCCAAAAATATCGAATTTTCGGGTGTTTTGGGCCTGAATTTGAGATATCGACTTTGGGCACCTATAATATCGATTTTTAGCATGTTTTGGGCCTATATTTTGAAAATATTCTAGCACGAAGTAGGCATGTACAGATCACTTCTGGGACCCCAAAATATCGAATTTTTGGGTGTTTGGAGCCTGAATTTAAGATATAAACGGGTACAGAAGATGCATGCACATATCGACTTTGGACACTCAAAATATCGATTTTTAGCATGTTTTGGGCCTGTATTTTGAAAATACTCTAACATGGAGTAGGCAAGTACAAATCGCTTCTGGGACCCCAAAATATCGAATTTTAGGGTGTTTTGAGGTTGAATTTGGGATATAAACAGGTGCAGAAGATGCATACACATATTGACTTTGGTCACCTAAAATATCGATTTTCAGCATGTTTTGGGCCTGTATTTTGAAAATACTCTAACAAGGAGTAGGCATGTACAGATCGCTTCTGGGACCCCAAAATATCGAATTTTCTGGTGTTTTAGGCCTGAATTTGAGATATCGACTTTGGGCACCTAAAATATTCCAATTTTAGCATGTTTTGGGCCTATATTTTGAAAAAATTCTAGCACTAAGTAGGCATGTACAGATCGCTTCTGGGACCCCAAAATTTAGAATTTTCGGATGTTGTGAGCCTAAGTTTGAGATATAAACGGGTACAGAAAATGCATGCACATATTTACTTTGGGCACCTAAAATATCGATTTTCAGCATGTTTTGGGCCTGTATTTTGAAAATATTCTAACAAGGAGTAGGCATGTACAGATTGCTTCTAGGACCAAAAAATACCGAATTTTCGGGTGTTTTGAGCCTGAATTTGAGATATATAACGGGTACAGAAGATGCATCACATATTGACTTTGGGCACCTAAAATATCGATTTTCAGCATGTTTTGGACCTATATTTTGAAAACATTCTAGCAATGAGTAGGCATGTACAGATCGCTTCTGGGACCCAAAAATATCGAATTTTCGGGTGTTTTGAAGTTGAATTTGGGATATAAACAGGTGCAGATGATGCATACACATATTGACTTTGGTCACCTAAAATATCGATTTTCAGCATGTTTTGGGCCTGTATTTTGAAAGTACTCTAACACGGAGTAGGCAAGTACAGATCCCTTCTGGGACCCCAAAATATCAAATTTTCGGGTGTTTTGAGCCTGAATTTGAGATATAAACGGGTACAGAAGATGCATGCACATATCGACTTTAGACACTTAAAATATCGATTTTTAGCATGTTTTGAGCCAATATTTTGAAAACATTCTAGCACTGAGTAGGCATATACAGATCGCTTCTGGGACACACAAAATATCGAATTTTCGGGTGCTTTGAGGTTGAATTTGGGATATAAACGGGTGCAGAAGATGAATACACATATTGACTTTGTTCACCTTAAATAACGATTTTCAGCATGTTTTGTGCCTGTATTTTAAAAATACTCTAACACGGACTAGGCAAGTACAGATCCCTTCTGGGACCCCAAAATATCGAATTTTCGGGTGTTTGGAGCCTGAATTTGAGATATAAACGGGTACAGAAGATTCATCCACATATTGACTTTTGGGCACCTAAAAGATCGATTTTCAGTATGTTTTGGACCTGTATATTGAAAATACTCTAACACGGAGTAAGCATGTACAGATCGCTTCTGGGACCCCAAAATATCGAATTTTCGGGTGTTTTGGGCCTAAATTTGAGATATCGACTTTGGGCACCTAAAATATCGATTTTTAGCATATTTTGGGCCTATATTTTGAAAATATTCTAGCACTGAGTAGGCATGTACAGATCGCTGATGGGACCCCAAAATATCGAATTTTCGGGTGTTTTGAGCCAGAATTTGAGATATAAACGGGTACAGAAGATGAAAGCACATATCGACTTTGGACACTTAAAATATCGATTTTTAGCATGTTTTGGGCCTGTATCTTGATAATACTCTAACACGGAGTTGGCAAGTACAGATCGCTTCTGGGACCCCAAAATATCGAATTTTCGGATGTTTCGGAGCCTGAATTTGAGATATAAACGGGTACAGAAGATGCATGCACATATCGACTTTTGGTCACATAAAATATCGATTTTTAGCATGTTTTGGGCCTATATTTTGAAAATATTCTAGCACTGAGTAGGCATGTACAGATCGCTTCTGGGACCCAAAATATCGAATTTTAGGGTGTTTTGGGCCTAAATTTGAGATATCGACTTTGGGCACCTAAAATATCGATTTTTAGCATATTTTGGGCCTATATTTTGAAAATATTCTAGCACTGAGTAGGCATGTACAGATCGCTGATGGGACCCCAAAATATCGAATTTTCGGGTGTTTTGAGCCAGAATTTGACATATAAACGGGTACAGAAGATGAAAGCACATATCGACTTTGGACACTTAAAATATCGATTTTTAGCATGTTTTGGGCCTGTATTTTGATAATACTCTAACACGGAGTTGGCAAGTACAGATCGCTTCTGGGACCCAAAAATATCGAATTTTCGGGTGTTTTGAGGTTGAATTTGGGATATAAACAGGTGCAGATGATGCATACACATATTGACTTTGGTCACCTAAAATATCGATTTTCAGCATGTTTTGGGCCTGTATTTTGAAAGTACTCTAACACGGAGTAGGCAAGTACAGATCCCTTCTGGGACCCCAAAATATCAAATTTTCGGGTGTTTTGAGCCTGAATTTGAGATATAAACGGGTACAGAAGATGCATGCACATATCGACTTTAGACACTTAAAATATCGATTTTTAGCATGTTTTGAGCCAATATTTTGAAAACATTCTAGCACTGAGTAGGCATATACAGATCGCTTCTGGGACACACAAAATATCGAATTTTCGGGTGCTTTGAGGTTGAATTTGGGATATAAACGGGTGCAGAAGATGAATACACATATTGACTTTGTTCACCTTAAATAACGATTTTCAGCATGTTTTGTGCCTGTATTTTAAAAATACTCTAACACGGACTAGGCAAGTACAGATCCCTTCTGGGACCCCAAAATATCGAATTTTCGGGTGTTTGGAGCCTGAATTTGAGATATAAACGGGTACAGAAGATTCATCCACATATTGACTTTTGGGCACCTAAAAGATCGATTTTCAGTATGTTTTGGACCTGTATATTGAAAATACTCTAACACGGAGTAAGCATGTACAGATCGCTTCTGGGACCCCAAAATATCGAATTTTCGGGTGTTTTGGGCCTAAATTTGAGATATCGACTTTGGGCACCTAAAATATCGATTTTTAGCATATTTTGGGCCTATATTTTGAAAATATTCTAGCACTGAGTAGGCATGTACAGATCGCTGATGGGACCCCAAAATATCGAATTTTCGGGTGTTTTGAGCCAGAATTTGAGATATAAACGGGTACAGAAGATGAAAGCACATATCGACTTTGGACACTTAAAATATCGATTTTTAGCATGTTTTGGGCCTGTATCTTGATAATACTCTAACACGGAGTTGGCAAGTACAGATCGCTTCTGGGACCCCAAAATATCGAATTTTCGGATGTTTCGGAGCCTGAATTTGAGATATAAACGGGTACAGAAGATGCATGCACATATCGACTTTTGGTCACATAAAATATCGATTTTTAGCATGTTTTGGGCCTATATTTTGAAAATATTCTAGCACTGAGTAGGCATGTACAGATCGCTTCTGGGACCCAAAATATCGAATTTTAGGGTGTTTTGGGCCTAAATTTGAGATATCGACTTTGGGCACCTAAAATATCGATTTTTAGCATATTTTGGGCCTATATTTTGAAAATATTCTAGCACTGAGTAGGCATGTACAGATCGCTGATGGGACCCCAAAATATCGAATTTTCGGGTGTTTTGAGCCAGAATTTGACATATAAACGGGTACAGAAGATGAAAGCACATATCGACTTTGGACACTTAAAATATCGATTTTTAGCATGTTTTGGGCCTGTATTTTGATAATACTCTAACACGGAGTTGGCAAGTACAGATCGCTTCTGGGACCCAAAAATATCGAATTTTCGGGTGTTTTGAGGTTGAATTTGGGATATAAACAGGTGCAGATGATGCATACACATATTGACTTTGGTCACCTAAAATATCGATTTTCAGCATGTTTTGGGCCTGTATTTTGAAAATACTCTAACACGGAGTAGGCAAGTACAGATCCCTTCTGGGACCCAAAAATATCAAATTTTCGGGTGTTTTGAACCTGAATTTGAGATATAAACGGGTACAGAAAATGCATGCACATATTTACTTTGGGCACCTAAAATATCGATTTTCAGCATGTTTTGGGCCTGTATTTTGAAAATATTCTAACAAGGAGTAGGCATGTACAGATTGCTTCTAGGACCAAAAAATACCGAATTTTCGGGTGTTTTGAGCCTGAATTTGAGATATAAACGGGTACAGAAGATGCATCACATATTGACTTTGGGCACCTAAAATATCGATTTTCAGCATGTTTTGGACCTATATTTTGAAAACATTCTAGCAATGAGTAGGCATGTACAGATCGCTTCTGGGACCCAAAAATATCGAATTTTTGGGTGTTTTGAAGTTGAATTTGGGATATAAACAGGTGCAGATGATGCATACACATATTGACTTTGGTCACCTAAAATATCGATTTTCAGCATGTTTTGGGCCTGTATTTTGAAAATACTCTAACACGGAGTAGGCAAGTACAGATCCCTTCTGGGACCCCAAAATATCAAATTTTCGGGTGTTTTGAGCCTGAATTTGAGATATAAACGGGTACAGAAGATTCATCCACATATTGACTTTTGGGCACCTAAGAGATCGATTTTCAGTATGTTTTGGACCTGTATATTGAAAATACTCTAACACGGAGTAAGCATGTACAGATCGCTTCTGGGACCCCAAAATATCGAATTTTCGGGTGTTTTGGGCCTAAATTTGAGATATCGACTTTGGGCACCTAAAATATCGATTTTTAGCATATTTTGGGCCTATATTTTGAAAATATTCTAGCACTGAGTAGGCATGTACAGATCGCTGATGGGACCCCAAAATATCGAATTTTCGGGTGTTTTGAGCCAGAATTTGAGATATAAACGGGTACAGAAGATGAAAGCACATATCGACTTTGGACACTTAAAATATCGATTTTTAGCATGTTTTGGGCCTGTATTTTGATAATACTCTAACACGGAGTTGGCAAGTACAGATCGCTTCTGGGACCCCAAAATATCGAATTTTCGGATGTTTCGGAGCCTGAATTTGAGATATAAACGGGTACAGAAGATACGTCCACATATCGACTTTTGTGCACCTAAAAGTTCGATTTTCAGTATGTTTCGGGCCTGTATATTGAAAATACTCTAACACGAAGTAGACATGTACAGATCGCTTCTGGGACCCCAAAATATCGAATTTTCGGGTGTTTTGGGCCTGAATTTGAGATATCGACTTTGGGCACCTAAAATATCGAATTTTAGCATGTTTTAGGCCTATATTTTGAAAATATTCTAGCACTGAGTAGGCATTTACAGATCGCTTCTGGGACCCCAAAATATCGAATTTTCGAATGTTGTGAGCCTGAATTTGAGATATAAACGGGTACAGAAAATGCATGCACATATTGACTTTGGGCACCTAAAATATCGATTTTAAGCATGTTTTGGGCCTGTATTTTGAAAATACTCTAACAAGGAGTAGGCATGTACAGATCGCTTCTGGGACCCAAAAATATCGAATTTTCGGGTGTTTTGAGGTTGAATTTGGGATATAAACAGGTGCAGATGATGCATACACATATTGACTTTGGTCACCTAAAATATCGATTTTCAGCATGTTTTGGGCCTGTATTTTGAAAATACTCTAACACGGAGTAGGCAAGTACAGATCCCTTCTGGGACCCAAAAATATCAAATTTTCGGGTGTTTTGAGCCTGAATTTGAGATATAAAAGGGTTCAGAAGATGCATGCACATATCGACTTTAGACACTTAAAATATCGATTTTTAGCATGTTTTGAGCCTTTATTTTGAAAACATTCTAGCACTTAGTAGGCATATACAGATCGCTTCTGGGACCCCAAAATATCGAATTTTTGGGTGTTTTGAGGTTGAATTTGGGATATAAACGGGTGCAGAAGATGCATAAACATATTGACTTTGGTCACCTTAAATAACGATTTTCAGCATGTTTTGGGCCTGTATTTTGAAAATACTCTTACACGGAGTAGGCAAGTACAGATCCCTTCTGGGACCCCAAAATATCGAATTTTCGGGTGTTTGGAGCCTGAATTTGAGATATAAACGGGTACAGAAGATTCATCCACATATTGACTTTTGGGCACATAAAAGATCAATTTTCAGTATGTTTTGGGCCTGTATATTGAAAATACTCTAACACGGAGTAAGCATGTACAGATCGCTTCTGGGACCCCAAAATATCGAATTTTCGGGTGTTTTGGGCCTGAATTTGAGATATCGACTTTGGGCACCTAAAATATCGATTTTTAGCATATTTTGGGCCTATATTTTGAAAATATTCTAGCACTGAGTAGACATGTACAGATCGCATCTGAGACCCCAAAATATCGAATTTTCGGGTGTTTTGAACCTGAATTTGAGATATAAACGGGTACAGAAGATGAATGCACATATCGACTTTGGAAACTTAAAATATCGATTTTTAGCATGTTTTGGGCCTGTATTTTGAAAATACTCTAACACGGAGTAGGCAAGTACAGATCGCTTCTGGGACCCCAAAATATCGAATTTTCGGATGTTTCGGAGCCTGAATTTGAGATATAAACGGGTACAGAAGATGCATCCACATATCGACTTTTGGGCACCTAAAAGATCGATTTTCAGTATGTTTTGGGCCTGTATTTTGAAAATCCTCTAACACGGAGTAGTCATGTACACATCGCTTCTGCAACCCAAAAATATCGAATTTTCGGGTGTTTTGGGCCTGAATTTGAGATATCGACTTTGGGCACCTATAATATCGATTTTTAGCATGTTTTGGGCCTATATTTTGAAAATATTCTAGCACGAAGTAGGCATGTACAGATCACTTCTGGGACCCCAAAATATCGAATTTTTGGGCGTTTGGAGCCTGAATTTAAGATATAAACGGGTACAGAAGATGCATGCACATATCGACTTTGGACACTCAAAATATCGATTTTTAGCATGTTTTGGGCCTGTATTTTGAAAATACTCTAACATGGAGTAGGCAAGTACAAATCGCTTCTGGGACCCCAAAATATCGAATTTTCGGGTGTTTTGAGGTTGAATTTGGGATATAAACAGGTGCAGAAGATGCATACACATATTGACTTTGGTCACCTAAAATATCGATTTTCAGCATGTTTTGGGCCTGTATTTTGAAAATACTCTAACAAGGAGTAGGCATGTACAGATCGCTTCTGGGACCCCAAAATATCGAATTTTCTGGTGTTTTGGGCCTGAATTTGAGATATCGACTTTGGGCACCTAAAATATTCCAATTTTAGCATGTTTTGGGCCTATATTTTGAAAATATTCTAGCACTAAGTAGGCATGTACAGATCGCTTCTGGGACCCCAAAATTTAGAATTTTCGGATGTTGTGAGCCTAAGTTTGAGATATAAACGGGTACAGAAAATGCATGCACATATTTACTTTGGGCACCTAAAATATCGATTTTCAGCATGTTTTGGGCCAATATTTTGAAAATATTCTAACAAGGAGTAGGCATGTACAGATTGCTTCTAGGACCAAAAAATACCGAATTTTCGGGTGTTTTGAGCCTGAATTTGAGATATAAACGGGTACAGAAGATGCATCACATATTGACTTTGGGCACCTAAAATATCGATTTTCAGCATGTTTTGGACCTATATTTTGAAAACATTCTAGCAATGAGTAGGCATGTACAGATCGCTTCTGGGACCCAAAAATATCGAATTTTCGGGTGTTTTGAAGTTGAATTTGAGATATAAACAGGTGCAGATGATGCATACACATATTGACTTTGGTCACCTAAAATATCGATTTTCAGCATGTTTTGGGCCTGTATTTTGAAAATACTCTAACACGGAGTAGGCAAGTACAGATCCCTTCTGGGACCCCAAAATATCAAATTTTCGGGTGTTTTGAGCCTGAATTTGAGATATAAACGGGTACAGAAGATGCATGCACATATCGACTTTAGACACTTAAAATATCGATTTTTAGCATGTTTTGAGCCAATATTTTGAAAACATTCTAGCACTGAGTAGGCATATACAGATCGCTTCTGGGACACACAAAATATCGAATTTTCGGGTGTTTTGAGGTTGAATTTGGGATATAAACGGGTGCAGAAGATTCATCCACATATTGACTTTTGGGCACCTAAAAGATCGATTTTCAGTATGTTTTGGACCTGTATATTGAAAATACTTTAACACGGAGTAAGCATGTACAGATCGCTTCTGGGACCCCAAAATATCGAATTTTCGGGTGTTTTGGGCCTAAATTTGAGATATCGACTTTGGGCACCTAAAATATCGATTTTTAGCATATTTTGGGCCTATATTTTGAAAATATTCTAGCACTGAGTAGGCATGTACAGATCGCTGATGGGACCCCAAAATATCGAATTTTCGGGTGTTTTGAGCCAGAATTTGAGATATAAACGGGTACAGAAGATGAAAGCACATATCGACTTTGGACACTTAAAATATCGATTTTTAGCATGTTTTGGGCCTGTATTTTGATAATACTCTAACACGGAGTTGGCAAGTACAGATCGCTTCTGGGACCACAAAATATCGAATTTTCGGATGTTTCGGAGCCTGAATTTGAGATATAAACGGGTACAGAAGATGCATGCACATATCGACTTTTGGTCACCTAAAATATCGATTTTTAGCATGTTTTGGGCCTATATTTTGAAAATATTCTAGCACTGAGTAGGCATGTACAGATCGCTTCTGGGACCCAAAATATCGAATTTTAGGGTGTTTTGGGCCTAAATTTGAGATATCGACTTTGGGCACCTAAAATATCGATTTTTAGCATATTTTGGGCCTATATTTTGAAAATATTCTAGCACTGAGTAGGCATGTACAGATCGCTGATGGGACCCCAAAATATCGAATTTTCGGGTGTTTTGAGCCAGAATTTGACATATAAATGGGTACAGAAGATGAAAGCACATATCGACTTTGGACACTTAAAATATCGATTTTTAGCATGTTTTGGGCCTGTATTTTGATAATACTCTAACACGGAGTTGGCAAGTACAGATCGCTTCTGGGACCCCAAAATATCGAATTTTCGGATGTTTCGGAGCCTGAATTTGAGATATAAACGGGTACAGAAGATGCATCACATATTGACTTTGGGCACCTAAAATATCGATTTTCAGCATATTTTGGACCTATATTTTGAAAACATTCTAGCAATGAGTAGGCATGTACAGATCGCTTCTGGAACCCAAAAATATCGAATTTTCGGGTGTTTTGAAGTTGAATTTGGGATATAAACAGGTGCAGATGATGCATACACATATTGACTTTTGTCACCTAAAATATCGATTTTCAGCATGTTTTGGGCCTGTATTTTGAAAATACTCTAACACGGAGTAGGCAAGTACAGATCCCTTCTGGGACCCCAAAATATCAAATTTTCGGGTGTTTTGAGCCTGAATTTGAGATATAAACGGGTAAAGAAGATGCATGCACATATCGACTTTAGACACTTAAAATATCGATTTTTAGCATGTTTTGAGCCAATATTTTGAAAACATTCTAGCACTGAGTAGGCATATACAGATCGCTTCTGGGACACACAAAATATCGAATTTTCGGGTGTTTTGAGGTTGAATTTGGGATATAAACGGGTGCAGAAGATGAATACACATATTGACTTTGTTCACCTTAAATAACGATTTTCAGCATGTTTTGTGCCTGTATTTTAAAAATACTCTAACACGGACTAGGCAAGTACAGATCCCTTCTGGGACCCCAAAATATCGAATTTTCGGGTGTTTGGAGCCTGAATTTGAGATATAAACGGGTACAGAAGATTCATCCACATATTGACTTTTGGGCACCTAAAAGATCGATTTTCAGTATGTTTTGGACCTGTATATTAAAAATACTTTAACACGGAGTAAGCATGTACAGATCGCTTCTGGGACCCCAAAATATCGAATTTTCGGGTGTTTTGGGCCTAAATTTGAGATATCGACTTTGGGCACCTAAAATATCGATTTTTAGCATATTTTGGGCCTATATTTTGAAAATATTCTAGCACTGAGTAGGCATGTACAGATCGCTGATGGGACCCCAAAATATCGAATTTTCGGGTGTTTTGAGCCAGAATTTGAGATATAAACGGGTACAGAAGATGAAAGCACATATCGACTTTGGACACTTAAAATATCGATTTTTAGCATGTTTTGGGCCTGTATTTTGATAATACTCTAACACGGAGTTGGCAAGTACAGATCGCTTCTGGGACCCCAAAATATCGAATTTTCGGATGTTTCGGAGCCTGAATTTGAGATATAAACGGGTACAGAAGATGCATGCACATATCGACTTTTGGTCACCTAAAATATCGATTTTTAGCATGTTTTGGGCCTATATTTTGAAAATATTCTAGCACTGAGTAGGCATGTACAGATCGCTTCTGGGACCCAAAATATCGAATTTTAGGGTGTTTTGGGCCTAAATTTGAGATATCGACTTTGGGCACCTAAAATATCGATTTTTAGCATATTTTGGGCCTATATTTTGAAAATATTCTAGCACTGAGTAGGCATGTACAGATCGCTGATGGGACCCCAAAATATCGAATTTTCGGGTGTTTTGAGCCAGAATTTGACATATAAACGGGTACAGAAGATGAAAGCACATATCGACTTTGGACACTTAAAATATCGATTTTTAGCATGTTTTGGGCCTGTATTTTGATAATACTCTAACACGGAGTTGGCAAGTACAGATCGCTTCTGGGACCCCAAAATATCGAATTTTCGGATGTTTCGGAGCCTGAATTTGAGATATAAACGGGTACAGAAGATACGTCCACATATCGACTTTTGTGCACCTAAAAGTTCGATTTGCAGTATGTTTCGGGCCTGTATATTGAAAATACTCTAACACGAAGTAGACATGTACAGATCGCTTCTGGGACCCCAAAATATCGAATTTTCGGGTGTTTTGGGCCTGAATCTGAGATATCGACTTTGGGCACCTAAAATATCGATTTTTAGCATGTTTTGGGCCTATATTTTAAAAATATTCTAGCACTGAGTAGGCATGTACAGATCGCTTCTGGGACCCCAAAATCTCGAATTTTCGTGTGTTCTGAGCCTGAATTTGAGATACAAACGGGTACAGAAGATGCATGCACATATCAACTTTTGGGTACCTAAAATATCAATTTTGAGCATGTTTTGGGTCTGTATCTTGAATACATTCTAACTAGGAATAGTCATGTACAGATCGCTTCTCGGACCCAAAAATACCGAATTTTCGGGTGTTTTGAGCCTGAATTTGAGATATAAACGTGTACAGAAGATGCATGCACATATCGACTTTGGACACTTAAAATATCGATTTTTAGCATGTTTTAATCCTATATTTTGAAAACATTCTAGCACTGAGCAGGCATGTACAGATCGCTTCTGGGACACCAAAATATCGAATTTTAGGGTGTTTGGAACCTGAATTTAAGATATAAACGGGTACAGAAGATGCATGCACATATCGACTTTTAGTCACCTAAAATATCGATTTTTAGCATGTTTTGGGCCTTTATTTTGAAAATATTCTAGCACTGAGTAGGCATGTACAGATCGCTTCTGGGACCCAAAATATCGAATTTTAGGGTGTTTTGACCCTGAATTTGAGATATAAACGGGTACAGAAGATGCATGCACATATCGACTTTGTAGACCTAAAATATCGATTTTTAGCAGGTTTTAAGCCTATATTTTGAAAATATTCTAGCACTGAGTAGGCATGTACAGATCGCTTCTGGGACCCCAAAATATCGAATTTTCGGGTGTTTTGAGCCTGAATTTGAGATATAAACGAGTACAGAAGATGCATGCACATATCGACTTTTGGGCACCTAAAATATCGATTTTAAGCATGTTTTGGGTCTGTATCTTGAAAACATTCTAACTAGGAATAGGCATGTACAGATCGCTTCTAGGACCAAAAAATACCGAAGTTTCGGGTGTTTTGAGCCTGAATTTGAGATATAAACGGGTACAGAAGATGCATGCACATATCGACTTTGGACACTTAAAATATCGATTTTTAGCATGTTTTAAGCCTATATTTTGAAAACATTCTAGCACTGAGTAGGCATGTACAGATCGCTTCTGGGACCAAAAAATATCGAATTTTCGGGTGTTTTGGGCTTGAATTTGAGATATCGACTTTGGGGACCTAAAATATCGATTTTTAGCATGTTTTGGGCCTATATTTTGAAAATTTTCTAGCACGAAGTAGGCATGTACAGATCACTTCTGGGACCCCAAAATATCGAATTTTCGGTTGTTTTGAGCCTGAATTTAAGATATAAACGGGTGCAGAAGATGCATACACATATTGACTTTGGTCACCTTAAATATCGATTTTCAGCATGTTTTGAGCCTGTATTTTGAAAATACTCTAACACGGAGTAGGCAAGTACAGATCCTTTCTGCGACCCCAAAATATCGAATTTTCAGGTGTTTGCAGCCTGAATTTGAGATATAAACGGGTAAAGAAGATGCATGCACATATCGACTTTAGACACTTAAAATATCGATTTTTAGCATGTTTTGAGCCAATATTTTGAAAACATTCTAGCACTGAGTAGGCATATACAGATCGCTTCTGGGACACAAAAAATATCGAATTTTCGGGTGTTTTGAGGTTGAATTTGGGATATAAACAAGTGCAGAAGATGAATACACATATTGACTTTGGTCACCTTAAATAACGATTTTCAGCATGTTTTGTGCCTGTATTTTAAAAATACTCTAACACGGACTAGGCAAGTACAGATCCCTTCTGGGACCCCAAAATATCGAATTTTCGGGTGTTTGGAGCCTGAATTTGAGATATAAACGGGTACAGAAGATTCATCCACATATTGACTTTTGGGCACCTAAAAGATCGATTTTCAGTTTGTTTTGGACCTGTATATTGAAAATACTCTAACACGGAGTAAGCATGTACAGATCGCTTCTGGGACCCCAAAATATCGAATTTTCGGGTGTTTTGGGCCTAAATTTGAGATATCGACTTTGGGCACCTAAAATATCGATTTTTAGCATATTTTGGGCCTATATTTTGAAAATATTCTAGCACTGAGTAGGCATGTACAGATCGCTGATGGGACCCCAAAATATCGAATTTTCGGGTGTTTTGAGCCAGAATTTGAGATATAAACGGGTACAGAAGATGAAAGCACATATCGACTTTGGACACTTAAAATATCGATTTTTAGCATGTTTTGGGCCTGTATTTTGATAATACTCTAACACGGAGTTGGCAAGTACAGATCGCTTCTGGGACCCCAAAATATCGAATTTTCGGATGTTTCGGAGCCTGAATTTGAGATATAAACGGGTACAGAAGATACGTCCACATATCGACTTTTGTGCACCTAAAAGATCGATTTTCAGTATGTTTCGGGCGTGTATATTGAAAATACTCTAACACGAAGTAGTCATGTACAGATCGCTTCTGGGACCCCAAAATATCGAATTTTCGGGTGTTTTGGGCCTGAATCTGAGATATCGACTTTGGGCACCTAAAATATCGATTTTTAGCATGTTTTGGGCCTATATTTTAAAAATATTCTAGCACTGAGTAGGCATGTACAGATCGCTTCTGGGACCCCAAAATCTCGAATTTTCGTGTGTTCTGAGCCTGAATTTGAGATATAAACGGGTACAGAAGATGCATGCACATATCAACTTTTGGGTACCTAAAATATCAATTTTGAGCATGTTTTGGGTCTGTATCTTGAATACATTCTAACTAGGAATAGTCATGTACAGATCGCTTCTCGGACCCAAAAATACCGAATTTTCGGGTGTTTTGAGCCTGATTTTGAGATATAAACGTGTACAGAAGATGCATGCACATATCGACTTTGGACACCTAAAATATCGATTTTTAGCATGTTTTAATCCTATATTTTGAAAACATTCTAGCACTGAGCAGGCATGTACAGATCGCTTCTGGGACACCAAAATATCGAATTTTCGGGTGTTTGGAACCTGAATTTAAGATATAAACGGGTACAGAAGATGCATGCACATATCGACTTTTGGTCACGTAAAATATCGATTTTTAGCATGTTTTGGGCCTATATTTTGAAAATATTCTAGCACTGAGTAGGCATGTACAGATCGCTTCTGGGACCCAAAATATCGAATTTTAGGGTGTTTTGACCCTGAATTTGAGATATAAACGGGTACAGAAGATGCATGCACATATCGACTTTGTAGACCTAAAATATCGATTTTTAGCAGGTTTTAAGCCTATATTTTGAAAATATTCTAGCACTGAGTAGGCATGTACAGATCGCTTCTGGGACCCCAAAATATCGGAATTTCGGGTGTTTTGGGCTTGAATTTGAGATATCGACTTTGTGCACCTAAAATATCGATTTTTAGCATGTTTTGGGCCTGTATTTTGAAAATACTCTAACACGGAGTAGGCAAGTACAAATCGCTTCTCGGACCCCAAAATATCGAATTTTCGGGTGTTTTGAGCCTGAATTTGAGATATAAACGGGTACAGAAGATGCATGCACATATCGACTTTTGGGCACCTAAAATATCGATTTTAAGCATGTTTTGGGTCTGTATCTTGAAAACATTCTAACTAGGAATAGGCATGTACAGATCGCTTCTAGGACCAAAAAATACCGAAGTTTCGGGTGTTTTGAGCCTGAATTTGAGATATAAACGGGTACAGAAGATGCATGCACATATCGACTTTGGACACTTAAAATATCGATTTTTAGCATGTTTTAAGCCTATATTTTGAAAACATTCTAGAACTGAGTAGGCATGTACAGATCGCTTCTGGGACCCAAAAATATCGAATTTTCGGGTGTTTTGGGCTTGAATTTGAGATATCGACTTTGGGGACCTAAAATATCGATTTTTAGCATGTTTTGGGCCTATATATTGAAAATATTCTAGCACGAAGTAGGCATGTACAGATCACATCTGGGACCCCAAAATATCGAATTTTCGGGTGTTTTGAGCCTGAATTTAAGATATAAACGGTTGCAGAAGATGCATACACATATTGACTTTGGTCACCTTAAATATCGATTTTCAGCATGTTTTGAGCCTGTATTTTGAAAATACTCTAACACGGAGTAGGCAAGTACAGATCCTTTCTGCGACCCCAAAATATCGAATTTTCAGGTGTTTCCAGCCTGAATTTGAGATATAAACGGGTAAAGAAGATGCATACACATAATGACTTTGGGCACTTAAAATATCGATTTTTAGCATGTTTTGACCCTATATTTTGAAAACATTCTAGCACTTAGTAGGCATATACAGATCGCTTCTGGGACACAAAAATATCGAATTTAAGGGTGTTTTGAGGTTGAATTTGGGATATAAACGGGTGCAGAAGATGCATACACATATTGACTTTGGTCACCTTAAATAACGATTTTCAGCATGTTTTGGGCCTGTATTTTGAAAATACTCTTACACGGAGTAGGCAAGTACAGATCCCTTCTGGCACCCCAAAATATCGAATTTTCGGGTGTTTGGAGCCTGAATTTGAGATATAAACGGGTACAGAAGATTCATCCACATATTGACTTTTGGGCACATAAAAGATCGATTTTCAGTATGTTTTGGGCCTGTATATTGAAAATACTCTAACACGGAGTAAGCATGTACAGATCGCTTCTGGGACCCCAAAATATCGAATTTTCGGGTGTTTTGGGCCTGAATTTGAGATATCGACTTTGGGCACCTAAAATATCGATTTTAGCATATTTTGGGCCTATATTTTGAAAATATTCTAGCACTGAGTAGACATGTACAGATCGCATCTGGGACCCCAAAATATCGAATTTTCGGGAGTTTTGAGCCTGAATTTGAGATATAAACGGGTACAGAATATGAATGCACATATCGACTTTGGAAACTTAAAATATCGATTTTTAGCATGTTTTGGGCCTGTATTTTGAAAATACTCTAACACTTAGTAGGCAAGTACAGATCGCTTCTGGGACCCCAAAATATCGAATTTTCGGATGTTTCGGAGCCTGAATTTGAGATATAAACGGGTACAGAAGATGCATCCACATATCGACTTTTGGGCACCTAAAAGATCGATTTTCAGTATGTTTTGGGCCTGTATTTTAAAAATCCTCTAACACGGAGTAGTCATGTACACATCGCTTCTGCAACCCCAAAATATCGAATTTTCGGGTGTTTTGGGCCTGAATTTGAGATATCGACTTTGGGCACCTATAATATCGATTTTTAGCATGTTTTGGGCCTATATTTTGAAAATATTCTAGCACGAAGTAGGCATGTACAGATCACTTCTGGGACCCCAAAATATCGAATTTTCGGGTGTTTTGAGCCTGAATTTAAGATATAAACGGGTACAGAAGATGCATGCACATATCGACTTTGGACACTCAAAATATCGATTTTTAGCATGTTTTGGGCCTGTATTTTGAAAATACTCTAACATGGAGTAGGCAAATACAAATCGCTTCTGGGACCCCAAAATATCGAATTTTCGGGTGTTTTGAGGTTGAATTTGGGATATAAACAGGTGCAGAAGATGCATACACATATTGACTTTGGTCACCTAAAATATCGATTTTCAGCATGTTTTGGGCCTGTATTTTGAAAATACTCTAACAAGGAGTAGGCATGTACAGATCGCTTCTGGGACCCCAAAATATCGAATTTTCTGGTGTTTTGGGCCTGAATTTGAGATATCGACTTTGGGCACCTAAAATATTCCAATTTTAGCATGTTTTGGGCCTATATTTTGAAAATATTCTAGCACTAAGTAGGCATGTACAGATCGCTTCTGGGACCCCAAAATTTAGAATTTTTGGATGTTGTGAGCCTAAATTTGAGATATAAACGGGTACAGAAAATGCATGCACATATTGACTTTGTGCACCTAAAATATCGATTTTCAGCATGTTTTGGGCCTGTATTTTGAAAATATTCTAACAAGGAGTAGGCATGTACAGACTGCTTCTAGGACCCAAAAATACCGAATTTTCGGGTGTTTTGAGCCTGAATTTGAGATATAAACGGGTACAGGAGATGCATTCACATATTGACTTTGGGCACCTAAAATATCGATTTTCAGCATGTTTTGGACCTATATTTTAAAAACATTCTAGCAATGAGTAGGCATGTACAGATCGCTTCTGGGACCCAAAAATATCGAATTTTCGGGTGTTTTGAGATTGAATTTGGGATATAAACGGGTGCAGAAGATGAATACACATATTGACTTTGGTCACCTTAAATAACGATTTTCAGCATGTTTTGTGCCTGTATTTTAAAAATACTCTAACACGGACTAGGCAAGTACAGATCGCTGATGGGACCCCAAAATATCGAATTTTCGGGAGTTTTGAGCCTGAATTTGAGATATAAACGGGTACAGAAGATGAAAGCACATATCGACTTTGGACACTTAAAATATCGATTTTTAGCATGTTTTGGGCCTGTATTTTGATAATACTCTAACACGGAGTTGGCAAGTACAGATCGTTTCTGGGACCCCAAAATATCGAATTTTCGGATGTTTCGGAGCCTGAATTTGAGATATAAACGGGTACAGAAGATACATCCACATATCGACTTTTGGGCACCTAAAAGATCGATTTTCAGTATGTTTCGGGACTGTATATTGAAAATACTCTAACACGAAGTAGACATGTACAGATCGCTTCTGGGACCCCAAAATATCGAATTTTCGGGTGTTTTGGGCCTGAATCTGAGATATCGACTTTGGGCACCTAAAATATCGATTTTTAGCATGTTTTGGGCCTGTATCTGAGTAGGCATGTACAGATCGCTTTTGGGACCCCAAAATATCGATTTTTCGGGTGTTTTGAGCCTGAATTTGAGATATAAACGGGTACAGAAAATGCATGCACATATTGACTTTAGGCATCTAATATATAAATTTTTAGCATGTTTTGGGCCTGCATTTTGAAAATACTCTAACATGGAGTATGCATGTACAGATCGCTCCTGGGACCCAAAAATATCGAATTTTCGGGTGTTTTGAGCCTGAATTTGAGATATAAACGGGTACAGAACATGCATGCACATATCGACTTTGGACACTTAAAATATCGATTTTTAGCATGTTTTGAGCCTGTATTTTAAAAATACTCTAACACGGAGTAGGCAAGTACAAATCGCCTCTGGAACCCCAAAATATTGAATTTTCGGGTGTTTTGAGCCTGAATTTCAGATATAAACGGGTACAGAAGATGCATCCACATATCGACTTTTGGGCACCTAAAAGATCGATTTTCAGTATGTTTTGGGCTTGTATATTGATAATACTCTAACACGGAGTAGGCGTGTACAGATCGCTTCTGGGACCCAAAAATATTGAATTTTCGGGTGTTTTGGGCCTGAATTTGAGATATCGACTTTGGGCACCTAAAATATCGATTTTTAGCATGTTTTGGGCCTATATTTTGAAAATATTCTAGCACGAAGTAGGCATGTACTGATCACTTCTGGGACCCCAAAATATCGAATTTTTGGGTGTTTTGAGCCTGAATTTAAGATATAAACGGTTGCAGAAGATGCATACACATATTGACTTTGGTCACCTTAAATATCGATTTTCAGCATGTTTTGAGCCTGTATTTTGAAAATACTCTAACACGTAGTAGGCAAGTACAGATCCTTTCTGCGACCCCAAAATATCGAATTTTCAGGTGTTTGCAGCCTGAATTTGAGATATAAACGGGTAAAGAAGATGCATACACATAATGACTTTGGGCACTTAAAATATCGATTTTCAGCATGTTTTGGCCTATATTTTGAAAATATTCTAGCACTGAGTAGGCATGTACAGATCGCTTCTGAGACCCCAAAATATCGAATTTGCGGGTGTTTTGGGCCTGAATTTGAGATATAACGGGTACAGAAGATGCATCCACATATCGACTTTTTAGCACCTAAAATATCGATTTTCAGCATGTTTTGGGCCTGTATTTTGAAAATACTCTAACACGGAGTAGGCATGTTCAGATCACTTCTAGGACCCAAAAATACCGAATTTTTGGGTGTTTTGAGGTTGAATCTGGGATATAAATAGGTGCAGAAGATGCATACACATATTGACTTTGTGCACCTAAAAGATCGGTTTTCAGTATGTTTTTGGCCTGTATATTGAAAATACTTTAACACGGAGTAGGCATGTACAGATCGTTTCTGGGACCCCAAAATATCGAATTTTCGGGTGTTTTGGGCCTGAATTTGAGATATCGACTTTGGGCACCTAAAATATCGAATTTTAGCATGTTTTGGGCCTATATTTTGAAAATATTCTAGCACTGAGTAGGCATTTACAGATCGCTTCTGGGACCCCAAAATATCGAATTTTCGAATGTTGTGAGCCTGAATTTGAGATATAAACGGGTACAGAAAATGCATGCACATATTGACTTTGGGCACCTAAAATATCGATTTTCAGCATGTTTTGGGCCTGTATTTTGAAAATACTCTAACAAGGAGTAGGCATGTAAAGATCGCATCTGGGACCCAAAAATATCGAATTTTCGGGTGTTTTGAGGTTGAATTTGGGATATAAACAGGTGCAGATGATGCATACCCATATTGACTTTGGTCACCTAAAATATCGATTTTCAGCATGTTTTGGGCCTGTATTTTGAAAATACTCTAACACGGAGTAGGCAAGTACAGATCCCTTCTGGGACCCCAAAATATCAAATTTTCGGGTGTTTTGAGCCTGAATTTGAGATATAAACGGGTTCAGAAGATGCATGCACATATCGACTTTAGACACTTAAAATATCGATTTTTAGCATGTTTTGACCCTATATTTTGAAAACATTCTAGCACTTAGTAGGCATATACAGATCGCTTCTGGGACACAAAAATATCGAATTTAAGGGTGTTTTGAGGTTGAATTTGGGATATAAACGTGTGCAGAAGATGCATACACATATTGACTTTGGTCACCTTAAATAACGATTTTCAGCATGTTTTGGGCCTGTATTTTGAAAATACTCTTACACGGAGTAGGCAAGTACAGATCCCTTCTGGCACCCCAAAATATCGAATTTTCGGGTGTTTGGAGCCTGAATTTGAGATATAAACGGGTACAGAAGATTCATCCACATATTGACTTTTGGGCACATAAAAGATCGATTTTCAGTATGTTTTGGGCCTGTATATTGAAAATACTCTAACACGGAGTAAGCATGTACAGATCGCTTCTGGGACCCCAAAATATCGAATTTTCGGGTGTTTTGGGCCTGAATTTGAGATATCGACTTTGGGCACCTAAAATATCGATTTTAGCATATTTTGGGCCTATATTTTGAAAATATTCTAGCACTGAGTAGACATGTACAGATCGCATCTGGGACCCCAAAATATCGAATTTTCGGGAGTTTTGAGCCTGAATTTGAGATATAAACGGGTACAGAATATGAATGCACATATCGACTTTGGAAACTTAAAATATCGATTTTTAGCATGTTTTGGGCCTGTATTTTGAAAATACTCTAACACTTAGTAGGCAAGTACAGATCGCTTCTGGGACCCCAAAATATCGAATTTTCGGATGTTTCGGAGCCTGAATTTGAGATATAAACGGGTACAGAAGATGCATCCACATATCGACTTCTGGGCACCTAAAAGATCGATTTTCAGTATGTTTTGGGCCTGTATTTTAAAAATCCTCTAACACGGAGTAGTCATGTACACATCGCTTCTGCAACCCCAAAATATCGAATTTTCGGGTGTTTTGGGCCTGAATTTGAGATATCGACTTTGGGCACCTATAATATCGATTTTTAGCATGTTTTGGGCCTATATTTTGAAAATATTCTAGCACGAAGTAGGCATGTACAGATCACTTCTGGGACCCCAAAATATCGAATTTTCGGGTGTTTTGAGCCTGAATTTAAGATATAAACGGGTACAGAAGATGCATGCACATATCGACTTTGGACACTCAAAATATCGATTTTTAGCATGTTTTGGGCCTGTATTTTGAAAATACTCTAACATGGAGTAGGCAAATACAAATCGCTTCTGGGACCCCAAAATATCGAATTTTCGGGTGTTTTGAGGTTGAATTTGGGATATAAACAGGTGCAGAAGATGCATACACATATTGACTTTGGTCACCTAAAATATCGATTTTCAGCATGTTTTGGGCCTGTATTTTGAAAATACTCTAACAAGGAGTAGGCATGTACAGATCGCTTCTGGGACCCCAAAATATCGAATTTTCTGGTGTTTTGGGCCTGAATTTGAGATATCGACTTTGGGCACCTAAAATATTCCAATTTTAGCATGTTTTGGGCCTATATTTTGAAAATATTCTAGCACTAAGTAGGCATGTACAGATCGCTTCTGGGACCCCAAAATTTAGAATTTTTGGATGTTGTGAGCCTAAATTTGAGATATAAACGGGTACAGAAAATGCATGCACATATTGACTTTGTGCACCTAAAATATCGATTTTCAGCATGTTTTGGGCCTGTATTTTGAAAATATTCTAACAAGGAGTAGGCATGTACAGATTGCTTCTAGGACCCAAAAATACCGAATTTTCGGGTGTTTTGAGCCTGAATTTGAGATATAAACGGGTACAGGAGATGCATTCACATATTGACTTTGGGCACCTAAAATATCGATTTTCAGCATGTTTTGGACCTATATTTTGAAAACATTCTAGCAATGAGTAGGCATGTACAGATCGCTTCTGGGACCCAAAAATATCGAATTTTCGGGTGTTTTGAGATTGAATTTGGGATATAAACGGGTGCAGAAGATGAATACACATATTGACTTTGGTCACCTTAAATAACGATTTTCAGCATGTTTTGGGCCTGTATTTTGAAAATACTCTTACACGGAGTAGGCAAGTACAGATCCCTTCTGGCACCCCAAAATATCGAATTTTCGGGTGTTTGGAGCCTGAATTTGAGATATAAACGGGTACAGAAGATTCATCCACATATTGACTTTTGGGCACATAAAAGATCGATTTTCAGTATGTTTTGGGCCTGTATATTGAAAATACTCTAACACGGAGTAAGCATGTACAGATCGCTTCTGGGACCCCAAAATATCGAATTTTCGGGTGTTTTGGGCCTGAATTTGAGATATCGACTTTGGGCACCTAAAATATCGATTTTAGCATATTTTGGGTCTATATTTTGAAAATATTCTAGCACTGAGTAGACATGTACAGATCGCATCTGGGACCCCAAAATATCGAATTTTCGGGAGTTTTGAGCCTGAATTTGAGATATAAACGGGTACAGAATATGAATGCACATATCGACTTTGGAAACTTAAAATATCGATTTTTAGCATGTTTTGGGCCTGTATTTTGAAAATACTCTAACACTTAGTAGGCAAGTACAGATCGCTTCTGGGACCCCAAAATATCGAATTTTCGGATGTTTCGGAGCCTGAATTTGAGATATAAACGGGTACAGAAGATGCATCCACATATCGACTTTTGTACACCTAAAAGATCGATTTTCAGTATGTTTTGGGCCTGTATTTTAAAAATCCTCTAACACGGAGTAGTCATGTACACATCGCTTCTGCAACCCCAAAATATCGAATTTTCGGGTGTTTTGGGCCTGAATTTGAGATATCGACTTTGGGCACCTATAATATCGATTTTTAGCATGTTTTGGGCCTATATTTTGAAAATATTCTAGCACGAAGTAGGCATGTACAGATCACTTCTGGGACCCCAAAATATCGAATTTTCGGGTGTTTTGAGCCTGAATTTAAGATATAAACGGGTACAGAAGATGCATGCACATATCGACTTTGGACACTCAAAATATCGATTTTTAGCATGTTTTGGGCCTGTATTTTGAAAATACTCTAACATGGAGTAGGCAAATACAAATCGCTTCTGGGACCCCAAAATATCGAATTTTCGGGTGTTTTGAGGTTGAATTTGGGATATAAACAGGTGCAGAAGATGCATACACATATTGACTTTGGTCACCTAAAATATCGATTTTCAGCATGTTTTGGGCCTGTATTTTGAAAATACTCTAACAAGGAGTAGGCATGTACAGATCGCTTCTGGGACCCCAAAATATCGAATTTTCTGGTGTTTTGGGCCTGAATTTGAGATATCGACTTTGGGCACCTAAAATATTCCAATTTTAGCATGTTTTGGGCCTATATTTTGAAAATATTCTAGCACTAAGTAGGCATGTACAGATCGCTTCTGGGACCCCAAAATTTAGAATTTTTGGATGTTGTGAGCCTAAATTTGAGATATAAACGGGTACAGAAAATGCATGCACATATTGACTTTGTGCACCTAAAATATCGATTTTCAGCATGTTTTGGGCCTGTATTTTGAAAATATTCTAACAAGGAGTAGGCATGTACAGATTGCTTCTAGGACCCAAAAATACCGAATTTTCGGGTGTTTTGAGCCTGAATTTGAGATATAAACGGGTACAGGAGATGCATTCACATATTGACTTTGGGCACCTAAAATATCGATTTTCAGCATGTTTTGGACCTATATTTTGAAAACATTCTAGCAATGAGTAGGCATGTACAGATCGCTTCTGGGACCCAAAAATATCGAATTTTCGGGTGTTTTGAGATTGAATTTGGGATATAAACGGGTGCAGAAGATGAATACACATATTGACTTTGGTCACCTTAAATAACGATTTTCAGCATGTTTTGTGCCTGTATTTTAAAAATACTCTAACACGGACTAGGCAAGTACAGATCGCTGATAGGACCCCAAAATATCGAATTTTGGGGAGTTTTGAGCCTGAATTTGAGATATAAACGGGTACAGAAGATGAAAGCACATATCGACTTTGGATACTTAAAATATCGATTTTTAGCATGTTTTGGGCCTGTATTTTGATAATACTCTAACACGGAGTTGGCAAGTACAGATCGTTTCTGGGACCCCAAAATATCGAATTTTCGGATGTTTCGGAGCCTGAATTTGAGATATAAACGGGTACAGAAGATACATCCACATATCGACTTTTGGGCACCTAAAAGATCGATTTTCAGTATGTTTCGGGACTGTATATTGAAAATACTCTAACACGAAGTAGACATGTACAGATCGCTTCTGGGACCCCAAAATATCGAATTTTCGGGTGTTTTGGGCCTGAATCTGAGATATCGACTTTGGGCACCTAAAATATCGATTTTTAGCATGTTTTGGGCCTGTATCTGAGTAGGCATGTACAGATCGCTTTTGGGACCCCAAAATATCGATTTTTCGGGTGTTTTGAGCCTGAATTTGAGATATAAACGGGTACAGAAAATGCATGCACATATTGACTTTAGGCATCTAATATATAAATTTTTAGCATGTTTTGGGCCTGCATTTTGAAAATACTCTAACATGGAGTATGCATGTACAGATCGCTCCTGGGACCCAAAAATATCGAATTTTCGGGTGTTTTTAGCCTGAATTTGAGATATCGACTTTGGGCACCTAAAATATCGATTTTTAGCATGTTTTGGGCCTATATTTTGAAAATATTCTAGCACGAAGTAGGCATGTACAGATCACTTCTGGGACCCCAAAATATCGAATTTTCGGGTGTTTTGAGCCTGAATTTAAGATATAAACGGGTACAGAAGATGCATGCACATATCGACTTTGGACACTCAAAATATCGATTTTTAGCATGTTTTGGGCCTGTATTTTGAAAATACTCTAACATGGAGTAGGCAAGTACAAATCGCTTCTGGGACCCCAAAATATCGAATTTTCGGGTGTTTTGAGGTTGAATTTGGGATATAAACAGGTGCAGAAGATGCATACACATATTGACTTTGGTCACCTAAAATATCGATTTTCAGCATGTTTTGGGCCTGTATTTTGAAAATACTCTAACAAGGAGTAGGCATGTACAGATCGCTTCTGGGACCTCAAAATATCGAATTTTCGTGTGTTTTGGGCCTGAATTTGAGATATCGACTTTGGGCACCTAAAATATTCCAATTTTAGCATGTTTTGGGCCTATATTTTGAAAATATTCTAGCACTAAGTAGGCATGTACAGATCGCTTCTGGGACCCCAAAATTTAGAATTTTTGGATGTGGTGAGCCTAAATTTGAGATATAAACGGGTACAGAAAATGCATGCACATATTGACTTTGGGCACCTAAAATATCGATTTTCAGCATGTTTTGGGCCTGTATTTTGAAAATATTCTAACAAGGAGTAGGCATGTACAGATTGCTTCTAGGACCCAAAAATACCGAATTTTTGGGTGTTTTGAGCCTGAATTTGAGATATAAACGGGTACAGGAGATGCATTCACATATTGACTTTGGGCACCTAAAATATCGATTTTCAGCATGTTTTGGACCTATATTTTGAAAACATTCTAGCAATGAGTAGGCATGTACAGATCTCTTCTGGGACCCCAAAATATCGAATTTTCGGGTATTTTGAGCCTGAATTTGAGATATAAACGGGTACAGAAGATGCATGCACATATCGACTTTGGACACTTAAAATATCGAATTTTAGCATGTTTTGAGCCTGTATTTTAAAAATACTCTAACACGGAGTAGGCAAGTACAAATCGCCTCTGGAACCCCAAAATATTGAATTTTCGGGTGTTTTGAGCCTGAATTTCAGATATAAACGGGTACAGAAGATGCATCCACATATCGACTTTTGGGCACCTAAAAGATCGATTTTCAGTATGTTTTGGGCTTGTATATTGAAAATACTCTAACACGGAGTAGGCGTGTACAGATCGCTTCTGGGACCCAAAAATATTGAATTTTCGGGTGTTTTGGGCCTGAATTTGAGATATCGACTTTGGGCACCTAAAATATCGATTTTTAGCATGTTTTGGGCATATATTTTGAAAATATTCTAGCACTGACTAGGCATCTACAAATCACTTCTGGGACCCCAAAATATCGAATTTTCGGGTATTTTGAGCCTGAATTTAAAAAAATATAAACGGGTACAGAAGATGCATGCACTTATCGACTTTTGGGCACCTAAAATATCGATTTTGAGCATGTTTTGGGTCTGTATCTTGAAAACATTCTAACTAGGAATAGGCATGTACAGATCGCTTCTAGGACCAAAAAATACCAAAGTTTCGGGTGTTTTGAGCCTGAATTTGAGATATAAACGGGTACAGAAGATGCATGCACATATCGACTTTGGACACTTAAAATATCGATTTTTAGCATGTTTTAAGCCTATATTTTGAAAACATTCTAGCACTGAGTATGCATGTACAGATCGCTTCTGGGACCCAAAAATATCGAATTTTCGGGTGTTTTGGGCTTGAATTTGAGATATCGACTTTGGGGACCTAAAATATCGATTTTTAGCATGTTTTGGGTCTTTATTTTAAAAATTTTCTAGCACTGAGTAGGCATGTACAGATCGCTTCTGGGACCCCAAAATATCGAATTTTCGGGTGTTTGGAGCCTGAATTTGAGATATAAACGGGTACAGAAGATGCATCCATATATCGACTTTTGGGCACCTAAAAGATCGATTTTCAGTATGTTTTGGGCTTGTATATTGAAAATACTCTAACACGGAGTAGGCATGTACAGATTGCTTCTGGGACCCCAAAATATTGAATTTTCGGGTGTTTTGGGCCTGAATTTGAGATATCGACTTTGGGCACCTAAAATATCGATTTTTAGCATGTTTTGGGCATATATTTTGAAAATATTCTAGCACTGAGTAGGCATGTACAAATCGCTTCTGAACCCAAAAATATCGAATTTTCGGGTGTTTTGAGCCTGAATTGGAGATATAAACGCTTACAGAAGATGCATGCACATATCGACTTTTGGGCACCTAAAATATCGATTTTGAGCATTTTTTAGGTCTGTATCTTGAAAACATTCTAACTAGGAATAGGCATGTACAGATCGCTTCTAGAACCTAAAAATACCGAATTTTCGGGTGTTTTGATTCTGAATTTGAGATATAAACGGGTACAGAAGATGCATGCACATATCGACTTTGGACACTTAAAATATCGATTTTTAGCATGTTTTAAGCCTATATTTTGAAAACATTCTAGCAATGAGTAGGCATGTACAGATCGCTTTTGGGACCCAAAAATATCGAATTTTCGGATGTTTTAAGGTTGAATTTGGGATATAAACGGGTGCAGAAGATGCATACACATATTGACTTTAGGCACCTAAAATATCGATTTTCAGCATGTTTTGGGCAAGTAACTGAGTAGGCATGTACAGATCGCTTCTGGGACCCCAAATTATCGGATTTTCGGGTGTTTGGAACCTGAATTTGAGATATAAACGGGTACAGAAAATGCATGCACATATCGACTTTTGGGCACTTAAAATATCGATTTTCTGTATGTTTTGGACCTGTATTTTGAAAATACTCTAACACGGAGTAGGCATGTACAGATCGCTTCTGGGACCCCAAAATATCGAATTTTTTGGGTGTTTTGGGCTTGAATTTGAGATATCGACTTTGGGGACCTAAAATATCGATTTTAAGCATGTTTTGGGTCTATATTTTGAAAATATTCTAGCACTGACTAGGCATGTACAGATCGCTTCTGGGACCCCAAAATATCGAATTTTCGGGTGTTTTGAGCCTGAATTTGAGATATAAACGGGTACAGAAAATGCATGTACATACTGACTTTTGGCACCTAAAATATCGATTTTCAGCATGTTTTGTTTCTGTATTTTGAAAATACTCTAACACGGAGTAGGCATGTACAGATCCCTTCTGGGACCCAAAAATATCGAATTTTTGGGTGTTTTGAGCCTGAATTTGAGATATAAACAGGTACAGAAGATGCATGCACATATCGACTTTTGGGCACCTAATATATCGATTTTGAGCATGTTTTGGGTCTGTATCTTGAAAACATTCTAACTAGGAGTAGGCATATACAGATCGCTTCTAGGACCAAATAATACCGAATTTTCCGGTGTTTTAACATGAATTTGAGATATAAACGGGTACAGAAGATGCATGCACATATCGACTTTGGACACTTAAAATATCGATTTTTAGCATGTTTTAAGCCTATATTTTGAAAACATTCTAGCTCTAAGTAGGCATGTACAGATCGCTTCTGGGACCTAAAAATATCGAATTTTCGGGGGTTTTAAGGTTGAATTTGGGATATAAAAGGGTGCAGAAGATGCATACACCTATTGACTTTGGGCTCCAAAAATATCAATTTTCATCATGTTTTGGGCCTGTAACTGAGTAGGCATGTACAGATCGCTTCTGGGACCCCAAAATATCGAATTGTCGGGTGTTTGGAACCTGAATTTGAGATATAAACGGGTACAGAAAATGCATGCACATATCGACTTTTGGGCACTTAAAATATCGATTTTCTGTATGTTTTGGACCTGTATTTTGAAAACATTCTAGCACTGAGTAGGCATGTACAGATTGCTTCTTGGACCCGAAAATATCGAATTTTCGGGTGTTTTGAGGTTGAATTTGAGATATAAAGGAGTGCAAAAGATGCATACACATATTTACTTTGGGTACCTATAATATCGATTTTCAGCATGTTTTGGGCCTGTATTTTGAAAATACTCTAACACGGAGTGGGCATATACAGTTCGCTTCTGGGACCCCAAAATATCGAATTTTCGGGTGTTTTGGGCCTAAATTTGAGATATCGAATTTGGGCACCTAAAATATCGATTTTTAGCATGTTTTGGGCTTATATATTTAAAATATTCTATCACTAAGTAGGCATGTACAGATCACTTTTGGGACTGAAAAATATCGAATTTTCGGGAGTTTTGAGGTTGAATTTGGCATATAAACGGGTGCAGCAGATGCATACACATATTGACTTTGGTCATTTAAAATATCGATTTTCAGCATGTTTTGGGCCTGTATTTTTGAAAATACTCTAACACGGAGTAGGCAAGTACAAATCGCTTCTGGGACCCCAAACTATCGAATTTTCGGGTGTTTTGGGCCTGAATTTGAGATATCGACTTTGAGCACCTAAAATATCGATTTTTAGCATGTTTTGGGCCTATATTTTGAAAATATTCTAGCACTGAGTAGGCATGTACAGATTCCTTCTGGGACCCCAAAATATCGAATTTTCGGGGGTTTTGAGACTGAATTTGAGATATAAACGGGTACAGAAGTTGCATGCACATATCGACTTTTGGGCACCTAAAATATCAATTTTGAGCATGTTTTGGGTCTGTATATTAAAAACATTCTAACTAGGAGTATGCATGTACAGATCGCTTCTAAGACCCACAAATACCGAAATTTCGAGTGTTTTGAGGTTGAATTTGGGATATAAATGGGTGCAGAAGATGCATACACATATTGACTTTGGGTACCTAAAATATAGATTTTTAGCATGTTTTTGGCCTATATTTTGAAAATATTCTAGCACTGAGTAGGCATGTACAGATCGCTTCTGGGACCCCAAAATATCGAATTTTCGGGTGTTTGGAGCCTGAATTTGAGATATAAACGGGTACAGAAGATGCATCCACATATCGACTTTTGGGCACCTAAAAGATCGATTTTCAGTATGTTTTGGGCTTGTATATTGAAAATACTCTAACACGGAGTAGGCATGTACAGATTTCTTCTGGGACCCCAAAATATTTAATTTTCGGGTGTTTTGGGCCTGAATTTGAGATATCGACTTTGGGCACCTAAAATATCGATTTTTAGCATGTTTTGGGCATATATTTTGAAAATATTCTAGCACTGAGTAGGCATGTACAAATCGCTTCTGAAACCAAAAATATCGAATTTTCGGGTGTTTTGAGCCTGAATTTGAGATATAAACGCTAACAGAAGATGCATGCACATATCGACTTTTGGGCACCTAAAATATCGATTTTGAGCATTTTTTGGGTCTGTATCTTGAAAACATTCTAACTAGGAATAGGCATGTACAGATCGCTTCTAGAACCTAAAAATACCGAATTTTCGGGTGTTTTGATTCTGAATTTGAGATATAAACGGGTACAGAAGATGCATGCACATATCGACTTTGGACACTTAAAATATCGATTTTTAGCATGTTTTAAGCCTATATTTTGAAAACATTCTAGCAATGAGTAGGCATGTACAGATCGCTTTTGGGACCCAAAAATATCGAATTTTCGGGTGTTTTTAGGTTGAATTTGGGATATAAACGGGTGCAGAAGATGCATACACATATTGACTTTAGGCACCTAAAATATCGATTTTCAGCATGTTTTGGGCAAGTAACTGAGTAGGCATGTACAGATCGCTTCTGGGACCCCAAATTATCGAATTTTCAGGTGTTTGGAACCTGAATTTGAGATATAAACGGGTACAGAAAATGCATGCACATATCGACTTTTGGGCACTTAAAATATCGATTTTCTGTATGTTTTGGACCTGTATTTTGAAAATACTCTAACACGGAGTACGCATGTACAGATCGCTTCTGGGACCCCAAAATATCGAATTTTTTGGGTGTTTTGGGCTTGAATTTGAGATATCAACTTTGGGGACCTAAAATATCGATTTTAAGCATGTTTTGGGTCTATATTTTGAAAATATTCTAGCACTGACTAGGCATGTACAGATCGGTTCTGGGACCCCAAAATATCGAATTTTCGGGTGTTTTGAGCCTCAATTTGAGATATAAACGGGTACAGAAAATGCATGTACATACTGACTTTTGGCACCTAAAATATCGATTTTCAGCATGTTTTGTTTCTGTATTTTGAAAATACTCTAACACGGAGTAGGCATGTACAGATCCCTTCTGGGACCCAAAAATATCGAATTTTTGGGTGTTTTGAGCCTGAATTTGAGATATAAACAGGTACAGAAGATGCATGCACATATCGACTTTTGGGCACCTAATATATCGATTTTGAGCATGTTTTGGGTCTGTATCTTGAAAACATCCTAACTAGGAGTAGGCATATACAGATCGCTTCTAGGACCAAATAATACCGAATTTTCCGGTGTTTTAACATGAATTTGAGATATAAACGGGTACAGAAGATGCATGCACATATCGACTTTGGACACTTAAAATATCGATTTTTAGCATGTTTTAAGCCTATATTTTGAAAACATTCTAGCACTAAGTAGGCATGTACAGATCGCTTCTGGGACCTAAAAATATCGAATTTTCGGGGGTTTTAAGGTTGAATTTGGGATATAAAAGGGTGCAGAAGATGCATACACCTATTGACTTTTGGCTCCAAAAATATCAATTTTCATCATGTTTTGGGCCTGTAACTGAGTAGGCATGTACAGATCGCTTCTGGGACCCCAAAATATCGAATTGTCGGGTGTTTGGAACCTGAATTTGAGATATAAACGGGTACAGAAAATGCATGCACATATCGACTTTTGGACACTTAAAATATCGATTTTCTGTATGTTTTGGACCTGTATTTTGAAAATACTCTAACACGGAGTAGGCATGTACAGATCGCTTCTGGGACCCCAAAATATCGAATTTTTTGGGTGTTTTGGGCTTGAATTTGAGATATCGACTTTGGGGACCTAAAATATCGATTTTTAGCATGTTTTGGGTCTATATTTTGAAAATAATCTAGCACTGACTAGGCATGTACAGATCGCTTCTGGGACCCCAAAATATCGAATTTTCGGGTGTTTTGAGCCTGAATTTGAGATATAAACGGGTACAGAAAATGCATGCACATACTGACTTTTGGCACCTAAAATATCGATTTTCAGCATGTTTTGTTTCTGTATTTTGAAAATACTCTAACACGGAGTAGGCATGTACAGATCCCTTCTGGGACCCAAAAATATCGAATTTTTGGGTGTTTTGAGCCTGAATTTGAGATATAAACAGGTACAGAAGATGCATGCACATATCGACTTTTGGGCACCTAATATATCGATTTTGAGCATGTTTTGGGTCTGTATCTTGAAAACATTCTAACTAGGAGTAGGCATATACAGATCGCTTCTAGGACCAAATAATACCGAATTTTCCGGTGTTTTAACATGAATTTGAGATATAAACGGGTACAGAAGATGCATGCACATATCGACTTTGGACACTTAAAATATCGATTTTTAGCATGTTTTAAGCCTATATTTTGAAAACATTCTAGCTCTAAGTAGGCATGTACAGATCGCTTCTGGGACCTAAAAATATCGAATTTTCGGGGGTTTTAAGGTTGAATTTGGGATATAAAAGGGTGCAGAAGATGCATACACCTATTGACTTTGGGCTCCAAAAATATCAATTTTCATCATGTTTTGGGCCTGTAACTGAGTAGGCATGTACAGATCGCTTCTGGGACCCCAAAATATCGAATTGTCGGGTGTTTGGAACCTGAATTTGAGATATAAACGGGTACAGAAAATGCATGCACATATCGACTTTTGGGCACTTAAAATATCGATTTTCTGTATGTTTTGGACCTGTATTTTGAAAACATTCTAGCACTGAGTAGGCATGTACAGATTGCTTCTTGGACCCGAAAATATCTAATTTTCGGGTGTTTTGAGGTTGAATTTGAGATATAAAGGAGTGCAAAAGATGCATACACATATTTACTTTGGGTACCTATAATATCGATTTTCAGCATGTTTTGGGCCTGTATTTTGAAAATACTCTAACACGGAGTGGGCATATACAGTTCGCTTCTGGGACCCCAAAATATCGAATTTTCGGGTGTTTTGGGCCTAAATTTGAGATATCGAATTTGGGCACCTAAAATATCGATTTTTAGCATGTTTTGGGCTTATATATTTAAAATATTCTATCACTAAGTAGGCATGTACAGATCACTTTTGGGACTGAAAAATATCGAATTTTCGGGAGTTTTGAGGTTGAATTTGGCATATAAACGGGTGCAGCAGATGCATACACATATTGACTTTGGTCATTTAAAATATCGATTTTCAGCATGTTTTGGGCCTGTATTTTTGAAAATACTCTAACACGGAGTAGGCAAGTACAAATCGCTTCTGGGACCCCAAACTATCGAATTTTCGGGTGTTTTGGGCCTGAATTTGAGATATCGACTTTGAGCACCTAAAATATCGATTTTTAGCATGTTTTGGGCCTATATTTTGAAAATATTCTAGCACTGAGTAGGCATGTACAGATTCCTTCTGGGACCCCAAAATATCGAATTTTCGGGGGTTTTGAGACTGAATTTGAGATATAAACGGGTACAGAAGTTGCATGCACATATCGACTTTTGGGCACCTAAAATATCAATTTTGAGCATGTTTTGGGTCTGTATATTAAAAACATTCTAACTAGGAGTATGCATGTACAGATCGCTTCTAAGACCCACAAATACCGAAATTTCGAGTGTTTTGAGGTTGAATTTGGGATATAAATGGGTGCAGAAGATGCATACACATATTGACTTTGGGTACCTAAAATATAGATTTTTAGCATGTTTTTGGCCTATATTTTGAAAATATTCTAGCACTGAGTAGGCATGTACAGATCGCTTCTGGGACCCCAAAATATCGAATTTTCGGGTGTTTGGAGCCTGAATTTGAGATATAAACGGGTACAGAAGATGCATCCACATATCGACTTTTGGGCACCTAAAAGATCGATTTTCAGTATGTTTTGGGCTTGTATATTGAAAATACTCTAACACGGAGTAGGCATGTACAGATTTCTTCTGGGACCCCAAAATATTTAATTTTCGGGTGTTTTGGGCCTGAATTTGAGATATCGACTTTGGGCACCTAAAATATCGATTTTTAGCATGTTTTGGGCATATATTTTGAAAATATTCTAGCACTGAGTAGGCATGTACAAATCGCTTCTGAAACCAAAAATATCGAATTTTCGGGTGTTTTGAGCCTGAATTTGAGATATAAACGCTAACAGAAGATGCATGCACATATCGACTTTTGGGCACCTAAAATATCGATTTTGAGCATTTTTTGGGTCTGTATCTTGAAAACATTCTAACTAGGAATAGGCATGTACAGATCGCTTCTAGAACCTAAAAATACCGAATTTTCGGGTGTTTTGATTCTGAATTTGAGATATAAACGGGTACAGAAGATGCATGCACATATCGACTTTGGACACTTAAAATATCGATTTTTAGCATGTTTTAAGCCTATATTTTGAAAACATTCTAGCAATGAGTAGGCATGTACAGATCGCTTTTGGGACCCAAAAATATCGAATTTTCGGGTGTTTTTAGGTTGAATTTGGGATATAAACGGGTGCAGAAGATGCATACACATATTGACTTTAGGCACCTAAAATATCGATTTTCAGCATGTTTTGGGCAAGTAACTGAGTAGGCATGTACAGATCGCTTCTGGGACCCCAAATTATCGAATTTTCAGGTGTTTGGAACCTGAATTTGAGATATAAACGGGTACAGAAAATGCATGCACATATCGACTTTTGGGCACTTAAAATATCGATTTTCTGTATGTTTTGGACCTGTATTTTGAAAATACTCTAACACGGAGTACGCATGTACAGATCGCTTCTGGGACCCCAAAATATCGAATTTTTTGGGTGTTTTGGGCTTGAATTTGAGATATCAACTTTGGGGACCTAAAATATCGATTTTAAGCATGTTTTGGGTCTATATTTTGAAAATATTCTAGCACTGACTAGGCATGTACAGATCGGTTCTGGGACCCCAAAATATCGAATTTTCGGGTGTTTTGAGCCTCAATTTGAGATATAAACGGGTACAGAAAATGCATGTACATACTGACTTTTGGCACCTAAAATATCGATTTTCAGCATGTTTTGTTTCTGTATTTTGAAAATACTCTAACACGGAGTAGGCATGTACAGATCCCTTCTGGGACCCAAAAATATCGAATTTTTGGGTGTTTTGAGCCTGAATTTGAGATATAAACAGGTACAGAAGATGCATGCACATATCGACTTTTGGGCACCTAATATATCGATTTTGAGCATGTTTTGGGTCTGTATCTTGAAAACATCCTAACTAGGAGTAGGCATATACAGATCGCTTCTAGGACCAAATAATACCGAATTTTCCGGTGTTTTAACATGAATTTGAGATATAAACGGGTACAGAAGATGCATGCACATATCGACTTTGGACACTTAAAATATCGATTTTTAGCATGTTTTAAGCCTATATTTTGAAAACATTCTAGCACTAAGTAGGCATGTACAGATCGCTTCTGGGACCTAAAAATATCGAATTTTCGGGGGTTTTAAGGTTGAATTTGGGATATAAAAGGGTGCAGAAGATGCATACACCTATTGACTTTTGGCTCCAAAAATATCAATTTTCATCATGTTTTGGGCCTGTAACTGAGTAGGCATGTACAGATCGCTTCTGGGACCCCAAAATATCGAATTGTCGGGTGTTTGGAACCTGAATTTGAGATATAAACGGGTACAGAAAATGCATGCACATATCGACTTTTGGACACTTAAAATATCGATTTTCTGTATGTTTTGGACCTGTATTTTGAAAATACTCTAACACGGAGTAGGCATGTACAGATCGCTTCTGGGACCCCAAAATATCGAATTTTTTGGGTGTTTTGGGCTTGAATTTGAGATATCGACTTTGGGGACCTAAAATATCGATTTTTAGCATGTTTTGGGTCTATATTTTGAAAATAATCTAGCACTGACTAGGCATGTACAGATCGCTTCTGGGACCCCAAAATATCGAATTTTCGGGTGTTTTGAGCCTGAATTTGAGATATAAACGGGTACAGAAAATGCATGCACATACTGACTTTTGGCACCTAAAATATCGATTTTCAGCATGTTTTGTTTCTGTATTTTGAAAATACTCTAACACGGAGTAGGCATGTACAGATCCCTTCTGGGACCCAAAAATATCGAATTTTTGGGTGTTTTGTGCCTGAATTTGAGATATAAACAGGTACAGAAGATGCATGCACATATCGACTTTTGGGCACCTAATATATCGATTTTGAGCATGTTTTGGGTCTGTATCTTGAAAACATTCTAACTAGGAGTAGGCATATACAGATCGCTTCTAGGACCAAATAATACCGAATTTTCCGGTGTTTTAACATGAATTTGAGATATAAACGGGTACAGAAGATGCATGCACATATCGACTTTGGACACTTAAAATATCGATTTTTAGCATGTTTTAAGCCTATATTTTGAAAACATTCTAGCACTAAGTAGGCATGTACAGATCGCTTCTGGGACCTAAAAATATCGAATTTTCGGGGGTTTTAAGGTTGAACTTGGGATATAAAAGGGTGCATAAGATGCATACACCTATTGACTTTGGGCTCCAAAAATATCAATTTTCATCATGTTTTGGGCCTGTAACTGAGTAGGCATGTACAGATCGTTTCTGGGACCCCAAAATATCGAATTGTCGGGTGTTTGGAACCTGAATTTGAGATATAAACGGGTACAGAAGATGCATGCACATATCGACTTTTGGGCACTTAAAATATAGATTTTCTGTATGTTTTGGGCCTGTATTTTGAAAATACTCTAACACGGAGTAAGCATGTACAGATCGCTTCTGGGACCCCAAAATATCGAATTTTCGGGTGTTTTGGGCTTGAATTTGAGATATCGACTTTAGGAATCTAAAATATCGATTTTTTAGCATGTTTTTGGTCTGTATCTTGAAAACATTCTAACTAGGCGTAGGCATATACAGATCAGTTCTAGGACCAAAAAATACCAAATTTTCGCGTGTTTTGAGCATGAATTTGAGATATAAACGGGTACAGAAGATGCATGCACATAATGACTTTGGACACTTAAAATATCGATTTTTAGCATGTTTTGAGCATATATTTTGAAAACATTCTAGCACTGAGTAGGCATGTACAGATCGCTTCTTGGACCCGAAAATATCGAATTTTCGGGTGTTTTGAGGTTGAATTTGAGATATAAACGGGTGCAGAAGATGCATACACATATTGACTTTGGTCACCTAAAATATCGATTTTCAGCATGTTTTGGGCCTGTATTTTGAAAATACTCTAACACGGAGTAGGCAAGTACAGATTGCTTCTGGGACCAAAAAATATCGAATTTTCGGGTGTTTTGAGCCTGAATTTGAGATATAAACGGGTACAGAAGATGCATCCACATATCGACTTTTGGGCACCTAAAAGATCTATTTTCAGTATGTTTTGGGCCTGTATATTGAAAATACTCTAACACGGAGTAGGCATGTACAGATCGCTTCTGGGACCCAAAAATATCGAATTTTCGGGTGTTTTGAGGTTGAATTTGAGATATAAAAGTGTGCAGAAGATGCATACACATATTGACTTTGGGCACCTAAAATATCGATTTTCAGCATGTTTTTGGGCCTGTATCTGAGTAGGCATGTACAGATCGCTTCTGGGACCCCAAAATATCGAATTTTCGGGTGTTTTGAGCCTGAATTTGAGATAAAAACGGGTACAGAAGATGCATCAACATATCGACTTTTGTGCATCTAAAAGATCGATTTTCAGTATGTTTTGGGCCTGTATATTAAAAATACTCTAACACGGAGTAGGCATGTACAGATCGCTTCAGGGACCCCAAAATATCGAATTTTCGGGTGTTTTGGGCCTGAATTTGAGATATAGACTTTGGGCACCTAAAAAATCGATTTTCAGCATGTTTTGGGCCTGTATTTTGAAAATACTCTAACACGGAGTATGCATGTACAGATCGCTTCTGGAACCCCAAAATATCGAACTTTCGGGTGTTTTGAGCCTGAATTTGAGATATAAACAGGTACTGAAGATGCATGCACATATCGACTTTTGGGCACCTAAAATATCGATTTTGAGCATGTTTTCGGTCTGTATCTTGAAAACATTCTAACTAGGACTAGGCATGTACAGAACGCTTGTAGGACCAAAAAAAAACAAATTTTCGGGTATTTTGAGCCTGAATTTGAGATATAAACGGGTACAGAAGATGCATCCACATATCGACTTTTGGGCACTTAAAAGATCGATTTTCAGTATGTTTTGGGCCTGTATATTAAAAATACTCTAACACGGAGTAGGCATGTACAGATCGCTTCTGGGACCCCAAAATATAGAATTTTCGGGCGTTTTGGGCATGAATTTGAGATATCGACTTTGTGCACCTTAAATATCGATTTTTAACATGTTTTGGGCCTATATTTTGAAAATATTCTAGCACTGAGTAGGCATGTACAGATCGCTTGTGGGACCCCAAAATATCGAATTTTCAGGTGTTTTGAGCCTGAATTTGAGATATAAACGGGTACTGAAGATGCATGCACATATCGACTTTTGGGCACCTAAAATGTCGATTTTGAGCATGTTTTCGGTCTGTATCTTGAAAACATTCTAACTAGGAGTAGGCATATACAGATCACTTCTAGGACCCAAAAATTCCGAATTTTCGGGTGTTTTGGGCCTGAATTTGAGATATAAACGGGTACAGAAGATGCATGCACATATCGACTTTTGGGCACCTAAAATATCGAATTTGAGCATGTTTTGGGTCTGTATCTTGAAAACATTTTAACTAGGAATAGGCATGTGCAGATCGCTTCTAGAACCTAAAAATACCGAATTTTCGGGTGTTTTGATCCTGAATTTGAGATATAAAAGGGTACAGAAGATGCATGCACATATCGACTTTGTACACTTAAAATATCGATTTTTAGCATGTTTTAAGCCTATATTTTGAAAACATTCTAGCAATGAGTAGGCATGTACAGATCGCTTCTGGGACCAAAAAATATCGAATTTTCGGGGGTTTTAAGGTTGAATTTGGGATATAAACGGGTGAAGAAGATGCATAAACATATTGACTTTGGGCACCTAAAATATCGATTTTCAGCATGTTTTGGGCAAGTAACTGAGTAGGCATGTACAGATCGCTTCTGGGACCCCAAAATATCGAATTTTCGGGTGTTTGGAACCTGAATTTGAGATATGAACGGGTACAGAAGATGCATGCACATATCGACTTTTGGGCACTTAAAATATCGATTTTCTGTATGTTTTGGACCTGTATTTTGAAAATACTCTAACACGGAGTAGGCATGTACAGATCGCTTTTGGGACCCCAAAATATCGAATTTTCGGGTGTTTTGGGCTTGAATTTGAGATATCGACTTTGGGGACCTAAAATATCTATTTTAGCATGTTTTGGGTCTATATTTTGAAAATATTCTAGCACTGAGTAGGCATGTACAGATCGCTTCTGGGACCCCAAAATATCGAATTTTCGGGTGTTTTGAGCCTGAATTTGAGATATAAACGGGTACAGAAGATGCATGCACATATTGACTTTGGACACTTAAAATATCGATTTTTAGCATGTTTTGAGCATATATTTTAAAAACATTCTAGCACTGATTAGGCATGTACAGATCGCTTCTGGTACCCAAAAATATCGACTTTTCGGGTGTTTTGAGGTTGAATTTGAGATATAAAGGAGTGCAAAAGATGCATACACATATTGACTTTGGGTACCTATAATATCGATTTTCAGCATGTTTTGGGCCTATATTTTGAAAATACTCTAACACGGAGTGGGCATGTACAGTTCGCTTCTGGGACCCCAAAAAATCGAATTTTCGGGTGTTTTTAGCCTAAATTTGAGATATCGAATTTGGGCACCTAAAATATCGATTTTTAGTATGTTTTGGGCCAATATATTTAAAATATTCTATCACTAAGTAGGCATGTACAGATCACTTCTGGGACCCAAAAATATCGAATTTTCGGGAGTTTTGAGCCTGAATATGAGATATAAACCGGTACAGAAGATGCATGCACATATCGACTTTGGACACTTAAAATATCGATTTTTAGCATGTTTTGAGCCTATAGTTTGAAAACATTCTAGCACTGAGTAGTCATGTACAGATCGCTTCTGAGATCCAAAAATATCGAATTTTCGGGTGTTTTGAGGTTGAATTTGGCATATAAACGGGTGCAGCAGATGCATACACATATTGACTTTGGTCATTTAAAATATTGATTTTCAGCATTTCTTGGGCCTGTATTTTTGAAAATACTCTAATACGGAGTAGGAAAGTACAAATCGCTTCTGGGACCCAAAAATATCGAATTTTCGGGTTTTTGGAGCCTGAATTTGAGATATAAACAGGTACAGAAGATGTATCCACATATCGACTTTTGGTCACCTAAAAGATCGATTTTCAGCATGTTTTTGGGCCTGTATCTGAGTAGGCATGTACAGATCGCTTCTGGGACCCAAAAATATCGAATTTTCGGGTGTTTGGTGCCTTAATTTGAGATAAAAACGGGTACAGAAGATGCATCAACATATCGACTTTTGGGCATCTAAAAGATCGATTTTCAGTATATTTTGGGCCTGTATATTAAAAATACTCTAACACGGAGTAGGCATGTACAGATCGCTTCAGGGACCCCAAAATGTCGAATTTTCGGTTGTTTTGGGCCAGAATTTGAGATATAGACTTTAGGCACCTAAAATATCGATTTTCAGCATGTTTTGGGCCTGTATTTTGAAAATACTCTAACACAGAGTAGGCATGTACAGATCGCTTCTGGAACCCCAAAATATCGAACTTTCGGGTGTTTTGAGCCTGAATTTGAGATATAAACAGGTACTGAAGATGCATGCACACATCGACTTTTGGGCACCTAAAATATCGATTTTGAGCATGTTTTGGGTCTGTATCTCGAAAACATTCTAACTAGGACTAGGCATGTACAGAACGCTTCTAGGACCCAAAAATACCGAATTTTCGGGTGTTTTGAGCCTGAATTTGAGATATAAACGGGTTCAGAAGATGCATGCACATATCGACTTTTGGGCACCTAAAATGTCGATTTTGAGCATGTTTTCGGTCTGTATCTTGAAAACATTCTAACTAGGAGAAGGCATGTACAGATCGCTTCTAGGACCCAAAAATTCCGAATTTTCGGGTGTTTTGAGCCTGAATTTGAGATATAAACGGGTACAGAAGATGCATGCACATATTGACTCTGGGCACCTAAAATATCGATTTTCAGCATGTTTTGGGCCTGCATGTTGAAAATACTCTTACACGGAGTAGGCATATACAGATCGCTTCTGGGAGCCCAAAATATCAATTTTTCGGGTGTTTTCTGCCTGAATTTGAGATATCGACTTTGAGCACCTAAAATATCGATTTTCAGCATGCTTTTGAGCCTGTATTTTGAAAATACTCTAACACGGAGTAGGCATGTACAGATCGCTTCTGGAACCCCCAAATATCGAATTTTCGGGTGTTTTGAGCCTGAATTTGAGATATAAACAGGTATTGAAGATGCACGCACATATCGACTTTTGGGCACCTAAAATATCGATTTTGAGCATGTTTTGGGTCTGTATCTTGAAAACATTCTAACTAGAAGTAGGCATGTACAGATCGCTTCTAGGACCCAAAAAACACTGAATTTTCGGGTGTTTTGAGCATGAATTTGAGATATCGACTTTGGGCACCTAAAATATCGATTTTTAGCATGTTTTGGGCCTATATTTTGAAAATATTCTAGCACTGAGTAGGCATGTACAGATTGCTTCTGGGACCTCAAAATATCGAATTTTCAGGGGTTTTGAGACTGAATTTGAGATATAAACGGGTACAGAAGTTGCATGCACATATCGACTTTTGGGCACCTAAAATATCAATTTTGAGCATGTTTTGGGTCTGTATATTAAAAACATTCTAACTAGGAGTATGCATGTACAGATCGCTTCTAAGACCCACAAATACCGAAATTTCGAGTGTTTTGAGGTTGAATTTGGGATATGAACGGGTGCAGAAGATGCATGCACATATTGACTTTGGGCACCTAAAATATAGATTTTTAGCATGTTTTGGGCCTGTATCTAAGTAGGCATGTACAGATCGCTTCTGGGACACCAAAATATCGAATTTTCGGGTGTTTTGAGCCTGAATTTGATATATAAACGGGTACAGAATATGCATGCACATATCGAATTTTAGGCACCTAAAATATCGATTTTCAGCATGTTTTGGGCCTGTATTTTGAAAATACTCTAACACGGAGTAGGCAAGTACAGATTGCTTCTGGGACACCAAAATATCGAATTTTCGGGTGTTTTGAGCCTGAATTTGAGATATAAACGGGTACAGAAGATGCATCCACATATCGACTTTTGGGCACCTAAAAGATCTATTTTCAGTATGTTTTAGGCGTGTATATTGAAAATACTCTAACACGGAGTAGGCATGTACAGATCGCTTCTGGGACCCAAAAATATCGAATTTTCGGGTGTTTTGAGGTTGAATTTGAGATATAAACGAGTGCAGAAGATGCATACACATATTGACTTTGGGCACCTAAAATATCGATTTTCAGCATTTTTTGGGCCTGTATCTGAGTAGGTATGTACAGATCGCTTCTGGGACCCCAAAATATCGAATTTTCGGGTGTTTGGAGCCTTAATTTGAGATAAAAACGGGTACAGAAGATGCATCAACATATCGACTTTTGGGCATCTAAAAGATCGATTTTCAGTATGTTTTGGGCCTGTATATTAAAAATACTCAAACACGGAGTAGGCATGTACAGATCGCTTCAGGGACCCCAAAATATCGATTTTTCGGGTGTTTTGGGCCTGAATTTGAGATATAGACTTTAGGCACCTAAAATATCGATTTTCAGCATGTTTTGGGCCTGTATTTTGAAAATACTCTAACACAGAGTAGGCATGTACAGATCGCTTCTGGAACCCCAAAATATCGAACTTTCGGGTGTTTTGAGCCTGAATTTGAGATATAAACAGGTACTGAAGATGCATGCACATATCGACTTTTGGGTACCTAAAATATCGATTTTGAGCATGTTTTGAGTCTGTATCTTGAAAACATTCTAACTAGGACTAGGCATGTACAGAACGCTTCTAGGACCCAAAAATACCGAATTTTCGGGTGTTTTGAGCCTAAATTTGAGATATAAACGGGTACAGAAGATGCATCCACATATCGACTTTTGGGCACTTAAAATATCGATTTTTAGCATGTTTTAAGCCTATATTTTGAAAAGATTCTAGCACTGAGTAGGCATGTACAGATCGCTTCTGGAACCCCAAAATATCGAATTTTTGGGTGTTTTGAGCTTGAATTTGAGATATAAACGGGTACAGAAGATGCATGGACATATCGACTTTGGACACTAAAAAGATCGATTTTCAGTATGTTTTGGGCCTGTTTATTAAAAATACTCTAACACGGAGTAGGCATGTACAGATCGCTTCTGGGACCCCAAAATATCGAATTTTCGGGTGTTTTGGGCCTGAATTTGAGATATCGACTTTGTGCACCTTAAATATCTATTTTTACCATGTTTTGGGCCTATATTTTGAAAATATTCTAGCACTGAGTAGGCATATACAGATAGCTTCTGGGACCCCAAAATATCGAATTTTCGGGTGTTTTGACTCTGAATTTGAGATATAAAAGGGTACAGAACATGCATGCACATATCGACTTTGGGCACCTAAAATATCGATTTTCAGCATGTTTTGGGCCTGTATCTGAGTAGGACTGTACAGATCGCTTCTGGGACCCAAAAATATCAAATTTTCGGGTGTTTGGAACCTGAATTTGAGAAATAAACGGGTACAGAAGATGCATGGAAATATCGACTTTGGACACTAAAAAGATCGATTTTCAGTATGTTTGGGGCCTGTTTATTAAAAATACTCTAACACGGAGTAGGCATGTACAGATCGCTTCTGGGACCCCAAAATATCGATTTTTCGGGTGTTTTGGGGCTGAATTTGAGATATCGACGTTGGGCACCTAAAATATCGATTTTTAGCATGTTTTGGGCATATATTTTGAAAATATTCTAGCACTGAGTAGGCATGTACATATCGCTTCTTGGACCCCAAAATATCGAATTTTCGGGTGTTTTAAGCCTGAATTTGAGATATAAACGGGTACAGAAGATGCATGCACGTATTGACTTTTGGGCACCTAAAAGATCGATTTTCAGTATGTTTTGGGCCTGTATATTGAAAATACTCTAACACGGAGTAGGCATGTACAGATCGCTTCTGGGACCCCAAAATATCGAATTTTCAGGTGTTTTGAGCCTGAATTTGAGATATAAACGGGTACAGAAGATGCATGCACGTATCGACTTTTTACACTTAAAATATCGATTTTTAGCATGTTTTGAGCCTGTATTTTGAAAATACTCTAACATGGAGTAGGAAAGTACAAATCGCTTCTGGGACCCCAAAATATCGAATTTTCGGGTGTTTGGAGCCTGAATTTGAGATATAAACGCGTACAGAAGATGCATCCACATATCGACTTTTGGGCATCTAAAAGATCGATTTTCAGTATGTTTTGGGCCTGTATCTTGACAATATTCTAACTAGGAATAGGCATGTACAGATCGCTTCAGGGACCCCAAAATATCGAATTTTCGGGTGTTTTGGAACTGCATTTGAGATATCGACTTTGGGCACCTTAAATATCGATTTTTACCATGTTTTGGGCCTATATTTTGAAAATATTCTAGCACTGAGTAGGCATGTACAGATCGCTTCAGGGACCCAAAAATATCGAATTTTCGGGTGTTTTGAGGTTGAATTTGGGATATAAACGGGTGCAGAAGATGCATACATATATTGACTTTGGGCACCTGAAATATCGATTTTCAGCATGTTTTGGGCCTGTATCTGAGTAGGACTGTACAGATCGCTTCTGGGACCCAAAAATATCGAATTTTCGGGTGTTTGGAACCTGAATTTGAGAAATAAACGGGTACAGAAGATGCATGGATATATCGACTTTGGAAACTAAAATGATCGATTTTCAGTATGTTTTGGGCCTGCTTATTGAAAATACTCTAACACGGAGTAGGCATATACAGATCGCTTCTGGGACCCCAAAATATCGATTTTTCGGGTGTTTTGGGCCTGAATTTGAGATATCGACTTTGGGCACCTAAAATATCGATTTTTAGCATGTTTTGGGCATATATTTTGAAAATATTCTAGCACTGAGTAGGCATGTACAGATCGCTTCATGGACCCCAAAATATCGAATTTTCGGGTGTTTTGAGCCTGAATTTGAGATATAAACGGGTACAGAAGATGCATGCACGTATTGACTTTTGGGCACCTAAAAGATCGATTTTCAGTATGTTTTGGGCCTATATTTTGAAAATATTCTTGCACTGAGTAGGCATGTACAGATCGCTTCTGGGACCCCAAAATATCGAATAATCGGGTGTTTTGAGCCTGAATTTGAGATATAAACGGGTACAGAAAATGCATGCACATATTGACTTTGGGCACCAAAAATATCGATTTTCAGCATGTTTTGGGCCTGCATTTTCAAAATACTCTAACACGGAGTAGGCATGTACAGATCGCTTTTAGGACCCCAAAATATCGAATTTTCAGGTGTTTTGAGCCTGAATTTGAGATATAAACGGGTACAGAAGATGCATGCACGTTTCGACTTTTTACACTTAAAATATCGATTTTTAGCATGTTTTGAGCCTGTATTTTGAAAATACTCTAACATGGTGTAGGCAGGTACAAATCGCTTATGGGACCCTAAAATATTGAATTTTCGGGTGTTTGGAGCCTGAATTTGAGATATAAACGGGTACAGAAGATGCATCCACATATCGACTTTTGGGCACCTAAAAGATCGATTTTCAGTATGTTTTGGGCCTGTATATTGAAAATACTCTAACACGGAGTAGGCATGTACAGATCGCTTCTGGGACCCCAAAATATCGATTTTTCGGGTGTTTTGGGCCTGAATTTGAGATATCGACTTTAGGCACCTAAAATATCGATTTTTAGCATGTTTTGGGCATATATTTTGAAAATATTCTAGCACTGAGTAGGCATGTACAGATCGCTTCTGGGACCCCAAAACATCGAATTTTCGGGTGTTTTGAGCCTGAATTTGAGATATAAACGGGTACAGAAGATGAATTCACTTATCGACTTTTGGGCACCTTAAATATCGATTTTGAGCATGTTTTGGGTCTGTATCTTGACAATATTCTAACTAGGAATAGGCATGTACAGATCGCTTCTAGGACCCAAAAATACCAATTTTTTCGGGTGTTTTGAGCCTGAATTTGAGATATAAACAGGTACTGATGATGCATGCACTTATCGACTTTTGGGCACCTAAAATATCGATTTTGAGCATGTTTTGGGTCTGTATCTTGAAAACATTCTAACTAGAAGTAGGCATGTACAGATCCCTTCTAGGACCCAAAAATACCGAATTTTCGGGTGTTTTGAGCCTGAATTTGAGATATAAACGGGTACAGAAGATGAATTCACTTATCGACTTTTGGGCACCTTAAATATCGATTTTGAGCATGTTTTGGGTCTGTATCTTGACAATATTCTAACTAGGAATAGGCATGTACAGATCGCTTCTAGGACCCAAAAATACCAATTTTTTCGGGTGTTTTGAGCCTGAATTTGAGATATAAACGGGTACAGAAGATGAATGCACATATCGACTTTGGACACTTAAAATATCGATTTTTAGCATGTTTTAAGCCTATATTTTGAAAACATGCTAGCACTGGGTAGCCATGTACAGATCGCTTCTGGGACCCAAATATATCGAATTTTCGGGTGTTTTGAGGTTGAATTTGGGATATAAACGGGTGCAGAAGATGTATACACATAGTGACTTTGGGCTCCTAAAATATCGATTTTCATCATGTTTTGGGGCTGTAACTGAGTAGGCATGTACAGATCGCTTCTGGGACCCCAAAAAATCGAATTTCCGGGTCTTTGGAACCTGAATTTGAAATATAAACGGGTACAGAAGATGCATGCACATATCGACTTTTGGGCACTTAAAATATCGATTTTCTGTATGTTTTGGACCTGTATATTGAAAATACTCTAACACAGGGTAGGCATGTACACATCGCTTCTGGGACCCCAAAATATCGAATTTTCGGGTGTTTTGGGCCTAAATTTGAGATATCGAATTTGGGCACCTAAAATATCGATTTTTAGCATGTTTTGTCCCTATATTTTTAAAATATTCTATCACTAAGTAGGCATGTACAGATCACTTCTGGGACCCAAAAATATCGAATTTTCAGGTGTTTTGAGGTTGAATTTGGCATATAAACGGGTGCAGAAGATGCATACACATATTGACTTTGGTCACTTAAAATATCGATTTTCAGCATGTTTTGGGCCTGTATTTTGAAAATACTCTAACACGGAGTGGGCTAGTACAAATCGCTTCTGGGACCCAAAAATATCGAATTTTCGGGTGTTTGGAGCCTGAATTTGAGATATAAACGGGTACAGAAGATGTATCCACATATCGACTTTTGGGCACCTAAAAGATCGATTTTCAGTATGTTTTGGGCCTGTATATTGAAAATACTCTAACACGGAGTAGTTATGTACAGATCGCTTCTGGGACCCCAAAATATCGAATTTTCGGGTGTTTTGGGCCTGAATTTGAGATAACGACTTTGGGCACCTAAAATATCGATTTTTAGCATGTGTTCGGCCTATATTTTGAAAATATTCTACCACTGAGTAGGCATGTACAGATCGCTTCTGGGACCCCAAAATATCGAATTTTCGGGTGTTTTGAGCCTGAATTTGAGATATAAACAGGTACTGAAGATGCATGCACATATCGACTTTTAGGCACCTAAAATATCGATTTTGAGCATGTTTTGGGCCTGTATCTTGAAAACATTCTAGCCCTGAGTAGGCATGTACAGATCGGTTATGGGACCCAAAAATATCGAATTTTCGGGGGTTTTGAGCCTGAATTTGAAATATAAACGGGTATAGAAGATTCATGCACATATCGACTTTTGGGCACCTAAATTATCGATTTTGAGCTTGTTTTGGGTCTGTACCTTGAAAATATTCTAACTAAGAGTAGGCATGTACAGATCGCTTCTAGGACCCAAAAATACCGAATTTTCGGGTGTTTTGATCCTGAATTTGAGATATAAACGGGTACAGAAGATGCATGCACATATCGACTTTGGACACTTAAAATATCGATTTTTAGAATGTTTTGAGTCTATGTTTTGAAAATATTCGAGATATAAACGAGTACAGAAGATGCACGCACATATTGACTTTGGGCACCTAAAATATCGATTTTCAGCATGTTTTGGGCCTGTATTTTGAAATTACTCTAACACGGAGTAGGCATGTACAGATCGCTTCTGAGACCCCAAGATATCGAATTTTCGGGTGTTTCGAACATAAATTTAAAATATAAACGGGTTCTGAAGATGCATGCACAAATCGACTTTTGGGCACCTAAATTATCGATTTTGAGCATGTTTTGGTCTGTATTTTGAAAACATTCTAACTAGGAGTAGGCATGTACAGATCACTTCTAGTACCCAAAAATATCGAAGTTTTGGGTGTTTTGAGCCTGAATTTGAGATATAAACGGGTACAGAAGATGCATGCACATATCGACTTTGGACACTTAAAATATCGATTTTTAGCATGTTTTAAGGCTATTTTTTGAAAACATTCAAGCACTTAGTAGGCATGTACAAATCGCTTCTGGGACCCAAAAATATCGAATTTTCGGATGTTTTGAAGTTGAATTTGGGATATATACGCGTGAAGAAGACGCATACACATATTGACTTTGGGCACCTAAAATATCGATTTTCATCATGTTTTGGGCCTGTATCTAAGTAGGCATTTACAGATAGGTTAAGGGACCCAAAATATCGAAATTTCAGGTGTTTGGAGCCTGAATTTGAGATATAAACGGGTACAGAAGATGCATGCACATATCGACTTTTGAGTACCTAAAAGATCGATTTTCAGTATGTTTTGGGCATGTATTTTGAAAATACTCTAACTCGGAGTAGGCATGTACAGATTGCTTCTGGGACCCCAAAATATCGAATTTTCGGGTGTTTTGGGCCTGAATTTGTGATATCGACTTTGGGCACCTAAAATATAAATTTTTAGCATGTTTTGGGCCTATATTTTGAAAATATTCTAGCACTGAGTAGGCATTTACAGATCGCTCCTGGGACCCAAAAATATCGAATTTTCGGGTGTTTTGAGGTGGAATTTGTGATATAAACGGGTGCAGAAGATGCATACACATATTGACTTTGGGAACCAAAAATATCGATTTTCAGCATGTTTTGGGCCTGTATCTGAGAAGGCATGTACAGATCGCCTATAGAACCCCAAAATATCGAATTTTCGGGTGTTTCGAACATGAATTTGAAATATAAACGGGTACAGAAGATGCATGCACATATCGACTTTCGGGCAATTAAAAGATCGATTTTCAGTATGTTTTTGGCCTTTCTTTTGAAAATATTCTCACACGGAGTAGGCTTGTACAGATATCTTCTGGGCCCCAAAATATCGAATTTTCGGGTGTTTTGGGCCTGAATTTGAGATATCGACTTTGGGCACCTAAAATGTCGATTTTTAGCATGTTTTGGGCCTAGATTTTGAAAATATTCAAGCACTGAGTACGCATGTACAAATCGCTTCTGGGACCCAATAATATCGATTTTTCGGGTTTTTTGAGCCTGAATTTGAGATATAAACGGGTACTGAAGATGCATGCACTTATCGACTTTTGGGCACCTAAAATATCGATTTTGAGCATGTTTTGGTCTGTATTTTGAAAACATTCTAACTAGGAGTAGGCATGTACAGATCGCTTCAGGGACACAAAAATATCGAATTTTCGGGTGTTTTGAGGTTGAATTTGGGATATAAACGCGTGCAGAAGATGCTACACATATTGACTTTGGGCAATTAAAATATCGGTTTTCAGCATGTTTTGGGCCTGTATCTGAGTAGGCATGTACAGATCGCTTCTAGAACCCCAAAATATCGAATTTTCGGGTGTTTGGAGCATGAATTTCAGATATAAACGGGTACAGAAGATGCATGCAAATATCGACTTTTGGGCACCTAAAAGATCGATTTTCAGTATGTTTTTGGCCTTTCTTTTGAAAATACTCTAACACGGAGTAGGCTTGTAAAGATATCTTCTGGGCCCCAAAATATCGAATTTTCGGTTGTTTTGGGCCTGAATTTGAGATATCGACTTTGGGCACCTAAAATAACGATTTTTAGCATGTTTTGGGCCTAGATTTTGAAAATATTCAAGCACTGAGTACGCATGTACAATTCGCTTCTGGGACCCCATAACATAGATTTTTCGGGTGTTTTGAGCCTGAATTTGAGATATAAACGGGTACAGAAGATGCACGCACATATTTACTTAGGGAACCTAAAATATCGATTTTCAGCATGTTTTGGGCATGTATTTTGAAAATACTCTAACACGGAGTAGGCATGTACAGATCGCTTCTGGGACCCCAAAATATTGAATTTTCGGGTGTTTTGGGCCTGAATTTGAGATATCGACTTTGGGGACCTAAAATAAAAAAAATTAGCATGTTTTGGGCCTATATTTTGAAAATATTCTAGCACTGAGTAGGCATTTACAGATCGCTCCTGGTACCCCAAAAAATCGAATTTTCGGGTGTTTTAAGCCTGAATTTGAGATATAAACGGTTACAGAAGATGCATGCACATATCGACTTTGGACACTTAAAATATCGATTTTTAGCATGTTTTGAGCCTATATTTTGAAAATATTCTAGCACTGAGTACGTATGTACAAATCGCTTCTGGGACCCCATAATATCGATTTTTCAGGTGTTTTGAGCCTGAATTTGAGATATAAACGGCTACAAAAGATGCACGCACATATTGACTTTGGGCACCTAAAATATCGATTTTCAGCATGTTTTGGGCCTGTATTTTGAAATTACTCTAACACGGACTAGGCATGTACAGATCGCTTCTTGGACCCCAAAATATCGAATTTTCGGGTGTTTTGAACATGAATTTGAAATATAAACGGGTACTGAAGATGCATGCACATATCGACTTTTGGGCACCTAAAATATCGATTTTTAACATGTTTTGGTCTGTATTTTGAAAACATTCTAACTAGGAGTAGGCATGTACAGATCACTTCTAGGACCCAAAAATACCGAAGTTTCGGGTGTTTTGAGCCTGAATTTGAGATATAAACGGGAACAGAAGATGCATGCACATATTGACTTTGGGCACCTAAAATATCGATTTTCAGCATTTTTTCGGCCTGTATCTAAGTAGGGATGTACAGATAGGTTATGGGACCGAAAAATATCGAATTTTCAGGTGTTTGGAGCCTGAATTTGAGATATAAACGGGTACAGAAGATGCATGCACATATTGACTTTTGAGTACCTAAAAGATCGATTTTCAGTATGTTTTGGGCATGTATTTTGAAAATACTCTAACACGGAGTAGGCATGTACAGATCGCTTCTGGGACCCCAAAATATCGAATTTTCGGGTGTTTTGGGCCTTAATTTGAGATATGGACTTTGGGCACCTAAAATATAAATTTTTAGCATGTTTTGTGCCTATATTTTGAAAATATTCTAGCACTGAATAGGCATTTACAGATAGCTTCAGGGACCCCAAAATATCGAATTTTCGGGCGTTTTGAGCCTGAATTTGAGATATAAACGGTTACAGAAGATGCATGCACATATCGACTTTTGGGCACCTAAAATATCGAATATGAGCATGTTTTGGGTCTGTATCTTGAAAATATCCCAACTAGGAGTAGGCATGTAATGATCGCTTCTAGGACCCCAAAATACCAAATTTTCGGGTGTTTTGAGCCTCAATTTGAGATATAAACGGGTACAGAAGATGCATGCACATATCGACTTTGGACACTTAAAATATCGATTTTTAGCATGTTTTAAGCCTATATTTTGAAAACATTCTAGCACTGAGTAGACATGTACAGATCGCTTCTGAGACCCAAAAATATCGAATTTTTGGGTGTTTTGAGGTTGAATTTGTGATATAAACGGGTGCAGAAGATGCATACACATATTGACTTTGGGAACCTAAAATATCGATTTTCAGCATGTTTTGGACCTGTATCTGAGAAGGCATGTACAGATCGCTTCTGGAACCCCAAAATATCGAATTTTCGGGTGTTTGGAGCATGAATTTTAGATAAAAACGGGTACAGAAGATGCATGCACATATCGACTTTTGGGCACCTAAAAGATCGATTTTCAGTATGTTTTTGGCCTTTGTTTTGATAATACTCTAACACGGAGTAGGCTTGTACAGATATCTTCTAGGACCCCAAAATATCGGATTTTCGGGTGTTTTGGGCCTGAATTTGATATATCGACTTTGGGCACCTAAAATATCGATTTTTAGCATGTTTTGGGCCTAGATTTTGAAAATATTCTAGCACTGAGTACGCATGTACAAATCGCTTCTGGGACCCCATAATATCGATTTTTCGGGTGTTTTGAGCCTGAATTTGAGATATAAACGGGTACAGAAGATGCACGCACATATTGACTTTGGGCACCTAAAATATCGATTTTTAACATATTTTGGGCCTGTATTTTGAAATTACTCTAACACAGAGTAGGCATGTACAGATCGCTTCTGGGACCCCAAAATATCGAATTTTAGGGTGTTTTGGGCCTGAATTTGAGATATCGAATTTGGGCACCTAATATATCGATTTTCAGCATATTTTGAGCCTGTATTTTGAAAATACTCTAACACGGAGTAGGCATGTATAGATCGCTTCTGGGACTTCAAAATATCGAATTTTCGGGTGTTTTGAGCCTGAATTTGAGATATAAACGGGTACTGAAGATGCATGCACATATTGACTTTTGAGTACCTAAAAGATCGATTTTCAGTATGTTTTGTGCATGTATTTTGAAAATACTCTAACACGGAGTAGGCATGTACAGATCGCTTCAGTGACCCCAAAATATCGAATTTTCGGGTGTTTTCAGCCTGAATTTGAGACATAAACGGTTACAGAAGATGCATGCACATATCGACTTTTGGGCACCTAAAATATCGAATATGAGCATGTTTTGGGTCTGTATCTTGAAAACATTCTAACTAGGAGTAGGCATGTAATGATCGCTACTTGGACCTCAAAATACCAAATTTTCGGGTGTTTTGAGCCTCAATTTGAGATATAAACGGGTACAGAAGATGCATGCACATATCGACTTTGGACACTTAAAATATCGATTTTTAGCATGTTTTGAGCCTATCTTTTGAAATTATTCTAGCACTGAGTAGGCATGTACAGATCGCTTCTGGGACCCAAAAATATCGAATTTTTGGGTGTTTTGAGGTTGAATTTGTGATATAAACGGGTGCAGAAGACGCATACATATATTGATTTTGGGCACTTAAAATATCGGTTTTCAGCATTTTTTGGGCCTGTATCTGAGTAGGCATGTACAGATCGGTTATGGGAACCAAAAATATCGAATTTTCAGGTGTTTAAAGACAGAATTTGAAATATAAACGGGTACAGAAGATGCATGCACATATCGACTTTTGAGTACCTAAAGGATCGATTTTTAGCATGTTTTGGGCCTATATTTTGAAAATATTCTAGCACTAAGTAGGCATATACAGATCGCTTATGGGACCCCAAAATATCGAATTTGCGGGTGTTTGGAGCCTGAATTTGAGATATAAACGGTTACAGAAGATGAATGCACATATCGACTTTTGGGCACCTAAAATATCGATTATGAGCATGTTTTGGGTCTGTATCTTGAAAACATTCTAACTAGGAGTAGGCATGTAATGATCGCTTCTAGGACCTACACATACCAAATTTTCGGGTGTTTTGAGCCTCAATTAGAGATATAAACGGGTACAGAAGATGCATGCACATATCGACTTTGGACACTTAAAAAATCGATTTTAAGCATGTTTTGAGCCTATATTTTGAAAACATTCTAGCACTAAGTAAGCATGTACAGATCGCTTCTGGGACCTCAAAATATCGAATTTTCGGGAGTTTTGGGCATGAATTTGAGATATCGACTTTGGGTACCTAAAATATCGATTTTTAGCATGTTTTGGGCCTGTATCTGAGTAGGCATGTACAGATCGCTTATGTGACCCCAAAATATCGAATTTTCGGGTGTTTTGGGCCTGAATTTGAGATATCGACTTTGGGCACTTAAAATATCGATTTTTAGCATGTTTTGGGCCTATATTTTGAAAATATTCTAGAACTGAGTAGGTATGTACAAATCGCTTCTGGAAAACCAAAATATCGAATTTTCGGGTGTTTTGAGCCTGAATTTGAGATATAAACGGGTACGGAAGATGCATGCGCATATTGACTTTGGGCACCTAACATATCGATTTTCAGTATGTTTTGAGCCTGTATTTTGAAAATACTTTAACACTGAGCAGGCATGTACAGATCGCTTCTGGGACCCCAAAATATCGATTTTTCGGGTGTTTTGAGGTTGAATTTAGGATATAAATTGGTGCCAATGATGCATACACATATTGAGTTTGGGCACCTAAAATATCGATTTTCAGCATGTTTTGGGCTTGTATCTGAGTAGGCATGTACAGATTGCTTCTGGAACCCAAAATATCGAATTTTCGGGTGTTTTGAGCCTTAATTTGAGATATAAACGGGTACTGAAGATGCATGCATATATCGACATTTGGGCAACTAAAATATCGATTTTGAGCATGTTTTGGGTCTGAATCTTGAAAATACTCTAACACGGAGTAGGCATGTATAGATCGCTTCTGGGACTTCAAAATATAGAATTTTCGGGTGTTTTGAGCCTGAATTTGAGATATAAACGGGTACTGAAGATGGATGCACATATCGACTTTTGGGCACCTAAAATATCGATTTTTAGCATGTTTTGAGCCTATATTTTGAAAAAATTCTAGCACTGAGTAGGCATGTACAGATCGATTTTGTGACCCCAAAATATCGAATTTTCGGGTGTTTTGAGCCTGAATTTCAGATATAAACGGGTACAGAAGATGCATGCACGTATTGACTTTGGGCCCTTAAAATATCGATTTTCAGCATGTTTTGGTCTTGTATTTTGAAAATACTCTAACATGGAGTAGGCATGTTCAGATCGCTTCTGGGACCCCAAAATATCGAATATTCGGTGTTTTGAGCCTGAATTTGAGATATAAAATGGTACAGAAGATGCAAGCACATATCGACTTTTGGTTACCTACGAGATCGATTTTCAGTATGTTTTGGGCCTGTATTCTGAAAATACTCTAACACGAAGTAGGCATGTACCGATCGCTTTTGGGACCCCAAAATGTCGAATTTTCGGGTGTTTTGGGCCTGAATTTGAGATATCGACTTTGGGCACCTAAAATATCGATTTTTAGCAAGTTTTGGGCCTATATTTTGAAAATATTCTAGCACTGAGTAGGCATGTACAGGTACAGATCGCTTCTGGAACCCCAAAATATCGAATTTTCGGGTGTTTTGAGCCTTAATTTAGGATATAAACGGGTACTGAAGAGGCATGCATATATCGACATTTGGGCAACAAAAATATCGATTTTGAGCATGTTTTGGGTCTGAATCTTGAAAATACTCTAACACGGAGTAGGCATGTATAGATCGCTTCAGGGACTTCGAAATATAGAATTTTCGGGTTTTTTGAGCCTTAATTTGAGATATAAACGGGTACTGAAGATGCATGCACATATCGACTTTTGGGCACCTAAAATTTCGATTTTTAGCATGTTTTGAACTTATATTTTGAAAAAATTCTATCACTGAGTAGGCATGTACAGATCGATTTTGTGACCCCAAAATATCGAATTTTCGGGTGTTTTGAGCCTGAATTTAGATATAAACGGGTACAGAAGATGCATGCACGTATTGACTTTGGGCCCCTAAAATATCGATTTTCAGCATGTTTTGGGCTTGTATTTTGAAAATACTCTAACACGGAGTAGGCATGTTCAGATCGCTTCTGGGACCCCAAAATATCGAATATTCGGTGTTTTGAGCCTGAATTTGAGATATAAAATGGTACAGAAGAAGCAAGCACATATCGACTTTTGGTTACCTAAGAGATCGATTTTCAGTATGTTTTGGGCCTGTATTCTGAAAATACTCTAACACGGAGTAGGCATGTACCGATCGCTTTTGGGACCCCAAAATGTCGAATTTTCGGGTGTTTTGGGTTTTGAAATTGAGATATCGACTTTGGGCACCTAAAATATCGATTTTTAGCACGTTTTGGGCCTATATTTTGAAAATATTCTAGCACTGAGTAGGCATGTACAGGTACAGATAGCTTCTGGGACTCCAAAATATCGAATTTTAAGGTGTTTTGAGCCTGAATTTCAGATATAAATTGGTACAGAAGATGCATGCACGTATTGACTTTGGGCCCCTAAAATATCGATTTTCAGCATGTTTTGGGTCTGAATCTTGAAAACATTCTAACTAGGAGTACGCATGTACAGATCGCTTCTAGGATCCAAAAATACCGAATTTTCGGTTGTTTTGAGCCTGAATTTGAGATATAAATGGTTACAGAAGATGTATGCACATATCGACTTTTGGTTACGTAAAAGATCGATTTTCAGTATGTTTTGGGCCTGTATTTTGAAAATACTCTAACACAGAGAAGGCATGTACCGATCGCTTCTGGGACTTCAAAATATAGAATTTTCGGGTGTTTTGAGCCTGAATTTGAGATATAAACGGGTTCAGAAGATGCACGCACATATTGACTTTGGGCAAATAAAATATCGATTTTCAGCATGTTTTGGGCCTGTATTTTGAAATTACTCTAACACGGAGTAGGCATGTACAGATCGTTTCTTGGACCCCAAAATATCGAATTTTCGGGTGTTTTGAACATGAATTTGAAATATAAACGGGTACTGAAGATGCATGCACATATCCACTTTTTCGCACCTAGAATATCGATTTTGAGCATGTTTTGGTCTGTATTTTGAAAACATTCTAACTAGGAGTAGGCATGTGCAGATCGAATCTAGGACCCAAAAGTACCGAAGTTTCGGGTGTTTTGAGCCTGAATTTAAGATATAAACGGGTACAGAAGATGCATGCACATATCGACTTTGGAAACTTAAAAAATCGATTTTTAGCATGTTTTGAGACTATATTTTAAAAATATTCTAGCACTAAGTAAGCATGTACAGATCGCTTCTGGGACCTCAAAATATCGAATTTTCGGGAGTTTTGGGCCTGAATTTGAGATATCGACTTTGGGCACCTAAAATATCGATTTCTAGCATGTTTTGGGCCTGTATCTGAGTAGGCATGTACTTATGTGACCCCAAAATATCGAATTTTTGGGTGTTTTGGGCCTGAATTTGAGATATCGACTTTGGGCACTTAAAATATCAATTTTCAGCATGTTTTGGGCCTATATTTTGAAAATATTCTAGAACTGAGTAGGTATGTACAAATCGCTTCTGGAAAACCAAAATATCGAATTTTCGGGTGTTTTGAGCCTGAATTTGAGATATAAACGGGTACAGAAGATGCATGCGCATATTGACTTTGGGCACCTAACATATCGATTTTCAGCATGTTTTGAGCCTGTATTTTGAAAATACTCTAACACTCAGTAGGCATGTACAGATCGCTTCTGGGACCCCAATATATCGATTTTTCGGGTGTTTTGAGGTTGAATTTGGGATATAAACGGGTGCCAATGATGCATACACATATTGAGTTTGGGCACCTAAAATATCGATTTTCAGCATGTTTTGGGCTTGTATCTGAGCAGGCATGTACAGATTGCTTCTGGAACCCAAAATATCGAATTTTCGGGTGTTTTGAGCCTGAATTTCAGATATAAATTGGTACAGAAGATGCATGCACGTATTGACTTTGGGCCCCTAAAATATCGATTTTCAGCATGTTTTGGGCCTGTATTTTGAAAATAATCTAAAACGGAGTAGGCATGTTCAGATCGCTTCTGGGACCCCAAAATATCGAATATTCGGTGTTTTGAGCCTGAATTTGAGATATAAAATGGTACAGAAGATGCAAGCACATATCGACTTTTGGTTACCTAAGAGATCGATTTTCAGTATGTTTTGGGCCTGTATTCTGAAAATACTCTAACACGGAGTAGGCATGTACCGATCGCTTTTGGGACCCCAAAAAATCGAATTTTCGGGTGTTTTGGGCCTGAATTTGAGATATCGACTTTGGGCACCTAAAATATCGATTTTTAGCACGTTTTGGGCCTATATTTTGAAAATATTCTAGCACTGAGTAGGCATGTACAGGTACAGATAGCTTCTGGGACTTCAAAATATAGAATTTTCGGGTGTTTTGAGCCTGAATTTGAGATATAAACGGGTTCAGAAGATGCACGCACATATTGACTTTGGGCAAATAAAATATCGATTTTCAGCATGTTTTGGGCCTGTATTTTGAAATTACTCTAACACGGAGTAGGCATGTACAGATCGTTTCTTGGACCCCAAAATATCGAATTTTCGGGTGTTTTGAACATGAATTTGAAATATAAACGGGTACTGAAGATGCATGCACATATCCACTTTTTCGCACCTAGAATATCGATTTTGAGCATGTTTTGGTCTGTATTTTGAAAACATTCTAACTAGGAGTAGGCATGTGCAGATCGAATCTAGGACCCAAAAATACCGAAGTTTCGGGTGTTTTGAGCCTGAATTTAAGATATAAACGGGTTCAGAAGATGCATGCACATATCGACTTTGGACACTTAAAAAATCGATTTTTAGCATGTTTTGAGACTATATTTTAAAAATATTCTAGCACTAAGTAAGCATGTACAGATCGCTTCTGGGACCTCAAAATATCGAATTTTCGGGAGTTTTGGGCCTGAATATGAGATATCGACTTTGGGCACCTAAAATATCGATTTCTAGCATGTTTTGGGCCTGTATCTGAGTAGGCATGTACTTATGTGACCCCAAAATATCGAATTTTCGGGTGTTTTGGGCCTGAATTTGAGATATCGACTTTGGGCACTTAAAATATCAATTTTCAGCATGTTTTGGGCTTATATTTTGAAAATATTCTAGAACTGAGTAGGTATGTACAAATCGCTTCTGGAAAACCAAAATATCGAATTTTCGGGTGTGTTGAGCATGAATTTGAGATATAAACGGGTACAGAAGATGCATGCGCATATTGACTTTGGGCACCTAACATATCGATTTTCAGCATGTTTTGAGCCTGTATTTTGAAAATACTCTAACACTCAGTAGGCATGTACAGATTGCTTCTGGGACCCCAAAATATCGATTTTTCAGGTGTTTTGAGGTTGAATTTGGGATATAAACGGGTGCCAATGATGCATACACATATTGAGTTTGGGCACCTAAAATATCGATTTTCAGCATGTTTTGGGCTTGTATCTGAGCAGGCATGTACAGATTGCTTCTGGAACCCAAAATATCGAATTTTCGGGTGTTTTGAGCCTGAATTTCAGATATAAATTGGTACAGAAGATGCATGCACGTATTGACTTTGGGCCCTTAAAATATCGATTTTCAGCATGTTTTGGGCCTGTATTTTGAAAATAATCTAAAACGGAGTAGGCATGTTCAGATCGCTTCTGGGACCCCAAAATATCGAATATTCGGTGTTTTGAGCCTGAATTTGAGATATAAAATGGTACAGAAGATGCAAGCACATATCGACTTTTGGTTACCTAAGAGATCGATTTTCAGTATGTTTTGGGCCTGTATTCTGAAAATACTCTAACACGGAGTAGGCATGTACCGATCGCTTTTGGGACCCCAAAATGTCGAATTTTCGGGTGTTTTGGGCCTGAATTTGAGATATCGACTTTGGGCACCTAAAATATCGATTTTTAGCACGTTTTGGGCCTATATTTTGAAAATATTCTAGCACTGAGTAGGCATGTACAGGTACAGATAGCTTCTGGGACTCCAAAATATCGAATTTTCGGGTGTTTTGAGACTGAATTTCAGATATAAATTGGTACAGAAGATGCATGCACGTATTGACTTTGGGCCCCTAAAATATCGATTTTCAGCATGTTTTGGGTCTGAATCTTGAAAACATTCTAACTAGGAGTACGCATGTACAGATCGCTTCTAGGATCCAAAAATACCGAATTTTCGGTTGTTTTGAGCCTGAATTTGAGATATAAATGGTTACAGAAGATGTATGCACATATCGACTTTTGGTTACCTAAAAGATCGATTTTCAGTATGTTTTGGGCCTGTATTTTGAAAATACTCTAACACGGAGTAGGCATGTACAGATCGCTTCTGGGACCCAAAAATATCGAATATTCGGTGTTTTCAGCATGAATTTGAGATATAAACGGGTACAGAAGATGCATGCACGTATTGACTTTGGGCCCCTAAAATATCGATTTTCAGCATGTTTTGGGCCTTTATTTTGAAAATACTCTAACACGGAGTAGGCATGTACAGATCGCTTCTGGGACCCAAAAATATCGAATATTCGGTGTTTTGAGCCTGAATTTGAGATATAAAATGGTACAGAAGATGCAAGCACATATTGACTTTTGGTTACCTAAGAGATCGATTTTCAATATGTTTTGGGCCTATATTTTGAAAATACTCTAACACGGAGTAGGCATGTACCGATCGCTTTTGGGACCCCAAAATGACGAATTTTCGTGTGTTTTGGGCCTGAATTTGAGATATCGACTTTGGGCACCTAAAATATCGATTTTTAGCACGTTTTGGGCCTATATTTTGAAAATATTCTAGCACTGAGTAGGCATGTACAGGTACAGATCGCTTCTGGGACCCCAAAATATCGAATTTTCGGGTGTTTGGAGCCTGAATTTGAGATATAAACGGGTACAGAAGATGCATGCACATATCGACTTTTTCGCACCTAGAAGATCGATTTTTAGTATGTATTAGGCCTGTATTTTGAAAATACTATAACACGGAGTAGGCATGTACAGATCGATTCTGGGACCCCAAAATATCGAATTATTTTTGGATGTTTTGGGCCTGAATTTGAGATATCGACTTTGGGCACCTATAATATCGATTTTTAGCATGTTTTGGGCCAATATTTTGAAAATATTCTAGAACTGAGTAGGCATGTACAGATCGCTTCTGGGACCCCAAAATATCGAATTTTCGGGTGTTTGGAGCCTGAATTTGAGATATAAACGGGTACAGAAGATGCATGCACATATCGACTTTTGGTTACCTAAGAGATCGATTTTCAATATGTTTTGGGCCTGTATTTAGAAAATACTCTAACACGGAGTAGGCATGTACCGATCGCTTTTGGGACCCAAAAATATAAAATTTTTGGGTGTTTTGAGCCTGAATTTGAGATATAAACGGGTTCAGAAGATGCACGCACATATTGACTTTGGGCAAATAAAATATCGATTTTCAGCATATTTTAGGCCTGTATTTTTAAATTACTCTAACACGGAGTAGGCATGTGCAGATCGTTTCTTGGACCCCAAAATATCGAATTTTCGGGTGTTTTGAACATGAATTTGAAATATAAACGGGTACTGAAGATGCATGCACATATCCACTTTTGGGCACCTAAAATATCGATTTTGAGCATGTTTTGGTCTGTATTTTGAAAACATTCTAACTAGGAGTAGGCATGTACAGATCGAATCTAGGACCCAAAAATACCGAAGTTTCAGGTGTTTTGAGCCTGAATTTAAGATATCGCCTTTGTGCACCTAAAATATCGATTTCTAGCATGTTTTGGGCCTGTATCTGAGTAGGCATGTACTTATGTGACCCCAAAATATTGAATTTTCGGGTGATTTGGGCCTGAATTTGAGATATCGACTTTGGGCACTTAAAATATCGATTTTTAGCATGTTTTGGGCCTATATTTTGAAAATATTCTAGAACTGAGTAGGTATGTACAAATCGCTTCTGGAAAACCAAAATATCGAATTTTCGGGTGTTTTGAGCCTGAATTTGAGATATAAACGGGTACAGAAGATGCATGCGCATATTGACTTTGGGCACCTAACATATCGATTTTCAGCATGTTTTGAGCCTGTATTTTGAAAATACTCTAACACTCAGTAGGCATGTACAGATCGCTTCTGGGACCCCAAAATATCGATTTTTCGGGTGTTTTGAGGTTGAATTTGGGATATAAACGGGTGCCAATGATGCATACACATATTGAGTTTGGGCACCTAAAATATCGATTTTCAGCATGTTTTGGGCTTGTATCTGAGCAGGCATGTACAGATTGCTTCTGGAACCCAAAATATCGAATTTTCGGGTGTTTTGAGCGTGAATTTCAGATATAAATTGGTACAGAAGATGCATGCACGTATTGACTTTGGGCCCCTAAAATATCGATTTTCAGCATGTTTTGGGCCTGTATTTTGAAAATAATCTAAAACGGAGTAGGCATGTTCAGATCGCTTCTGGGACCCCAAAATATCGAATATTCGGTGTTTTGAGCCTGAATTTGAGATATAAAATGGTACAGAAGATGCAAGCACATATCGACTTTTGGTTACCTAAGAGATCGATTTTCAGTATGTTTTGGGCCTGTATTCTGAAAATACTCTAACACGGAGTAGGCATGTACCGATCGCTTTTGGGACCCCAAAATGTCGAATTTTCGGGTGTTTTGAGCCTGAATTTGAGATATCGACTTTGGGCACCTAAAATATCGATTTTTAGCACGTTTTGGGCCTATATTTTGAAAATATTCTAGCACTGAGTAGGCATGTGCAGGTACAGATAGCTTCTGGGACTCCAAAATATCGAATTTTCGGGTGTTTTGAGAATGAATTTGAGATATAAACGGATACAGAAGATGCATGCACATATTGACTTTGGGCCCCTAAAATATCGATTTTCAGCATGTTTTGGGTCTGAAACTTGAAAACATTCTAACTAGGAGTACGCATGTACAGATCGCTTCTAGGATCCAAAAATACCGAATATTCGGTGTTTTGAGCCTGAATTTGAGATATATAATGGAACAGAAGATGCAAGCACATATCGACTTTTGGTTACCTAAGAGATCGATTTTCGGTATGTTTTGGGCCTGTATTCTGAAAATACTCTAACACGGAATAGGCATGTACAGATCGCTTTTGGGACCCCAAAATGTCGAATTTTCGGGTGTTTTGGGCCTGAATTTGAGATATCGACTTTTGCACCTAAAATATCGATTTTTAGCACGTTTTGGGCCTATATTTTGAAAATATTCTAGCACTGAGTAGGCATGTACAGGTACAGATAGCTTCTGGGACCCCAAAATATCGAATTTTCGGGTGTTTTGAGAATGAATTTGAGATATAAACGGATACAGAAGATGCATGCACATATTGACTTTGGGACCCTAAAATATCGATTTTGAGCATGTTTTGGGTCTGAATCTTGAAAACATTCTAACTAGAAGTACGCATGTACAGATCGCTTCTAGGATCCAAAAATACCGAATTTTCGGTTGTTTTGAGCCTGAATTTGAGATATAAATGGTTACAGAAGATGTATGCACATATCGACTTTTGGTTACCTAAAAGATCGATTTTCAGTATGTTTTGGGCCTGTATTTTGAAAATACTCTAACACAGAGTAGGCATGTACCGATCGCTTTTGGGACACCAAAATGTCGAATTTTCGGATGTTTTGGGCCTGAATTTGAGATATCGACTTTGGGCACCTAAAATGTAGATTTTTAGCACGTTTTGGGCCTATATTTTATAAATATTCTAGCACTGAGTAGGCATGTACAGATCGCTTCTGGGACCCCAAAATATCGATTTTTCCGGTGTTTTGAGCCTGAATTTGAGATATAAACGGGTACAGAAGATGCATGCACGTATTGTCTTTGGGCCCCTAAAATATCGATTTTAGCATGTTTTGGGCCTGTATTTTGAAAATACTCTAACACGGAGTAGGCATGTACAGATCGCTTCTGGGACCCAAAAATATCGAATATTCGGTGTTTTGAGCCTGAATTTGAGATATAAAATGGTACAGAAGATGCAAGCACATATTGACTTTTGGTTACCTAAGAGATCGATTTTCAGTATGTTTTGGGCCTGTATTTTGAAAATACTCTAACACGGAGTAGGCATGTACCGATCGCTTTTGGGACCCCAAAATGACGAATTTTCGGGTGTTTTGGGCCTGAATTTGAGATATCGACTTTGGGCACCTAAAATATCGATTTTTAGCACGTTTTGGGCCTATATTTTGAAAACATTCTAGCTCTGAGTAGGGATGTACAGATCGCTTCTGGGACCCCAAAATATCGATTTTTCGGGTGTTTTGAGAATGAATTTGAGATATAAACGGGTACAGAAGATGCATGCACATATTGACTTTGGACACCTAAAAGATCGATTTTCAGCATGTTTTGGGCTTGTATTTTGAAAATACTCTAACACGGAGTAGGCATGTACAGATCGTTTCTGGGACCCCAAAATATCGAATTTTCGGGTGTTTTGAGCCTGAATTTGAGATATAAACGGGTACAGAAGATGCATGCACGTATTGACTTTGGGCCACTAAAATATCGATTTTTGCATGTTTTGGGCCTGTATTTTGAAAATACTCTTACACGGAGTAGGCATGTACAGATCGCATCTGGGACCCAAAAATAACAAATATTCGGGTGTTTTGAGCCTGAATTTGAGATATAAAACGGTACAGAAGATGCATGCACATATCGACTTTTGGTTACCTAAAAGATCGATTTTCAGTATGTTTTGGGCCTGTATTTTGAAAAAACTCTAACACGGAGTAGGCATGCACAGATCGTTTCTGGGACCCAAAATATCGAATTTTCGGGAGTTTTGGGCCTGAATTTGAGATATAGACTTTGGGCACCTAAAATATCGATATTTAGCATGTTTTGGACCTATATTTTGAAAATATTCTAGAACTGAGTAGGCATGAACAGATCGCATCTGGGACCGAAAAATATCGAATTTTCGGGTGTTTTGAGCCTGAATTTGAAATATAAACGGGTACAGAAGATGCATACACATATTGCCTTTGGGCACCTAAAATATCGATTTTCAGCATGTTGTGGGCCTGTAATTTAAAAATACTCTAACACGGAGTAGGCATGTACAGATCTCTTCAGGGACCCCAAAATATTGAATTTTCGGGTGTTTTGAGCTTGAATTTGAGATATAAACGGGTACATATCGTCTTTGGACATTTAAAATATCGATTTTTAGCATGTTTTGAGCCTATATTTTGAAAATACTCTAACACGGAGTAGGCATGTACCGATCGCTTTTGGGACCCCCAAATGTCGAATTTTCGGGTGTTTTGGGCCTGAATTTGAGATATCGACTTTGGGCACCTAAAATATAGATTTTTAGCACGTTTTGGGCCTATATTTTGAAAATATTCTAGCACTGAGTAGGCATGTACAGATCGCTTCTGGGACCCCAAAATATCGAATTTTCGGGTGTTTTGAGCATTAATTTGTGATATAAACGGGTACAGAAGATGCATGTACATATTGACTTTGGGCACCTGAAATATCGATTTTCATTATGTTTTGGGCCTGTATTTTGAAAATACTCTAACACGGAGTAGGCATGTACAGATTGTTTCTGGGACCCAAAATATCGAATTTTTGGGAGTTTTGGGCCTGAATTTGAGATATCGACTTTGGGCACCTAAAATATCGATATTTAGCATGTTTTGGACCTATATTTTAAAAATATTCTAGAACTGAGTAGGCTTGAGCAGATCGCTTCTGGTACCCAAAAATATTAAATTTTCGGGTGTTTTGAGCCTGAATTTGAGGTATAAACGGGTAAAGAAGATGCATACACATATTGACTTCGGGCACCTAAAATATCGATTTTCAGCATGTTTTGGGCCTGTATTTTAAAAATACTCTAACACGGAGTAGGCATGTACAGATCGCTTCAGGGACCCCAAAATATCGAATTTTCGGGTGTTTTGAGATTGAATTTGAGATATAAACGGGTACATATCGACTTTGGACATTTAAAATATCGTTTTTTAGCATGTTTTGAGCCTATATTTTGAAAATACTCCAACACGGAGTAGGCATGTACAGATCGCATCTGGGACCCCAAATATCGAATTTTCGTGTGTTTTGGACCTGAATCTGAGATGTCGACTTTGGGCACCTAAAATATCGATTTTTAGCATGTTTTGGGCCTATATATTTAAAATATTCTAGCAATGAGTAGGTATGTACAGATTGCTTCTGGGACCCCAAAATATCGAATTTTCGGGTGTTTTTAGCCTGAATTTGAGATATCGACTTTGGGCACCTATAATATCGATTTTTAGCATGTTTTGGGCCAATATTTTGAAAATATTCTAGCACTGAGTAGGCATGTACAGATCGCTTCTGGGGACCCCAAAATATCGAATTTTCGGGTGTTTGGAGCCTGAATTTGAGATATAAACGGGTACAGAAGATGCATACACGTATTGACTTTGGGCCCCTAAAATATCGATTTTTAGCATGTTTTGGCCCTGTATTTTGAAAATACTCTAACACGGAGTAGGCATGTACAGATCGCTTATGGGACCCCAAAATATCGAATTTTCGGGTGTTTTGAGCATGAATTTGTGATATAAACGGGTACAGAAGATGCATGTACATATTGATTTTGGGCACCTGAAATATCGATTTTCAGTATGTTTTGGGCCTGTATTTTGAAAATACTCTAACACGGAGTAGGCATGTACAGATCGTTTCTGGGACCCCAAAATATCGAATTTTCGGGTGTTTTGAGCCTGAATTTGAGATATAAACGGGTACAGAAGATGCATGCACGTATTGACTTTGGGCCACTAAAATATCGATTTTTGCATGTTTTGGGCCTGTATTTTGAAAATACTCTTACACGGAGTAGGCATGTACAGATCGCATCTGGGACCCAAAAATAACAAATATTCGGGTGTTTTGAGCCTGAATTTGAGATATAAAACGGTACAGAAGATGCATGCACATATCGACTTTTGGTTACCTAAAAGATCGATTTTCAGTATGTTTTGGGCCTGTATTTTGAAAAAACTCTAACACGGAGTAGGCATGCACAGATCGTTTCTGGGACCCAAAATATCGAATTTTCGGGAGTTTTGGGCCTGAATTTGAGATATAGACTTTGGGCACCTAAAATATCGATATTTAGCATGTTTTGGACCTATATTTTGAAAATATTCTAGAACTGAGTAGGCATGAACAGATCGCATCTGGGACCGAAAAATATCGAATTTTCGGGTGTTTTGAGCCTGAATTTGAAATATAAACGGGTACAGAAGATGCATACACATATTGCCTTTGGGCACCTAAAATATCGATTTTCAGCATGTTGTGGGCCTGTAATTTAAAAATACTCTAACACGGAGTAGGCATGTACAGATCTCTTCAGGGACCCCAAAATATTGAATTTTCGGGTGTTTTGAGCTTGAATTTGAGATATAAACGGGTACATATCGTCTTTGGACATTTAAAATATCGATTTTTAGCATGTTTTGAGCCTATATTTTGAAAATACTCTAACACGGAGTAGGCATGTACCGATCGCTTTTGGGACCCCCAAATGTCGAATTTTCGGGTGTTTTGGGCCTGAATTTGAGATATCGACTTTGGGCACCTAAAATATAGATTTTTAGCACGTTTTGGGCCTATATTTTGAAAATATTCTAGCACTGAGTAGGCATGTACAGATCGCTTCTGGGACCCCAAAATATCGAATTTTCGGGTGTTTTGAGCATGAATTTGTGATATAAACGGGTACAGAAGATGCATGTACATATTGACTTTGGGCACCTGAAATATCGATTTTCATTATGTTTTGGGCCTGTATTTTGAAAATACTCTAACACGGAGTAGGCATGTACAGATTGTTTCTGGGACCCAAAATATCGAATTTTTGGGAGTTTTGGGCCTGAATTTGAGATATCGACTTTGGGCACCTAAAATATCGATATTTAGCATGTTTTGGACCTATATTTTAAAAATATTCTAGAACTGAGTAGGCTTGAGCAGATCGCTTCTGGTACCCAAAAATATTAAATTTTCGGGTGTTTTGAGCCTGAATTTGAGGTATAAACGGGTAAAGAAGATGCATACACATATTGACTTCGGGCACCTAAAATATCGATTTTCAGCATGTTTTGGGCCTGTATTTTAAAAATACTCTAACACGGAGTAGGCATGTACAGATCGCTTCAGGGACCCCAAAATATCGAATTTTCGGGTGTTTTGAGATTGAATTTGAGATATAAACGGGTACATATCGACTTTGGACATTTAAAATATCGTTTTTTAGCATGTTTTGAGCCTATATTTTGAAAATACTCCAACACGGAGTAGGCATGTACAGATCGCATCTGGGACCCCAAATATCGAATTTTCGTGTGTTTTGGACCTGAATCTGAGATGTCGACTTTGGGCACCTAAAATATCGATTTTTAGCATGTTTTGGGCCTATATATTTAAAATATTCTAGCAATGAGTAGGTATGTACAGATTGCTTCTGGGACCCCAAAATATCGAATTTTCGGGTGTTTTTAGCCTGAATTTGAGATATCGACTTTGGGCACCTATAATATCGATTTTTAGCATGTTTTGGGCCAATATTTTGAAAATATTCTAGCACTGAGTAGGCATGTACAGATCGCTTCTGGGGACCCCAAAATATCGAATTTTCGGGTGTTTGGAGCCTGAATTTGAGATATAAACGGGTACAGAAGATGCATACACGTATTGACTTTGGGCCCCTAAAATATCGATTTTTAGCATGTTTTGGCCCTGTATTTTGAAAATACTCTAACACGGAGTAGGCATGTACAGATCGCTTATGGGACCCCAAAATATCGAATTTTCGGGTGTTTTGAGCATGAATTTGTGATATAAACGGGTACAGAAGATGCATGTACATATTGATTTTGGGCACCTGAAATATCGATTTTCAGTATGTTTTGGGCCTGTATTTTGAAAATACTCTAACACGGAGTAGGCATGTACAGATTGTTTCTGGGACCCAAAATATCGAATTTTCGGGTGTTTTGGGCCTGAATTTGAGATATCGACTTTGGGCACCTAAAATATCGATATTTAGCATGTTTTGGACCTATATTTTGAAAATATTCTAGGACTGAGTAGGCATGAGCAGATCGCTTCTGGGACCCAAAAATATTAAATTTTCGGGTGTTTTGAGCCTGAATTTGAGATATAAACGGGTACAGAAGATGCATACACATATTGACTTTGGGCACCTAAAATATCGATTTTCAGCATGTTTTGGGCCTGTATTTTAAAAATACTCTAACACGGAGTAGGCATGTACAGATCGCTTCAGGGACCCCAAAATATCGAATTTTCGGGTGTTTTGAGATTGAATTTGAGATATAAACGGGTACATATCGACTTTGGACATTTAAAATTTCGATTTTTAGCATGTTTTGAGCCTATATTTTGAAAATACACCAACACGGAGTAGGCATGTACAGATCGCATCTGGGACCCCAAAATATCGAATTTTCGGGTGTTTTGGACCTGAATCTGAGATGTCGACTTTGGGCACCTAAAATATCGATTTTTAGCATGTTTTGGCCCTATATATTTAAAATATTCTAGCAATGAGTAGGTATGTACAGATTGCTTCTGGGACCCCAAAATATCGAATTCTCGGGTGTTTTTAGCCTGAATTTGAGATATCGACTTTGGGCACCTATAATATCGATTTTTAGCATGTTTTGGGCCAATATTTTGAAAATATTCTAGCACTGAGTAGGCATGTACAGATCGCTTCTGGGGACCCCAAAATATCGAATTTTCGGGTGTTTGGAGCCTGAATTTGAGATATAAACGGGTACAGAAGATGCATGCACATTTTGACTTTGGACACCTAAAAGATCGATTTTGAGCATGTTTTGGGCCTGTATTTTGAAAATACTCTAACACGGAGTAGGCATGTACAGATCGCTTCTGGGACCCCAAAATATCGAATTTTCGGGTGGTTTGAGCCTGAATTTGAGATATAAACGGGTACAGAAGATGCATGCACATATCGACTTTTGGTTACATAAAAAATCGATTTTCAGTATGTTTTGGGCCTGTATTTTTAAAAAATACTCTAACACGGAGTAGGCATGTACCGATCGCTTTTGGGACCCCAAAATGTCTAATTTTCGGGTGTTTTGTGCCTGAATTTGAGATATCGACTTTGGGCACCTAAAATATAGATTTTTAGCACGTTTTGGGACAATATTTTGAAAATATTCTAGCACTGAGTAGGCATGTACAGATCGCTTCTGGGACCATAAAATATCGAATTTTCAGGTGTTTTGAGCATGAATTTGAGATATAAACGGGTACAGAAGATGCATGTACATATTGACTTTGGGCACCTGAAAGATCGATTTTCAGTATGTTTTGGGCCTGTATTTTGAAAATACTCTAACACGGAGTAGGCATGTACAGATCGCTTCTGGGACCCAAAATATCGAATTTTCGGGAGTTTTGGGCCTGAATTTGAGATATCGATTTTGGGCACCTAAAATATCGATATTTAGCATGTTTTGGACCTATATTTTGAAAATACTCTAGAACTGAGTAGGCATGAACAGATCGCTTCTGGGACCCAAAAATATCGAATTTTTGGGTGTTTTGAGCCTGAATTTGAGATATAAACGGGTACAGAAGATACATACACATATTGACTTTGGGCACCTAAAATATCGATTTTCAGCATGTTTTGGGCCTGTATTTTAAAAATACTCTAACACGGAGTAGGCATGTACAGATCGCTTCTGGGACCCAAAAATATCGAATATTCGGTGTTTTGAGCCTGAATTTGAGATATAAAATGGTACAGAAGATGCAAGCACATATTGACTTTTGGTTACCTAAGAGATCGATTTTCAGTATGTTTTGGGCCTGTATTTTGAAAATACTCTAACACGGAGTAGGCATGTACCGATCGCTTTTGGGACCCCAAAATGACGAATTTTCGGGTGTTTTGGGCCTGAATTTGAGATATCGACTTTGGGCACCTAAAATATCGATTTTTAGCACGTTTTGGGCCTATATTTTGAAAATATTCTAGCACTGAGTAGGCATGTACAGGTACAGATCGCTTCTGGGACCCCAAAATATCCAATTTTCGGGTGTTTGGAGCCTGAATTTGAGATATAAACGGGTACAGAAGATGCATGCACATATCGACTTTTTCGCACCTAGAAGATCGATTTTTAGTATGTATTAGGCCTGTAATTTGAAAATACTCTAACAAGGAGTAGGCATGTACAGATCGCTTCTGGGACCCCAAAATATCGAATTATTTTCGGGTGTTTTGGGCCTGAATTTGAGATATCGACTTTGGGCACCTATAATATCGATTTTTAGCATGTTTTGGGCCAATATTTTGAAAATATTCTAGAACTGAGTAGGCATGTACAGATCGCTTCTGGGACCCCAAAATATCGAATTTTCGGGTGTTTGGAGCCTGAATTTGAGATATAAACGGGTACAGAAGATGCATGCACATATCGACTTTTGGTTACCTAAGAGATCGATTTTCAATATGTTTTGGGCCTGTATTTAGAAAATACTCTAACACGGAGTAGGCATGTACCGATCGCTTTTGGGACCCCAAAATGTCGAATTTTCGGATGTTTTGGGCCTGAATTTGAGATATCGACTTTGGGCACCTAAAATATCGATTGTTAGCACGTTTTGGGCCTATATTTTGAAAATATTCTAGCACTGAGTAGGCATGTACAGATCGCTTCTGGGACCCCAAAATATCGAATTTTCGGGTGTTTTGAGCCTGAATTTGAGATATAAACGGGTACAGAAGATGCATGCACGTATTGTCTTTGGGCCCCTAAAATATCGATTTTAGCATGTTTTGGGCCTGTATTTTGAAAATACTCTAACACGGAGTAGGCATGTACAGATCGCTTCTGGGACCCAAAAATATCGAATATTCGGTGTTTTGAGCCTGAATTTGAGATATAAAATGGTACAGAAGATGCAAGCACATATTGACTTTTGGTTACCTAAGAGATCGATTTTCAGTATGTTTTGGGCCTGTATTTTGAAAATACTCTAACACGGAGTAGGCATGTACCGATCGCTTTTGGGACCCCAAAATGACGAATTTTCGGGTGTTTTGGGCCTGAATTTGAGATATCGACTTTGGGCACCTAAAATATCGATTTTTAGCACGTTTTGGGCCTATATTTTGAAAACATTCTAGCTCTGAGTAGGGATGTACAGATCGCTTCTGGGACCCCAAAATATCGATTTTTCGGGTGTTTTGAGAATGAATTTGAGATATAAACGGGTACAGAAGATGCATGCACATATTGACTTTGGACACCTAAAAGATCGATTTTCAGCATGTTTTGGGCTTGTATTTTGAAAATACTCTAACACGGAGTAGGCATGTACAGATCGTTTCTGGGACCCCAAAATATCGAATTTTCGGGTGTTTTGAGCCTGAATTTGAGATATAAAAGGGTACAGAAGATGCATGCACGTATTGACTTTGGGCCACTAAAATATCGATTTTTGCATGTTTTGGGCCTGTATTTTGAAAATACTCTTACACGGAGTAGGCATGTACAGATCGCATCTGGGACCCAACAATAACAAATATTCGGGTGTTTTGAGCCTGAATTTGAGATATAAAACGGTACAGAAGATGCATGCACATATCGACTTTTGGTTACCTAAAAGATCGATTTTCAGTATGTTTTGGGCCTGTATTTTGAAAAAACTCTAACACGGAGTAGGCATGCACAGATCGTTTCTGGGACCCAAAATATCGAATTTTCGGGAGTTTTGGGCCTGAATTTGAGATATAGACTTTGGGCACCTAAAATATCGATATTTAGCATGTTTTGGACCTATATTTTGAAAATATTCTAGAACTGAGTAGGCATGAACAGATCGCATCTGGGACCGAAAAATATCGAATTTTCGGGTGTTTTGAGCCTGAATTTGAAATATAAACGGGTACAGAAGATGCATACACATATTGCCTTTGGGCACCTAAAATATCGATTTTCAGCATGTTGTGGGCCTGTATTTTAAAAATACTCTAACACGGAGTAGGCATGTACAGATCTCTTCAGGGACCCCAAAATATTGAATTTTCGGGTGTTTTGAGCTTGAATTTGAGATATAAACGGGTACATATCGTCTTTGGACATTTAAAATATCGATTTTTAGCATGTTTTGAGCCTATATTTTGAAAATACTCTAACACGGAGTAGGCATGTACCGATCGCTTTTGGGACCCCCAAATGTCGAATTTTCGGGTGTTTTGGGCCTGAATTTGAGATATCGACTTTGGGCACCTAAAATATAGATTTTTAGCACGTTTTGGGCCTATATTTTGAAAATATTCTAGCACTGAGTAGGCATGTACAGATCGCTTCTGGGACCCCAAAATATCGAATTTTCGGGTGTTTTGAGCATGAATTTGTGATATAAACGGGTACAGAAGATGCATGCACATATCGACTTTTGGTTACCTAAGAGATCAATTTTCAATATGTTTTGGGCCTGTATTTTGAAAATACTCTAACACGGAGTAGGCATGTACAGATTGTTTCTGGGACCCAAAATATCGAATTTTCGGGTGTTTTGGGCCTGAATTTGAGATATCGACTTTGGGCACCTAAAATATCGATATTTAGCATGTTTTGGACCTATATTTTAAAAATATTCTAGGACTGAGTAGGCATGAGCAGATCGCTTCTGGGACCCAAAAATATTAAATTTTCGGGTGTTTTGAGCCTGAATTTGAGATATAAACGGGTACAGAAGATGCATACACATATTGACTTTGGGCACCTAAAATATCGATTTTCAGCATGTTTTGGGCCTGTATTTTAAAAATACTCTAACACGGAGTAGGCATGTACAGATCGCTTCAGGGACCCCAAAATATCGAATTTTCGGGTGTTTTGAGATTGAATTTGAGATATAAACGGGTACATATCGACTTTGGACATTTAAAATTTCGATTTTTAGCATGTTTTGAGCCTATATTTTGAAAATACACCAACACGGAGTAGGCATGTACAGATCGCATCTGGGACCCCAAAATATCGAATTTTCGGGTGTTTTGGACCTGAATCTGAGATGTCGACTTTGGGCACCTAAAATATCGATTTTTAGCATGTTTTGGCCCTATATATTTAAAATATTCTAGCAATGAGTAGGTATGTACAGATTGCTTCTGGGACCCCAAAATATCGAATTCTCGGGTGTTTTTAGCCTGAATTTGAGATATCGACTTTGGGCACCTATAATATCGATTTTTAGCATGTTTTGGGCCAATATTTTGAAAATATTCTAGCACTGAGTAGGCATGTACAGATCGCTTCTGGGGACCCCAAAATATCGAATTTTCGGGTGTTTGGAGCCTGAATTTGAGATATAAACGGGTACAGAAGATGCATGCACATTTTGACTTTGGACACCTAAAAGATCGATTTTGAGCATGTTTTGGGCCTGTATTTTGAAAATACTCTAACACGGAGTAGGCATGTACAGATCGCTTCTGGGACCCCAAAATATCGAATTTTCGGGTGGTTTGAGCCTGAATTTGAGATATAAACGGGTACAGAAGATGCATGCACATATCGACTTTTGGTTACATAAAAAATCGATTTTCAGTATGTTTTGGGCCTGTATTTTTAAAAAATACTCTAACACGGAGTAGGCATGTACCGATCGCTTTTGGGACCCCAAAATGTCTAATTTTCGGGTGTTTTGTGCCTGAATTTGAGATATCGACTTTGGGCACCTAAAATATAGATTTTTAGCACGTTTTGGGACAATATTTTGAAAATATTCTAGCACTGAGTAGGCATGTACAGATCGCTTCTGGGACCATAAAATATCGAATTTTCAGGTGTTTTGAGCATGAATTTGAGATATAAACGGGTACAGAAGATGCATGTACATATTGACTTTGGGCACCTGAAAGATCGATTTTCAGTATGTTTTGGGCCTGTAATTTGAAAATACTCTAACACGGAGTAGGCATGTACAGATCGCTTCTGGGACCCAAAATATCGAATTTTCGGGAGTTTTGGGCCTGAATTTGAGATATCGATTTTGGGCACCTAAAATATCGATATTTAGCATGTTTTGGACCTATATTTTGAAAATACTCTAGAACTGAGTAGGCATGAACAGATCGCTTCTGGGACCCAAAAATATCGAATTTTTGGGTGTTTTGAGCCTGAATTTGAGATATAAACGGGTACAGAAGATACATACACATATTGACTTTGGGCACCTAAAATATCGATTTTCAGCATGTTTTGGGCCTGTATTTTAAAAATACTCTAACACGGAGTAGGCATGTACAGATCGCTTCTGGGACCCAAAAATATCGAATATTCGGTGTTTTGAGCCTGAATTTGAGATATAAAATGGTACAGAAGATGCAAGCACATATTGACTTTTGGTTACCTAAGAGATCGATTTTCAGTATGTTTTGGGCCTGTATTTTGAAAATACTCTAACACGGAGTAGGCATGTACCGATCGCTTTTGGGACCCCAAAATGACGAATTTTCGGGTGTTTTGGGCCTGAATTTGAGATATCGACTTTGGGCACCTAAAATATCGATTTTTAGCACGTTTTGGGCCTATATTTTGAAAATATTCTAGCACTGAGTAGGCATGTACAGGTACAGATCGCTTCTGGGACCCCAAAATATCCAATTTTCGGGTGTTTGGAGCCTGAATTTGAGATATAAACGGGTACAGAAGATGCATGCACATATCGACTTTTTCGCACCTAGAAGATCGATTTTTAGTATGTATTAGGCCTGTAATTTGAAAATACTCTAACAAGGAGTAGGCATGTACAGATCGCTTCTGGGACCCCAAAATATCGAATTATTTTCGGGTGTTTTGGGCCTGAATTTGAGATATCGACTTTGGGCACCTATAATATCGATTTTTAGCATGTTTTGGGCCAATATTTTGAAAATATTCTAGAACTGAGTAGGCATGTACAGATCGCTTCTGGGACCCCAAAATATCGAATTTTCGGGTGTTTGGAGCCTGAATTTGAGATATAAACGGGTACAGAAGATGCATGCACATATCGACTTTTGGTTACCTAAGAGATCGATTTTCAATATGTTTTGGGCCTGTATTTAGAAAATACTCTAACAAGGAGTAGGCATGTACCGATCGCTTTTGGGACCCCAAAATGTCGAATTTTCGGATGTTTTGGGCCTGAATTTGAGATATCGACTTTGGGCACCTAAAATATCGATTGTTAGCACGTTTTGGGCCTATATTTTGAAAATATTCTAGCACTGAGTAGGCATGTACAGATCGCTTCTGGGACCCCAAAATATCGAATTTTCGGGTGTTTTGAGCCTGAATTTGAGATATAAACGGGTACAGAAGATGCATGCACGTATTGTCTTTGGGCCCCTAAAATATCGATTTTAGCATGTTTTGGGCCTGTATTTTGAAAATACTCTAACACGGAGTAGGCATGTACAGATCGAATCTGGGACCCAAAAATATCGAATATTCGGTGTTTTGAGCCTGAATTTGAGATATAAAATGGTACAGAAGATGCAAGCACATATTGACTTTTGGTTACCTAAGAGATCGATTTTCAGTATGTTTTGGGCCTGTATTTTGAAAATACTCTAACACGGAGTAGGCATGTACCGATCGCTTTTGGGACCCCAAAATGACGAATTTTCGGGTGTTTTGGGCCTGAATTTGAGATATCGACTTTGGGCACCTAAAATATCGATTTTTAGCACGTTTTGGGCCTATATTTTGAAAACATTCTAGCTCTGAGTAGGGATGTACAGATCGCTTCTGGGACCCAAAAATATCGAATATTCGGTGTTTTGAGCCTGAATTTGAGATATAAAATGGTACAGAAGATGCAAGCACATATTGACTTTTGGTTACCTAAGAGATCGATTTTCAGTATGTTTTGGGCCTGTATTTTGAAAATACTCTAACACGGAGTAGGCATGTACCGATCGCTTTTGGGACCCCAAAATGACGAATTTTCGGGTGTTTTGGGCCTGAATTTGAGATATCGACTTTGGGCACCTAAAATATCGATTTTTAGCACGTTTTGGGCCTATATTTTGAAAACATTCTAGCTCTGAGTAGGGATGTACAGATCGCTTCTGGGACCCCAAAATATCGATTTTTCGGGTGTTTTGAGAATGAATTTGAGATATAAACGGGTACAGAAGATGCATGCACATATTGACTTTGGACACCTAAAAGATCGATTTTCAGCATGTTTTGGGCTTGTATTTTGAAAATACTCTAACACGGAGTAGGCATGTACAGATCGTTTCTGGGACCCCAAAATATCGAATTTTCGGGTGTTTTGAGCCTGAATTTGAGATATAAAAGGGTACAGAAGATGCATGCACGTATTGACTTTGGGCCACTAAAATATCGATTTTTGCATGTTTTGGGCCTGTATTTTGAAAATACTCTTACACGGAGTAGGCATGTACAGATCGCATCTGGGACCCAACAATAACAAATATTCGGGTGTTTTGAGCCTGAATTTGAGATATAAAACGGTACAGAAGATGCATGCACATATCGACTTTTGGTTACCTAAAAGATCGATTTTCAGTATGTTTTGGGCCTGTATTTTGAAAAAACTCTAACACGGAGTAGGCATGCACAGATCGTTTCTGGGACCCAAAATATCGAATTTTCGGGAGTTTTGGGCCTGAATTTGAGATATAGACTTTGGGCACCTAAAATATCGATATTTAGCATGTTTTGGACCTATATTTTGAAAATATTCTAGAACTGAGTAGGCATGAACAGATCGCATCTGGGACCGAAAAATATCGAATTTTCGGGTGTTTTGAGCCTGAATTTGAAATATAAACGGGTACAGAAGATGCATACACATATTGCCTTTGGGCACCTAAAATATCGATTTTCAGCATGTTGTGGGCCTGTATTTTAAAAATACTCTAACACGGAGTAGGCATGTACAGATCTCTTCAGGGACCCCAAAATATTGAATTTTCGGGTGTTTTGAGCTTGAATTTGAGATATAAACGGGTACATATCGTCTTTGGACATTTAAAATATCGATTTTTAGCATGTTTTGAGCCTATATTTTGAAAATACTCTAACACGGAGTAGGCATGTACCGATCGCTTTTGGGACCCCCAAATGTCGAATTTTCGGGTGTTTTGGGCCTGAATTTGAGATATCGACTTTGGGCACCTAAAATATAGATTTTTAGCACGTTTTGGGCCTATATTTTGAAAATATTCTAGCACTGAGTAGGCATGTACAGATCGCTTCTGGGACCCCAAAATATCGAATTTTCGGGTGTTTTGAGCATGAATTTGTGATATAAACGGGTACAGAAGATGCATGTACATATTGACTTTGGGCACCTGAAATATCGATTTTCAGTATGTTTTGGGCCTGTATTTTGAAAATACTCTAACACGGAGTAGGCATGTACAGATTGTTTCTGGGACCCAAAATATCGAATTTTTGGGAGTTTTGGGCCTGAATTTGAGATATCGACTTTGGGCACCTAAAATATCGATATTTAGCATGTTTTGGACCTATATTTTAAAAATATTCTAGAACTGAGTAGGCTTGAGCAGATCGCTTCTGGTACCCAAAAATATTAAATTTTCGGGTGTTTTGAGCCTGAATTTGAGGTATAAACGGGTAAAGAAGATGCAGACACATATTGACTTCGGGCACCTAAAATATCGATTTTCAGCATGTTTTGGGCCTGTATTTTAAAAATACTCTAACACGGAGTAGGCATGTACAGATCGCTTCAGGGACCCCAAAATATCGAATTTTCGGGTGTTTTGAGATTGAATTTGAGATATAAACGGGTACATATCGACTTTGGACATTTAAAATATCGTTTTTTAGCATGTTTTGAGCCTATATTTTGAAAATACTCCAACACGGAGTAGGCATGTACAGATCGCATCTGGGACCCCAAATATCGAATTTTCGTGTGTTTTGGACCTGAATCTGAGATGTCGACTTTGGGCACCTAAAATATCGATTTTTAGCATGTTTTGGGCCTATATATTTAAAATATTCTAGCAATGAGTAGGTATGTACAGATTGCTTCTGGGACCCCAAAATATCGAATTTTCGGGTGTTTTTAGCCTGAATTTGAGATATCGACTTTGGGCACCTATAATATCGATTTTTAGCATGTTTTGGGCCAATATTTTGAAAATATTCTAGCACTGAGTAGGCATGTACAGATCGCTTCTGGGGACCCCAAAATATCGAATTTTCGGGTGTTTGGAGCCTGAATTTGAGATATAAACGGGTACAGAAGATGCATACACGTATTGACTTTGGGCCCCTAAAATATCGATTTTTAGCATGTTTTGGCCCTTTATTTTGAAAATACTCTAACACGGAGTAGGCATGTACAGATCGCTTATGGGACCCCAAAATATCGAATTTTCGGGTGTTTTGAGCATGAATTTGTGATATAAACGGGTACAGAAGATGCATGTACATATTGATTTTGGGCACCTGAAATATCGATTTTCAGTATGTTTTGGGCCTGTATTTTGAAAATACTCTAACACGGAGTAGGCATGTACAGATTGTTTCTGGGACCCAAAATATCGAATTTTCGGGTGTTTTGGGCCTGAATTTGAGATATCGACTTTGGGCACCTAAAATATCGATATTTAGCATGTTTTGGACCTATATTTTAAAAATATTCTTGGACTGAGTAGGCATGAGCAGATCGCTTCTGGGACCCAAAAATATTAAATTTTCGGGTGTTTTGAGCCTGAATTTGAGATATAAACGGGTACAGAAGATGCATACACATATTGACTTTGGGCACCTAAAATATCGATTTTCAGCATGTTTTGGGCCTGTATTTTAAAAATACTCTAACACGGAGTAGGCATGTACAGATCGCTTCAGGGACCCCAAAATATCGAATTTTCGGGTGTTTTGAGATTGAATTTGAGATATAAACGGGTACATATCGACTTTGGACATTTAAAATTTCGATTTTTAGCATGTTTTGAGCCTATATTTTGAAAATACTCCAACACGGAGTAGGCATGTACAGATCGCATCTGGGACCCCAAAATATCGAATTTTCGGGTGTTTTGGACCTGAATCTGAGATGTCGACTTTGGGCACCTAAAATATCGATTTTTAGCATGTTTTGGCCCTATATATTTAAAATATTCTAGCAATGAGTAGGTATGTACAGATTGCTTCTGGGACCCCAAAATATCGAATTCTCGGGTGTTTTTAGCCTGAATTTGAGATATCGACTTTGGTCACCTATAATATCGATTTTTAGCATGTTTTGGGCCAATATTTTGAAAATATTCTAGCACTGAGTAGGCATGTACAGATCGCTTCTGGGGACCCCAAAATATCGAATTTTCGGGTGTTTGGAGCCTGAATTTGAGATATAAACGGGTACAGAAGATGCATGCACATTTTGACTTTGGACACCTAAAAGATCGATTTTGAGCATGTTTTGGGCCTGTATTTTGAAAATACTCTAACACGGAGTAGGCATGTACAGATCGCTTCTGGGACCCCAAAATATCGAATTTTCGGGTGGTTTGAGCCTGAATTTGAGATATAAACGGGTACAGAAGATGCATGCACATATCGACTTTTGGTTACATAAAAAATCGATTTTCAGTATGTTTTGGGCCTATATTTTTAAAAAATACTCTAACACGGAGTAGGCATGTACCGATCGCTTTTGGGACCCCAAAATGTCTAATTTTCGGGTGTTTTGTGCCTGAATTTGAGATATCGACTTTGGGCACCTAAAATATAGATTTTTAGCACGTTTTGGGACAATATTTTGAAAATATTCTAGCACTGAGTAGGCATGTAGAGATCGCTTCTGGGACCATAAAATATCGAATTTTCGGGTGTTTTGAGCATGAATTTGAGATATAAACGGGTACAGAAGATGCATGTACATATTGACTTTGGGCACCTGAAAGATCGATTTTCAGTATGTTTTGGGCCTGTATTTTGAAAATACTCTAACACGGAGTAGGCATGTACAGATCGCTTCTGGGACCCAAAATATCGAATTTTCGGGAGTTTTGGGCCTGAATTTGAGATATCGACTTTGGGCACCTAAAATATCGATATTTAGCATGTTTTGGACCTATATTTTGAAAAAACTCTAGAACTGAGTAGGCATGAACAGATCGCTTCTGGGACCCAAAAATATCGAATTTTTGGGTGTTTTGAGCCTGAATTTGAGATATAAACGGGTACAGAAGATACATACACATATTGACTTTGGGCACCTAAAATATCGATTTTCAGCATGTTTTGGGCCTGTATTTTAAAAATACTCTAACACGGAGTAGGCATGTACAGATCGCTTCAGGGACCCCAAAATATCGAATTTTCGTGTGTTTTGAGCCTGAATTTGAGATATAAACGGGTACAGAAGATACATACACATATTGACTTTCGGCACCTAAAATATCGATTTTCAGCATGTTTTGGGCCTGTATTTTAAAAATACTCTAACACGGAGTAGGCATGTACAGATCGCTTCAGGGACCCCAAAATATCGAATTTTCGGGTGTTTTGAGCTTGAATTTGAGATATAAATGGGTAGATATCGACTTTGGACATTTAAAATATCGATTTTTAGCATGTTTTGAGCCTATATTTTGAAAATACTCTAACACGGAGTATGCATGTACAGATTGCATCTGGGACCCCAAAATATCGAATTTTCGGGTGTTTTGGACCTGAATCTGAGATGTCGACTTTGGGCACCTAAAATATCGATTTTTAGCATGTTTTGGGCCTATATATTTAAAATATTCTAGCAATGAGTAGGTATGTACAGATTGCTTCTGGGACCCCAAAATATCGAATTTTCGGGTGTTTTGAGCCTGAATTTGAGATATAAACGGGTACAGAAGATGCATGCACATATCGACTTTTGGGCACCTAAAAGATCGATTTTCAGTATGTTTTGGGCCTGTATTTTGAAAATACTTTAACACGGAGTAGGCATGTACAGATCGCTTCTGGGACCCCAAAATATCGAATTTTCGGGTGTTTTGGGCCTGAATTTGAGATATCGACTTTGGGCACCTATAATATCGATTTTTAGCATGTTTTGGGCCAATATTTTGAAAATATTCTAGAACTGAGTAGGCATGTACAAATCGTTTCTGGGACCCCAAAATATCGAATTTTCGGGTGTTTGGAGCCTGAATTTGAGATATAAACGGGTACAGAAGATGAATGCACGTATTAACTTTGGGCCCCTAAAATATCGATTTTTAGCATGTTTTGGGCATGTATTTTAAAAATACTCTAACATGGAGTAGGCATGTACAGATCGCTTCTGGGACCCCAAAATATCAAATATTCGGATGTTTTGGGCCTGAATTTGAGATATCGACTTTGGGCACCTAAAATATCGATTGTTAGCACGTTTTAGGCCTATATTTTGAAAATATTCTAGCACTGAGTAGGCATATACAGATCGCTTCTGGGACCCCAAAATATCGAATTTTCGGGTGTTTTGAGCCTGAATTTGAGATATAAACGGGTACAGAAGATGCATGCACATATTGACTATGGACACCTAGAAGATCGATTTTCAGCATGTTTTGGGCCTGTATTTTGAAAATACTCAAACACGGAGTAGGCATGTACAGATCGCTTCTGGCACCCCAAAATATCGAATTCTCGGGTGTTTTGAGCCTGAATTTGAGATATATACGGGTACAGAAGATGCATGCACGTATTGACTTTGGGCCCCTAAAATATCGATTTTTACCATGTTTTGGCCCTGTACTTTGAAAATACTCTAACACGGAGTAGGCATGTACAGATCGATTCTTGGACCCCAAAATATCGAATATTCGGGTGTTTTGAGCCTGAATTTGAGATATAAAATGGTACAGAAGATGCATGCACATATCGACTTTTGGTTACCTAAGAGATCGATTTTCAATATGTTTTGGGCCTGTATTTTGAAAATACTCTAACATGGAGTAGGCATGTACCGATCGCTTTTGGGACCCCAAAATGTCGAATTTTCGGATGTTTTGGGCCTGAATTTGAGATATCGACTTTTGCACCTAAAATATCGATTGTTAGCACGTTTTGGGCCTATATTTTGAAAATATTCTAGCACTGAGTAGGCATGTACAGATCGCTTCTGTGACCCCAAAATATCGAATTTTCGGGTGTTTTGAGAATGAATTTGAGATATAAACGGGTACAGAAGATGCATGCACATTTTGACTTTGGACACCTAAAAGATCGATTTTCAGCATGTTTTGGGCCTGTATTTTGAAAATACTCTAACACGGAGTAGGCATGTACAGATCGCTTCTGGGACCCCAAAATATCGAATTTTCGGGTGGTTTGAGCCTGAATTTGAGATATAAACGGGTACAGAAGATGCATGCACATATCGACTTTTGGTTACCTAAAAGATCGATTTTCAGTATGTTTTGGGCCTGTATTTTTAAAAAATACTCTAACACGGAGTAGGCATGTACCGATCGCTTTTGGGGCCCCAAAATGTCGAATTTTCGGGTGTTTTGGGCCTGAATTTGAAATATCGACTTTGGGCACCTAAAATATAGATTTTTAGCACGTTTTGGGACAATATTTTGAAAATATTCTAGAACTGAGTAGGCATGTACAGATCGCTTCTGGGACCCCAAAATATAGAATTTTCGGGTGTTTTGAGAATGAATTTGAGATATAAACGGGTACAGAAGATGCATGCATGTATTGACTTTGGGCCCCTAAAATATCGATTTTAGCATGTTTTGGGCCTGTATTTTGAAAATACTCTAACACGGAGTAGGCAAGTACAGATCGCATCTGGTACCCCAAAATAACAAATATTCGGGTTTTTTGAGCCTGAATTTGAGATATAAAACGGTACAGAAGATGCATGCACATATCGACTTTGGGCACCTAAAATATCGATTTTTAGCATGTTTTGGGCCTATATTTTGAAAATATTCTAGAACTGAGTAGGCATGTACAGATCGCTTCAGGGACCCCAAAATATCGAATTTTCGGGTGTTTTGAGCTTGAATTTGAAATATAAACGGGTACATATCGACTTTGGACATTTAAAATATCGATTTTTAGCATGTTTTGAGCCTATATTTTGAAAATACTCCAACACGGAGTAGGCATGTACAGATCGCATCTGGGACCCAAAAATATCGAATTTTCGGGTGTTTTGGACCTGAATCTGAGATGTCGACTTTGGGCACCTAAAATATCGATTTTTAGCATGTTTTGGGCCTATATATTTAAAATATTCTCGCAATGAGTATGTATGTACAGATTGCTTCTGGGACCCCAAAATATCGAATTTTCGGGTGTTTTTAGACTGAATTTGAGATATCGACTTTGGGCACCTATAATATCGATTTTTAGCATGTTTTGGGCCAATATTTTGAAAATACTCAAACACGAAGTAGGCATGTACAGATCGCTTCTGGGACCTTAAAATATCGAATTTTCGGGTGGTTTAAGCCTAAATTTGAGATATAAACGGGTGCAGAAGATGCATGCACATATCGACTTTTGGTTACCTAAAAGATCGATTTTCAGTATGTTTTGGGCCTGTATTTTTAAAAAATACTCTAACACGGAGTAGGCATGTACCGATCGCTTTTGGGACCCCAAAATGTCGAATTTTTGGGTGTTTTGAGCCTGAATTTGAGATATCGACTTTGGGCACCTAAAATAAAGATTTTTAGCACGTTTTGGGCCTATATTTTGAAAATATTCTAGCACTGAGTAGGCATGTACAGATCGCTTCTGGGACCCTAAAATATCGAATTTTCGGGTGTTTTGAGCATGAATTTGAGATATAATCGGGTACAGAAGATACATACACATATTGACTTTGGGCACCTAAAATATCGATTTTCAGCATGTTTTGGGCCTGTTATTTAAAAATACTCTAACACGGAGTAGGCATGTACAGATCGCTTCAGGGACCCCAAAATATCGAATTTTCGGGTGTTTTGAGCTTGAATTTGAGATATAAACGGGTAGATATCGACTTTGGACATTTAAAATATCGATTTTTAGCATGTTTTGAGCCTATATTTTGAAAATACTCTAACACGGAGTAGGCATGTACAGATTGCATCTGGGACCCCAAAATATCGAATTTTCGGGTGTTTTGGACCTGAATCTGAGATGTCGACTTTGGGCACCTAAAATATCGATTTTTAGCACGTTTTGGGACAATATTTTGAAAATATTCTAGAACTGAGTAGGCATGTACAGATCGCTTCTGGGACCCCAAAATATAGAATTTTCGGGTGTTTGGAGCCTGAATTTGAGATATAAACGGGTACAGAAGATGCATGCACGTATTGACTTTGGGCCCCTAAAATATCGATTTTTAGCATGTTTTGGGCCTGTATTTTGAAAATACTCTAACACGGAGTAGACATGTACAGATCGAATCTGGGACCCCAAAATATCGAATATTCGGGTGTTTTGAGCCTGAATTTGAGATATAAAATGGTACAGAAGATGCATGCACATATCGACTTTTGGTTTACCTAAGAGATAAATTTTCAATATGTTTTGGGCCTGTATTTTGAAAATACTCTAACACGGAGTAGGCATGTACCGATCGCTTTTGGGACCCCAAAATGTCGAATTTTCGGATGTTTTGGGCATGAATTTGAGATATCGACTTTGGGCACTTAAAATATCGATTGTAGCACGTTTTGGGCCTACATTTTGAAAATATTCTAGCACTGAGTAGGCATGTACAGATTGCTTCTGGGACCCCAAAATATCGAATTTTCGGGTGTTTTGAGAATGAATTTGAGATATAAACGGGTACAGAAGATGCATACACATATTGACTTTGGGCACCTAAAATATCGATTTTCAGCATGTTTTGAGCCTGTATTTTAAAAATACTCTAACACAGACTAGGCATGTACAGATCGCTTCAGGGACCCCAAAATATCGAATTTTCGGGTGTTTTGAGCTTGAATTTGAGATAAAAACGGGTACATATCGTCTTTGGACATTTAAAATATCGATTTTTAGCATGTTTTGAGCCTATATTTTGAAAATACTCTAACACGGAGTAGGCATGTACCGATCGCTTTTGGGACCCCAAAATGTCGAATTTTCGGGTGTTTTAGGCCTGAATTTGAGATATCGACTTTGGGCACCTAAAATATAGATTTTTAGCACGTTTTGGGCCTATATTTTGAAAATATTCTAGCACTGAGTAGGCATGTACAGATCGCTTCTGGGACCCAAAAATATCGAATTTTCGGGTGTTTTGATCATAAATTTGAGATATAAACGGGTACAGAAGATGCATGTACATATTGACTTTGGGCAACTGAAATATCGATTTTCAGTATGTTTTGGGCCTGTATTTTGAAAATACTCTAACACGGAGTAGGCATGTACAGATCGCTTCTGGGACCCAAAATATCGAATTTTCGGGAGTTTTGGGCCTGAATTTGAGATATCGACTTTGGGCACCTAAAATATCGATATTTAGCATGTTTTGGACCTATATTTTGATAATATTCTAGAACTGAGTAGGCATAAACAGATCGCTTCTGGGACCCAAAAATATTGAATTTTTGGGTGTTTTGAGCCTGAATTTGAGATATAAACGGGTACAGAAGATGCATACACATATTGACTTTGGGCACCTAAAATATCGATTTTCAGCATGTTTTGGGCCTGTATTTTAAAAATACTCTAACACGGAGTAGGCATGTACAGATCGCTTCAGGGACCCCAAAATATCGAATTTTCGGGTGTTTTGAGCTTGAATTTGAGATATAAACGGGTACATATCGACTTTGGACATTTAAAATATCGATTTTTAGCATGTTTTGAGCCTATATTTTGAAAATACTCCAACACGGAGTAGGCATGTACAGATCGCTTCAGGGACCCCAAAATATCGAATTTTCGGGTGTTTTGAGCTTGAATTTGAGATATCGACTTTGGGCACTTAAAATATCGATTGTAGCACGTTTTGGGCCTATATTTTGAAAATATTCTAGCACTGAGTAGGCATGTACAGATTGCTTCTGGGACCCCAAAATATCGAATTTTCGGGTGTTTTGAGCCTGAATTTGAGATATAAACGAGTACAGAAGATGCATACACATATTGACTTTGGGCACCTAAAATATCGATTTTCAGCATGTTTTGAGCCTGTATTTTAAAAATACTCTAACAAGGACTAGGCATGTACAGATCGCTTCAGGGACCCCAAAATATCGAATTTTCGGGTGTTTTGAGCTTGAATTTGAGATAAAAACGGGTACATATTGACTTTGGACATTTAAAATATCGATTTTTAGCATGTTTTGAGCCTATATTTTGAAAATACTCCAACACGGAGTAGGCATGTACAGATCGCTTCTGGGACCCAAAATATCGAATTTTCGGGAGTTTTGGGCCTGAATTTGAGATATCGACTTTGGGCACCTAAAATATCGATATTTAGCATGTTTTGGACCTATATTTTGATAATATTCTAGAACTGAGTAGGCATAAACAGATCGCTTCTGGGACCCAAAAATATTGAATTTTTGGGTGTTTTGAGCCTGAATTTGAGATATAAACGGGTACAGAAGATGCATACACATATTGACTTTGGGCACCTAAAATATCGATTTTCAGCATGTTTTGGGCCTGTATTTTAAAAATACTCTAACACGGAGTAGGCATGTACAGATCGCTTCAGGGACCCCAAAATATCGAATTTTCGGGTGTTTTGAGCTTGAATTTGAGATATAAACGGGTAGATATCGACTTTGGACATTTAAAATATCGATTTTTAGCATGTTTTGAGCCTATATTTTGAAAATACTCCAACACGGAGTAGGCATGTACAGATCGCATCTGGGACCCCAAAATATCGAATTTTCGGGTGTTTTGGACCTGAATCTGAGATGTCGACTTTGGGCACCTAAAATATCGATTTTTAGCATGTTTTGGGCCTATATATTTAAAATATTCTCGCAATGAGTATGTATGTACAGATTGCTTCTGGGACCCCAAAATATCGAATTTTCGGGTGTTTTTAGACTGAATTTGAGATATCGACTTTGGGCACCTATAATATCGATTTTTAGCATGTTTTGGGCCAATATTTTGAAAATATTCTAGCACTGAGTAGGCATGTACAGATCGCTTCTGGGACCCAAAAATATCGAATTTTCGGGTGTTTTGATCATAAATTTGAGATATAAACGGGTACAGAAGATGCATGTACATATTGACTTTGGGCAACTGAAATATCGATTTTCAGTATGTTTTGGGCCTGTATTTTGAAAATACTCTAACACGGAGTAGGCATGTACAGATCGCTTCTGGGACCCAAAATATCGAATTTTCGGGAGTTTTGGGACTGAATTTGAGATATCGACTTTGGGCACCTAAAATATCGATATTTAGCATGTTTTGGACCTATATTTTGAAAATATTCTAGAGCTGAGTAGGCATAAACAGATCGCTTCTGGGACCCAAAAATATTGAATTTTTGGGTGTTTTGAGCCTGAATTTGAGATATAAACGGGTACAGAAGATGCATACACATATTGACTTTGGGCACCTAAAATATCGATTTTCAGCATGTTTTGGGCCTGTATTTTAAAAATACTCTAACACGGAGTAGGCATGTTCAGATCGCTTCAGGGACCCCAAAATATCGAATTTTCGGGTGTTTTGAGCTTGAATTTGAGATATAAACGGGTACATATCGACTTTGGACATTTAAAATATCGATTTTTAGCATGTTTTGAGCCTATATTTTGAAAATACTCCAACACGGAGTAGGCATGTACAGATCGCATCTGGGACGCCAAAATATCGAATTTTCGGGTGTTTTGGACCTGAATCTGAGATGTCGACTTTGGGCACCTAAAATATCGATTTTTAGCAAGTTTTGGGCCTATATATTTAAAATATTCTCGCAATGAGTATGTATGTACAGATTGCTTCTGGGACCCCAAAAAATCGAATTTTCGGGTGTTTTTAGACTGAATTTGAGATATCGACTTTGGGCACCTAAAATATCGATATTTAGCATGTTTTGGACCTATATTTTGAAAATATTCTAGCACTGAGTAGGCATAAACAGATCGCTTCTGGGACCCAAAAATATTGAATTTTTGGGTGTTTTGAGCCTGAATTTGAGATATAAACGGGTACAGAAGATGCATACACATATTGACTTTGGGCACCTAAAATATCGATTTTCAGCATGTTTTGGGCCTGTATTTTAAAAATGCTCTAACACGGAGTAGGCATGTACAGATCGCTTCAGGGACCCCAAAATATCGAATTTTCGGGTGTTTTGAGCTTGAATTTGAGATATAAACGGGTACATATCGACTTTGGACATTTAAAATATCGATTTTTAGCATGTTTTGAGCCTATATTTTGAAAATACTCCAACACGGAGTAGGCATGTACAGATCGCATCTGGGACCCCAAAATATCGAATTTTCGGGTGTTTTGGACCTGAATCTGAGATGTCGACTTTGGGCACCTAAAATATCGATTTTTAGCATGTTTTGGGCCTATATATTTAAAATATTCTCGCAATGAGTATGTATGTACAGATTGCTTCTGGGACCCCAAAATATCGAATTTTCGGGTGTTTTTAGACTGAATTTGAGATATCGACTTTGGGCACCTATAATATCGATTTTTAGCATGTTTTGGGCCAATATTTTGAAAATATTCTAGCACTGAGTAGGCATGTACAGATCGCTTCTGGGGACCCCAAAATATCGAATTTTCGGGTGTTTGGAGCCTGAATTTGAGATATAAACGGGTACAGAAGATGCATGCACGTATTGACTTTGGGCCACTAAAATATCGATTTTTAACATGTTTTGGGCCTGTATTTTGAAAATACTCTAACACGGAGTAGGCATGTACAGATCGAATCTGGGATCCCAAAATATCGAATATTCAGGTGTTTTGAGCCTGAATTTGAGATATAAAATGGTACAGAAGATGCATGCACATATCGACTTTTGGTTATCTAAGAGATCGATTTCCAATATGTTTTGGGCCTGTATTTTGAAAATACTCTAACACGGAGTAGGCATGTACCGATCGCTTTTGGGACCCCAAAATGTCGAATTTTCGGATGTTTTGGGCCTGAATTTGAGATATCGACTTTGGGCACCTAAAATATCGATTGTTAGCACGTTTTGGGCCTATATTTTAAAAATATTCAAGCACTGAGTAGGCATGTACAGATCGCTTCTGGGACTCCAAAATATCGAATTTTCGGGTGTTTTGAGAATGAATTTGAGATATAAACGGGTACAGAAGATGCATGCACATTTTGACTTTGGACACCTAAAAGATCGATTTTTAGCATGTTTTGGGCCTGTATTTTGAAAATACTCAAACACGGAGTAGGCATGTACAGATCGCTTCTGGGACCCCAAAATATCGAATATTCGGGTGTTTTGAGCCTGAATTTGAGATATAAAATGGTACAGAAGATGCATGCACATATCGACTTTTGGTTACCTAAGAGATCAATTTTCAATATGTTTTGGGCCTGTATTTTGAAAATACTCTAACACGGAGTAGGCATGTACCGATTGCTTTTGGGACCCCAAAATGTCGAATTTTCGGATGTTTTGGGCATGAATTTGAGATATCGACTTTGGGCACTTAAAATATCGATTGTAGCACGTTTTGGGCCTATATTTTGAAAATATTCTAGCACTGAGTAGGCACGTACAGATTGCTTCTGGGACCCCAAAATATCGAATTTTCGGGTGTTTTGAGAATGAATTTGAGATATAAACGGGTACAGAAGATGCATACACATATTGACTTTGGGCAACTGAAATATCTATTTTCAGTATGTTTTGGGCCTGTATTTTGAAAATACTCTAATACGGAGTAGGCATGTACAGATCGCTTCTGGGACCCAAAATATCGAATTTTCGGGAGTTTTGGGCCTGAATTTGAGATATCGACTTTGGGCACCTAAAATATCGATATTTAGCATGTTTTGGACCTATATTTTGAAAATATTCTAGAACTGAGTAGGCATAAACAGATCGCTTCTGGGACCCAAAAATATTGAATTTTTGGGTGTTTTGAGCCTGAATTTGAGATATAAACGGGTACAGAAGATTCATACACATATTGACTTTGGGCACCTAAAATATCGATTTTCAGCATGTTTTGGGCCTGTATTTTAAAAATACTCTAACACGGAGTAGGCATGTACAGATCGCTTCAGGGACCCCAAAATATCGAATTTTCGGGTGTTTTGAGCTTGAATTTGAGATATAAACGGGTACATATCGACTTTGGACATTTAAAATATCGATTTTTAGCATGTTTTGAGCCTATATTTTGAAAATACTCCAACACGGAGTAGGCATGTACAGATCGCATCTGGGACCCCAAAATATCGAATTTTCGGGTGTTTTGGACCTGAATCTGAGATGTCGACTTTGGGCACCTAAAATATCGATTTTTAGCATGTTTTGGGCCTATATATTTGAAATATTCTCACAATGAGTATGTATGTACAGATTGCTTTTGGGACCCCAAAATGTCGAATTTTCGGATGTTTTGGGCATGAATTTGAGATATCGACTTTGGGCACTTAAAATATCGATTGTAGCACGTTTTGGGCCTATATTTTGAAAATATTCTAGCACTGAGTAGGCATGTACAGATTGCTTCTGGGACCCCAAAATATCGAATTTTCGGGTGTTTTGAGAATGAATTTGAGATATAAACGGGTACAGAAGATGCATACACATATTGACTTTGGGCACCTAAAATATCGATTTTCAGCATGTTTTGGGCCTGTATTTTAAAAATACTCTAACACGGACTAGGCATGTACAGATCGCTTCAGGGACCCCCAAATATCGAATTTTCGGGTGTTTTGAGCTTGAATTTGAGATAAAAACGGGGACATATCGTCTTTGGACATTTAAAATATCGATTTTTAGCATGTTTTGAGCCTATATTTTGAAAATACTCTAACACGGAGTAGGCATGTACCGATCGCTTTTGGAACCCCAAAATGTCGAATTTTCGGGTGTTTTAGGCCTGAATTTGAGATATCGACTTTGGGCACCTAAAATATAGATTTTTAGCACGTTTTGGGCCTATATTTTGAAAATATTCTCGCAATGAGTAAGTATGTACAGATCGCATCTGGGACCCCAAAATATCGAATTTTCGGGAGTTTTGGGCCTGAATTTGAGATATCGACTTTGGGCACCTAAAATATCGATAATTTGCAAGTTTTGGACCTATATTTTAAAAATATTCTAGAACTGAGTAGGCATGAACAGATCGCTTCTGGGACCCAAAAATATTGAATTTTCGGGTGTTTTGAGCCTGAATCTGAGATGTCGACTTTGGGCACCTAAAATATCGATTTTTAGCATGTTTTGGGCCTATATATTTAAAATATTCTCGCAATGAGTATGTATGTACAGATTGCTTCTGGGACCCCAAAATATCGAATTTTCGGGTGTTTTTAGCCTGAATTTGAGATATCGACTTTGGGCACCTATAATATCGATTTTTAGCATGTTTTGGGCCAATATTTTGAAAATATTCTAGCACTGAGTAGGCATGTACAGATCGCTTCTGGGGACCCCAAAATATCGAATTTTCGGGTGTTTGGAGCCTGAATTTGAGATATAAACGGGTACAGAAGATGCATGCACGTATTGACTTTGGGCCCCTAAAATATCGATTTTTAGCATGTTTCGGGCCTGTATTTTGAAAATACTCTAACACGGAGTAGGCATGTACAGATCGAATCTGGGACCCCAAAATATCAAATATTCGGGTGTTTTGAGCCTGAATTTGAGATATAAAATGGTACAGAAGATGCATGCACATATCGACTTTTGGTTACCTAAGAGATCAATTTTCAATATGTTTTGGGCCTGTATTTTGAAAATACTCTAACACGGAGTAGGCATGTACCGATCGCTTCTGGGACCCAAAAATGTCGAATTTTCGGATGTTTTGGGCATGAATTTGATATATCGACTTTGGGCAATTAAAATATCGATTGTAGCACGTTTTGGGCCTATATATTGAAAATATTCTAGCACTGAGTAGGCATGTACAGATTGCTTCTGGGACCCCAAAATATCGAATTTTCGGGTGTTTTGAGAATGAATTTGAGATATAAACGGGTACAGAAGATGCATACACATATTGACTTTGGGCACCTAAAATATCGATTTTCAGCATGTTTTGGGCCTGTATTTTAAAAATACTCTAACACGGACTAGGCATGTACAGATCGCTTCAGGGACCCCAAAATATCGAATTTTCGGGTGTTTTGAGCTTGAATTTGAGATAAAAACGGGTACATATCGTCTTTGGACATTTAAAATATCGATTTTTAGCATGTTTTGAGCCTATATTTTGAAAATACTCTAACACGGAGTAGGCATGTACCAATCGCTTTTGGGACCCCAAAATGTCGAATTTTCGGGAGTTTTGGGCCTGAATATGAGATATCGACTTTGGGCACCTAAAATATCGATATTTAGCAAGTTTTGAACCTATATTTTGAAAATATTCTAGAACTGAGTAGGCATGAACAGATCGCTTCCGGGACTCAAAAATATTGAATTTTCGGGTGTTTTGAGCCTGAATTTGAGATATAAACGGGTACAGAAGATGCATACACATATTGTCTTTGGTCACCTAAAATATCGATTTTCAGCTTTTTTTGGGCCTGTATTTTAAAAATACTCTAACACGGAGTAGGCATGTACAGATCGCTTCAAGGACCCCAAAATATCGAATTTTCGGGTGTTTTGAGCTTGAATTTGAGATATAAACGTGTACATATCGTCTTTGGACATTTAAAATATCGATTTTTAGCATGTTTTGAGCCTATATTTTGAAAATACTCTAACACGGAGTAGGCATGTACCGATCGCTTTTGGGACCCCAAAATGTCGAATTTTCGGGTGTTTTGGGCCTGAATTTGAGATATCGACTTTGGGCACCTAAAATACAGATTTTTAGCACGTTTTGGGCCTATATTTTGAAAATATTCTCGCAATGAGTATGTATGTACAGATCGCATCTGGGACCCCAAAATATCGAATTTTCGGGTGTTTTGGACCTGAATCTGAGATGTCGACTTTGGGCACCTAAAATATCGATTTTAACTTGTTTTGGGCCTATATATTTAAAATTTTCTCGCAATGAGTATGTATGTACAGATCGCTTCTGGGGACTCCAAAATATCGAATTTTCGGGTGTTTTGAGCATGAATTTGAGATATAAACGGGTACAGAAGATGCATGTACATATTGACTTTGGGCAACTGAAATATCGATTTTCAGTATGTTTTGGGCCTGTATTTTGAAAATACTCTAACACGGAGTAGGCATGTACAGATCGTTTCTGGGACCCAAAATATCGAATTTTCGGGAGTTTTGGGCCTGAATTTGAGATATCGACTTTGGGCACCTAAAATATCGATAATTAGCAAGTTTTGGACCTATATTTTAAAAATATTCTAGAACTGAGTAGGCATGAACAGATCGCTTCTGGGACCCAAAAATATTGAATTTTCGGGTGTTTTGAGCCTGAATCTGAGATGTCGACTTTGGGCACCTAAAATATCGATTTTTAGCATGTTTTGGGCCTATATATTTAAAATATTCTCGCAATGAGTATGTATGTACAGATTGCTTCTGGGACCCCAAAATATCGAATTTTCGGGTGTTTTTAGCCTGAATTTGAGATATCGACTTTGGGCACCTATAATATCGATTTTTAGCATGTTTTGGGCCAATATTTTGAAAATATTCTAGCACTGAGTAGGCTTGTACAGATCGCTTCTGGGGACCCCAAAATATCGAATTTTCGGGTGTTTGGAGCCTGAATTTGAGATATAAACGGGTACAGAAGATGCATGCACGTATTGACTTTGGGCCCCTAAAATATCGATTTTTAGCATGTTTCGGGCCTGTATTTTGAAAATACTCTAACACGGAGTAGGCATGTACAGATCGAATCTGGGACCCCAAAATATCAAATATTCGGGTGTTTTGAGCCTGAATTTGAGATATAAAATGGTACAGAAGATGCATGCACATATCGACTTTTGGTTACCTAAGAGATCAATTTTCAATATGTTTTGGGCCTGTATTTTGAAAATACTCTAACACGGAGTAGGCATGTACCGATCGCTTCTGGGACCCAAAAATGTCGAATTTTCGGATGTTTTGGGCATGAATTTGATATATCGACTTTGGGCACTTAAAATATCGATTGTAGCACGTTTTGGGCCTATATATTGAAAATATTCTAGCACTGAGTAGGCATGTATAGATTGCTTCTGGGACCCCAAAATATCGAATTTTCGGGTGTTTTGAGAATGAATTTGAGATATAAACGGGTACAGAAGATGCATACACATATTGACTTTGGGCACCTAAAATATCGATTTTCAGCATGTTTTGGGCCTGTATTTTAAAAATACTCTAACACGGACTAGGCATGTACAGATCGCTTCAGGGACCCCAAAATATCGAATTTTCGGGTGTTTTGAGCTTGAATTTGAGATAAAAACGGGTACATATCGTCTTTGGACATTTAAAATATCGATTTTTAGCATATTTTGAGCCTATATTTTGAAAATACTCTAACACGGAGTAGGCATGTACCGATCGCTTTTGGGACCCCAAAATGTCGAATTTTCGGGAGTTTTGGGCCTGAATTTGAGATATCGACTTTGGGCACCTAAAATATCGATATTTAGCAAATTTTGGACCTATATTTTAAAAATATTCTAGAACTGAGTAGGCATGAACAGATCGCTTCTGGGACCCAAAAATATTGAATTTTCGGGTGTTTTGAGCCTGAATCTGAGATGTCGACTTTGGGCACCTAAAATATCGATTTTTAGCATGTTTTGGGCCTATATATTTAAAATATTCTCGCAATGAGTATGTATGTACAGATTGCTTCTGGGACCCCAAAATATCGAATTTTCGGGTGTTTTTAGCCTGAATTTGAGATATCGACTTTGGGCACCTATAATATCGATTTTTAGCATGTTTTGGGCCAATATTTTGAAAATATTCTAGCACTGAGTAGGCATGTACAGATCGCTTCTGGGGACCCCAAAATATCGAATTTTCGGGTGTTTGGAGCCTGAATTTGAGATATAAACGGGTACAGAAGATGCATGCACGTATTGACTTTGGGCCCCTAAAATATCGATTTTTAGCATGTTTCGGGCCTGTATTTTGAAAATACTCTAACACGGAGTAGGCATGTACAGATCGAATCTGGGACCCCAAAATATCAAATATTCGGGTGTTTTGAGCCTGAATTTGAGATATAAAATGGTACAGAAGATGCATGCACATATCGACTTTTGGTTACCTAAGAGATCAATTTTCAATATGTTTTGGGCCTGTATTTTGAAAATACTCTAACACGGAGTAGGCATGTACCGATCGCTTCTGGGACCCAAAAATGTCGAATTTTCGGATGTTTTGGGCATGAATTTGATATATCGACTTTGGGCAATTAAAATATCGATTGTAGCACGTTTTGGGCCTATATATTGAAAATATTCTAGCACTGAGTAGGCATGTACAGATTGCTTCTGGGACCCCAAAATATCGAATTTTCGGGTGTTTTGAGCCTGAATTTGAGATATAAACGGGTACAGAAGATGCATACACATATTGACTTTGGGCACCTAAAATATCGATTTTCAGCATGTTTTGGGCCTGTATTTTAAAAATACTCTAACACGGACTAGGCATGTACAGATCGCTTCAGGGACTCCAAAATATCGAATTTTCGGGTGTTTTGAGCTTGAATTTGAGATAAAAACGGGTACATATCGTCTTTGGACATTTAAAATATCGATTTTTAGCATGTTTTGAGCCTATATTTTGAAAATACTCTAACACGGAGTAGGCATGTACCGATCGCTTTTGGGACCCCAAAATGTCGAATTTTCGGGAGTTTTGGGCCTGAATTTGAGATATCGACTTTGGGCACCTAAAATATCGATATTTAGCAAGTTTTGGACCTATATTTTGAAAATATTCTAGAACTGAGTAGGCATGAACAGATCGCTTCTGGGACCCAAAAATATTGAATTTTCGGGTGTTTTGAGCCTGAATTTGAGATATAAACGGGTACAGAAGATGCATACACATATTGTCTTTGGTCACCTAAAATATCGATTTTCAGCTTTTTTTGGGCCTGTATTTTAAAAATACTCTAACACGGAGTAGGCATGTACAGATCGCTTCAAGGACCCCAAAATATCGAATTTTCGGGTGTTTTGAGCTTGAATTTGAGATATAAACGGGTACATATCGTCTTTGGACATTTAAAATATCGATTTTTAGCATGTTTTGAGCCTATATTTTGAAAATACTCTAACACGGAGTAGGCATGTACCGATCGCTTTTGGGACCCCAAAATGTCGAATTTTCGGGTGTTTTGGGCCTGAATTTGAGATATCGACTTTGGGCACCTAAAATACAGATTTTTAGCACGTTTTGGGCCTATATTTTGAAAATATTCTCGCAATGAGTATGTATGTACAGATCGCATCTGTGACCCCAAAATATCGAATTTTCGGGTGTTTTGGACCTAAATCTGAGATGTCGACTTTGGGCACCTAAAATATCGATTTTTAGCATGTTTTGGGCCTATATATTTAAAATTTTCTCGCAATGAGTATGTATGTACAGATCGCTTCTGGGACCCCAAAATATCGAATTTTCGGGTGTTTTGAGCCTGAATTTGAGATATAAACGGGTACAGAAGATGCATGTACATATTGACTTTGGGCAACTGAAATATCGATTTTTAGCATGTTTTGGGCCTGTATTTTGAAAATACTCTAACACGGAGTAGGCATGTACAGATCGCTTCTGAGACCCCAAAATATCGAATTTTCGGGTGGTTTGAGCCTGAATTTGAGATATAAACGGGTACAGAAGATGCATGCACATATCGACTTTTGGTTACCTAAAAGATCGATTTTCAGTATGTTTTGGGCCTGTATTTTTAAAAAATACTCTAACACGGAGTAGGCATGTACCGATCGCTTTTGGGACCCCAAAATGTCGAATTTTCTGGTGTTTTGGGCCTGAATTTGAGATATCGACTTTGGGCACCTAAAATAAAGATTTTTAGCACGTTTTGGGCCTATATTTTGAAAATATTCTAGCACTGAGTAGGCATGTACAGATCGCTTCTGGGACCCTAAAATATCAAATTTTCGGGTGTTTTGAGCATGAATTTGAGATATAAACGGGTACAGAAGATGCATGTACATATTGACTTTGGGCACCTAAAAGATCGATTTTCAGTATGTTTTGGGGCTGTATTTTGAAAATACTCTAACACGGAGTAGGCATGTACAGATCGCTTCTGGGACCCAAAATATCGAATTTTCGGGAGTTTTGGGCCTGAATTTGAGATATCGACTTTGGGCACCTAAAATATCGATATTTAGCATGTTTTAGACCTATATTTTGAAAATATTCTAGAACAGAGTAGGCATGAACAGATCGCTTCTGGGACCCAAAAATATCGAATTTTCGGGTGTTTTGAGCCTGAATTTGAGATATAAACGGGTACAGAAGATACATACACATATTGACTTTGGGCACCTAAAATATCGATTTTCAGCATGTTTTGGGCCTGTATTTTAAAAATACTCTAACACGGAGTAGGCATGTACAGATCGCTTCAGGGACCCCAAAATATCGAATTTTCGGGTGTTTTGAGCTTGAATTTGAGATATAAACGGGTAGATATCGACTTTGGACATTTAAAATATCTATTTCTAGCATGTTTTGAGCCTATATTTTGAAAATACTCTAACACGGAGTAGGCATGTACAGATTGCATCTGGGACCCCAAAATATCGAATTTTCGGGTGTTTTGGACCTGAATTTGAGATATCGACTTTGGGCACCTATAATATCGATTTTTAGCATGTTTTAGGCCTATATATTTAAAATATTCTCGCAATGAGTATGTATGTACAGATCGCTTCTGGGGACCCCAAAATATCGAATTTTCGGGTGTTTGGAGCCTGAATTTGAGATATAAACGGGAACAGAAGATGAATGCACGTATTGACTTTGGGCCCCTAAAATATCGATTTTTAGCATGTTTTGGTCCTGTATTTTGAAAATACTCTAACACGAAGTAGGCATGTACAGATCGAATCTGGGACCCCAAAATATCGAATATTCGGGTGTTTTGAGCCTGAATTTGAGATATAAAATGGTACAAAAGATGCATGCACATATCGACTTTTGGTTACCTAAGAGATCAATTTTCAATATGTTTTGGGCCTGTATTTTGAAAATACTCTAACACGGAGTAGGCATGTACCGATCGCTTTTGGGACCCCAAAATGTCGAATTTTCGGATGTTTTGGGCCTGAATTTGAGATATCGACTTTGGGCACCTAAAATATCGATTGTTAGCACGTTTTGGGCCTATATTTTGAAAATATTCTAGCACTGAGTAGGCATGTACAGATCGCTTCTGGGACCCCAAAATATCGAATTTTCGGGTGTTTTGAGAATGAATTTGAGATATAAACGGGTACAGAAGATGCATGCACATTTTGACTTTGGACACCTAAAAGATCGATTTTCAGCATGTTTTGGGCCTGTATTTTGAAAATACTCTAACACGGAGTAGGCATGTACAGATCGCTTCTGGGACCCCAAAATATCGAATTTTCGGGTGGTTTGAGCCTGAATTTGAGATATAAACGGGTACAGAAGATGCATGCACATATCGACTTTTGGTTACCTAAAAGATCGATTTTCAGTATGTTTTGGGCCTGTTTTTTTTAAAATTACTCTAACACGAAATAGGCATGTACCGATCGCTTTTGGGACCCCAAAATGTCGAATTTTCGTGTGTTTTGGGCCTGAATTTCAGATATCGACTTTGGGCACCTAAAATATAGATTTTTAGCACGTTTTGGGCCTATATTTTGAAAATATTCTAGCACTGAGTAGGCATGTACAGATCGCTTCTGGGACCCCAAAATATCGAATTTTCGGATGTTTTGAGCATGAATTTGAGATATAAACGGGTACAGAAGATGCATGTACATATTGACTTTGGGCACCTGAAAGATCGATTTTCAGTATGTTTTGGGCCTGTATTTTAAAAATACTCTAACACGGAGTAGGCATGTACAGATCGCTTCTGGGACCCAAAATATCGAATTTTCGGGAGTTTTGGGCCTGAATTTGAGATATCGACTTTGGGCACCTAAAATATCGATATTTTGCATGTTTTGGACCTATATTTTGAAAATATTCTAGAACTGAGTAGGCATGAACAGATCGCTTCTGGGACCCAAAAATATCGAATTTTCGGGTGTTTTGAGCCTGAATTTGAGATATAAACGGGTACAGAAGATACATACACATATTGACTTTGGGCACCTAAAATATCGATTTTCAGCATGTTTTGGGCCTGTATTTTAAAAATACTCTAACACGGAGTAGGCATGTACAGATCGCTTCAGGGACCCCAAAATATCGAATTTTCGGGAGTTTTGAGCTTGAATTTGAGATATAAACGGGTAGATATCGACTTTGGACATTTAAAATATCGATTTTTAGCATGTTTTGAGCCTATATTTTGAAAATACTCTAACACGTAGTAGGCATGTACAGATTGCATCTGGGACCCCAAAATATCGAATTTTCGGGTGTTTTGGACCTGAATCTGAGATGTCGACTTTGGGCACCTAAAATATCGATGTTTAGCATGTTTTGGGCCTATATATTTAAAATATTCTCGCAATGAGTATGTATGTACAGATTGCTTCTGGGACCCCAGAATATCGAATTTTCGGGTGTTTTTAGCCTGAATTTGAGATATAAAATGGAACAGAAGATGCATGCACATATCGACTTTTGGTTACCTAAGAGATCAATTTTCAATATGTTTTGGGCCTGTATTTTGAAAATACTCTAACACGGAGTAGGCATGTACCGATCGCTTTTGGGACCCCAAAATGTCGAATTTTCCTATGTTTTGGGCCTGAATTTGAGATATCGACTTTGGGCACCTAAAATATCGATTGTTAGCACGTTTTGGGCCTATATCTTGAAAATATTCTAGCACTGAGTAGGCATGTACAGATCGCTTCTGGGACCCCAAAATATCGAATTTTAGGGTGTTTTGAGCCTGAATTTGAGATATAAACGGGTACAGAAGATGCATGCACATATCGACTTTTGGGCACCTAAAAGATCGATTTTCAGTATGTTTTGGGCCTGTATTTTGAAAATACTTTAACACGGAGTAGGCATGTAGAGATCGCTTCTGGGACCCCAAAATATCTATTTTTCGGGTGTTTTTGGCCTGAATTTGAGATATCGACTTTGGGCACCTAAAATATCGATTTTTAGCATGTTTTGGGCCTTTACATTTAAAATATTCTAGCACTGAGTAGGCATGTACAGATCGCTTCTGGGACCCAAAAATATCGAATTTTCGGGTGTTTTGAGGTTGAATTTGGGACATAAACGGGTACAGAAGATGCATACACATATTGACTTTGGGCACCTAAAATATCGATTTTCAGCATGTTTTGGGGCTGTATTTTAAAAATACTCTAACACGGAGTAGGCATGTACAGATCGCTTCTGGGACCCCAAAATATCGAATTTTCGGGTGTTTTGAGCCTGAATTTGTGATATAAACGGGTCCAGAAGATGCATGCACATATCGACTTTTGGGCACCTAAAAGATCGATTTTCAGTATGTTTTGGGCCTGTATTATGAAAATACTCTAACACGGAATAGGCATGTACAGATCGCTTCTGGGACCACAAAATATCGAATTTTCGGGTGTTTTGGACCTAAATTTGAGATATCGACTTTGGGCACCTAAAATATCGATTTTTAGCATGTTTTGGGCCTATATTTTGAAAATATTCTAGCACTGAGTAGACATGTACAGATCGCTTTTGGGACCCCAAAATATCGAATATTCGGGTGTTTGAGCCTGAATTTGAGATATAAACGGGTACTGAAGATGCATTCACTTATCGAATTTTGGGCACCTAAAATATCGATTTTGAGCATGTTTTCGGTCTGTATCTTGATAACATTCTAACTAGGAGTAGGCATGTACGGTTCGCTTTTAGAACCCAAAATACCGAATTTTGGGTGTTTTGAGCCTGAATTTGAGATATAAACGGGTATAGAAGATGCATGCATATATCAACTTTGGACACTTAAAATATCGATTTTTAGCATGTTTTGAGCCTATATTTTGAAGACATTCTAGCACTGAGTAGGCAAGTACAGATCGCTTCTGGGACTCCAAAATATCGAATTTTCGGGTGTTTTGGGCTTGAATTTGAGATATCGACTATGGGCACCTAAAATATCGATTTTTAGCATGTTTTGGGCTTATATTTTGAAAATATTCTAGCACTGAGTAGGCATGTACAGATCGCTTCTGGGACCCAAAAATATTGAATTTTCGGGTGTTTTAAGCATGAATTTGAGATATAAACGGGTCCAGAAGATACATTCACATATTGACTTTGGGCACCTAAAATATCGATTTTCAGTATGTTTTGGGCCTGTATTTTGAAAATACTTTAACACGGAGTAGGCATGTACAGATCGCTTCTGGGACCCCAAAATATCGAATATTCGGGTGTTTTGAGCCTGAATTTGAGATATAAACGGGTACAGAAGATGCTTGCACATATCGCCTTTGGACACTTATAATATCGATTTTTAACATGTTTTAAGCCTATATTTTGAAAACATTCTAGCACTGAGTAGGCATGTACAGATCGCTTCTGGTACCCAAAAATATCGAATTTTCGGGTGTTTTGAGGTTGAATTTGGGATATAAACGGGTGCAGAACATGCATACACATATTGACTTTGGGCACCTAAAATATCGATTTTCAGCATGTTTTAGGCCTGTATCTGAGTAGGCTTGTACAGATCGCTTCTGGGACCCCAAAATATCGAATTTTCAGGTGTTTTGAGCCTGAATTTGATATATAAACGGGTACTGAAGATGCATGCACATAACGACTTTTGGGCACATAAAATATCGATTTTGATCATGTTTTGGGTCTGTATCTTGAAAACATTCTAACTATTAGTAGGCATGCACGGTTCGCTTCTAGGACACAAAACACAGAATTTTCGAGTGTTTTGAGCCTTAATTTGAGATATAAACGGGTACAGAAGATGCATGCACATATCGACTTTGGACACTTAAAATATCGATTTTTAGCATGTTTTGAGCCTATATTTTTAAAACATTCTAGCACTGAGTAGGCATGTACAGATCCCTTCTGGGACCCAAAAATATCAAATTTTCGGGTGTTTTGAGGTTGAATTTGGGATTTAAACGGGTGCAGAAGATGCATACACATATTGACTTTGGGAACCTAAAATATCGATTTTCAGCATGTTTTGGGCCTGTATTTTGAAAATACTTTAATTCGGAGTAGGCATGTACAAATCGCTTCTGGGACACCAAAATATCGAATTTTCAGGTGTTTTGATGTTGAATTTGGGATATAAACGGGTGCAGAAGATGCATACACATATTGACTTTGGGCACCTATAATATCGATTTTCAGCATGTTTTAGGCCGGTATCTGAGTAGGCATGTACAGATCGCTTCTGGGACCCTAAAATATCGAATTTTCGGGTGTTTTGAGCCTGAATTTGAGATATAAACGGGTACAGAAGATGCATGCACATATTGACTTTGGGCAACAAAAATATCGATTTTCAGCATGTTTTCGGCCTGTATTTTGAAAATACTCTAACACGGAGTAGGCATGGACAGATCGCTTCTGGGACCCCAATATACCGAATTTTCGGGTGTTTGGAGCCTGAATTTGAAATATAAACGGGTACAGAAGATGCATGCACATATCGGCTTTTGGGCACCTAAAAGATCGATTTTCAGTATGTTTCGGGCCTGTATTTTGAAAATACTCTAACACGGAGTTGGCATGTACAGATCGCTTCTGGGACCCCAAAATATCGAATTTTCGGGTGTTTTGGGCCTGAATTTGAGATATCGACTTTGGGCACATAAAATATCTATTTATAGCATGTTTTGGGCCTATATTTTGAAAATATTCTAGCACTGAGTAGGCATGTACAGATCGCTTCTGGGACCCCAAAATATCGAATTTTCGGGTGTTTTGAGCCTGAATTTGTGATATAAACGGGTCCAGAAGATGCATGCACATATCGACTTTTGGGCACCTAAAAGATCGATTTTCAGTATGTTTTGGGCCTGTATTTTGAAAATACTCTAACACGGAATAGGCATGTACAGATCGCTTCTGGGACCACAAAATATCGAATTTTCGGGTGTTTTGGACCTAAATTTGAGATACCGACTTTGGGCACCTAAAATATCGATTTTTAGCATGTTTTGGGCCTATATTTTGAAAATATTCTAGCACTGAGTAGACATGTACAGATCGCTTTTGGGACCCCAAAATATCGAATATTCGGGTGTTTGAGCCTGAATTTGAGATATAAACGGGTACTGAAGATGCATGCACTTATCGACTTTTGGGCACCTAAAATATCGATTTTGAGCATGTTTTCGGTCTGTATCTTGATAACATTCTAACTAGGAGTAGGCATGTACGGTTCGCTTTTAGAACCAAAAATACCAATTTTCCGGTGTTTTGAGCCTGAATTTGAGATATAAACGGGAACAGAAGATGCATGCACATATCGACTTTGGACACTTATAATATCGATTTTTAGCATGTTTTGAGCCTATATATTGAAAACATTCTAGCAATGAGGAGGCATGTTCAGATCTCTTCTGGAACCCAAAAATATCGAATTTTCGGGTGTTTTGAGGTTGAATTTGGGAAATTATCGGGTACAGAAGATGCATACACATATTGACTTTGGGCACCTAAAATATCGATTTTCAGCATGTTTTGGGCCTATATTTTGAAAATATTCTAGCACTGAGTAGGCATGTACAGATCGATTCGGGGACCCAAAAATATCGAATTTTCAGGTGTTTTGAGCCTGAATTTGAGATATAAACGGGTACAGAAGATGCATGCACATATTGACATGGGCAACTAAAATATCGATTTTCAGCATGTTTTGGGTCTGTATTTTAAAAATATTCTAACAAGGAGTAGGCATGTACAGATCGCTTCTGGGATCCCAAAATATCATATTTTCGGGTATTTTGGGTCTGAATTTGAGATATCGACTTTGGCCACCTAAAATATCGATTTTTAGTATGTTTTGGGTATATATTTTGAAAATATACTAGCACTGAGTAGGCATGTACAGATCGCTTCAGGGACCCAAAAATATCGAATTTTCGGGTGTTTGGAGCCTATATTTAAAATATAAACGGGTACAGAACATGCATGCACATATCGACTTTTGGTCACCTAAAAGATCGATTTTCAGTATGTTTTGGGCCAGTATTTTGAAAATACTCTAACACGGAGTAGGCATGTACAGATTGCTTCTGGGACCAAAAAATATCGAATTTTTGTCTGTTTTGGGCCTGAATTGGAGATATTTACTTTGGGCACCTAAAATATCGATTTTAACATGTTTTGGGCCCATATTTTGAAAATATTCTCGCACTGAGTAGGCATGTACAGATCGTTTCTGGGACCCAAAAATATCGAATTTTCGGGTGTTTTGAGCCGGAAATTGAGATATAAACGGGTACAGAAGATGCATGCACATATTGACTTTGGGCACCTAAAATATCGATTTTCAGCATGATTTGGGCCTGTATTTTGAAAATACTCTAACACGGAGTGGGCATGTACAGATCGCTTCTAGGACCCCAAAATATCGAATTTTCGTTTGTTTTGAGCCTGAATTTGAGATTTAAACGGGTACTGCAGATGCATTCACATATCGACTCTTGGGCACCTAAAATATCGATTTTTAATATGTTTTGGGTCTGTATCTTGAAAACATCCTAACTAGGAGTAGGAATGTACAGATCGCTTCTAGGACCCCAAAATATCGAATTTTCGGGTGTCTTGGGCCTGAATTTAAGATATCGACTTTGGGCACCTATAATATCGGTTTTCAACATGTTTTAGACCTGTATTTTAAAAATACTCTAACACGGAGAAGGCATGTACAGATCGCTTCTTGGACCCCAAAATATCGAATTTTCAGGTGTTTTGAGCCTGAATTTGAAATATGAACGGGTACTGAAGATGCATGCACATATCGACTTTTGGGCACCTAAAATATCGATTTTGAGCATGTTTTGGGTCGGTATCTTGAAAATATTCTAACTAGGAGTAGGCATGTACAGTTCGCTTCTAGGACCCAAAATACCTAATTTTCGGGTGTTTTGAGCCTGAATTTGAGATATAAACGGGTACAGAAGATGCATGCACATATCGACTTTGGACACTTATAATATCGATTTTTAGCAGGTTTTGAGCCTGTATTTTGAAAACATTCTAGCACTGAGTAGGCATGTACAGATCGCTTCTGGGACCCAAAAATATCGAATTTTCGGGTGTTTTGAGGTTGAATTTGGGATATAAACGGGTGCATAAGATGAAAACACATATTGACTTTGGGGACCTAAAACATCAATTTTCAGCATGTTTTGGGCCTGTATCTGAGTAGGCATGTACAGATCGGTTCTGGGACCCTAAAATATCGAGTTTTTGGGTGTTTTGAGCCTAAATTTGAGATATAAACGGGTACTGAAGATGCATGCACATATTGACTTTTAATCACCTAAAATATCGATTTTTAGCATGTTTTGACCCAATATTTTGAAAACATTCTAGCACTGAGTAGGCATGTACAGATCGCTTTTGGGACCCAAAAATATCGGATTTTCGGATGTTTTGAGGTTGAATTTGGGATATTTACGGGTGCAGAAGATGCATACACTTATTGACTTTGGGCACCTAAAATATCGATTTTCAGTATGTTTTGGGCCGTATTTTGAAAATACTCTAACACGGAGTACGCATGTACAGATCGCTTCTGGGACCCTAAAATATCGAACTTTCGTGTGTTTTGAGCATGAATTTGAGATATGAACGGGTACTGAAGATGCTTGCACATATCGACTTTTGGGCACCTAAAATATCGATTTTGAGCATGTTTTGGGTCTGTATCTTGAAAACATTCTAACTAGGAGTAGGCATGCACAGTTCGCTTCTAGGACCCAAAATACCTAATTTTCGGGGGTTTTGAGCCTGAATTTGAGATATAAACGGGTACAGAAGATGCATGCACATATCGACTTTGGACACTTATAATATCGATTTTTAGCAGGTTTTGAGCCTATATTTTGAAAACATTCTAGCACTGAGTAGGCATGTACGGATCGCTTCTGGGACCCAAAAATATCGAATTTTCGGGTGTTTTGAGTTTGAATTTGGGATACAAACGGGTGCATAAGATGAAAACACATATTGACTTTGGGGACCTAAAACATCAATTTTCAGCATGTTTTGGGCCTGTATCTGAGTAGGCATGTACAGATCGGTTCTGGGACCCTAAAATATCGAGTTTTTGGGTGTTTTGAGCCTGAATTTGAGATATAAACGGGTACTGAAGATGCATGCACATATCGACTTTTGATCACCTAAAATATCGATTTTTAGCATGTTTTGACCCAATATTTTGAAAACATTCTAACACGGAGTAGGCATGTACAGATGGCTTCTGGAACCTAAAAATATCGAATTTTTGGGTGTTTTGGGCTTGAATTTGATATATCAACTTTGGGCACCTAAAATATAGATTTTTAGCATGTTTTAGGCCTATATTTTGAAAATATTCTAGCACTGAGTAGGCATGTACTGTACAGATCGCTTCTAGGACCCAAAAATACCGAATTTTCAGGTGTTTCGAGCCTGAATTTGAGATATAAACGGATACAGAAGAAGCATGCACATATCGACTTTGGAAACTTAAAATATCGATTTTTAGCATGTTTTGAACCTATATTTTGAAAACATTATAGCATTGAGTAGGCATATACAGATCGCTTCTGGGACCGAAAAGTATCGAATTTTCGGGTGTTTTGAGCCAGAATTTAAAATATAAACAAGTACAGAACATGCATGCACATATCGACTTTTGGGCACCTAAAAGATCGATTTTCAGTATGTTTTGGGCCTGTATTTTGAAAATACTCTAACACGGAGTAGGCATGTACAGATTGCTTATGGGACCCCAAAATATAGAGTTTTCAGGTGTTTTGAGCCTGAATTTGAGATATAAATGGGTACTGAAGATGCATGCACATATCGACTTTTGGGCACTTATAATATCGATTTTTAGCATGTTTTTTGCCTATATTTTGAAAACATTCTAGCACTGAGTAGGCATGTACAGATGGCTTCTGGGACCCAAAAATATCGAATTTTCGGGTGTTTTGAGGTTGAATTTGGGATATAAACGGGTGCATAAGATAAAAACGCATATTGACTTAGGGACCTAAAACATCGATTTTCAGCATGTTTTGGGCCTGTATCTGAGTAGACATGTACAGATCGCTTCTGGGACCCCAAAATATCGAATTTTCGGGTGTTTGGAGCCTGAATTTAAAATATAAACTGGTACAGAACATGCATGCACATATCGACTTTTGGTCACCTAAAAGATCGATTTTCAGTATGTTTTGGGCCAGTAATTTGAAAATACTCTAACACGGAGTAGGCAGGTACAGATTGCATCTGGGACCAAAAAATATCGAATTTTTGGGTGTTTTGGGCCTGAATTGGAGATATTTACTTTGGGCACCTAAAATATCGATTTTAACATGTTTTGGGCCCATATTTTGAAAATATTCTAGCACTGAGTAGGCATGTACAGATCGATTCTGGGACCCCAAAATATTGAATTTTCGGGTGTTTTGAGCCTGAAATTGAGATATAAACGGGTACAGAAGATGCATGCACATATTGACTTTGGGCACCTAAAATATCGATTTTCAGTATGTTTTGGGCCGTATTTTGAAAATACTCTAACACGGAGTACGCATGTACAGATCGCTTCTGGGACCCTAAAATATCGAACTTTCGTGTGTTTTGAGAATGAATTTGAGATGTAAATGGGTACTGAAGATGCTTGCACATATCGACTTTTGGGCACCTAAAATATCGATTTTGAGCATGTTTTGGGTCTGTATCTTGAAAACATTCTAACTAGGAGTAGACATGTACAGTTCGCTTCTAGGACCCAAAATACCTGATTTTCGGGTGTTTTGAGCCTGAATTTGAGATATAAACGGGTACAGAAGATGCATGCACATATCGACTTTGGACACTTATAATATCGATTTTTAGCAGGTTTTGAGCCTATATTTTGAAAACATTCTAGCACTGAGTAGGCATGTACGGATCGCTTCTGGGACCCAAAAATATCGAATTTTCGGGTGTTTTGAGTTTGAATTTGGGATATAAACGGGTGCATAAGATGAAAACACATATTGACTTTGGGAACCTAAAACATCAATTTTCAGCTTGTTTTGGGCCTGTATCTGAGTAGGCATGTACAGATCGGTTCTGGGACTCTAAAATATCGATTTTTTGGGTGTTTTGAGCCTGAATTTGAGATATAAACGGGTACTGAAGATGCATGCACATATCGTCTTTTGATCACCTAAAATATCGATTTTTAGCATGTTTTGACCCAATATTTTGAAAACATTCTAGCACTGAGTAGGCATGTACAGATCGCTTCTGGGACCCAAAAATATCGGATTTTCGGATGTTTTGAGGTTGAATTTGGGATATTTTCGGGTGCAGAAGATGCATACACTTATTGACTTTGGGCACCTAAAATATCGATTTTCAGTATGTTTTGGGCCGTATTTTGAAAATACTCTAACAAGGAGTACGCATGTACAGATCGCTTCTGGGACCCTAAAATATCGAACTTTTGTGTGTTTTGAGCCTGAATTTGAGATATGAACGGGTACTGAAGATACTTGCACATATCGACTTTTGGGCACCTAAAATATCGATTTTGAGCATGTTTTTGGTCTGTATCTTGAAAACATTCTAACTAGAAGTAGGCATGTACAGTTCGCTTCTAGGACCCAAAATACCTAATTTTCGGGTGTTTTTAGCCTGAATTTGAGATATAAACGGGTACAGAAGATGCATGCACATATCGACTTTCGACACTTATTATATCGATTTTTAGCAGGTTTTAAGCTTTTATCTTGAAAACATTCTAGCACTGAGTAGGCATGTACAGATCGCTTCTGGGACCCAAAAATATCGAATTTTCGGGTGTTTTGAGTTTTAATTTGGGATATAAACGGGTGCATAAGATGAAAACACATATTGACTTTGGGGACATAAAACATCAATTTTCAGCATGTTTTGGGCCTGTATCTGAGTAGGCGTGTACAGATCGGTTCTGGGACTCTAAAATATCGAATTTTTGGGTGTTTTGAGCTTGAATTTGAGATATAAACGGGTACTGAAGATGCATGCACATATCGACTTTTGATCACCTAAAATATCGAATTTTAGCATATTTTGAGCCTATATTTTGAAAAAATTCTAGCACTGAGTATCCATGTACAGATCGCTTCTGGGACCCAAAAATATCGAATTTTCGGGTGTTTTGAGGTTGAATTTGGGATATTTACGAGTGCAGAAGATGCATACACATATTGACTTTGGGCACCTAAAATATCGATTTTCAGCATGTTTTAGGCCTGTATCTGATTAGGCATGTACAGATCGCTTCTGGGACCCCAAAATATCGAATTTTCGGGTGTTTCGAGCATGAATTTGAGATATAAACGGGTACAGAACATGTATGCACATATCGACTTTTGGGCACTAAAAAGATCAATTTTCAGTATGTTTTGGGACTGTATTTTGAAAATACTCTAACACGGAGTAGGCATGTACAGATCGCTTCTAGGACCCCAAAATATCGAATTTTCGGGTGTTTTGGGCCTGAATTTGAGATATCGACTTTGGGCACATAAAATATCGATTTTTAGCATGTTTTGGGCCTATATTTTGAAAACATTCTAGCACTGAGTAGGCATGTACAGATCGCTTCTGAAACCGCAAAATATCGAATTTTCGGGTGTTTTGGGCCTGAATTTGAGATATCGACATTGGCCACCTAAAATATCGATTTTTAGCATGTTTTAGGCCTATACTATGAAAATATTCTAGCACTGAGTAGGCATGTACTTTTCAGATCGCTTCTAGGACCCAAAAATACCGATTTTTCGGGTGTTTCGAGCCTGAATTTGAGATATAAACGGATACAGAAGAAGCATGCACATATCGACTTTGGACACTTAAATATCGATTTTTAGCATGTTTTGAACCTATATTTTGAAAACATTCTAGCATTGAGTAGGCATGTACAGATCGCTTCTGGGACCGAAAAGTATCGAATTTTCGGGTGTTTTGAGCCTGAATTTAAAATATAAACAAGTACAGAACATGCATGCACATATCGACTTTTGGGCACCTAAAAGATCGATTTTCAGTATGTTTTGGGCCTGTATTTTGAAAATACTCTAACACGGAGTAGGCATGTACAGATTGCTTATGGGACCCCAAAATATCGAATTTTCGGGTGTTTTGAGCCTGAATTTGAGATATAAACGGGTACAGAAGATGCATGCACATATCGACTTTGGACACTTATAATATCGATTTTTAGCATGTTTTTTGCCTATATTTTGAAAACATTCTAGCACTGAGTAGGCATGTACTGATGGCTTCTGGGACCCAAAAATATCGAATTTTCGGGTGTTTTGAGGTTGAATTTGGGATATAAACGGGTGCATAAGATAAAAACGCATATTGACTTTGGGGACCTAAAACATCGATTTTCAGCATGTTTTGGGCCTGTATCTGAGTAGGCATGTACAGATCGCTTCTGGGACCCCAAAATATCGAATTTTCGGGTGTTTGGAGCCTGAATTTAAAATATAAACGGGTACAGAACATGCATGCGCATATCGACTTTTGGTCACCTAAAAGATCGATTTTCAGTATGTTTTGGGCCAGTAATTTGAAAATACTCTAACACGGAGTAGGCAGGTACAGATTGCATCTGGGACCAAAGAATATCGAATTTTTGGGTGTTTTGGGCCTGAATTGGAGATATTTACTTTGGGCACCTAAAATATCGATTTTAACATGTTTTGGGCCCATATTTTGAAAATATTCTAGCACTGAGTAGGCATGTACAGATCGATTCTGGGACCCCAAAATATTGAATTTTCGGGTGTTTTGAGCCTGAAATTGATATATAAACGGGTACAGAAGATGCATGCACATATTGACTTTGGGCACCTAAAATATCGATTTTCAGCATGATTTGGGCCTGTATTTTGAAAGTACTCTAACACGGAGTGGGCATGTACAGATCGCTTCTAGGACCCAAAAATATCGGATTTTCGGATGTTTTGAGGTTGAATTTGGGATATTTACGGGTGCAGAAGATGCATACACATATTGACTTTGGGCACCTAAAATATCGATTTTCAGTATGTTTTGGGCCGTATTTTGAAAATACTCTAACACGGAGTACGCATGTACAGATCGCTTCTGGGACCCTAAAATATCGAACTTTCGTGTGTTTTGAGCATGAATTTGAGATATAAATGGGTACTGAAGATGCTTGCACATATCGACTTTTGGGCACCTAAAATATCGATTTTGAGCATGTTTTTGGTCTGTATCTTGAAAACATTCTAACTAGGAGTAGGCATGTACAGTTCGCTTCTAGGACCCAAAATACCTGATTTTCGGGTGTTTTGAGCCTGAATTTGAGATATAAACGGGTACAGAAGAAGCATGCACATATCGACTTTGGACACTTATAATATCGATTTTTAGCAGGTTTTGAGCCTATATTTTGAAAACATTCTAGCACTGAGTAGGCATGTACGGATCGCTTCTGGGACCCAAAAATATCGAATTTTCGGGTGTTTTGAGTTTGAATTTGGGATATAAACGGGTGCATAAGATGAAAACACATATTGACTTTGGGAACCTAAAACATCAATTTTCAGCTTGTTTTGGGCCTGTATCTGAGTAGGCATGTACAGATCGGTTCTGGGACCCTAAAATATCGATTTTTTGGGTGTTTTGAGCCTGAATTTGAGATATAAACGGGTACTGAAGATGCATGCACATATCGTCTTTTGATCACTTAAAATATCGATTTTTAGCATGTTTTGACCCAATATTTTGAAAACATTCTAGCACTGAGTAGGCATGTACAAATCGCTTCTGGGACCCAAAAATATCGGATTTTCGGATGTTTTGAGGTTGAATTTGGGATATTTTCGGGTGCAGAAGATGCATACACTTATTGACTTTGGGCACCTAAAATATCGATTTTCAGTATGTTTTGGGCCGTATTTTGAAAATACTCTAACACGGAGTACGCATGTACAGATCGGTTCTGGGACCCTAAAATATCGAACTTTTGTGTGTTTTGAGCCTGAATTTGAGATATGAACGGGTACTGAAGATACTTGCACATATCGACTTTTGGGCACCTAAAATATCGATTTTGAGCATGTTTTTGGTCTGTATCTTGAAAACATTCTAACTAGGAGTAGGCATGTACAGTTCGCTTCTAGGACCCAAAATACCTAATTTTCGGGTGTTTTGAGCCTGAATTTGAGATATAAACGGGTACAGAAGATGCATGCACATATCGACTTTCGACACTTATAATATCGATTTTTAGCATGTTTTGAGCCTATATTTTGAAAACATTCTAGCACTGAGTAGGCATGTACAGATCGCTTCTGGGACCCAAAAATATCCAATTTTTGGGTGTTTTGAGTTTGAATTTGGGATATAAACGGGTGCATAAGATGAAAACACATATTGACTTTGGGGACCTAAAACATAAATTTTCAGCATGTTTTGGGCCTGTATCTGAGTAGGCGTGTACAGATCGGTTCTGGGACCCTAAAATATCGAATTTTTGGGTGTTTTGAGCTTGAATTTGATATATAAACGGGTACTGAAGATGCATGCACATATCGACTTTTGATCACCTAAAATATCGATTTTTAGCTTGTTTTGACCCGATATTTTGAAAACATTCTAGCACTGAGTAGGCATGTACAAATCGCTTCTGGGACCCAAAAATATCGGATTTTCGGATGTTTTGAGGTTGAATTTGGGATATTTTCGGGTGCAGAAGATGCATACACTTATTGACTTTGGGCACCTAAAATATCGATTTTCAGTATGTTTTGGGCCGTATTTTGAAAATACTCTAACACGGAGTACGCATGTACAGATCGCTTCTGGGACCCTATAATATCGAACTTTCGTGTGTTTTGAGCCTGAATTTGAGATATGAACGGGTACTGAAGATGCTTGCACATATCGACTTTTGGGCACCTAAAATATCGATTTTCAGCATGTTTTGAGCCTATATTTTGAAAACATTCTAGTATTGAGTATCCATGTACAGATCGCTTCTGGGACCCAAAAATATCGAATTTTCGGATGTTTTGAGGTTGAATTTGGGATATTTACGAGTGCAGAAGATGCATACACATATTGACTTTGGGCACCTAAAATATCGATTTTCAGCATGTTTTAGGCCTGTATCTGATTAGGCATGTACAGATCGCTTCTGGGACTCTAAAATATCGAATTTTTGGGTGTTTGGAGCCTGAATTTGAGATATAAACGGGTACAGAAGATGCATGCACATATCGACTTTTGGGCACTATAAAGATCAATTTTCAGTATGTTTTGGGACTGTATTTTGAAAATACTCTAACACGGAGTAGGCATGTAAAGATCGCTTCTTGGACCCCAAAATATCGAATTTTCGGGTGTTTTGAGCCTGAATTTGAGATATCGACTTTTGGGCACCTAAAATATCGATTTTTATCATGTTTTGGGCCTATATTTTGAGAATATTCTAGCACTGAGTAGGCATGTACAGATCGCTTCTGGAACCGCAAAATATCGAATTTTCGGGTGTTTTGGGCCTGAATTTGAGATATCGACATTGGCCACCTAAAATATCGATTTTTAGCATGTTTTAGGTATGTATTTTGAAAATATACTAGCACTGAGTAGGCATGTACAAATCGCTTCTGGGACCCCAAAATATCGAATTTTCGGGTGTTTGGAGCCTGAATTTAAAATATAAACGGGTACAGAACATGCATGCACATATCGACTTTTGGGCACCTAAAAGATCGATTTTCAGTATGTTTTGGGCCTGTATTTTGAAAATACTCTTACACGGAGTAGGCATGTACAGATTGCTTCTGGGACCCAAAAATATCGAATTTTTGGTTGTTTTGGGCCTGAATTTTAGATATTTACTTTGAGCACCTAAAATATCGATTTTAACATGTTTTGGGCCCATATTTTGAAAATATTCTAGCACTGAGTAGGCATGTACAGATCGATTCTGGGACCCCAAAATATTGAATTTTCGGGTGTTTTGAGCCTGAAATTGAGATATAAACGGTATAGAAGATGCATGCACATATTGACTTTGGGCACCTAAAATATCGATTTTCAGCATGATTTGGGCCTGTATATTGAAAATACTCTAACACGGAGTGGGCATGTACAGATCGCTTCTAGGACCCCAAAATATCGAATTTTCGTTTGTTTTGAGCCTGAATTTGAGATATAAACGGGTACTGTAGATGCATTCACATATCGACTCTTGGGCACCTAAAATATCGATTTTTAATATGTTTTGGGTCTGTATCTTGAAAACATCCTAACTAGGAGTAGGAATGTACAGATCGCTTCTAGGACCCCAAAATATCGAATTTTCGGGTGTCTTGGGCCTGAATTTGAGATATCGACTTTGGGCACCTATAATATCGGTTTTCAACATGTTTTAGACCTGTATTTTGAAAATACTCTAACACGGAGTAGGCATGTACAGATCGCTTCTTGGACCCCAAAATATCGAACTTTCAGGTGTTTTGAGCGTGAATATGAAATATGAACGGGTACTGAAGATGCATGCACATATCGACTTTTGGGCACCTAAAATATCGATTTTGATCATGTTTTGGGTCGGTATCTTGAAAACATTCTAACTAGGAGTAGGCATGTACAGTTCGCTTCTAGGACCCAAAATACCTAATTTTCGGGTGTTTTGAGCCTGAATTTGAGATATAAACGGGTACAGAAGATGCATGCACATATCGACTTTGGACACTTATAATATCGATTTTTAGCAGGTTTTGAGCCTATATTTTGAAAACATTCTAGCACTGAGTAGGCATGTACAGATCGCTTCTGGGACCCAAAAATATCGAATTTTCGGGTGTTTTGAGGTTGAATTTTGGATATAAACGGGTGCATAAGATGAAAACACATATTGATTTTGGGGACCTAAAACATCAATTTTCAGCATGTTTTTGGCCTATATCTGAGTAGGCATGTACAGATTGGTTCTGGGACCCTAAAATATCGAGTTTTTGGGTGTTTTGAGCCTGAATTTGAGATATAAACGGGTACAGAAGATGCATACATTTATTGACTTTGGGCACCTAAAATATCGATTTTCAGTATGTTTTGGGCCGTATTTTGAAAATACTCTAACACGGAGTACGCATGTACAGATCGCTTCTGGGACCCTAAAATATCGAACTTTCCTGTGTTTTGAGCCTGAATTTGAGATATGAACTTGTACTGAAGATGCTTGCACATATCGACTTTTGGGCACCTAAAATATCGATTTTGAGCATGTTTTGTGTCTGTATCTTGAAAACATTCTAACTAGGAGTAGGCATGTACAGTTCGCTTCTAGGACCCAAAATATCTAATTTTCGGGTTTTTTGAGCCTGAATTTGAGATATAAACGGGTACAGAAGATGCATGCACATATCGACTTTGGACACTTATAATATCGATTTTTAGCAGGTTTTGAGCCTATATTTTGAAAACATTCTAGCACTGAGTAGGCATGTACAGATCGCTTCTGGGACCCAAAAATATCGAATTTTCGGGTGTTTTGAGGTTGAATTTGGGATATAAACGGGTGCATAAGATGAAAATACATATTGACTTTGGGGACCTAAAACATCAATTTTCAACATGTTTTGGGCCTGTATCTGAGTAGGCGTGTACAGATCGGTTCTGGGACCCTAAAATATCGAATTTTTGGGTGTTTTGAGCTTGAATTTGAGATATAAACGGGTACTGAAGATGCATGCACATATCGACTTTTGATCACCTAAAATATCGATTTTTAGCTTGTTTTGACCCGATATTTTGAAAATATTCTAGCACTGAGTAGGCATGTACAGATCGCTTCTGGGACCCAAAAACATCGAATTTTCGGATGTTTTGAGGTTGAATTTGGGATATTTACGGGTGCAGAAGATGCATTCACATATTGACTTTGGGCATCTAAAATATCGATTTTTAGCAAGTTTTGGGCCGTATTTTGAAAATACTCTAAAACGGAGTACGCATTTACAGATCGCTTCTGGGACCCTAAAATATCGAACTTTCGTGTGTTTTGAGCCTGAATTTGAGATATGAACGGGTACTGAAGATGCTTGCACATATCGACTTTAGGGCACCTAAAATATCGATTTTTAGCATGTTTTGAGCCTATATTTTGAAAACATTCTAGTATTGAGTATCCATGTACAGATCGCTTCTGGAACCAAAAATATCGAATTTTCGGATGTTTTGAGGTTGAATTTGGGATATTTACGAGTGCAGAAGATGCATACACATATTGACTTTGGGCACCTAAAATATCGATTTTCAGCATGTTTTAGGCCTGTATCTGATTAGGCATGTACAGATCGCTTCTGGGACTCTAAAATATCGAATTTTCGGGTGTTTGGAGCCTGAATTTGAGATATAAACGGGTACAGAAGATGCATGCACATATCGACTTTTGGGCACTATAAAGATCAATTTTCAGTATGTTTTGGGACTGTATTTTGAAAATACTCTAACACGGAATAGGCATGTACAGATCGCTTCTTGGACCCCAAAATATCGAATTTTCGGGTGTTTTGAGCCTGAATTTGAGATATCGACTTTTGGGCACCTAAAATATCGATTTTTATCATGTTTTGGGCCTATATTTTGAGAATATTCTAGCACTGAGTAGGCATGTACAGTTTGCTTTTGGGACACCAAAATTTCGAATTTTCGGTGTTTTGAGCCTGAATTTGAGATATAAACGGGTGCAGAAGAAACATGCACATATTAACTTTGGGCACCTAAAATATCGATTTTTAGCATGTTTTGAGCCTATATTTTGAAAACATTCTAGCACTGAGTAGGCATGTACAGATCGCTTCTGGGACCCAAAAAAATCGAATTTTCGGGTGTTTGGAGCCTGAATTTGAAATATAAACGGGTACAGAAGATGCATGCACATATCGGCTTTTGGGCACCTAAAAGATCGATTTTCAGTATGTTTTGGGCCTGTATTTTGAAAATACTCTAACACGGACTAGGCATGTACAGATCGCTTCAGGGACCTCAAAATATCGAATTTTCGGGTGTTTTGGGCCTGAATTTGAGATATCGACTTTGGGCACATAAAATATCGATTTTTAGCATGTTTTGGGCCTATATTTTGAAAATATTCTAGCACTGAGTAGGCATGTACAGATCGCTTCTGGGACCCCAAATTATCGAATTTTCAGGCGCTTTGAGCCTGAATTTGAGATATAAACGGGTACTGAAGATGCATGCACATATCGACTTTTGGGCACCTAAAATATCGATTTTTAGCATGTTTTAAGCCTACATTTTTAAAACATTCTAGCACTGAGTAGGCATGTACAGATCCCTTCTGGGACCCAAAAATATCAAATTTTCGGGTGTTTTGAGGTTGAATTTGGGATTTAAACGGGTGCAGAAGATGCATACACATATCGACTTTAGGCACCTAAAATATCGATTTTCAGCATGTTTTGGTCCTGTATTTTGAAAATACTCTAACACGGAGTAGGCATGTACAGATCGCTTCTGGAACCGCAAAATATCGAATTTTCGGGTGTTTTGGGCCTGAATTTGAGATATCGACTTTGGCCACCTAAAATATCGATTTTTAGCATGTTTTAGGTATGTATTTTGAAAATATACTAGCACTGAGTAGGCATGTACAAATCGCTTCTGGGACCTCAAAATATCGAATTTTCGGGTGTTTTGAGCCTGAATTTGAGATATAAGCGGGTGCAGAAGATGAATGCACATATTGACTTTGGGCACCAAAAAATCGATTTTCAGTATGTTTTGGGCCTGTATTCTAAAAAATACTTTAAGTCGGAGTAGGCATGTACAGATCGCTTCTGGGACCCCAAAATATCGAATTTTCAGGTGTTTTGAGCCTGAATTTGAGATATAAACGGGTACTGAAGATGCATGCACAAATCGACATTGGACATTTATAATATAGATTTTTAGTATGTTTCGAGCCTATATTTTGAAAACATTCTAGCACTGAGTAGGCATGTACAGATCACTCCTGGGACCCAAAAATATCGAATTTTCGTCTGTTTTGAGGTTGAATTTGGGATATTATAGGTGCAGAAGATGCATGAACATATCGACTTTTGGGCACCTAAAATATCGATTTTCAGCATGTTTTAGGCGTGCATCTGAGTAGGCATGTACAGATCGCTTCTGGGACCCCAAAATATCGAATTTTCGGGTGTTTTGGGCCTGAATTTGAGATATCGACTTTGGGCACATAAAATATCGATTTTTAGCATGTTTTGGGCCTATATTTTGAAAATATTCTAGCACTGAGTAGGCATGTACAATCGCTTCTGGGACCCCAAAATATCGAATTTGCAGGTGCTTTGAGCCTGAGCCTGAATTTGAGATATAAACGGGTACTGAAGATGCATGCACATATCGACTTTTGGGCACCTAAAATATCGATTTTTAGCTTGTTTTGAGCCTATATTTTTAAAACATTCCAGCACTGAGTAGGCATGTACAGATCCCTTCTGGGACCCAAAAATATCAAATTTTCGGGTGTTTTGAGGTTAAATTTGGGATTTAAACGGGTGCAGAAGATGCATACACATATTGATTTTAGGCACCTAAAATATCGATTTTCAGAATGTTTTGGGCCTGTATTTTGAAAATACTCTAACACGGAATAGGCATGTACAGATCGCTTCTGGGACCCCAAATTATTGAATTTTCGGGTGTTTTGGGCCTGAATTTGAGATATCGACTTTGGCCACCTAAAATATCGATTTTTAGCATGTTTTAGGTATATATTTTGAAAATATACTAGCACTGAGTAGGCATGTACAAATCGCTTCTGGGATCCCAAAATATCGAATTTTCGGTTGTTTTGAGCCTGAATTTGAGATATAAACGGGTACAGAAGATGCATGCACATATTGACTTTGGGCACCTAAAATATCGATTTTGAGCATGTTTGGGGTCTGTATCTTGAAAACATTCTAACTAGGAGTAGGCATGTACAGTTCGCTTCTAGGACCCAAAATACCGAATTTTCCGGTGTTTTGACCCTGAATTTGAGATATAAACGGGTACAGAAGATGCATGTTCATATCGACTTTGGACACTTATAATATCGATTTTTAGCATGTTTTGAGCCTATATTTTGAAAACATTCTAGCAATGAGGAGGCATGTTCAGATCGCTTCTCTGACCCAAAAATATCGAATTTTCGGGAGTTTTGAGGTTGAATTTGGGAAATAAACGGGTACAGAAGATGAATACACATATTGACTTTAGGCACCTAAAATATCGATTTTCAGCATGTTTTGGGCCTGTATCTGAGTAGGCATGTACAGATCGCTTCTAGGACCCAAAAATATCGAATTTTCGGGTGATTGGAGAATGAATTTGAGATATAAACGGGAACAGAAGATGCATGAACATATCGACTTTTGGGCTCCTAAAAGATCGATTTTCAGTATGTTTTGGGCCTGTATTTTGAAAGTACTCTAACACGGAGTAGGCATGTACAGATCGCTTCTCGGACCCCAAAATATCGAATTTCGGGGTGTTTTGGGCCTGAATTTGAGATATCGACTTTGGGCACCTAAAATATCGACCTTTAGCATGTTTTGGGCCTATATTTTGAAAATATTCTAGCACTGAGTAGGCATGTAAAGATCGATTCTAGGAACCAAAAATATCGAATTTTCGGGTGTTTTGAGCCTGAATTTGAGATATAAACGGGTACAGAAGATGCATGCACATATTGACTTTGGGCAACTAAATTATCGATTTTCAACATGTTTTGGGCCTGTATGTTAAAAATATTCTATCACGGAGTAGGCATGTACAGATCGCTTCTGGGACCTCAAAATATCGAATTTTCGGGTGTTTTGGGTCTGAATTTGAGATATCGACTTTGGCCACCTAAAATATCGATTTTAGTATGTTTTGGGTATATATTTTGAAAATATACTAGCACTGAGTAGGCATGTACAAATCGCTTCTGGGACCCCAAAAAATCGAATTTTCGGGTGTTTTGAGCCAGAATTTGAGATATAAACGGGTACAGAAGATCCATGCACATATTGACTTTGGGCACCTAAAATATCGATTTTTAGTATGTTTTTGGCCTGTATTTTATAAATACTTTAACACGGAGTAGGCATGTACAGATCACTTCTGGGACCCCAAAATATCGAATTTTCAGGTGTTTTGAGCCTGAATTTGAGATATAAACGGGTACTGAAGATGAATGCACAAATCGTCTTTGGTCACTTATAATATCGATTTTTAGCATGTTTTGAGCCTAAATTTTGAAAACATTCTACCACTGAGTAGGCATTTACAGATCGCTTCTGGGACCCAAAAATATAGAATTTTCGGGTGTTTTGAGGTTGAATTTGGGATATAAACGGGTGCAGAAGATGCATACACATATTGACTTTGGGCACCTAAAGTATCGATTTACAGCATGTTTTAGGCCTGTATCTGAGTAGGCATGTACAGATCGCTTTTGGGACCCCAAAATATCGAATTTTCGGGTGTTTGGAGCCTGAATTTGAGATATAAACGGGTACAGAAGATGCATGAACATATCGACTTTTGGGCACCTAAAAGATCGATTTTCAGTATGTTTTGGGCCTGTATTTTGAAAATACTCTAACACGGAGTAGGCATGTACAGATCGCTTCTGGGACCCCCAAAATTTAGAATTTCGGGGTGTTTTGGGCCTGAATTTGAGATATCGAGTTTTGGCTCCTAAAATATCGACCTTTTGCATGTTTTGGGCCTATATTTTGAAAATATTCTAGCACTGAGTAGGCATGTACAGATCGCTTCTGGGACCCAAAAACATCGAATTTTCGGATGTTTTGAGGTTGAATTTGGGATATTTACGGGTGCAGAAGATGCATTCACATATTGACTTTGGGCATCTAAAATATCGATTTTTAGCAAGTTTTGGGCCGTATTTTGAAAATACTCTAACACGGAGTACGCATGTACAGATCGCTTCTGGGACCCTAAAATATCGAACTTTCGTGTGTTTTGAGCCTGAATTTGAGATATGAACGGGTACTGAAGATGCTTGCACATATCGACTTTTGGGCACCTAAAATATCGATTTTTAGCATGTTTTGAGCCTATATTTTGAAAACATTCTAGTATTGAGTATCCATGTACAGATCGCTTCTGGGACCCAAAAATATCGAATTTTCGGATGTTTTGAGGTTGAATTTGGGATATTTACGAGTGCAGAAGATGCATACACATATTGACTTTGGGCACCTAAAATATCGATTTTCAGCATGTTTTAGGCCTGTATCTGATTAGGCATGTACAGATCGCTTCTGGGACTCTAAAATATCGAATTTTCGGGTGTTTGGAGCCTGAATTTGAGATATAAACGGGTACAGAAGATGCATGCACATATCGACTTTTGGGCACTATAAAGATCAATTTTCAGTATGTTTTGGGACTGTATTTTGAAAATACTCTAACACGGAGTAGGCATGTACAGATCGCTTCTTGGACCCCAAAATATCGAATTTTCGGGTGTTTTGAGCCTGAATTTGAGATATCGACTTTTGGGCACCTAAAATATCGATTTTTATCATGTTTTGGGCCTATATTTTGAGAATATTCTAGCACTGAGTAGGCATGTACAGTTTGCTTTTGGGACACCAAAATTTCGAATTTTCGGTGTTTTGAGCCTGAATTTGAGATATAAACGGGTGCAGAAGAAACATGCACATATTAACTTTGGGCACCTAAAATATCGATTTTTAGCATGTTTTGAGCCTATATTTTGAAAACATTCTAGCACTGAGTAGGCATGTACAGATCGCTTCTGGGACCCAAAAATATCGAATTTTCGGGTGTTTGGAGCCTGAATTTGAAATATAAACGGGTACAGAAGATGCATGCACATATCGGCTTTTGGGCACCTAAAAGATCGATTTTCAGTATGTTTTGGGCCTGTATTTTGAAAATACTCTAACACGGAGTAGGCATGTACAGATCGCTTCAGGGACCTCAAAATATCGAATTTTCGGGTGTTTTGGGCCTGAATTTGAGATATCGACTTTGGGCACATTAAATATCGATTTTTAGCATGTTTTGGGCCTATATTTTGAAAATATTCTAGCACTGAGTAGGCATGTACAGATCGCTTCTGGGACCCCAAATTATCGAATTTTCAGGCGCTTTGAGCCTGAATTTGAGATATAAACGGGTACTGAAGATGCATGCACATATCGACTTTTGGGCACCTAAAATATCGATTTTCAGCATGTTTTGGTCCTGTACTTTGAAAATACTCTAACACGGAGTAGGCATGTACAGATCGCTTCTGGAACCGCAAAATATCGAATTTTCGGGTGTTTTGGGCCTGAATTTGAGATATCGACTTTATCCACCTAAAATATCGATTTTGAGCATGTTTTAGGTATGTATTTTGAAAATATACTAGCACTGAGTAGGCATGTACAAATCGCTTCTGGGACCGCAAAATATCGAATTTTCGGGTGTTTTGAGCCTGAATTTGAGATATAAGCGGGTACAGAAGATGAATGCACATATTGACTTTGGGCACCAAAAATATCGATTTTCAGTATGTTTTGGGCCTGTATTCTAAAAAATACTTTAAGTCGGAGTAGGCATGTACAGATCGCTTCTGGGACCCCAAAATATCGAATTTTCAGGTGTTTTGAGCCTGAATTTGAGATATCGACTTTGGGCACATAAAATATCGATTTTTAGCATGTTTTGGGCCTATATTTTGAAAATATTCTAGCACTGAGTAGGCATGTACAGATCACTTCTGGGACCCAAAAATATCGAATTTTCGTCTGTTTTGAGGTTTAATTTGGGATATTATAGGTGCAGAAGATGCATGAACATATCGACTTTTGGGCACCTAAAATATCGATTTTCAGCATGTTTTAGGCGTGTATCTGAGTAGGCATGTACAGATCGCTTCTGGGACCCCAAAATATCGAATTTTCGGGTGTTTTGGGCCTGAATTTGAGATATCGACTTTGGGCACATAAAATATCGATTTTTAGCATGTTTTGGGCCTATATTTTGAAAATATTCTAGCACTGAGTAGGCATGTACAATCGCTTCTGGGACCCCAAAATATCAAATTTTCGGGTGTTTTGAGGCTAAATTTGGGATTTAAACGGGTGCAGAAGATGCATACACATATTGATTTAAGGCACCTAAAATATCGATTTTCAGAATGTTTTGGGCCTGTATTTTGAAAATACTCTAACACGGAATAGGCATGTACAGATCGCTTCTGGGACCCCAAATTATCGAATTTACGGGTGTTTTGGGCCTGAATTTGAGATATCGACTTTGGCCACCTAAAATATCGATTTTTAGCATGTTTTAGTTATATATTTTGAAAATATACTAGCACTGAGTAGGCATGTACAAATCGCTTCTGGGACCCCAAAAAATCGAATTTTCGGGTGTTTTGAGCCAGAATTTGAGATATAAACGGGTACAGAAGATGCATGCACATATTGACTTTGGGCACCTATAATATCGATTTTGAGCATGTTTGGGGTCTGTATCTTGAAAACATTCTAACTAGGAGTAGGCATGTACAGTTCGCTTCTAGGACCCAAAATACCGAATTTTCCGGTGTTTTGACCCTGAATTTGAGATATAAACGGGTACAGAAGATGCATGCTCATATCGACTTTGGACACTTATAATATCGATTTTTAGCATGTTTTGAGCCTATATTTTGAAAACATTCTAGCACTGAGTAGGCATGTACAGATCACTTCTGGGACCCAAAAATATCGAATTTTCGGGTGTTTTGAGGTTGAATTTGGGATATTATAGGTGCAGAAGATGCATGAACATATCGACTTTTGGGCACCTAAAATATCGATTTTCAGCATGTTTTAGGCGTGTATCTGAGTAGGCATGTACAGATCGCTTCTGGGACCCCAAAATATCGAATTTTCGGGTGTTTTGGGCCTGAATTTGAGATATCGACTATGGGCACATAAAATATCGATTTTTAGCATGTTTTGGGCCTATATTTTGAAAATATTCTAGCACTGAGTAGGCATGTACAATCGCTTCTGGGACCCCAAAATATCAAATTTTCGGGTGTTTTGAGGCTAAATTTGGGATTTAAACGGGTGCAGAAGATGCATACACATATTGATTTAAGGCACCTAAAATATCGATTTTCAGAATGTTTTGGGCCTGTATTTTGAAAATACTCTAACACGGAATAGGCATGTACAGATCGCTTCTGGGACCCCAAATTATCGAATTTACGGGTGTTTTGGGCCTGAATTTGAGATATCGACTTTGGCCACCTAAAATATCGATTTTTAGCATGTTTTAGTTATATATTTTGAAAATATACTAGCACTGAGTAGGCATGTACAAATCGCTTCTGGGACCCCAAAATATCGAATTTTCGGTTGTTTTGAGCCTGAATTTGAGATATAAACGGGTACAGAAGATGCATGCACATATTGACTTTGGGCACCTAAAATATCGATTTTGAGCATGTTTGGGGTCTGTATCTTGAAAACATTCTAACTAGGAGTAGGCATGTACAGATCGCTTCTAGGACCCCAAAATATCGAATTTTCGGGTGTTTTGGGTCTGAATTTGAGATATCGACTTTGGCCACCTAAAATATCGATTTTTAGTATGTTTTGGGTATATATTTTGAAAATATACTAGCACTGAGTAGGCATGTACAAATCGCTTCTGGGACCGCAAAATATCGAATTTTCGGGTGTTTTGAGCCTGAATTTGAGATATAAGCGGGTACAGAAGATGAATGCACATATTGACTTTGGGCACCAAAAATATCGATTTTCAGTATGTTTTGGGCCTGTATTCTAAAAAATACTTTAAGTCGGAGTAGGCATGTACAGATCGCTTCTGGGACCCCAAAATATCGAATTTTCAGGTGTTTTGAGCCTGAATTTGAGATATAAACGGGTACTGAAGATGCATGCACAAATCGACATTGGACATTTATAATATAGATTTTTAGCATGTTTCGAGCCTATATTTTGAAAACATTCTAGCACTGAGTAGGCATGTACAGATCACTTCTGGGACCCAAAAATATCGAATTTTCGTCTGTTTTGAGGTTGAATTTGGGATATTATAGGTGCAGAAGATGCATGAACATATCGACTTTTGGGCACCTAAAATATCGATTTTCAGCATGTTTTAGGCGTGTATCTGAGTAGGCATGTACAGATCGCTTCTGGGACCCAAAAATATCGAATTTTCGGGTGTTTTGGGCCTGAATTTGAGATATCGACTTTGGGCACATAAAATATCGATTTTTAGCATGTTTTGGGCCTATATTTTGAAAATATTCTAGCACTGAGTAGGCATGTACAATCGCTTCTGGGACCCCAAAATATCAAATTTTCGGGTGTTTTGAGGCTAAATTTGGGATTTAAACGGGTGCAGAAGATGCATACACATATTGATTTAAGGCACCTAAAATATCGATTTTCAGAATGTTTTGGGCCTGTATTTTGAAAATACTCTAACACGGAATAGGCATGTACAGATCGCTTCTGGGACCCCAAATTATCGAATTTACGGGTGTTTTGGGCCTGAATTTGAGATATCGACTTTGGCCACCTAAAATATCGATTTTTAGCATGTTTTAGTTATATATTTTGAAAATATACTAGCACTGAGTAGGCATGTACAAATCGCTTCTGGGACCCCAAAATATCGAATTTTCGGTTGTTTTGAGCCTGAATTTGAGATATAAACGGGTACAGAAGATGCATGCACATATTGACTTTGGGCACCTAAAATATCGATTTTGAGCATGTTTGGGGTCTGTATCTTGAAAACATTCTAACTAGGAGTAGGCATGTACAGATCGCTTCTAGGACCCCAAAATATCGAATTTTCGGGTGTTTTGGGTCTGAATTTGAGATATCGACTTTGGCCACCTAAAATATCGATTTTTAGTATGTTTTGGGTATATATTTTGAAAATATACTAGCACTGAGTAGGCATGTACAAATCGCTTCTGGGACCCCAAAATATCGAATTTTCAGGTGTTTTGAGGTTGAATTTGAGATATAAACGGGTACTGAAGATGAATGCACAAATCGTCTTTGGTCACTTATAATATCGATTTTTAGCATGTTTTGAGCCTATATTTTGAAAACATTCTACCACTGAGTAGGCATTTACAGATCGCTTCTGGGACCCAAAAATATAGAATTTTCGGGTGTTTTGAGGTTGAATTTGGGATATAAACGGGTGCAGAAGATGCATACACATATTGACTTTGGGCACCTAAAGTATCGATTTACAGCATGTTTTAGGCCTGTATCTGAGTAGGCATGTACAGATCGCTTTTGGGACCCCAAAATATCGAATTTTCGGGTGTTTGGAGCCTGAATTTGAGATATAAACGGGTACAGAAGATGCATGAACATATCGACTTTTGGGCACCTAAAAGATCGATTTTCAGTATGTTTTGGGCCTGTATTTTGAAAATACTCTAACACGGAGGAGGCATGTACAGATCGCTTCTGGGACCCCCAAAATTTAGAATTTCGGGGTGTTTTGGGCCTGAATTTGAGATATCGAGTTTTGGCTCCTAAAATATCGACCTTTTGCATGTTTTGGGCCTATATTTTGAAAATATTCTAGCACTGAGTAGGCATGTACAGATCGCTTCTGGGACCCAAAAACATCGAATTTTCGGATGTTTTGAGGTTGAATTTGGGATATTTACGGGTGCAGAAGATGCATTCACATATTGACTTTGGGCATCTAAAATATCGATTTTTAGCAAGTTTTGGGCCGTATTTTGAAAATACTCTAACACGGAGTACGCATGTACAGATCGCTTCTGGGACCCTAAAATATCGAACTTTCGTGTGTTTTGAGCCTGAATTTGAGATATGAACGGGTACTGAAGATGCTTGCACATATCGACTTTTGGGCACCTAAAATATCGATTTTTAGCATGTTTTGAGCCTATATTTTGAAAACATTCTAGTATTGAGTATCCATGTACAGATCGCTTCTGGGACCCAAAAATATCGAATTTTCGGATGTTTTGAGGTTGAATTTGGGATATTTACGAGTGCAGAAGATGCATACACATATTGACTTTGGGCACCTAAAATATCGATTTTCAGCATGTTTTAGGCCTGTATCTGATTAGGCATGTACAGATCGCTTCTGGGACTCTAAAATATCGAATTTTCGGGTGTTTGGAGCCTGAATTTGAGATATAAACGGGTACAGAAGATGCATGCACATATCGACTTTTGGGCACTATAAAGATCAATTTTCAGTATGTTTTGGGACTGTATTTTGAAAATACTCTAACACGGAGTAGGCATGTACAGATCGCTTCTTGGACCCCAAAATATCGAATTTTCGGGTGTTTTGAGCCTGAATTTGAGATATCGACTTTTGGGCACCTAAAATATCGATTTTTATCATGTTTTGGGCCTATATTTTGAGAATATTCTAGCACTGAGTAGGCATGTACAGTTTGCTTTTGGGACACCAAAATTTCGAATTTTCGGGTGTTTTGAGCCTGAATTTGAGATATAAACGGGTGCAGAAGAAACATGCACATATTAACTTTGGGCACCTAAAATATCGATTTTTAGCATGTTTTGAGCCTATATTTTGAAAACATTCTAGCACTGAGTAGGCATGTACAGATCGCTTCTGGGACCCAAAAATATCGAATTTTCGGGTGTTTGGAGCCTGAATTTGAAATATAAACGGGTACAGAAGATGCATGCACATATCGGCTTTTGGGCACCTAAAAGATCGATTTTCAGTATGTTTTGGGCCTGTATTTTGAAAATACTCTAACACGGAGTAGGCATGTACAGATCGCTTCAGGGACCTCAAAATATCGAATTTTCGGGTGTTTTTGGCCTGAATTTGAGATATCGACTTTGGGCAAATAAAATATCGATTTTTAGCATGTTTTGGGCCTATATTTTGAAAATATTCTAGCACTGAGTAGGCATGTACAGATCGCTTCTGGGACCCCAAATTATCGAATTTTCAGGCGCTTTGAGCCTGAATTTGAGATATAAACGGGTACTGAAGATGCATGCACATATCGACTTTTGGGCACCTAAAATACCGATTTTTAGCATGTTTTAAGCCTACATTTTTAAAACATTCTAGCACTGAGTAGGCATGTACAGATCCCTTCTGGGACCCAAAAATATCTAATTTTCGGGTGTTTTGAGGTTGAATTTGGGATTTAAACGGGTGCAGAAGATGCATACACATATCGACTTTAGGCACCTAAAATATCGATTTTCAGCATGTTTTGGTCCTGTATTTTGAAAATACTCTAACACGGAGTAGGCATGTACAGATCGCTTCTGGAACCGCAAAAAATCGAATTTTCGGGTGTTTTGGGCCTGAATTTGAGATATCGACTTTGGCCACCTAAAATATCGATTTTGAGCATGTTTTAGGTATGTATTTTGAAAATATACTAGCACTGAGTAGGCATGTACAAATCGCTTCTGGGACCGCAAAATATCGAATTTCCGGGTGTTTTGAGCCTGAATTTGAGATATAAACGGGTACAGAAGATGAATGCACATATTGACTTTGGGCACCAAAAATATCGATTTTCAGTATGTTTTGGGCCTGTATCTGAGTAGGCATCTACAGATCGCTTCTAGGACCCAAAAATATCGAATTTTCGGGTGATTGGAGAATGAATTTGAGATATAAACGGGTACAGAAGATGCATGAACATATCGACTTTTGGGCTCCTAAAAGATCGATTTTCAGTATGTTTTGGGCCTGTATTTTGAAAATATTCTAGCACTGAGTAGGCATGTACAGATCGCTTCTGGGACCCCAAATTATCGAATTTTCAGGCGCTTTGAGCCTGAATTTGAGATATAAACGGGTACTGAAGATGCATGCACATATCGACTTTTGGGCACCTAAAATATCGATTTTTAGCATGTTTTAAGCCTACATTTTTAAAACATTCTAGCACTGAGTAGGCATGTACAGATCCCTTCTGGGACCCAAAAATATCAAATTTTCGGGTGTTTTGAGGTTGAATTTGGGATTTAAACGGGTGCAGAAGATGCATACACATATCGACTTTAGGCACCTAAAATATCGATTTTCAGCATGTTTTGGTCCTGTACTTTGAAAATACTCTAACACGGAGTAGGCATGTACAGATCGCTTCTGGAACCGCAAAATATCGAATTTTCGGGTGTTTTTGGCCTGAATTTGAGATATCGACTTTATCCACCTAAAATATCGATTTTGAGCATGTTTTAGGTATGTATTTTGAAAATATACTAGCACTGAGTAGGCATGTACAAATCGCTTCTGGGACCGCAAAATATCGAATTTTCGGGTGTTTTGAGCCTGAATTTGAGATATAAGCGGGTACAGAAGATGAATGCACATATTGACTTTGGGCACCAAAAATATCGATTTTCAGTATGTTTTGGGCCTGTATTCTAAAAAATACTTTAAGTCGGAGTAGGCATGTACAGATCGCTTCTGGGACCCCAAAATATCGAATTTTCAGGTGTTTTGAGCCTGAATTTGAGATATAAACGGGTACTGAAGATGCATGCACAAATCGACATTGGACATTTATAATATAGATTTTTAGCATGTTTCGAGCCTATATTTTGAAAACATTCTAGCACTGAGTAGGCATGTACAGATCACTTCTGGGACCCAAAAATATCGAATTTTCGTCTGTTTTGAGGTTGAATTTGGGATATTATAGGTGCAGAAGATGCATGAACATATCGACTTTTGGGCACCAAAAATATCGATTTTCAGCATGTTTTAGGCGTGTATCTGAGTAGGCATGTACAGATCGCTTCTGGGACCCCAAAATATCGAATTTTCGGGTGTTTTGGGCCTGAATTTGAGATATCGACTTTGGGCACATAAAATATCGATTTTTAGCATGTTTTGGGCCTATATTTTGAAAATATTCTAGCACTGAGTAGGCATGTACAATCGCTTCTGGGACCCCAAAATATCAAATTTTCGGGTGTTTTGAGGCTAAATTTGGGATTTAAACGGGTGCAGAAGATGCATACACATATTGATTTAAGGCACCTAAAATATCGATTTTCAGAATGTTTTGGGCCTGTATTTTGAAAATACTCTAACACAGAATAGGCATGTACAGATCGCTTCTGGGACCCCAAATTATCGAATTTACGGGTGTTTTGGGCCTGAATTTGAGATATCGACTTTGGCCACCTAAAATATCGATTTTTAGCATGTTTTAGTTATATATTTTGAAAATATACTAGCACTGAGTAGGCATGTACAAATCGCTTCTGGGACCCCAAAATATCGAATTTTCGGTTGTTTTGAGCCTGAATTTGAGATATAAACGGGTACAGAAGATGCATGCACATATTGGCTTTGGGCACCTAAAATATCGATTTTGAGCATGTTTGGGGTCTGTATCTTGAAAACATTCTAACTAGGAGTAGGCATGTACAGTTCGCTTCTAGGACCCAAAATACCGAATTTTCCGGTGTTTTGACCCTGAATTTGAGATATAAACGGGTACAGAAAATGCATGCTCATATCGACTTTGGACACTTATAATATCGATTTTTAGCATGTTTTGAGCCTATATTTTGAAAACATTCTAGCAATGAGGAGGCATGTTCAGATCGCTTCTCTGACCCAAAAATATCGAATTTTCGGGTGTTTTGAGGTTGAATTTGGGAAATAAACGGGTACAGAAGATGAATACACATATTGACTTTAGGCACCTAAAATATCGATTTTCAGCATGTTTTGGGCCTGTATCTGAGTAGGCATCTACAGATCGCTTCTAGGACCCAAAAATATCGAATTTTCGGGTGATTGGAGAATGAATTTGAGATATAAACGGGTACAGAAGATGCATGAACATATCGACTTTTGGGCTCCTAAAAGATCGATTTTCAGTATGTTTTGGGCCTGTATTTTGAAAGTACTCTAACACGGAGTAGGCATGTACAGATCGCTTCTCGGACCCCAAAATATCGAATTTCGGGGTGTTTTGGGCCTGAATTTGAGATATCGACTTTGGGCACCTAAAATATCGACCTTTAGCATGTTTTGGGCCTATATTTTGAAAATATTCTAGCACTGAGTAGGCATGTAAAGATCGATTCTGGGACCCAAAAATATCGAATTTTCGGGTGTTTTGAGCCTGAATTTGAGATATAAACGGGTACAGAAGATGCATGCACATATTGACTTTGGGCAACTAAAATATCGATTTTCAGCATGTTTTGGGCCTGTATGTTAAAAATATTCTAACACGGAGTAGGCATGTACAGATCGCTTCTGGGACCCCAAAATATCGAATTTTCGGGTGTTTTGGGTCTGAATTTGAGATATCGACTTTGGCCACCTAAAATATCGATTTTTAGTATGTTTTGGGTATATATTTTGAAAATATACTAGCACTGAGTAGGCATGTACAAATCGCTTCTGGGACCCCAAAATATCGAATTTTCAGGTGTTTTGAGGTTGAATTTGAGATATAAACGGGTACTGGAGATGAATGCACAAATCGTCTTTGGTCACTTATAATATCGATTTTTAGCATGTTTTGAGCCTATATTTTGAAAACATTCTACCACTGAGTAGGCATTTACAGATCGCTTCTGGGACCCAAAAATATAGAATTTTCGGGTGTTTTGAGGTTGAATTTGGGATATAAACGGGTGCAGAAGATGCATACACATATTGACTTTGGGCACCTAAAGTATCGATTTACAGCATGTTTTAGGCCTGTATCTGAGTAGGCATGTACAGATCGCTTTTGGGACCCCAAAATATCGAATTTTCGGGTGTTTGGAGCCTGAATTTGAGATATAAACGGGTACAGAAGATGCATGAACATATCGACTTTTGGGCACCTAAAAGATCGATTTTCAGTATGTTTTGGGCCTGTATTTTGAAAATACTCTAACACGGAGTAGGCATGTACAGATCGCTTCTGGGACCCCCAAAATTTAGAATTTCGGGGTGTTTTGGGCCTGAATTTGAGATATCGAGTTTTGGCTCCTAAAATATCGACCTTTTGCATGTTTTGGGCCTATATTTTGAAAATATTCTAGCACTGAGTAGGCATGTACAGATCGCTTCTGGGACCCAAAAACATCGAATTTTCGGATGTTTTGAGGTTGAATTTGGGATATTTACGGGTGCAGAAGATGCATTCACATATTGACTTTGGGCATCTAAAATATCGATTTTTAGCAAGTTTTGGGCCGTATTTTGAAAATACTCTAACATGGAGTACGCATGTACAGATCGCTTCTGGGACCCTAAAATATCGAACTTTCGTGTGTTTTGAGCCTGAATTTGAGATATGAACGGGTACTGAAGATGCTTGCACATATCGACTTTTGGGCACCTAAAATATCGATTTTTAGCATGTTTTGAGCCTATATTTTGAAAACATTCTAGTATTGAGTATCCATGTACAGATCGCTTCTGGGACCCAAAAATATCGAATTTTCGGATGTTTTGAGGTTGAATTTGGGATATTTACGAGTGCAGAAGATGCATACACATATTGACTTTGGGCACCTAAAATATCGATTTTCAGCATGTTTTAGGCCTGTATCTGATTAGGCATGTACAGATCGCTTCTGGGACTCTAAAATATCGAATTTTCGGGTGTTTGGAGCCTGAATTTGAGATATAAACGGGTACAGAAGATGCATGCACATATCGACTTTTGGGCACTATAAAGATCAATTTTCAGTATGTTTTGGGACTGTATTTTGAAAATACTCTAACACGGAGTAGGCATGTACAGATCGCTTCTTGGACCCCAAAATATCGAATTTTCGGGTGTTTTGAGCCTGAATTTGAGATATCGACTTTTGGGCACCTAAAATATCGATTTTTATCATGTTTTGGGCCTATATTTTGAGAATATTCTAGCACTGAGTAGGCATGTACAGTTTGCTTTTGGGACACCAAAATTTCGAATTTTCGGGTGTTTTGAGCCTGAATTTGACATATAAACGGGTGCAGAAGAAACATGCACATATTAACTTTGGGCACCTAAAATATCGATTTTTAGCATGTTTTGAGCCTATATTTTGAAAACATTCTAGCACTGAGTAGGCATGTACAGATCGCTTCTGGGACCCAAAAATATCGAATTTTCGGGTGTTTGGAGCCTGAATTTGAAATATAAACGGGTACAGAAGATGCATGCACATATCGGCTTTTGGGCACCTAAAAGATCGATTTTCAGTATGTTTTGGGCCTGTATTTTGAAAATACTCTAACACGGAGTAGGCATGTACAGATCGCTTCAGGGACCTCAAAATATCGAATTTTCGGGTGTTTTGGGCCTGAATTTGAGATATCGACTTTGGGCAAATAAAATATCGATTTTTAGCATGTTTTGGGCCTATATTTTGAAAATATTCTAGCACTGAGTAGGCATGTACAGATCGCTTCTGGGACCCCAAATTATCGAATTTTCAGGCGCTTTGAGCCTGAATTTGAGATATAAACGGGTACTGAAGATGCATGCACATATCGACTTTTGGGCACCTAAAATACCGATTTTTAGCATGTTTTAAGCCTACATTTTTAAAACATTCTAGCACTGAGTAGGCATGTACAGATCCCTTCTGGGACCCAAAAATATCAAATTTTCGGGTGTTTTGAGGTTGAATTTGGGATTTAAACGGGTGCAGAAGATGCATACACATATCGACTTTAGGCACCTAAAATATCGATTTTCAGCATGTTTTGGTCCTGTATTTTGAAAATACTCTAACACGGAGTAGGCATGTACAGATCGCTTCTGGAACCGCAAAATATCGAATTTTCGGGTGTTTTGGGCCTGAATTTGAGATATCGACTTTGGCCACCTAAAATATCGATTTTGAGCATGTTTTAGGTATGTATTTTGAAAATATACTAGCACTGAGTAGGCATGTACAAATCGCTTCTGGGACCGCAAAATATCGAATTTCCGGGTGTTTTGAGCCTGAATTTGAGATATAAGCGGGTACAGAAGATGAATGCACATATTGACTTTGGGCACCAAAAATATCGATTTTCAGTATGTTTTGGGCCTGTATTCTAAAAAATACTTTAAGTCGGAGTAGGCATGTACAGATCGCTTCTGGGACCCAAAAATATCGAATTTTCAGGTGTTTTGAGCCTGAATTTGAGATATAAACGGGTACTGAAGATGCATGCACAAATCGACATTGGACATTTATAATATAGATTTTTAGCATGTTTCGAGCCTATATTTTGAAAACATTCTAGCACTGAGTAGGCATGTACAGATCACTTCTGGGACCCAAAAATATCGAATTTTCGTCTGTTTTGAGGTTGAATTTGGGATATTATAGGTGCAGAAGATGCATGAACATATCGACTTTTGGGCACCTAAAATATCGATTTTCAGCATGTTTTAGGCGTGTATCTGAGTAGGCATGTACAGATCGCTTCTGGGACCCCAAAATATCGAATTTTCGGGTGTTTTGGGCCTGAATTTGAGATATCGACTTTGGGCACATAAAATATCGATTTTTAGCATGTTTTGGGCCTATATTTTGAAAATATTCTAGCACTGAGTAGGCATGTACAATCGCTTCTGGGACCCCAAAATATCAAATTTTCGGGTGTTTTGAGGCTAAATTTGGGATTTAAACGGGTGCAGAAGATGCATACACATATTGATTTTAGGCACCTAAAATATCGATTTTCAGAATGTTTTGGGCCTGTATTTTGAAAATACTCTAACACGGAATAGGCATGTACAGATCGCTTCTGGGACCCCAAATTATCGAATTTTCGGGTGTTTTGAGACTGAATTTGAGATATCGACTTTGGCCACCTAAAATATCGATTTTTAGCATGTTTTAGGTATATATTTTGAAAATATACTAGCACTGAGTAGGCATGTACAAATCGCTTCTGGGACCCCAAAATATCGAATTTTCGGTTCTTTTGAGCCTGAATTTGAGATATAAACGGGTACAGAAGATGCATGCACATATTGACTTTGGGCACCTAAAATATCGATTTTGAGCATGTTTGGGGTCTGTATCTTGAAAACATTCTAACTAGGAGTAGGCATGTACAGTTCGCTTCTAGGACCCAAAATACCGAATTTTCCGGTGTTTTGACCCTGAATTTGAGATATAAACGGGTACAGAAGATGCATGCTCATATCGACTTTGGACACTTATAATATCGATTTTTAGCATGTTTTGAGCCTATATTTTGAAAACATTCTAGCAATGAGGAGGCATGTTCAGATCGCTTCTCTGACCCAAAAATATCGAATTTTCGGGTGTTTTGAGGTTGAATTTGGGAAATAAACGGGTACAGAAGATGAATACACATATTGACTTTAGGCACCTAAAATATCGATTTTCAGCATGTTTTGGGCCTGTATCTGAGTAGGCATGTACAGATCGCTTCTAGGACCCAAAAATATCGAATTTTCGGGTGATTGGAGAATGAATTTGAGATATAAACGGGTACAGAAGATGCATGAACATATCGACTTTTGGGCTCCTAAAAGATCGATTTTCAGTATGTTTTGGGCCTGTATTTTGAAAGTACTCTAACACGGAGTAGGCATGTACAGATCGCTTCTCGGACCCCAAAATATCGAATTTCGGGGTGTTTTGGGCCTGAATTTGAGATATCGACTTTGGGCACCTAAAATATCGACCTTTAGCATGTTTTGGGCCTATATTTTGAAAATATTCTAGCACTGAGTAGGCATGTAAAGATCGATTCTGGGACCCAAAAATATCGAATTTTCGGGTGTTTTGAGCCTGAATTTGAGATATAAACGGGTACAGAAGATGCATGCACATATTGACTTTGGGCAACTAAAATATCGATTTTCAGCATGTTTTGGGCCTGTATGTTAAAAATATTCTAACACGGAGTAGGCATGTACAGATCGCTTCTGGGACCCCAAAATATCGAATTTTCGGGTGTTTTGGGTCTGAATTTGAGATATCGACTTTGGCCACCTAAAATATCGATTTTTAGTATGTTTTGGGTATATATTTTGAAAATATACTAGCACTGAGTAGGCATGTACAAATCGCTTCTGGGACCCCAAAAAATCGAATTTTCGGGTGTTTTGAGCCAGAATTTGAGATATAAACGGGTACAGAAGATCCATGCACATATTGACTTTGGGCACCTAAAATATCGATTTTTAGTATGTTTTTGGCCTGTATTTTAAAAATACTTTAACACGGAGTAGGCATGTACAGATCACTTCTGGGACCCCAAAATATCGAATTTTCAGGTGTTTTGAGCCTGAATTTGAGATATAAACGGGTACTGAAGATGAATGCACAAATCGTCTTTGGTCACTTATAATATCGATTTTTAGCATGTTTTGAGCCTAAATTTTGAAAACATTCTACCACTGAGTAGGCATTTACAGATCGCTTCTGGGACCCAAAAATATAGAATTTTCGGGTGTTTTGAGGTTGAATTTGGGATATAAACGGGTGCAGAAGATGCATACACATATTGACTTTGGGCACCTAAAGTATCGATTTACAGCATGTTTTAGGCCTGTATCTGAGTAGGCATGTACAGATCGCTTTTGGGACCCCAAAATATCGAATTTTCGGGTGTTTGGAGCCTGAATTTGAGATATAAACGGGTACAGAAGATGCATGAACATATCGACTTTTGGGCACCTAAAAGATCGATTTTCAGTATGTTTTGGGCCTGTATTTTGAAAATACTCTAACACGGAGTAGGCATGTACAGATCGCTTCTGGGACCCCCAAAATTTAGAATTTCGGGGTGTTTTGGGCCTGAATTTGAGATATCGAGTTTTGGCTCCTAAAATATCGACCTTTTGCATGTTTTGGGCCTATATTTTGAAAATATTCTAGCACTGAGTAGGCATGTACAGATCGCTTCTGGGACCCAAAAACATCGAATTTTCGGATGTTTTGAGGTTGAATTTGGGATATTTACGGGTGCAGAAGATGCATTCACATATTGACTTTGGGCATCTAAAATATCGATTTTTAGCAAGTTTTGGGCCGTATTTTGAAAATACTCTAACACGGAGTACGCATGTACAGATCGCTTCTGGGACCCTAAAATATCGAACTTTCGTGTGTTTTGAGCCTGAATTTGAGATATGAACTGGTACTGAAGATGCTTGCACATATCGACTTTTGGGCACCTAAAATATCGATTTTTAGCATGTTTTGAGCCTATATTTTGAAAACATTCTAGTATTGAGTATCCATGTACAGATCGCTTCTGGGACCCAAAAATATCGAATTTTCGGATGTTTTGAGGTTGAATTTGGGATATTTACGAGTGCAGAAGATGCATACACATATTGACTTTGGGCACCTAAAATATCGATTTTCAGCATGTTTTAGGCCTGTATCTGATTAGGCATGTACAGATCGCTTCTGGGACTCTAAAATATCGAATTTTCGGGTGTTTGGAGCCTGAATTTGAGATATAAACGGGTACAGAAGATGCATGCACATATCGACTTTTGGGCACTATAAAGATCAATTTTCAGTATGTTTTGGGACTTTATTTTGAAAATACTCTAACACGGAGTAGGCATGTACAGATCGCTTCTTGGACCCCAAAATATCGAATTTTCGGGTGTTTTGAGCCTGAATTTGAGATATCGACTTTTGGGCACCTAAAATATCGATTTTTATCATGTTTTGGGCCTATATTTTGAGAATATTCTAGCACTGAGTAGGCATGTACAGTTTGCTTTTGGGACACCAAAATTTCGAATTTTCGGGTGTTTTGAGCCTGAATTTGAGATATAAACGGGTGCAGAAGAAACATGCACATATTAACTTTGGGCACCTAAAATATCGATTTTTAGCATGTTTTGAGCCTATATTTTGAAAACATTCTAGCACTGAGTAGGCATGTACAGATCGCTTCTGGGACCCAAAAATATCGAATTTTCGGGTGTTTGGAGCCTGAATTTGAAATATAAACGGGTACAGAAGATGCATGCACATATCGGCTTTTGGGCACCTAAAAGATCGATTTTCAGTATGTTTTGGGCCTGTATTTTGAAAATACTCTAACACGGAGTAGGCATGTACAGATCGCTTCAGGGACCTCAAAATATCGAATTTTCGGGTGTTTTGGGCCTGAATTTGAGATATCGACTTTGGGCACATAAAATAAAAATTTTTAGCATGTTTTGGGCCTATATTTTGAAAATATTCTAGCACTGAGTAGGCATGTACAGATCGCTTCTGGGACCCCAAATTATCGAATTTTCAGGCGCTTTGAGCCTGAATTTGAGATATAAACGGGTACTGAAGATGCATGCACATATCGACTTTTGGGCACCTAAAATACCGATTTTTAGCATGTTTTAAGCCTACATTTTTAAAACATTCTAGCACTGAGTAGGCATGTACAGATCCCTTCTGGGACCCAAAAATATCAAATTTTCGGGTGTTTTGAGGTTGAATTTGGGATTTAAACGGGTGCAGAAGATGCATACACATATCGACTTTAGGCACCTAAAATATCGATTTTCAGCATGTTTTGGTCCTGTATTTTGAAAATACTCTAACACGGAGTAGGCATGTACAGATCGCTTCTGGAACCGCAAAATATCGAATTTTCGGGTGTTTTGGGCCTGAATTTGAGATATCGACTTTGGCCACCTAAAATATCGATTTTGAGCATGTTTTAGGTATGTATTTTGAAAATATACTAGCACTGAGTAGGCATGTACAAATCGCTTCTGGGACCGCAAAATATCGAATTTTCGGGTGTTTTGAGCCTGAATTTGAGATATAAGCGGGTACAGAAGATGAATGCACATATTGACTTTGGGCACCAAAAATATCGATTTTCAGTATGTTTTGGGCCTGTATTCTAAAAAATACTTTAAGTCGGAGTAGGCATGTACAGATCGCTTTTGGGACCAAAAATATCGAATTTTCAGGTGTTTTGAGCCTGAATTTGAGATATAAACGGGTACTGAAGATGCATGCACAAATCGACATTGGACATTTATAATATAGATTTTTAGCATGTTTCGAGCCTATATTTTGAAAACATTCTAGCACTGAGTAGGCATGTACAGATCACTTCTGGGACCCAAAAATATCGAATTTTCGTCTGTTTTGAGGTTGAATTTGGGATATTATAGGTGCAGAAGATGCATGAACATATCGACTTTTGGGCACCTAAAATATCGATTTTCAGCATGTTTTAGGCGTGTATCTGAGTAGGCATGTACAGATCGCTTCTGGGACCCCAAAATATCGAATTTTCGGGTGTTTTGGGCCTGAATTTGAGATATCGACTTTGGGCACATAAAATATCGATTTTTAGCATGTTTTGGGCCTATATTTTGAAAATATTCTAGCACTGAGTAGGCATGTACAATCGCTTCTGGGACCCCAAAATATCAAATTTTCGGGTGTTTTGAGGCTAAATTTGGGATTTAAACGGGTGCAGAAGATGCATACACATATTGATTTTAGGCACCTAAAATATCGATTTTCAGAATGTTTTGGGCCTGTATTTTGAAAATACTCTAACACGGAATAGGCATGTACAGATCGCTTCTGGGACCCCAAATTATCGAATTTTCGGGTGTTTTGGGACTGAATTTGAGATATCGACTTTGGCCACCTAAAATATCGATTTTTAGCATGTTTTAGGTATATATTTTGAAAATATACTAGCACTGAGTAGGCATGTACAAATCGCTTCTGGGACCCCAAAATATCGAATTTTCGGTTGTTTTGAGCCTGAATTTGAGATATAAACGGGTACAGAAGATGCATGCACATATTGACTTTGGGCACCTAAAATATCGATTTTGAGGATGTTTGGAGTCTGTATCTTGAAAACATTCTAACTAGGAGTAGGCATGTACAGTTCGCTTCTAGGACCCAAAATACCGAATTTTCCGGTGTTTTGACCCTGAATTTGAGATATAAACGGGTACAGAAGATGCATGCTCATATCGACTTTGGACACTTATAATATCGATTTTTAGCATGTTTTGAGCCTATATTTTGAAAACATTCTAGCAATGAGGAGGCATGTTCAGATCGCTTCTCTGACCCAAAAATATCGAATTTTCGGGTGTTTTGAGGTTGAATTTGGGAAATAAACGGGTACAGAAGATGAATACACATATTGACTTTGGACACCTAAAATATCGATTTTCAGCATGTTTTGGGCCTGTATCTGAGTAGGCATGTACAGATCGCTTCTAGGACCCAACAATATCGAATTTTCGGGTGATTGGAGAATGAATTTGAGATATAAACGGGTACAGAAGATGCATGAACATATCGACTTTTGGGCTCCTAAAAGATCGATTTTCAGTATGTTTTGGGCCTGTATTTTGAAAGTACTCTAACACGGAGTAGGCATGTACAGATCGCTTCTCGGACCCCATAATATCGAATTTCGGGGTGTTTTGGGCCTGAATTTGAGATATCGACTTTGGGCACCTAAAATATCGACCTTTAGCATGTTTTGGGCCTATATTTTGAAAATATTCTAGCACTGAGTAGGCATGTAAAGATCGATTCTGGGACCCAAAAATATCGAATTTTAGGGTGTTTTGAGCCTGAATTTGAGATATAAACGGGTACTGAAGATGCATGCACATATCGATTTTTGGGCACCTAAAAAATCGATTTTGAGCATGTTTTGGGTCTGTATCTTGAAAACATTCTAACTAGGATTACACATGTACAGATCGCTTCTAGGACACAAAAATATCGAATTTTCGGGTGTTTGGAGCCTGAAACTGAGATATAAACGGGTACAGAAGATGCATGTACATATTGACCTTTGGGCACCTAAAAGATCGATTTTCAGTATGTTTTGGGCCTGTATTTTGAAAATACTCTAACACGGAGTAGGCATGTACAGATGGCTTCTGGGACCCCAAAATATCGAATTTTCGGGTGTTTTGGGCTTGAATTTGATATATCGACTTTGGGCACCTAAAATATAGATTTTTACCATGTTTTAGGCCTATATTTTGAAAATATTCTAGCACTGAGTAGGCATGTACTGTACAGATCGCTTCTAGGACCCAAAAATACCGAATTTTCGGGTGTTTCGAGCCTGAATTTGAGATATAAACGGATACAGAAGATGCATGCACATATCGACTTTGGACACTTAAAATATCGATTTTTAGCATGTTTTGAACCTATATTTTGAAAAAATTCTAGCACCGAGTAGGAATGTACAGATCGCTTCTGGGACGTAAAAGTATCGAATTTTCGGGTGTTTGGAGCCTGAATTTAAAATATAAACAAGGACAGAACATGCATGCACATATCGACTTTTGGGCACCTAAAAGATCGATTTTCAGTATGTTTTGGGCCTGTATTTTGAAAATACTCTAACACGGAGTAGGCATGTACAGATTGCTTCTGGGACCCCAAAATATCGAATTTTCGTGTGTTTTGAGCCTGAATTTGAGATATAAACGGGTACTGAAGATGCATGCACATATCGACTTTTGGGCACCTAAAATATCGATTTTGAGCATGTTTTGGGTCTGTATCTTGAAAACATTCTAACTAGGAGTAAGCATGTACAGTTCGCTTCTAGGACCCAAAATAGCTAATTTTCGGGTGTTTTGAGCCTGAATTTGAGATATAAACGGGTACAGAAGATGCATGCACATATCGACTTTGGACACTTATAATATCGATTTTTAGCATGTTTTGAGCCTATATTTTGAAAACATTCTAGCACTGAGTAGGCATGTACAGATGGCTTCTGGGACCCAAAAATATCGAATTTTCGGGTGTTTTGAGGTTGAATTTGGGATATAAACGGGTGCATAAGATAAAAACGCATATTGACTTTGGGGACCTAAAACATCAATTTTTAGCATGTTTTGGGCCTGTATCTGAGTAGGCATGTACAGATCGCTTCTGGGACCCCAAAAAATCGAATTTTCGGGTGTTTGGAGCTTGAATTTAAAATATAAACGGGTACAGAAGATGCATGAACATATTGATTTTTGGGCACCTAAAATATCGATTTTCAGTATGTTTTGGGCCTGTATTTTGAAAATACTCTAACTAGGAGTGGGCATGTACAGATCGCTTCTAGGACCCCAAAATATCGAATTTTTGTTCGTTTTGAGCCTGAATTTGAGATATAAACGGGTACTGCAGATGCATTCACATATCGACTCTTGGGCACCTAAAATATCGATTTTTAATATGTTTTGGGTCTGTATCTTGAAAACATCCTAACTAGGAGTAGGAATGTACAGATCGCTTCTAGGACCCCAAAATATCGAATTTTCGGGTGTCTTGGGCCTGAATTTGAGATATCGACTTTGGGCACCTATAATATCGGTTTTCAACATGTTTTAGACCTGTATTTTGAAAATACTCTAACACAGAGTAGGCATGTACAGATCGCTTCTTGGACCCCAAAATATCGAATTTTCAGGTGTTTTGAGCGTGAATTTGAGATATGAACGGGTACTGAAGATGCATGCACATATCGACTTTTGGGCACCTAAAATATCGATTTTGAGCATGTTTTGGGTCGGTATCTTGAAAACATTCTAACTAGGAGTATGCATGTACAGTTCGCTTCTAGGACCCAAAATACCTAATTTTCGGGTGTTTTGAGCCTGAATTTGAGATATAAACGGGTACAGAAGATGCATGCACATATCGACTTTGGACACTTACAATATCGATTTTTAGCAGGTTTTGAGCCTATATTTTGAAAACATTCTAGCACTGAGTAGGCATGTACAGATCGCTTCTGGGACCCAAAAATATCGAATTTTCGGGTGTTTTGAGGTTGAATATGGGATATAAACGGGTGCATAAGATGAAAACACATATTGACTTTGGGGACCTAAAACATCAATTTTCAGCATGTTTTGGGCCTGTATCTGAGTAGGCATGTACAGATCGGTTCTGGGACCCTAAAATATCGAGTTTTTGGGTGTTTTGAGCCTGAATTTGAGATATAAACGGGTACTGAAGATGCATGCACATATCGAATTTTGATCACCTAAAATATCGATTTTTAGCATGTTTTGACCCAATATTTTGAAAACATTCTAGCACTGAGTAGGCATGTACAGATCGTTTCTGGGACCCAAAAATATCGGATTTTCGGATGTTTTGAGGTTGAATTTGGGATATTTACGGGTGCAGAAGATGCATACACATATTGACTTTGGGCACCTAAAATATCGATTTTTAGTATGTTTTGGGCCGTATTTTGAAAATATTCTAACACGGAGTACGCATGTACAGATCGCTTCTGGGACCCTAAAATATCGAACTTTCGTGTGTTTTGAGCCTGAATTTGAAATATGAACGGGTACTGAAGATGCTTGCACATATCGACTTTTGGGCACCTAAAATATCGATTTTGAGCATGTTTTGGGTCTGTATCTTGAAAACATTCTAACTAGGAGTAGGCATGTACAGTTCGCTTCTAGGACCCAAAATACCTAATTTTCGGGTGTTTTGAGCCTGAATTTGAGATATAAACGGGTACAGAAGATGCATGCACATATCGACTTTGGACACTTATAATATCGATTTTTAGCATGTTTTGAGCCTATATTTTGAAAACATTCTAGCACTGAGTAGGCATGTACAGATCGCTTCTGGGACCCAAAAATATCGAATTTTCGTGTGTTTTGAGCCTAAATTTGGGATATAAACGGGTACTGAAGATGCTTGCACATATCGACTTTTGGGCACCTAAAATATCGATTTTGAGCATGTTTTGGGTCTGTATCTTGAAAACATTCTAACTAGGAGTAGGCATGTACAGTTTGCTTCTAGGACCCAAAATACCTAATTTTCGGGTGTTTTTGAGCCTGAATTTGAGATATAAACGGGTACAGAAGATGCATGCACATATCGACTTTGGACACTTATAATATCGATTTTTAGCAGGTTTTGAGCCTATATTTTGAAAACATTCTAGCACTGAGTAGGCATGTACAGATCGCTTCTGGGACCCAAAAATATCGAATTTTTGGGTGTTTTGAGGTTGAATTTGGGATATAAACGGGTGCATAAGATGAAAACACATATTGACTTTGGGGACCTAAAACATCAATTTTCAGCATGTTTTGGGCCTGTATCTGAGTAGGCATGTACAGATCGGTTCTGGGACCATAAAATATCGAATTTTCGGATATATTGACGTTGAATTTGGGATATTTACGGTTGCAGAAGATGCATACACATATTGACTTAGGGCACCTAAAATATCGATTTTGAGCATGTTTTGGGTCTGTATCTTGAAAACATTCTAACTAGGAGTAGGCATGTACAGTTCGCTTCTAGGACCCAAAATACCTAATTTTCGGGTGTTTTGAGCCTGAAATTGAGATATAAACGGGTACAGAAGATGCATGCACATATCGATTTTGGACACATATAATATCGATTTTTAGCATGTTTTGAGCCTATATTTTTAAAACATGCTAGCACTGAGTAGGCATGTACAGATCGCTTCTGGGACCCAAAAATATCGAATTTCAGGGTGTTTTGAAGTTGAATTTGGGATAGAAACGGGTTCATAAGATGAAAACACATAGTGACTTTGGGGACCTAAAATACCGATTTTCTGCATGTTTTTGGCCTGTATCTGAGTAGGCATGTACAGATCGCTTCTGGGACCCCAAAATATCGAATTTTCAGGTGTTTGGAGCCTGAATTTGAAATATAAACGGGTACTGAACATGCATGCATATATCGACTTTTGGGCACCTAAAAGATCGATTTTGAGTATGTTTTGGGTCTGTATCTTGAAAACATCCTAACTAGGAGTAGGCATGTACAGATCGCTTCAAGGACCCCAAAATATCGAATTTTCGGGTGTCTTGGGCCTGAATTTGAGATATCGACTTTGGGCACCTAAAATATCGATTTTTTAGCATGTTTTGGGCCTATATTTTGAAAAAATTCTAGCACTGAGTAGATATGTACAGATCGCTTCTAGGACCCCAAAATATCGAATTTTCGGGTGTCTTGGGCCTGAATTTGAGATATCGACTTTGGGCACATAAAATATCGATTTTTAGCATATTTTGGGCCTATATTTTGTAAATATTCTAGCATTAAGTATTCATGTACAGATCGCTTCAGGGTCCCCAAAATATTGAATTTTCGGGTGTTTTGAGCCTGAATTTGAGATATAAACGGGTACAGAAGTTGCATGCACATATTGACTTTGGGCACCTATAATATCGATTTTCAGCATGTTTTGGACCTGTATTTTGAACATACTCTAACACGAAGTAGGCATGTACAGATCGCTTCTTGGACCCCAAAATATCGAATTTTCAGGTGTTTTGAGCCTGAATTTGAGATATAAACGGGTACTGAAGATGCATGCACATATCGACTTTTGGGCACCTAAAATATCGATTTTGAGCATGTTTTGGGTCTGTATCTTGAAAACATTCTAACTAGGAGTAGGCATGTACAGTTCACTTCTAGGACCCAAAATACCTAATTTTCGGGTGTTTTGAGCCTGAAATTGAGATATAAACGGGTACAGAAGATGCATGCACATATCGACTTTGGACACTTATAATATCGATTTTTAGCATGTTTTGAGCCTATATTTTGAAAACATTCTAGCACTGAGTAAGCATGTACAGATCGCTTCTGGGACACAAGAATCTCGAATTTTCGGGTGATTTGAGGTTTAATTTGGGATATAAACGGGTGCATAAGATGAAAACACATATTGACTTTGGGGACCTAAAATATCGATTTTCAGCATGTTTTTGGCCTGTATCTGGGTAGGCATGTACATATCGCTTCTGGGACTCCAAAATATCGTATTTTCGGGTGTTTGGAGCCAGAATTTGAAATATAAACGGGTACAGAACATGCATGCACATATCGACTTTTGGGCACTTAAAAGATCGATTTTCAGCATGTTTTGGGCCGTATTTTGAAAACACTCTAACACGGAGTAAGCATGTACAGATAGCTTCTGGGACCCTAAAATATCGAATTTTCGGGTGTTTGGAGCCTGAATTTGAGATATAAATGGGTACAGAATATACATGAACATATCGACCTTTGGGCACTTAAAAGATTAATTTTCAGTATGTTTTGGGACTGTATTTTGAAAATACTCTAACACGGAGTAAGCATGTACAGATCGCTTCTGGGACACCAAAATATCGAATTTTCGGGTTTTTTTTTTTTTTGCCTGAATTTGAGATATCGACTTTGGGCACCTAAAATATCGATTTTTATCATGTTTTGGGACTATATTTTGAGAATATTCAAGCACTGAGTAGGCATGTACAGATCGCTTCTGGGACCCCAAAATTTCGAATTATCGGGGGTTTTGAGCCTGAATTTGAGATATAAACGGGTACAGAAGATACATGCACATATTAACTTTGGGCACCTAAAATATCAATTTTCAGCATGTTTTGGGCCTGTATTTAAAAAATACTCTAACACGCAGTTGGCATGTACAGATCGCTTCTGCGACCCCAAAATATCGAATTTTCGAGCGTTTTGAGCCTGAATTTGAGATATAAACGGGTACTGAAGATGCATGCACATATCGATTTTTGGGCACCTAAAATATAGATTTTGAGCATGTTTTGGGTCTGTATCTTGAAATCATTCTAACTAGGAGTAGACATGTACAGATCGCTTTTAGGACCCAAAAATACCGAATATTACGGTGTTTTGAGCCTGAATTTGAGATATAAACGGGTACAGAAGATGCATGCACATATCAACTTTGGACGCTTAAAATATCGATTTTTAACATGTTTTGAGACTATATTTTGAAAACATTCTAGCACTGAGTAGACATGTACAGATCGATTCTGGGACCCAAAAATATCGAATTTTCGGGTGTTTTAAGGTTGAATTTAAGATATAAACAGGTGCAGAAGATGCATGCACATATTGACTTTGGCCACTGAAAAATATCGATTTTCAGTATGTTTTGGGCCTATACTTTGAAAATACTCTAACACGGAGTAGGCATGTCCAGATCGCATCTGGGACGCAATAATGTCGAATTTTCGGGTGTTTGGAGCCTGAAACTGAGATATAAATGGGTATAGAAGATGCATACACAAATCGACTTTTGGGCACCTAAAAGATCGATTTTCAGTAAGTTTTGGGCCTGTATTTTGAAAATATTCTAACACGGAGTAGGCATGTACAGGTCGCTTCTGGGGCACCAAAATATCGAATTTTCGGGTGTTTTGGGCCTGAATTGGAGATATTGACTTTGGGCACCTAAAATATCGATTTTTAGCATGTTTTAGGGCTATATTCTGAAAATATTCTCGCACTGAGTAGGCATGTACAGATCGATTCTAGGACCCCAAAATACCGAATTTTCGGGTGTTTTGAGTCTGAATTTGAGATATAAACGGGTACAGAAGATGCATGCACATATTGACTTTGGGCAACTAAAATATCGATTTTCAGCATGTCTTGGGCCTGTATTTTGAAAATACTTTAACACGGAGAAGGCATGTACAGATCGCTTCTGGGACCCTAAAATATCGAATTTTCGGGTGTTTTGAGCCTGAATTTGAGATATAAACGGGACTGAAGATGCAAGCACATATCGACTTTTGGGCACCTAAAATATCGATTTTTAGCAAGTTTTGAGCCTATATTTTGAAACAATTCTAGCACTGAGTATCCATGTACAGATCGCTTCTGGGACCCAAAAATATCGATTTTTTTGATGTTTTGAGGTTGAATTTGGAATATTTACGAGTGCAGAAGATGCATACACATATTGACTTTGGGCACCTAAAATATCGATTTTCAGCATGTTTTGGGCCTGTATCTGATTAGTCATGTACAGATCGCTTCTAGGACCCTAAAATATCGAATTTTCGGGTGTTTTGAGCCTGAATTTGAGATATAAACGGGTACTGAAAATGCAAGCACATATCGACTTTTGGGCAACTAAAATATCGATTTTCAGCATGCTTTGGGCCTGTATCTGATTAGTCATGTACAGATCGTTTCTGGGACCCCAAAATATCGAATTTTCGGGTGTTTGGAGCCTGAATTTGAGATATAAATGGGTACAGAAGATACATGCACATATCGACCTTTGGGCACTTAAAAGATCAATTTTCAGTATGTTTTGGGACTGTATTTTGAAAATACTCTAACACGGAGTAAGCATGTACAGATCGCTTCTGGGACACCAAAATATCGAATTTTCGGTTTTTTTTTTTTTTTTGCCTGAATTTGAGATATCGACATTGGGCACCTAAAATATCGATTTTTATCATGTTTTGGGACTATATTTTGAGAATATTCAAGCACTGAGTAGGCATGTACAGATCGCTTCTGGGACCCCAAAATTTCGAATTTTCGGGGGTTTTGAGCCTGAATTTGAGATATAAACGGGTACAGAAGATACATGCACATATTAACTTTGGGCACCTAAAATATCAATTTTCAGCATGTTTTGGGCCTGTATTTAAAAAATACTCTAACACGGAGTTGGCATGTACAGATCGCTTCTGGGACCCCAAAATATCGAATTTTCGAGCGTTTTGAGCCTGAATTTGAGATATAAACGGGTACTGAAGATGCATGCACATATCGATTTTTGGGCACCTAAAATATAGATTTTGAGCATGTTTTGGGTCTGTATCTTGAAATCATTCTAACTAGGAGTAGACATGTACAGATCGCTTTTAGGACCCAAAAATACCGAATTTTACGGAGTTTTGAGCCTGAATTTGAGATATAAACGGGTACAGAAGATGCATGCACATATCAACTTTGGACGCTTAAAATATCGATTTTTATCATGTTTTGAGACTATATTTTGAAAACATTCTAGCACTGAGTAGACATGTACAGATCGCTTCTGGGACCCAAAAATATCGAATTTTCGGGTGTTTTAAGGTTGAATTTGAGATATAAACAGGTGCAGAAGATGCATGCACATATTGATTTTGGGCAACTAAAATATCGATTTTCAGCATGTTTTGGGCCTGTATTTTAAAAATACTCTAACACGGAGTAGGCATGTACAAGTCGCTTCTGGGACCCCAAAATATCGAATTTTCGTGTGTTTTGGGCCTGAATTGGAGATATTGACTTTGGGCACCTAAAATATCGATTTTTAGCATGTTTTAGGGCTATATTCTGAAAATATTCTCGCACTGAGTAGGCATGTACAGATCGCTTCTAGGACCCCAAAATATTGAATTTTCGGGTGTTTTGAGTCTGAATTTGAGATATAAACGGGTACAGAAGATGCATGCACATATTGATTTTGGGCAACTAAAATATCGATTTTCAGCATGTTTTGGGCCTGTATTATGAAAATACTTTAACACGGAGAAGGCATGTACAGATCGCTTCTGGGACCCTAAAATATCGAATTTTCGGGTATTTTGAGCCTGAATTTGAGATATAAACGGGTACTGAAGATGCAAGCACATATCGACTTTTGGGCACCTAAAATATCGATTTTTAGCAAGTTTTGAGCCTATATTTTGAAAAAATTCTAGCACTGAGTATCCATGTACAGATCGCTTCTGGGACCCAAAAATATCGAATTTTTTGATGTTTTGAGGTTGAAATTGGGATATTTACGAGTGCAGAAGATGCATACACATATTGACTTTGGGCACCTAAAATATCGATTTTCAGCATATTTTGGGCCTGTATCTGATTAGGCATGTCCAGATCGCATCTGTTACGCAAAAATGTCGAATTTTCGGGTGTTTGGAGCCTGAAACTGAGATATAAACGGGTATAGAAGATGCATGCACATATCGACTTTTGGGCACCTAAAAGATCGATTTTCAGTATGTTTTGGGCCTGTATTTTGAAAATTCTTTAACACGGAGTAGGCATGTACAGATCGCTTCTAGGACCCAAAATACCGAATTTTCGGGTGTTTTGAGCCAGAATTTGAGATATAAACGGGTACAGAAAATGCATGCACATATCGACTTTGGACACTTATAATATCGATTTTTAGCATGTTTTAAGCCTATATCTTGAAAATATTCTAGGACTGAGTAGGCATGTATAGATCGCTTCTGGGACCCAAAAATATTGAATTTTCGGGTGTTTTGAGGTTGAATTTGGGATATAAACGGGTACAAAAGATGCATGCACAGATAGACATTGGGCACATATAACATCGATTTTCATCATGTTTTGGACCTGTATTTTGAAAATACTTTAACACGGAGTAGGCATGTACAGATCGCTTCTTGGACCCTAAAATATCGAATTTTCGGGTGTTTTGAACCTGAATTTGAGATATAAAAGGATACTGAAGATGCATTCACATATCGACTTTTGGGCACCTAAAATATCGATTTTGAGCATGTTTTGGGTCTGTATCTTGAAAACATTCTAACTAGGAGTAGGCATGTACAGTTCGCTTCTAGGACCCAAAATACCTAATTTTCGGGTGTTTTGAGCCTGAATTTCAGATATAAACGGGTACAGAAGATGCATGCACATATCGACTTTGGACACTTATAATATAGATTTTTAGCATGTTTTGAGCCTATATTTTGAAAACATTCTAGCACTGAGTAGGGATGTACAGATCGCTTCTGGGACCCAAAAATATCGAATTTTCGGATGTTTTGAGGTTGAATTTGGAATATTTACAAGTGCAGAAGATGCATACACATATTGACTTTGGGCACCTAAAATATCGATTTTCAGCATGTTTTGGGCCTGTATCTGATTAGGCATGTACAGATCGCTTCTGGAACCCCAAAATATCGATTTTTCGGGTGTTTGGAGCCTGAATTTGAGATATAAACGGGTACAGAAGATGCATGCACATATCGAGTTTTGGGCACTTAAAAGATCAATTTTCAGTATGTTTTGGGACTGTATTTTGAAAATTCTCTAACACGGAGTAGGCATGTACAGATCGCTTCTGGGACCCCAAAATATCGAATTTTCGTGTGTTTTGGGCCTGAATTTGGGATATCGACTTTGGGCACCTAAAATATCGATTTTTATCATGTTTTGGGACTATATTTTGAGAATATTCTAGCACTGAGTAGGCATGTACAGATCGCTTCTGGGACCCCAAAATTTCGTATTTTCGGGTGTTTTGAGCCTGAATTTGAGATATAAACGGGTACAGAAGATACATGCACATATTAACTTTGGGCACCTAAAATATCGATTTTCAGCATGTTTTGGGCCTGTATTTAAAAAATACTCTAACACGGAGTAGGCATGTACAGGTCGCTTCTGGGACCCTAAAATATCGAATTTTCGAGTATTTTGAGCCTGAATTTGAGATATAAACGGGTACTGAAGATGCATGCACATATCGATTTTTGGGCTCCTAACATAATGATTTTGAGCATGTTTTGGGTCTGTATCTTGAAAACATTCTAACTAGGAGTAGACATGTACCGATCGCGTCTGGGACCCAAAAATATCGAGTTTTCGGGTGTTTTGAGCCTGAATTTGAGATATAAACGGGTACAGAAGATGCATGCACACATCGACTTTGGACACTTATAATATAGATTTTTAGCATGTTTTGAGCCTACATTTTGAAAACATTCTAGCACTGAGTAGGCATGTACAGATCGATTCTGGGACCCAAAAATATTGAATTTTCGGATGTTTTGAGGTTGAATTTGGGATATTTACAGTTGCAGAAGATGCATACACATATTGACTTTGGGCACCTAAAATATCGATTTTCAGCATGTTTTGGGCCTGTATCTGATTAGGCATGTACAGATCGCTTCTGGAACCCCAAAATATCGATTGTTCGGGTGTTTGGAGCCTGAATTTGAGATATAAACGGGTACAGAAGATGCATGCACATATCGAGTTTTGGGCACTTAAAAGATCAATTTTCAGTATGTTTTGGGACTGTATTTTGAAAATACTCTAACGCGGAGTAGGCATGTACAGATCGCTTCTGGGACCCCAAAATATCGAATTTTCGTGTGTTTTGGGCCTGAATTTGGGATATCGACTTTGGGCACCTAAAATATCGATTTTTATCATGTTTTGGGACTATATTTTGAGAATATTCTAGCACTGAGTAGGCATGTACAGATCGCTTCTGGGACCCCAAAATTTCGAATTTTCGGGTGTTATGAGCCTGAATTTGAGATATAAACGGGTACAGAAGATACATGCACATATTAACTTTGGGAACCTAAAATATCGATTTTCAGCATGTTTTGGGCCTGTATTTAAAAAATACTCTAACACGGAGTTGGCATGTACAAGTCGCTTCTGGGACCCCAAAATATCGAATTTTCGAGTATTTTGAGCCTGAATTTGAGATATAAACGGGTACTGAAGATGCATGCACATATCGATTTTTGGGCACCTAAAATATCGATTTTCAGCATGTTTTGGGTCTGTATCTTGAAAACATTCTAACTAGGAGTAGACATGTACCGATCGCTTCTGGGACCCAAAAATATCGAATTTTCGGGTGTTTTAAGGTTGAATTTGAGATATAAACGGGTTACAGAAGATGCATGCACATATCGACTTTGGACACTTATAATATCGATTTTTAGCATGTTTTGTGCCTATATTTTGAAAAAATTCTAGCACTGAGTAGGCATGTACAGATCGCTTCTAGGACCCCAAAATATCGAATTTTCGGGTGTTTGGAGCCTGTATTTGAGATATAAACGGGTACAGAAGATGCATACACATATTGACTTTGGGCACCTAAAATATCGATTTTCAGCATGTTTTGGGCCTGTATTTTGAAAATACTTTAACACGGAGTAGGCATGTACAGATAGCTTCTCGGACCCCAAAATATCGAATTTCATGGTGTTTTGGGCCTGAATTTGAGATATCGACTTTGGGCACCTAAAATATCGACCTTTAGCATGTTGTGGGCCTATATTTTGAAAATATTCTAGCACTGAGTAGGCATGTACAGATCGCTTCTGGGACCCCAAAATATGGAATTTTCAGGTATTTTGAGCCTGAATTTGAGATATAAACAGGTACAGAAGATGCATGCACATATTGACTTTGGGCACATAAAATATCGATTTTCAGCATGTTTTGATCCTGTATTTTGAAAATACTTTAACACGGAGTAGGCATGTACAGATCGTTTCTGGGACCCTAAAATATCGAGTTTTCGGGTGTTTTGAGCCTGAATTTGAGATATAAACGGGTACTGAAGATGCAAGCACATATCGACTTTTGGGCAACTAAAATATCGATTTTTAGCAAGTTTTAAGCCTATATTTTGAAAACATTCTAGCACTGAGTACCCATGTACAGATCGCTTCTGGGACCAAAACATATCGAATTTTCGGATGTTTTGAGGTTGAATTTGGGATATTTACGAGTTCAGAAGATGCATACACATATTGACTTTGGGCACCTAAAATATCGATTTTCAGCATGTTTTCGGCCTGTATCTGATTAGGCATGTACAGATCGCTTCTGGGACCCCAAAATATCGAATTTTCGGGCGTTTGGAGCCTGAATTTGAGATATAAACGGTTACAGAAGATACATGCACATATCGACCTTTGGGCACTTAAAAGATCAATTTTCAGTATGTTTTGGGACTGTATTTTGAAAATACTCTAACACGGAGTAAGCATGTACAGATCGCTTCTGGGACACCAAAATATCGAATTTTCGGGTTTTTTTTTTTTTGGCCTGAATTTGAGATATCGACTTTGGGCACCAAAAATATCGATTTTTATCATGTTTTGGGACTATATTTTGAGAATATTCTAGCACTGAGTAGGCATGTACAGATCGCTTCTGGGACCCTAAAATATCGAATTTTCGGGTGTTTTGAGCCTGAATTTGAGATATAAACGGGTACTGAAGATGCAAGCACATATCGACTTTTGCGCAACTAAAATATCGATTTTCAGCATGTTTTGGGCCTGTATTTTGAAAATACTTTAACACGGAGTAGGCATGTACAGATCGCTTTTGGGACCCCAAAATATCGAATTTTCAGGTGTTTTGAGCCTGAATTTGAGATATAAACCGGTACTGAAGATGCATGCAGATATCGACTTTTGGGCACCTAAAATATCGATTTTGAGCATGTTTTGGGTCTGTATCTTGAAAACATTCTAACTAGGAGTAGGCATGTACAGATCGCTTCTAGGACCCAAAATACCGAATTTTCGGGTGTTTTGAGCCAGAATTTGAGATATAAATAGGTACAGAAGATGCATGCACATATCGACTTTGGACACTTATAATATCGATTTTTAGCATGTTTTAAGCCTATATTTTGAAAACATTCTAGCACTGACTAGGCATGTACAGATCGCTTCTGGGACCCAAAAATATCGAATTTTCGGGTGTTTTAAGGTTAAATTTGAGATATAAACAGGTGCAGAAGATGCATGCACATATTGACTTTGGGCACTTAAAATATCGATTTTCAGTATGTTTTGGGCCTGTACTTTGAAAATACTCTAACACGGAGTAGGCATGTACAGATCGCTTCTGGGACACCAAAATATCGAATTTTTCGGGTGTTTTGGGCCTGAATTGGAGATATTTACTTTGGGCACCTAAAATATCGATTTTTAGCATGTTTTAGGGCTATATTCTGAAAATATTCTAGCACTGAGTAGGCATGTACAGATCGCTTCTAGGACCCCAAAATACCGAATTTTCAGGTGTTTTGAGCCTGAATTTGAGATATAAACGAGAATAGAAGATGCATGCACATTTCGACTTTGGACACTTAAAATATCGATTTTTAGCATGTTTTGAGCCTTTATTTTGAAAACATTCTAGCACTAAGTAGGCATGTACAGATCGCTTCTGGCACCCAAAAATATCGAATTTTCGGGTGTTTTAAGGTTGAATTTGAGATATAAACAGGTGCAGAAGATGCATGCACATATTGACTTTGGGCACTTAAAATATCGATTTTAAGTATGTTTTGGGCCTGTACTTTGAAAATACTCTAACACGGAGTAGGCATGTACAGATCGCATCTGGGACGCAAAAATATCGAATTTTCGGGTGTTTGGAGCCTGAAACTGAGATATAAACGGGTACAGAAGATGCATGCACATATCGATTTTTGGGCACCTAAAATATCGATTTTAGCATGTTTTGGGTCTGTATCTTGAAATCATTCTAACTAGGAGTAGACATGTACAGATCGCTTTTAGGACCCAAAAATACCGAATTTTAGGGTGTTTTGAGCCTGAATTTGAGATATAAACGGGTACAGAAGATGCATGCACATATCAACTTTGGACGCTTAAAATATCGATTTTTATCATGTTTTGAGACTATATTTTGAAAACATTCTAGCACTGAGTAGACATGTACAGATCGCTTCTGGGACCCAAAAATATCGAATTTTCGGGTGTTTTAAGGTTAAATTTGAGATATAAACAGGTGCAGAAGATGCATGCACATATTGACTTTGGGCACTTAAAATATCGATTTTCAGTATGTTTTGGGCCTGTACTTTGAAAATACTCTAACACGGAGTAGGCATGTACAGATCGCTTCTGGGACACCAAAATATCGAATTTTTCGGGTGTTTTGGGCCTGAATTGGAGATATTGACTTTGGGCACCTAAAATATCGATTTTTAGCATGTTTTAGGGCTATATTCTGAAAATATTCTAGCACTGAGTAGGCATGTACAGATCGCTTCTAGGACCCCAAAATACCGAATTTTCAGGTGTTTTGAGCCTGAATTTGAGATATAAACGGGAATAGAAGATGCATGCACATTTCGACTTTGGACACTTAAAATATCGATTTTTAGCATGTTTTGAGCCTATATTTTGAAAACATTCTAGCACTAAGTAGGCATGTACAGATCGCTTCTGGCACCCAAAAATATCGAATTTTCGGGTGTTTTAAGGTTGAATTTGAGATATAAACGGGTACTGAAGATGCAAGCACATATCGACTTTTGGGCACCTAAAATATCGATTTTTAGCAAGTTTTGAGCCTATATTTTGAAAACATTCTAGCACTGAGTATCCATGTACAGATCGCTTCTGGGACCCAAAAATATCGAATTTTCGGATGTTTTGAGGTTGAATTTGGGATATTTACAAGTGCAGAAGATTCATACACATATTGACTTTGGGCACCTAAAATATCGATTTTCAGCATGTTTTCGGCCTGTATCTGATTAGGCATGTACAGATCGCTTCTGGGACCCCAAAATATCGAATTTTCGGGCGTTTGGAGCCTGAATTTGAGATATAAACGGTTACAGAAGATACATGCACATATCGACCTTTGGGCACTTAAAAGATCAATTTTCAGTATGTTTTGGGACTGTATTTTGAAAATACTCTAACACGGAGTAAGCATGTACAGATCGCTTCTGGGACACCAAAATATCGAATTTTCGGGTTTTTTTTTTTTTGGCCTGAATTTGAGATATCGACTTTGGGCACCAAAAATATCGATTTTTATCATGTTTTGGGACTATATTTTGAGAATATTCTAGCACTGAGTAGGCATGTACAGATCGCTTCTGGGACCCTAAAATATCGAATTTTCGGGTGTTTTGAGCCTGAATTTGAGATATAAACGGGTACTGAAGATGCAAGCACATATCGACTTTTGCGCAACTAAAATATCGATTTTCAGCATGTTTTGGGCCTGTATTTTGAAAATACTTTAACACGGAGTAGGCATGTACAGATCGCTTTTGGGACCCCAAAATATCGAATTTTCAGGTGTTTTGAGCCTGAATTTGAGATATAAACCGGTACTGAAGATGCATGCAGATATCGACTTTTGGGCACCTAAAATATCGATTTTGAGCATGTTTTGGGTCTGTATCTTGAAAACATTCTAACTAGGAGTAGGCATGTACAGATCGCTTCTAGGACCCAAAATACCGAATTTTCGGGTGTTTTGAGCCAGAATTTGAGATATAAATAGGTACAGAAGATGCATGCACATATCGACTTTGGACACTTATAATATCGATTTTTAGCATGTTTTAAGCCTATATTTTGAAAACATTCTAGCACTGAGTAGGCATGTACAGATCGCTTCTGGGACCCAAAAATATCGAATTTTCGGGTGTTTTAAGGTTAAATTTGAGATATAAACAGGTGCAGAAGATGCATGCACATATTGACTTTGGGCACTTAAAATATCGATTTTCAGTATGTTTTGGGCCTGTACTTTGAAAATACTCTAACACGGAGTAGGCATGTACAGATCGCTTCTGGGACACCAAAATATCGAATTTTTCGGGTGTTTTGGGCCTGAATTGGAGATATTTACTTTGGGCACCTAAAATATCGATTTTTAGCATGTTTTAGGGCTATATTCTGAAAATATTCTAGCACTGAGTAGGCATGTACAGATCGCTTCTAGGACCCCAAAATACCGAATTTTCAGGTGTTTTGAGCCTGAATTTGAGATATAAACGAGAATAGAAGATGCATGCACATTTCGACTTTGGACACTTAAAATATCGATTTTTAGCATGTTTTGAGCCTTTATTTTGAAAACATTCTAGCACTAAGTAGGCATGTACAGATCGCTTCTGGCACCCAAAAATATCGAATTTTCGGGTGTTTTAAGGTTGAATTTGAGATATAAACAGGTGCAGAAGATGCATGCACATATTGACTTTGGGCACTTAAAATATCGATTTTAAGTATGTTTTGGGCCTGTACTTTGAAAATACTCTAACACGGAGTAGGCATGTACAGATCGCATCTGGGACGCAAAAATATCGAATTTTCGGGTGTTTGGAGCCTGAAACTGAGATATAAACGGGTACAGAAGATGCATGCACATATCGATTTTTGGGCACCTAAAATATCGATTTTAGCATGTTTTGGGTCTGTATCTTGAAATCATTCTAACTAGGAGTAGACATGTACAGATCGCTTTTAGGACCCAAAAATACCGAATTTTAGGGTGTTTTGAGCCTGAATTTGAGATATAAACGGGTACAGAAGATGCATGCACATATCAACTTTGGACGCTTAAAATATCGATTTTTATCATGTTTTGAGACTATATTTTGAAAACATTCTAGCACTGAGTAGACATGTACAGATCGCTTCTGGGACCCAAAAATATCGAATTTTCGGGTGTTTTAAGGTTAAATTTGAGATATAAACAGGTGCAGAAGATGCATGCACATATTGACTTTGGGCACTTAAAATATCGATTTTCAGTATGTTTTGGGCCTGTACTTTGAAAATACTCTAACACGGAGTAGGCATGTACAGATCGCTTCTGGGACACCAAAATATCGAATTTTTCGGGTGTTTTGGGCCTGAATTGGAGATATTGACTTTGGGCACCTAAAATATCGATTTTTAGCATGTTTTAGGGCTATATTCTGAAAATATTCTAGCACTGAGTAGGCATGTACAGATCGCTTCTAGGACCCCAAAATACCGAATTTTCAGGTGTTTTGAGCCTGAATTTGAGATATAAACGGGAATAGAAGATGCATGCACATTTCGACTTTGGACACTTAAAATATCGATTTTTAGCATGTTTTGAGCCTATATTTTGAAAACATTCTAGCACTAAGTAGGCATGTACAGATCGCTTCTGGCACCCAAAAATATCGAATTTTCGGGTGTTTTAAGGTTGAATTTGAGATATAAACGGGTACTGAAGATGCAAGCACATATCGACTTTTGGGCACCTAAAATATCGATTTTTAGCAAGTTTTGAGCCTATATTTTGAAAACATTCTAGCACTGAGTATCCATGTACAGATCGCTTCTGGGACCCAAAAATATCGAATTTTCGGATGTTTTGAGGTTGAATTTGGGATATTTACAAGTGCAGAAGATTCATACACATATTGACTTTGGGTACCTAAAATATCGATTTTCAGCATGTTTTGGGCCCGTATCTGATTAGGCATGTACAGATCGCTTCTGGGACCTCAAAATATCGAATTTTCGGGTGTTTGGAGCCTGAATTTGAGATATAAACGGGTAAAAAAGATACATGCACATATCGACCTTTGGGCACTTAAAAGATCAATTTTCAGTATGTTTTCGGACTGTATTTTGAAAATACTCTAACACGGTGTAAGCATGTACAGATCGCTTCTGGGACACAAAAATATCGAATTTTCGGGGTTCTTTTTTTTTGCCTGAATTTGAGATATCGACTTTGGGCACCTAAAATATCGATTTTTATCATGTTTTGGGACTATATTTTGAAAACATTCTAGCACTAAGTAGGCATGTACAGATCGCTTCTGGCACCCAGAAATATCGAATTTTAGGGTGTTTTAAGGTTGAATTTGAGATGTAAACAGGTGCAGAAGATGCATGCACATATTAACTTTGGGCACTTAAAATATCGATTTTCAGTATGTTTTGGGCCTGTACTTTGAAAATACTCTAACACGGAGTAGGCATGTACAGATCGCATCTGGGACGCAAAAATATCGAATTTTCGGGAGTTTGGAGCCTGAAACTGAGATATAAACGGGTACAGAAGATGCATGCACATATCGACTTTTGGGCACCTAAAATATCGATTTTGAGCATGTTTTGGGTCTGTATCTTGAAAACATTCTAACTAGGAGTAGGCATGTACAGATCGCTTCTAGGACCCAAAATACCGAATTTTCGGGTGTTTTGAGCCAGAATTTGAGATATAAACGGGTACAGAAGATGCATGCACATATCGACTTTGGACACTTATAATATCGATTTTTAGCATGTTTTAAGCCTATATTTTGAAAACATTCTAGCACTGAGTAGGCATGTACAGATCGCTTCTGGGACCCAAAAATATCGAATTTTCGGGCGTTTTGAGGTTGAATTTGGGATATAAACGGGTATAGAAGATGCATGCACAGATTGACTTTGGGCACATATAATATCGATTTTCAGCATATTTTGGACCTGTATTTTGAAAATACTTTAACACGGAGTAGGCATGTACAGATGGTTTCTGGGACCCTAAAATATCGAATTTTCGGGTGTTTTGAGCCTGAATTTGAGATATAAACGGGTACTGAAGATGCAAGCACATATCGACTTTTGGGCACCTAAAATATCGATTTTTAGCAAGTTTTGAGCCTATATTTTGAAAACATTCTAGCACTGAGTATCCATGTACAGATCGCTTCTGGGACCCAAAAATATCGAATTTTCGGGTGTTTTGAGCCTGAATTTGAGATATAAACGGGTACTGAAGATGCAAGCACATATCGACTTTTGGGCACCTAAAAGATCGATTTTCAGCATGTTTTGGGCCTGTATTTGAGTAGGTATGTACAGCCCACTTCTGGAAACCCAAAATACCGAATTTTTGGGTGTTTTGAGAATGAATTTGAGATATAAACGGGCACAGAAGATGCATGCACATATCGACTTTTGGGCACCTAAAAGATCGATTTTCAGTATGTTTTGGGCCTGTATTTTGAAAATACTCTATCACGGAGTAGGCATGTACAGATCGCTTCAGGGACCCCAAAATATCGAATTTTCGGGTGTTCTGGGCCTGAATTTGAGATATCGACTTTAGGCACCTAAAATATCGATTTTTAGCATGTTTTGAGCCTATATTTTGAAAACATTCTAGCACTAAGTAGGCATGTACAGATCGCTTCTGGAATCCAAAAATATCAAATTTTCGGGAGTTTTGAGGTTTAATTTGGGATATAAACGGGTGCAGAAGATGCATATACATATTGACTTTGGGCACCTAAAATATCGATTTTCAGCATGTTTTGTTCCTGCATCAAAGTAGGCATGTACAGATCGCTTCTGGGACCCTAAAATATCGAATTTTCGGGTGTTTCGAGCCTAAAATTTGATATATAAACGGGTACAGAAGATGCATGCACGTATTGACTTTGGGCACCTAAATGATCAATTTTGAGCATGTTTTGGTTCTGTATCTTGAAAACATTCTAACTAGGATTAGGCATGTACAGATCTCTTCTAGGACCCAAAAATAACGAATTTTCGGGTGTTTTGAGCCTGAATTTGAGATATAAACCGGAATAGAAGATGCATGCACATTTCGACTTTGGACACTTAAAATATCGATTTTTAGCATGTTTTGTGCCTATATTTTGAAAACATTCTAGCACCAAGTAGGCATGTACAGATCGCTTCTGGCACCCAAAAATATCGAATTTTCGTGTGTTTTGAGGTTGAATTTGGGATATATACGTGTGCAGAAGATGCATATACATATTGACTTTGGGCACCTGAAATATCGATTTTCAGCATGTTTTGGGCCTACATCTAAGTAGGCATGTACAGATCGCTTCTAGGACCCAAAAATAGCGAATTTTCGGGTGTTTTGAGCCTGAATTTAAGATATAAACGGGTACAGAAGATGCATGCAAATATCGACTTTGGACACTTAAAATATCGATTTTTAGCATGTTTTGAGCCTATATTTTGAAAACATTCTAGCACTGAGTAGGCATGTACAGACCGCTTCTGTTACCCAAAAATATCAAATTTTCGGGTGTTTTGAGCCTGAATTTGAGATATAAACGGGAATAGAAGATGCATGCACATTTCGACTTTGGACACTTAAAATATCGATTTTTAGCATGTTTTGTGCCTATATTTTGAAAACATTCTAGCACTAAGTAGGCATGTACAGATCGCTTCTGGCACCCAAAAATATCGAATTTTCGGGTGTTTTGAGGTTGAATTTGGGATATTTGCGAGTGCAGAAGATGCATACACATATTGACTTTGGGCACCTAAAATATCGATTTTCAGCATGTTATGGGCCTGTATCTGATTAGGCATGTACAGATCGCTTCTGGGACCCCAAAATATCGAATTTTTTGGGTGTTTGGAGCCTGAATTTGAGATATAAACGGGTACAGAAGATACATGCACATATCGACCTTTGGGCACTTAAAAGATCAATTTTCAGTATGTTTTGGGACTGTATTTTGAAAATACTCTAACACGGAGTAAGCATGTACAGATCGCTTCTGGGAAGCCAAAATATCGAATTTTCGGGGTTCTTTTTTTGGCCTGAATTTGAGATATCGACTTTGGGCACCTAAAATATAGATTTTTATTATGTTTTGGGACTATATTTTGAGAATATTCTAGCACTGAGTAGGCATGTACAGATCGCTTCTGGGACCCCAAAATTTCGAATTTTCGGGGGTATTGAGCCTGAATTTGAGATATAAACGGGTACAGAAGATACATGCACATATTAACTTTGGGCACCTAAAATATCGATTTTCAGCATGCTTTGGGCCTGTATTTAAAAAATACTCTAACACGGAGTTGGCATGTACAGATCGCTTCTGGGACACCAAAATATCGAATTTTCGAGTGTTTTGAGCCTGAATTTGAGATATAAACGGGTACTGAAGATGGATGCACATATCGATTTTTGGGCACCTAAAATACCGATTTTAGCATGTTTTGGGTCTGTATCTTGAAATCATTCTAACTAGGAGTAGACATGTACAGATCGCTTCTGGGACCCAAAAATATCGAATTTTCGGGTGTTTTAAGGTTGAATTTGAGATATAAACGGGTGCAGAAGATTCATGCACATATTGACTTTGGGCACCTAAAATATTGATTTTCAGTATGTTTTGGGCCTGTATTTTGAAAATACTCTAACACGGAGTAGGCATGTACAGATCGCTTCTGGGACCCCAAAATATCGAATTTTCGGGTGTTTTGGGCTTGAATTTGAGATATTGACTTTTGGCATCTAAAATATCGATTTTTAGCATGTTTTAGTGCTATATTCTGAAAATATTCTAGCACTGAGTAGGCATGTACAGGTCGCTCCTAGGACCCAAAAATACCGAATTTTCGGGTGTTTTGAGCCTGAATTTGAGATATAAACGGGTACAGAAGATGCATGCACATATCGACTTTGGACACTTAAAATATCGATTTTTAGCATGTTTTGAGCCTATATTTTGAAAACATTCTAGCACTAAGTAGGCATGTACAGATCGCTTCTGGCACCCAAAAATATCGAATTTTCGGTTGTTTTGGGGTTGAATTTGGGATATAAACGGGTGCAGAAGATGCATATACATATTGACTTTGGGCACCTAAAATATCGATTTTCAGCATGTTTTGGGCCTGCATCTAAGTAGGCATGTACAGATCGCGTCTGGGACCCTAAAATATCGAATCTTCGGGTGTCTCGAGCCTGAATTTGATATATAAACGGGTACAGAAGATGCATGCACATATTGACTTTGGGCACCTAAATGATCGATTTTGAGCATGTTTTGGGTCTGTATCTTGAACACATTTTAACTAGGAGTAGGCATGTACAGATCGCTTCTAGGACCCAAAAATACTGAATTTTTGGGTGTTTTGAGCCTGAATTTGAGATATAAACGGGTATAGAAAATGCATGCACATCTCGACTGTGGACACTTAAAATATCGATTTTTAGCATGTTTTGAGCCTATATTTTGAAAACATTTTAGCACTGAGTAGGCATGTACAGACCGCTTCTGGAACTCTAAAATATCGAATTTTCGGGTGTTTTGAGGTTGAATTTGGGATATTAACGGGTTCAGAAGATGCATACACATAATGACTTAAGGCACCTAAAATATCGATTTTCAGCATGTTTTGGGCCTGTATCTGAGTAGGCATGTACAGATCGCTTCTGGGAACCCAAAATACCGAATTTTTGGGTGTTTTGAGAATGAATTCGAGATATAAACGGGTATAGAAGATGCATGCTCATATCGACTTTTGGGCACCTAAAAGATCGATTTTGAGCATGTTTTAGGTCTGTATCTTGAACACATTTTAACTAGGAGTAGGCATGTACAGATCGCTTCTAGGACCCAAAAATACTGAATTTTTGGGTGTTTTGAGCCTGAATTTGAGATATAAACGGGTACAGAAAATGCATGCACATCTCGACTGTGGACACTTAAAATATCGATTTTTAGCATGTTTTGAGCCTATATTTTGAAAACATTTTAGCACTGAGTAGGCATGTACAGACCGCTTCTGGAACTCTAAAATATCGAATTTTCGGGTGTTTTGAGGTTGAATTTGGGATATTAACGGGTGCAGAAGATGCATATACATATTGACTTAAGGCACCTAAAATATCGATTTTCAGCATGTTTTGGGCCTGTATTTGAGTAGGCATGTACAGATCGCTTCTGGAAACCCAAAATACCGAATTTGTGGGTGTTTTGAGAATGAATTTGAGATATAAACGGGGACAGAAGATGCATGCACATATCGACTTTTGGGCACCTAAAAGATCGATTTTCAGTATGTTTTGGGCCTGTATTTTGAAAATACTCTATCACGGAGTAGGCATGTACAGATCGCTTCTGGGACCCCAAAATATCTAATTTTCGGGTGTTCTGGGCCTGAATTTGAGATATCGACTTTAGGCACCTAAAATATCGATTTTTAGCATGTTTTGGGTCTGTATCATGAAAACATTCTAACTAGGATTAGGCATGTACAGATCGCTTCTAGGACCCAAAAATACCGAATTTTCGGGTGTTTTGAGCCTGAATTTGATATATAAACGGGAACAGAAGATGCATACACATTTCGACTTTGGACACTTAAAATATCGATTTTTAGCATGTTTTGAGCCTATATTTTGAAAACATTCTAGCACTAAGTAGGCATGTACAGATCGCTTCTGGCACCCAAAAATATCGAATTTTCGGGTGTTTTGGGGTTGAATTTGGGATATAAACGGGTGCAGAAGATGCATATACATATTGACTTTGGGCACCTAAAATATCGATTTTCAGCATGTTTTGGGCCTGCATCTAAGTAGGCATGTACAGATCGCTTCTGGAACCCTAAAATATCGAATCTTCGGGTGTTTTGAGCCTGAATTTGATATATAAACGGGTACAGAAGATGCATGCACATATTGACTTTGGGAACCTAAATGATCGATTTTGAGCATGTTTTGGGTCTGTATCTTGAAAACATTCTAGCACTGAGTAGGCATGTACAGACTGCTTCTGGAACTCAAAAATATCGAATTTTAGGGTGTTTTGAGGTTGAATTTGGGATATTAACGGGTGCAGAAGATGCATACACATATTGACTTAAGGCACCTAAAATATCGATTTTCAGCATGTTTTGGGCCTGTATTTGAGTAGGCATGTACAGATTGCTTCTGGAAACCCAAAACACCGAATTTGTGGGTGTTTTGAGAATGAATTTGAGATATAAACGGGGACAGAAGATGCATACACATATCGACTTTTGGGCACCTAAAAGATCGATTTTCAGTATGTTTTGGGCCTGTATTTTGAAAATACTCTATCACGGAGTAGGCATGTACAGATCACTTCTAGGACCCCAAAATATCGAATTTTCGGGTGTTCTGGGCCTGAATTTGAGATATCGACTTTAGGCACCTAAAATATCGATTTTTAGCATGTTTTGGGTCTGTATCTTGAAAACATTCTAACTAGGATTAGGCATGTACAGATCGCTTCTAGGACCCAAAAATACCGAATTTTCGGGTGTTTTGAGCCTTAATTTGTGATATAAACGGGAACAGAAGATGCATGTACATTTCGACTTTGGACACTTAAAATATCGATTTTTAGCATGTTCTGAGCCTATATTTTGAAAACATTCTAGCACTAAGTAGGCATGTACAGATCGCTTCTGGCACCCAAAAATATCGAATTTTCGGGTGTTTTGGGGTTGAATTTGGGATATAAACGGGTGCAGAAGATGCATATACATATTGACTTTGGGCACCTAAAATATCGATTTTCAGCATGTTTTGGGCCTGCATCTAAGTAGGCATGTACAGGTCGCGTCAAGGACCCTAAAATATCGAATCTTCGGGTGTCTCGAGCCTGAATTTGATATATAAACGGGTACAGAAGATGCATGGACATATTGACTTTGGGCACCTAAATGATCGATTTTGAGCATGTTTTGGGTCTGTATCTTGAAAACATTCTAACTAGGATTTGTACAGATCGCTTCTAGGACCCAAAAATACCGAATTTTCGGGTGTTTTGAGCCTGAATTTGAGATATAAACGGGAATAGAAGATGCATGCACATTTCGACTTTGGACACTTAAAATATCGATTTTTAGCATGTTTTGAGCCTATATTTTGAAAACATTTTAGCACTGAGTAGGCATGTACAGACCGCTTCTGGAACTCTAAAATATCGAATTTTAGGGTGTTTTGAGGTTGAATTTGGGATATTAACGGGTGCAGAAGATGCATACACATATTGACTTAAGGCACCTAAAATATCGATTTTCAGCATGTTTTGGGCCTGTATTTGAGTAGGCATGTACAGATCGCTTCTGGAAACCCAAAATACCGAATTTGTGGGTGTTTTGAGAATGAATTTGAGATATAAACGGGGACAGAAGATGCATGCACATATCGACTTTTGGGCACCTAAAAGATCGATTTTCAGTATGTTTTGGGCCTGTATTTTGAAAATACTCTATCACGGAGTAGGCATGTACAGATCGCTTCTGGGACCCCAAAATATCTAATTTTCGGGTGTTCTGGGCCTGAATTTGAGATATCGACTTTAGGCACCTAAAATATCGATTTTTAGCATGTTTTGGGTCTGTATCATGAAAACATTCTAACTAGGATTAGGCATGTACAGATCGCTTCTAGGACCCAAAAATACCGAATTTTCGGGTGTTTTGAGCCTGAATTTGATATATAAACGGGAACAGAAGATGCATACACATTTCGACTTTGGACACTTAAAATATCGATTTTTAGCATGTTTTGAGCCTATATTTTGAAAACATTCTAGCACTAAGTAGGCATGTACAGATCGCTTCTGGCACCCAAAAATATCGAATTTTCGGGTGTTTTGGGGTTGAATTTGGGATATAAACGGGTGCAGAAGATGCATATACATATTGACTTTGGGCACCTAAAATATCGATTTTCAGCATGTTTTGGGCCTGCATCTAAGTAGGCATGTACAGATCGCTTCTGGAACCCTAAAATATCGAATCTTCGGGTGTCTCGAGCCTGAATTTGATATATAAACGGGTACAGAAGATGCATGCACATATTGACTTTGGGAACCTAAATGATCGATTTTGAGCAAGTTTTGGGTCTGTATCTTGAAAACATTCTAGCACTGAGTAGGCATGTACAGACCGCTTCTGGAACTCAAAAATATCGAATTTTAGGGTGTTTTGAGGTTGAATTTGGGATATTAACGGGTGCAGAAGATGCATACACATATTGACTTAAGGCACCTAAAATATCGATTTTCAGCATGTTTTGGGCCTGTATTTGAGTAGGCATGTACAGATTGCTTCTGGAAACCCAAAATACCGAATTTGTGGGTGTTTTGAGAATGAATTTGGGATATAAACGGGGACAGAAGATGCATGCACATATCGACTTTTGGGCACCTAAAAGATCGATTTTCAGTATGTTTTGGGCCTGTATTTTGAAAATACTCTATCACGGAGTAGGCATGTACAGATCACTTCTAGGACCCCAAAATATCGAATTTTCGGGTGTTCTGGGCCTGAATTTGAGATATCGACTTTAGGCACCTAAAATATCGATTTTTAGCATGTTTTGGGTCTGTATCTTGAAAACATTCTAACTAGGATTAGGCATGTACAGATCGCTTCTAGGACCCAAAAATACCGAATTTTCGGGTTTTTTGAGCCTTAATTTGAGATATAAACGGGAACAGAAGATGCATGCACATTTCGACTTTGGACACTTAAAATATCGATTTTTAGCATGTTTTGAGCCTATATTTTGAAAACATTCTAGCACTAAGTAGGTATGTACAGATCGCTTCTGGCACCCAAAAATATCGAATTTTCGGGTGTTTTGGGGTTGAATTTGGGATATAAACGGGTGCAGAAGATGCATATACATATTGACTTTGGGCACCTAAAATATCGATTTTCAGCATGTTTTGGGCCTGCATCTAAGTAGGCATGTACAGGTCGCGTCTAGGACCCTAAAATATCGAATCTTCGGGTGTCTCGAGCCTGAATTTGATATATAAACGGGTACAGAAGATGCATGCACATATTGACTTTGGGCACCTAAATGATCGATTTTGAGCATGTTTTGGGTCTGTATCTTGAAAACATTCTAACTAGGATTTGTACAGATCGCTTCTAGGACCCAAAAATACCGAATTTCGGGTGTTTTGAGCCTGAATTTGAGATATAAACGGGAATAGAAGATGCATGCACATTTCGACTTTGGACACTTAAAATATCGATTTTTAGCATGTTTTGAGCCTATATTTTGAAAACATTCTAGCACTAAGTAGGCATGTACAGATCGCTTCTGGCACCCAAAAATATCGAATTTTCAGGTGTTTTAAGGTTGAATTTGAGATATAAACGGGTACTGAAGATGCAAGCACATATCGACTTTTGGGCACCTAAAATATCGATTTTTAGCAAGTTTTGAGCCTATATTTTGAAAACATTCTAGCACTGAGTATCCATGTACAGATCGCTTCTGGGACCCAAAAATATCGAATTTTCGGATGTTTTGAGGTTGAATTTGGGATATTTACAAGTGCAGAAGATTCATACACATATTGACTTTGGGTACCTAAAATATCGATTTTCAGCATGTTTTGGGCCCGTATCTGATTAGGCATGTACAGATCGCTTCTGGGACCTCAAAATATCGAATTTTCGGGTGTTTGGAGCCTGAATTTGAGATATAAACGGGTAAAAAAGATACATGCACATATCGACCTTTGGGCACTTAAAAGATCAATTTTCAGTATGTTTTCGGACTGTATTTTGAAAATACTCTAACACGGTGTAAGCATGTACAGATCGCTTCTGGGACACCAAAATATCGAATTTTCGGGGTTCTTTTTTTTTGCCTGAATTTGAGATATCGACTTTGGGCACCTAAAATATCGATTTTTATCATGTTTTGGGACTATATTTTGAAAACATTCTAGCACTAAGTAGGCATGTACAGATCGCTTCTGGCACCCAGAAATATCGAATTTTAGGGTGTTTTAAGGTTGAATTTGAGATGTAAACAGGTGCAGAAGATGCATGCACATATTAACTTTGGGCACTTAAAATATCGATTTTCAGTATGTTTTGGGCCTGTACTTTGAAAATACTCGTACACGGAGTAGGCATGTACAGATCGCATCTGGGACGCAAAAATATCGAATTTTCGGGAGTTTGGAGCCTGAAACTGAGATATAAACGGGTACAGAAGATGCATGCACATATCGACTTTTGGGCACCTAAAATATCGATTTTGAGCATGTTTTGGGTCTGTATCTTGAAAACATTCTAACTAGGAGTAGGCATGTACAGATCGCTTCTAGGACCCAAAATACCGAATTTTCGGGTGTTTTGAGCCAGAATTTGAGATATAAACGGGTACAGAAGATGCATGCACATATCGACTTTGGACACTTATAATATCGATTTTTAGCATGTTTTAAGCCTATATTTTGAAAACATTCTAGCACTGAGTAGGCATGTACAGATCGCTTCTGGGACCCAAAAATATCGAATTTTCGGGCGTTTTGAGGTTGAATTTGGGATATAAACGGGTATAGAAGATGCATGCACAGATTGACTTTGGGCACATATAATATCGATTTTCAGCATATTTTGGACCTGTATTTTGAAAATACTTTAACACGGAGTAGGCATGTACAGATGGTTTCTGGGACCCTAAAATATCGAATTTTCGGGTGTTTTGAGCCTGAATTTGAGATATAAACGGGTACTGAAGATGCAAGCACATATCGACTTTTGGGCACCTAAAATATCGATTTTTAGCAAGTTTTGAGCCTATATTTTGAAAACATTCTAGCACTGAGTATCCATGTACAGATCGCTTCTGGGACCCAAAAATATCGAATTTTCGGGTGTTTTGAGCCTGAATTTGAGATATAAACGGGTACTGAAGATGCAAGCACATATCGACTTTTGGGCACCTAAAAGATCGATTTTCAGCATGTTTTGGGCCTGTATTTGAGTAGGTATGTACAGCTCACTTCTGGAAACCCAAAATACCGAATTTTTGGGTGTTTTGAGAATGAATTTGAGATATAAACGGGCACAGAAGATGCATGCACATATCGACTTTTGGGCACCTAAAAGATCGATTTTCAGTATGTTTTGGGCCTGTATTTTGAAAATACTCTATCACGGAGTAGGCATGTACAGATCGCTTCAGGGACCCCAAAATATCGAATTTTCGGGTGTTCTGGGCCTGAATTTGAGATATCGACTTTAGGCACCTAAAATATCGATTTTTAGCATGTTTTGAGCCTATATTTTGAAAACATTCTAGCACTAAGTAGGCATGTACAGATCGCTTCTGGAATCCAAAAATATCAAATTTTCGGGAGTTTTGAGGTTTAATTTGGGATATAAACGGGTGCAGAAGATGCATATACATATTGACTTTGGGCACCTAAAATATCGATTTTCAGCATGTTTTGTTCCTGCATCAAAGTAGGCATGTACAGATCGCTTCTGGGACCCTAAAATATCGAATTTTCGGGTGTTTCGAGCCTAAAATTTGATATATAAACGGGTACAGAAGATGCATGCACGTATTGACTTTGGGCACCTAAATGATCAATTTTGAGCATGTTTTGGTTCTGTATCTTGAAAACATTCTAACTAGGATTAGGCATGTACAGATCTCTTCTAGGACCCAAAAATAACGAATTTTCGGGTGTTTTGAGCCTGAATTTGAGATATAAACCGGAATAGAAGATGCATGCACATTTCGACTTTGGACACTTAAAATATCGATTTTTAGCATGTTTTGTGCCTATATTTTGAAAACATTCTAGCACCAAGTAGGCATGTACAGATCGCTTCTGGCACCCAAAAATATCGAATTTTCGTGTGTTTTGAGGTTGAATTTGGGATATATACGTGTGCAGAAGATGCATATACATATTGACTTTGGGCACCTGAAATATCGATTTTCAGCATGTTTTGGGCCTACATCTAAGTAGGCATGTACAGATCGCTTCTAGGACCCAAAAATAGCGAATTTTCGGGTGTTTTGAGCCTGAATTTAAGATATAAACGGGTACAGAAGATGCATGCAAATATCGACTTTGGACACTTAAAATATCGATTTTTAGCATGTTTTGAGCCTATATTTTGAAAACATTCTAGCACTGAGTAGGCATGTACAGACCGCTTCTGTTACCCAAAAATATCAAATTTTCGGGTGTTTTGAGCCTGAATTTGAGATATAAACGGGAATAGAAGATGCATGCACATTTCGACTTTGGACACTTAAAATATCGATTTTTAGCATGTTTTGTGCCTATATTTTGAAAACATTCTAGCACTAAGTAGGCATGTACAGATCGCTTCTGGCACCCAAAAATATCGAATTTTCGGGTGTTTTGAGGTTGAATTTGGGATATTTGCGAGTGCAGAAGATGCATACACATATTGACTTTGGGCACCTAAAATATCGATTTTCAGCATGTTATGGGCCTGTATCTGATTAGGCATGTACAGATCGCTTCTGGGACCCCAAAATATCGAATTTTTTGGGTGTTTGGAGCCTGAATTTGAGATATAAACGGGTACAGAAGATACATGCACATATCGACCTTTGGGCACTTAAAAGATCAATTTTCAGTATGTTTTGGGACTGTATTTTGAAAATACTCTAACACGGAGTAAGCATGTACAGATCGCTTCTGGGAAGCCAAAATATCGAATTTTCGGGGTTCTTTTTTTGGCCTGAATTTGAGATATCGACTTTGGGCACCTAAAATATAGATTTTTATTATGTTTTGGGACTATATTTTGAGAATATTCTAGCACTGAGTAGGCATGTACAGATCGCTTCTGGGACCCCAAAATTTCGAATTTTCGGGGGTATTGAGCCTGAATTTGAGATATAAACGGGTACAGAAGATACATGCACATATTAACTTTGGGCACCTAAAATATCGATTTTCAGCATGCTTTGGGCCTGTATTTAAAAAATACTCTAACACGGAGTTGGCATGTACAGATCGCTTCTGGGACACCAAAATATCGAATTTTCGAGTGTTTTGAGCCTGAATTTGAGATATATACGGGTACTGAAGATGGATGCACATATCGATTTTTGGGCACCTAAAATACCGATTTTAGCATGTTTTGGGTCTGTATCTTGAAATCATTCTAACTAGGAGTAGACATGTACAGATCGCTTCTGGGACCCAAAAATATCGAATTTTCGGGTGTTTTAAGGTTGAATTTGAGATATAAACGGGTGCAGAAGATTCATGCACATATTGACTTTGGGCACCTAAAATATTGATTTTCAGTATGTTTTGGGCCTGTATTTTGAAAATACTCTAACACGGAGTAGGCATGTACAGATCGCTTCTGGGACCCCAAAATATCGAATTTTCGGGTGTTTTGGGCTTGAATTTGAGATATTGACTTTTGGCATCTAAAATATCGATTTTTAGCATGTTTTAGTGCTATATTCTGAAAATATTCTAGCACTGAGTAGGCATGTACAGGTCGCTCCTAGGACCCAAAAATACCGAAATTTCGGGTGTTTTGAGCCTGAATTTGAGATATAAACGGGTACAGAAGATGCATGCACATATCGACTTTGGACACTTAAAATATCGATTTTTAGCATGTTTTGAGCCTATATTTTGAAAACATTCTAGCACTAAGTAGGCATGTACAGATCGCTTCTGGCACCCAAAAATATCGAATTTTCGGTTGTTTTGGGGTTGAATTTGGGATATAAACGGGTGCAGAAGATGCATATACATATTGACTTTGGGCACCTAAAATATCGATTTTCAGCATGTTTTGGGCCTGCATCTAAGTAGGCATGTACAGATCGCGTCTGGGACCCTAAAATATCGAATCTTCGGGTGTCTCGAGCCTGAATTTGATATATAAACGGGTACAGAAGATGCATGCACATATTGACTTTGGGCACCTAAATGATCGATTTTGAGCATGTTTTGGGTCTGTATCTTGAACACATTTTAACTAGGAGTAGGCATGTACAGATCGCTTCTAGGACCCAAAAATACTGAATTTTTGGGTGTTTTGAGCCTGAATTTGAGATATAAACGGGTATAGAAAATGCATGCACATCTCGACTGTGGACACTTAAAATATCGATTTTTAGCATGTTTTGAGCCTATATTTTGAAAACATTTTAGCACTGAGTAGGCATGTACAGACCGCTTCTGGAACTCTAAAATATCGAATTTTCGGGTGTTTTGAGGTTGAATTTGGGATATTAACGGGTTCAGAAGATGCATACACATAATGACTTAAGGCACCTAAAATATCGATTTTCAGCATGTTTTGGGCCTGTATCTGAGTAGGCATGTACAGATCGCTTCTGGGAACCCAAAATACCGAATTTTTGGGTGTTTTGAGAATGAATTCGAGATATAAACGGGTATAGAAGATGCATGCTCATATCGACTTTTGGGCACCTAAAAGATCGATTTTGAGCATGTTTTAGGTCTGTATCTTGAACACATTTTAACTAGGAGTAGGCATGTACAGATCGCTTCTAGGACCCAAAAATACTGAATTTTTGGGTGTTTTGAGCCTGAATTTGAGATATAAACGGGTACAGAAAATGCATGCACATCTCGACTGTGGACACTTAAAATATCGATTTTTAGCATGTTTTGAGCCTATATTTTGAAAACATTTTAGCACTGAGTAGGCATGTACAGACCGCTTCTGGAACTCTAAAATATCGAATTTTCGGGTGTTTTGAGGTTGAATTTGGGATATTAACGGGTGCAGAAGATGCATATACATATTGACTTAAGGCACCTAAAATATCGATTTTCAGCATGTTTTGGGCCTGTATTTGAGTAGGCATGTACAGATCGCTTCTGGAAACCCAAAATACCGAATTTGTGGGTGTTTTGAGAATGAATTTGAGATATAAACGGGGACAGAAGATGCATGCACATATCGACTTTTGGGCACCTAAAAGATCGATTTTCAGTATGTTTTGGGCCTGTATTTTGAAAATACTCTATCACGGAGTAGGCATGTACAGATCGCTTCTGGGACCCCAAAATATCTAATTTTCGGGTGTTCTGGGCCTGAATTTGAGATATCGACTTTAGGCACCTAAAATATCGATTTTTAGCATGTTTTGGGTCTGTATCATGAAAACATTCTAACTAGGATTAGGCATGTACAGATCGCTTCTAGGACCCAAAAATACCGAATTTTCGGGTGTTTTGAGCCTGAATTTGATATATAAACGGGAACAGAAGATGCATACACATTTCGACTTTGGACACTTAAAATATCGATTTTTAGCATGTTTTGAGCCTATATTTTGAAAACATTCTAGCACTAAGTAGGCATGTACAGATCGCTTCTGGCACCCAAAAATATCGAATTTTCGGGTGTTTTGGGGTTGAATTTGGGATATAAACGGGTGCAGAAGATGCATATACATATTGACTTTGGGCACCTAAAATATCGATTTTCAGCATGTTTTGGGCCTGCATCTAAGTAGGCATGTACAGATCGCTTCTGGAACCCTAAAATATCGAATCTTCGGGTGTTTTGAGCCTGAATTTGATATATAAACGGGTACAGAAGATGCATGCACATATTGACTTTGGGAACCTAAATGATCGATTTTGAGCATGTTTTGGGTCTGTATCTTGAAAACATTCTAGCACTGAGTAGGCATGTACAGACTGCTTCTGGAACTCAAAAATATCGAATTTTAGGGTGTTTTGAGGTTGAATTTGGGATATTAACGGGTGCAGAAGATGCATACACATATTGACTTAAGGCACCTAAAATATCGATTTTCAGCATGTTTTGGGCCTGTATTTGAGTAGGCATGTACAGATTGCTTCTGGAAACCCAAAACACCGAATTTGTGGGTGTTTTGAGAATGAATTTGAGATATAAACGGGGACAGAAGATGCATACACATATCGACTTTTGGGCACCTAAAAGATCGATTTTCAGTATGTTTTGGGCCTGTATTTTGAAAATACTCTATCACGGAGTAGGCATGTACAGATCACTTCTAGGACCCCAAAATATCGAATTTTCGGGTGTTCTGGGCCTGAATTTAAGATATCGACTTTAGGCACCTAAAATATCGATTTTTAGCATGTTTTGGGTCTGTATCTTGAAAACATTCTAACTAGGATTAGGCATGTACAGATCGCTTCTAGGACCCAAAAATACCGAATTTTCGGGTGTTTTGAGCCTTAATTTGAGATATAAACGGGAACAGAAGATGCATGTACATTTCGACTTTGGACACTTAAAATATCGATTTTTAGCATGTTCTGAGCCTATATTTTGAAAACATTCTAGCACTAAGTAGGCATGTACAGATCGCTTCTGGCACCCAAAAATATCGAATTTTCGGGTGTTTTGGGGTTGAATTTGGGATATAAACGGGTGCAGAAGATGCATATACATATTGACTTTGGGCACCTAAAATATCGATTTTCAGCATGTTTTGGGCCTGCATCTAAGTAGGCATGTACAGGTCGCGTCAAGGACCCTAAAATATCGAATCTTCGGGTGTCTCGAGCCTGAATTTGATATATAAACGGGTACAGAAGATGCATGGACATATTGACTTTGGGCACCTAAATGATCGATTTTGAGCATGTTTTGGGTCTGTATCTTGAAAACATTCTAACTAGGATTTGTACAGATCGCTTCTAGGACCCAAAAATACCGAATTTTCGGGTGTTTTGAGCCTGAATTTGAGATATAAACGGGAATAGAAGATGCATGCACATTTCGACTTTGGACACTTAAAATATCGATTTTTAGCATGTTTTGAGCCTATATTTTGAAAACATTTTAGCACTGAGTAGGCATGTACAGACCGCTTCTGGAACTCTAAAATATCGAATTTTAGGGTGTTTTGAGGTTGAATTTGGGATATTAACGGGTGCAGAAGATGCATACACATATTGACTTAAGGCACCTAAAATATCGATTTTCAGCATGTTTTGGGCCTGTATTTGAGTAGGCATGTACAGATCGCTTCTGGAAACCCAAAATACCGAATTTGTGGGTGTTTTGAGAATGAATTTGAGATATAAACGGGGACAGAAGATGCATGCACATATCGACTTTTGGGCACCTAAAAGATCGATTTTCAGTATGTTTTGGGCCTGTATTTTGAAAATACTCTATCACGGAGTAGGCATGTACAGATCGCTTCTGGGACCCCAAAATATCTAATTTTCGGGTGTTCTGGGCCTGAATTTGAGATATCGACTTTAGGCACCTAAAATATCGATTTTTAGCATGTTTTGGGTCTGTATCATGAAAACATTCTAACTAGGATTAGGCATGTACAGATCGCTTCTAGGACCCAAAAATACCGAATTTTCGGGTGTTTTGAGCCTGAATTTGATATATAAACGGGAACAGAAGATGCATACGCATTTCGACTTTGGACACTTAAAATATCGATTTTTAGCATGTTTTGAGCCTATATTTTGAAAACATTCTAGCACTAAGTAGGCATGTACAGATCGCTTCTGGCACCCAAAAATATCGAATTTTCGGGTGTTTTGGGGTTGAATTTGGGATATAAACGGGTGCAGAAGATGCATATACATATTGACTTTGGGCACCTAAAATATCGATTTTCAGCATGTTTTGGGCCTGCATCTAAGTAGGCATGTACAGATCGCTTCTGGAACCCTAAAATATCGAATCTTCGGGTGTCTCGAGCCTGAATTTGATATATAAACGGGTACAGAAGATGCATGCACATATTGACTTTGGGAACCTAAATGATCGATTTTGAGCAAGTTTTGGGTCTGTATCTTGAAAACATTCTAGCACTGAGTAGGCATGTACAGACCGCTTCTGGAACTCAAAAATATCGAATTTTAGGGTGTTTTGAGGTTGAATTTGGGATATTAACGGGTGCAGAAGATGCATACACATATTGACTTAAGGCACCTAAAATATCGATTTTCAGCATGTTTTGGGCCTGTATTTGAGTAGGCATGTACAGATTGCTTCTGGAAACCCAAAATACCGAATTTGTGGGTGTTTTGAGAATGAATTTGAGATATAAACGGGGACAGAAGATGCATGCACATATCGACTTTTGGGCACCTAAAAGATCGATTTTCAGTATGTTTTGGGCCTGTATTTTGAAAATACTCTATCACGGAGTAGGCATGTACAGATCACTTCTAGGACCCCAAAATATCGAATTTTCGGGTGTTCTGGGCCTGAATTTGAGATATCGACTTTAGGCACCTAAAATATCGATTTTTAGCATGTTTTGGGTCTGTATCTTGAAAACATTCTAACTAGGATTAGGCATGTACAGATCGCTTCTAGGACCCAAAAATACCGAATTTTCGGGTTTTTTGAGCCTTTATTTGAGATATAAACGGGAACAGAAGATGCATGCACATTTCGACTTTGGACACTTAAAATATCGATTTTTAGCATGTTTTGAGCCTATATTTTGAAAACATTCTAGCACTAAGTAGGCATGTACAGATCGCTTCTGGCACCCAAAAATATCGAATTTTCAGGTGTTTTGAGGTATAATTTGGGATATAAACGGGTGCAGAAGATGCATATACATATTGACTTTAGGAACCTAAAATATCGATTTTCAGCATGTTTTGGGCCTGCATCTAAGTAGGCATGTACAGATCGCTTCTGGGACCCTAAAATATCGATTTTTCGGGTGTTTCGAGCCTGAATTTGATATATAAACGGGTACAGAAGATGCATGCACATATTGACTTTGGGCACCTAAAATATCGATTTCCAGCATGTTTTGGGCCTGTATAGATCGCTTCTGTGACCCCAAAATATCGAATTTTTGGTTGTTTGGAGCCTGAATTTGAGATATAAACGGGTACAGAAGATGCAAGCACATATCGACTTTTGGGCACCTAAAATATCGATTTTGAGCATGTTTTAAGTCTGTATCTTGAAAACATTCTAACTAGGAGTAGGCATGTACAAATCGCTTCTAGGACCCAAAAATACCGAATTTTCGGGGTTTTTTAGCCTGAATTTGGGATATAAACGGGTGCAGAAGATAAATACACATATTGACTTTGGGCACCTAAAATGTCGATTTTCAGCATGTTTTGGGCCTGTATCTGAGTAGGCATGTACAGATCGTTTCTGGGACCCCAAAATATCGAATTTTCGGGTGTTTGGAGCCTGAATTTGAGATATAAACGAGTGCAGAAGATGTAAGCACATATCGACTTTTGGGCACGAAAAATATCGATTTTCTGTATGTTTTGGGCCTGTATTTTGAAAATACTCTAACACGGGGTAGGCATGTACAGATCGCTACTGGGACACCAAAATATCGAATTTTCGGGTGTTTTGGGCCTGAATTTGAGATATCGACTTTGGGCACCTAAAATATCGATTTTTAGCATGTTTTGGGCCTATATTTTGAAAATATTCTAGCACTGAGTATGCATGTACATATCGCTTCTGGGACCCTAAAATATCGAATTTTCGGGTATTTTGAGCCTGAATTTGAGATATAAACGTGTACAGAAGATGCATGCACATATTGACTTTGGGCACCTAAAATATCGATTTTTAGCATGTTTTGGGCCTGTATTTTGAAAATACTCTAACACGGAGTAGGCATGTACAGATTGCTTCTGGGACCCCAAAATATCGAATTTTCGGGTGTTTTGAGCCTGAATTTGAGATTTAAACGGGTACAGAAAATGCATGCACATATTGACTTTGGGCACCTAAAATATAGATTTTCAACATGTTTTGAGCCTTTATTTTGAAAAAATTCTAGCACTGAGTAGGCATGTACAGATCGCTTCAGGGACCCAAAATTATCGAATTTTCGTGTGTTTTGAGGTTTAATTTAGGATATAAACGGGTGCAGAAGATGCATACACATATTGACTTTGGGCACGTAAAATATCGATTTTCTGCATGTTTTGGGCCGGTATTTGAAAATATTCTAACACGGAGTAGGCATGTACAGATCGCTTCTGAAACCCCAAAAAAACGAATTTTCGGGTGTTTTGAGCCTGAATTTGAGATATAAACGGGTACTGAATATGCATGCACATATCGACTTTTGGGCACCTAAAATATCGATTTTGAGCATGTTTTGGGTCTGTATCTTAAAAACATTCTAACTAGGAGTAGGCATGTACAGATCGGTTCTAGGACCCAAAAATACCGAATTTTCGGGTGTTTTGAGCCTCAATTTGAGATATAAACGGGTACAGAAGATGCATGCACATCTCGACTTTGGACACTTAAAATATCGATTTTTAGCATGTTTTGAGCCTATATTTTGAAAACATTCTATCACTGAGTAGGCATGTACAGACCGCTTCTGAGACCCAAAAATATCGAATTTTCGAGGTTAAATTTGGGATATTAACGGGTGCATAAGATGCATACACATATTGACTTTGGGCACCTCAAATATTGATTTTCAGCATGTTTTCGGCCTGTACCTGAGTAGGCATGTACAGATCGCTTCTAGGACCCAAAAATAGCGAATTTTCGGGTGTTTTGAGCCTGAATTTGAGATATAAACGGGTACAGAAGATGCGTGCACATATCGACTTTGGACACTTAAAATATCGATTTTTAGCATGTTTTGAGCATATATTTTGAAAACATTCTAGCACTGAGTAGGCATGTACAGACAGCTTCTGTTACCCAAAAATATCGAATTTTCGGGTGTTTTGAGGTTGAATTTGGGATATAAACGGGTGTAGAAGATGCATACACATATTATCTTTGGGCACCAAAAATATCGATTTTCAGCATGTTTTGGGCCCGTACTATGAAAACACTAACACGGAGTAGGCATTAACAGATAGCTTCTGTAACCCCAAAATATCGAATTTTCGGGTGTTTGGAGCCTGAATTTGAGATATAAACGGGAACAGAAGATACATGCACGTATTGACTTTGGGCACCTAAAATATCGATTTTCAGCCTGTTTTGGGCCTGTATAGATCGCTTCTGGGCCCCCTAAATATCGAAATTTCGGGTTTTAGGAGCCTAAATTTGAGATATAAACGGGTACAGAAGATGCATGCACTTATCGACAATTGGACAGCTAAAACATCGATTTTTAGTATGTTAAGGGCCTATATTTTGAAAATTTTCTAGCACTGAGTAGGCATGTACATATCGCTTCCGTGACACCAAAATATCTAATTTTCGGGTGTTTTGAGCCTGAATTTGAGATATAAACGGGTACAGAAGATGCATTCACATATTGACTTTGGGCACCTAATATATCGATTTTCAGCATGTTTTGAGTCTTTATTTTGAAAACATTCTAGCACTGAGTAGGCATGTACAGATCACTTCTGGGACCCAAAAATATCGAATTTTCGTGTGTTTTGAGGTTTAATTTGGGATCTAAACGGGTGCAGAAGATGCATACACATATTGACTTTGGGCACCTAAAATATCGATTTTCAGCATGTTTTGGGCCTGTATCTGAGTAGGCATGTACAGATCGCTTCTGGGATCCCAAAATATCGAATTTTCGGGTGTTTGGAGCCTCAATTTGAGATATAAACGTGTACAGAAGATGCATTCACATATTGACTTTGGGCACCTAAAATATCGATTTTCAGCATGTTTTGGGCCTGTATTTTGAAAATACTCTAACACGGAGTAGGCATGTACAGATTGCTTCTGGGACCCCAAATTATCGAATTTTCGGGTGTTTTGAGCCTGAATTTGAGATTTAAACGGGTACAGAAGATGCATGCACATATCTACTTTTGGACAGCTAAAATATAGATTTTTAGTATGTTTTGGGCCTATATTTTGAAAATTTTCTAGCACTGTGTAGGCATGTACAGATCGCTTCCGTGACCCCAAAATTATCGAATTTTTGTGTGTTTTGAGGTTTAATTTGGGATATAAACGGGTGCAGAAGATGAATCCACATATTGACTTTGGGCACCTAAAATATCGATTTTCAGCATGTTTTGGGCCTGTATCTGAGTAAGCATGTACAGATCGCTTCTGGGACCCCAAAATATCGAATTTTCGGGTTTTTGGAGCCTGAATTTGAGATATAAACGGGTACAGAAGATGCATGCACATATCGACTTTTGGGCACCTAAAATATCGATTTTGAGCATGTTTTGGGTCTGTATCTTAAAAACATTCTAACTAGGAGTAGGCATGTACAGATCGGTTCTAGGACCCAAAAATACCGAATTTTCGGGTGTTTTGAGCCTCAATTTGAGATATAAACGGGTACAGAAGATGCATGCACATCTCGACTTTGGACACTTAAAATATCGATTTTTAGCATGTTTTGAGCCTATATTTTGAAAACATTCTATCACTGAGTAGGCATGTACATACCGCTTCTGGGACCCAAAAATATCGAATTTTCGACGTTCAATTTGGGATATTAACGGGTGCATAAGATGCATACACATATTGACTTTGGGCACCTCAAATATCGATTTTCAGCATGTTTTGGGCCTGTATCTGAGTAGGCATGTACAGATCGCTTCTAGGACCCAAAAATAAAGAATTTTCGGGTGTTTTGAGCCTGAATTTGAGATATAAACGGGTACAGAAGATGCGTGCACATATCGACTTTGGACACTTAAAATATCGATTTTTAGCATGTTTTGAGCCTATATTTTGAAAACATTCTAGCACTGAGTAGGTATGTACAGACCACTTCTGTTACCCAAAAATATCGAATTTTCGGGAGTTTTGAGGTTGAATTAGGGATATAAACGGGTGTAGAAGATGCATACACATATTGACTTTGGGCACCAAAAATATCGATTTTCAGCATGTTTTGGGCCTGTATTATGAAAACACTAACACGGAGTAGGCATGTACAGATCGCTTCTATAACCCCAAAATATCGAATTTTCGGGTGTTTGGAGCCTGAATTTGAGATATAAACGGGAACAGAAGATGCATGCACGTATTGACTTTGGGCACCTAAAATATCGATTTTCAGCCTGTTTTGGGCCTGTATAGATCGCTTCTGGGACCCCCAAATATCGAAATTTCGGGTTTTTGGAGCCTGAATTTGATATATAAACGGGTACAGAAGATGTATGCACATATCGACATTTGGACAGCTAAAACATCGATTTTTAGTATGTTTTGGGCCTATATTTTGAAAATTTTCTAGCACTGAGTAGGCATGTACATATCGCTTCCGTGACCCCAAAATATCTAATTTTCGGGTGTTTGAGCCTGAATTTGAGATATAAACGGGTACAGAAGATGCATTCACATATTGACTTTGGGCACCTAAAATATCGATTTTCAGCATGTTTTGAGCCTTTATTTTGAAAACATTCTAGCACTGAGTAGGCATGTACAGATCACTTCTGGGACCCAAAAATATCGAATTTTCGTGTGTTTTGAGGTTTAATTTGGGATATAAACGGGTGCAGAAGATGCATACACATATTGACTTTGGGCACCTAAAATATCGATTTTCAGCATGTTTTGGGCCTGTATCTGAGTAGGCATGTACAGATTGCTTCTGGGATCCCAAAATATCGAATTTTCGGGTGTTTTGGGCCTGAATTTGAGATATAAACGTGTACAGAAGATGCATGCACATATTGACTTTGGGCACCTAAAATATCGATTTTCAGCATGTTTTGGGCCTGTATTTTCAAATTACTCTAACACGGAGTAGGCATGTACAGATTGCTTCTGGGACCCCAAAATATTGAATTTTCGGGTGTTTTGAGCCTGAATTTGAGATTTAAACGGGTACAGAAGATGCATGCACATATCGACTTTTGGACAGCTAAAACATCGATTTTTATTATGTTTTGGGCCTATATTTTGAAATTTTTTTAGCATTGAGTAGGCATGTACAGATCTCTTCCGTGACCCCAAAATATCTAATTTTTGGGTGTTTTGAGCCTGAATTTGAGAAATAAACGGGTATAGAAGATCCATGCACATATTGACTTTGGGCACCTAAAATATCGATTTTCAGCATGTTTTGAGTCTTTATTTTGAAACATTCTAGCACTGAGTAGGCATGTACAGATCGCTTCTGAGACCACAAAATATCGAATTTTCGGGTGTTTTGAGCCTGAATTTGAGATATCGACTTTGGGCACCTATAATATCGATTTTTAGCAAGTTTTGGGCCTATATTTTGAAAATATTCTAGCACTGAGTAGGCATGTACAGATCGCTTCTGGAACCCCAAAATATCGAATTTTCGGGTATTTTGAGCCTGAATTTGCGATATAAACGTGTACAGAAGATGCATGCACATATTGACTTTTGGACAGCTAAAATATCGATTTTTAGTATGTTTTGGGCCTATATCTTGAAAATTTTCTAGCACTGAGTAGGCATGTACAGATCGCTTCCGTGACCCCAAAATATCTAATTTTCGGGTGTTTTGAGCCTGAATTTGAGATATAAACGGGTACAGAAGATGCATGCACATATTGACTTTGGGCACCTAAAATATCGATTTTCAGCATGTTTTGAGCCTTTATTTTGAAAACATTCTAGCACTGAGTAGGCATGTACAGATCGCTTCTGGGACCCAAAAATATCGAATTTTCGGGTGTTTTGAGGTATAATTTGGGATATAAACGGGTGCAGAAAATGCATACACATATTGACTTTGGGCACCTTAAATATCGATTTTCAGCATGTTTTGGGCCTGGATTTTGAAAATACTCTAACACAGAGTAGGCATGTACAGATCGCTTCTGGGACCCAAAAACATCGAATTTTCGGGTGTTTTGGGTCTGAATTTGACATATAAACAGGTACTGAACATGCATGCACATATCGACTTTTAGGCACCTAAAATATCGATTTTCAGCATGTTTTGGGTCTGTATCTTGAAAACATTCTAACTAGGAGTATGCATGTACAGAATGTTTCTAGGACCCAAAAATACCGAATTTTCGGGTGTTTTCAGCCTGAATTTGAGATACAAACGGGTACAGAAGATGCATTCACATATCGAGTTTGGACACTTAAAATATCGATTTTTAGCATGTTTTAAGCCTTTATTTTGAAAACATTCTAGCACTGAGTAGGCATGTACAGATCGCTTCTGGGACCCAAAAATATCGAATTTTCGGGTGTTTTGAGGTTGAATTTGAGATATAAACGAGTGCAGAAAATGCATACACATATTGACTTTGGGCACCTAAAATATCGATTTTCAGCATGTTTTGGGCCTGTATCTGAGTAGGCATATACAGATCGCTTCTTGGACCCCAAAATATTTAATTTTCGGGTTTTTGGAGCCTGAATTTCAGATATAAACGGGTACAGAAGATGCATGAACATATCGACTATTGGGTACCTAAAAAAACTATTTTCAGTATGTTTTGGGCATGTATTTTGAAAATACTCTAACACGGAGTAGGCATGTACAGTTCGCTTCTGGAACCCCAAAATATCGAATTTTCGGGTGTTTTGGGCCTGAATTTGAGATATCGACTTTGGGCACCTAAAATATCGATTTTTAGCATGTTTTGGGCCTATATTTTGAAAATATTCTAGCACTAAGTAGGCATGTACATTGTGTGACACAAAAATATCAAATTTTCGGGTGTTTTAAGCCTGTATTTGAGATATAAACGGGTACAGAAGATGAATGCACATATCAACTTTTGGGCACCTAAAATATCGATTTTGAGCATGTTTTGGGTCTGTATCTAGAAAACATTCTAACTAGGAGTAGGAATGTACAGAATGTTTCTAGGACCCAAAAATACCGAATTTTCGGGTGTTTTGTGCCTGAATTTGAGATATAAACGGGTACATAAGATGCATGCACATATCGACTTTTGATACTTAAAATATCGATTTTTAGCATGTTTTGAGCCAATATTTTGAAAACATTCTAGCACTGAGTAGGCATGTACAGATCGCTTCTGGGACCCAAAAACATCGAATTTTCGTATGATTTGAGGTTGAATTTGGGATATAAACGGGTGCAGTAGATGCATATACATATTGACTTTGGTCTCCTAAAATATCGATTTTCAGTATGTTTTGGGCCTGTATTTTAAAGATACTCTAAAACGGAGTAGGCAATTACAGATCGCTTCTGGGACCCCAAAATATCGAATTTTCGGGTGTTTGGAACCTGAATTTGAGATATAAACTGGTACAGAAGATACATCCACATATCGACTTTTGGGCACCTAAAAGATCGATTTTCAGTATGTTTTGGGTCTGTATATTGAAAAAATTCTAACTAGGTGTAGGCATGTACAGATCGCTTCTAGGACCCAAAAATACCGAATTTTCGGGTGTTTTGGGCCTGAATTCAGGATCAAAACACCCAAAAATTCGGTATTTGTGGGTCCTAGAAGCGATCTGTACATGCCTAATCCTAGTTAGAATGTTTTCAAGATACAGACCCACAACATGCTCAAAATCGATATTTTAGGTGCCCAAAAGCTGATATGTGCATGCATCATCAGTACCCGTTTATATCTCAAATTCAGGCTCAAAACACCCGAAAATTCGATATTTTGGGGTCCCAGAAGCGATCAGTACATGCCTACTCCGTGTTAGAGTGTTTTCAAAATACAGGCCCAAAACATACAGAAAATCGATCTTTTAGGTGCCCAAAAGTCGATATGTGCATGCATCTTCTGTGCCCGTTTATATCTCAAATTCAGGCTCCAAACAACCGAAAAATCGATATTTTGGGGTCCCAGAAGCGATCTGTAAATGCCTACTCAGTGCTAGAATATTTTCAAAATATAGGCCCAAAACAATCTAAAAAATCGATATTTTAGTTGCCCAAATTCGTTATCTCAAATTCATGCCCAAAACACCCTTAAATTTGATATTTTGGGGTCCCAGAAGCGATCTGTACATGCCTTCTCCGTTTTAGAGTATTTTCAAAATTCAGGCCTAAAACATACTAACAATCAATCTTTTAGGTGCCCAAAAGTCGATATATTGATGTATCTTCTGTACCTCTGTACCTGTTTATATCTCAAATTCAGGCTTCAAACACCAGAAAGTTCGATATTTTGGGGTCCCAGAAGCGATCTGTGCATGCCTACTCCATGTTAGAGTATTTTCAAAATACAGTCCCAAAACATGCTAAAAATCGATATTTTAGGTGCCCAAATTCAATATTTGCATGCATTTTCTGTACCCGTTTATATCTCAAATTCAGTCTCAAAACACCCGAAAATTCGATATTTTGAGATCCCAGAATCGATCTGTGCATGCCTACTCCATGTTAGAGTATTTTCAAAATACAGGCCCAAAACATGCTAAAAATCGATATTTTAGGTGCCCAAAGTCAATATGTGTATGCATCTTCTGCATCCGTTTATATCCCAAATTCAACCTCAAAACACCCGAAAATTCGATATTTTTGGGTCCCAGAAGCGATCTGTACATGCCTACTCAGTGCTAGAATGTTTTCAAAATATAGGCTCAAAACATGCTAAAAATCGATATTTTAAGTGTCAAAAGTCGATATGTGCATGCATCTTCTGTACCCGTTTATATCTCAATTTCAGGCTCAAAATACCCGAAAATTCGGTATTTTTGGGTCCTAGAAGAAAACTGTACATGCCTAATCCTAGTTAGAATGCTTTCAAGATACAGACCCAAAACAAGCTTAAAATCGATATTTTTGGAGCCCAAAAGTCGATATGTGCATGCATCTTCAGTACCTATTTATATCTCTAATTCAGGCTCGAAACACACGAAAATTCGAAATTTTGGGGTCCCAGAAGCGATCTGTACATGCCTACTCCGTTTTAGAGTATTTTCAAAATTCAGGCCTAAAACATACTAACAATCAATATTTTAGGTGCCCAAAAGTCGATATATTGATGTATCTTCTGTACCTGTTTATATCTCAAATTCAGGCTCCAAACACCAGAAAATCCGATATTTTGGGGTCCCAGAAGCGATCTGTACATGCCTACTCAGATACAGGCCCAAAACATGCTGAAAATCGATATTTTAGATGCCCAAAGTCAATATGTGCAGGCATCTTCTGTACCCGTTTATATCTCAAATTCAGGGTCGAAACACCCGAAAATTCGATATTTTGGGGTCCAAGAAGCGATCTGTACATGCCTACTCAGATACAGGCCCAAAACATGCTGAAAATCGATATTTTAGGTGCCCAAATTCAATATTTGCATGCATTTTCTGTACCCGTTTATATCTCAAATTCAGTCTCAAAACACCCGAAAATTCAATATTTTGAGATCCCAGAATCGATCTGTGCATGCCTACTCCGTGTTAGAGTATTTTCAAAATACAGACCCAAAACATGCTAAAAATCGATATTTTAGGTGCCCAAAGTCAATATGTGTATGCATCTTCTGCATCCGTTTATATCCCAAATTCAACCTCAAAACACCCGAAAATTCGATATTTTTGGGTCCCAGAAGCGATCTGTAAATGCCTACTCAGTGCTAGAATGTTTTCAAAATATAGGCTCAAAACATGCTAAAAATCGATATTTTAAGTGTCAAAAGTCGATATGTGCATGCATCTTCTGTACCCGTTTATATCTCAATTTCAGGCTCAAAATACCCGAAAATTCGGTATTTTGGCGTCCTAGAAGAAAACTGTACATGCCTACTCCTAGTTAGAATGCTTTCAAGATACACACCCAAAACAAGCTTAAAATCGATATTTTAGGAGCCCAAAAGTCGATATGTGCATGCATCTTCAGTACCTGTTTATATCTCAAATTCAGGCTCGAAACACACGAAAATTCGAAATTTTGGGGTCCCAGAAGCGATCTGTACATGCTTACTCCGTGTTATAGTATTTTCAAAATACAGGCCCAAAACATACTAAATATCGATCTTGTAGGTGCCTAAAGTCAATATGTGTATGCCTCTTCTGCACCCGTTTATATCCCAAATTCAGGCTCCAAACACACGAAAATTCGATATTTTGGGGTCCCAGAAGCGATCTCTACATGCCTACTCAGATACAGGCCCAAACATGCTGAAAATCGATATTTTAGGTGCCCAAAGTAAATATGAGTATGCATCTTCTGCACCCGTTTATATCTCAAATGCAGGCTCCAAACACCAGAAAACTCGATATTTTGGAGTCCCAGAAGCGATCTGTACATGCCTACTCACTGCTAGAATAATTTCAAAATATATGCCCGAAGCATGCTAAAAATCGATATTTTAGGTGCCCAAAGTCGATATCTCAAATTTAGGCCCTAAACACTCGAAAATTCGATATTTTGGTGTCCCAGAAGCAATCTGTACATGCTTACTCCGTGTTAGAGTATTTTCAAAATACAGGCCCAAAACATACTGAAAATCGATATTTTAGGTGTCCAAAGTCAATATGTGCATGCATCTCCTGAACCCGTTTATATAATCAAATTCAGGCTCCAAACACCCGAAAAATTTGATATTTTGGGGTTCCAGAAGCTATCTGTACATGCTTACTCGGTGCTAGAATATTTTCAAAATATAGGCCCAAAACATGCTAAAAATCGATATTTTAGGTGCCCAAAGTCGATATCTCAAATTCAGGCTCCAAACACCCGAAAATGCGATATTTTGGGGTCCCAGAAGGGATCTGTACATGCCTACTCAGTGCTATAATATTTTCAAATCATAGGCTCGAAACATGCTAAAAATCGATATTTTAAGTGTCCAAAGTCGATATGTGCATGCATCTTCTGTACCCGTTTATATCTCAAATTCAGGCTCCAAACACCCGAAAATTCGATCTTTTGGGGTCCCAGAAGCGATCTGTACATGCCTACTCAGTGCTATAATATTTTCAAAATATAGGCTCAAAACATGCTAAAAATCAATATTTTGGGTGCCCAAAGTCGATATCTCAAATTTAGGCCCTAAACACTCGAAAATTCGATATTTTGGTGTCCCAGAAGCAATCTGTACATGCTTACTCCGTGTTAGAGTATTTTCAAAATACAGGCCCAAAACATACTGAAAATCGATATTTTAGGTGTCCAAAGTCAATATGTGCATGCATCTCCTGTACCCGTTTATATAATCAAATTCAGGCTCCAAACACCCGAAAAATTTGATATTTTGGGGTTCCAGAAGCTATCTGTACATGCTTACTCGGTGCTAGAATATTTTCAAAATATAGGCCCAAAACATGCTAAAAATCGATATTTTAGGTGCCCAAAGTCGATATCTCAAATTCAGGCTCCAAACACCCGAAAATTCGATATTTTGGGGTCCCAGAAGGGATCTGTACATGCCTACTCAGTGCTATAATATTTTCAAATCATAGGCTCGAAACATGCTAAAAATCGATATTTTAAGTGTCCATAGTCGATATGTGCATGCATCTTCTGTACCCGTTTATATCTCAAATTCAGGCTCCAAACGCCCGAAAATTCGATCTTTTGGGGTCCCAGAAGCGATCTGTACATGCCTACTCAGTGCTATAATATTTTCAAAATATAGGCTCAAAACATGCTAAAAATCAATATTTTGGGTGCCCAAAGTCAATATGTGTATGCATTTTCTGCACCCGTTTATATCCCAAATTCAACTTCAAAACACCCGAATATTCGATATTTTTGGGTCTCAGAAGCGATCTGTACATGCCTACTCATTGCTAGAATGTTTTCAAATTATAGGCTCAAAACATGCTAAAAATCAATATTTTAAGTGTCCAAAGTCGATATGTTCATGAATCTTCTGTACTCGTTTATATCTCAATTTCAGGCTCAAAACACTCTAAAATTCGATATTTTGGGGTCCCAGAAGCGATCTGTAAATGCTTACTCCGTGTTAGAGTCTTTTCAAAATACAGGGCTAAAACATACTGAAAATCGATCTTTTAGGTGCCCAAAAGTCGATATGTGCATGCATCTTCTGTACCGTTTATATCTCAAATTCAGGCTCCAAACACACGAAAATTCGATATTTTGGGGTCCCAGAAGCGATCTCTACATGCCTACTCAGATGCAGGCCCAAACATGCTGAAAATCGATATTTTAGGTGCCCAAATTCAATATGAGTATACATCTTCTGCACACGTTTATATCTCAAATTCAACCTCAAAACTCCCGAAAATTCAATATTTTGGGTTCCCAGAAGCGATCTGTACATGCCTACACAGTGCTAGAATGTTTTCAAAATATAGATTTAAAACATGCTAAAAATCGATATTTTAAGTGTCCAAAGTCGATATGTGCATGCACTTTCTGTACCCGTTTATATCTCAAATTCTGGCTCAAAACACCCGAAAATTTGATATTTTTGGGTCCTAGAAGTGATCTTTATATGCCTACTCCTAGTTAGAATGTTTTCAAGATACAGACCAAAAACATGCTCAAAATCGATATTTTATGTGCCCAAAAGTCGATATGTGCATTCATCTTCTGTACCCGTTTATATCTCAAATTTAGGCTAAAAAACCCCGAAAATTCGATATTTTGGGGTCCCAAAAGCGATCTGTACATGCTTACTCCTTGTTAGAGTGTTTTCAAAATACAGGCCCAAAACCTGCTGAAAATCGATATTTTAGGTGTCCAAAGTCAATATGTGCATGCATCTCCTGTACCCGTTTATATCTCAAATTCAGGCTCCAAACACCCGAAAATTCGATATTTTGGGGTCCCAGAAGCGATCTGTACATGCCTACTCGGTGCTAGAATATTTTCAAAATATAGGCTCGAAACATGCTAAAAATCGATATTTTAAGTGTCCAAAGTCGATATGAGCATGCATCTTCTGAACCCGTTTATATCTCAAATTCAGGCTCCAAACACCCGGAAATTCGATATTTTGGGGTCCCAGAATCGATCTGTACATACCTACTCAGATACAGGCGCAAAACATGCTAAAAATCAATATTTTGGGTGCCCAAAGTCATTATGTGTATGCATTTTCTGCACCCGTTTATATCCCAAATTCAACTTCAAAACACCCGAAAATTCGATATTTTTGGGTCTCAGAAGCGATCTGTACATGCCTACTCAGTGCTAGAATATTTTCAAAATATAGGCTCAAAACATGCTAAAAATCGATATTTTAAGTGTCCAAAGTCGATATGTTCATGCATCTTCTGTACCCGTTTATATCTCAAATTCAGGCTCAAAAAACCCGAATATTCGATATTTTGGGGTCCCAGAAGCGATCTGTACATGCTTACTCCGTGTTAGAGAATTTTCAAAACACAGGCTTAAAACATGCTAAAAATCGATATTTTAAGTGCCCAAAGTCAACATCTCAAATTTAGGCCCAAAACACTCGAAAATTCGATATTTTGGGGTCATAGAAGCGATCTGTACATGCTTACTCCGTGTTAGATTATTTTCAAAATACAGGCACAAAACATACTGAAAATCGATCTTTTAGGTGCCCAAAAGTCGATATGTGCATGCATCTTCTGTACCGTTTATATCTCAAATTCAGGCTCCAAACACACGAAAATTCGATATTTTGGGGTCCCAGAAGCGATCTCTACATGCCTACTCAGATACAGGCCCAAACAAGCTGAAAATCGATATTTTAGGTGCCCAAATTCAATATGAGTATGCATCTTCTGCACCCTTTTATATCTCAAATGCAGGCTCCAAATACCAGAAAACTCGATATTTTGGGGTCCCAGAAGCGATCTGTACATGCCTACTCAGATACAGGCCCAAAACATGCTGAAAATCGATATTTTAGGTGCCCAAAGTCAATATGTGCATGAATCTTCTGTACCCGTTTATATCTCAAATTCAGGCTCAAAACACCAGAAATTCAATATTTTGGGGTCCAAGAAGCCATCTGTACATGCCTACTCAGTGCTAGAATATTTTAAAATTATAGGCCCAAAACATACTAAAAATCGATATTTTAGCTGTCCAAAATTCAATATGTGCATGCATCTTCTGTACACGTTTATATCTCAAATTCAGGCTCAAAATACCCGAAAATTCGATATTTTTGGTTCCCAGAAGCGATCTGTACATGCCTACTTAGAGCTAGAATGTTTTCAAAATCTAGACTCAAAACATGCTAAAAATCGATATTTTAAGTGTCCAAAGTCGATATGTGCATGCACCTTCTGTACCCGTTTATATCTCAAATTCAGGCTCAAAACACCCGAAAATTCGGTAATTTTGGGTCCTAGAAGCGATTTGTACATGCCTACTCCTAGTTAAAAATTTTTCAAGATACAGACCTAAAACATGCTCAAAATCGATATTTTAGGTGCCCAAAAGTCGATATGTGCATGCATCTTCTGTACCCGTATATATCTTAAATCCAGGCTCAAAAAACCCGAAATTTCGATATTTTGGGGTCCCAGAAGCGATCTGTACATGCTTACTCCGTGTTTGAGTGTTTTCAAAATACAGGCCCAAAACATGCTGAAAATCGATATTTTAGGTGTCCAAAGTCAGTATGTGCATGAATTTTCTGTACCCGTTTATATCTCAAATTCAAGCTCCAAACACCCGAAAATTCGATATTTTGGGGTCCCAGAAGCGATCTGTACATGCCTACTCAGTGCTAGAACATTTTCAAAATATAGGCCCAAAACATGCTAAAAATCGATATTTTAGGTGCCCAAAGTCGATATCTCAAATTCAGGCTCCAAACACCCGCAAATTCGATATTTTGGGGTCCCAGAAGCGATCTGTACATGCCTACTCAGTGCTCGAATATTTTTAAAATATAGACTCAAAACATGCTAAAAATCGACATTTTAAGTGTCCAAAGTCGATATGTGCATGCATATTCTGTACCCGTTTATATCTCAAATTCAGGCTCCAAACACCCGAAAATTCGATAATTTGGGGACCCAGAATCGATCTGTACATGCCTACTCAGATACAGGCCCAAAACATGCTGAAAATCAATATTTTAGGTGCCCAAAGTCAATATGTGTATGCATCTTCTGCACCCGTTTATATCTCAAATGCAGGCTCCAAACACCAGAAAACTCGATATTTTGGGGTCCCAGAAGCGATCTGTACATGCCTACTCAGTGCTAGAATATTTTCAAAATATAGGCTCAAAACATGCTAAAAATCTATATTTTTAAGTGTCCAAAGTCGATATGTTCATGCGTCTTCTGTACCCGTTTATATCTCAAATTCAGTCTCAAAACACCCGAAAATTCGATATTTTGGGGTCCCAGAAGCGATCTGTACACGCTTACTCCGTGTTAGAGTACTTTCAAAATACAGGCCCAAAACATGCTAAAAATCGATATTTTATGTTCCCAAAGTCGATATCTCAAATTCAGGCCCAAAACAACCGAAAATTCGATATTTTGGGGTCCCATAAACGATCTGTACATGCCTACTCCGTGTTAGAGTATTTTCAAAACAAAGGCCAAAAACATACTGAAAATCGATCTTTTAGGTGCCCAAAGTCAATATGTGCATGTATCTTCTGTACCCGTTTATATCTCAAATTTAGGCTAAAAACACCAGAAATTCAATATTTTGGGGTCCCAGAAGCCATCTGTACATGCCTACTCAGTGCTAGAATATTTTAAAATTATAGGCCCAAAACATGCTAAAAATCGATATTTTTGGTGCCCAAAGTCGATATCTCAAATTTAGGCCCAAAACACTCGAAAATTCGATATTTTGGGGTCCCAGAAGCAATCTGTACATGCTTACTTCGTGTTAGAGTATTTTCAAAGTACACGCCCAAAACATACTGAAAATCGATCTTGTAGGTGCCAAAGTCAATATGTGTATGCATCTTCTGCACCTGTTTATATCCCAAATGCAACCTCAAAACACCCGAAAATTCGATATTTTTGGTTCCCAGAAGCGATCTGTACATGCCTACTTAGAGCTAGAATGTTTTCAAAATATAGACTCAAAACATGCTAAAAATCGATATTTTAAGTGTCCAAAGTCGATATGTGCATGCACCTTCTGTACCCGTTTATATCTCAAATTCAGGCTCAAAACACCCGAAAATTCGGTAATTTTGGGTCCTAGGAGCGATTTGTACATGCCTACTCCTAGTTAAAATGTTTTCAAGATACAGACCTAAAACATGCTCAAAATCGATATTTTAGGTGCCCAAAAGTCGATATGTGCATGCATCTTCTGTACCCGTATATATCTTAAATCCAGGCTCAAAAAACCCGAAATTTCGATATTTTGGGGTCCCAGAAGCGATCTGTACATGCTTACTCCGTGTTTGAGTGTTTTCAAAATACAGGCCCAAAACATGCTGAAAATCGATATTTTAGGTGTCCAAAGTCAGTATGTGCATGCATTTTCTGTACCCGTTTATATCTCAAATTCTGGCTCCAAACACCCGAAAATTCGATATTTTGGGGTCCCAGAAGCGATCTGTACATGCCTACTCAGTGCTAGAACATTTTCAAAATATAGGCCCAAAACATGCTAAAAATCGATATTTTAGGTGCCCAAAGTCGATATCTCAAATTCAGGCTCCAAACACCTGAAAATTCGATATTTTGGGGTCCCAGAAGCGATATGTACATGCCTACTCAGTGCTAGAATATTTTCAAAATATATGCTCAAAACATGCTAAAAATCTATATTTTTAAGTGTCCAAAGTCGATATGTTCATGCGTCTTCTGTACCCGTTTATATCTCAAATTCAGGCTCAAAACACCCGAAAATTCGATATTTTGGGGTCCCAGAAGCGATCTGTACACACTTACTCCGTGTTAGAGTACTTTCAAAATACAGGCCCAAAACATGCTAAAAATCGATATTTTATGTTCCCAAAGTCGATATCTCAAATTCAGGCCCAAAACAACCGAAAATTCGATATTTTGGGGTCCCATAAACGATCCGTACATGCCTACTCCGTGTTAGAGTATTTTCAAAACAAAGGCCAAAAACATACTGAAAATCAATATTTTAGGTGTCCAAAGTCAATATGTGCATGCATCTTCTGCACCCGTTTATATCCCAAATTCAACTTCAAAACACCCGAAAATTCTATATTTTTGGGTCTCAGAAGCAATCTGTACATGCCTACTCCGTGTTAGAATATTTTCAAAATACAGGCCAAAAACATACTGAAAATCGATCTTTTAGGTGCCCAGAGTCAATATGTGCATGTATCTTCTGTACCCGTTTATATCTCAAATTAAGGCTCAAAATACCCGAAAATTCGATATTTTGGGGTGTCAGAAGCGATCTGTACATGCCTACTCAGAGCTAGAATATTTTCAAAATATAGGCACAAAACATGCTAAAAATCGATATTTTAGGTGCCCAAAGTCGATATATCAAATTCAGGACCAAAACATCCGAAAATTCGATATTTTGGGGTCCCAGAAACGATCTGTACATGCCTACTCCGTGTTAGAGTATTTTCAAAATACAGGCCCAAAACATACTGAAAATCGATCTTTTAGGTGAGCAAAAGTCGATATGAGCATGCATCTTCTGTACCCGTTTATATCTCAAATTCAGGCTCCAAACACACGAAAATTTGATATTTTGGGGTCCCAGAAGCGATCTGTATATGCCTACTCAGATACAGGCCCAAACATGCTGAAAATCGATATTTTAGGTGCCCAAAGTCAATATGAGTATACATCTTCTGCACCCGTTTATATCTCAAATGCAGGCTCCAAACACCAGAAAACTCGATATTTTGGGGTCCCAGAAGCGATCTGTACATGCGTACTCAAATACAGGCCCAAAACATGCTGAAAATCTATATTTTAGGTGCCCAAAGTCAATATGTGCTTGTATCTTCTGTACCCGTTTATATCTCAAATTCAGGCTCAAAACACCCGAGAATTCAATATTTTGGGGTCCCAGAAGCGATCTCTACATGCCTACTCCGTGTTAGAGTATTTTCAAAATACAGGCCCAAAACATGCTAAAAATCGATATTTTAGGTGCCCAAAGTCAATATGTGCATGAATCTTCTGTACCCGTTTATATCTCAAATTTAGGCTCAAAACACCCGAAAATTCGATATTTTGGGGTCTCAGAAGCGATCTGTACATGCCTACTCAGTACTAGAATATTTTCAAAATATAGGCCCAAAACATGCTAAAAATCGATATTTTAGGTGCCCAAAGTCGATATCTCAAATTCAGGCCCAAAACACCCGAAAATTCGATATTTTTGGGTGCCAGAAACGATCTGTACATGCCTACTTCGTGTTAGAGTATTTTCAAAATACAGGCCCAAAACATACTGAAAATCGATCTTTTAAGTTCCCAAAAGTCGATATGTGCATGCATCTTCTGAACCCGTTTATATCTCAAATGCAGGCTCCAAACACCAGAAAACTCGATATATTGGGGTCCCAGAAGCGATCTGTACATGCCTACTCAGATACAGGCCCAAAAGATGCTGAAAATCGATATTTTCGGTGCCCAAAGTCAATATGTGCATGTATCTTCTGTACCCGTTTATATCTCAAATTCAGGCTCAAAACACCCGAGAATTTAATATTTTGGGGTCCCAGAAGCGATCTTTAAATGCCTACTCAGTGCTAATATATTTTAAAAATATAGGCCCAAAACATGCTAAAAATCGAAATTTTAGGTTACCAAAGTCGATATCTCAAATTCAGGCCCAAAACACCCGAAAATTCGATATTTTGGGGTCCCAGAAGCGATCTGTACATGCCTACTCCTAGTTAGAATGTTTTCAAGATACAGACCTAAAACATGCTCAAAATCGATATTTTAGGAGCCCAAAGTCAATATGTGCATGCATCTTCTGTACCCGTTTATATCTCAAATTCAGGCTAAAAAACCCCGAAAATTCGATATTTTGGGGTCCCAGAAGCGATCTGTACATGCCTACTCCTAGTTAGAATGTTTTCAAGATACAGACCTAAAACATGCTCAAAATCGATATTTTAGGTGCCCAAAGTCAATATGTGCATGCATCTTCTGTACCCGTTTATATCTCAAATTCAGGCTCAAAAAACCCGAAAATTCGATATATTTGGGTCTCAGAAGCGATCTGTACATACCTACTCAGTGCTAGAATGTTTTCAAAATATACGCTCAAAACATGCTAAAAATCGATATTTTAAGTGTCCAAAGTCGATATGTGCATGCATCTTCTGTACCCGTTTATATCTCAAATTCAGGCTAAAAAAACCCGAAAATTCGATATTTTGGGGTCCAAGAAGCGATCTGTACATGCTTACTCCGTGTAAGAGTATTTTTAAAATACAGGCCCAAAACATGCTAAAAATCGATATTTCAAGAGCCCAAAGTCGATATCTCAAATTCAGGCCTAAAACACCCGAAAACACGATATTTTGGGGTCCCAAGACGATATGTACATGCATACTCAGATACAGGCCCAAAACATGCTAAAAATCGTTATTTTAGGTGCCCAAAGTCGATATCTCAAATTCAGGCCCAAAACACCCGAAAATTCGATATTTTGGGGTCCCAGAAACGATCTGTACATGCCTACTCCGTGTTAGAATATTTTAAAAATATAGGCCCAAAACATGCTAAAATCGATATTTTAGGTTCCCAAAGTCGATATCTCAAATTCAGGCCCAAAACACCCAAAAATTCGATTTTTTGGGGTCCCAGAAACGATCTTTACATGCCTACTCCGTGTTAGAGTATTTTCAAAATACAGGCCCAAAACATGCTAAAAATTGATATTTTAGGTGCCCAAAGTCCATATGTGCATGCATCTTCTGTACCCGTTAATATCTCAAATTCAGGCTCAAAACACCCGAAAATTCGATATTTTGGGGTCCCAGAAAAGATCTGTACATGCCTACTCAGTGCTAGAAGATTTTCAAAATATAGGCCCAAAACATGCTAAAAATCGATATTTTAAGTGGCCAAATTCGATATCTCAAATTCAGGCCTAAAACAAACCGAAAATTCGATATTTTGCGGTCTCAGAAGCGATCTGTACATGCCTACTCCGTGTTAGAGTATTTTCAAAATACAAACCCAAAACATACTGAAAATCGATCTTGTAAGTACCCAAAAGTTGATATGTGCATGCATCTTATGTACCCGTTTATATCTCAAATTCAGGCTCAAAACACTCAAAAATTCGGTATTTTTGGATCCTAGAAGCGATCTGTACACGCCTACTGCTAGTTAGAATGCTTTCAAGATACAGACCTAAAACATGCTCAAAATCGATATTTTAGGTGACCAAAAGTCGATATGTGCACGCATCTTCAGTACACATTTATATCTCAAATTCAGAGTAAAAAAACGAGAATTCGATATTTTGGGGTACCAGAAGCGATCTGTACCTGCTTACTCCGTGTTAGGGTATTTTCAAAATACAGGCCCAAAACATGCTGAAAATCTATATTTTAGGTGTCCAAAGTCAATATGTGCATGCATCTTCTGTACCCGTTTATATCTCAAATTCAGGCTCAAACCAACCGAAAATTCGATATTTTGGAGTCCCAGAAGCGATCTGTACATACCTACTCAGTGCTAGAATATTTTCAAAATATATGCCCAAAACATGCTAAAAATCGAAATTTTAGGTGCCCAAAGTCGATATCTCATATTCAGGCCCAAAACACACGAAAATTCGATATTTTTGTGTCCCAGAAGCGATCTGTACATGCCTACTCAGTGCAAGAATGTTTTCAAAATATAGACTCAAAACATGCTAAAAATCGATATTTTAAGTGTCCAAAGTCGATATGTGCATGCATGTTCTGTACCCGTTTATATTTCAAATTCAGGATCAAAACACCCGAAAATTCGGTATTTATGGGTCCTAGAAGCGATCTGTACATGCCTACTCCTAGTTAGAATGCTTTCAAGATATAGACCTAAAACATGCCACAAATCGATATTTTAAGAGCCCAAAGTCGATATCTCAAATTCAGGCCAAAAACACCCGAAAACTCGATATTTTGGAGTCCCAGAAGTGATATGTATATGCCGACTCAGATACAGGACCAAAACATGCTAAAAATCGATATTTTGGGTGCATAAAGTAGATATCTCAAATTCAGGCCTAAAACACCCGAAAATTCTATATTTTGGGATCCCAGAAACAATCTGTACATGCCTACTCCGTGTTAGAGTATTTTCAAAATACAGGCCCAAAACATTCTGAAAATTGATCTTTTAAGTGCCCAAAAGTCGATATGTGCATGCATCTTCTGTACCCGTTTATATCTCAAATTCAGGCACAAACCAACCGAAAATTCGATATTTTGGAGTCCCAGAAGCGATCTGTACATACCTACTCAGTGCTAGAATATTTTCAAAATATATGCCCAAAACTTGCTAAAAATCGAAATTTTAGGTGCCCAAAGTCGATATCTCAAGTTCAGGCCCAAAACACACGAAAATTCGATATTTTTGGGTCCCAGAAGCGCTCTGTACATCCCTACTCCGTGTTAGAGTATTTTCAAAATACAGACCCAAAACATACTGAAAATCGATCTTGTAGGTACCCAAAAGTTGATATGTGCATGCATCTTCTGTACCCGTTTATATCTCAAATTCAGGCTCAAAACACCCAAAAATTCGGTATTTTTGGGTCCTAGAAGCGATCTGTACACGCCTACTGCTAGTTAGAATGCTTTCAAGATGCAGACCTAAAAACATGCTCAAAATCGATCTTTTAGGTGCCCAGAAGTCGATATGTGCATGCATCTTCTGTACCCGTTTATATCTCAAATTCAGGCTCCAAACATCCGAAAACTCGATATTTTGGGTCCCAAAAGCGATCTGTACATGCCTACTCAGATACAGGCCCAAAATATGCTGAAAATCGATATTTTAGGTGCCCAAAGTCCATATGTGCATGCATGTTCTGTACCCTTTAATATCTCAAATTCAGGCTCAAAACACCCGAAAATTCGATATTTTGGGGTCCCAGAAGCGATCTGTACATGCCTACTCAGTGCTAGAAGATTTTCAAAATATAGGCCCAAAACATGCTAAAAATCGATATTTTAAGTGCCCAAAGTCGATATCTCAAATTCAGGCCTAAAACAACCCGAAAATTCGATATTTTGGGGTCCTAGAAGCGATCTGTACACGCCTACTGCTAGTTAGAATGCTTTCAAGATACAGACCTAAAACATGATCAAAATCGATATTTTAGGTGACCAAAAGTCGATATGTGCATGCATCTTCAGTACACGTTTATATATCAAATTCAGGTTAAATAAACGAAAATTCGATATTTTGGGGTCCCAGAAGCGATCTGTACCTGCTTACTCCTTGTTAGGGTATTTTCAAAATACAGGCCCAAAACATGCTTAAAATCGATATTTTAGGTGTCCATAGTCAATATGTGCATGCATTTTCTGTACCCGCTTATATCTCAAATTCAGGCTCCAAACACCCGAAAATTCGACATTTTGGGGTCCCAGAAACGATCTGTAAATGCCTACTCACTTTTAGAGTATTTTTAGAAATACATTCCCAAAACATGCTGAAAATCCATATTTTAGGTGCCCAAAGTCAATATGTGTATGCATCTTCTGCACCCGTTTATATCCCAAATTCAACCTCAAAACACTTTAAAATTCGATATTTTTGGGTCCCACAAGCGATCTGTACATGCCTACTCAGTGCTAGAATATTTTCAAAATATAGGCTTAAAACATGCAAAAAATCTATATTTTAAGTGTCCAAAGTCGATATGTGCATGCATCTTCTGTACACGTTTATATCTCAAATTCAGTCTCAAAACACCCGAAAATTCGGTATTTTTGGGTCCAAGAAGCGATCTTTACATGCCTAATCCTAGTTAGAATGCTTTTAAGATATAGACCTAAAACATGCCAAAAATCGATATTTTAAGAGCCCAAAGTCGATATCTCAAATTCAGGCCAAAAACACTCGAAAACTCGATATTTTGGAGTCCCAGAAGTGATATGTATATGCCGACTCAGATACAGGACCAAAACATGCTAAAAATCGATATTTTAGGTGCCTAAAGTCGATATCTCAAATTCAGGCCCAAAACATACTGAAAATTGATCTTTTAAGTGTCCAAAGTCGATATCTCAAATTCAGGCCCAAAACACCCGAAAAATTCGATATTTTAGGGTCCTAGAAGCGATCTGTACATGCCTACTCCATGTTAGAGTATTTTCAAAATACAGGCCTAAAACATCCTGAAAATCTATATTTTAGGTGTCCAAAGTCAATATGTGCATGCATCTTCTGTACCCGTTTATATCTCAAATTCAGGCTCAAAACACCCGAAAATTCGATGTTTTGGGGCCCCAGAAGCGATCTGTACATGCCTACTCAATGCTAGAATATTATTAAAATATAGGCCCATAGCATGCTAAAAATCGATATTTTAGGTGCCCAAAGTCGATATCTCAAATTCAGGCCCAAAACACCCGAAAAATTCGATATTTTGGGGTCCCAGAAGCGATTTGTACATGCCTACTCCCTGTTAGAGTATTTTCAAAATACAGGCCTAGAAAATCCTGAAAATCAATATTTTAGGTGCCCAAAGTCAATATGTGCATGCATCTTCTGTACCCGTTTATATCTCAAATTCAGGCTCAAAACATCCGAAAATTCGATATTTTGGAGTCCCAGAAGCGATCTGTACATACCTACTCAGTGCTAGAATATTTTCAAAATATATGCCCAAAACATGCTAAAAATCGAAATTTTAGGTGCCCAAAGTCGATATCTCAAATTCAGGCCCAAAACACACGAAAATTCGATATTTTGGGGTCCCAGAAGCGATCTGTAAATGCCTATTCCGTGTTAGAGTATTTTCAAATTACAGGCCCAAAACATAATGAAAATCGATCTTTTAGGTGCCCAAAAGTCGATATGTGCATGCATCTTCTGTACCCGTTTATATCTCAAATTCAGGCTCCAAACATCCAAAACCTCGATATTTTTGGGTCCCAGAAGCGATCTGTACATGCCTACTCAGATACAGGCCCAAAACATGCTGAAAATCGATATTTTAGGTGCCTAAAGTCCATATGTGCATGCATCTTCTGTACCCGTTAATATCTCAAATTCAGGCTCAAAACACCCGAAAATTCGATATTTTGGGGTCCCAGAAGCGATATGTACATGCCTACTCAGTGCTAGAAGATTTTCAAAATATAGGCCCAAAACATGGTAAAAATCTATATTTTAAGTGTCCAAAGTCGATATCTCAAATTCAGGCCTAAAACAAACCGAAAATTCGATATTTTGGGGTCCCAGAAGCGATCTGTACATGCCTACTCCGTGTTAGAGTATTTTCAAAATACAAGCCCAAAACATACTGAAAATCGATCTTGTAAGTACCCAAAAGTTGATATGTGCATGCATCTTCTGTACCCGTTTATATCTCAAATTCTGGCTCAAAACACTCAAAAATTCGGTATTTTTGGGTCCTAGAAGTGATCTGTACATGCCTACTGCTAGTTAGAATGCTTTCAAGATGCAGACCTAAAACATGCTCAAAATCATTATTTTAGGTGACCAAAAGTCGATATGTGCATGCATCTTCAGTACACATTTATATCTCAAATTCAGAGTAAAAAAACGAAAATTCGATATTTTGGGGTCCCAGAAGCGATCTGTACCTGCTTACTCCGTGTTAGGGTATTTTCAAAATACAGGCCCAAAACATGCTGAAAATCTATATTTTAGGTGTCCAAAGTCAATATGTGCATGCATCTTCTGTACCCGCTTATATCTCAAATTCAGGCTCAAAACACCCGAAAATTCGATATTTTGGGGTCCCTGAAGCGATCTGTACATGCCTACTCAGTGCTAGAATATATTCAAAATATAGGCCCAAAGCATGCTAAAAATCGATATTTTAGGTGCCCAAAGTCGATATCTCAAATTCAGGCCCAAAACACCCGAAAAATTCGATATTTAGGGGTCCCATAAGCGATCTGTACATGCCTACTCAGTGCTAGAATATTTTCAAAATATAGGCTTAAAACATGCTAAAAATCGATATTTTAAGTGTCCAAAGTCGATATGTGCATGCATCTTCTGTACACGTTTATATCTCAAATTCAGTCTCAAAACACCCGAAAATTCGGTATTTTTGGGTCCAAGAAGCGATCTTTACATGCCTACTCCTAGTTAGAATGCTTTTAAGATATAGACCTAAAACATGCCAAAAATCGATATTTTAAAAGCCCAAAGTCGATATCTCAAATTCAGGCCAAAAACACTCGAAAACTCGATATTTTGGAGTCCCAGAAGTGATATGTATATGCCGACTCAGATACAGGACCAAAACATGCTAAAAATCGATATATTAGGTGCCTAAAGTCGATATCTCAAATTCAGGCCCAAAACACCCGAAAATTCGATATTTTGGGGTCCCAGAAACGATCTGTACTTGCCTAATCTGTGTTAGAGTATTTTCAAAATACAGGCCCAAAACATACTGAAAATTGATCTTTTAAGTGCCCAAAAATCGATATGTGCATGCATCTTCTGCACCCGTTTATATCCCAAATTCAACCTCAAAACACCCGAAAATTCGATATTTTGGGGTCCCAGAAGCAATCTGTACATGCCTACTCAGTGCTAGAATGTTTTTTAATATATAGGCTAAAAAACATGCTAAAAATCGATATTTCAAGTGTCCAAAGTCGATTTGTGCATGAACCTTCTGTACCCGTTTATATCTCAAATTCAGGCTCAAAACACCCAAAAATTACGTATTTTTTAGTCCTAGAAGCGATCTGTACACGCCTACTGCTAGTTAGAATGCTTTCAAGATACAGACCTAAAACATGCTCAAAATCGATATTTTAGGTGCCCAAAAGTAAATATGTGAATGCATCGTTTATATCTCAAATTCAGGCTAAAAAAAAAAAACGGAAATTCGATATTTTGGGGTCTCAGAAGCGATCTGTACCTGCTTACTCCGTGTTAGAGTATTTTCAAAATACAGGCCCAAAACATGCTGAAAATCGATATTTTAGGTGTCCAAAGTCAATATGTACATGCATCTTCTATACCCGTTTATATCTCAAATTCAGGCTCAAAACACCCGAAAATTTGATATTTTGGGGTCCCAGAAGCGTTCTGTACATGCCTACTCAGTGCTAGAATATTTTCAAAATATAGGCCCAAAGCATGCTAAAAATCGATATTTTAGGTGCCCAAAGTCGATATCTCAAATTCAGGCCCAAAACACCCGAAAAATTCGATATTTTGGGGTCCCAGAAGTGATCTGTACATGCCTACTCCATGTTAGAGTATTTTTAAAATACAGGCCCAAAACATCCTAAAAATCGATATTTTAGGTGACCAAAGTCAATATGTGCATGCATCTTCTGTACCCGTTTATATCTCAAATTCAGGCTGAAAACACCCGAAAATTCGATATTTGGAAGTCCCAGAATCGATTTGTACATGCCTACTCAGTGCTAGAATATTTTCAAAATATATGCCCAAAACATGCTTAAAATCGAAATTTTAGGTGCCCAAAGTCGATATCTCAAGTTCAGGCCCAAAACACACAAAAATTCGATATTTTGGGGTCCCACAAGCGATATGTACATGCCTACTCCGTGTTAGAGTATTTTCAAATTACAGGCCCAAAACATAATGAAAATCGATCTTTTAGGTGCCCAAAAGTCGATATGTGCATGCATCTTCTGTACCCGTTTATATCTCAAATTCAGGCTCCAAACATCCGAAAACTCGATATTTTGGGGTCCCAGAAGTGATATGTATATGCCGACTCAGATACAGGACCAAAACATGCTAAAAATCGATATATTAGGTGCCTAAAGTCGATATCTCTAATTCAGGCCCAAAACACCCGAAAATTCGATATTTTGGGGTCCCAGAAACGATCTGTACATGCCTACTCTGTGTTAGAGTATTTTCAAAATACAGGCCCAAAACATACTGAAAATTGATCTTTTAAGTGCCCCAAAATCGATATGTGCATGCATCTTCTGCACCCGTTTATATCCCAAATTCAACCTCAAAACACCCGAAAATTCGATATTTTGGGGTCCCAGAAGCGATCTGTACATGCCTACTCAGTGCTAGAATGTTTTTTAATATATAGGCTAAAAAACATGCTAAAAATCGATATTTCAAGTGTCCAAAGTCGATTTGTGCATGCACCTTCTGTACCCGTTTATATCTCAAATTCAGGCTCAAAACACCCAAAAATTACGTATTTTTTAGTCCTAGAAGCGATCTGTACACGCCTACTGCTAGTTAGAATGCTTTCAAGATACAGACCTAAAACATGCTCAAAATCGATATTTTAGGTGCCCAAAAGTCGAAATCTCAGGTTCAGGCCCAAAACACACGAAAATTCGATATTTTTGGGTCCCAGAAGCGATCTGTACATGCCTACTCAGAGCAAGAATGTTTTCAAAATATAGACTCAAAACATGCTAAAAATCGATATTTTAAGTGTCCAAAGTCGATATGTGCATGCATGTTCTGTACCCGTTTATATTTCAAATTCAGGATCAAAACACCCAAGAATTCGGTATTTATGGGTCCTAGAAGCGATCTGTACATGCCTACTCCTAGTTAGAATGCTTTCAAGATATAGACCTAAAACATGCCAAAAATCGATATTTTAAGAGCCCAAAGTCGATATCTCAAATTCAGGCCAAAAACACCCGAAAACTCGATATTTTGGAATCCCAGAAGTGATATGTATATGCCGACTCAGATACAGGACCAAAACATGCTAAAAATCGATATATTAGGTGCCTAAAGTCGATATCTCAAATTCAGGCCCAAAACACCCGAAAATTCGATATTTTGGGGTCCCAGAAACGATCTGTACTTGCCTAATCTGTGTTAGAGTATTTTCAAAATACAGGCCCAAAACATACTGAAAATTGATCTTTTAAGTGCCCAAAAATCGATATGTGCATGCATCTTCTGCACCCGTTTATATCCCAAATTCAACCTCAAAACACCCGAAAATTCGATATTTTGGGGTCCCAGAAGCAATCTGTACATGCCTACTCAGTGCTAGAATGTTTTTTAATATATAGGCTAAAAAACATGCTAAAAATCGATATTTCAAGTGTCCAAAGTCGATTTGTGCATGAACCTTCTGTACCCGTTTATATCTCAAATTCAGGCTCAAAACACCCAAAAATTACGTATTGTTTAGTCCTAGAAGCGATCTGTACACGCCTACTGCTAGTTAGAATGCTTTCAAGATACAGACCTAAAACATGCTCAAAATCGATATTTTAGGTGCCCAAAAGTAAATATGTGAATGCATCGTTTATATCTCAAATTCAGGCTAAAAAAAAAAAACGGAAATTCGATATTTTGGGGTCTCAGAAGCGATCTGTACCTGCTTACTCCGTGTTAGAGTATTTTCAAAATACAGGCCCAAAACATGGTGAAAATCGATATTTTAGGTGTCCAAAGTCAATATGTACATGCATCTTCTATACCCGTTTATATCTCAAATTCAGGCTCAAAACACCCGAAAATTTGATATTTTGGGGTCCCAGAAGCGTTCTGTACATGCCTACTCAGTGCTAGAATATTTTCAAAATATAGGCCCAAAGCATGCTAAAAATCGATATTTTAGGTGCCCAAAGTCGATATCTCAAATTCAGGCCCAAAACACCCGAAAAATTCGATATTTTGGGGTCCCAGAAGTGATCTGTACATGCCTACTCCATGTTAGAGTATTTTTAAAATACAGGCCCAAAACATCCTAAAAATCGATATTTTAGGTGACCAAAGTCAATATGTGCATGCATCTTCTGTACCCGTTTATATCTCAAATTCAGGCTGAAAACACCCGAAAATTCGATATTTGGAAGTCCCAGAATCGATTTGTACATGCCTACTCAGTGCTAGAATATTTTCAAAATATATGCCCAAAACATGCTTAAAATCGAAATTTTAGGTGCCCAAAGTCGATATCTCAAGTTCAGGCCCAAAACACACAAAAATTCGATATTTTGGGGTCCCACAAGCGATATGTACATGCCTACTCCGTGTTAGAGTATTTTCAAATTACAGGCCCAAAACATAATGAAAATCGATTTTTTAGGTGCCCAAAAGTCGATATGTGCATGCATCTTCTGTACCCGTTTATATCTCAAATTCAGGCTCCAAACATCCGAAAACTCGATATTTTGGGGTCCCAGAAGTGATATGTATATGCCGACTCAGATACAGGACCAAAACATGCTAAAAATCGATATATTAGGTGCCTAAAGTCGATATCTCTAATTCAGGCCCAAAACACCCGAAAATTCGATATTTTGGGGTCCCAGAAACGATCTGTACATGCCTACTCTGTGTTAGAGTATTTTCAAAATACAGGCCCAAAACATACTGAAAATTGATCTTTTAAGTGCCCCAAAATCGATATGTGCATGCATCTTCTGCACCCGTTTATATCCCAAATTCAACCTCAAAACACCCGAAAATTCGATATTTTGGGGTCCCAGAAGCGATCTGTACATACCTACTCAGTGCTAGAATGTTTTTTAATATATAGGCTAAAAAACATGCTAAAAATCGATATTTCAAGTGTCCAAAGTCGATTTGTGCATGCACCTTCTGTACCCGTTTATATCTCAAATTCAGGCTCAAAACACCCAAAAATTACGTATTTTTTAGTCCTAGAAGCGATCTGTACACGCCTACTGCTAGTTAGAATGCTTTCAAGATACAGACCTAAAACATGCTCAAAATCGATATTTTAGGTGCCCAAAAGTCGATATCTCAGGTTCAGGCCCAAAACACACGAAAATTCGATATTTTTGGGTCCCAGAAGCGATCTGTACATGCCTACTCAGAGCAAGAATGTTTTCAAAATATAGACTCAAAACATGCTAAAAATCGATATTTTAAGTGTCCAAAGTCGATATGTGCATGCATGTTCTGTACCCGTTTATATTTCAAATTCAGGATCAAAACACCCAAGAATTCGGTATTTATGGGTCCTAGAAGCGATCTGTACATGCCTACTCCTAGTTAGAATGCTTTCAAGATATAGACCTAAAACATGCCAAAAATCGATATTTTAAGAGCCCAAAGTCGATATCTCAAATTCAGGCCAAAAACACCCGAAAACTCGATATTTTGGAATCCCAGAAGTGATATGTATATGCCGACTCAGATACAGGACCAAAACATGCTAAAAATCGATATATTAGGTGCCTAAAGTCGATATCTCAAATTCAGGCCCAAAACACCCGAAAATTCGATATTTTGGGGTCCCAGAAACGATCTGTACATGCCTACTCTGTGTTAGAGTATTTTCAAAATACAGGCCCAAAACATACTGAAAATTGATCTTTTAAGTGCCCAAAAATCGATATGTGCATGCATCTTCTGCACCCGTTTATATCCCAAATTCAACCTCAAAACACCCGAAAATTCGATATTTTGGGGTCCCAGAAGCAATCTGTACATGCCTACTCAGTGCTAGAATGTTTTTTAATATATAGGCTAAAAAACATGCTAAAAATCGATATTTCAAGTGTCCAAAGTCGATTTGTGCATGCACCTTCTTTACCCGTTTATATCTCAAATTCAGGCTCAAAACACCCAAAAATTACGTATTTTTTAGTCCTAGAAGCGATCTGTACACGCCTACTGCTAGTTAGAATGCTTTCAAGATACAGACCTAAAACATGCTCAAAATCGATATTTTAGGTGCCCAAAAGTAAATATGTGAATGCATCGTTTATATCTCAAATTCAGGCTAAAAAAAAAAAACGGAAATTCGATATTTTGGGGTCTCAGAAGCGATCTGTACCTGCTTACTCCGTGTTAGAGTATTTTCAAAATACAGGCCCAAAACATGGTGAAAATCGATATTTTAGGTGTCCAAAGTCAATATGTACATGCATCTTCTATACCCGTTTATATCTCAAATTCAGGCTCAAAACACCCGAAAATTTGATATTTTGGGGTCCCAGAAGCGTTCTGTACATGCCTACTCAGTGCTAGAATATTTTCAAAATATAGGCCCAAAGCATGCTAAAAATCGATATTTTAGGTGCCCAAAGTCGATATCTCAAATTCAGGCCCAAAACACCCGAAAAATTCGATATTTTGGGGTCCCAGAAGTGATCTGTACATGCCTACTCCATGTTAGAGTATTTTTAAAATACAGGCCCAAAACATCCTAAAAATCGATATTTTAGGTGACCAAAGTCAATATGTGCATGCATCTTCTGTACCCGTTTATATCTCAAATTCAGGCTGAAAACACCCGAAAATTCGATATTTGGGAGTCCCAGATTCGATTTGTACATGCCTACTCAGTGCTAGAATATTTTCAAAATATATGCCCAAAACATGCTTAAAATCGAAATTTTAGGTGCCCAAAGTCGATATCTCAAATTCAGGCCCAAAACACACAAAAATTCGATATTTTGTGGTCCCACAAGCGATATGTACATGCCTACTCCGTGTTAGAGTATTTTCAAATTACAGGCCCAAAACATAATGAAAATCGATCTTTTAGGTGCCCAAAAGTCGATATGTGCATGCATCTTCTGTACCCGTTTATATCTCAAATTCAGGCTCCAAACATCCGAAAACTCGATATTTTGGGGTCCCAGAAGTGATATGTATATGCCGACTCAGATACAGGACCAAAACATGCTAAAAATCGATATATTAGGTGCCTAAAGTCGATATCTCAAATTCAGGCCCAAAACACCCGAAAATTCGATATTTTGGGGTCCCAGAAACGATCTGAACATGCCTACTCTGTGTTAGAGTATTTTCAAAATACAGGCCCAAAACATACTGAAAATTGATCTTTTAAGTGCCCCAAAATCGATATGTGCATGCATCTTCTGCACCCGTTTATATCCCAAATTCAACCTCAAAACACCTGAAAATTCGATATTTTGGGGTCCCAGAATCGATCTGTACATGCCTACTCAGTGCTAGAATGTTTTTTAATATATAGGCTAAAAAGCATGCTAAAAATCGATATTTCAAGTGTCCAAAGTCGATTTGTGCATGCACCTTCTGTACCCGTTTATATCTCAAATTCAGGCTCAAAACACCCAAAAATTACGTATTTTTTAGTCCTAGAAGCGATCTGTACACGCCTACTGCTAGTTAGAATGCTTTCAAGATACAGACCTAAAACATGCTCAAAATCGATATTTTAGGTGCCCAAAAGTCGATATGGGAATGCATCGTTTATATCTCAAATTCAGGCTAAAAAAAAAAAACGGAAATTCGATATTTTTGGGTCCCAGAAACGATCTGAACATGCCTACTCTGTGTTAGAGTATTTTCAAAATACAGGCCCAAAACATACTGAAAATTGATCTTTTAAGTGCCCAAAAATCGATATGTGCATGCATCTTCTCTACCCGTTTATATCTCAAATACAGGCTCAAAAATCCCGAAAATTCGATATTTGGGGGTCCCAGAAGCGATCTGTACATGCCTACTCAGTGCTAGAATATTTTCGAAATACAGGCCCAAAACATGCTAAAAATCGATATTTCAGGTGTCCAAAGTCAATATGTGCATGCATCTTCTGTACCCGTTTATATCTCAAATTCAGGCTCAAAACACCCGAAAATTCGATATTTTGCGGTCCCAGAAGCGATTTGTACATGCCTACTCAGTGCAAGAATATTTTCCAAATATATGCCCAAAACATTCTAAAAATCGATATTTTAGGTACCCAAAGTCGATATCTCAAATTCAGGCCCAAAAACCCCGAAAATTCGATATTTTTGGGTCAAAGAAGCGATCTGTACATGCCTACTCCGTGTTAGAGTATTTCCGAAAAACAGGCCCAAAACATACTGAAAATCGATATTTTATGTGCCCAAAAGTCGATAAGTGCATGCTACTTCTGTACCTGTTTATATCTCAAATTCAGGCTCCAAACACCCGAAAAATCGATATTTTGGGGTCCCAGGAGCGATCTGTACATGCCCACTCAGATACAGGCCCAAAACAAGCTGAAAATCGATATTTTAGGTGCCCAAAGTCAATATGTGTATGCATCTTCTGCACCCGTTTATATCCCAAATTCAACCTCAAAACACCCTAAAATTCGATATTTTGGGGTCCCGGAAGCGATCTGTACATGCCTAATCAGTACTAGAATGTCTTTAATATATAGGCATAAAACATGCTAAAAATCAATATTTTTAGTGTCCAAAGTCGATATGTGCATGCATCTTCTGTACCTGTTTATATCTCAAATTCAGTCTCAAAACACCCGAAAATTTGGTATTTTTGGGTCCTAGATGCGATCTGTACATGCCTACTCCTAGTTAGAATCTTTTTAAGATACAGGCCCAAAATATGCTCAAAATCGATATTTTAGGTGCCCAAAAGTCGATATGTGCATGCATCTTCAGTACCCGTTTATATCCTAAATTCAACCTCAAAAAACCCGAAAATTAGATATTTTTTTAGGTCCCAGAAGCTATCTGTACATGCCTACTCAGTGCTAGAATGTTTTCAAAATATAGGCTCAAATCATGCTAAAAATCAATATTTTTAGTGTCCAAAGTCGATATGTGCATGCATCTTCTGTACCTGTTTATATCTCAAATTCAGCCTCAAAACACACAAAAAATTCGGTATTTTTAGGTCCTAGAAGCGATCTGTACATGCCTACTCCTAGTTAGAATGTTTTCAAGATACAGACCCAAAACAAGCTCAAAATCGATATTTTAGGAGTCCAAAAGTCGATATGTGCATGCATCTTCAATACTAGTTTATATCCCAAATTCAACCTCGAAACACCCGAAAATTCAAAATTTTGCTGTCCCAGAAGTAATCTGTACATGCCTACTCAGTGCTAGAATGTTTTCGAAATATAGGCTCAAAACATGCTAAAAATCGATATTATAAGTGTCCAAAGTCGATATGTGCATGCATCTTCTGTACCCGTTTATATCTCAAATTCAGGCTCAAAACACCCGAAAATTCGGTAATTTGGGGGTCCCAGAAACGATCTGTACATGCCTACTCAGTGCTAGAATATTTTCAAAATATAGGACCAAGAAATGCTAAAAATCGATATTTTAGGTTCCCAAAGCCGATATCTCAAATTCAGGCCCAAAACACCCGAAAATTCGATATTTTGGGGTCCAAGAAGAGATCTGTACATGCCTACTCCGTGTTAGAGTATTTTCAAAATACAGGCCCAAAACATACTGAAAATCGATCTTTTAGGTGCCCAAAAGTCGATATGTGCATCCATCTTCTTCACCCGTTTATACCTCAAATTCAGGTCCAAACACCCAAAAATTCGATATTTTGGGGTCCCAAAGGCGATCTGTACATACCTACTCCTAGTTAGAAAGTTTTCAAAATATAGACCCAATACATGCTAAAAATCGATATTTTAGGTGCCCAAAGTCGATATCTCAAATTCAGGCCCAAAACACCAGAAAATTCGATATTTTTGGGTCCCATAGGCGATCTGTACATGCCTACTCAGTGTTAGAATATTTTCAAAATATAGGCCCAAAACATACTGAAAATCGATCTTTTATGTGCCCAAAAGTCGATATGTGCATGCATCTTCTGTACCCGTTTATATCTCAAATTCAGGCTCCAAACACCCGAAAATTCGATATTTTGGGGTCCCAGAAGCGATCTGTATATGCCTACTCTGTTTTAGAGTATTTTCAAAGTACAGGCCCAAAACATGCTGAAAATCCATATTTTAGGTGCCCAAAGTCAATATGTGTATGCATCTTCTGCACCCGTTTATATCCCAAATTCAACCTCAAAACACTTGAAAATTTGATATTTTTGGGTATCATAAGCGATCTGTACATGCCTACTCAGTGCTAGAATATTTTCAAAATATAGGCTCAAAACATGCTGAAAATCGATATTTTAGGTGACCAAATTCAATATGTGCATGCATATTCTGTACCCGTTTATATCTCAAATTCTGGCTCAAAACACCCGAAATTCGATATTTTGGGGTCCCAGAAGCGATATGTACATGCATACTCCGTGTTAGAGTATTTTAAAATTACAGGCCCAAAACATACTTAAAATCGATCTTTTACGTGCCCAAAAGTCGATATGTGCATGCATCATCTGTACCCGTTTATATTTCAAATTCAGGCTCCAAACACTTGAAAAATCGATATTTTGGCGTCCCAGAAGTGATCTGTACATGCCTACTCAGATACAGGCCAAAAACATGCTGAAAATCGATAATTTAGGTGCTTAAAGTCAATATGTGTATTCATCTTCTGCACCCGTTTATATCCAAAATTCAACCTCAAAACACCCGAAAATTCGACAGTTTTGGGACCCAGAAGCGATCTGTACATGCCTACTCAGTGCTAGAATGTTTTTAAAATATAGGCTCAAAACATGCTAAAAATCGATATTTTAAGTGTCTAAAGTCGATATGTACATGCATCTTCTGTACCCGTTTGTATCTCAAATTCAGGCTCAAACCACCCGAAAATTCGATATTTTGGGGTCCCATAAGCGATCTGTACATGCCTACTCCGTGTTAGAGTATTTTCAAAATACAGGCCCAAAACATGCTAAAAATCGATATTTTAGGTGCCCAAAGTCAATATGTACCCGTTTATATCTCAAATTCAGGCTCAAAAGACCCGAAAATTCGATATTTTGGGGTCCCTGAAGCAATCTGTACATGCCTACTCAGTGCTAGAATATTTTCAAAATATAGGCCCAAAACATGCTATAAATCGATATTTTAGGTGCCCAAAGTCGATATCTCAAATTCAGGCCTAAAACACCCGAAAATTCGATATTTTGGGGTCCCAGAAGCGATCTGTACATGCCTACTCCGTGTTAGAGTATTTTCAAAATACAGGACCAAAACATACTGAAAATCGATCTTTTAGGTGCCCAAAAGTCGATATGCGCATGCATCTTCTGTACCCGTTTATATCTCAAATTCAGGCTCCTAACACCCGAAAATTCGATATTTTAGGGTCCCAGAAGGGATCTGTACATGCCTACTCAGATAATGGCCCAAATAATGCTGAAAATCGATATTTTAGGTGCCCAAAGTCAACATGTGTATGCATCTTCTGCACCCGTTTATATCCCAAATTCAACCTCAAAACACCCAAAATTTCGATATTTTTGGGTTCCAGCAGCGATATATACATGCCTACTCAGTGCTAGAATGTTTTCAAAATATAGGCTCAAAACATGCTAAAAATCGATATTTTAATGGTCGAAAGTCGATATGTGCATGCATCTTCTGTACCCGTTTTTATCTCAAATTCAGGCTCAAAGCACCCGAAAATTCGGTATTTTTGGGTCCTAGATGCAATCTGTACATGCCTACTCCTAGTTAGAATGTTTTCAAGATAAAGAACCAAAACCTGCTTAAAAATCGATATTTTAGGTGCCCGAAAGTCGATATGTGCCTGCACCTTCAGTATCCGTTAATATTTCAAATTCTTGCTCAAAACCCCCGAAAATTCGATAGTATGGGGTCCCAGAAGCGATCTGTACATGCCTACTCTGTGTTAAAGTATTTTCAAAATACAGGCCCAAAACATGCTGAAAATCGATATTTTAGGTGCAAAAGTCGATATCTCGAATTCAGGCCAAAAACACACGAAAATTCGATATTTTTGGGTCCCAGAAGCGATCTGTACATGCCTACTCAGATACAGGCCCAAAACATGCATAAAATCGATATTTTAGGTGCCCAGAGTCAATATGTGTATGCATCTTCTGTACCCGTTTATATCTCAAATTCAGGCTCAAAACACCCGAAAATTCGATATTTTTGGGTCCGAAAAGCGATCTGTACATGCCTACTCCTAGTTTGAATGTTTTAAAGATGCAGACCCAAAGCATGCTAAAAATCGATATTTTAGGTGCCCAAAAGTCGATATGTGCATGAATCTTCAGTACCCGTTTATATCTCACATTCAGGCTCAAACCCCCGAAAATTCGATATTTTGGGGTCCCAGAAGCGATCTGTACATGCCTACTCAGATACAGGCCCAAAACATGCCGAAAATCGATATTTTAGGTGCCCAAAGTCAATATGGGTATGCATCTTCTGAACCCGTTTATATCCCAAATTCAACCTCAAAACACCCAAAAATACGATATTTTTGGGTCCCAGAAGCGATCTGTACATGCCTACTCAGTGTAAGAATGTTTTCAAAATATAGGCTCAAAACATGCTAAAAATCGATATTTTAAGTGTCCAAAGTCAATATGTGCATGCATCTTCTGTACCCGTTTATATCCCAAATTCAGGCTCAAAACTCCCGAAAATTCGGTATTTTTTGGACCTAGAAGCGATCTGAACATGCCTACTCCTAGTTAGAATGTTTTCAAGATACAGACCCAAAACATGCTCAAAATCGATATTTTAGGTGCCCAAAAGTCGATATGTGCATTCATCTTCAGTACCCGTTTATATCTCAAAATCAGGCTCAAAACACCCGAAAATTCGATATTCTGGGGTCCCAGAAGCGATCTGTACATGCATACTCCGTGTTAGAGTTTTTTTCAAAATACAGGCCAAAAACATGCTATAAATCGATATTTTAGGTGCCCAAAGTCAGTATGTGCATGTATCTTTTGTACCCGTTTATATCTCATATTCAGGCTCAAAACACACGAAAATTCGATATTTTGGGGTCCCAGAAGCGATCTTTACATGCCTACTCAGATACAGGCCCAAAACATGCTGAAAATCGATATTTTAGGTGCCCAAAGTCAACATGTGTATGCATCTTCTGCACCCGTTTATATCCCAAATTCAACCTCAAAACACCCAAAATTTCGATATTTTTGGGTTCCAGCAGCGATATATACATGCCTACTCAATGCTAGAATGTTTTCAAAATATAGGCTCAAAACATGCTAAAAATCGATATTTTAATGGTCGAAAGTCGATATGTGCATGCATCTTCTGTACCCGTTTTTATCTCAAATTCAGGCTCAAAGCACCCGAAAATTCGGTATTTTTGGGTCCTAGATGCAATCTGTACATGCCTACTCCTAGTTAGAATGTTTTCAAGATAAAGAACCAAAACCTGCTTAAAAATCGATATTTTAGGTGCCCGAAAGTCGATATGTGCCTGCACCTTCAGTATCCGTTAATATTTCAAATTCTTGCTCAAAACCCCCGAAAATTCGATAGTATGGGGTCCCAGAAGCGATCTGTACATGCCTACTCTGTGTTAAAGTATTTTCAAAATACAGGCCCAAAACATGCTGAAAATCGATATTTTAGGTGCAAAAGTCGATATCTCGAATTCAGGCCAAAAACACACGAAAATTCGATATTTTTGGGTCCCAGAAGCGATCTGTACATGCCTACTCAGATACAGGCCCAAAACATGCATAAAATCGATATTTTAGGTGCCCAGAGTCAATATGTGTATGCATCTTCTGTACCCGTTTATATCTCAAATTCAGGCTCAAAACACCCGAAAATTCGGTATTTTTGGGTCCGAAAAGCGATCTGTACATGCCTACTCCTAGTTTGAATGTTTTAAAGATGCAGACCCAAAGCATGCTAAAAATCGATATTTTAGGTGCCCAAAAGTCGATATGTGCATGAATCTTCAGTACCCGTTTATATCTCACATTCAGGCTCAAACCCCCGAAAATTCGATATTTTGGGGTCCCAGAAGCGATCTGTACATGCCTACTCAGATACAGGCCCAAAACATGCCGAAAATCGATATTTTAGGTGCCCAAAGTCAATATGGGTATGCATCTTCTGAACCCGTTTATATCCCAAATTCAACCTCAAAACACCCAAAAATACGATATTTTTGGGTCCCAGAAGCGATCTGTACATGCCTACTCAGTGTAAGAATGTTTTCAAAATATAGGCTCAAAACATGCTAAAAATCGATATTTTAAGTGTCCAAAGTCAATATGTGCATGCATCTTCTGTACCCGTTTATATCCCAAATTCAGGCTCAAAACTCCCGAAAATTCGGTATTTTTTGGACCTAGAAGCGATCTGAACATGCCTACTCCTAGTTAGAATGTTTTCAAGATACAGACCCAAAACATGCTCAAAATCGATATTTTAGGTGCCCAAAAGTCGATATGTGCATTCATCTTCAGTACCCGTTTATATCTCAAAATCAGGCTCAAAACACCCGAAAATTCGATATTCTGGGGTCCCAGAAGCGATCTGTACATGCATACTCCGTGTTAGAGTTTTTTTCAAAATACAGGCCAAAAACATGCTATAAATCGATATTTTAGGTGCCCAAAGTCAGTATGTGCATGTATCTTTTGTACCCGTTTATATCTCATATTCAGGCTCAAAACACACGAAAATTCGATATTTTGGGGTCCCAGAAGCGATCTTTACATGCCTACTCAGATACAGGCCCAAACATGCTGAAAATCGATATTTTAGGTTCCCAAAGTCAATATGAGTATGCATCTTCTGCACCCGTTTATATCTCAAATGCAGGCTCCAAACACCAGAAAACTCTATATTTTGGGGTCCCAGAAGCGATCTGTACATGCCTACTCAGATACAGGCCCAAAACATGCTGAAAATCGATATTTTAGGTGCCCAAAGGCAAAATGTGCATGCATCTTCTGTACCCGTTTATATCTCAAATTTAGGCTCAAAACACCCGAAAATTCGATATTTTGGGGTCCCAGAAGTGATCTGTACATGCCTACTCAGTGCTAGATATTTTTCAAAATGTAGGAACAAAACATGGTAAAAATCGATATTTTAGGTGACCAAAGTCGATATCTCAAATTCAGGCTCCAAACACCCGAAAATTCGATATTTTGGGGTCCAAGAAGCGATATGTACATGCCTACTCAGTGCTAGAATATTTTCAAAATATAGGCACAAAACATGCTAAAAATCGATATTTTAGGTGCCAAAGTCGATATCTCAAATTCAGGCTCCAAACACCCGAAAATTCGATATTTTGGGGTCCCAGAAACGATCTGTACATGCCTACTCCGTGTTAGAGTATTTTCAAAATACAGGACCAAAAACATACTTAAATTGATCTTTAAATGCCCAACAGTCGATATGTGCATGCATCTTCTGAACCCGTTTATATCTCAAATGCAGGCTCCAAACACCAGAAAACTCGATATTTTGGGGTCCCAGAAGTGATCTGTACATGCCTACTCAGATACAGGCCCAAAACATGCTGAAAATCGATATTTTGGGTGCCCAAAGTCAATATGTGCATGTATCTTCTGTACCCGTTTATATCTCAAAATCAGGCTCAAAACACCCGAGAATTCAATATTTTGGGGTCCACGAAGCAATCGGTAAATGCCTACTCAATGCTAGAATATTTTCAAAATATAGGCCCAAAACATGCTAAAATCGATATTTTGGGTGCCCAAAGTCGATATCTCAAATTCAGGCCCAAAACACCCGAAAATTCGATATTTTTGGGTCCCAGAAACGATCTGTACATGCTTACTCCGTGTTAGAGTATTTTCAAAATACAGGCCCAAAACATACTGAAAATCGATCTTATAAGTGCCCAAAAGTCGATATGTGCATGCATCTTCTGAACCAGTTTATATCTCAAATGCAGGCTCTAAACACCCGAAAACTCGATATTTTGGGGTCCCAGAAGCGATCTGTACATGCCTACTCGGATACATGCCCAAAACATGCTAAAAATCGATATTTTAGGTGCCCAAAGTCAATATGTGCATGTATCTTCTGTACCCGTTTATATCTCAAATTCAGGCTCAAAACACCCGAGAATTCGATATTTTGGGGTCCCAGAAGCTATCTGTACATGCCTACTCAGTGCTAGAATATTTTCAAAATATAGTCCCAAAACATGCTAAAAATCGATATTTTAGGTGCCCAAAGTCGATATCTCAAATTCAGGCCCAAAACACACGAAAATTCGATATTTAGGGGTCCCAGAAACGATCTGTACATGCCTACTCCGTGTTAGAGTATTTTCAAAATACAGGCCCAAAACATACTGAAAATCGATCTTTTAAGTGCCCAAAAGTCGATATGTGCATGCATCTTCTGAACCCGTTTATATCTCAAATGCAGCCTCCAAACACCCGAAAACTCGATATTTTGGGGTCCCAGAAGCGATCTGTACATGCCTACTCGGATACAGGCCCAAAACATGCTAAAAATAGATATTTTAGGTGCCCAAAGTCAATATGTGCATGTATTTTCTGTACCCGTTTATATCTCAAATTCAGGCTCAAAACACCCTAGAATTCGATATTTTGGGGTCCCAGAAGCCATCTGTACATGCCTACTCAGTGCTAGAATATTTTCAAAATATAGGCCCACAACATGCTAAAAATCGATATTTTAGGTGTCCAAAGTTAATATGTGCATGCATCTTCTGTACCCGTTTATATCTCAAATTCAGGCTCAAAAAACCCGAAAATTCGATATTTTGGGGTCCCAGAAGTGATCTGTACATGCCTACACCTAGTTAGAAGGTTTTCAAGATACAGACCTAAAACATGCTAAAAATCGATATTTTAGGTGTCTAAAAGTCGATATGTGCATGCATCTTCTGTACCCGTTTATATCTCAAATTCAGCGCCAAAAAACCCGAAAATTTGATATTTTGGGGTCCCAGAAGCGATCTGTACATGCTTACTCCGTGTTAGAGTGTTTTAAAAATACAGGCCCAAAACATGCTGAAAATCGATATTTTAGGTGTCCAAAGTTAATATGTGCATGCATCTTCTGTACCCGTTTATATCTCAAATTCAGGCTCAAAAAACCCGAAAATTAGATATTTTGGGGTCCCAAAAGTGATCTGTACATGCCTACTCAGTGCTAGATATTTTTTCAAAATGTAGGAACAAAACATGGTAAAAATCGATATTTTAGGTGACCAAAGTCGATATCTCAAATTCAGGCTCCAAACACCCGAAAATTCGATATTTTGGGGTCCCAGAAACGATATGTACATGCCTACTCAGTGCTAGAATATTTTCAAAATATAGGCACAAAACATGCTAAAAATCGATATTTTAGGTGCCCAAAGTCGATACCTCAAATTCAGGCTCAAAAACACCCGAAAATTCGATATTTTGGTGTCCCAGATGCGATCTATACATGCCTACTTAGTGCTAGAATATTTTCAAAATATAGGCCCAAAACATGATAAAGATCGATATTTTAGGTGCCCAAAGTCGATATATCAAATTCAGGCCCAAAACACCCGAAAATTCGATATTTTGGGGTCCCAGAAACGATCTGTACATGCCTACTCCGTGTTAGAGTATTTTCAAAATACAGGACCAAAAACATACTTAAATTGATCTTTTAAGTGCCCAACAGTCGATATGTGCATGCATCTTCTGAACCCGTTTATATCTCAAATGCAGGCTCCAAACACCAAAAAACTCGATATTTTGGGGTCCCAGAAGTAATTTGTACATGCCTACTCAGATACAGGCCCAAAACATGCTGAAAATCGATATTTTAGGTGCCCAAAGTCAATATGTGCATGTATCTTCTGTACCCGTTTATATCTCAAAATCAGGCTCAAAACACCCGAGAATTCAATATTTTGGGGTCCAAGAAGCAATCGGTAAATGCCTACTCAATGCTAGAATATTTTCAAAATATAGGCCCAAGACATGCTAAAATCGATATTTTGGGTGCCCAAAGTCGATATCTCAAATTCAGGCCCAAAACACCCGAAAATTCGATATTTTGGGGTCCCAGAAACGATCTGTACATGCCTACTCCGTGATAGAGTATTTTCAAAATACAGGCCCAAAACATACTGAAAATCGATCTTATAAGTGCCCAAAAGTCGATATGTGCATGCATCTTCTGAACCCGTTTATACCTCAAATGCAGGCTCTAAACACCCGAAAACTCAATATTTTGGGGTCCCAGAAGCGATCTGTACATGCCTACTCGGATACATGTCCAAAACATGCTAAAAATCGATATTTTAGGTGCCCAAAGTCAATATGTGCATGTATCTTCTGTACCCGTTTATATCTCAAATTCAGGCTCAAAACACCCGAGAATTCGATATTTTGGGGTCCCAGAAGCTATCTGTACATGCCTACTCAGTGCTAGAATATTTTCAAAATATAGTCCCAAAACATGCTAAAAATCGATATTTTAGGTGCCCAAAGTCGATATCTCAAATTTAGGCCCAAAACACTCGAAAATTCGATATTTTGGGGTCACTGAAGCGATCTGTACATGATTACTCCGTGTTAGAGTATTTTTAAAATACAGGCCCAAAGCATACTGAAAATTGATATTGTAGGTGCCTAAAGTCAATATGCGTATGCCTCTTCTGCACCCGTTTATATCCCAAATTTAACCTCAAAACACCCGAAAATTCGGTATTTTTGGGTCCTAGAAGCGATCTGTGCATACCTACACCTAGTTAGAATGTTTTCAAGATACAGACCTAAAACATGCTTAAAATCGATAATTTTAGGTGCCTAAAAGTCGATATGTGCATGCATCTTCTGTACCCGATTATATCTCAAATTCAGGCTCAAAAAACCCGAAAATTCGATATTTTGGGGTCCCAGAAGCGATCTGTACATGCTTAATCCGTGTTAGAGTGTTTTCAAAATACAGGCCCAAAACATGCTGAAAATCGATATTTTAGGTGTCCAAAGTTAATATGTGCATGCATCTTCTGTACCCGTTTATATATCAAATTCAGGCTCCAAACACCCGAAAATTCGATATTTTGAGGTCCCAGAAGTGATCTGTACATGCCTACTCAGTGCTAGATATTTTTCAAAATGTAGGAACAAAACATGCTAAAAATCGATATTGTAGGTGCCTAAAGTCGATATCTCAAATTCAGGCTCCAAACACCCGAAAATTCGATATTTTGGGGTCCCAGAAGCGATATGTACATGCCTACTAAGTGCTAGAATATTTTCAAAATATAGGCACAAAACATGCTAAAAATCGATATTTTAGATGCCCAAAGTCGATATCTCAAATTCAGGCTCAAAAACACCCGAAAATTCGATATTTTGGGGTCCCAGAAGCGATCTGTAAATGCCTACTCAGTGCTAGAATATTTTCAAAATATATGCCCAAATCATGCTATAAATCGTATTTTTAGGTGCCCAAAGTCGATATCTCAAATTCAGGCCCAAAACACACGAAAATTCGATATTTTGGGGTCCCAGAAGCGATCTGTAAATACCTACTCCGTGTTAGAGTATTTTCAAATTACAAGCTCAAAACATAATGAAAATCTATCTTTTAGGTGCCGAAAAGTCGATTTGTGCATTCATCTTCTGTATCCGTTTATATCTCAAATTCAGGCTCCAAACACCCGAAAACTCGATATTTTGGGGTCCCAGAAGCGATCTGTACATGCCTACTCAGATACAGGCCCAAAACATGCTGAAAATCGATATTTTAGGTACCCAAAGTCAATATGTGCATGCATCTTCTGTACCCGTTTATATCTCAAATTCAGGCTCAAAACACCCGAAAATTCGATATTTTGGGGTCCCAGAAGCGAGCTGTACATGCATACTCAGTGCTAGAATATTTTCAATATATAGGCCCAAAACATGCTAAAAATCAATATTTTAAGTGCCCAAAGTCGATATCTCAAATTCAGGCCCAAAACACCCGAAAAATTTATATTTTGGGGTCCCAGAAGCGATCTGTACATGCCTACTCCGTTTAGAGTATTTTCAAAATACAGGCCCAAAACATATTGAAAATCGATCTTGTAGGTGCCCAAAATTTGATATGTGCATGCATCTTCTGTACCCGTTTATCTCTCAAATTCATGCTCCAAACACACAAAAATTCGATATTTTCGGGTTCCAGAAGCGTTTTGTACATACCTACTCAGATACAGGCCCAAACATGGTGAAAATCGATAATTTAGGTGCCCATAGTTAATATGTGTATGCATCTTCTGCACCCGTTCATATCTTAAATTCAACTTCAAAACACCCGAAAATTCGATATTTTTGGGTCCCAGAAGCGACCTGTACATGCCTACTCAGTGCTAGAATGTTTTCTAAATATAGGCTAAAAACATGCTAAAAATCGTTATTTTATGTGTCCAAAGTTGATATGTGCATGCATCTTCTGAACCCGTTTATATCTCAAATGCAGGCTCAAAACACCCGAAAATTCGTAATTTTTTGGTCCTAGAAGCGATCTGTACATGCCTACTTCTAGTTAGTATGTTTTCAAGATACAGACGAAAATATGCTCAAAATCGATATTTTTGGTGTCCAAAAGTCAATATGTGCATGCATCTTCAGAACCCGTTTATATCTCAAATTCAGGCTCCAAACACCCGAAAACTCGATATTTTTGGGTCCCAGAAGCGATCTGTACATGCCTACTCAGTGCTAAAATATTTTCAAAATACAGGATCAAAACATTCTAAAAATCGATATTTTAGGTGCCCAATATCGATATTTCAAATTCAGGCCCAAAACACCCGAAAATTCGATATTTTGGGGTCCCAGAAGCGATCTGTACATGCCTACCCCGTGTTAGAGTATTTTCGAAATACAGGCCCAAAACATCCTGAAAATCGATTTTTTATGTGTCCAAAGTCAATATGTGCATGCATCTTCTGTACCCGTTTATATCTCAAATTCAGGCTCAAAACACCCGAAAATTCGATATTTTGGGGTCCCAGAAGCGGCTTGTACATGCCTACTCAGTTCAAGAATATTTTCAAAATATATGCCTAAAACATTCTAAAAATCGATATTTTAAGTGACCAAAGTCGATATCTCAATTCAGGCCCAAAACACCCGAAAATTCGGTATTTTTGGGTCCTAGAAGCAATCTGTACATGCCTACTCAGATGCAGGCCCAAAACATGCTAAAAATCGATATTTTAGGTGCCCAAAGTCAATATGTGTATGCATCATCTGCACCCGTTTATATCCCAAATTCAACCTCAAAACACCAGAAAATTCGAAATTTTTGGGTCCCAGAAGCTATCTGTACATGCCTACTCAGTGCTAGAATGTTTTCAAAATATAGGCTTAAAACATGCTAAAAATCGATATTTTAAGTGTCCAAAGTCGATATGTGCATGCATCTTTAGTACCCGTTTATATCTTAAACTCAGGCTCCAAACCCCCGAAAATTCTATATTTTGGGGTCCCAGAAGCGATCTGTACATGCCTAGTCAGATACAGGCAAAAAACATGTTGAAAATTGATATTTTATGTGCCCAAAGTCAATATGTGTATTCATCTTCTGCACCAGTTTATATCCCAAATTCAACCTCAAAACACCCGAAAATTAGATTTTTTTTTTTTTAGGTCCCAGAAGCGATCTGTTCATGCCTACTCAGTGCTATAATGTTTTCAAAATATAGGCTCAAAACATGCTAAAAATCGATATTTTAAGTGTCCAAAGTCGATATGTGCATGAATCTTCTGTACCTGTTTATATCTCAAATTCCGCCTCAAAACACCCAAAAATTCGGTATTTTTGAGTCCTAGAAGCGAACTGTAAATGCGTACTCCTAGTTAGAATGTTTTTAAGATACAGACCCAAAACAAGCTCAAAATCGATATTTTAGGAGTCCAAAAGTCGATATGTGCATGCATCTTCAGTACCCATTTATATCCCAAATTCAACCTCAAAACACCCGAAAATTCAACATTTTACGGTCCCAGAAGCAATCTTTACATGCCTACTCAGTGCTAGAATGTTTTCAAAATATAGGCTCAAAACATGCTAAAAATCGATATTTTAAGTGTCCAAAGTCGATATGTGCATGCATCTTCTGTAACCGTTTATATCTCAAATTCAGGTCCAAACACTCAAAAATTCGATATTTTGGGGTCCCAAAAGTGATCTGTACATGCCTACTCCTAGTTAGAATGTTTTCAAGATACAGACCCAAAACATGCTAAAAATCGATATTTTAGGTGCCCAAAAGTCGATATGTGCATACATCTTCAGTACCCTTTTATATCTCAAATTCTGGCTCAAAACACCCGAAAATTCGATATTTTGGTGTCCCAGAAGCAATCCGTAGATGCCTACTCCGTGTTAAAGTATTTTCAAAATACAGGCCCAAAACATGCTGAAAATCGATATTTTAGGTGCCCAAAGTCAATATGTGCATGAATCTTCTGTACCCGTTTATATCTCAAATTCAGGCTCAAAATAGCCGAAAATTCGATATTTTGGGGTCTCAGAAGCGATCTGTACATGCCTACTCAGTGCTAGAATATTTTCAAAATATAGAACCAATACATGCTAAAAATCGATTTTTTAGGTGCCCAAAGTCGGTATCTCAAATTCATGCCCAAAACACCAGAAAATTCGATATTTTGGGGTCCCAGAGGCGATCTGTACATGCCTACTCAGTGTTAGAATATTTTCAAAATATAGGCCCAAAACATACTGAAAATCGATCTTTTATGTGCCCAAAAGTCGATATGTGCATGCATCTTCTGTACCCGTTTATATCTCAAATTCAGGCTCCAAACACCCGAAAATTCGATATTTTGGGGTCCCAGAAGCGATCTGTATATGCCTACTCCGTTTTAGAGTATTTTCAAAATACAGGCCCAAAACATGCTGAAAATCCATATTTTAGGTGCCCAAAGTCAATATGTGTATGCATCTTATTCACCCGTTTATATCCCAAATTCAACCTCAAAACACTTGAAAATTCGATATTTTTGGGTCCCATAAGCGATCTGTACATGCCTTCTCAGTGCTAGAATATTTTCAAAATATAGGCTCAAAACATGCTAAAAATCGATATTATAAGTGTCCAAAGTCGATATGTGCATGCATCTTCTGTACACGTTTATATCTCAAATTCAGGCTCAAAACACCCGAAAATTCAGTATTTTTGGGTCCTAGAAGCGATCTGTACATGCCTACTCCTAGTTAGAATGTTTTCTAGATACAGACCCAAAACATGCTCAAAATCGATAATTTTAGGTGCCTAAAAGTCGATATGTGCATGCATCTTCTGTACCCGTTTATATCTCAAATTCAGGCTCAAAAAACCCGAAAATTCGATATTTTAGGGTTCCAGAAGCGATCTGTACATGCTTACTCCGTGTTAGAGTGTTTTCAAAATACAGGCCCAAAACATGCTGAAAATCGATATTTTAGGTGTCCAAAGTTAATATGTGCATGCATCTTCTGTACCCGTTTATATCCTTAATTCAGGCTCCAAACACCCGAAAATTCGATATTTTGGGGTCCCAGAAGTGATCTGTACATGCCTACTCAGTGATAGATATTTTTCAAAATGTAGGAACAAAACATGCTAAAAATCGATATTTTAGGTGCCCAAAGTCGATATCTCAAATTCAGGCTCCAAACACCCGAAAATTCGATATTTTGGGATCCCAGAAGCGATATGTACATGCCTACTCAGTGCTAGAAGATTTTCAAAATATAGGCACAAAACATGCTAAAAATCGATATTTTAGGTGCCCAAAGTCGATATCTCAAATTCAGGCTCAAAAACACCCGAAAATTCGATATTTTGTGGTCCCAGAAGCGTTCTGTAAATGCCTACTCAGTTCTAGAATATTTTCAAAATATATGCCCAAATCATGCTATAAATCGTATTTTTAGGTGCCCAAAGTCGATATCTCAAATTCAGGCCCAAGACACACGAAAATTCGATATTTTGGGGTCCCAGAAGCGATCTGTACATACCTACTCCGTGTTAGAGTATTTTCAAATTACAGGCCCAAAACATAATGAAAATCTATCTTTTAGGTGCCGAAAAGTCGATATGTGCATTCATCATCTGTACCCGTTTATATCTCAAATTCAGGCTCCAAACACCCGAAAACTCGATATTTTGGGGTCCCAGAAGGTAGCTGTACATGCATACTCAGTGCTAGAATATTTTCAATATATAGGCCCAAAACATGCTAAAATCGATATTTTAAGTGCCCAAAGTCGATATCTCAAATTCAGGCCCAAAACACCCGAAAAATTTATATTTTGGGGTCCCAGAAGCAATCTGTACATGCCTACTCCGTTTAGAGTATTTTCAAAATACAGGCCCAAAACATACTGAAAATCGATCTTGTAGGTGCCCAAAATTTGATATGTGCATGCATCTTCTGTACCCGTTTATCTCTCAAATTCATGCTCCAAACCCCCAAAATTCGATATTTTCGGGTCCCAGAAGCGATTTGTACATGCCTACTCAGATACAGGCCCAAACATGCTCAAAATCGATATTTTAGGTGCCCAAACTTAATATGTGTATGCATCTTCTGCACCCGTTTATATCTCAAATTCAACTTCAAAACACCCGAAAATTCGATATTTTTGGGTCCCAGAAGCGATCTGTACATGCCTTCTCAATGCTAGAATGTTTTCTAAATATAGGCTAAAAACATGCTAAAAATCGTTATTTTATGTGTCCAAAGTTGATATGTGCATGCATCTTCTGAACCCGTTTATATCTCAAATGCAGGCTCAAAACACCCGAAAATTCGTAATTTTTTGGTCCTAGAAGCGATCTGTACATGCCTACTTCTAGTTAGTATGTTTTCAAGATACAGAGGAATATATGCTCAAAATCGATATTTTTGGTGTCCAAAAGTCAATATGTGCATGCATCTTCAGAACCCGTTTATATCTCAAATTCAGGCTCAAAACACCCGAAAAGTCGATATTTTGGGGTCCCAGAAACGATCTGTACATGCCTACTCCGTGTTAGAGTATTTTCAAAATACAGGCCCAACACATACTTTAAATCGATCTTTTAAGTGTCCAAAAGTCGATATGTGCATGCATCTTCTGAACCCGTTTATATCTCAAATGCAGGCTCCAAACACCCGAAAACTCGATATTTTGGGGTCCCAGAAGCGATCTGTAAATGCCTACCCAGTGTTAGAGTATTTTCGAAATACAGGCCCAAAACATCCTGAAAATCGATATTTTAGGTGTCCAAAGTCAATATGTGCATGCATCTTCTGTACCCGTTTATATCTCAAATTCAGGCTAAAAACACCCGAAAATTCGATATTTTGGGGTCCCAGAAGCGATTTGTACATGCCTACTCAGTTCAAGAATATTTTCAAAATATATGCCTAAAACATTCTAAAAATCGATATTTTAAGTGCCCAAAGTCGATATCTCATATTCATTCCCAAAACACCCGAAAATTCGGTATTTTTGGGCCCTAGAAGCAATCTGTACATGCCTACTCAGATGCAGGCCCAAAACATGCTGAAAATCGATATTTTTGGTGCCCAAAGTCAATATGTGTATGCATCTTCTGCACCCGTTTATATCCCAAATTCAACCTCAAAACACCCGAAAATTCGAAATTTTTGGGTCCCAGAAGCGATCTGTACATGCCTACTCAGTGCTAGAATGTTTTCAAAATATAGGCTTAAAACATGCTAAAAATCGATATTTTAAGTTTCCAAAGTCGATATGTGCATGCATCTTTTGTACCCGTTTATATCTTAAACTCAGGCTCCAAACACCCGAAAATTCTATATTTTGAAGTCCCAGAAGCGATCTGTACATGCCTACTCAGATACAGGCAAAAAACATGTTGAAAATCGATATTTTATGTGCCCAAAGTCAATATGTGTATTCATCTTCTGCACCCGTTTATATCCCAAATTCTACCTCAAAACACCCGAAAATTAGATTTTTTTTTTTAGGTCCCAGAAGCGATCTGTTCATGCCTACTCAGTGCTAGAATGTTTTCAAAATATAGGCTCAAAACATGCTAAAAATCGATATTTTAAGTGTCCAAAGCCGATATGTGCATGAATCTTCTGTACCTGTTTATATCTCAAATTCCACCTCAAAACACCCAAAAATTCGGTATTTTTGGGTCCTAGAAGCGAACTGTAAATGCGTACTCCTAGTTAGAATGTTTTTAAGATACAGACCCAAAACAAGCTCAAAATCGATATTTTAGGAGTCCAAAAGTCGATATGTGCATGCATCTTCAGTACCCATTTATATCCCAAATTCAACCTCAAAACACCCGAAAATTCAACATTTTACAGTCCCAGAAGCAATCTTAACATGCCTACTCAGTGCTAGAATGTTTTCAAAATATAGGCTCAAAACATGCTAAAAATCGATATTTTAAGTGTCCAAAGTCGATATGTGCATGCATCTTCGGTACCTGTTTATATCTTAAATTCAGGCTCAAAACACCCGAAAATTCGGTAATTTTGGGGTCCCAGAAACGATCTGTACGTGCTTACTCAGTGCTAGAATATTTTCAAAATATAGGCCCAAAACATGCTAAAAATCGATATTTTAGGTTCCCAAAGTCCATATCTCAATTTCAGGCCCAAAACACCCGAAAATTCGATATTTTGGGGTCCCAGAAGCGATCTGTACATGCATACTCCGTGTTAGAGTATTTTCAAAATACAGGCCCAAAACATACTGAATATCGATCTTTTAGGTGCCCAAAAGTCGATATGTACATTCATCTTCTGTACCCGTTTATACCTCAAATTCAGGTCCAAACACCCAAAAATTCGATATTTTGGGGTCCCAAAAGCGATCTGTACATGCCTACTCCTACTTAGAATGTTTTCAAGATACAGACCCAAAACATGCTAAAAATCGATATTTTATGTGCCCAATAGTCGATATGTGCATGCATCTTCAGTACCCGTTTATATCTCAAATTCAGGCTCAAAACACCCAAAAATTCTATATTTTAGGGTCCCAGAAGCAATTCGTACATGCCTACTCCGTGTTAGAGTATTTTCAAAATACAGGCCCAAAACATGCTGAAAATCGATATTTTAGGTGCTCAAAGTCAATATCTGCATGAATCTTCTGTACCCGTTTATATCTCAAATTCAGGCTCAAAATACCCGAAAATTCGATATTTTGGGATCTCAGAAGCGATCTGTACATGCCTACTCAGTGCTAGAATATTTTCAAAATATAGACCCAATACATGCTAAAAATCGATATTTTAGGTGCCCTAAGTCGATATCTCAAATTCAGGCCCAAAACACCAGAAAATTCGATATTTTGGGGTCCCAGAGGCGATCTGTACATGCCTACTCAGTGTTAGAATATTTTCAAAATATAGGCCCAAAACATACTGAAAATCGATCTTTTATGTGCCCAAAAGTAGATATGTGCATGCATCTTCTGTACCCGTTTATATCTCAAATTCAGGCTCCAAACACCCGAAAATTCGATATTTTGGGGTCCCAGAAGTGATTTGTATATGCCTACTCCGTTTTAGAGTATTTTCAAAATACAGGCCCAAAACATGCTGAAAATCCATATTTTAGGTGCCCAAAGTCAATATGTGTATGCATCTTATTCACCCGTTTATATCCCAAATTCAACCTCAAAACACTTGAAAATTCGATATTTTTGGGTCCCATAAGCGATCTGTACATGCCTACTCAGTGCTAGAATATTTTCAAAATATTCGCTCAAAACATGCTAAAAATCGATATTATAAGTGTCCAAAGTCGATATGTGCATGCATCTTCTGTACACGTTTATATCTCAAATTCAGGCTCAAAACACCCGAAAATTCAGTATTTTTGGGTCCTAGAAGCGATCTGTACATGCCTACTCCTAGTTAGAATGTTTTCTAGATACAGACCCAAAACATGCTCAAAATCGATAATTTTAGGTGCCTAAAAGTCGATATGTGCATGCATCTTCTGTACCCGTATATATCTCAAATTCAGGCTCAAAAAACCCGAAAATTCTATATTTTGGGGTCCCAGAAGTGATCTGTACATGCCTACTCAGTGCTAGATATTTTTCAAAATGTAGGAACAAAACATGCTAAAAATCGATATTTTAGGTGCCCAAAGACGATATCTCAAATTCAGGCTCCAAACACCCGAAAATTCGATATTTTGGGGTCCCAGAAGCGATATGTAAATGCCTACTCAGTGCTAGAATATTTTCAAAATATATCCCCAAATCATGCTATAAATCATATTTTTAGGTGCCCAAAGTCGATATCTCAAATTCAGGCCCAAAACACACGAAAATTCGATATTTTGGGGTCCCATAAGCGATCTGTACATACCTACTCCGTGTTAGAGTATTTTCAAATTACAGGCTCAAAACATAATGAAAATCTATCTTTTAGGTGCCGAAAAGTCGATATGTGCATGCATCTTCTGTACACGTTTATATCTCAAATTCAGGCTCAAAACACCCGAAAATTCAGTATTTTTGGGTCCTAGAAGCGATCTGTACATGCCTACTCCTAGTTAGAATGTTTTCTAGATACAGACCCAAAACATGCTCAAAATCGATATTTTATGTGCCCAAAAGTTGATATGTGCATGCATCTTCAGTACCCGTTTATATATCTTATTCAGCCTCAAAACACCCGAAAATTCGATATTTTAAGGGTCCCAGAAGCGATCTGTACATGCCTACTCCGTGTTAGAGTGTTTTCAAAATAAAGGCCCAAAACATACTGAAAATCGATCTTTTAGGTACCCAAAAGTCGATTTGTGCATGCATCTTATGTACCCGTTTATATCTCAAATTCAGGCTCCAAACACCCGAAAATTCGATATTTTGGAGTCCCAGAAGCGATCTGTACATGCCTAATCAGATATATGCCCAAAACATGCTGAAAATCGATATTTTAGATGCCCAAAGTCAATATGTGAAGGCATCTTCTGTACCCGTTTATATCTCAAATTCAGGCTTCAAACACACGAAAATTCGGTATTTTGGGGTCCAAGAAGCGATCTGTACATGCCTACTCAGATACAAGCCCAAAACATGCTGAAAATCGATATTTTAGGTGCTATATTCAATATGTGCATGCATCTTCTGTACCCGTTTATATCTCAAATTCAGGCTCAAAACACCCGAAAATTCGATATTTTTGGGTCCCAGAAGCGATCTGTGCATGCCTACTTCGTGTTAGAGTATTTTCAAAATACAGCCCCAAAACATGCTGAAAATCGATATTTTAGGTGCTCAAATTCAATATGTGCATGCATCTTCTGTACCTGTTTATATCTCAAATTCATGCTCCAAACACCCGAAAATTCGCTATTTTTGGGTCCTAGAAGCGATCTGTACATGCCTACTCCTAGTTAGAATGTTTTCAAGATACAGATCCAAAACATGTTAAAAATCGATATTTTAGGTTCCCAAAAGTTGATATGTGCATGCATCTTCAGTAATCGTTTATATCTCAAATTCAGGCTCAAAACACCCGAAAATTCGATATTTTGGGGTCCCAGAAGTGATCTGTACATGCCTACTCAGTGCTAGATTATTTCCAAAATGTAGGCCCAAAACATGCTAAAAATCGATATTTTAGGTGCCCAAAGTCGATATCTCAAATTCATGCTCCAAACACCCGAAAATTCGATATTTTGGGGTCCCAGAAGCGATATGTACATGCCTACTCAGTGCTAGAATATTTTCAAAATATAGGCACAAAACTTGCTAAAAATCGATATTTTAGGTGCCCAAAGTCGATATCTCAAATTCAGGCCCAAAACACCCGAAAATTCGATATTTTGGGGTCCCAAAAAAAGATCTGTACATGCCTAGTCCGTGTTAGAGTATTTCCAAAATACAGGCCCAAAACATGCTGAAAATCGATATTTTAGGTGCGCAAAGTCAATATGTGCATGTATCTTCCGTACCCGTTTATATCTCAAATTCAGCTCAAAACACCTGAGAATTCGATATTTGGGGTCCCAGAAGCGATCTCTACATGCCTACTCAGTGCTAGAATATTTTCAAAATATAGGCCCAAAACATGCTAAAAATCGATATTTTAAGTGCTCAAAGTCGATATCTCAAAATTAGGCTCAAAACACCCGAAAATTTGATATTTTGGGGTCCCAGAAGCGATCTGTACATGCCTACTCCGTGTTAGAGTATTTTCAAAATACTGGCCCAAAACATGCAGAAAATCGATATTTTAGGTGCCCAAAGTGAATATGTGCATGCATCTTCTGTACCCGTTTATATCTCAAATTCAGCTCCAAACACCCGAAAACTCGATATTTTGGGGTCCCAGAAGCGATCTGTACATGCCTAGTCAGTGCTAGAATGTTTTCAAAATATAGGCTCAAAACATGCTAAAAATCGATATTTTAAGTGTCCAAAGTCGATATGTGCATGCATATTCTGTAACCGTTTATATCTCAAATTCAGGCTCAAAACACCCGAAAATTCGGTATTTTTGGGTCCTAGAAGCGATCTGTACATGCCTACTCCTCGTTAGAATGCTTTTAAGATACAGACCTAAAACATGCTAAAAATCGATATTTTAAGAGCCCAAAGTCGATATCTCAAATTCTGGCCCAAAACACACACAAACTTAATATTTTGGGGTCCCAGAAGTGATCTGTACATGCCTACTAAGATACAGGACCAAAACATGCTAAAAATCGATATTTTAGGTGCCCAAAGTTGATATCTCAAATTCAGGCCCAAAACACCCGAAAATTCGATATTTTGGGGTCCCAGAAACGATCTGTACATGCCTACTCGGTGTTAGAGTATTTTCAAAATACAGGCCCAAAACATACTGAAAATTGGTCTTTTAAGTGCCCAAAAGTCGATATGTGCATGCATCTTCTGCACCCGTTTATATCCCAAATTCAACCTCAAAACACCCAAAAATTCGATATTTTGGGGTCCCAGAAGCGATCTGTACCTGCTTACTCCGTCTTAGAGTATTTTCAAATTACAGGCCCAACACATACTGAAAATCGATCTTTTAAGTGTCCAAAAGTCGATATGTGCATGCATCTTCTGAACCCGTTTATATCTCAATTTCAGGCTCCAAACACCCGAAAATTCGATATTTTGGGGTCCCAGAAGCGATCTGTACATGGCTACTCAGATACAGGCCGAAAACATGCTAAAAATCGATATTTTAGTTGCCCAAAGTCAATATGTGTATGCATCTTCTGCATCCGTTTATATCCCAAATTCAACCTCAAAACACCCGAAAATTTGATATTGTTGGTTCCCAGAAGCGATCTGTACATGCCTACTCAGTGCTAGAATGATTTCAAAATATAGACTCAAAACATGCTAAAAATCGATATTTTAAGTGTCCAAAGTTGATATGTGCATGCAACTTCAGTACCCGTTTATATCTCAAATTCAGGCTCAAAACCCCAGAAAATTCAGTATTTTTGGGTCCTAGAAGCGATCTGTACATGCCTACTCCTAGTTAGAATGTTTTCAAGATACAGACCTAAAACATGCTCAAAATCGATATTTTAGGTGCCCAAAAGTCGATAAGTGCGTTCATCTTCTGTACCCGTTTACATCTCAAATTGAGGCTCAAAAATCCCGAAAATTCGATATTTTGGGGTCCCAGAAGCGATCTGTACATGCCTACCCCGTGTTAGATTATTTTCGAAATACAGGCCCAAAACATCCTGAAAATCGATATTTTAGGTGCCCAAAGTCAATATGTGCATGCATCTTCTGTACCCGTTTATATCTCAAATTCAGGCTCAAAACACTCAAAAATTCGATATTTTGGGGTCCCAGAAGCGATTTGTACATGCCTACTCAGTTCAAGAATATTTTCAAAATATATGCTTAAAACATTCTAAAAATCGATATTTTAAGTGCCCAAAGTCGATATCTCAATTCAGGCCCAAAACACCCGAAAATTCGGTATTTTTGGGTCCTAGAAGAAATCTGTACATGCCTACTCAGATGCAGGCCCAAAACATGCTGAAAATCGATATTTTAGGTGTGCAAAGTCAATATGTGCATGTATCTTCTGTACCCTTTTATATCTCAAATTCAGGCTCAAAACACCCGAGAATTCGATATTTTGGGGTCCCAGAAGGGATCTGTACATGCCTACTCAGTGCTAGAATATTTTCAAAATATAGGCCCAAAACATGCTAAAAATCGATATTTTAAGTGCCCAAAGTCGATATCCCAAATTTAGGCCCAAAACACCCGAAAATTCGATATTTTGGGGTCCCAGAAGCGATCTGTACATGCCTACTCCGTGTTAGAGTATTTTCAAAATACTGGCCCAAAACATGCTGAAAATCGATATTTTAGGTGTCCAAAGTCAATATGTGCATGCATCTTCTGTACCCGTTTATATCTCAAATTCAGGCTCAAAACACCCGAAAATTCGATATTTTGGGGTCCCAGAAGTGGCTTGTACATGCCTACTCAGTTCAAGAATATTTTCAAAATATATGCCTAAAACATTCTAAAAATCGATATTTTAAGTGACCAAAGTCGATATCTCAATTCAGGCCCAAAACACCCGAAAATTCGGCATTTTGGGGTCCTAGAAGCAATCTGTACATGCCTACTCAGATGCAGGCCCAAAACATGCTAAAAATCGATATTTTAGGTACCCAAAGCCAATATGTGTATGCATCTTCTGCACCCGTTTATATCCCAAATTCAACCTCAAAACACCCGAAAATTCGATATTTTTGGGTCCCAGAAGCGATCTGTACATGCCTACTCAGTGCTAGAATGTTTTCAAAATATAGGCTTAAAACATGCTAAAAATCGATATTTTAAGTGTCCAAAGTCGATATGTGCATGCATCTTTAGTACCCGTTTATATCTTAAACTCAGGCTCCAAATCCCCGAAAATTCTATATTTTGGGGTCCCAGAAGCGATCTGTACATGCCTAGTCAGATACAGGCAAAAAACATGTTGAAAATCGATATTTTATGTGCCCAAAGTCAATATGTGTATTCATCTTCTGCACCCGTTTATATCCCAAATTCAACCTCAAAACACCCGAAAATTAGATTTTTTTTTTTTAGGTCCCAGAAGCGATCTGTTCATGCCTACTCAGTGCTAGAATGTTTTCAAAATATAGGCTCAAAACATGCTAAAAATCGATATTTTAAGTGTCCAAAGTCGATATGTGCATGAATCTTCTGTACCTGTTTATATCTCAAAATCCGCCTCAAAACACCCAAAAATTCGGTATTTTTGGGTCCTAGAAGCGAACTGTAAATGCGTACTCTTAGTTAGAATGTTTTTAAGATACAGACCCAAAACAAGCTCAAAATCGATATTTTAGGAGTCCAAAAGTCGATATGTGCATGCATCTTCAGTACCCATTTATATCCCAAATTCAACCTCAAAACACCCGAAAATTCAACATTTTACGGTCCCAGAAGCAATCTTTACATGCCTACTCAGTGCTAGAATGTTTTCAAAATAAAGGCTCAAAACATGCTAAAAATCGATATTTTAAGTGTCCAAAGTCGATATGTGCATGCATCTTCTGTAACCGTTTATATCTCAAATTCAGGGTCAAAACACCCGAAAATTCGGTAATTTTGGGGTCCCAGAAACGATCTGTACGTGCCTACTCAGTGCTAGAATATTTTCAAAATATAGGCCCAAAACATGCTAAAAATCGATATTTTAGGTTCCCAAAGTCCATATCTCAATTTCAGGCCCAAAACACCCGAAAATTCGATATTTTGGGGTCCCAGAAGCGATCTGTACATGCATACTCCGTGTTAGAGTATTTTTTAAATACACGCCCAAAACATACTGAAAATCGATCTTTTAGGTGCCCAAAAGTCGATATGTACATTCATCTTCTGTACCCGTTTATACCTCAAATTCAGGTCCAAACACCCAAAAATTCGATATTTTGGGGTCCCAAAAGTGATCTGTACATGCCTACTCCTAGTTAGAATGTTTTCAAGATACAGACCCAAAACATACTAAAAATCGATATTTTATGTGCCAAATAGTCGATATGTGCATGCATCTTCAGTACCCGTTTATATCTCAAATTCAGGCTCCAAACACCCGAAAATTCGATATTTTGGGGTCCCAGAAGCGATCTGTATATGCCTACTCCGTTTTAGAGTATTTTCAAAATACGGGCCCAATACATGCTGAAAATCCATATTTTAGGTGCCCAAAGTCAATATGTGTATGCATCTTATTCACCCGTTTATATCCCAATTTCAACCTCAAAACACTTGAAAATTCGATATTTTTGGGTCCCATAAGCGATCTGTACATGCCTACTCAGTGCTAGAATATTTTCAAAATATAGGCTCAAAACATGCTAAAAATCGATAATATAAGTGTCCAAAGTCGATATGTGCATGCATCTTCTGTACACGTTTATATCTCAAATTCAGGCTCAAAACACCCGAAAATTCAGTATTTTTGGTTCCTAGAAGCGATCTGTACATGCCTACTCCTAGTTAGAATGTTTTCTAGATACAGAACCAAAACATGCTCAAAATCAATAATTTTAGGTGCCTGAAAGTCGATATGTGCATGCATCTTCTGTACCCGTTTATATCTCAAATTCAGGCTCAAAAAACCCGAAAATTCGATATTTTGGGGTTCCAGAAGCGATCTGTACATGCCTACTCCTAGTTAGAATTTTTTCGAAATACAGACCCAAAACATGCTAAAAATCGATATTTTATGTGCCCAAAAGTCGATATGTGCATGCATCTTCAGTACCCGTTTATATCTCAAATTCAGGCTCAAAACACCCGAAAATTCGATATTTTGGTGTCCCAGAAGCAATCCGTAGATGCCTACTCCGTGTTAGAGTATTTTCAAATTACAGGCCCAAAACATGCTGAAAATCGATATTTTAGGTGCCCAAAGTCAATATGTGCATGAATCTTCTGTACCCGTTTATATCTCAAATTCAGGCTCAAAATACCCGAAAATTCGATATTTTGGGGTCTCAGAAGCGATCTGTACATGCCTACTCAGTGCTAGAATATTTTCAAAATATAGAACCAATACATGCTAAAAATCGATTTTTTTAGGTGCCCAAAGTCGGTATCTCAAATTCATGCCCAAAACACCAGAAAATTCGATATTTTGGGGTCCCAGAGGCGATCTGTACATGCCTACTCAGTGTTAGAATATTTTCAAAATATAGGCCCAAAACATACTGAAAATCGATCTTTTATGTGCCCAAAAGTCGATATGTGCATGCATCTTCTGTACCCGTTTATATCTCAAATTCAGGCTCCAAACACCCAAAAATTCGATATTTTGGGGTCCCAGAAGCGATCTGTATATGCCTACTCCGTTTTAGAGTATTTTCAAAATACGGGCCCAAAACATGCTGAAAATCCATATTTTAGGTGCCCAAAGTCAATATGTGTATGCATCTTATTCACCCGTTTATATCCCAAATTCAACCTCAAAACACTTGAAAATTCGATATTTTTGGGTCCCATAAGCAATCTGTACATGCCTACTCAGTGCTAGAATATTTTCAAAATATAGGCTCAAAACATGCTAAAAATCGATATTATAAGTGTCCAAAGTCGATATGTGCATGCATTTTCTGTACACGTTTATATCTCAAATTCAGGCTCAAAACACCCGAAAATTCAGTATTTTTGGGTCCTAGAAGCGATCTGTACATGCCTACTCCTAGTTAGAATGTTTTCTAGATACAGACCCATAACATGCTCAAAATCGATAATTTTAGGTGCCTAAAAGTCGATATGTGCATGCATCTTCTGTACCCGTTTATATCTCAAATTCAGGCTCAAAAAACCCGAAAATTCGATATTTTGGGGTTCCAGAAGCGATCTGTACATGCTTACTCCGTGTTAGAGTGTTTTCAAAATACAGGCCCAAAACATGCTGAAAATCGATATTTTAGGTGTCCAAAGTTTATATGTGCATGCATCTTCTGTACCCGTTTATATCTCAAATTCAGGCTCCAAACACCCGAAAATTCGATATTTTGGGGTCCCAGAAGTGATCTGTACATGCCTAATCAGTGCTAGATATTTTTCAAAATGTAGGAACAAAACATGCTAAAAATCGATATTTTAGGTGCCCAAAGTCGATATCTCAAATTCAGGCTCCAAACACCCGAAAATTCGATATTTTGGGGTCCCAGAAGCGATATGTACATGCCTACTCAGTGCTAGAATATTTTCAAAATATAGGCACAAAACATGCTAAAAATCGATATTTTAGGTGCCCAAAGTCGATATCTCAAATTCAGGCTCAAAAACAACCGAAAATTCGATATTTTGTGGTCCCAGAAGCGATCTGTAAATGCCTACTCAGTGCTAGAATATTTTCAAAATATATGCCCAAATCATGCTATAAATCGTATTTTTAGGTGCGAAAAGTCGATATCTCAAATTCAGGCCCAAAACACACGAAAATTCGATATTTTGGGGTCCCAGAATCGATCTGTACATACCTACTCCGTGTTAGAGTATTTTCAAATTACAGGCCCAAAACATAATGAAAATCTATCTTTTAGGTGCCGAAAAGTCGATATGTGCATTCATCATCTGTACCCGTTTATATCTCAAATTCAGGCTCCAAACACCCGAAAACTCGATATTTTGAGGTCCCAGAAGCGATCTGTACATGCCTACTCAGATACAGGCCCAAAACATGCTGAAAATCGATATTTTAGGTACCGAAAGTCAATATGTGCATGCATCTTCTGTACCCGTTTATATCTCAAATTCAGGCTCAAAACACCCGAAAATTCGATATTTTGGGGTCCAAGAAGGTAGCTGTACATGCATACTCAGTGCTAGAATATTTTCAGTATATAGGCCCAAAACATGCTAAAATCGATATTTTAAGTGCCCAAAGTCGATATCTCAAATTCAGGCCCAAAACACCCGAAAAATTTATATTTTGGGGTCCCAGAAGCAATCTGTACATGCCTACTCCGTTTAGAGTATTTTCAAAATACAGGCCCAAAACATACTGAAAATCGATCTTGTAGGTGCCCAAAATTTGATATGTGCATGCATCTTCTGTACCCGTTTATCTATCAAATTCATGCTCCAAACCCACAAAAATTCGATATTTTCGGGTCCCAGAAGCGATTTGTACATGCCTACTCAGATACAGGCCCAAACATGCTCAAAATCGATATTTTAGGTGCCCAAAGTCAATATGTGTATGCATCTTCTGCACCCGTTTATATCTCAAATTCAACTTCAAAACACCCGAAAATTCAATATTTTTGGGTCCCAGAAGCGATCTGTACATGCCTACTCAATGCTAGTATGTTTTCTAAATATAGGCTAAAAACATGCTAAAAATCGTTATTTTATGTGTCCAAAGTTGATATGTGCATGCATCTTCTGAACCCGTTTATATCTCAAATGCAGGCTCAAAACACCCGAAAATTCGTATTTTTTGGTCCTAGAAGCGATCTGTACATGCCTACTTCTAGTTAGTATGTTTTCAAGATACAGAGGAAAATATGCTAAAAATCGATATTTTTGGTGTCCAAAAGTCAATATGTGCATGCATCTTCAGAACCCGTTTTTATCTCAAATTCAGGCTCAAAACACCCGAAAAGTCGATATTTTGGGGTCCCAGAAACGATCTGTACATGCCTACTCCGTGTTAGAGTATTTTCAAAATACAGGCCCAACACATACTTTAAATCGATCTTTTAAGTGTCCAAAAGTCGATATGTGCATGCATCTTCTGAACCCGTTTATATCTCAAATGCAGGCTCCAAACACCCGAAAACTCGATATTTTTGGGTCCCAGAAGCGATCTGTACATGCCTACTCAGTGCTAGAATATTTTCAAGATACAGGATCAAAACATGCTAAAAATTGATATTTTAGGTGCCCAATATCGATATTTCAAATTCAGGCCCAAAACACCCGAAAATTCGATATTTTGGGGTCCCAGAAGCGATCTGTACATGCCTACCCAGTGTTAGAGTATTTTCGAAATACAGGCCCAAAACATCCTGAAAATCGATATTTTAGGTGTCCAAAGTCAATATGTGCATGCATCTTCTGTACCCGTTTATATCTCAAATTCAGGCTCAAAACACCCGAAAATTCGATATTTTGGGGTCCCAGAAGCGATTTGTACATGCCTACTCAGTTCAAGAATATTTTCAAAATATATGCCTAAAACATTCTAAAAATCGATATTTTAAGTGCCCAAAGTCGATATCTCATATTCAGGCCCAAAACACCCGAAAATTCGGTATTTTTGGGCCCTAGAAGCAATCTATACATGCCTACTCAGATGCAGGCCCAAAACATGCTGAAAATCGATATTTTAGGTGCCCAAAGTCAATATGTGTATGCATCTTCTGCACCCGTTTATATCCCAAATTCAACCTCAAAACACCCGAAAATTCGAAATTTTTGGGTCCCAGAAGCGATCTGTACATGCCTACTCAGTGCTAGAATGTTTTCAAAATATAGGCTTAAAACATGCTAAAAATCGATATTTTAAGTTTCCAAAGTCGATATGTGCATGCATCTTTAGTACCCGTTTATATCTTAAACTCAGGCTCCAAACACCCGAAAATTCTATATTTTGAAGTCCCAGAAGCGATCTGTACATGCCTACTCAGATACAGGCAAAAAACATGTTGAAAATCGATATTTTATGTGCCCAAAGTCAATATGTGTATTCATCTTCTGCACCCGTTTATATCCCAAATTCAACCTCAAAACACCCGAAAATTAGATTTTTTTTTTTAGGTCCCAGAAGCGATCTGTACGTGCCTACTCAGTGCTAGAATATTTTCAAAATATAGGCCCAAAACATGCTAATAATCGATATTTTAGGTTCCCAAAGTCCATATCTCAATTTCAGGCCCAAAACACCCGAAAATTCGATATTTTGGGGTCCCAGAAGCGATCTGTACATGCATACTCCGAGTTAGAGTATTTTCAAAATACAGGCCCAAAACATACTGAAAATCGATCTTTTAGGTGCCCAAAAGTCGATATGTACATTCATCTTCTGTACCCGTTTATACCTCAAATTCAGGTCCAAACACCCAAAAATTCGATATTTTGGGGTCCCAAAAGCGATCTGTACATGCCTACTCCTACTTAGAATGTTTTCAAGATACAGACCCAAAACATGCTAAAAATCGATATTTTATGTGCCCAATAGTCGATATGTGCATGCATCTTCAGTACCCGTTTATATCTCAAATTCAGGCTCAAAACACCCAAAAATTCAATATTTTGGGGTCCCAGAAGCAATCCGTACATGCCTACTCCGTGTTAGAGTATTTTCAAAATACAGGCCCAAAACATGCTGAAAATCGATATTTTAGGTGCCCAAAGTCAATATGTGCATGAATCTTCTGTACCCGTTTATATCTCAAATTCAGGCTCAAAATACCCGAAAATTCGATATTTTGGGGTCTCAGAAGCGATCTGTACATGCTTACTCAGTGCTAGAATATTTTCAAAATATAGGCTCAAAACATGCTAAAAATCGATATTATAAGTGTCCAAAGTCGATATGTGCATGCATCTTCTGTACACGTTTATATCTCAAATTCAGGCTCAAAACACCCGAAAATTCAGTATTTTTGGGTCCTAGAAGCGATCTGTACATACCTACTCCTAGTTAGAATGTTTTCTAGATACAGACCCAAAACATGCTCAAAATCGATATTTTAGGTGCCCAAAAGTTGATATGTGCATGCATCTTCAGTACTCGTTTATATATCAAATTCAGGCTCAAAACACCCGAAAATTCGATATTTTAAGGGTCCCAGAATTGATCTGTACATGCCTACTCCGTGTTAGAGTGTTTTCAAAATACAGGCCCAAAACATACTGAAAATCGATCTTTTAGGTACCCAAAAGTCGATTTGTGCATGCATCTTCTGTACCCGTTTATATCTCAAATTCAGGCTCCAAACATCCGAAAATTCGATATTTTGGAGTCCCAGAAGCGATCTGTACATGCCTAATCAGATACATGCCCAAAAGATGCTGAAAATCGATATTTTAGATGCACAAAGTCAATATGTGAAGGCATCTTCTGTACCCGTTTATATCTCAAATTCAGGCTTCAAACACACGAAAATTCGGTATTTTGGGGTCCAAGAAGCGATCTGTACATGCCTACTCAGATACAGGCCCAAAACATGCTGAAAATCGATATTTTAGGTGCTATATTCAATATGTGCATGCATCTTCTGTACCCGTTTATATCTCAAATTCAGGCTCAAAACACCCGAAAATTCGATATTTTTGGGTCCCAGAAGCGATCTGTGCATGCCTACTTCGTGTTAGAGTATTTTCAAAATACAGCCCCAAAACATGCTGAAAATCGATATTTTAGGTGCTCAAATTCAATATGTGCATGCATCTTCTGTACCTGTTTATATCTCAAATTCATGCTCCAAACACCCGAAAATTCGCTATTTTTGGTTCCTAGAAGCGATCTGTACATGCCTACTCCTAGTTAGAATGTTTTCAAGATACAGATCCAAAACATGTTAAAAATCGATGTTTTAGGTTCCCAAAAGTTGATATGTGCATGCATCTTCAGTAATCGTTTATATCTCAAATTCAGGCTCAAAACACATGAAAATTCGATATTTTGGGATCCCAGAAGCGATCTGTACATGGCTACTCCGTGTTAGAGTATTTTCAAAATCCAGGCCCAAAACATGCTGAAAATCGATATTTTAGGTTCCCAAAGTCAATATGTGCATGCATCTTCTGTACCCGTTTATATCTCAAATTCAGGCTCCAAACACCCGAAAATTCGATATTTTGGGGTCCCAGAAGTGATCTGTACATGCCTACTCAGTGCTAGATTATTTCCAAAATGTAGGCCCAAAACATGCTAAAAATCGATATTTTAGGTGCCCAAAGTCGATATCTCAAATTCAGGCTCCAAACACCCGAAAATTCGATATTTTGGGGTCCCAGAAGCGATATGTACATGCCTACTCAGTGCTAGAATATTTTCAAAATATAGGCACAAAACATGCTAAAAATCGATATTTTAGGTGCCCAAAGTCGATATCTCAAATTCAGGCCCAAAACACCCGAAAATTCGATATTTTGGGGTCCCAAAAAAAGATCTGTACATGCCTAGTCCTTGTTAGAGTATTTCCAAAATACAGGCCCAAAAAATGCTGAAAATCGATATTTTAGGTGCGCAAAGTCAATATGTGCATGTATCTTCCGTACCCGTTTATATCTCAAATTCAGCTCAAAACACCTGAGAATTCGATATTTTGGGGTCCCAGAAGCGATCTGTACATGCCTACTCAGTGCTAGAATATTTTCAAAATATAGGCCCAAAACATGCTAAAAATCGATATTTTAAGTGCACAAAGTCGATATCTCAAAATTAGGCCAAAAACACCCGAAAATTCGATATTTTGGGGTCCCAGAAGCGATCTGTACATGCCTACTCCGTGTTAGAGTATTTTCAAAATACTGGCCCAAAACATGCAGAAAATCGATATTTTAGGTGCCCAAAGTGAATATGTGCATGCATCTTCTGTACCCGTTTATATCTCAAATTCAGCTCCAAACACCCGAAAACTCGATATTTTGGGGTCCCAGAAGCGATCTGTACATGCCTAGTCAGTGCTAGAATGTTTTCAAAATATAGGCTCAAAACATGCTAAAAATCGATATTTTAAGTGTCCAAAGTCGATATGTGCATGCATCTTCTGTACCCGTTTATATCTCAAATTCAGGCTCAAAACACCCGAAAATTCGGTATTTTTGGGTCCTAGAAGCGATCTGTACATGCCTACTCCTCGTTAGAATGCTTTTAAGATACAGACCTAAAACATGCTAAAAATCGATATTTTAGGAGCCCAAAGTCGATATCTCAAATTCAGGCCCAAAACACCCAAAAACTTAATATTTTGGGGTCCCAGAAGTGATCTGTATATGCCTACTAAGATACAAGACCAAAACATGCTAAAAATAGATATTTTAGGTGCCCAAAGTCGATATCTCAAATTCAGGCCCAAAACACCCGAAAATTCGATATTTTGAGGTCCCAGAAACGATCTGTACATGCCTACTCCGTGTTAGAGTATTTTCAAAATACAGGCCCAAAACATACTGAAAATTGGTTTTTTAATTGCCCAAAAGTCGATATGTGCATGCATCTTCTGCACCCGTTTATATCCCAAATTCAACCTCAAAACACCCGAAAATTCGATATTTTGGGGTCCCAGAAGCGATCTGTACATGTCTACTCAGTGCTAGAATGTTTTCAATATATAGGCTAAAAAACATGCTAAAAATCGATATTTTAAGTGTACAAAGTCGATATGTGTATGCACCTACTGTACCCGTTTATATCTCAAATTCAGGCTAAAAAAAAAAAAACGAAAATTCGATATTTTGGGGTCCCAGAAGTGATCTGTACCTGCTTACTCTGTCTTAGAGTATTTTTAAAATACAGGCCCAAAACATGCTGAAAATCGATATTTTAGGTGTCGAAAGTCAATATGTGTATGCATCTTATGTACCCGTATATATCTCAAATTCATGCTCAAAACACACGAAAATTCGATATTTTGGGGTCCCAGAAGCGATCTGTACATGCCTACTCTGTGTTAGAGTATTTTCAAATTACAGGCCCAAAACATAATGAAAATCTATCTTTTAGGTGCCGAAAAGTCGATATGTGCATTCATCTTCTGTACCCGTTTATATCTCAAATTCAGGCTCCAAACACCCGAAAACTCGATATTTTGGGGTCCCAGAAACGATCTGTACATGCCTACTCAGATACAGGCCCAAAACATGCTGAAAATCGATATTTTAGGTACCCAAAGTCAATATGTGCATGCATCTTCTGTACCCGTTTATATCTCAAATTCAGGCTCAATACACCCGAAAATTCGATATTTTGGGGTCCCAGAAGCGAGCTGTACATGCATACTCAGTGCTAGAATATTTTCAATATATAGGCCCAAAACATGCTAAAAATCGATATTTTAAGTGCCCAAAGTCGATATCTCAAATTCAGGCCTAAAACACCCGAAAATTCGATATTTTGGGGTCCCAGAAGCGATCTGTACATGCCTACTCCGTGTTAGAGTATTTTCAATATACTAGCTTAAAACATACTGAAAATCGATCTTGTAGGTGCCCAAAAGTTGATATGTTCATGCATCTTCTGTACCCGTTTATATCTCAAATTCATGCTCCAAACCCACAAAAATTCGATATTTTCGGGTCCCAGAAGCGATTTGTTAATGCCTACTCAGATACAGGAACAAACATGCTGAAAATCGATATTTTAGGTGCCCAAAGTCAATATGTGTATGCATCTTCTGCACCCATTTATATCTCAAATTCAACTTCAAAACACCCGAAAATTCGATATTTTTGGGTCCCAGAAGCGATCTGTACATGCCTACTCCGTGCTAGAATGTTTTCTAAATATAGGCTAAAAACATGGTAAAAATCGTTATTTTATGTGTCCAAAGTTGATATGTGCATGCATCTTCTGAACCCGTTTATATCTCAAATGCAGGCTCAAAACACCCGAAAATTCGTAATTTTTTGGTCCTAGAAGCAATCTGTACATGCCTACTTCTAGTTAGTATGTTTTCAAGATACAGACGAAAATATGCTCAAAATCGATATTTTAGGTGTCCAAAAGTCGATATGTGCATGCATCTTCAGAACCCGTTTATATCTCAAATTCAGGCTCAAAACACACGAAAATTCGATATTTTGGGGTCCCAGAAACGATCTGTACATGCCTACTCCGTGTTAGAGTATTTTCAAAATACAGGCCCAACACATACTGAAAATCGATCTTTTAAGTGTCCAAAAGTCGATATGTGCATGCATCTTCTGAACCCGTTTATATCTCAATTTCAGGCTCCAAACACCCGAAAATTCAATATTTTGGGGTCCCAGAAGCGATCTGTACATGGCTACTCAGATACAGGCCGAAAACATGCTAAAAATCGATATTTTAGGTGCCCAAAGTCAATATGTGTATGCATCTTCTGCACCCGTTTATATCCCAATTTCAACCTCAAAACACCCGAAAATTCGATATTTTTGGTTCCCAGAAGCGATCTGTACATGCCTACTCAGTGCTAGAATGATTTCAAAATATAGACTCAAAACATGCTAAAAATCGATATTTTAAGTGTCCAAAGTTGATATGTGCATGCAACTTCGGTACCCGTTTATATCTCAAATTCAGGCTCAAAACCCCAGAAAATTCAATATTTTTGGGTCCTAGAAGCGATCTGTACATGCATACTCCTAGTTAGAATGTTTTCAAGATACAGACCTAAAACATGCTAAAAATCGATATTTTAGGTGCCCAAAGTCAATATGTGTATGCATCTTCTGCACCCGTTTATATCCCAAATTCAACCTCAAAACACCCGAAAATTCGAAATTTTTGGGTCCTAGAAGCGATCTGTACATGCCTACTCAGTGCTAGAATGTTTTCAAAATATAGGCTTAAAACATGCTAAAAATCGATATTTTAAGTATCCAAAGTCGATATGTACATGCATCTTTAGTACCCGTTTATATCTTAAACTCAGGCTCCAAACACCCGAAAATTCTATATTTTGAAGTCCCAGAAGCGATCTGTACATGCCTACTCAGATACAGGCAAAAAACATGTTGAAAATCGATATTTTATGTGCCCAAAGTCAATATGTGTATTCATCTTCTGCGCCCGTTTATATCCCAAATTCAACCTCAAAACACCCGAAAATTAGATTTTTTTTTTTAGGTCCCAGAAGCGATCTGTTCATGCCTACTCAGTGCTAGAATATTTTCAAAATATAGGCTCAAAACATGCTAAAAATCGATATCTTAAGTGTCCAAAGCCGATATGTGCATGAATCTTCTGTACCTGTTTATATCTCAAATTCCGCCTCAAAACACCCAAAAATTCGGTATTTTTGGGTCCTAGAAGCGAACTGTAATTGCGTACTCCTAGTTAGAATGTTTTTAAGATACAGACCCAAAACAAGCTCAAAATCGATATTTTAGGAGTCCATAAGTCGATATGTGCATGCATCTTCAGTACCCATTTATATCCCAAATTCAACCTCAAAACACCCGAAATTCAATCTTTTACGGTCCCAGAAGCAATCTTTACATGCCTACTCAGTGCTAGAATGTTTTCAAAATATAGGGTCAAAACATGCTAAAAATCAATATTTTAAGTGTCCAAAGTCGATATGTGCATGCATCTTCTGTACCTGTTTATATCTCGAATTCAGGCACAAACCCCCGAAAATTCGGTAATTTTGGGGTCCTAGAAACGCTCTGTACGTGCCTACTCAGTGCTAGAATATTTTCAAAATATAGGCCCAAAACATGCTAAAAATCGATATTTTAGGTTCCCAAAGTCCATATCTCAATTTCAGGCCCAAAACACACGAAAATTCGATATTTTGGGGTCCCAGAAGCGATCTGTACATGCATACTCCGTGTTAGAGTATTTTCAAAATACAGGCCCAAAACATACGTAAAATCGATCTTTTAGGTGCCCAAAAGTCGATATGTACATTCATCTTCTGTACCCGTTTATACCTCAAATTCAGGTCCAAACACCCAAAAATTCGATATTTTGGGGTCCCAAAAGCGATCTGTACATGCCTACTCCTACTTAGAATGTTTTCAAGATACAGACCCAAAACATGCTAAAAATCGATATTTTATGTGCCCAATAGTCGATATGTGCATGCATCTTCAGTACCCGTTTATATCTCAAATTCAGGCTCAAAACACCCAAAAATTCAATATTTTGGGGTCCCAGAAGCAATCCGTACATGCCTACTCCGTGTTAGAGTATTTTCAAAATACAGGCCCAAAACATGCTGAAAATCGATATTTTAGGTGCCCAAAGTCAATATGTGCATGAATCTTCTGTACCCGTTTATATCTCAAATTCAGGCTCAAAATACCCGAAAATTCGATATTTTGGGGTCTCAGAAGCGATCTGTACATGCCTACTCAGTGCTAGAATATTTTCAAAATATAGGCTCAAAACATGCTAAAAATCGATATTATAAGTGTCCAAAGTCGATATGTGCATGCATCTTCTGTACACGTTTATATCTCAAATTCAGGCTCAAAACACCCGAAAATTCAGTATTTTTGGGTCCTAGAAGCGATCTGTACATACCTACTCCTAGTTAGAATGTTTTCTAGATACAGACCCAAAACATGCTCAAAATCGATATTTTAGGTGCCCAAAAATTGATATGTGCATGCATCTTCAGTACCCGTTTATATATCAAATTCAGGCTCAAAACCCCCGAAAATTCGATATTTTAAGGGTCCCAGAAGCGATCTGTACATGCCTACTCCGTGTTAGAGTGTTTTCAAAATACAGGCCCAAAACATACTGAAAATCGATCTTTTAGGTACCCAAAAGTCGATTTGTGCATGCATCTTCTGTACCCGTTTATATCTCAAATTCAGGCTCCAAACACCCGAAAATTCGATATTTTGAAGACCCAGAAGCGATCTGTACATGCCTAATCAGATACATACCCAAAAGATGCTGAAAATCGATATTTTAGATGCCCAAAGTCAATATGTGAAGGCATCTTCTGTACCCGTTTATATCTCAAATTCAGGCTTCAAACACACGAAAATTCGGTATTTTGGGGTCCAAGAAGCGATCTGTACATGCCTACTCAGATACAGGCCCAAAACATGCTGAAAATCGATATTTTAGGTGCTATATTCAATATGTGCATGCATCTTCTGTACCCGTTTATATCTCAAATTCAGGCTCAAAACACCCGAAAATTCGATATTTTTTGGTCCCAGAAGCGATCTGTGCATGCCTACTTCGTGTTAGAGTATTTTCAAAATACAGCCCCAAAACATGCTGAAAATCGATATTTTAGGTGCTCAAATTCAATATGTGCATGCATCTTCTGTACCTGTTTATATCTCAAATTCATGCTCCAAACACCCGAAAATTCGCTATTTTTGGGTCCTAGAAGCGATCTGTACATGCCTACTCCTAGTTAGAATGTTTTCAAGATACAGATCCAAAACATGTTAAAAATCGATATTTTAGGTTCCCAAAAGTTGATATGTGCATGCATCTTCAGTAATCGTTTATATCTCAAATTCAGGCTCAAAACACATGAAAAATTCGATATTTTGGGATCCCAGAAGCGATCTGTACATGGCTACTCCGTGTTAGAGTATTTTCAAAATCCAGGCCCAAAACATGCTGAAAATCGATATTTTAGGTTCCCAAAGTCAATATGTGCATGCATCTTCTGTACCCGTTTATATCTCAAATTCAGGCTCCAAACACCCGAAAATTTGATATTTTGGGGTCCCAGAAGTGATCTGTACATGCCTACTCAGTGCTAGATTATTTCCAAAATGTAGGCCCAAAACATGCTAAAAATCGATATTTTAGGTGCCCAAAGTCGATATCTCAAATTCAGGCTCCAAACACCCGAAAATTCGATATTTTGGGGTCCCAGAAGCGATATGTACATGCCTACTCAGTGCTAGAATATTTTCAAAATATAGGCACAAAACATGCTAAAAATCGATATTTTAGGTGCCCAAAGTCGATATCTCAAATTCAGGCACAAAACACCCGAAAATTCGATATTTTGGGGTCCCAAAAAAAGATCTGTACATGCCTAGTCCGTGTTAGAGTATTTCCAAAATACAGGCCCAAGACATGCTGAAAATCGATATTTTAGGTGCGCAAAGTCAATATGTGCATGTATCTTCCGTACCCGTTTATATCTCAAATTCAGCTCAAAACACCTGAGAATTCGATATTTTTGGGGTCCCAGAAGCGATCTGTACATGCCTACTCAGTGCTAGAATATTTTCAAAATATAGGCCCAAAACATGCTAAAAATCGATATTTTAAGTGCCCAAAGTCGATATCTCAAAATTAGGCCAAAAACACCCGAAAATTCGATATTTTGGGGTCCCAGAAGCGATCTGTACATGCCTACTCCGTGTTAGAGTATTTTCAAAATACTGGCCCAAAACATGCAGAAAATCGATATTTTAGGTGCTCAAAGTGAATATGTGCATGCATCTTCTGTACCCGTTTATATCTCAAATTCAGCTCCAAACACCCGAAAACTCGATATTTTGGGGTCCCAGAAGCGATCTGTACATGCCTAGTCAGTGCTAGAATGTTTTCAAAATATAGGCTCAAAACATGCTAAAAATCGATATTTTAAGTGTCCAAAGTCGATATGTGCATGCATCTTCTGTACCCGTTTATATCTCAAATTCAGGCTCAAAACACCCGAAAATTCGGTATTTTTGGGTCCTAGAAGCGATCTGTACATGCCTACTCCTCGTTAGAATGCTTTTAGGATACAGACCTAAAACATGCTAAAAATCGATATTTTAGGAGCCCAAAGTCGATATCCCAAATTCAGGCCCAAAACACACAAAAACTTAATATTTTGGGGTCCCAGAAGTGATCTGTACATGCCTACTAAGATACAGGATCAAAACATGCTAAAAATCGATATTTTAGGTGCCCAAAGTTGATATCTCAAATTCAGGCCCAAAACACCCGAAAATTCGATATTTTGGGGTCCCAGAAACGTTCTGTACATGCCTACTCGGTGTTAGAGTATTTTCAAAATACAGGCCCAAAACATACTGAAAATTGGTCTTTTAAGTGCCCAAAAGTCGATATGTGCATGCATCTTCTGCACCCGTTTATATCTCAAATTCATCCTCAAAACACCCGAAAATTCGATATTTTGGGGTCCCAGAAGCGATCTGTACCTGCTTACTCCGTCTTAGAGTATTTTTAAAATACAGGCCCAAAACATGCTGAAAATCGATATTTTAGGTGCGCAAAGTCAATATGTGCATGTATCTTCCGTACCCGTTTATATCTCAAATTCAGCTCAAAACACCTGAGAATTCGATATTTTGGGGTCCCAGAAGCGATCTGTACATGCCTACTCAGTGCTAGAATATTTTCAAAATATAGGCCCAAAACATGCTAAAAATCGATATTTTAAGTGCCCAAAGTCGATATCTCAAAATTAGGCCAAAAACACCCGAAAATTCGATATTTTGGGGTCCCAGAAGCGATCTGTACATGCCTACTCCGTGTTAGAGTATTTTCAAAATACTGGCCCAAAACATGCAGAAAATCGATATTTTAGGTGCCCAAAGTGAATATGTGCATGCATCTTCTGTACCCGTTTATATCTCAAATTCAGCTCCAAACACCCGAAAACTCGATATTTTGGGGTCCCAGAAGCGATCTGTACATGCCTAGTCAGTGCTAGAATGTTTTCAAAATATAGGCTCAAAACATGCTAAAAATCGATATTTTAAGTGTCCAAAGTCGATATGTGCATGCATCTTCTGTACCCGTTTATATCTCAAATTCAGGCTCAAAACACCCGAAAATTCGGTATTTTTGGGTCCTAGAAGCGATCTGTACATGCCTACTCCTCGTTAGAATGCTTTTAAGATACAGACCTAAAACATGCTAAAAATCGATATTTTAGGAGCCCAAAGTCGATATCCCAAATTCAGGCCCAAAACACACAAAAACTTAATATTTTGGGGTCCCAGAAGTGATCTGTACATGCCTACTAAGATACAGGATCAAAACATGCTAAAAATCGATATTTTAGGTGCCCAAAGTTGATATCTCAAATTCAGGCCCAAAACACCCGAAAATTCGATATTTTGGGGTCCCAGAAACGTTCTGTACATGCCTACTCGGTGTTAGAGTATTTTCAAAATACAAGCCCAAAACATACTGAAAATTGGTCTTTTAAGTGCCCAAAAGTCGATATGTGCATGCATCTTCTGCACCCGTTTATATCTCAAATTCATCCTCAAAACACCCGAAAATTCGATATTTTGGGGTCCCAGAAGCGATCTGTACCTGCTTACTCCGTCTTAGAGTATTTTTAAAATACAGGCCCAAAACATGCTGAAAATCGATATTTTAGGTGAGCAAAGTCAATATGTGCATGTAACTTCCGTACCCGTTTATATCTCAAATTCAGCTCAAAACACCTGAGAATTCGATATTTTGGGGTCCCAGAAGCGATCTGTACATGCCTACTCAGTGCTAGAATATTTTCAAAATATAGGCCCAAAACATGCTAAAAATCGATATTTTAAGTGCCCAAAGTCGATATCTCAAAATTAGGCCAAAAACACCCGGAAATTCGATATTTTGGGGTCCCAGAAGCGATCTGTACATGCCTACTCCGTGTTAGAGTATTTTCAAAATACTGGCCCAAAACATGCAGAAAATCGATATTTTAGGTGCCCAAAGTGAATATGTGCATGCATCTTCTGTACCCGTTTATATCTCAAATTCAGCTCCAAACACCCGAAAACTCGATATTTTGGGGTCCCAGAAGCGATCTGTACATGCCTAGTCAGTGCTAGAATGTTTTCAAAATATAGGCTCAAAACATGCTAAAAATCGATATTTTAAGTGTCCAAAGTCGATATGTGCATGCATCTTCTGTACCCGTTTATATCTCAAATTCAGGCTCAAAACACCCGAAAATTCGGTATTTTTGGGTCCTAGAAGCGATCTGTACATGCCTACTCCTCGTTAGAATGCTTCTAAGATACAGACCTAAAACATGCTAAAAATCGATATTTTAGGAGCCCAAAGTCGATATCCAAAATTCAGGCCCAAAACACACAAAAACTTAATATTTTGGGGTCCCAGAAGTGATATGTACATGCCTACTAAGATACCGGATCAAAACATGCTAAAAATAGATATTTTAGGTGCCCAAAGTCGATATCTCAAATTCAGGCTCCAAACACCCGAAAACTCGAAATTTTTGGGTCCCAGTAGCGATCTGTACATGCCTACTCAGATACAGGCCCAAAACATGCTGAAAATCGATATTTTAGGTGTGCAAAGTCAATATGTGCATGTATCTTCTGTACCCGTTTATATCTCAAATTCAGGCTCAAAACACCCGAGAATTCGATATTTTGGGGTCCCAGAAGGGATCTGTACATGCCTACTTAGTGCTAGAATATTTTCAAAATATAGGCCCAAAACATGCTAAAAATCGATATTTTAAGTGCCCAAAGTCGATATCCCAAATTTAGGCCCAAAACACCCGAAAATTCGATATTTTGGGGTCCCAGAAGCGATCTGTACATGCCTACTCCGTGTTAGAGTATTTTCAAAATACTGGCCCAAAACATGCTGAAAATCGACATTTTAGGTGCCCAAAGTCAATATGTGCATGCATCTTCTGTACCCGTTTATATCTCAAATTCAGCTCAAAACACCCGAAAATTCTATATTTTGGGGTCCCAGAAGCGATCTGTACATGCCTAGTCAGTGCTAGAATGTTTTCAAAATATAGGATCAAAACATGCTAAAAATCGATATTTTAGGTGCCCAAAGTCAATATGTGCATGCATCTTCTGTACCAGTTTATATCTCAAATTCAGCTCCAAACACCCGAAAATTCGATATTTTGGGGTCCCAGAAGCGATCTGTACATGCCTAGTCAGTGCTAGAATGTTTTCAAATTATAGGCTCAAAACATGCTAAAAATCGATATTTTAGGTGCCCAAAGTCAATATGTGCATGTATCTTCTGTACCCGTTTATATCTCAAATTCAGGCTCAATACACCCGAGAATTCGATATTTTGGGGTCCCAGAAGCGATCTGTACATGTCGAATCAGTGCTAGAATATTTTCAAAATATAGGCCCAAAACATGCTAAAAATCGATATTTTAAGTGCCCAAAGTCGATATATCAAATTTAAGCAAAAAACACCCGAAAATTCGATATTTTGGGGTCCCAGAAGCGATTTGAGCATACCTACTCCGTGTTGGAGTATTTTTAAAATACAAGCCCAAAACATACTGAAAATCGATCTTCTAGGTGCCCAAAAGTCGATATGTGCATGCATCTTCTGTACCTGTTTATATCTCAAATTCAGGCTCCAAACACCCGAAAATTCGATATTTTGGGGTCCCAGAAGCGATCTGTACAAGGCTACTCAGATACAGGCCAAAAACATGCTGAAAATCGATATTTTAGGTGCCCAAAGTCAATATGTGTATACATCTTCTGCACCCGTTTAGATCCCAAATTCAACCTCAAAACACCCGAAAATTCGATATTTTTGGTTCCCAGAAGAGATCTGTACATGCCTACTCATTGCTAGAATGTTTTTAAAATATATACTCAAAACATGCTAAAAATCGATATTTTAAGTGTCAAAAGTCGATATGTGCATGCACCTTCGGTACCCGTTTATATCTCAAATTCAGTCTCAAAACACCAGAAAATTCGGTATTTTTGGGTCATAGAAGCGATCTGTACATGCCTACTCCGTGTTAGAGTATATTCAAAATATAGGCCCAAAACATGCTAAAAATCGATATTTTAGGTGTCCAAAGTCAATAAGTGCATGCATCTTCTGTACCCGTTTATATCTCAAATTCAGGCTCCAAACACCCGAAAATTCTATATTTTGGGGTCCCAGAAGCGATCTGTACATGCCTACTCAGATGCAGGCAAAAAACATGTTAAAAATCGATATTTTATGTGCCCAAAGTCAATATGTGTATTCATCTTCTGCACCCGTTTATATCCCAAATTCAACCTCAAAACACCCGAAAATTAGATATTTTTTTAGGTCCCAGATGCGATCTGTACCTGCCTACTCAGTGCTAGAATATTTTCAAAATACAGGATGAAAACCTGCTAAAAATCGATATTTTAGGTGCCCAAAGTCGATACTTCAAATTCAGGCCCAAAACACCCGAAAAATCGATATTTTGGGGTCCCAGAAGCTATCTGTACCTGCCTACCCTGTGTTAGAGTATTTTCGAAATACAGGCCCAAAACATCCTGAAAATCGCTATTTTAGGTGCCCAAAGTCAATATGTGCATGCATCTTCTGTACCCGTTTATATCTCAAATTCAGGCTCCAAACACCCGAAAATTCTATATTTTGGGGTCTTAAAAGCGATCTGTACATGCTTACTCAGTGATAGAATATTTTCAAAATATAGACCCAATACATGCTAAAAATCGATATTTTAGGTGTTAAAAAGTCGATATGTGCATGTATCTTCTGTACCCGTTTATATCTTAAACTCAGGCTCCAAACACCCGAAAATTCTATATTTTGGGGTCCCAGCAGCGATCTGTACATGCCTACTCAGATACAGGCAAAAAACATGTTAAAAATCGATATTTTATGTGCCCAAAGTCAATATGTGTATTCATCTTCTGCACCCGTTTATATCCCAAATTCATCCTCAAAACACCCGAAAATTAGATATTTTTTTAGGTCCCAGAAGCGATCTGTACATGCCTACTCAGTGCTAGAATATTTTCAAAATACAGGATCAAAACCTGCTAAAAATCGATATTTTAGGTGCCCAAAGTCGATATTTCAAATTCAGGCCCAAAACACCCGAAAAATCGATATTTTGGTGTCCCAGAAGCTATCTGTACATGCCTACCCTGTGTTAGAGTATTTTCGAAATACAGGCCCAAAACATCCTGAAAATCGCTATTTTAGGTTCCCAAAGTCAATATGTGCATGCATCTTCTGTACCCGTTTATATCTCAAATTCAGGATCCAAACACCCGAAAATTCTATATTTTGGGGTCTCAGAAGCGATCTGTACATGCGTACTCAGTGCTAGAATATTTTCAAAATATAGACCCAATACATGCTAAAAATCGATATTTTAGGTGTTAAAAAGTCGATATGTGCATGTATCTTCTGTACCCGTTTATATCTTAAACTTAGGCTCCAAACACCCGAAAATTCTATATTTTGGGGTCCCAGAAGCGATCTGTACATGCCTACTCAGATACAGGCAAAAAACATGTTAAAAATCGATATTTTATGTGCCCAAAGTCAATATGTGTATTCATCTTCTGCACCCGTTTATATCCCAAATTCAACCTCAAAACACCCGAAAATTAGATATTTTTTTAGGTCCCAGAAGCGATCTGTACATGCCTACTCAGTGCTAGAGTGTTTTCAAAATATAGGCTTAAAACATGCTAAAAATCGATATTTTAAGTGTCCAAAGTCAATATGTGCATGAATCTTCTGTACCTGTTTATATCTCAAATTCTGCCTCAAAACACCCAAAAATTCGGTATTTTTGGGTCCCAGAAGCGAACTGTAAATGCGTACTCCTAGTTAGAATGTTTTTAAGATACAGACCCAAAACAAGCTCAAAATCGATATTTTAGGAGTCTAAAAGTCGTTATGTGCATGCATCTTCAGTACCCATTTATATCCTAAATTCAACCTCAAAACACCCGAAAATTCAACATTTTACGGTCCCAGAAGCAATCTTTACATGCCTACTCAGTGCTAGAATGTTTTCAAAATATAGGCTCAAAACATGCTAAATATCGATATTTTAAGTGTCCAAAGTCGATATGTGCATGAATCTTCTGTACCCGTTTATATCTCAAATTCAGGCTCAAAATACCCGAAAATTCGGTAATTTTGGGGTCCGAGAAACGATCTGTACGTGCCTACTCAGTGCTAGAATATTTTCAAAATATAAGCCCAAAAACATGCTAAAAATCGATATTTTAGGTTCCCAAAGTCCATATCTCAATTTCAGGCCCAAAACACCCGAAAATTCGATATTTTGGGGTCCCAGAAGCGATCTGTACATGCCTACTCCGTGTTAGAGTATTTTCAAAATACAGGCCCAAAACATACTGAAAATCGATCTTTTTGGTGCCCAAAAGTCGATATGTACATTCATCTTCTGTACCCGTTTATAACTCAAATTCAGGTCCAAACACCCAAAAACTCGATATTTTGGGTTCCCAAAAGCGATCTGGACATGCCTACTCCTAGTTAGAATGTTTTCAAGATACAGACCCAAAATATGCTAAAAATCGATATTTTATGTGCCCAAAAGTCGATATGTGCATGCACCTTATGTACCCGTTTGTATCTCAAATTCAGGCTCAAAATACCCGAAAATTCGATATTTTGGGGTCTCAGAAGCGATCTGTACATGCCTACTCAGTACTAGAATATTTTCAAAATATAGACCCAATACATGCTAAAAATCGATATTTTAGGTGCCCAAAGTCGATATCTTAAATTCAGGCCCAAAGCACCAGAAAATTCGATATTTTGGGGTCCCAGAGGCGATCTGTACATGCCTACTCAGTGTTAGAATATTTTCAAAATATAGGCCCAAAACATGCTGAAAATCAATCTTTTATGTGCCTAAAAGTCGATATGTGCATGCATCTTCTGTACCCGTTTATATCTCAAATTCAGGATCCAAACACCCGAAAATTCGATATTTTGGGGTCTCAGAAGCGATCTGTACATGCCTACTCAATACTAGAATATTTTCAAAATATAGACCCAATACATGCTAAAAATCGATATTTTAGGTGCCCAAAGTCGATATCTCAAATTCAGGCCCAAAACACCAGAAAATTCGATATTTTGGGGTCCCAGAGGCGATCTGTACATGCCTACTCAGTGCTAGAATATTTTCAAAATATAGGCTCAAAATATGCTAAAAATCGATATCATAAGTGTCCAAAGTCGATATGTGCATACATCTTCTGTACACGTTTATATCTCAAATTCACGCTCAAAACACCCGAAAATTCAGTATTTTTGGGTCCTAGAAGTGATCTGTACATGCCTACTCCTAGTTAGAATGTTTTCAAGATACAGACCCAAAACATGCTCAAAATCGATATTTTAGGTGCCCAAAAGTTGATATGTGCATGCATCTTCTGTACCGGTTTATATCTTAAATTCAGGCTTCAAACACACGAAAATTCGGTATTTTGGGGTCCAAGAAGCGATCTGTACATGCCTACTCAGATACAGGCCCAAAACATGCTGAAAATCGATATTTTAGGTGCTATATTTAATATGTGCATGCATCTTCTGTACCCGTTTTTATCTCAAATTCAGGCTCAAAACACCCGAAAATTCGATATTATTGGGTCCCAGAAGCGATCTGTGCATGCCTACTTCGTGTTAGAGTATTTTCAAAATACAGGCCCAAAACATGCTGAAAATCGATATTTTAGTTGCTCAAAGTCAATATGTGCATGCACCTTATGTACCCGTTTATATCTCAAATTCAGGCTCAAAATACCCGAAAATTCGATATTTTGGGGTCTCAGAAGCGATCTGTACATGCCTACTCAGTACTAGAATATTTTCAAAATATAGACCCAATACATGCTAAAAATCGATATTTTAGGTGCCCAAAGTCGATATCTTAAATTCAGGCCCAAAACAACAGAAAATTCGATATTTTGGGGTCCCAGAGGCGATCTGTACATGCCTACTCAGTGTTAGAATATTTTCAAAATATAGGCCCAAAACATGCTGAAAATCAATCTTTTATGTGCCTAAAAGTCGATATGTGCATGCATCTTCTGTACCCGTTTATATCTCAAATTCAGGATCCAAACACCCGAAAATTCGATATTTTGGGGTCTCAGAAGCGATCTGTAGATGCCTAATCAATACTAGAATATTTTCAAAATATAGACCCAATACATGCTAAAAATCGATATTTTAGGTGCCCAAAGTCGATATCTCAAATTCAGGCCCAAAACACCAGAAAATTCGATATTTTGGGGTCCCAGAGGCGATCTGTACATGCCTACTCAGTGCTAGAATATTTTCAAAATATAGGCTCAAAATATGCTAAAAATCGATATTAAAAGTGTCCAAAGTCGATATGTGCATACATCTTCTGTACACGTTTATATCTCAAATTCACGCTCAAAACACCCGAAAATTCAGTATTTTTGGGTCCTAGAAGCGATCTGTACATGCCTAATCCTAGTTAGAATGTTTTCAAGATACAGACCCAAAACATGCTCAAAATCGATATTTTAGGTGCCCAAAAGTTGATATGTGCATGAATCTTCAGTAACCGTTTATATCTTAAATTCAGGCTCAAAACACCCGAAAATTCGATATTTTGAGATTCCAGAAGCGATCTGTACATGGCTACTCCGTGTTAGAGTATTTTCAAAGTACAGGCCCAAAACATACTGAAAATCGATATTTTAGGTGCCCAAAAGTCGATTTGTGCATTCATGTTCTGTTCCCTTTATATCTCAAATTCAGGCTCAAAACACCCGAAAATTCGATATTTTGGGGTCCCAGAAGCGATTTGTACATGCCTCCTCCGTGTTAGAGTATTTTCAAAATACTGACCCATAACATGCTGAAAATCGGTATTTTAGGTGCCTAAAGTCTATATGTGCATGCATTTTCTGTACCCGTTTATATTTCAAATTTAGGCTCCAAACACCCGAAAATTCGATATTTTGGGGTCCCAGAAGCGATCTGTACATGCCTACTCAGATACAGGCCCAAAACATGCTGAAAATCGATATTTTAGGTGCCCAAAGTAAATATGTGTATGCATCTTCTGCACCCGTTTATATCCCAAATTCAACCTCAATACACCCGAAAATTCGATATTTTTGGGTCCCAAAAGCGATCTGTACATGCCAACTCAGTGCTAGAGTGTTTTCAAAATATAGGCTCAAAACATGCTAAAAATCGATATTTTAAGTGTCCAAAGTCGATATGTGCATGCATATTCTGTACCCGTTTATATCGCAAATTCATAATCACAACACCCGAAAATTCGGTATTTTTGGGTCCTGGAAGCGATCTGTACATGCCTACTCCTATTTAGAATGTATTCAAGATACTGTCCCAAAACATGCTAAAAATCGATATTTTAGGTGCCCAAAAATCGTTATGTGCATGCTTCTTCAGTACCCGTTTATATTTCAAATTCAGGCTCAAAACACCCGAAAATTCGATATTTTTAGTTCCCAGAAGCGATCTGTACAAGCATACTCCGTGTTAGAGTATTTTCAAAATACTGGCCCAAAACATGCTAAAAATCGATATTTTAGGTGCCCAAAAATCGTTATGTGCATGCTTCTTCAGTACCCGTTTATATTTCAAATTCAGGCTCAAAACACCCGAAAATTCGATATTTTTAGTTCCCAGAAACGATCTGTACAAGCATACTCCGTGTTAGAGTATTTTCAAAATACTGGCCCAAAACATGCTAAAAATCGATATTTTAGGTGCCCAAAAATCGTTATGTGCATGCTTCTTCAGTACCCGTTTATATTTCAAATTCAGGCTCAAAACACCCGAAAATTCGATATTTTTAGTTCCCAGAAGCGATATGTACATGCCTACTCCGTGTTAGAGTATTTTCAAAGTACAGGCCCAAAACATACTTAAAATCGATCTTATACGTGCCCCAAAGTCGATATGTGCATGCATCTTCTGTACCCGTTTATATCTCAAATTCAGGCTTAAAACACCCGAAAATTCGAGATTTTGGGGTCCCAAAAGCGATCTGTACATGCCTACTCAGTGCTAGAATATTTTTAAAAAATAGGCCCAAAACATGCTGAAAATCGATATTTTAGGTGCCCAAAGTCAATATATACCCGTTTATATCTCAAATTCAGGCTCAAAACACCCGAAAATTCGATATTTGGGGGTCCCTGAAGCGATCTGTACATGTCTACTCCGTGTTAGAGTATTTTCAAAATGCAGGACCAAAACATAATGAAAAGCGATCTTTTAGGTGCCCAAAAGTCGATATGCGCATGCATCTTCTGTTCCCGTTTATATCCCAAATTCAAGCTCCAAACACCCTAAAATTCGATATTTTGGGGTCCCAGAAACGATCTGTACTCAGTGCTAGAATATTTTCAAAATATAGGCTCAAAACACCCCAAAAATCGATATTTTAAGTGTCCAAAGTCGATATGTGCATGCATTTTCTGTACCCGTTTATATCTCAAATGCAGGCTCAAAACACCCGAAAATTCGATATTTTGGTGTCCCAGAAGCGATCTGTACATGCCTACTCCGTGTTAGAGTATTTTCAAAATACAGGCTGAAAACATGCTGAAAGTAAATATTTTAGGTGCCCAAAGTCAATATGTGCATGCATCTTCTGTATCCGTTTTGATCTCAAATTCAGGCTCGAAACACCCGAAAATTCGATATTTTGGGGTCCCAGAAACGATCTGTACTCAGTGCTAGAATATTTTCAAAATATAGGCCCAAAACATGCTAAAATCGATATTTTAGGTGCCGAAAGTCGATATCTCAAATTCAGGCCCAAAACACCCGAAAAATTGATATTTTGGGGTCCCAGAAGCGATCTGTACATACCTACTCGTGTTAGAATATTTTTTAAAAAACGGGCCCAAAACATACTGAAAATCGATCTTTTTGGTGCCCAAAAGTCAATATGTGCATTCATCTTCTGAACCCGTTTATATCTCAAATTCAGGCTCCAAACACCCGAAAATTCGATATTTTGGGGTCCCAGAAGCAATCTGTACATGCCTACTCATTGCTAGAATGTTTTCAAAATATAGTTCCAAAACATGCTAAAAATCGATATTTTAAGTGCACAAAGTCGATATCTCAAATTCAGGCCCAAAACATTCGAAAATTCGATATTTTGGGGTCCCAGAAGCAATCTGTACATGGCTACTCCGTGGTTGAGTATTTTCAAAATAGAGGCCCAAAACATACTGAAAATCGATCTTTTAGGTGCCCAAAAGTCGATATGTGCATGCATCTTCAGTACCCGTATATATCTCAAATTCAGGCTCAAAACACCCGAAAATTCGATATTTTGGGGTCCCCGAAATGATCTGTACTCAGTGCTAGAATTTTTTCAAAATATAGGCCCAAAACATGCTAAAATCGATATTTTAGGTGCCCAAAGTCGATATCTCAAATTCAGGCCCAAAACACCCGAAAATTCGATATTTTGGGGTCCCAGAAGCGATCTGTACATGCCTACTCCGTGTTAGAGTATTTTCAAAATACTGGCCCAAAACATGCAGAAAATCAATATTTTAGGTGCCCAAAGTCAATATGTGCATGCATCTTCTGTACCCGTTTATATCTCAAATTCAGGCTCGAAACACCCGAAAATTCGATATTTTGCGGTCCCAGAAACGATCTGTACTCAGTTCTAGAATATTTTTTTTAAATATAGGCCCAAAACATAATAAAATCGATATTTTAGGTGCCCAAAGTCGATATCTCAAATTCAGGCCCATAATACCCGAAAATTCGATATTTTGGGGTCCCAGAAGCGATCTGTACATGCCTACTCTTTGTTAGAGTATTTTCAAAATATAGGCAAAAAACATACTGAAAATCGATCTTTTAGGTGCCCAAAAGTCGATATGTGCAATGATCTTCTGTACCCGTTTATATCTCAAATTCAAGCTCCAAACACCCTAAAATTCGATATTTTGGGGTCCACGAAACGATCTGTATTCAGTGCTAGAATATTTTCAAAATATAGGCTCAAAACATCCTAAAAATCGATATTTTAAGTGTCCAAAGTCGATATGTGCATGCATCTTCTGTACCCGTTTATATCTCAAATTCAGGCTTAAAACACCCGAAAAATCGATATTTTGAGGTCCCAGAAGCGATCTGTACATGCCTACTCCTAGTTAGAATGTTTTCAAGATGCAGACCCAAAACATGCTAAAAATCGATATTTTAGGTGCCCAAAAGTCGATATGCGCATGCATCTTCAGTACCCGTTTATATCTCAAATTCAGGTTCAAAACACCCAAAAATTAGATATTTTGGGGTCCCAGAAGCGATCTGTACATGCATACTCCGTGTTAGAATATTTTCAAAATACAGGCCAAAAACATGTTGAAAATCGATATTTTAGGTGCCCAAAGTCGATATCTCAAATTCAGGCCCAAAACACCCGCGAATTCGATATTTTCGTGTCCAAGAAGCGATCTGTACATGCCTACTCCGTGCTAGAGTATTTTTAAAAATACAAGCACAAAACATACTGAAAATCGATCTTTTAGGTGCCCAAAAGTCGATATGTGCATTCATCTTCTGTACCCGCTTATATCTCAAATTCAGACTCCAAACACCGGAAAATTCGATATTTTGGGGTCCCAGAAGCGATCTGTACATGCCTATTCTGTGTTAGAGTATTTTCAAAATACAGGCCCAAAACATGCAGAAAATCAATATTTTAGGTGCACAAAGTCAATACGTGCATGCATCTTCTGTACCCGTTTATATCTCAAATTCAGGCTCGAAACACCCGAAAATTCGATATTTTGCGGTCCCAGAAACGATCTGTACTCAGTGCTAGAATATTTGTTTTAAATATAGGCCCAAAACATAATAAAATCGATATTTTAGGTGCACATAGTCGATATCTCAAATTCAGGCCCAAAACACCCTAAAATTCGATATTTTGGGGACCCAGAAGCGATCTGTACATGCCTACTCCTTGTTAGAGTATTTTCAAAATACAGGCAAAAAACATACTGAAAATCGATCTTTTAGGTGCCCACAAGTCGATATGTGCAATTATCTTCTGTACCCGTTTATATCTCAAATTCAACCTCCAAACACCCTAAAATTCGATATTTTTGGGTCCTAGAAGCGATCTGTACATGCATAGTCCTAGTTAGAATGTTTTCAAGATACAGACCCAAAACATGCTAAAATCGATATTTTAGGTGCCCAAAGTCGATATCTCAATTTCAGGCCCAAAACACCCGAAAATTTGATATTTTGGGGTCCAAGAAGCGATCTGTACATGCCTACTAAGTGCTAGAGTATTTTTAAAATACAGGCCCAAAACATACTGAAAATCGATCTTTTAGGTGCCCAAAAGTCGATATGTGCATTCATCTTCTAAAACCCGTTTATATCTCAAATTCCGGCTCCAAACACCCGAAAATTCGATATTTTGGGGTCCTTAAAGCAATCTGTACATGCCTACTCAGATACAGGCCCAAAACATGCTGAAAATCGATATTTTAGGTGCCCAGAGTCAATATGTGTATGCATCTTCTGCACCCGTTTATATCCCAAATTCAACCTCAAAACACCCGAAAATTCGATATTTTGGGGTCCCAGAAGCAATCTGTACATGCCTACTCAGTGCTAGAATGTTTTCAAAATATAGGCTTAAAACATGCTAATGATCGATATTTTAAGTGTCCAAAGTCGATGTGTGCATGCATCTTCTGTACCCGTTTATATCTCAAATTCAGCCTCAAAACACCCGAAAATTCGATATTTTGGGGTCCCAGAAACAATCTGTAATCAGTGCTAGAATATTTTCAAAATATAGGCCCAAAACATGCTAAAATCGATATTTTAGGTGCCCAAAGTCGATATCTCAAATTCAGGCCCAAAACACCCGAAAATTCGATATTTTGGGGTCCCAGAAGCGATCTGTACATGCCTACTCCGTGTTAGAGTATTTTCAAAATACAGGCCCAAAACATACTGAAAATCGATCTTTTACGTGCCCAAAAGTCGATATGTGCATTCATCTTCTGTATCCGTTTATATCTCAAATTCAGGCTCTAAACACCCTAAAATTCGATATTTTGGGGTCCTTAAAGCAATCTGTAGATGCCTACTCAGATACAGGCCCAAAACATGCTGAAAATCGATATTTTAGGTGCCCAGAGTCAATATGTGTATGCATCTTCTGCACCCGTTTATATCCAAAATTCAACCTCAAAACACCCAAAAATTCGATATTTTGGGGTCCCAGAAGCAATCTGTACATGCCTACTCAGTGCTAGAATGTTTTCAAAATATAGGCTGAAAACATGCTAATGATCGATATTTTAAGTGTCCAAAGTAGATGTGTGCATGCATCTTCTGTACCCGTTTATATCTCAAATTCAGCCTCAAAACACCCGAAAATTCGATATTTTGGGGTCCCAGAAACAATCTGTAATCAGTGCTAGAATATTTTTAAAATATAGGCCCAAAACATGCTAAAATCGATATTTTAGGTGCCCAAAGTCGATATCTCAAATTCAGGCCCAAAACACCCGAAAATTCGATATTTTGGGGCCCCAGAAGCGATCTGTACATGCCTACTCCGTGTTAGAGTATTTTCAAAATACAGGCCCAAAACATACTGAAAATCGATCCTTTACGTGCCCAAAAGTCGATATGTGCATTCATCTTCTGTATCCGTTTATATCTCAAATTCAGGCTCTAAACACCCTAAAATTCGATATTTTGGGGTCCTTAAAGCAATCTGTAGATGCCTACTCAGATACAGGCCCAAAACATGCTGAAAATCGATATTTTAGGTGCCCAGAGTCAATATGTGTATGCATCTTCTGCACCCGTTTATATCACAAATTTAACCTCAAAACACCCGAAAATTCGATATTTTGGGGTCCCAGAAGCAATCTGTACATGCCTAGTCAGTGCTAGAATGTTTTCAAAATATAGGCTCAAAACATACTAATAATCGATATTTTAAGTGTCCAAAGTCGATGTGTGCATGCATCTTCTGTATCCGTTTATATCTCAAATTCAGCCTCAAAACACCCTAAAATTCTATATTTTGAGGACCCAGAAGCGATCTGTACATGCATACTCAGTGCGAGAATATTTTCAAAATATATGTTCCAAAACATGCTAAAAATCGATATCTTAAGTGTCCAAAGTCTATATGTGCATGCATCTTCTGTACCCGTTTATATCTCAAATTCAGGCTCAAAACACACGAAAATTCGGTATTTTGGGGTCCTAGAAGCGATCTGTACATGCCTACTCCTAGTTAGAATGTTTTCAAGATACAGACCCAAAACATGCTAAAATCGATATTTTAGGTGCCCAAAAGTCGATATGTGCATGCATATTCAGTACCCGTTTATATCTCAATTGCAGGCTCAAAACACTCGAAAATTCGATATTTTGGGGTCCCAGAAGCGATATTTACATGCCTACTCCGTGTTAAAGTATTTTCAAAATACAGGCAGAAAACCTGCTAAAAATAAATATTTTAGGTGCCCAAAGTCAATATGTGCATACATCTTCTGTACCCGTTTATATCTCAAATTCAGGCTCAAAACACCCGAAAATTCGATATTTTGGGGTCCCAGAAACGATCTGTACTCAGTGCTAGAATATTTTTAAAATATAGGCCCAAAACATGCTAAAATCGATATTTTAGGTGCCAAAAGTCGATATCTCAAATTATGGTCAAAAAAACCCGAAAATTTGATATTTTGGGGTCCCAGAAGCGATCTTAACATGCCTACTCCGTGTTAGAGTATTTTTAAAAATACAGGCCCAAAACATACTGAAAATCGATCTTTTAGGTGCTCAAAAGTCGATATGTGCATTTATCTTCTGTACCCGTTTATATCTCAAATTCAGGCTCCAAACACCCGAAAATTCGATATTTTGGGGTCCCAGAAGCAATCTGTACATGCCTACTCATTGCTAGAATGTTTTCAAAAAATAGTTCCAAAACATGCTAAAAATTGATATTTTAAGTGCACAAAGTCGATATCTGAAATTCAGGCCCAAAACATTCGAAAATTCGATATTTTGGGGTCCCAGAAGCGATCTGTATATGGCTACTCCGTGGTAGAGTATTTTCAAAATAGAGGCCCAAAACATATTGAAAATTGATCTTTTAGGTGAACAAAGTCAATATGTGCATGCATCTTCTGTATCCGTTTATATCTTAAATTCAGCCTCAAAACACCCGAAAAATCGATATTTTGAGGTCCCAGAAGCGATCTGTACATGCCTACTCCGTGTTAGAGTATTTTCAAAGTACAGGCCCAAAACATGTTAAAAATTGATCTTTTAGGTGCCCAAAAGTCGATATGTGCATGCATCTTCTGTACCCGTTTATATCTCAAATTCAGGCTCCAAACACCCGAAAATTCTATATTTTTGGGTCCCAGAAGCGATCTGTACATGCCTACTCAGTGCTAGAATGTTTTCAAAACATTGGCTGAAAACATGCCAAAAATCGATATTTTAATTTTTCAAAGTCGATAATATTGTGCATGTACCTTCTTTACCCGTTTATATCTCAAATTCAGGCTCAAAACACCCGAAAATTCGGTATTTTTGGGTCCTAGAAGCGATCTGTACATGCCTACTCCTGGTTAGAATGTTTTCAAGATACAGACCCAAAACATGCTCAAAATCAATATTTTAGGTGCCCAAAAGTCGATATGTGCATGCATCATCAGTACCCGTTTATATCACAAACTCAGGCTCAATACACCCGAAAATTTGATATTTTGATGTCCCAGAAGCGATCTGTACATGCCTACTCAGTGCTAGAATATTTTCAAAATATAGTCCCAAAACATGCTAAAAATCGATATTTTAGGTGCCCAACGTCGATATCTCAAAATCAGGCCCAAAACACCCGAAAATTCGATATTTTGTGGTCCCTGAAGCGATTTGAGCATACCTACTCCGTGTTAGAGTATTTTTAAAATACAAGCCCAAAACATACTGAAAATCGATCTTTTAGGTGCCCAAAAGTCGATATGTGCATGCATCTTCTGTACCTGTTTATATCTCAAATTCAGGCTCCGAAAACCCGAAAATTCGATATTTTAGGGTCCCAGAAGCGATGTGTTCATGCATACACCGTGTAAGAGTATTTTCAATATACAGGCCCAAAACATGCTGAAAATCGATATTTTAGGTGCCCAAAGTCAATATGTGCATGCCTCTTCTGTACCCGTTTTTTTCACAAACTCAGGCTCAATACACCCGAAAATTTGATATTTTGATGTCCCAGAAGCGATCTGTACATGCCTACTCAGTGCTAGAATATTTTCAAAATATAGTCCCAAAACATGCTAAAAATCGATATTTTAGGTGCCCAAAGTCGATATCTCAAATTCAGGCCCAAAACACCGTTAAATTCGATATTTTGGGGTTCCAGAAGCGATCTGTAGATGCCTACTCCGTGTTAGAGCATTTTCAAAATACAGGCCCAAAACATACTGAAAATCGATCATTTATGTGCCCATAAGTCGATATGTGCATGCATCTTCTGTACCCGTTTATATCTCAAATTCAGGCTCCAAACACCCGAAAATTCGACATTATGGGGTCGCACAAGCGATCTGTACATGCCTACTCAGATACAGGCCCAAAACATGCTGAAAATCGATATTTTAGGTGCCCAGAGTCAATATGTGTATGCATCTTCTGCACCCGTTTATATCCAAAATTCAACCTCAAAACACCCAAAAATTCGATATTTTGGGGTCCCAGAAGCAATCTGTACATGCCTACTCAGTGCTAGAATGTTTTCAAAATATAGGCTGAAAACATGCTAATGATCGATATTTTAAGTGTCCAAAGTCGATGTGTGCATGCATCTTCTGTACCCGTTTATATCTCAAATTCAGCCTCAAAACACCCGAAAATTCGATATTTTGGGGTCCCAGAAACAATCTGTAATCAGTGCAAGAATATTTTTAAAATATAGGCCCAAAACATGCTAAAATCGATATTTTAGGTGCCCAAAGTCGATATCTCAAATTCAGGCCCAAAACACCCTAAAATTCTATATTTTGAGGACCCAGAAGCGATCTGTACATGCATACTCAGTGCGAGAATATTTTCAAAATATATGTTCCAAAACATGCTAAAAATCGATATCTTAAGTGTCCAAAGTCTATATGTGCATGCATCTTCTGTACCCGTTTATATCTCAAATTCAGGCTCAAAACACACGAAAATTCGGTATTTTGGGGTCCCAGAAGCGATATTTACATGCCTACTCCGTGTTAAAGTATTTTCAAAATACAGGCAGAAAACCTGCTAAAAATAAATATTTTAGGTGCCCAAAGTCAATATGTGCATACATCTTCTGTACCCGTTTATATCTCAAATTCAGGCTCAAAACACCCGAAAATTCGATATTTTGGGGTCCCAGAAACGATCTGTACTCAGTGCTAGAATATTTTTAAAATATAGGCCCAAAACATGCTAAAATCGATATTTTAGGTGCCCAAAGTCGATATCTCAAATTATGGCCAAAAACACCCGAAAATTTGATATTTTGGGGTCCCAGAAGCGATCTTAACATGCCTACTCCGTGTTAGAGTATTTTTAAAAATACAGGCCCAAAACATACTGAAAATCGATCTTTTAGGTGCTCAAAAGTCGATATGTGCATTTATCTTCTGTACCCGTTTATATCTCAAATTCAGGCTCCAAACACCCGAAAATTCGATATTTTGGGGTCCCAGAAGCAATCTGTACATGCCTACTCATTGCTAGAATGTTTTCAAAAAATAGTTCCAAAACATGCTAAAAATTGATATTTTAAGTGCACAAAGTCGATATCTGAAATTCAGGCCCAAAACATTCGAAAATTCGATATTTTGGGGTCCCAGAAGCGATCTGTATATGGCTACTCCGTGGTAGAGTATTTTCAAAATAGAGGCCCAAAACATATTGAAAATTGATCTTTTAGGTGAACAAAGTCAATATGTGCATGCATCTTCTGTATCCGTTTATATCTTAAATTCAGCCTCAAAACACCCGAAAAATCGATATTTTGAGGTCCCAGAAGCGATCTGTACATGCCTACTCCGTGTTAGAGTATTTTCAAAGTACAGGCCCAAAACATGTTAAAAATTGATCTTTTAGGTGCCCAAAAGTCGATATGTGCATGCATCTTCTGTACCCGTTTATATCTCAAATTCAGGCTCCAAACACCCGAAAATTCTATATTTTTGGGTCCCAGAAGCGATCTGTACATGCCTACTCAGTGCTAGAATGTTTTCAAAACATTGGCTGAAAACATGCCAAAAATCGATATTTTAATTTTTCAAAGTCGATAATATTGTGCATGTACCTTCTTTACCCGTTTATATCTCAAATTCAGGCTCAAAACACCCGAAAATTCGGTATTTTTGGGTCCTAGAAGCGATCTGTACATGCCTACTCCTGGTTAGAATGTTTTCAAGATACAGACCCAAAACATGCTCAAAATCAATATTTTAGGTGCCCAAAAGTCGATATGTGCATGCATCATCAGTACCCGTTTATATCACAAACTCAGGCTCAATACACCCGAAAATTTGATATTTTGATGTCCCAGAAGCGATCTGTACATGCCTACTCAGTGCTAGAATATTTTCAAAATATAGTCCCAAAACATGCTAAAAATCGATATTTTAGGTGCCCAAAGTCGATATCTCAAATTCAGGCGCAAAACACCGTTAAATTCGATATTTTGGGGTTCCAGAAGCGATCTGTAGATGCCTACTCCGTGTTAGAGCATTTTCAAAATACAGGCCCAAAACATACTGAAAATCGATCATTTATGTGCCCATAAGTCGATATGTGCATGCATCTTCTGTACCCGTTTATATCTCAAATTCAGGCTCCAAACACCCGAAAATTCGACATTATGGGGTCGCACAAGCGATCTGTACATGCCTACTCAGATACAGGCCCAAAACACGCTGAAAATCGAAATTTTAGGTGCCCAAAGTCAATATGTGTATGCATCTTCTGCACCCGTTTATATCCCAAATTCAACCTCAAAACACCCGAAAAATCGATATTTTTGGGTCCCAGAAGCTAACTGTACATGCCTACTCAGCGCTAGATTATTTTCAAACTATAGGCCCAAAACATGCTAAAAATCGATATTTTAGGGGCCCAAAGTCGATATATCAAATTCAGACCCAAAACACCCGTAAATTCGATATTTTGGGGCCCCAGAAGCGATCTGTACTCAGTGGTAGAGTATTTTTAAAAATACAGGCCCAAAACATACTGAAAATCGATCTTTTAGGGGCCCAAAAGTCGATATGTGCATACATCTTCAGTACCCGTTTATATCTCAAATTCAGTCTCAAAACAACCGAAAAATCGATATTTTTGGGACCCAGAAGCGATCTGTACATGCCTACTCTGTGTTAGAGTATTTTCAAAATACAGGCCCACAAAATGCTGAAAATCGATATTTTAGGTGACCAAAGTCAATATGTGCATGCATCTTCTGTACCAGTTTATATCTCAAATTCAGGCTCCAAACACCCGAAAATTCGATATTTTGGGGTCCCAGAAGCAATCTGTACATGAATAATCATTGCTAGAATGTTTTCAAAATATAGTTCCAAAACATGCTAAAAATCGATATTTAAAGTGCACAAAGTCGATATCTCAAATTCAGGCTCCAAACACCCGAAAATTCGATATTTTGGGGTCCCAGAAGCGATCTGTACATGCCTACTCCTGGTTAGAATGTTTTCAAGATAGAGACCCAAAACATGCTCAAAATCGATATTTTAGGTGCCCAAAAGTCGATATGTGCATGATCGTCAGTACCCGTTTATATCTCAAATTCAGGCTCCAAACACCCGAAAATTCGATTTTTTGGGGTTCCAGAAGCGATCTGTACATGCCTAATCAGTGCTAAAATGTTTTCAAAACATAGGCTGAAAACATGGCAAAAATCGATATTTTAAGTTTCCAAAGTCGATTTGTGCATGTACCTTCTGTACCCGTTTATATCTCAAATTCAAGCTGAAAACACCCAAAAATTCGGTATTTTTGGGTCCTAGAAGCGATATGTACATGCCTAATACTAATTAGAATGTTTTCAAGATACAGGCGCAAAACATGCTCAAAATCGATATTTTGGGTGCCCAAAAGTCGATATGTGCATGCATCTTCTGTACCCGTTTATATCTCAAATTTAGGCTCCAAAAACCTGAAAATTCGATATTTTGGGGTTCCAGAAGCGATCTGTACATGCATACTCCGTGTTAGAGCATTTTCAAAATACAGGCCCAAAACATACTGAAAATCGATCATTTATGTGCCCAAAAGTCGATATGTGCATGCATCTTTTGTACCCGTTTATATCTCAAATTCAGGCTCCAAACACACTAAAATTCGATATTTTGGGATCCTTAATTAAAGCAATCTGTACATGCCTACTCAGATACAGGCCCAAAACACGCTGAAAATCGAAATTTTAGGTGCCCAAAGTCAATATGTGTATGCATCTTCTGCACCCGTTTATATCCCAAAATCAACCTCAAAACACCCGAAAAATCTGTATTTTTGGGTCTTAGAAGCGATCTGTACATGCCTACTCCTAGTTAGAATGTTTTCAAAATACAGGCCCAAAACATGCTGAAAATCGATATTATAGGTGCCCAAAGTCAATATGTGTATGAATCTTCTGCACCCGTTTATATCCCAAATTCAACTTAAAACACCCGAAAATTTCTATATTTTTGGGTCCCAGAAGCGATTTGTACATGCCTACTCAGCGCTAGATTATTTTCAAACTATAGGCCCAAAACATGCTAAAAATAGATATTTAAAGTGCACAAAGTCGATATATCAAATTCAGGCTCCAAACTCCCGAAAATTCTATATTTTGGGGTCCCAGAAGTGATCTGTACATGCCTACTCCTGGTTAGAATGTTGTCAAGATACAGACCCAAAACATGCTCAAAATCGATATCTTAGGTGCCCAAAAGTCGATATGTGCATGGATCATCAGTACCCGTTTATATCTCAAATTCAGGCTCGAAACACCCGAAAATTTGATATTTTGGGGTCCTAGAAACGATCTGTACTCAGTGCTAGAATATTTTCAAAATATAGGCCCAAAACATGCTAAAATCGATATTTTAGGTGCCCAAAGTCGATATCTCAAATTCAGGCCCAAAACACCCGAAAATTCGATATTTTGGGGTTCCAGAAGCGATCTGTACATGCCTACTCCGTGTTAGAGCATCTTCAAAATACAGGCCCAAAACATACTGAAAATCGATCATTTATGTGCCCAAAAGTCGATATGTGCATGCATCTTTTGTACCCGTTTATATCTCAAATTCAGGCTCCAAACACCCTAAAATTCGATATTTTGGGGTCCTTAGTTAAAGCAATCTGTACATGCCTACTCAGATACAGGCCCAAAACATGCTGAAAATAGATATTTTAGGTGCCCAGAGTCAATATGTGTATTCATCCTCTGCACCCGTTTGTATCCCAAGTTCAACCTCAAAACAGACGAAAATTCGATATTTTGGGGTCCCAGAAGAGATCTGTACATGTATACTCTGAGTTAGAGTATTTTCAAAATACAGGCCCAAAACATGTTAAAAATTTATCTTTTAGGTGCCCAAAAGTCGATATGTGCATGCATCTTCTGTACCCGTTTATATCTCAAATTCAGGCTCCAAACACCCGAAAATTCGATATTTTTGGGTCCCAGAAGCGATCTGTACATGCCTACTCAGTGCTAAAATGTTTTCAAAACATAGGCTGAAAACATGGCAAAAATCGATATTTTAAGTTTCCAAAGTCGATATGTGCATGTACCTTCTGTACCCGTTTATATCTCAAATTCAAGCTGAAAACACCCAAAAATTCGGTATTTTTGGGTCCTAGAAGCGATCTGTACATGCCTACTCCTGGTTAGAATGTTTTCAAGATAAAGACCCAAAATATGCTCAAAATCGAAATTTTAGGTGCCCAAAAGTCGATATGTGCATGCATAATCAGTACCCGTTTATATCTCAAATTCAGGCTCAAAACACCCGAAAATTCGATATTTTGGAGTCCCAGAAGCGATCTGTACATGCCTACTCCGTGTTAGAGTATTTTCAAAACATGCAGAAAATAAATATTTTAGGTGCCCAAAGTCAATATGTGCATGCATCTTCTGTACCCGTTTATATCACAAATTCAGGCTCAATACACCCGAAAATTTGATATTTTGATGTCCCAGAAGCGATCTGTACATGCCTACTCAGTGCTAGAATATTTTCAAAATATAGTCCCAAAACATTCTAAAAATCGATATTTTAGGTGCCCAACGTCGATGTCTCAAAATCAGGCCCAAAACACCCGAAAATTCGATATTTTGTGGTCCCAGAAGCGATTTAAGCATACCTACTCCGTGTTAGAGTATTTTTAAAATACAAGCCCAAAACATACTGAAAATCGATCTTTTAGGTGCCCAAAAGTCGATATGTGCATGCATCTTCTGTACCCGTTTATATCTCAAATTTAGGCTCCAAAAACCTGAAAATTCGATATTTTAGGGTCCCAGAAGCGATCTGTTCATGCATACACCGTGTTAGAGTATTTTCAATATACAGGCCCAAAACTGGCTGAAATTCGATATTTTAGGTGCCCAAAGTCAATATGTGCATGCATCTTCTGTACCCGTTTATATCTCAAATTCAGGCTCCAAACACCCTAAAATTCGATATTTTGGGGTTCTTAATTAAAGAAATCTGAACATGCCTACTCAGATACAGGCCCAAAACACGCTGAAAATCGAAATTTTAGGTGCCCAAAGTCAATAAGTGTATGCATCTTCTGCACCCGTTTATATCCCAAATTCAACCTCAAAAACACCTGAAAAATCGGTATTTTTAGGTCCTAGAAGCGATTTGTACATGCCTACTCAGCGCTAGATTATTTTCAAACTATAGGCCCAAAACATGCTAAAAATCGATATTTAAAGTGCACAAAGTCAATATGTGTATGAATCTTCTGCACCCGTTTATATCCCAAATTCAGGCTCCAAACACCCGAAAATTCGATATTTTGGGGTCCCAGAAGTGATCTGTACATGCCTACTCCTGGTTAGAATGTTTTCAAGATACAGACCCAAAACATGCTCAAAATCGATATCTTAGGTGCCCAAAAGTCGATATGTGCATGGATCATCAGTACCCGTTTATATCTCAAATTCAGGCTCAAAACACTCGAAAATTCGATATTTTGGGGTCACAGAAGCGATCTGTACATGCCTACTCCGTGTTAGAGTATTTTTAAAATACAGGCAGAAAACATGCTGAAAATAAATATTTTAGGTGCCCAAAGTCAATATGTGCATGCATCTTCTGTACCCGTTTATATCTCAAATTCAGGCTCGAAACACCCGAAAATTCGATATTTTGGGGTCCTAGAAACGATCTGTACTCAGTGCTAGAATGTTTTCAAAATATAGTTCCAAAACATGCTAAAAATCGATATTTTAATTGCACAAAGTCGATATCTCAAATTCAGGCCCAAAACATTTGAAAATTCGATATTTTGGGGTCCCAGAAGCGATCTGTACATGGCTACTCCGTGGTAGAGTATTTTTAAAATAGAGGCCCAAAACATACTGAAAATCGATCTTTTAGGTGCCCAAAAGTAGATATGTGCATGCATCTTCAGTACCCGTATATATCTCAAATTCAGGCTCAAAACACCCGAAAATTCGATATTTTGGGGTCCCAGAAGCGATCTGTACATGCCTACTCCGTGTTAGAGTATTTTCAAAATACTGGCCCAAAACATGCTGAAAATCGATATTTTAGGTGCCCAAAGTCAATATGTGCATGCATCTTCTGTACCCGTTTATATCTCAAATTCAGCCTCAAAACACCCGAAAATTCGTTTTTTTTTGGGTCCTAGAAGCGATCTGTACGTGCCTACTCAGTGCTAGAATGTTTTCAAAATATAGGCTCAAAACATTCTAAAAATCGATATTATAAGTGTCCAAAGTCGATATGTGCATGTACATTTTGTACCCGTTTAAATCTCAAATTCAACCTCAAAACACCCGAAAATTCGGTATTTTTGGGTCCTAGAAGCTATATGTACATGCCTAATACTAATTAGAATGTTTTCAAGATACAGGCGCAAAACATGCTCAAAATCGATATTTTGGGTGCCCAAAAGTCGATATGTGCATACATCTTCAGTACCCGTTTATATCTCATATTCAGTCTCAAAACAACCGAAAATTCGATATTTTTGGGTCCCAGAAGCGATCTGTACATGCCTACTCTGTGTTAGAGTATTTTCAAAATACAGGCCCAAAACATGCTGAAAATCGATATTTTAGGTGCCCAAAGTCAATATGTGCATGCATCTTCTGTACCCGTATATATCTCAAATTCAGGCTCCAAACACCTGAAAATTCGACATTATGGGGTCCCACAAGCAATCTGTACATGCCTACACAGATACAGGCCCAAAACACGCTGAAAATCGATATTTTAGGTGCCCAAAGTCAATATGTGTATGCATCTTCTGCACCCGTTTATATCCCAAATTCAACCTCCAAACACCCGAAAATTCGATATTTTTGGGTCCCAGAAGCTCTCTGTACATGCCTACTCAGTGCTAGAATGTTTTCAAAATATAGGCTCAAAACATGCTAAAACTCGATATTTTAATTTTCCAAAGTCGAAATGTGCATGCATTTTATGTACCCGTTTATATCTCAAATTCAGGCTCAAAACACCCGAAAATTCGATATTTTTGGGTCCTGGAAGCGATCTGTACATACCTACTCCTAGTTAGAATGTTTTTACGATACAGACCCAAAACATGCTCAAAATCGGTATTTTTGGTGCCCGAAAGTCGATATGTGCATGCATCTTCTGTACCCGTTTATATCTCAAATTCACGCTACAAACTGCCAAAAATTCGATATTTTGTAGTCCTACAAGCGATCTGTACATGCCTACTCCTAGTTGGAATGTTTTCAAGATACAGACCCAAAACATGCTCAAAATCGATATTTTAGGTGCCCAAAAGTCGATATGTTCATGCATCTTCAGTACCCGTTTATATTCCAAATTCAGGGTTAAAACTCCCGAAAATTCGATATTTTGGGGTCCCAGAAGTAATCTGCACATGCCTACTCCGTGTTAGAGTATTTCAAAATAAAGGCCCAAAACATGCTAAAAATCGATATTTTAGGTGCCCAAAGTCAATATGTGTATGTATCTTCTGCACCCGTTTATATCACAAATTCAACCTCAGAACACCCGAAAATTCGATATTTTTGGGTCCCAGAAGCGATCTGTACATGCCTACTCAGTGCTATAATATTTTCAAAATATAATCCCAAAACATGCTAAAAATCGATATTCTTGGTGCCCAAAGTCGATATCTCAAATTCAGGCCCAAAACACCCGAAATATCGATATTTTGGGGGTCTCAGAAGCGATCTGTACATGAATATTCAGATACAGGCCCAAAGCATGCTGAAAATCGATATATTAGGTGCCCAAAGTCAATATGTGTATGCCTTTTCTTCAACCGTTTATATCACAAATTCAACCTCAGAACACCTGAAAATTCGATATTTTTGGGTCCCAGAAGCGATCTGTACATGCCTACTCCTAGTTAGAATGTTTTCAAGATACAGACCAATACATGCTCAAAATCGATATCTTAGGTGCCCAAAAGTCGATATGTGCATGCATCTTCAGTACCCGTTTTTATCTCAAATTCAGGGTTAAAACACCCGAAAATTCGATATTTTGGGGTCCCAGAAGTAATCTGTACATGCCTACTCCGTGTTAGAGTATTTTCAAAATACAGGCCCAAAACATGCTGAAAATCGATATTTTAGGTGCCCAAAGTAAATATGTGCATGCATCTTCTCTACCCGTTTATTTCTCAAATATAACTTCAAAACACGCGAAAATTCGATATTTTGGGGTCCCAGAAGCGATCTGTACGGCACTCAGTGCTAGAATTTTTTCAAAATATAGGCTCAAAACATGCTAAAAATCGATATTTAAAGTGTCCAAAGTCGATATGTGCATGCATCTTCTGTACTTGTATATTTCTCAAATTCAGGCTCAAAGCGCCCGAAAATTCGGTATTTTGGGGGTCCTACAAGCAATCTGTACATTCCTACTCCTAGTTCGAATGTTTTCAAGATACAAACCCAAAACTTGCTCAAAAACGATATTTTAGGTGTCCAAAAGTCGATATGTGCATTCATCTTCAGTACCCTTTTATATCTGAAATTCAGGCTCAAAACACCCGAAAATTCGATATTTTGGGGTCCCAGAAGTAATCTGCACATGCCTACTCCGTGTTAGAGTATTTCAAAATACAGGCCCAAAACATGCTAAAAATCGATATTTTAGGTGCCTAAAGTCAATATGTGTATGTATCTTCTGCACCCGTTTATATCACAAATTCAACCTCAGAACACCCGAAAATTCGATATTTTTGGGTCCCAGAAGCGATCTGTACATGCCTACTCAGTGCTAGAATGTTTTCAAAATATATTCTCAAAACATGCTAAAAAACGATATTTTAAGTGTCCAAAGTCGATATGTGCATGCATCTTCTGTACCCGTTTATATCTCAAATTCGGGATCAAAACACCCGAAAATTCGGTATTTTTGGTTCCCAGAAGAGATCTGTAGATGCCTACTCCTAGTTAGAATGTTTTCAAGATACAGACATAAAACATGCTCAAAATCGATATTTTAGGTGCCCAAAAGTCGATATGTGCATACATCTACAGTACCCGTTTATATCTCAAATTAAGGGTTAAAACACCCGATAATTCGATATTTTGGGGTCCCAGAAGTGATCTGTACATGCCTACTCCGTGTTAGAGTATTTTCAAAATACAGGCCCAAAACATGCTGAAAATCGATATTTTAGGTGCCCAAAGTCAATATGTGCATGCCTCTTCTCTACCCGTTTATATCTCAAATTCAACCTCAAAACACAAGAAAATTTGGTATTTTTGGGTCCTAGAAGGGATCTGTACATGCCTACTCCTAGTTCGAATGTTTTCAAGATACAAACCCAAAACTTGCTCAAAATCGATATTTTAGGTGTCCAAAAGTTGATATGAGCATGCATCTTCAGTACCCGTTTTTATCTCAAATTCAGGGTTAAAACACCCGAAAATTCGATATTTTGGGGTCCCAGAAGCGATCTGTACATGCCTACTCAGTGCTAGAATTTTTTCAAAATATAGGCTCAAAACATGCTAAAAATCGATATTTTAAGTGTCCAAAGTCGATATGTGCATGCATCTTCTGTACCTGTATATTTCTCAAATTCAGGCTCAAAACACCCGAAAATTCGGTATTTTTGCGGTCCTACAAGCAATCTGTAGATGCCTACTCCTAGTTAGAATGTTTTCAAGATACAGACATAAAACATGCTCAAAATCGATATTTTAGGTGCCCAAAAGTCGATATGTGCATACATCTACAGTACCCGTTTATATCTCAAATTCAGGGTTAAAACACCCGATAATTCGACATTTTGGGGTCCCAGAAGTGATCTGTACATGCCTACTCCGTGTTAGAGTATTTTCAAAATACAGGCCCAAAACATGCTGAAAATCGATATTTTAGGTGCCCAAAGTCAATATGTGCATGCCTCTTCTCTACCCGTTTATATCTCAAATTCAACCTCAAAACACAAAAAAATTCGGTATTTTTGGGTCCTAGAAGGGATCTGTACATGCCTACTCCTAGTTCGAATGTTTTCAAGATACAAACCCAAAACTTGCTCAAAATCGATATTTTAGGTGTCCAAAAGTTGATAGGTGCATGCATCTTCAGTACCCGTTTTTATCTCAAATTCAGGGTTAAAACACCCGAAAATTCGATATTTTGGGGTCCCAGAAGCGATCTGTACATGCCTACTCAGTGCTAGAATTTTTTCAAAATATAGGCTCAAAACATGCTAAAAATCGATATTTTAAGTGTCCAAAGTCGATATGTGCATGCATCTTCTGTACCTGTATATTTCTCAAATTCAGGCTCAAAACACCCGAAAATTCGGTATTTTTGCGGTCCTACAAGCAATCTGTACATGCCTGCTCCTAGTTCGAATGTTTTCAAGATACAAACCCAAAACTTGCTTAAAATCGATATTTTAGGTGTCAAAAAGTCGATATGTGCATTCATCTTCAGTACCCGTTTATATCTCAAATTCAGGCTCAAAACACCCGAAAATTCAATATTTTGGGGTCCCAGAAGTAATCTGCACATGCCTACTCCGTGTTAGAGTATTTCAAAATACAGGCCCAATACATGCTAAAAATCGATATTTTAGGTGCCCAAAGTCAATATGTGTATGTATCTTCTGCACCCGTTTATATCACAAATTCAACCTCAGAACACCCGAAAATTCGATATTTTTGGGTCCCAGAAGCGATCTGTACATGCCTACTCAGTGCTAGAATATTTTCAAAATATAATCCCAAAACATGCTAAAAATCGATATTTTTGGTGCCCAAAGTCGATATCTCAAATTCAGTCCCAAAATACCCGAAATATCGATATTTTGGGGTCTCAGAAGCGATCTGTACATGAATATTAAGATACAGGCCCAAAGCATGCTGAAAATCGATATATTAGGTGCCCAAAGTCAATATGTGTATGCATCTACTGCAACCGTTTATATCACAAATTCAACCTCAGAACACCTGAAAATTCGATATTTTTTGGTCCCAGAAGCGATCTGTACATGCCTACTCAGTGCTAGAATGTTTTTAAAATATAGGCTCAAAACATGCTAAAAATCGATATTTAAAGTGTCCAAAGTCGATATGTGCATGCATCTTCTGTACCCGTTTATATCTCAAATTCAGGGTTAAAACACCCGAAAAATCGATATTTTGGGGTTCCTGAAGCGATCTGTACATGCCTACTCAGTGCTAGAATGTTTTCATAATATAGGCTCAAAACATGCTAAAAATCGATATTTTAAGTGTCCAAAGTCGATATGTGCATGCATCTTCTGTACCCGTTTATATCTCAAATTCGGGATCAAAATACCCGAAAATTCGGTATTTTTGGTTCCCAGAAGAGATCTGTAGATGCCTACTCCTAGTTAGAATGTTTTCAAGATACAGACATAAAACATGCTCAAAATCGATATTTTAGATGCCCAAAAGTCGATATGTGCATACATCTACAGTACCCGTTTATATCTCAAATTCAGTGTTAAAACACCCGATAATTCGATATTTTGGGGTCCCCGAAGTGATCTGTACATGCCTACTCCGTGTTAGAGTATTTTCAAAATACAGGCACAAAACATGCTGAAAATCGATATTTTAGGTGCCCAAAGTCAATATGTGCATGCCTCTTCTCTACCCGTTTATATCTCAAATTCATCCTCAAAACACAAGAAAATTCGGTATTTTTGGGTCCTAGAAGCGATCTGTACATGCCTACTCCTAGTTCGAATGTTTTCAAGATACAAACCCAAAACTTGCTCAAAATCGATATTTTAGGTGTCCAAAAGTCAATATGTGCATGCATCTTCAGTACCCGTTTTTATCTCAAATTCAGGGTTAAAACACCCGAAAATTCGATATTTTGGGGCCCCAGAAGCGATCTGTACATGCCTACTCAGTGCTAGAATTTTTTCAAAATTTAGGCTCAAAACATGCTAAAAATCGATATTTTAAGTGTCCAAAGTCGATATGTGCATGCATCTTCTGTACCTGTATATTTCTCAAATTCAGGCTCAAAACACCCGAAAATTCGGTATTTTTGCGGTCCTACAAGCAATCTGTACATGCCTACTCCTAGTTCGAATGTTTTCAAGATACAAACCCAAAACTTGCTTAAAATCGATATTTTAGGTGTCAAAAAGTCGATATGTGCATTCATCTTCAGTACCCGTTTATATCTCAAATTCAACCTCAGAACACCCGAAAATTCGATATTTTTGGGTCCCAGAAGCGATCTGTACATGCCTACTCAGTGCTAGAATATTTTCAAAATATAATCCCAAAACATGCTAAAAATCGATATTTTTGGTGCCCAAAGTCGATATCTCAAATTCAATCCCAAAACACCCGAAATATCGATATTTTGGGGTCTCAGAAGCGATCTGTACATGAATATTCAGATACAGGCCCAAAGCATGCTGAAAATCGATATATTAGGTGCCCAAAGTCAATATGTGTATGCATCTACTGCAACCGTTTATATCACAAATTCAACCTCAGAATACCTGAAAATTCGATATTTTTTGGTCCCAGAAGCGATCTGTACATGCCTACTCAGTGCTAGAATGTTTTTAAAATATAGGCTCAAAACATGCTAAAAATCGATATTTTAAGTGTCCAAAGTCGATATGTGCATGCATCTTCTGTACCCGTTTATATCCCAAATTCAACCTCAAAAGACCCGAAAATTCGATATTTTTGGGTCCCAAAAGCGATCTGTACATGCCTACTCAGTGCTAGAATGTTTTTAAAATATAGGCTCAAAACATGCTAAAAATAGATATTTTAAGTGTCCAAAGTCGATATGTGCATGCATCTTCTGTACCCGTTTATATCCCAAATTCAACCTCAAAACACCCGAAAATTCGATATTTTTGGGTCCCAGAAGCGATCTGTACATGCCTACTCTGTGCTAGAATGTTATCAAAATATAGGCTCAAAACATGCTAAAAATCGATATTTTAAGTGTCTAAAGTCGATATGTGCATGAATCTTCTGTACCCGTTTATATCTCAAATTCGGGATCAAAACACCCGAAAATTCGGTATTTTTGGTTCCTAGAAAAGATTTGTAGATGTCTACTCCTAGTTAGAATGTTTTCAAGATACAGACACAAAACATGCTCAAAATCGATATTTTAGGTGCCCAAAAGTCGATATGTGCATGCATCTACAGTACCCGTTTATATCTCAAATTCAGGGTTAAAACACCCGATAATCCGATATTTTGGGGTCCCAGAAGCGATCTGTACATGCCTACTCCTAGTTAGAATGTTTTCAAGATACAGACCCAAAACATGCTCAAAATTGATATTTTAGGTGCCAAAAAGTCGATATGTTCATGCATCTTCAGTACCCGTTTATATCTCAAATTCTGGCTCAAAACACCCTAAAATTCGATATTTTGGGGTCCTTAAAGCAATCTGTACATGCCTACTCAGATACAGGCCCAAAACATGCTGAAAATCAATATTTTAGGTGCCCAGAGTCAATATGTGTATGCATCTTCTGCACCCGTTTAAATCCCAAGTTCAACCTCAAAACACCCGAAAATTAGATATTTTTGGGTCCCAGAAGCAATCTGTACATGCCTACTCAGTGCTAGAATGTTTTCAAAATATAGTCCCAAAACATGTTAAAAATCGATATTTCAAGTGCACAAAGTCGATACCTCAAATTCAGGCCCAAAACATTCGAAAATTCGATATTTTGGGGTCCCAGAAGCGATCTGTACATGGCTACTCCGTGGTAGAGTATTTTCAAAAGAGAGGCCCAAAACATACTGAAAATCGATCTTTTAGGTGCCCAAAAGTCGATATGTGCATGCATCTTCAGTACCCGTATATATCTCAAATTCAGGCTCAAAACACCCGAAAATTCGATATGTTGGGGTCCCAGAAGCGATCTGTACATGCCTACTCTGTGATAGAGTATTTTCAAAATACAGGCAGAAAACATGCTGAAAATTAATATTTTTGGTGCCCAAAGTCAATATGTGGATGCATCATCTGTACCCATTTATATCTCAAATTCAGGCTCGAAACACCCGAAAATTCGATATTTTGGGGTCCCAGAAACGATCTGTAGTCAGTGCTAGAATATTTTTAAAATATAGGCCCAAAACATGCTAAAATCGATATTTTAGGTGCCCCAAGTCGATACCTCAAATTCAGGCCCAAAACACCCGAAAATTCGATATTTTGGGGTCCCAGAAGCGATCTGTACATGCCTACTCCGGGTTAGAGTATTTTTAAAAATACAGGCCCAAAAGATACTGAAAATCGATCTTTTAGGTGCCCAAAAGTCATTATGTGCATTCATCTTCTGTACCCGTTTATATCTCAAATTCAGGCTCCAAACACCCGAAAATTCGATATTTTTGGGTCCCAGAAGCAATCTGTACATGCCTACTCAGTGCTAGAATGTTTTCAAAATATAGTCCCAAAACATGTTAAAAATCGATATTTCAAGTGCACAAAGTCGATACCTCAAATTCAGGCCCAAAACATTCGAAAATTCGATATTTTGGGGTCCCAGAAGCGATCTGTACATGGCTACTCCGTGGTAGAGTATTTTCAAAAGAGAGGCCCAAAACATACTGAAAATCGATCTTTTAGGTGCCCAAAAGTCGATATGTGCATGCATCTTCAGTACCCGTATATATCTCAAATTCAGGCTCAAAACACCCGAAAATTCGATATGTTGGGGTCCCAGAAGCGATCTGTACATGCCTACTCTGTGATAGAGTATTTTCAAAATACAGGCAGAAAACATGCTGAAAATTAATATTTTTGGTGCCCAAAGTCAATATGTGGATGCATCATCTGTACCCATTTATATCTCAAATTCAGGCTCGAAACACCCGAAAATTCGATATTTTGGGGTCCCAGAAACGATCTGTAGTCAGTGCTAGAATATTTTTAAAATATAGGCCCAAAACATGCTAAAATCGATATTTTAGGTGCCCCAAGTCGATACCTCAAATTCAGGCCCAAAACACCCGAAAATTCGATATTTTGGGGTCCCAGAAGCGATCTGTACATGCCTACTCCGGGTTAGAGTATTTTTAAAAATACAGGCCCAAAAGATACTGAAAATCGATCTTTTAGGTGCCCAAAAGTCATTATGTGCATTCATCTTCTGTACCCGTTTATATCTCAAATTCAGGCTCCAAACACCCGAAAATTCGATATTTTGGGGTCCCAGAAGCAATCTGTACATGCCTACTCATTGCTAGAATGTTTTCAAAATATAGTTCCAAAACATGCTAAAAATCGATATTTTAAGTGCACAAAGTCGATATCTCAAATTCAGGCCCAAAACATTCGAAAATTCGATATTTTGGGGTCCCAGAAGCAATCTGTACATGGCTACTCCGTGGTAGAGCATTTTCAAAATAGAGGCCCAAAACATACTGAAAATCGATCTTTTATGTGCCTAAAAGTCAATATGTGTATGCATCTTCTGCACCCGTTTAAATCCCAAGTTCAACCTCAAAACACCCAAAAATTCGATATTTTGGGGTCCCAGAAGCAATCTGTACATGCCTACTCAGTGCTAGAATGTTTTCAAAATATAGTTCCAAAACATGCTAAAAATCGATATTTTAAGTGCACAAAGTCGATATCTCAAATTCAGGCCCAAAACATTCGAAAATTCGATATTTTGGGGTCCCAGAAGCGATCTGTACATGGCTACTCCGTGGTAGAGTATTTTCAAAATAAAGGCCCAAAACATACTGAAAATCGATCTTTTAGGTGCCCAAAAGTCGATATGTGCATGCATCTTCAGTACCCGTATATATCTCAAATTCAGGCTCAAAACACCCGAAAATTCGATATTTTGGGGTCCCAGAAACGATCTGTACATGCCTACTCTGTGTTAGAGTATTTTCAAAATACAGGCAGAAAACATGCTGAAAATAAATGTTTTAGGTGCCCAAAGTCAATATGAGGATGCATCTTCTGTACCCGTTTATATCTCAAATTCAGGCTCGAAACACCCGAAAATTCGATATATTGGGGTTCCAGAAACGATCTGTACTCAGTGCTAGAATATTTTTAAAATATAGGCCCAAAACATGCTAATATCGATATTTTAGGTGCCCAAAGTCGATATCTCAAATTCAGGCGCAAAACACCCGAAAATTCGATATTTTGGGGTCCCAGAAGCGATCTGTACATGCAAACTCCGGGTTAGAGTATTTTTAAGAATACAGGCCCAAAACATACTGAAAATCGATCTTTTAGGTGCCCAAAAGACATTATGTGCATTCATCTTCTGTACCCGTTTATATCTCAAATTCAGGCTCCAAACACCCGAAAATTCGATATTTTGGGGTCCTTAAAGGAATCTGTACATGCCTACTCAGATACAAGCACAAAACATGCTGAAAATAGATATTTTAGGTGCCCAGAGTCAATATGTGCATGCATCTTCTGTACCCGTTTATATCTCAAATTCAGCCTCAAAACACCCGAAAAATCGATATTTTGATGTCCCAGAAGCGATCTGTACATGCCTACTCCGTGTTAGAGTATTTTCAAAATACAGGCCTAAAACATGTTAAAAATTGATCTTTTAGGTGCCCAAAAGTCGATATGTGCATTCATCATCAGTACCCGTTTATATTTCAAATTCAGGCCCAAAACATTCGAAAATTCGATATTTTGGGGTCCCAGAAGCGATCTGTACATGGCTACTCCGTGGTAGAGTATTTTCAAAATAGAGGCCCAAAACATGCAGAAAATCAATATTTTAGGTGCCCAAAGTCAATATGTGCATGCATCTTATGTACCCAGTTATATCACAAATTCAGGCTCAATACACCCGAAAATTCGATATTATGGGGTCTCAGAAGCGATCTGTACATGCCTACTCAGTGCTAGAATATTTTTAAAATATAGACCCAATACATGCTAAAAATCGATATTTTTGGTGCCCAAAGTCGATATCTCAAATTCAAGCCCAAAACACCAGAAAATTCGATATTTTGGGGTCCCAGAGGCGATCTGTACATGCCTACTCAGTGTTAGAATATTTTCAAAATATAGGCCCAAAACATACTAAAAATCGATCTTTTATGTGCCCAAAAGTCGATATGTGCATGCATCTTCTGTACCCGTTTATATCTCAAATTCAGGCTTCAAACACCCGAAAATTCGATATTTTTGGGTCCCAGAAGCGATCTGTACACGCCTACTCAGTGCTAGAATGTTTTCAAAACATTGGCTGAAAACATGCCAAAAATCGATATTTTAAGTTTCCAAAGTCGATATGTGCATGTACATTCTGTACCCGTTTATATCTCAAATTCAGGCGCAAAACACCCGAAAATTCGGTATTTTTGGGTCCTAGAAGCGATATGTACATGCCTACTCCTGGTTAGAATGTTTTCAAGATACAGACCCAAAACATGCTCAAAATCGATATTTTAGGTGCCCAAAAGTCGATATGTGCATGCATCATCAGTACCCGTTTATATCTCAAATTCAGGCTCAAAACACCCGAAAATTCGATATTTTGGGGTCCCAGAAGCGAACTGTACATGCCTACTCCGTGTTAGAGTATTTTCAAAATACAGGCCCAAAACATGCAGAAAATCAATATTTTAGGTGCCCAAAGTCAATATGTGGATGCATCTTCTGTACCCGGTTATATCACAAATTCAGGCTCAATACACCCGAAAATTCGATATTATGGGGTCTCAGAAGCGATCTGTACATGCCTACTCAGTGCTAGAATATTTTCAAAATATAGACCCAATACATGCTAAAAATCGATATTTTAGGTGCCCAAAGTCGATATCTCAAATTCAGGCCCAAAACACCAGAAAATCCGATATTTTGGGATCCCAGAGGCGATCTGTACATGCCTACTCAGTGTTAGAATATTTTCAAAATATAGGCCCAAAACATATTGAAAATCGATCTTTTATGTGCCCAAAAGTCGATATGTGCATGCATCTTCTGTACCCGTTTATATCTCAAATTCAGGCTCCAAACACCCGAAAATTCGATATTTTTGGGTCCCAGAAGCGATCTGTACATGCCTACTCAGTGCTAGAATATTTTCAAAATATAGTCCCAAAACATGCTAAAAATCGATATTTTAGGTGCCCAACGTCAATATCTCAAAATCAGGCCCAAAACACCCGAAAATTCGATATTTTGTGGTCCCAGAAGCGATTTGAGCATACCTACTCCGTGTTAGAGTATTTTTGTAAAATACAAACCCAAAACATACTGAAAATCGATCTTTTAGGTGCCCAAAAGTCGATATGTGCATGCATCTTAAGTACCCGTTTATATCTCAAATTCAGGCTCCAAAAACCCGAAAATTCGATATTTTAGGGTCCCAGAAGCGATCTGTTCATGTATACACATTGTGTAAGAGTATTTTCAATATACCGGCCCAAAACATGCTGAAAATCGATATTTTAGGTGCCCAAAGTCAATATGTGCATGCATCTTCTGTACCCGTTTTTATCACAAATTCAGGCTCAATACACCCGAAAATTTGATATTTTGAGGTCCCAGAAGCGATCTGTACATGCCTACTCAGTGCTAGAATATTTTCAAAAGATAGTCCAAAAACATGCTAAAAATCGATATTTTAGGTGTCCAAAGTCGATATCTCAAATTCATGCCCAAAACACCCGAAAATTCGATATTTTGCAGTTCCAGAAGCGATCTGTACATGCCTATCCCGTGTTAGAGCATTTTCAAAATACAGGCCCAAAACATACTGAAAATCGATCGTTTATGTGCCCAAAAGTCGATATGTGCATGCATTTTCTGTACCCGTTTATATCTCAAATTCAGGCTCCAAACACCCGAAAACTCGACATTATGGGGTCGCACAAGCGATCTGTACATGCCTACTCAGATACAAGCCCAAAACACGCTGAAAATCGAAATTTTAGGTGCCGAAAGTCAATATGCCGATGCATCTTCTGTACCCGTTTATATTTCAAATTCAGGCTCCAAACACCCGAAAATTCGATATTTTTTGGTCCCAGAAGCGATCTGTACATGCCTACTCAGTGCTAGAATGTTTTCAAAGCATTGGCTGAAAACATGCCAAAAATCGATATTTTAAGTATCCAAAGTCGATCTGTGCATGTACCTTCTGTACCCGTTTATATCTCAAATTCAGGCTCAAAACACTCGAAAATTCGATATTTTGGGGTCCCAGAAGCGATCTGTACATGCCTACTCCGTGTTAGAGTATTTTCAAAATACAGGCCCAAAACATGCAGAAAATCAATATTTTAGGTGCCCAAAGTCAATATGTCAATGCATCTTCTGTACCCGTTTATATCACAAATTCAGGCTCAATACACCTGAAAATTTGATATTTTGATGTCCCAGAAGCAATCTGTACATGCCTACTCAGTGCTAGAATATTTTCAAAATATAGTCCCAAAACATACTAAAAATCGATATTTTAGGTGCCCAACGTCGATATCTCAAAATCATGCCCAAAACACCCGAAAATTCGATATTTAGTGGTCCCAGAAGCGATTTGAGCATACCTACTCCGTGTTAGAGTATTTTTAAAATACAAGCCCAAAACATACTGAAAATCGATCTTTTGGGTGCCCAAAAGTCGATATGTGCATGCATCTTCTGTACCCGTTTATATCTCAAATTCAGGCTCCAATAACCCGAAAATTCGATATTTTATTGTCCCAGAAGCGATCTGTTCATGCATACACCGTGTTAGAGTATTTTCAAAGTACAGGCCCAAAACATGCTAAAAATCGATATTTTAGGTGCCCAAAGTCAATATGGGCATGCATCTTCTGTACTCGTTTATATCTCAAATTCAGCCTCAAAACACCCGAAAAATCGATATTTTGAGGTCCCAGAAGCGATCTGTACATGCCTACTCCGTGTTATAGTATTTTCAAAATATAGTCCCAAAACATGCAGAAAATCAATATTTTAGGTGCCCAAAGTCAATATGTGCATGCATCTTCTGTACCCTTTTATATCTCAAATTCAGGCTCAAAACACCCGAAAATTCGGTATTTTTGGGTCCTAGAAGCGATATGTACATGCCTACTCCTGGTTAGAATGTTTTCAAGATACAGAAACAAAACATGCTCAAAATCGATATTTTAGGTGCTCAAAAGTCGATATGTGCATGCATCATAAGTACCCGTTTATATCTCAAATTCTGGCTCAAAACACCCGAAAATTCGATAATTTAGGGTCCCAGAAGCGATCTGTACATGCCTACTCCGTGTTAGAGTATTTTAAAAAAACAGGCCCAAAACATGCAGAAAATCAATATTTTAAGTGCCCAAAGTCAATATGTGCATGCATCTTCTGTACGCGTTTATATAACAAATTCAGGCTCAATACACCCGAAAATTTGATATTTTGATGTCCCAAAAGCGATCTGTACATGCCTACTCAGTGCTAGAATATTTTCAAAATATAGTCCCAAAACATTCTAAAAATCGATATTTTAGGTGCCCAACGTCGATATCTCAAAATCAGGCCCAAAACACCCGAAAATTCGATATTTTGTGGTCCCAGAAGCGATTTGAGCGTACCTACTCCGTGTTAGAGTATTTTTAAAATACAAGCCCAAAACATACTGAAAATCGATCTTTTAGGTGCCCAAAAGTCGATATGTGCATTCATCTTCTTTACCCGTTTATATCTCAAATTCAGGCTCCAAAAACCCGAAAATTCGATATTTTAGGGTCCCAGAAGCGATCTGTTCATGCATACACCGTGTTAGAGTATTTTCAATATACAGGCCCAAAACATGCTGAAAATCGATATTTTAGGTGCCCAAAGTCAATATGTGCATGCTTCTTCTGTACCCGTTTTTATCACAAATTCAGGCTCAATACACCCGAAAATTTGATATTTTGAGGTCCCAGAAGCGATCTGTACATGCCTACTCAGTGCTAGAATATTTTAAAAATATAGTCCAAAAACATGCTATAAATCGATATTTTAGGTGCCCAAAGTCGATATCTCAAATTCAGGCCCAAAACACCCGCAGATTCGATATTTTGAGGTTCCAGAAGCGATCTGTACATGCCTACTCCGTGTTAGAGCATTTTCAAAATACAGGCCCAAAACATACTGAAAATCGATCTTTTAAGTGCCCAAAGTCAATATGTGCATGCATCTTCTGTACCCGTTTATATCTCAAAATCAGGCCCAAAACACCCGAAAATTCGATATTTTGTGGTCCCAGAAGCGATTTGAGCATACCTACTCCGTGTTAGAGTATTTTTAAAATACAAGCCCAAAACATACTGAAAATCAATCTTTTAGGTGCCCAAAAGTCGATATTTGCATGCATCTTCTGTTCCCGTTTATATCTCAAATTCAAGCTCCAAAAACCCGAAAATGCGATATTTTAGGGTCCCAGAAGCGATCTGTTCATGCATACACCGTGTTAAAGTATTTTCAATATACAGGCCCAAAACATACTAAAAAATCGATCTTTTAGGTGCCCAAAAGTCGATATGTGCATTCATCTTCTGTAAACGTTTATATCTCAAATTCAGGCTGCAAACACCCTAAAATTCGATATTTTGGGGTCCTTAAAGCAATCTGTACATGCCTACTCAGATACAGGCCCAAAACATGGTGAAAATAGATATTTTAGGTGCCCAGAGTCAATATGTGTATGCATCTTCTGCACCCGTTTATATCCCTAGTTCAACCTCAAAATACCCGAAAATTCGATATTTTGGGGTCCCAGAAGAAATCTGAACATGCTTATTCATTGCTAGAATGTTTTCAAACTATAATTCCAAAACAAGCTAAAAATCGATATTTTAAGTGCACTAAATCAATATCTCAAATTCAGGCCCAAAACATTCGAAAATTCGATATTTTGGAGTCCCAGAAGCGATCTGTACATGGCTACTCCGTGGTAGAGTATCTTAAAAATAGAGGCCTAATACATACTGAAAATCGATCTTTTAGGTGCCCAGAAGTCGATATGTGCATGCATCTTCAGTACCCGTATATATCTCAAATTCAGGCTCAAAAAACCCGAAAATTCGATATTTTGGGGTCCCAGAAGCGATCTGTACATGCCTACTCCGTGTTAGAGTATTTTCAAAATACAGGCCCAAAACATGTTGAAAATCGATATTTTAGGTGCCCAAAGTCAATATGTGCATGCATCTTCTGTTCCCGTTTTTATCTCAAATACAGCCTCAAAACACCCGAAAAATCGATATTTTGAGGTCCCAGAAGCGATCTGTACATGCCTACTCCGTGTTAGAGTATTTTCAAAACACAGTCCCAAAACATGTTAAAAATTGATCTTTTAGGTGCCCAAAAGTCGATATTTGCATGCATCTTCTGTACCCGTTTATATCTCAAATTTAGGCTCCAAACACCGAAAATTCGATATTTTTGGGTCCCAGAAGCGATCTGTACATGCCTACTCAGTGCTAGAATGTTTTCAAAACATAGGCTGAAAACATGCCAAAAATCGATATTTAAAGTTTCCAAAGTCGATATGTGCATGTACCTTCTGTACCCGTTTATATCTCAAATTCAGGCTCAAAACACCCAAAAATTCGGTATTTTTGTGTCCTAGAAGCGATCTGTACATGCCTACTCCTGGTTAGAATGTTTTCAAGATACAGACCCAAAACATGCTCAAAATCGATATTTTAGGTGCCCAAAAGTCGATATGTGCATGCATCTTCAGTTCCCGTTTAAATCTTAAATTCAGGGTTAAAACTCCCGAAAATTCGATATTTTTGGGTTCCAGAAGCGATCTGCACATGCCTACTCCGTGTTGGAGTATTTTCAAAATACAGTCCCAAAACATGCTAAAAATTGATATTTTAGGTGTCCAAAAGTCGATATGTGCATGCATCTTCAGTACCCGTTTATATCTCAAATTTGGGATCAAAACACCCGAAAATTCGTTTTTTTTGGGTCCTAGAAGCGATTTGTACATGCCTACTCCTGGTTAGAATGTTTTCAAGATACAGACCCAAAACATGCTCAAAATCGATATTTTAGGTGCCAAAAAGTCGATATGTTCATGAATATTCAGTACCCGTTTATATCTCAAATTCAGGCTCAAAACACCCGAAAATTCGATATTTTGAGGTCCCAGAAGCGATCTGTACATGCCTACTCAGTGCTAGAATATTTTCAAAATATAGTCCAAAAACATGCTAAAAATCGATATTTTTTGGTGCCCAAAGTCGATATCTCAAATTCAGGCCCGAAACACCCGTAAATTCAATATTTTGGGGTCCCAAAAGCTATCTGTACATGCCTACTCCGTGTTAGAGTATTTTCAAAATACAGGCCCAAAAAATACTGAAAATCGATATTTTAGGTTCCCTAAAGTCGATAAGTGCATGCATCTTCTGAGGCCGTTTATATCCCAAATTCAACCTCAAAACACCCGAAAATTCGATATTTTTGCGTCCCAGAAGCGATCTGTACATGCCTACTCTGTGCTAGAATGTTTTCAAAATATAGGCTCAAAACATGCTAAAAATCGATATTTTAAGTGACCAAAATCGATATGTGCATTCATTTTCTGTACCCTTTTATATCTCAAATTCAGGCTCAAAATACCCGAAAATTCGGTATGTTTGGGTCCTACAAGCGACCTGTACATGCCTACTCCTAGTTGAAATGTTTTTTTAAGATACAGACCCAAAACATGCTCAAAATCGATATTTTAGGTGCCAAAAAGTCGATATGTTTATGTATCTTCAGTACCTGTTTATATCTAAAATTCAAGCTACAAACACCCGAAAATTCGATATTTTGAGGTCCCAAAAGCGATCTGTACATGCCTATTCAGATACAGGCCCAAAACAAGCTTAAAATCGATATATTAGGTGCCCAAAGACAATATGTGTATGCATCATCTGCAACCGTTAATATCACAAATTAAACCTCAGAACACCCGAAAATTCTATATTTTTGGGTCCCAGAAGCGATCTGTACATGCCTACCCTGTGCTAGAATGTTTTCAAGATACAGACCTTAAACATGCTCAAAATCGATATTTTAGGTGCCCAAAAGTCGATATGTGCATGCATCTTCAGTACCTGTTTATATCTCAAATTTAGGGTTAAAAAACCCGAAAATTTCGATATTTTGAGGTTCCAGATGCGATCTGTACATGCCTACTCCGTGTTAGAGTATTTTCAACATACAGGCCCAAAACATGCTGAAAATCGATATCTTAGGTGCCCAAAGTCGATATCTCAAATTCAGGCCCAAAACACCCGAAAATTCGATATTTTGGGGTCCCAAAAGCGATCTGTACAGCCTACTCCGATTTAGAGTATTTTATAAATACAGGCCCAAAACATACTGAAAATCGATCTTTTAGGTGCCCACAAGTCGATATGTGCATGCATCTTCTGTACCCGTTTATATCTCAAATTGAGGCTCTAAACACCCATAATTTCGATATTTTTGGGTCCCAAAAGCGATCTGTACATGCCTACTCAGATACAGGCCCAAAAAATGCTGAAAATCGATATTTTAGTTTCCCAAAGTCAAAATGTGGATGCATTTTCTGTGCCCGTTTATATCTCAAATTCAACCTCAAAACACACAAAATTCGATATTTTGGGGTCCCAGATGCGATCTCTACATGCCTACTCAGTGCTAGAATATTTTCAAAATATAGGCCCAAAACATGCTAAAAATCGAACTTTTAGGTGCCCAAAAGTCGATATGTGTATGCATCTTCTGAGCCCGTTTATATCCCAAATTCAACCTCAAAACACCCGAAAATTCGATATTTTTGCGTCCCAGAAGCGATCTGTACATGCCTACTCTGTGCTAGAATGTTTTCAAAATATAGGCTCAAAACATGCTAAAAATCGATATTTTAAGTGTCCAAAATCGATATGTGCATGCATCTCCTGTACCCGTTTATATCTCAAATTCAGGCTCAAAATACCCGAAAATTCGATATTTTGAGGTCCCTGAAGCGATCTGTACATGCCTATTCAGATACAGGCCTAAAACATGCTGAAAATCAATATATTAGGTGCCCAAAGTCAATATGTGTATGCATCTTCGGCAACCGTAATATCACAAATTAAACCTCAAAATACCCGAAAATTCGATATTTTTGGGTCCCAGAAGCGATCTATACATACCTACTCCGTGTTAGATTATTTTCAACATACAGGCCCAAAACATGCTGAAAATCGATATTTTAGGGTGCCCAAAGTTAATATGTGCATGCATCTTCAGTACCCGTTTATATCTCAAATTCAACCTCAAAACACACGAAATTTCGATATTTTGGGGTTCCAAAAGCGATCTGTACATGCCTGCTCCGTGTTAGAGTATTTTCAATATACATGCCCAAAACATACTGAAAATCGATCTTTTAGGTGCCCAAATGTCGATATGTGGATGCATCTTCAGTACCAGTTTATATCTCAAATTCAGGCTCCAAACACCCGAAAATTCGATATTTTTGGGTTCCAGAAGCGATCTGTACATGCCTACTCAGTGCTAGAATGTTTTCATAATATAGGCTCAAAACTTGCTAAAAATCAATATTTTAATTGTCCAAAGTCGATATGTGCATGCATCTTCTATACCCGTTTATATCTCAAATCCGGGATCAAAACACCTGAAAATTCGGTATTTTTGGGTCCTAGAAGCGAAGTGTACATGCCTACTCCTAGTTAGAATGTTTTCAAGATACAGACCCAAAACATGCTCAAAATCGATATTTTAGGTGCCAAAAAGTCGATATGTTCATGCATCTTCAGTACCCGTTTATATCTCAAATTCAACCTCAAAACACATGAAAATTCGATATTTAGGGGTCCCAGAAGCGATCTGTACATGCCTACTCAGTTCTAGAATATTTTCAAAATATAGGCCCAAACCATGCTAAAAATCGATATTTTAGATGCCCAAAGTCGATATCTCAAATTCAGCCCCAAAACAATCGAAAATTCGATATTTTGGGGTCCCAGAAGCGATCTGTACATGCCTACTCCGTGATAGAGTATTTTCAAAATACAGGCCCAAAACATACTGAAAATCAATCTTTTAGGTGCCCAAAAGACGATATGTGAATGCATCTTCTGAGCCCGTTTATATCCCAAATTCAAACTCAAAACACCTGAAAATTCGATATTTTTGCGTCCCAGAAGTGATCTGTACATGCCTATTCTGTGCTAGAATGTTTTCAAAATATAGGCTCAAAACATGCTCAAAATCGATATTTTAGGTGCCCAAAAGTCGATATGTGCATGCATCTTCAGTTCCCGTTTAAATCTTAAATTCAGGGTTAAAACTCCCGAAAATTCGATATTTTTGGGTTCCAGAAGCGATCTGGACATGCCTACTCCGTGTTGGAGTATTTTCAAAATACAGTCCCAAAACATGCTAAAAATTGATATTTTAGGTGTCCAAAAGTCGATATGTGCATGCATCTTCAGTACCCGTTTATATCTCAAATTTGGGATCAAAACACCCGAAAATTCGTTTTTTTTGGGTCCTAGAAGCGATTTGTACATGCCTACTCCTGGTTAGAATGTTTTCAAGATACAGACCCAAAACATGCTCAAAATCGATATTTTAGGTGCCAAAAAGTCGATATGTTCATGAATATTCAGTACCCGTTTATATCTCAAATTCAGGCTCAAAACACCCGAAAATTCGATATTTTGAGGTCCCAGAAGCGATCTGTACATGCCTACTCAGTGCTAGAATATTTTCAAAATATAGTCCAAAAACATGCTAAAAATCGATATTTTTTGGTGCCCAAAGTCGATATCTCAAATTCAGGCCCGAAACACCCGTAAATTCAATATTTTGGGGTCCCAAAAGCTATCTGTACATGCCTACTCCGTGTTAGAGTATTTTCAAAATACAGGCCCAAAAAATACTGAAAATCGATATTTTAGGTTCCCTAAAGTCGATAAGTGCATGCATCTTCTGAGGCCGTTTATATCCCAAATTCAACCTCAAAACACCCGAAAATTCGATATTTCTGCGTCCCAGAAGCGATCTGTACATGCCTACTCTGTGCTAGAATGTTTTCAAAATATAGGCTCAAAACATGCTAAAAATCGATATTTTAAGTGACCAAAATCGATATGTGCATTCATTTTCTGTACCCTTTTATATCTCAAATTCAGGCTCAAAATACCCGAAAATTCGGTATGTTTGGGTCCTACAAGCGACCTGTACATGCCTACTCCTAGTTGAAATGTTTTTTTAAGATACAGACCCAAAACATGCTCAAAATCGATATTTTAGGTGCCAAAAAGTCGATATGTTTATGTATCTTCAGTACCTGTTTATATCTAAAATTCAAGCTACAAACACCCGAAAATTCGATATTTTGAGGTCCCAAAAGCGATCTGTACATGCCTATTCAGATACAGGCCCAAAACAAGCTTAAAATCGATATATTAGGTGCCCAAAGACAATATGTGTATGCATCATCTGCAACCGTTAATATCACAAATTAAACCTCAGAACACCCGAAAATTCTATATTTTTGGGTCCCAGAAGCGATCTGTACATGCCTACCCTGTGCTAGAATGTTTTCAAGATACAGACCTTAAACATGCTCAAAATCGATATTTTAGGTGCCCAAAAGTCGATATGTGCATGCATCTTCAGTACCTGTTTATATCTCAAATTTAGGGTTAAAAAACCCGAAAATTTCGATATTTTGAGGTTCCAGATGCGATCTGTACATGCCTACTCCGTGTTAGAGTATTTTCAACATACAGGCCCAAAACATGCTGAAAATCGATATCTTAGGTGCCCAAAGTCGATATCTCAAATTCAGGCCCAAAACACCCGAAAATTCGATATTTTGGGGTCCCAAAAGCGATCTGTACAGCCTACTCCGATTTAGAGTATTTTATAAATACAGGCCCAAAACATACTGAAAATCGATCTTTTAGGTGCCCACAAGTCGATATGTGCATGCATCTTCTGTACCCGTTTATATCTCAAATTGAGGCTCTAAACACCCATAATTTCGATATTTTTGGGTCCCAAAAGCGATCTGTACATGCCTACTCAGATACAGGCCCAAAAAATGCTGAAAATCGATATTTTAGTTTCCCAAAGTCAAAATGTGGATGCATTTTCTGTGCCCGTTTATATCTCAAATTCAACCTCAAAACACACAAAATTCGATATTTTGGGGTCCCAGATGCGATCTCTACATGCCTACTCAGTGCTAGAATATTTTCAAAATATAGGCCCAAAACATGCTAAAAATCGAACTTTTAGGTGCCCAAAAGTCGATATGTGTATGCATCTTCTGAGCCCGTTTATATCCCAAATTCAACCTCAAAACACCCGAAAATTCGATATTTTTGCGTCCCAGAAGCGATCTGTACATGCCTACTCTGTGCTAGAATGTTTTCAAAATATAGGCTCAAAACATGCTAAAAATCGATATTTTAAGTGTCCAAAATCGATATGTGCATGCATCTCCTGTACCCGTTTATATCTCAAATTCAGGCTCAAAATACCCGAAAATTCGATATTTTGAGGTCCCTGAAGCGATCTGTACATGCCTATTCAGATACAGGCCTAAAACATGCTGAAAATCAATATATTAGGTGCCCAAAGTCAATATGTGTATGCATCTTCGGCAACCGTAATATCACAAATTAAACCTCAAAATACCCGAAAATTCGATATTTTTGGGTCCCAGAAGCGATCTATACATACCTACTCCGTGTTAGATTATTTTCAACATACAGGCCCAAAACATGCTGAAAATCGATATTTTAGGGTGCCCAAAGTCAATATGTGGATGCATCTTCAGTACCCGTTTATATCTCAAATTCAACCTCAAAACACACGAAATTTCGATATTTTGGGGTTCCAAAAGCGATCTGTACATGCCTGCTCCGTGTTAGAGTATTTTCAATATACATGCCCAAAACATACTGAAAATCGATCTTTTAGGTGCCCAAATGTCGATATGTGGATGCATCTTCAGTACCAGTTTATATCTCAAATTCAGGCTCCAAACACCCGAAAATTCGATATTTTTGGGTTCCAGAAGCGATCTGTACATGCCTACTCAGTGCTAGAATGTTTTCATAATATAGGCTCAAAACTTGCTAAAAATCAATATTTTAATTGTCCAAAGTCGATATGTGCATGCATCTTCTATACCCGTTTATATCTCAAATCCGGGATCAAAACACCTGAAAATTCGGTATTTTTGGGTCCTAGAAGCGAAGTGTACATGCCTACTCCTAGTTAGAATGTTTTCAAGATACAGACCCAAAACATGCTCAAAATCGATATTTTAGGTGCCAAAAAGTCGATATGTTCATGCATCTTCAGTACCCGTTTATATCTCAAATTCAACCTCAAAACACATGAAAATTCGATATTTAGGGGTCCCAGAAGCGATCTGTACATGCCTACTCAGTTCTAGAATATTTTCAAAATATAGGCCCAAACCATGCTAAAAATCGATATTTTAGATGCCCAAAGTCGATATCTCAAATTCAGCCCCAAAACAATCGAAAATTCGATATTTTGGGGTCCCAGAAGCGATCTGTACATGCCTACTCCGTGATAGAGTATTTTCAAAATACAGGCCCAAAACATACTGAAAATCAATCTTTTAGGTGCCCAAAAGACGATATGTGAATGCATCTTCTGAGCCCGTTTATATCCCAAATTCAAACTCAAAACACCTGAAAATTCGATATTTTTGCGTCCCAGAAGTGATCTGTACATGCCTATTCTGTGCTAGAATGTTTTCAAAATATAGGCTCAAAACATGCTAAAAATCTATATTTTAAGTGTCCAAAATCGATATGTTCATGACTCTTAAGTACCCGTTTATATCTCTAATTCAGGCTCAAAACGCCCTAGAATTCGATATTTTGAGGTCCCAGAAGCGATCTGTACATGCCTGCTCAGTGCTAGAATATTTTCAAAATATAGTCCAAAAACATGCTAAAAATCGATATTTTAGGTGCCCAAAGACGATATCTCAAATTCAGGCCCAAAACACCCGAAAATTCAATATTTTGTGGTCCCAGAAGCTATCTGTAAATGCCTACTCATTGTTAGAGTATTTTCAAAATACAGGCCCAAAACATACTGAAAATCGATATTTTAGGTGCTCAAAAGTCGATATGTGCATGCATCTTCTGTACCCGTTTATATCTCAAATTCACGCTACAAACACCCGAAAATTCGATATTTTGAGGTCCCAGAAGCAAACTGTACATGCCTACTCAGTGCTAGAATGTTTTCAAAACATAGGCTCAAAACATGCTAAAAATCGATATTTTTGGTGTCCAAAGTCGATATGTGCATGCATCTTCTGTACCCGTTTATATCTCAAATTCGGGATTAAAACACCTGAAAATTCGGTATTTTTGGGTCCTAGAAGCGATCTGTACATGCCTACTCCTAGTTAGAATGTTTTCAAGATACAGACCCAAAACATGCTCAAAATCGATATTTTAGGTGCCTAAAAGTCATAATGTGCATGCATCTTCAGCACCTGTTTATATCTCAAATTCAGGGTTAAAAAACCCGAAAATGTCGATATTTTGGGTTTCCAGAAGCAATCTGTACATGCCTACTCCGTGTTAGAGTATTTTCAACATACATCCCCAAAACATGCTGAAAATCGATATTTTAGGTGCCCAAAGTCAATATGTGCATGCATCTTCTGTACCCGTTTATATCTCAAATTCAACCTCAAAACACACGAAAATTCGATATTTTGGGGTCCCAGAAGCGATCTGTACATGCCTACTCAGTGCTAGAATATTTTCAAAATATAGGCCTAAAACATGCTAAAAATCGATATCTTAGGTGCCCAAAGTCGATATCTCAAATTCAGGCCCAAAACACCCGAAAATTCAATATTTTGGGTTCCCAGAAGCTATCTGTAAATGTCTACTCCGTGTTAGAGTATTTTCGAAATACAGGCCGAAAACATACTGAAAATCGATATTTTAGGTGCCCAAAAGTCGATATGTGCATGCATCTTCTGTACCCGTTTATATCTCAAATTCATCTACAAACACCCGAAAATTCGATAAATTGGGGTCCCAGAAGCAATCTGTACATGCCTACTCAGTGCTAGAATGTTTTCAAAACATAGGCTCAAAACATGCTAAAAATCAATATTTTAGGTGTCCAAAGTCGATATGTGCATGCATCTTCTGTTCCCGTTTATATCTCAAATTAAGGCTAGAAACACCCGAAAATTCGATATTTTGAGGTCCAAGAAGCGATCTGTACATGCCTATTCAGAAACAGGCCCAAAACATGCTGAACATCGATATATTAGGTGCCCAAAGTAAATATGTGAATGCATCTTCTGCAACCGTTGATATCACAAATTAAACCTCAGAACACCCGAAAATTCAATATTTTTGGGTCCCAGAAGCGATCTGTACATACCTAATCCGTGCTAGAGTATTTTCAAGATACAGACCCAAGACATGCTCAAAATCGATATTTTAGGTGCCAAAAAGTCGATATGTTCATGCATCTTCAGTACCCGTTTATATCTCAAATTCAGGTTCAAAACACCCGAAAATTCGATATTTTAAGGTCCCAGAAGCGATCTGTACATGCCTACTCAGTGCTAGAATATTTTCAAAATATACTCCAAAAACATGCAAAAAATCGATATTTTTTGGTGCCCAAAGTCGATATCTCAAATTCATGCCCAAAACACCCGAAAATTCAATATTTTGGGGTCCCAGAAGCTATCTGTAAATGCCTACTCCGTGTTCGAGTATTTTCAACATACAGGTCCAAAAAATACTGAAAATCGATATTTTAGGTGCCCAAAAGTCGATAAGTGCATGAATCTTCTGTAACCGTTTATATCTCAAATTCAGGCTCAAAACACCCGAAAATTCGATATTTTGGGGTCCCAGAAGCGATCTGTACATGCCTACTCAGTGCTAGAATATTTTCAAAATATAGTCCAAAAACATGCTAAAAATCGATATTTTTTGGTGCCCAAAGTCGATATCTCAAATTCAGGCCCAAAACACCAGTAAATTCAATATTTTGGGGTCCCAAAAGCTATCTGTAAATGCCTACTCCGTGTTAGAGTATTTTCAAAATGCAGGCCCAAAAAATACTGAAAATCGATATTTTAGGTGCCCAAAAGTCGATAAGTGCATGCATCTTCTGAGCCCGTTTATATCTTAAATTCAACCTCAAAACACCCGAAAATTCGATATTTTTGCGTCCCACAAGCGATCTGTACATGCCTACTCTGTGCTAGAATGTTTTCAAAATATAGGCTTAAAACATGCTAAAAATCGATATTTTAAGTGACCAAAATCGATATGTGCATTCATTTTCTGTACCCTTTTATATCTCAAATTCAGGCTCAAAATACCCGAAAATTCGGTATTTTTGGGTCCTACAAGCGATCTCTACATGCCTACTCCTAGTTAGAATGTTTTTTTAAGATACAGACCCAAAAAATGCTCAAAATCGATATTTTAGGTGCCAAAAAGTCGATATGTTTATGTATCTTTAGTACCCGTTTATATCTCAAATTCAGGCTACAAACACCCGAAAATTCGATATTTTGAGGTCCCAAAAGCGATCTGTACATGCCTATTCAGATACAGGCTCAAAACATGCTTAAAATCGATATATTAGGTGCCCAAAGACAATATGTGTATGCATCATCTGCAACCGTTAATATCACAAATTAAACCTCAGAACACCCGAAAATTCTATATTTTTGGGTCCCAGAAGCGATCTGTACATGCCTACTCAGTGCTAAAATATTTTCAAAATATAGGCCCAAAACATGCTAAAAATCGATCTTTTAGGTGCCCAAAAGTCGATATGTTCATGCATCTTCAGTACCCGTTTATATCTCAAATTCAGGCTCAAAACACCCGAAAATTCGATAGTTTGAGGTCCAAGAAGCGATCTGTACATATCTACTCAGTGCTAGAATATTTTCAAAATATAGTCCAAAAACATGCTAAAAATCGATATTTTTTGGTGCCCGAAATCGATATCTCAAATTCATGCCCAAAACACCCGAAAATTCAATATTTTGGGGTCCCAGAAGCTATCTGTAAATGCCTACTCCGTGTTAGAGTATTTTCAAAATACAGGCCCAAAAAATACTGAAAATCGATATTTTAGGTGCCCAAAAGTCGATAAGTGCATGCATCTTCTGTACCCGTTTATATCTCAAATTCAACCTCAAAACACCTGAAAATTCGATATTTTGGGGTTCCAGAAGCGATCTGTACATGCCTACTCAGTGCTAGAATGTTTTCAAAACATAGGCGCAAAACATGCTAAAAATCGATATTTTAGGTGCCAAAAAGTCGATATGTTCATGCATCTTCAGTACCCGTTTATATCTCAAATTCAGGCTACAAACACCTGAAAATTCGATATTTTGAGGTCCCAGAAGCAATCTGTACATGCCCATTCAGATACAGGCCCAAAACATGCTGAAAATCAATATATTAGGTGCCCAAAGTCAATATGTGTATGCATCTTCGGCAACCGTAATATCACAAATTAAACCTCAAAACACCCGAAAATTCGATATTTTTGGGTCCCAGAAGCGATCTATACATACCTACTCCGTGTTAGATTATTTTCAACATACAGGCCCAAAACATGCTGAAAATCGATATTTTAGGTGCCCAAAGTCAATATGTGCATGCATCTTCTGTACCCGTTTATATCTCAAATTCAACCTCAAAACACATGAAAATTCGATATTTTGGGGTTCCAGAAGCGATCTGTACATGCCTACTCCGTGTTAGAATATTTTCAATATACAGGCCCAAAACATACTGAAAATCGATCTTTTAGGTGCCCAAATGTCGATATGTGGATGCATCTTCAGTACCAGTTTATATCTCAAATTCAGGCTCCAAACACCCGAAAATTCGATATTTTTGGGTTCCAGAAGCGATCTGTACATGCCTACTCAGTGCTAGAATGTTTTCATAATATAGGCTCAAAACTTGCTAAAAATCAATATTTTAAGTGTCCAAAGTCGATATGTGCATGCATCTTCTATACCCGTTTATATCTCAAATCTGGGATCAAAACACCTGATAATTCGGTATTTTTGGGTCCTAGAAGCGATCTGTACATGCCTACTCCTAGTTAGAATGTTTTCAAGATACAGACCCAAAACATGCTCAAAATCGATATTTTAGGTTCCCAAAAGTCATAATGTGCATGCATCTTCAGTACCTGTTTATATCTCAAATTCAGGGTTAAAATACCCGAAAATGTCGATATTTTGGGTTTCCAGAAGCAATCTGTACATGCCTACTCCGTGTTAGAGTATTTTCAACATACATCCCCAAAACATGCTGAAAATCGATATTTTAGTTGCCCAAAGTCAATATGTGCATGCATCTTCTGTACCAGTTTATATCTCAAATTCAACCTCAAAACACACGAAAATTCGATAATTTGGGGTCCCAGAAGCGATCTGTACATGCCTACTCAGTGCTAGAATATTTTCAAAATATAGGCCCAAAACATGCTAAAAATCGATATCTTAGGTGCCCAAAGTCGATATCTCAAATTCAGGCCCAAAACACCCGAAAATTCAATATTTTGGGGTCCTAGAAGCTATCTGTAAATGTCTACTCCGTGTTAGAGTATTTTCAAAATACAGGTTCAAAACATACTGAAAATCGATATTTTAGGTGCTCAAAAGTCGATATGTGCATGCATCTTCTGTACCCGTTTATATCTCAAATTCACGCTACAAACACCCGAAAATTCGATATTTTGGGGTCCCAGAAGCAAACTGTACATGCCTACTCAGTGCTAGAATGTTTTCAAAACATAGGCTCAAAACATGCTAAAAATCGATATTTTAGGTGTCCAAAGTCGATATGTGCATGCATCTTCTGTACCCGTTTATGTCTCAAATTCAACCTCAAAACACACGAAAATTCGATATTTTGGGGTCCCAGAAGCGATCTGTACATGCCTACTCAGTGCTAGAATATTTTCAAAATATAGGCCCAAAACATGCTAAAAATCGATATCTTAGGTGCCCAAAGTCGATATCTCAAATTCAGGCCCAAAACACCCGAAAATTCAATATTTTGGGTTCCCAGAAGCTATCTGTAAAGGCCTACTCCGTGTTAGAGTATTTTCAAAATACAGGCCGAAAACATGCTGAAAATCGATATTTTAGGTGCCCAAAATCGATATGTGCATGCATCTTCTGTTCCCGTTTATATCTCTAATTCAGGCTCAAAATACCCGAAAATTCGGTATTTTGGTGTCCCAGAAGCGATTTGTACATGCCTACTCCTAGTTAGAATGTTTTCAAGATACTGACCCAAAACATGCTCAAAATCGATATTTTAGGTGGCAAAAAGTCGATATGTTCATGACTCTTCAGTACCCGTTTATATCTCAAATTCAGGCTCAAAAACACCCGAAAATTCGATATTTTGAGGTCCCAGAAGCGATCTGTACATGCCTACTCAGTGCTAGAATATTTTCAAAATATAGTCCAAAAACATGCTAAAAATCGATATTTTAGGTGCCCAAAGTCGATATCTCAAATTCAGGCCCAAAACACCCGAAAATTCAATATTTTGGGGTCCCAGAAGCTATCTGTAAATGCCTACTCCGTGTTAGAGTATTTTCAAAATACAGGCCCAAAACATACTGAAAATCGATATTTTAGGTGCCCAAAAGTCGATATGTGCATGCATCTTCTGTACCCGTTTATATCTCAAATTCACGCTACAAACACCCGAAAATTCGATATTTTGGGGTCCCAGAAGCAATCTGTACATGCCTACTCAGTGCTAGAATGTTTTCAAAACATAGGCTCAAAACATGCTAAAAATCGATATTTTAGGTGTCCAAAGTCGATATGTGCATGCATCTTCTGTACCCGTTTATATCTCAAATTCGGGATTAAAACACCTGAAAATTCGGTATTTTTGGGTCCTAGAAGCGATCTGTACATGCCTACTCCTAGTTAGAATGTTTTCAAGATACAGACCCAAAACATGCTCAAAATCGATATATTAGGTGCCCAAAAGTCGATATGTGCATGCATCTTCAGTACCCGTTTATATCTCAAATTCAGGGTTAAAAAAACCGAAAATTTCGATATTTTGGGGTTCCAGAAGCGATCTGTACATGCCTACTCCGTGTTAGAGTATTTTCAACATACAGGCCGAAAACATGCTGAAAATCGATATTTTAGGTGCCCTAAGTCAATATGTGAATGCATCTTCTGTACCCGTTTATATCTCAAATTCAACCTCAAAACACATGAAAATTCGATATTTTGGGGTCCCAGAAGCGATCTGTACATGCCTACTCAGTTCTAGAATATTTTCAAAATATAGGCCCAAAACTTGCTAAAAATCGATATTTTAGATGCCCAAAGTCGATATCTCAAATTCAGGCTCAAAACAATCGAAAATTCGATATTTTGGGGTCCCAGAAGCGATCTGTACATGCCTACTCCGTGATAGAGTATTTTCAAAATACAGGCCCAAAACATACTGAAAATCAATCTTTTAGGAGCCCAAAAGTCGATATGTGAATGCATATTCTGAGCCCGTTTATATCCCAAATTCAAACTCAAAATACCTGAAAATTCGATATTTTTGCGTCCCAGAAGTGATCTGTACATGCCTATTCTGTGCTAGAATATTTTCAAAATATAGGCTCAAAATATGCTAAAAGTCGATATTTTAAGTGTCCAAAGTCGATATGTGCATGCATCTTCTGTACCCGTTTATATCTCAAATTCGGGATTAAAACACTTGAAAATTCGGTATTTTTGGGTCCTAGAAGCGATCTGTACATGCCTACTCCTAGTTAGAATGTTTTTAAGATACAGACCCAAAACATGCTCAAAATCGATATTTTAGGTTCCCAAAAGTCATAATGTGCATGCATCTTCAGTACCTGTTTATATCTCAAATTCAGGGTTAAAAAACCCGAAAATGTCGATATTTTGGGTTTCCAGAAGCAATCTGTACATGCCTACTCCGTGTTAGAGTATTTTCAACATACATCCCCAAAACATGCTGAAAATCGATATTTTAGTTGCCCAAAGTCAATATGTGCATGCATCTTCTGTACCAGTTTATATTTCAAATTCAACCTCAAAACACACGAAAATTCGATGTTTTGGGGTCCCAGAAGCGATCTGTACATGCCTACTCAGTGCTAGAATATTTTCAAAATATAGGCCCAAAACATGCTTAAAATCGATATCTTAGGTGCCCAAAGTCTATATCTCAAATTCAGGCCCAAAACACCCGAAAATTCAATATTTTGGGGTCCCAGAAGCTATCTGTAAATGCCTACTCCGTGTTAGAGTATTTTCAAAATACAGGTTCAAAACATACTGAAAATCGATATTTTAGGTGCTCAAAAGTCGATATGTGCATGCATCTTCTGTACCCGTTTATATCTCAAATTCACGCTACACACACCCGAAAATTCGATATTTTGGGGTCCCAGAAGCAAACTGTACATGCCTACTCAGTGCTAGAATGTTTTCAAAACATAGGCTCAAAACATGCTAAAAATCGATATTTTAGGTGTCCAAAGTCGATATGTGCATGCATCTTCTGTACCCGTTTATATCTCAAATTCAACCTCAAAACACACGAAAATTCGATATTTTGGGGTCCCAGAAGCGATCTGTACATGCCTACTCAGTGCTAGAATATTTTCAAAATATAGGCCCAAAACATGCTAAAAATCGATATCTCAGGTGCCCAAAGTCGATATCTCAAATTCAGGCCCAAAACACCAGAAAATTCAATATTTTGGGGTCCCAGAAGCTATCTGTAAATGCCTACTCCGTGTTAGAGTATATTCAAAATACATGCCCAAAACATACTGAAAATCGATATGTTAGGTGCCCAAAAGTCGATATGTGCATGCATCTTCTGTACCCGTTTATATCTCAAATTCACGCTACAAACACCCGAAAATTCGATATTTTGGGGTCCCAGAAGCAATCTGTACATGCCTACTCAGCGCTAGAATGTTTTCAAAACATAGGCTCAAAACATGCTAAAAATCGATATTTTAGGTGTCCAAAGTCGATATGTGCATGCATCTTCTGTACCCGTTTATATCTCAAATTCAGTTTCAAAACACCCGAAAATTCGGTATTTTTGGGTCCTACAAGCGATCAGTACATGCCTACTCCTAGTTAGAATATTTTCAAGATACAGACCCAAATCATGCTCAAAATCGATATTTTACGTGCCAAAAAGTCGATATGTTCATGCATCTTCAGTACCCGTTTATATCTCAAATTCAGGCTACAAACACCCGAAAATTCGATATTTTGAGGTCCAAGAAGCGATCTGTACATGCCTATTCAGATATAGGCCCAAAACATGCTGAACATCGATATATTAGGTGCCCAAAGTCAATATGTGTATGCATCTTCTGCAACCGTTAATATCACAAATTAAACCTCAGAACACCCGAAAATTCGATATTTTTTGGTCCCAGAAGCGATCTATACATACCTACTCCGTGTTAGAGTATTTTCAACATACATCCCCAAAACATGCTGAAAATCGATATTTTAGGTGCCCAAAGTCAACATGTGCATGCATCTTCTGTACTCGTTTATATCTCAAATTCAACCTCAAAACACACAAAAATTCGATATTTTGGGGTGCCAGAAACGATCTGTACATGCCTACTCAGTGCTAGAATGTTTTCATAATATAGGCACAAAACATGCTAAAAATCGATATTTTAAGTGTCCAAAGTCGATATGTGCATGCATCTTCTGTACCCGTTTATATCCCAAATTCAACCTAAAAACACACGAAAATTCGATATTTTGGGGTCCCAGAAGCGATCTGTACATGCCTACTCAGTGCTAGAATATTTTCAAAATATAGGCCCAAAACATGCTAAAAATCGATATTTTAGATGCCCAAAAGTCGATATGTGAATGCATCTTCTGAGCCCGTTTATATCCAAAATTCAAACTCAAAACACCTGAAAATTCGATATTTTTGCATCCCAGAAGCGATCTGTACATGCCTACTCTGTGCTAGAATGTGTTCAATATATAGGCTCAAAACATGCTAAAAATCGATATTTTAAGTGTCCAAAATCGATATGTGCATGCATCTTCTGTACCCGTTTATATCTCAAATTCAGGCTCAAAATACCCGAAAATTCGGTATTTTTTGGTCCTAGAAGCGATCTGTACATGCCTACTTCGTGTTAGAGTATTTTCAAAATACAGGCCTAAAACATGCTGAAAATCAATATTTTAGGTGCCCAAAGTCAATATGTGCATGCATCTTCTTTACCCGTTTATATCCCAAATTCGACCTCAAAACACCCGAAAATTCGATATTTTTGGGTCCCAGAAGCGATCTGTACATGCCTACACAGTGCTAGAATGTTTTCAAAAAAAAGGCTCAAAACATGCTAAAAATCGATATTTTAATTGTCCAAAGTCGATATGTGAATGGATCATCTGTACCTGTTTATATCTTAAATTCAGGCTTAAAATACCCGAAAATTCGGTATTTTGGTGTCCCAGAAGCGATCTGTACATGCCTACTCCTAGTTAGAATGTTTTCAAGATACTGACCCAAAACATGCTCAAAATCGATATTTTAGGTCCCAAAAAGTCGATATGTTCATGACTTTTCTGTACCCGTTTATATCTCAAATTCAGGCTCAAAACACCCGAAAATTCGATATTTTGAGGTCCCAGAAGCGATCTGTACATGCCTACTCAGTGCTAGAATATTTTCAAAATATAGTCCGAAAACATGCTAAAAATCGATATTTTAGGTGCCCAAAGTCGATATCTCAAATTCAGGCCCAAAACACCCGAAAATTCAATATTTTGGGGTCCCAGAAGCTATCTGTAAATGCCTACTCCGTGTTAGAGTATTTTCAAAATACAGGAACAAAACATACTGAAAATCGATATTTTAGGTGCCCAAAAGTCGATATGTGAATGCATCTTCTGTACCCGTTTATATCTCAAATTCACGCTACAAATACCCGAAAAATTCGATATTTTGGGGTCCCAGAAGCAATCTGTACATGCCTACTCAGTGCTAGAATGTTTTCAAAACATAGGCTCAAAACATGCTAAAAATCGATATTTTAGGTGTCCAAAGTCGATATGTTCATGCATCTTCTGTACCCGTTTATATCTCAAATTCGGGATTAAAACACCTGAAAATTCGGTATTTTTGGTCCTAGAAGCGATCTGTACATGCCTACTCCTAGTTTGAATGTTTTCAAGATACAGACCCAAAACATGCTCAAAATCGATATTTTAGGTGCCCAAAAGTCATAATGTGCATGCATCTTCAGTACCTGTTTATATCTCAAATTCAGGGTTAAAAAACCCGAAAATTTCGATATTTTGGGGTTCCAGAAGCGATCTGTACATGCCTACTCCGTGTTAGAGTATTTTCAACATACATCCCCAAAACATGTTGAAAATCGATATTTTAGGTGCCCAAAGTCAATATGTGCATGCATCTTCTGTACCCGTTTATATCTCAAATTCAACCTCAAAACACACGAAAATTCGATATTTTGGGGTCCCAGAAGCGATCTGTACATGCCTACTCAGTGCTAGAATATTTTCAAAATATAGGCCCAAAACATGCTAAAAATCGATATCTCAGGTGCCCAAAGTCGATATCTCAAATTCAGGCCCAAAACACCAGAAAATTCAATATTTTGGGGTCCCAGAAGCTATCTGTAAATGCCTACTCCGTGTTAGAGTATTTTCAAAATACAGGCCCAAAACATACTGAAAATCGATATGTTAGGTGCCCAAAAGTCGATATGTGCATGCATCTTCTGTACCCGTTTATATCTCAAATTCACGCTACAAACACCCGAAAATTCGATATTTTGGGGTCCCAGAAGCAATCTGTACATGCCTACTCAGCGCTAGAATGTTTTCAAAACATAGGCTCAAAACATGCTAAAAATCGATATTTTAGGTGTCCAAAGTCGATATGTGCATGCATCTTCTGTACCCGTTTATATCTCAAATTCAGGCTTAAAACACCCGAAAATTCGGTATTTTTGGGTCCTACAAGCGATCAGTACATGCCTACTCCTAGTTAGAATATTTTCAAGATACAGACCCAAATCATGCTCAAAATCGATATTTTACGTGCCAAAAAGTCGATATGTTCATGCATCTTCAGTACCCGTTTATATCTCAAATTCAGGCTACAAACACCCGAAAATTCGATATTTTGAGGTCCAAGAAGTGATCTGTACATGCCTATTCAGATACAGGCCCAAAACATGCTGAACATCGATATATTAGGTGCCCAAAGTCAATATGTGTATGCATCTTCTGCAACCGTTAATATCACAAATTAAACCTCAGAACACCCGAAAATTCGATATTTTTGGGTCCCAGAAGCGATCTATACATACCTACTCCGTGTTAGAGTATTTTCAACATACATCCCCAAAACATGCTGAAAATCGATATTTTAGGTGCCCAAAGTCAACATGTGCATGCATCTTCTGTACTCGTTTATATCTCAAATTCAACCTCAAAACACACAAAAATTCGATATTTTGGGGTGCCAGAAACGATCTGTACATGCCTACTCAGTGCTAGAATGTTTTCATAATATAGGCACAAAACATGCTAAAAATCGATATTTTAAGTGTCCAAAGTCGATATGTGCATGCATCTTCTGTACCCGTTTATATCCCAAATTCAACCTCAAAACACACGAAAATTCGATATTTTGGAGTCCCAGAAGCGATCTGTACATGCCTACTCCTAGTTAGAATGTTTTCAAGATACTGACCCAAAACATGCTCAAAATCGATATTTTAGGTCCCAAAAAGTCGATATGTTCATGACTTTTCTGTACCCGTTTATATATCAAATTCAGGCTCAAAACACCCGAAAATTCGATATTTTGAGGTCCCAGAAGCGATCTGTACATGCCTACTCAGTGCTAGAATATTTTCAAAATATAGTCCGAAAACATGCTAAAAATCGATATTTTAGGTGCCCAAAGTCGATATCTCAAATTCAGGCCCAAAACACCCGAAAATTCAATATTTTGGGGTCCTAGAAGCTATCTGTAAATGCCTACTCCGTGTTAGAGTATTTTCAAAATACAGGCCCAAAACATACTGAAAATCGATATTTTAGGTGCCCAAAAGTCGATATGTGAATGCATCTTCTGTACCCGTTTATATCTCAAATTCACGCTACAAATACCCGAAAAATTCGATATTTTGGGGTCCCAGAAGCAATCTGTACATGCCTACTCACTGCTAGAATGTTTTCAAAACATAGGCTCAAAACATGCTAAAAATCGAGATTTTAGGTGTCCAAAGTCGATATGTTCATGCATCTTCTGTACCCGTTTATATCTCAAATTCGGGATTAAAACACCTGAAAATTCGGTATTTTTGGTCCTAGAAGCGGTCTGTACATGCCTACTCCTAGTTTGAATGTTTTCAAGATACAGACCCAAAACATGCTCAAAATCGATATTTTAGGTGCCCAAAAGTCATAATGTGCATGCATCTTCAGTACCTGTTTATATCTCAAATTCAGGGTTAAAAAACCCGAAAATTTCGATATTTTTTGGTTCCAGAAGCGATCTGTACATGCCTACTCCGTGTTAGAGTATTTTCAACATACATCCCCAAAACATGTTGAAAATCGATATTTTAGGTGCCCAAAGTCAATATGTGCATGCATCTTCTGTACCCGTTTATATCTCAAATTCAACCTCAAAACACACGAAAATTCGATATTTTGGGGTCCCAGAAGCGATCTGTACATGCCTACTCAGTGCTAGAATATTTTCAAAATATAGGCCCAAAACATGCTAAAAATCGATATCTTAGGTGCCCAAAGTCGATATCTCAAATTCAGGCCCAAAACACCTGAAAATTCAATATTTTGGGGTCCCAGAAGCTATCTGTAAATGCCTACTCCGTGTTAGAGTATTTTTAAAATACAGGCCCAAAACATACTGAAAATCGATATTTTAGGTGCCCAAAAGTCGATATGTGCATGCATCTTGTGTACCCGTTTATATCTTAAATTCAACCTCAAAACACACAAAAATTCGATTTTTTGGGGTCCCAGAAGCAATCTGTACATGCCTACTCAGTGCTAGAATGTTTTCAAAATATAGGCTCAAAACATGCTAAAAATCGATATTTTAGGTGTCCAAAGTCGATATGTGCATGCATCTTCTGTACCCGTTTATATCTCAAATTCGGGATTAAAACACCTGAAAATTAGGTATTTTTGGGTCCTAGAAGCGATCTGTACATGCCTACTCCTAGTTAGAATGTTTTCAAGATACAGACCTAAAACATGCTCAAAATCGATATTTTAGGTGCCCAAAAGTCATAATGTGCATGCATCTTCAGTACCTGTTTATATCTCAAATTCAGGGTTAAAAAACCCGAAAATTTCGATATTTTGGGGTTACAGAAGCGATCTGTACATGCCTACTCCTAGTTAGAATGTTTTCAAGATACAGACCAAAATCATGCTCAAAATCGATATTTTACGTTCCAAAAAGTCGATATGTTCATGCATCTTCAGTACCCGTTTATATCTCAAATTCAGGCTACAAACACCCGAAAATTCGATATTTTGAGGTCCAAGAAGCGATCTGTACATGCCTATTCAGATACAGGCCCAAAACATGCTGAACATCGATATATTAGGTGCCCAAAGTCAATATGTGTATGCATCTTCTGCAACCGTTAATATCACAAATTCAACCTCAAAACACCCGAAAATTCGATATTTTTGGGTCCCAGAATCGATCTATACATACCTACTCCGTATTAGAATATTTTCAACATACAGGCCAAAAACATGCTGAAAATCGATATTTTAGGTGCCCAAAGTCAATATGTGCATGCATCTTCTGTACTCGTTTATATCTTAAATTCAACCTCAAAACACACAAAAATTCGATTTTTTGGGGTGCCAGAAGCGATCTGTACATACCTACTCAGTGCTAGAATGTTTTCATAATATTGGCTCAAAACTTGCTAAAAATCAATATTTTAAGTGTCCAAAGTCGATATGTGCATGCATCTTCTGTACCCGTTTATATCTCAAATTCGGGATTAAAACACCTGAAAATTCGGTATTTTTGGGTCCTAGAAGCGATCTGTACATGGCTTCTCCTAGTTAGAATGTTTTCAAGATACAGACCCAAAACATACTCAAAATCGATATTTTAGGTGCCCAAAAGTCGATATGTGCATGCATCCTCAGTACCTGTTTATATCTCAAATTCAGGCTCAAAACACCCGAAAACTCGATATTTTGGGGTCCCCGAAGCGATCTGTACATGCCTACTCAGTGCTAGAATATTTTCAAAATATAGTCCCAAAACATACTAAAAATCGATATTTTAGGTGCCCAAAGTCGATATTTCAAATTCAGACCCGCAACACCCGAAAATTCGATATTTTGGGATCCCAGAAGCTATCTGTAAATGCCTACTCAGTGCTAGAATGTTTTCAAAATATAGGCTCAAAACATGCTAAAAATAGATATTTTAAGTGTCCAAAGTCGATATGTGCATGCATCTTCAGTACCCGTTTATATCTCAAATTCAGGGTTATAACACCCGAAAATTCGATATTTTGGGATCGAAGAAGCGATCTGTACATGCCTACTCCGTGTTAGAGTATTTTCAAAATACAGGCCCAAAACATGCTTAAAATCGATATTTTAGATGCCCAAAAGTCGATATGTGCATGCATCTTCAGTACCCGTTTATATCTCAAATTCAGGTTTAAAACACCCGAAAATTTGATATTTTGGGGTCCCAGAAACGATCTGTACATGCCTACACCGTGTTAGAGTATTTTCAAAATACAGGTCCAAAACATGCTGAAAATCAATATTTTAGGTGCCCAAAGTAAATATGTGCATGCATCTTCTGTACCCGTTTATATCTCAAATTGAGGCTCTAAACACACAAAAATTCGATATTTTGGGGTCCCAAAAGCGATCTGTACATGCCTACTCAGATACAGGCCCAAAAACATGCTAAAAATCGATATTTTAGGTGCCCAAAGTCAAAATGTGGATGCATCTTCTGCGCCCGTTTATATCCCAAATTCAACCTCAAAACACCCGAAAATTCGATATTTTTGGGTCCCAGAAGCGATCTGTACATGCCTACTCTGTGCTAGAATGTTTTCATAATATAGGCACAAAACATGCTAAAAATCGATATTTTAAGTGTCCAAAGTCGATATGTGCATGCATCTTCTGTACCCGTTTATATCTCAAATTTAACCTTAAAACACACGAAAATTCGATATTTTGGGGTCCCAGATGCGATCTGTACATGCCTACTCAGTGCTAGAATATTTTCAAAATATAGGCCCAAAACATGCAAAAAATCGATATTTTAGGTGCCCAAAGTCTATATCTCAAATTCAGGCCCAAAACACATGAAAATTCGATATTTTGGGGTGCCAGAAGCGATCTGTACATGCCTACTCCGTGTTAGAGTATTTTCAAAATACAGGCCAAAAACATGCTGAAAATCAATATTTTAGGTGCCCAAAGTCAATATGTGCATGCATCTTCTTTATCCGTTTATATCCCAAATTCGACCTCAAAACACCCGAAAATTCGATATTTTTGGGTCCCAGAAGCGATCTGTACATGCCTACACAGTGCTAGAACGTTTTAAAAAAAAAGGCTCAAAACATGCTAAAAATCGATATTTTAATTGTCCAAAGTCGATATGTGCATGGATCATCTGTACCTGTTTATATCTTAAATTCAGGCTGAAAAGACCCGAAAATTCGGTATTTTGGTGTCCCAGAAGCGATCTGTACATGGATACTCCTAGTTAGAATGTTGTTAAGTTGCTGACCCAAAACATGCTCAAAATCGATATTTTAGGTGCCAAAAAGTCGATATGTTCATGACTTTTCAGTACCCGTTTATATCTCAAATTCAGGCTCAAAACACCTGAAAATTCGAAAAATTTGAGGTCCCAGAAGCGATCTGTACATGCCTACTCAGTGCTAGAATATTTTCAAAACATAGTCCAAAAACATGCTAAAAATCGATATTTTAGGTGCCCAAAGTCGATATCTCAAATTCAGGCCCAAAACACCCGAAAATTCAATATTTTGGGGTCGCAGAAGCTATCTGTAAATGCCTACTCAGTGCTAGAATATTTTCAAAATATAGGCCCAAAACATGCTAAAAATCGATATTTTAGGTGCCCAAAGTCTATATATCAAATTCAGGCCCAAAACACATGAAAATTCGATATTTTGGGGTCCCAGAAGCGATCTGTACATGCCTACTCCGTGTTAGAGTATTTTCAAAATACAGGCCAAAAACATGCTGAAAATCTATATTGTATGTGCCCAAAAGTCAATATGTGCATGCATCTTCTGTACCCGTTTATTTCTTAAATTGAGGCTCTAAACACCCAAAAATTCGATATTTAGGGGTCCCAAAAGCGATCTGTACATGCCTACTCAGATACAGGCCCAAAACATGCTGAACATCGATATTTTAGGTGCCCAAAGTCAAAATGTGGATGCATCTTCTGCGCCCGTTTATATCCCAAATGCAACCTCAAAACACCCGAAAATTCGATATTTTTGGGTCCCAGAAGCGATCTGTACATGCCTACTCTGTGCTAGAAGGTTTTCATAATATAGGCACAAAACATGCTAAAAATCGATATTTTAAGTGTCCAAAGTCGATATGTGCATGCATCTTCTGTACCCGTTTATATCTCAAATTCAGGCTAAAAACACCCGAAAATTCGGTATTTTTGGGTCCTAAAAGCGATCTGTACATGCCTACTCCTAGTTCGAATGTTTTCAAGATACAGACCCAAAACTTGCTCAAAATCGATATTTTAGGTGTCCAAAAGTCGATATGTGTATGCATCTTCAGTACCCATTTATATCTCAAATTCAGGCTCAAAACACCCGAAAATTCGATATTTTGAGGTCCCAGAAGTGATCTGTACATGCCTACTCCGTGTTAGAGTATTTAAAAATACAGGCGCAAAACATGCTAAAAATCGATATTTTAGGTGCCCAAAGTCAATATGTGTATGCATCTTCTGCACCCGTTTATATCACATATTCAACCTCAAAACACCCGAAAAATCGATATTTTTGGGCCCCAGAGGCGATCTGTACATGCCTACTCAGTGCTAGAATGTTTTCAAAATATAGGCCTAAAACATGCTAAAAATCGATATTTTAACTGTCCAAAGTCGATATGTGCATGCATCTTCTGTACCCGTTTATATCTCAAATTTAACCTTAAAAGACACGAAAATTCGATATTTTGGGGTCCCAGAAGCGATCTGTACATGCCTACTCAGTGCTAGAATATTTTTGAAATATAGGCCCAAAACATGCTACAAATCGATATTTTAGGTGCCCAAAGTCTATATCTCAAATTCAGGCCCAAAACACATGAAAATTCGATATTTTGGGGTCCCAGAAGCAATCTGTACATGCCTACTCCGTGTTAGAGTATTTTAAAAATACAGGCCAAAAACATGCTGAAAATCAATATTTTAGGTGCCCAAAGTCAAAATGTGCATGCATCTTCTTTACCCGTTTGTATCCCAAATTCGACCTCAAAACACCCGAAAATTCGATATTTTTGGGTCCCAGAAGCGATCTGTACATGCCTACACAGTGCTAGAACGTTTAAAAAAAAAAGCTGAAAACATGCTAAAAATCGATATTTTAATTGTCCAAAGTCGATATGTGCATGGATCATCTGTACCTGTTTATATCTTAAATTCAGGCTGAAAAGACACGAAAATTCGGTATTTTGGTGTCCCAGAAGCGATCTGTACATGCCTACTCCTAGTTAGAATGTTTTTAAGATGCTGACCCAAAACATGCTCAAAATCGATATTTTAGGTGCCAAAAAGTCGATATGTTCATGACTTTTCAGTACCCGTTTATATCTCAAATTCAGGCTCAAAACACCTGAAAATTCGAAAAATTTGAGGTCCCAGAAGCGATCTGTACATGCCTACTCAGTGCTAGAATATTTTCAAAATATAGTCCAAAAAACATGCTAAAAATCGATATTTTAGGTGCCCAAAGTCGATATCTCAAATTCAGGCCCAAAACACCCGAAAATTCAATATTTTGGGGTCGCAGAAGCTATCTGTAAATGCCTTCTTCATGTTAGAGTATTTTCATAATACAGGCCCAAAACATACTGAAAATCGATATTGTAGGTGCCCAAAAGTCGATATGTGCATGCATCTTCTGTACCCGTTTATATCTTAAATTGAGGCTCTAAACACCCAAAAATTCGATATTTTGGGGTCCCAAAAGCGATCTGTACATGCCTACTCAGAAACAGGCCCAAAACATGCTGAAAATCGATATTTTAGGTGCCCAAAGTCAAAATGTGGAGGCATCTTCTGAGCCCGTTTATATCCCAAATGCAACATCAAAACACCCGAAAATTCGATATTTTTGGGTCCCAGAAGCGATCTGTACATGCCTACTCTGTGCTAGAATGTTTTCATAATATAGGCACAAAACATGCTAAAAATCGATATTTTAAGTGTCCAAAGTCGATATGTGCATGCATCTTCTGTACCCGTTTATATCTCAAATTCAGGCTAAAAACACCCGAAAATTCGGTATTTTTGGGTCCTAAAAGCGATCTGTACATGCCTACTCCTAGTTCGAATGTTTTCAAGATACAGACCCAAAACTTGCTCAAAATCGATATTTTAGTTGTCCAAAAGTCGATATGTGTATGCATCTTCAGTACCCATTTATATCTCAAATTCAGGCTCAAAACACCCGAAAATTCGATATTTTGAGGTCCCAGAAGTGATCTGTACATGCCTACTCCGTGTTAAAGTATTTAAAAATAGAGGCCCAAAACATGCTAAAAATTGATATTTTAGGTGCCCAAAGTCAATATGTGTATGCATCTTCTGCACCCGTTTATATCACAAATTCAACCTCAAAACACCCGAAAAATCGATATTTTTGGGCCCCAGAGGCGATCTGTACATGCCTACTCAGTGCTAGAATGTTTTCAAAATATAGGCCTAAAACATGCTAAAAATCGATATTTTAAGTGTCCAAAGTCGATATGTGCATGCATCTTCTGTACCCGTTTATATCTCAAATTCAGGCTCAAAACACCCGAAAATTCGATATTTTGGGGTCCCAGTAGCGATCTGTACATGCCTACTCAGTGCTAGAATATTTTCAAAATATAGTCCCAAAACATACTAAAAGTCGATATTTTAGGTGCCCAAAGTCGATATCTCAAATTCAGACCCAAAACACACGAAAATTCGATATTTTGGGGTCCCAGAAGCTATCTGTAAATGCCTACTCCATGTTAGAGTAGTTTCAAAATACAGGCCCAAAACATACTGAAAATCGATCCTTTAGGTGCCCAAAAGTCGATATGTGCATGTATCTTCTGTACCCGTTTATATCTCAAATTCAGGCTACAAACACCCGAAAATCCAATATTTTGGGGTCCCTGAAGCAATCTGTACATGCCTACTCAGTGCTAGAATGTTTTCAAAATACAGGCCCAAAACATACTGAAAATCGATCTTTTAGTTGCCCAAAAGTCGATATGTGCATGCATCTTTTGTACCCGTTTATAACTCAAAATCAGGCTACGAACACCCGAAAATTCCATATTTTGGGGTCCCCAAAGCGATCTGTACATGCCTATTCAGATACAGGCCCAAAACATGCTGAAAATCGATATATTAGGTGTCCAAAGTCAATATGTGTATGCATCTTCTGCAACCGTTTATATCACAAGTTAAAACTCAGAACACCCGAAAATTCGATATTTTTCGGTCCCAGAAACGATCTGTACATGCCTACTCAGTGCTAGAATGTTTTCAAAATATAGGCTCAAAACATGCTAAAAATCGATATTTTAAGTGTCCAAAGTCGATATGTGCATGCATCTTCTGTACACGTTTATATCTCAAATTCAGGCTCAAAACACCCGATAATTCGATATTTTGGGGTCCCAGAAGCGATCTGTACATGCCTACTCAGTGCTAGAATATTTTCAAAATATAGTCCCAAAACATACTAAAAGTCGATATTTTAGGTGCCCAAAGTCGATATCTCAAATTCAGACCCAAAACACACGAAAATTCGATATTTTGGGGTCCCAGAAGCTATCTGTAAATGCCTACTCCATGTTAGAGTAGTTTCAAAATACAGGCCCAAAACATACTGAAAATCGATCCTTTAGGTGCCCAAAAGTCGATATGTGCATGTATCTTCTGTACCCGTTTATATCTCAAATTCAGGCTACAAACACCCGAAAATCCAATATTTTGGGGTCCCAGAAGCAATCTGTACATGCCTACTCAGTGCTAGAATGTTTTCAAAATACAGGCCCAAAACATACTGAAAATCGATCTTTTAGTTGCCCAAAAGTCGATATGTGCATGCATCTTTTGTACCCGTTTATAACTCAAAATCAGGCTACGAACACCCAAAAATTCCATATTTTGGGGTCCCCGAAGCGATCTGTACATGCCTATTCAGATACAGGCCCAAAACATGCTGAAAATCGATATATTAGGTGTCCAAAGTCAATATGTGTATGCATCTTCTGCAACCGTTTATATCACAAATTAAAACTCAGAACACCCGAAAATTCGATATTTTTCGGTCCCAGAAACGATCTGTACATGCCTACTCAGTGCTAGAATGTTTTCAAAATATAGGCTCAAAACATGCTAAAAATCGATATTTTAAGTGTCCAAAGTCGGTAGGTGCATGCATCTTCAGTACCCGTTTATATGTCAAATTCAGGGTTATAACACCCGAAAATTCGATGTTTTTGGATCCAAGAAGCGATCTGTACATGCCTACTCCTAGTTAGAATGTTTTCAAGATACAGACCCAAAACATGCTCAAAATCGATATTTTAGATGCCTAAAAGTCGATATGTGCATGCATCTTCAGTACCCGTTTATATCTCAAATTCAGGTTTAAAACACCCGAAAATTTGATATTTTGGGGTCCCAGAAGCGATCTGTACATGCCTACTCCGTGTTAGAGTATTTTCAAAATACAGGCCCAAAACATGCTGAAAATCGATATTTTAGGTGCACAAAGTCAATATGTGCATGCATCTTCTGTACCCGTTTATATGCCAAATTCAGGCTACAAACACCCGAAAATTCGATATTTTTGGGTCCCAGAAGCGATCTGTACATGCCTACTAAGATTCAGGCCCAAAACATGTTGAAAATTAATATATTAGGTGCCAAAATTCAATATGTGTATGCATCTTCTGCACCCGTTTATATCCCAAATTCAACCTCAAAACACCCAAAAATTCGATATTTTTGGGTCCCAGAAGCGATCTGTACATACCTACTCAGTGCTAGAATGTTTTCAAAATATAGGCTCAAAACATGCTAAAAATCGATATTTTAGGTGCCCAAAGTCGATATCTCAAATTCAGGCTCAAAACACCCGAAAATTTGATTTTTTGGGTCAAAGAAGCGATCTGTACCTGCATAGTCAGTGCTAGAATATTTTCAAATTACAGGCCCAAAACAAGCTGAAAATCGATATTTTATGTGCCCAAGTCAATATGTGCAGGTATCTTCTGTACCCGTTTAGATCCCAAATTCAGGCTCAAATCACCCCAAAATTCGATATTTTTGGGCCCCAGAAGCAATCTGTAGATGCCTACTCAATACTAGAATGTTTTCAAAATATAGGCTCAAAACATGCTAAAAATCTGTATTTTTGGTGTCCAAAGTCAATAGGTGCATGAATCTTCTGTACCCGTTTATATCCCAAATTCATTCTCAAAACACCTCAAAATTCGATATTTTTGGGTCCCAGAAGCGATCTGCACATGCTTACTCAATGTTAGACAATTTTTAAATCACATGCACAATAACAAGTTGAAAATCGATATTTTAGGTGCCCAAAATCGATATGTGCATGCATCTTCTGTAACCGTTTATATCTCAAATTTAGGCTCAAAACTCTCAAAAATTCGATATTTTTGGGTCCCAGATGCGATCTGTACATGCATAGTCAGTGCTAGAATATTTTCAATATACAGGCCCAGAACAAGCTGAAAATCGATATTTTAAGTGCCCAAGTCAATAGGTGCATGCATCTTCTGTACCCGTTTATATCCCATATTCAGGCTCATGACACCCGAAAATTTGATATTTTTGGGTCCTAGAAGCGATCTGTACATGCCTACTCCTTGCTAGAATGTTTTCAAGATACAGACCCAAAACATGCTCAAAATCGATATTTTAGGTGCCAAAAGTCGATGTGTACATGCATCTCTAGTACCCGTTTATATCTGAAATTCAGGCTCAAAACACCCGAAAGTTCGATATTTTTTGGTCCCAAAAGCGATCTGTACATGCCTACTCAGTGCTAGAATGTTTTCAAAATGTAGGCTCAAAACATGCTAAAAATCGATATTTTAGGTGCCCAAAGTCATTATGTGCATGAATCTTCTGTACCCGTTTATATCCCAAATTCAGGCTCAAAACACCCGAAAATTCGATATTTTTGGGTCCAAAAGGAGATCTGTACATGCCTACTCAATGTTAGAATATTTTCAAAATACTCTCCCAAAACATGCTGAAAATTGATATTTTAGGTGCCCAAAGTCAATATGTGCATGCATCTTCAGTACCCGTTTATATCCCAAATTCAAGCTCAAAACACCCTAAAATTCAATATTTTGGGGTCCCAGAAGCGATCTGTACATGCCTACTCAGTGCTAGAATGTTTTCAAATTACAGGCACAAAAACAAGTTGAAAATCGATATTTTACGTGCCCAAAATCGATATGTGCATGCATTTTCTGTACCCGTTTATATCTCAAATTCAGGCTCAAAACACCCAAAAAAATGATATTTTTGGGTCAAAGATGCGATCTGTACATGCATAGTCAGTGCTAGAATATTTTCAAATTACAGGCACAGAACAAGCTGAAAATCGATATTTTGGGTGCCCAAGTCAATATGTGTATGCATCTTCTGTACCCGTTTACATCCTAAATTCAGGATCAAATCACCCAAAAATTCGATATTTTTGTATCCCAATAGCGATATGTACATGCCTACTCCTTGCTGGAATGTTTTTAAGATAATGACCCAAAACATGCTCAAAATCGATATTTTAGGTGCCAAAAGTCGATGTGTACATGCATCTCTAGTACCCGTTTATATCTGAAATTCAGGCTCAAAACACCCGAAAGTTCGATATTTTTTGGTCCCAAAAGCGATCTGTACATGCCTACTCAGTGCTAGAATGTTTTCAAAATGTAGGCTCAAAACATGCTAAAAATCGATATTTTAGGTGCCCAAAGTCATTATGTGCATGAATCTTCTGTACCCGTTTATATCCCAAATTCAGGCTCAAAACACCCGAAAATTCGATATTTTTGGGTCCAAAAGGAGATCTGTACATGCCTACTCAATGTTAGAATATTTTCAAAATACTCTCCCAAAACATGCTGAAAATTGATATTTTAGGTGCCCAAAGTCAATATGTGCATGCATCTTCAGTACCCGTTTATATCCCAAATTCAAGCTCAAAACACCCTAAAATTCAATATTTTGGGGTCCCAGAAGCGATCTGTACATGCCTACTCAGTGCTAGAATGTTTTCAAATTACAGGCACAAAAACAAGTTGAAAATCGATATTTTACGTGCCCAAAATCGATATGTGCATGCATTTTCTGTACCCGTTTATATCTCAAATTCAGGCTCAAAACACCCAAAAAAATGATATTTTTGGGTCAAAGATGCGATCTGTACATGCATAGTCAGTGCTAGAATATTTTCAAATTACAGGCACAGAACAAGCTGAAAATCGATATTTTGGGTGCCCAAGTCAATATGTGTATGCATCTTCTGTACCCGTTTACATCCTAAATTCAGGATCAAATCACCCAAAAATTCGATATTTTTGTATCCCAATAGCGATATGTACATGCCTACTCCTTGCTGGAATGTTTTTAAGATAATGACCCAAAACATGCTCAAAATCGATATTTTAGGTGCTAAAAGTCGATATGTGCAAGCATCTTCAGTACACGTTTATATCTCAAATTCTGGCTCAAAACACCCGAAAATTCGATATTTTTGGGTCCCAGAAGCGATCTGTACATGCCTACTCCGTGTTAGAGTATTTTCATAATATAGGCCCAAAACATGTTGAAATTCGACCTATTAGGTGCAAAAAGTCAATATGTGCATGCATATTCGGTACCCGTTTATATTTTTTTATTCAGGCTCAAAACACCCGAAAATTCGATATTTTTGGGTCCCAGAAGCGATCTGTACATGCATACTCAGTGCAAGAATACTTTCAAAATATAGGCCCAAAGCATACTAAAAATCGATATTTTTTGTGCCCAAAGTCGATATGTGCATGCGTTTTCTGTACCCGTTTATTTCACAAATCCTGGCTCAAAATACCTGAAAATTCGATATTTTTGGTTCCCAGAAGCGATCTATACATGCATATTCAGCAATAGAATATTTTCAAAATAAAGGCCCATCAAATGCCGAAATTCGATATTTTAGGTACCCAAAGTCGATATGTGCATGCATCTTCTGTACCGGTTTGATATCTAAAATTCATGCTCAAAACACCCGAAAATTCGATATTTTTGGGTCCCGAAAGCGATCTGTAAATGCCTACTCAGTGCTAGAATATTTTCAAAATATAAGCCGAAAACATGCTAAAAATCGATATTTGTTGTTCAAAAAGTCATTCATGGGGTGGTGGGTGTGTGGTTGTCAGTACAGTGCGTGGATAGTAAATATCAACAGTCAATCATGGGGTATGTGGGTGTCAATATAGTGATTGTATTGTAAATATCAACAGTCATTTATGGGGTGGTTTGTGTTATTACAGTGCTTGGACTGTAAATATAAACAGTCATTCATGAGGTGGTGGGTATGTGGGTGTCATTAAAGTGCTTGGACTGTATATATCAACAGTCATTCATGGGGTGGTGGGTGTGTGGGTGTCATTACAGTGCTTGGACTGTAAATATCAACAGTCATTCATGAGATGGTGGGTGTGTTGGTGTCACTACAGTGCTCGGACTGTAAATATCAACAGTCATTCATGGGCTGGTTAGTCTGTGGGTGTTATTACAATGCTTTGACTGAAAATATCAACAGTCATTTATGGGGTGGTGGGTGTCATTACAGTGCTTGGACTGTACATATCAACAGTCATTCATGGGGTCGTGGGTGTGTGGGTGTTATTACAGTGCTTGGAGTGTAAATATCAACCGTCATTCATGGGGTGGTAGGTGTCATTACAGTGCTTGTACTGTAAATATCAAGAGTCATTAATGCGGTGGTCGGTGTGTTGGTTTCATTACAGTGCTTGGACTGTAAATATCAACAGTCATTTAAGGGGTGGTGGGTGTGTGGGTGTCATTACAGAGCTTGGACTGTAAATATCAACAGTCATTCATGGGGTGGTGGGTGTTATTACAGTGCTTGGACTTTAAATATCAACAGTCATTAACCCTTAAATGCTTATTGACCAAATATCACGTCACCGCGAATTTAGGCCTTGAAGCCGATTGACGTAATATTTAGCCGGTAGAAAAAAAACTGCTTGGGCTATATCCAGCCACTTTATTGGTAACACTGGTTAGGTTGGGCCTTTAATGAGTGGTGTGAGAAGGAAATGGTTCACTCGTCATATATACGCAATGAAAATACGCTCTCTCACGTTTTCTAATTTTAGGTTTTTTTTTAGGGGTAACTACTTTATTACTCATGGTGCTGTTGTACACAAACCAGTGGACCTAGAAAATTTTAGTTTACAGATTCTGGTGTGTAAAATCAAGCTCTACAAATCTGTTATAACAAAATTTACCTAAACGAAACTTTAAAAATGACCTTGTTGTTGCGGTTCACGCTCCAGTAGCGGTAGGGGGAATGCGGTTCTTAGGGGTTAATGTGGTGGTGGGTGTGTGGGTGTCATTACAGTGCTTGGACTATAAATATCAACTATCATTTATGGGGTGGTAGGTGTGTGGGTGTCATTAGAGTGCTTAGACTGTAAATATCAACATGCATTCATGGGATGTTGTGTGTGTGAGTATCATTACAGTGCTTGGACTGTAAATATCAACAGTCATTCAAAGGGTGGTGGGTATGTGGATGTCATTACAGCGCTTGGACTGCAAATATCAACAGTCATTCATGGGATGGTAAGTGTGTGGGTGTCATTACAGTTCTTGGACTGTTAATATCAACAGACATTCATGGGGTGGTGGGTGTGTGGGTATCATTACAATGCTTGGACTGTAAATATCAACAGCCATTTATGGGGTGGGTGGTGTGTGGGTCTCATTACAGTGCTTGGACTGTAAATATCAACAGTTATTCATTGGGTGGTGGGTGTGTGGGTGTCATTACAGTGCTTGGACTATAAATATCAATGGTCATTAATAAGATGGTTTGTGTGCGGGTGTCATTACATTGCTTTGATTGTAAATATCAACAAGCATTCATGGGGTTGATGGTGTGTGAGTGTCATTACAGTGCTTGGACTCTCAATATCAACAGTCATTCATAGGGTGGTATGTGTGTGGGTCACAATACAGTGCATGGAATGTAAATATCAACAGTTATTTATGGGTTGGTGGATGTGTGGGTGTCAATACGGTGCTTAGACTGTAAATATCAACAGTCAATCATGGGGTGGTCAGTGTGTGGGTCTCAATACAGTGCTTGGATTGTAAATATCAACAGTCATTCATGGGGTGGTAGGTGTGTGGGTGTCATTACAGAGCTTGGATTGTAAATATCAACAGTCATTCATGGGGTGGTATGTGTGTGGGTGTATTTACAGTGCTTGGACTGTAAATATCAATCGTCATTCATGGTGTGTGTGGATGCTATTACAGAGTTTGGAGTGTAAATATCAACAATCATTTATAGGTTGGTGGGAGTGTGTGTCATTACAGTGCTTGGACTGTAAATATCAACAGTCATTCAAGGGGTGGTGGGTGTGTAGGTGTAATTATAGTGTTTGGAGTGTAAATATCAAGTCATTAATGGGGTGGTGGGTGTCATTATCGTGCTTTGACTGTAAATATCAACAGTCATTCATGGGGTGATGGATGTGTGGGTGTCATTACAGTGCTTGGACTGTAAATATCAACAGTCATTATTAGGGCGGAGGGTGTCATTACAGAGCTTGGACTGTAAATATCAACAGTCATTCATGGGAAGGTGGGTGTGTGGGTGTCATTACAGTGCTTGGACTGTAAATATCAACAGTCATTTATGGGGTGGTGAGTGTGTGGGTGATATTACAGTGCTTGGACTGTAAATATTAACCAATATTCATGGGGTTGTGGTTGTGTGGGTGTCATTACAGTGTTTGGACTGTAAATATCAGCAGTCATTCATGGATTGGTGGATGTGTGTCATTACAGTGCTTGGACTGTAAATATCAACTGTCATTCATGGGGTGTGTCAGTGACATTACAGTGCTTGTACTGTAAATATCAACAGCCATTCATGGGTTGGTGTGTGTGTGTCATTATAGTGCTTGGACTGTAAATATCAACTGTCATTCATGGGGTGTGTCAGTGACATTACAGTGCTTGTAGTGTAAATATCAACAGTCATTCATGGGTTGGTGGGTGTGGGTGTCATTACAGTGCTTGGACTGTAAATATCAACAGTCATTCATTGGGTGGTGGGTGTTTGTGTGTCATTACAGTGCTTGGACTGTTAATATATATCAACAGTCATTCATGGGGTGGTGGGTGTGTAGCTGTCATTACAGTGCTTTGACTGTAAATATCAACAGTCATTCATGGTGTGGTGAGTGTAGTTACAGTGCTTGGACTGTATATATCAACAGTCATTCATGGGGTGGTGGGTGTGTGGCTGTCATTACAGTGCTTGGACTGTAAATATCAACTGTCATTCATGGGGTGTGTCAGTGACATTACAGTGCTTGTACTGTAAATATTACCAGTCATTCATGGGTTGGTGTGTGTGTGTGTCATTACAGTACTTGGACTGTAAATATCAACAGTCATTCATTGGGTGGTGAGTGTTTGTGTGTCATTACAGTGCTTGGACTGTTAATATATATCAACAGTCATTCATGGGGTGGTGGGTGTGTAGCTGTCATTACAGTGCTTGGACTGTAAATATCAACTGTCATTTATGGGGTGGTGGGTGCCATTACAGTGCTTTGACTGTAAATATCAACAGTCATTCATGGTGTGGTGAGTGTCATTACAGTGCTTGGACTGTATATATCAACAGTCATTCATGGGGTGTTGGGTGTGTAGGTGTCATTACAGTGTTTGGACTGTAAATATTAACAGTCATTCATGGGGTGGTGGGTGTGTGGTTGTCATTACAGTGCTTGGACTGAAATATCAACAGTTATTCATTGAGTGGTGGGTGTGTGGGTGTCATTACAGTGCATGGACTATAAATATCAATGGTCGTTAATGGGGTGGTGGGTGTCATTACAGTGTTTGGACTGGAAATATCAACAGTCATTCATGGGGTGGTTGGTGTGTGGGTTATATTACAGTGCTTGGACTGTAAATATTAACCAACATTAATGGGGTTGTGGTTGTGTGGGTGTCATTATAGTGCTTGGACTGTAAATATCAACAGTTATTTATGTGGTGGTTAATGTGTGTGGTTCTCATTACAGTGCATGGAATGTAAATATCAACAGTCATTTATTGGTTAGTGGGTGTGTGGGTGTCATTACAGTGCTTAGAGTGTAAATATTAACAGTCAATCATGGAGTGGTCAGTGTGTGGGTGTCAATACAGTGCTTGGATTGTAAATATCAACAATAATTCATGGGGTGGTAGGTGTGTGGGTGTCATTACAGTGCTTGAATTGTAAATATCTACAGTCATTCATGGGGTGATGGGTGTCTGGGTGTCATTACAGTACTTGGACTGTAAATATCAACTGTCATTGATGGTGTGTTTGTGTGCTATTACAGAGTTTGGAGTGGAAATATCAACAGTCATTCATAGGTTGGTGGGAGTGTGTGTCATTACAGTGCTTGGACTGTAAATATCAACAGTCAATCATGGGGTGGTCAGTGTGTGGGTGTCAATACAATGCTTGGATTGTAAATATCAACAGTTATGCATGGGGTTGTCAGTGTGTGGGTGTTTATACAGTACTTGGATTTTAAATATCAACAGTCAATCATGGGGTGGTGGGTGTGTGGTTTTCATTACAGTACTTGGATTGTAGATATCAACAGTCATTCATGGGGTTGTGGGTGTGTGGGTGTCATTACAGTGCTTGGACTCTAAATATCAACAGTCATTCATAGGTTGGTGGGGGTGTGTGTCATTACAGTGCCTGGACTGTAAATATCAACAATCATTTATGGGGTGGTGGGTGTGTAGGTGTAATTACAGATCTTGGACTATAAATATTAAGTCATTCATAGGGTAGTGGATGTATGGGTGTCGGTACTGTGCTTGGACTGTTAATATCAACAGTCATTAATGGGGTGGTGGTAGTGTGGATGTCATTACAGTGCTTGAACTGTATATATCAACAGTCATTCATGGTGTGGTAGGTGTCATTACAGTGCTTGGACTGAAAATATCAACAGTCATTCATGGTGTGATGGGTGTGTGGGTTACATTACAGTACTTGGACTGTAAGTATCAACAGTCATTCACGAGGTGGTTGGTGTGTGGGTGTCATTACAGTGCTTGGACTGTAAATATCAACCGTCATAAATGGGGTGGAGGATGTCATTACAGTCCTTAAACTGTAAATATCAATAGTTATTAATGATGTAATAGGTGTGTGGGTGTCATTACAGTGCTCTGACCGTAAAAATCAACAGTCATTCAGAGGGTGGTGGGTGTGTGGGTGTCATTACAGTGCCTGGACTGTAAATATCAACAGTCAATTATGGGGTGGTGGATGTGTGTATGTCATTAGTGCTTGGACTGTAAATATCAATAGTCATTCATGGGGTGGTGTGTGTGTGGCTGTCATTTCAGTGCTTTGACTGTAAATATCAACAGTCATTCATGGGGAGGGGAGTGTCATTGCAGTGCTTGGACTGTAAATATCAAGTCATTTATGGGGTGGTGGGTGTGTGGGTTTCATTACAGTGCTTGGACAGTAAATATCAATAGTCATTCATTCAGTTGTGGATGTGTGGGTGTCATTACAGTGCTTGGACTGTAAATATCAACAGTAATTCTTTTGGTGGTGGGTGTAGGGGTGCCAGTACAGTGCTTGGACAGTAAATATCAACCATCTCTCTTGGAGTAATGGGTGTTTGGGTGTCATGATAGTGCTTGGACTGTAAATATCAACAGCTATTAATTGAGTGGTGGTTGTGTGGGTGTCATTACAGTGATTGGACTGTAAATATCAACAGACATTCATGGGGTGGTGGGTGTGTGGGTGTCATTACAGTGATTGGTGTGTATATATCAACAGTCATTCATTTAGTGGTGGGTGTGATGGTGTCATTACAGTGCTTGGACTGTGAATATCAACCGTCATTCATGGGGTGGTAGTTGTGTGGGTGTCATTACACAGCTTGGACTGTAAATATCAACAGTCATTTATAGGATGGTGGATGTGTGTGTGTCATTACAGTGCTTGGACTTTAAATACCAACAGTCATTCATGGGATGGTAGGTGTTATTACAGTGCTTAGACTGTAAATATCAACAGTCATTTAAAGGCTGGTGGGTGTGTGGGTGTCATTACAGTGTTTGGACTGCAAATATCAATAGTCATTTATGGGATGGTAAGTGTGTGGGTGTCATTACAGTGCTTGGACTGTAAATATCAACAGTCATTCTTGGGGTGGCTGGTGTGTGAGTGTCATTACAGTGCTTGGACTGTAAATATCAAAGGCATTCATGGGGTACTTGGTGTGTGGGTTTCATTACAGTGCATGGAATGTAAATATCGACAGTCATTTATTGGTTGGTGGGTGTGTGGGTGTCATTACAGTGCTTAAACTGTAAATATCAACAGTCAATCATCGGGTGGTGTGTCTGTGGGTGTCAATACAGTGCTTGAATTGTAAATATCAACAGTCATTCATGGGGTGGTGGGTGTGTGGGTGTCATTACAGTGCTTGGATTGTAAATATCAACGGCCCTAATTCATGGGGTGGTGGGTGTCTGAGTGTTATTACAGTGCTTGGACTGTAAATATCAACAATCATTCATGGTGTGTGTGGGTGCTATTACAGAGTTTGGAGTGTAAATATCAACAGTCATTTATAGGTTGGTGGGAGTGTGTGTCATTACAGTGCTTGGACTGTAAATATCAACAGTCAATCATGGGGTGGTCAGTGTGTGGGTGTCAATACAATGCTTGGATTTTAAATATCAACAGTTATGCATGGGGTTGTCAGTGTGTGGGTGTTTATACAGTACTTGGATTTTAAATATCAACAGTCATTCATGGGGTGGTGGGTGTGTGGTTTTCATTACAGTACTTGGATTGTAGATATCAACAGTCATTCATGGGGTTGTGGGTGTGTGGGTGTCATTACAGTGCTTGGACTCTAAATATCAACAGTCATTCATAGGTTGGTGGAGGTGTGTGTCATTACAGTGCCTGGACTGTAAATATCAACAATCATTTATGGGGTGGTGGGTGTGTAGGTGTAATTACAGATCTTGGACTATAAATATTAAGTCATTCATGGGGTAGTGGATGTATGGGTGTCGGTACTGTGCTTGGACTGTTAATATCAACAGTCATTAATGGGGTGGTGATAGTGTGGATGTCATTACAGTGCTTGAACTGTATATATCAACAGTCATTCATGGTGTGGTAGGTGTCATTACAGTGCTTGGACTGTAAATATCAACAGTCATTCATGGTGTGATGGGTGTGTGGGTTACATTACAGTGCTTGGACTGTAAGTATCAACAGTCATTCACGAGGTGGTTGGTGTGTGGGTGTCATTACAGTGCATGGACTGTAAATATCAACAGTCATAAATGGGGTGGAGGATGTCATTACAGTCCTTAAACTGTAAATATCAATAGTTATTAATGATGTAATAGGTGTGTGGGTGTCATTACAGTGCTCTGACAGTAAAAATCAACAGTCATTCAGAGGGTGGTGGGTGTGTGGGTGTCATTACAGTGCCTGGACTGTAAATATCAACAGTCAATTATGGGGTGGTGGATGTGTGTATGTCATTAGTGCTTGGACTGTAAATATCAATAGTCATTCATGGGGTGGTGTGTGTGTGGCTGTCATTTCAGTGCTTTGACTGTAAATATCAACAGTCATTCATGGGGAGGGGAGTGTCATTGCAGTGCTTGGACTGTAAAAATCAAGTCATTTATGGGGTGGTGGGTGTGTGGGTGTCATTACAGTGCTTGGACAGTGAATATCAATAGTCATTCATTCAGTTGTGGGTGTGTGGGTGTCATTACAGTTCTTGGACTGTAAATATCAACAGTCATTCTTTTGGTGGTGGGTGTAGGGGTGCCAGTACAGTGCTTGGACTGTAAATATCAACCATCTCTCTTGGAGTAATGGGTGTTTGGGTGTCATGATAGTGCTTGGACTGTAAATATCAACAGCTATTCATTGAGTGGTGGTTGTGTGGGTGTCATTACAGTGATTGGACTGTAAACATCAACAGACATTCATGGGGTGGTGGGTGTGTGGGTGTCATTACAGTGATTGGTGTGTATATATCAACAGTCATTCATTTAGTGGTGGGTGTGATGGTGTCATTACAGTGCTTGGACTGTGAATATCAACCGTCATTCATAGGTTGGTAGGTGTGTGGGTGTCATTACACAGCTTGGACTGTAAATATCAACAGTCATTTATAGGATGGTGGATGTGTGTGTGTCATTACAGTGCTTGGACTTTAAATACCAACAGTCATTCATGGGATGGTAGGTGTTATTACAGTGCTTGGACTGTAAATATCAACAGTCATTTAAAGGCTGGTGGGTGTGTGGGTGTCATTACAGTGTTTGGACTGCAAATATCAATAGTCATTTATGGGATGGTAAGTGTGTGGGTTTCATTACAGTGCTTGGACTGTAAATATCAACAGTCATTCTTGGGGTGGATGGTGTGTGAGTGTCATTACAGTGCTTGGACTGTAAATATCAAAGGCATTCATGGGGTAGTTGGTGTGTGGGTTTCATTACAGTGCATGGAATGTAAATATCGACAGTCATTTATTGGTTGGTGGGTGTGTGGGTGTCATTACAGTGCTTAGACTGTAAATATCAACAGTCAATCATCGGGTGGTGTGTCTGTGGGTGTCAATACAGTGCTTGAATTGTAAATATCAACAGTCATTCATGGGGTGGTGGGTGTGTGGGTGTCATTACAGTGCTTGGATTGTAAATATCAATGGCCCTAATTCATGGGGTGGTGGGTGTCTGAGTGTCATTACAGTGCTTGGACTGTAAATATCAACTATCATTCATGGTGTGTGTGGGTGCTATTACATAGTTTGGAGTGTAAATATCAACAGTCATTCATAGGTTGGTGGGAGTGTGTGTCATTACAGTGCATGGACTGTAAATATCAACAGTCATTCAAGGGGTGGTGGGTGTGTAGGTGTAATTACTGTGCTTGGAGTGTAAATATCATGTCATTCATGGGGTGGTGGGTGTCATTACAGTGTTTTGACTGTGAATATAAACAGTTATTCATGGGGTGATGGATGTGTGGGTGTCATTACAGTGCTTGGACTGTAAATATCAATAGTCATTAATAGGGTGGTGGGTGTCATTACAGTGCTTGGACTGAAAATATCAACAGTCATTCATGGAGTGGTGGGTGTGTGGGTATCATTACAGTGATTGGACTGTAAATATCAACAGTAATTCATGGGGTGGTGGGTGTGTGGGTGATATTACAGTGCTTGGACTATAAATATTAACCATCATTTATGGGGTGGTGGGTGTGTGAGTGTCATTACAGTGCTTTGACTGTAAATATCAACAGTCATTCATGAGTTGGTAGGTGTGTTTGTCATTACAGTGTTTGGACTGTAAATATCAACAGTCATTCATAGGGTGGTGGGCGTTTGTGTGTCATTACAGTGCTGAGACTGTTAATATATATCAACAGTCATTCATGGGGTGGTGGGTGTGTAGGTGTCATTACAGTGCTTGGACTGTAAATATCAACCGTCATTCATGGGGTGGTTGGTTGTTGGTGTCATTACAGTGCTTGGATTGTAATTATCAATAGTCATTCATTGGGTTTTGGTTGTGTGGGTGTCATTACTGTGCTTGGGTTTTAAATATCAACTGTCAATCATGAGGTGTGTTGGTGACATTACAGTGCTTGTACTGTAAATATCAACAGACATTCATGGGTTGATGTGTGTGTGTGTCATTACAGTGCTTGGACTATAAATATCAACTGTCATTCATGGGGTGTGTCGGTGACATTACAGTGCTTGTACTGTAAATATCAACAGTCATTCATGAGTTGGTAGGTGTGTGGGTGTCATTACAGTGCTTAGACTGTAAATATCAACAGTCAATCATGGGGTGGTCAGTGTGTGGGTGTCAATACAGTGCATGGATTGTAAATATCAACAGTCATTCATGGGATGGTGGGTGTGTGGGTGTCAATACAGTGCTTGGACTGTAAATAGAAACTGTCATTCATGGTGTGTGTGGGTGCTATTACAGAACTTGGACTGTAAATCTCAACAGTCATTCAAAGGTTGGTGGGAGTGTGTGTCATTACAGTGCTTGGACTGTAAATATAAACTGTGTTTCATGGTGTGTAAGGGTGCTATTACAGAGCTTGGACTGTAAATATCAACAGTCATTCATAGGTTGGTGGGGGGGGTGTCATTACAGTGCCTGGACTGTAAATATCAACAATCATTCAAGGGGTGGTGGGTGTGTAGGTGTAATTACAGATCTTGAACTGTAAATATCATGTCATTCACGGGGTAGTGGATGTATGGGTGTCAGTACTGTGCTTGGACTGTTAATATCAACAGTCATTTATGGGGTGGTGGGTATATGGGTGTCATGACATTGCTTGGACTGTAAATATCAACAGTCATTCATGGGGTGGTGGGTTTGTGGGTTTCATTACAGTGCTAGGACTGTAAATATCAAAAGTCATTCATTGCATGATTGGTGTGTGGGTGTCATTACAGTGATTTAACTGTAAGTATCAACAGTCATCCATGGGGTGGTGTGTGTGTGGGTTTCATTTCAGTGCTTTTACTGTAAATATCAACAGTCATTCATGGGAAGGGGAGTGTCATTGCAGAGCTTGGACTGTAAATATCAAGTCATTCATGGGGTGGTGGGTGTGTAGGTGTCATTGCAGTATATGGACAGTAAATATCAATAGTCATTCATAGAGTGGTGGGTGTGTGGGTGTCATTACAGTGCTTGGACTGTAAATATCAACATTCATTCATGGGGTGGTGGGTGTGTGGGTGTCATTACAGTGCAGGGAGTGTAAATATCAACAGACATAATGGGGTGGTGGGTGTTTGGGTGTCATTATAGTGCTTGGTCTGTAAATATCATCAGTAATTCATTAAGTGGTTCGTGTAGGGGTGTCATTACAGTGCTTGGACTGTGATTATCAACCATTATTCATGGGGTGCTGGGTGTGTGAGTGTCATTACAATGCTTGGAGTGTAAATATCAACAGTTATTCATGGGATGGTGGGTGTGTGTGTCATTACAGTGCTTGGACTTTAAATATCAACAGTCATTCATTTAGTGGTTAGTGTAGGGTTGTCATTACAGTGCTTGGACTGTGAATATCAACCATCATTGATGGGGTGGTGGGTGTGTAGTGTCATTACAGTACTTGGACAGTAAATATCAATAGTCATTCATGGAGTGGTGGGTGTGTGGATGTCATTACAGTGCTCTAACTGTAATTATTAACAGTCATTCATGGGGTGGTGTGTGTGTGGGTTTCATTTCAGTGCTTTAACTGTAAATATCAACAGTCATTCATGGGGAGGGGAGTGTCATTGAAGTGCTTGGACTGTAAATATCAAGTCATTCATGGGGTGGTGGGTGTGTGGGTGTCATTACAGTACTTGGACAGAAAATATCAATAGTCATTCATGGAGTGGTGGGTGTGTGGGTGTCATTACAGTGCTTGGACAGTAAATATCAACAGTCATTCATGGGGTGGTGGGTGTGTGGGTGTCATTACTGTGCTTGGTCTGTAAATATCAACAGTCATTCATTTAGTTTTTAGTGTAGGGGTGTTATTACAGTGCTTGGACTGTGATTTTCAACCGTCATTCATGGGGTGCTGGGTGTGTGGGTGTCATTACAGTGCTTGGAGTGTAAATATCAACAGTTATTCATTGGGTGTTGGGTGTGTGGCTGTCATTACAGTGCTTGGACTATAAATATCAATGGTCATTAATGGGGTGGTGGATATGTGGGTGTCATTACAGTGTTTGGACTGTAAATATCAACAGTCATTCATGGGGTGGATGGTGTGTGAGTGTCATTACAGTGCTTGGACTGTAAATATAAACAGTCATTTATTGGGTGGTTAGTGTGTGAGTCTCATTACAATGCATGGAACGTAAATATCAACAGTCATTTATGGGTTGGTGGGTGTGTTGGTGTATTACAGTGCTTAGACTGTAAATATCAACAGTCAATCATGGGGTGGTCAGTGTGTGGGTGTCAATACAGTGCTTGGATTGTAAATATCAACAGTCATTCATGGGGAAGTAGATGTGTAGGTGTCATTATAGTGCTTGGATTGTAAATATCAACAGTCATTCATGGGGTGGTGGGTGAGTGGGTGTCATTATAGTGCTTGGATTGTAAATATTAACTGTCATTCATGGTGTGTGTGGGTGCTATTACAGAGTTTGGAGTGTAAATATAAACAGTCATTCATAGGTTGGGGGGAATGTGTGTCATTACAGTGCTTGGACTGTAAATATTAACAGTCATTCAAGGGGTGGTGGGTGTGTAGGTGTTATTACAGTGCTTGGACAGTAAATATCAACAGTTATTCATGGGAAGGTGGGTGTGTGGGTGTCATTACAGTGCTTGGACTGTAAATATTAACCATCATTCATTCGGTTATGGTAGTGTGGGTGTCATTACAGTGCTTGGACTGTAAATATCAATAGTCATTCATGGGTTGGTGGGTGTGTGGGTGTCTTTACAATGCTTGGACTGTAAATATCAACTGTTATTCATGGGGTGTGTCGGTGACATTACAGTGCTTGTACTCTAAATATCACCAGTCATTCATGGGTTGGTGTGTGTGTGTGTGTCATTACAGTGCTTGGACTGAAAATATCAACTGTTATTCATGGCGTGTGTCGGTGACATTACAGTGATTGTACTGTAAATATCAACAGTCATTCATGGGTTGGTGGGTGTGTGTGTCATTACAGTGCTTGGACTGTAAATATCCACAGTCATTCATGGGGTGGTGGGTTTTTGTGTGTCATTACAGTGCTTGGACTGTTAATATATATCAACAGTCAATTATGGGGTGGTGGGTGTGTGGTTGTCATTAGACTGCTTGAACTGTAAATATCAAGTCATTCATGGGGTGGTGGGTGTGTGGGTGTCATTGCAGTACTTGGACAGAAAATATAAATAGTCATTCATGGAGTGGTGGGTGTGTGGGTGTCATTACAGTGCTTGGACTATAAATATCACCAGTCATTCATGGGGTGGTGGGTGTGTGGGTGTCATTACAGTGCATGGAGTGTAAATATCAACCGTCTTTCATGGGGTAGTGGGTATTTGGGTGTCATTATATTGCTTGGTCTGTAAATATTAACAGCCATTAATGGGGTGGTGGATGTGTGGGTGTCATTACAGTAATTGGACTGTAAATATCAACAGACATTCATGGGGTGGTGGGTGTGTGGGTGTCATTACAGTGCTTGGTCTGTAAATTACAACAGTCATTCATTTAGTTTTTAGTGTAGGGGTGTTATTACAGTGCTTGGACTGTGATTATCAACCATCATTCATGGGGTGCTGGGTGTGTGGGTGTCATTACAGTGCTTGGAGTGTAAATATCAACAGTTATTCATTGGGTGTTGTGTGTGTGGCGGTCATTACAGTGCTTGGACTATAAATATCAATGGTCATTAATGGGGTGGTGGATGTGTGGGTGTCATTACAGTGCTTGGACTGTAAATATCAACAGTCATTCATGGGTTTGGATGGTGTGTGAGTGTCATTACAGTGCTTGGACTGTAAATATAAACAGTCCTTTATTGGGTGGTTAGTGTGTGGGTCTCATTACAGTGCATGGAATGTAAATATCAACAGTCATTTATGGGTTGGTGTGTGTGTTGGTGTATTACAGTGCTTAGACTGTAAATATCAACATTTAATCATGGGGTGGTCAGTGTGTTGGTGTCAATACAGTGCTTGGATAGTAAATATCAACAGTCATTCATGGGGAAGTAGATGTGTAGGTGTCATTATAGTGCTTGGATTGTAAATATCAACAGTCATTCATGGGGTGGTGGGTGAGTGGGTGTCATTATAGTGCTTGGATTGTAATTATTAACTGTCATTCATGGTGTGTGTGGGTGCTATTACAGAGTTTGGAGTGTAAATATAAACAGTCATTCATAGGTTGGGGGGAATGTGTGTCATCACAGTGCTTGGACTGTAAATATTAACAGTCATTCAAGGTGTGGTGGGTGTGTGGGTGTAATTACAGTGCTTGGACAGTAAATATCAACAGAGTATTCATGGGAAGGTGGGTGTGTGGGTGTCATTACAGTGCTTGGACTGTAAATATTAACCATCATTCATTTGGTTATGGTTGTGTGGGTGTCATTACAGTGCTTGGACTGTAAATATCAATAGTCATTTATGGGTTGGTGTGTGTGTGTGTCATTACAGTGCTTGGACTGTAAATATCAACTGTTATTCATGGGGTGTGTCGGTGACATTACAGTTATTGTACTGTAAATATCAACAGTCATTCATGGGTTGGTGGGTGTGTGTGTCATTACAGTGCTTGGACTGTTAATTTCCACAGTCATTCATGGGGTGGTGGGTGTTTGTGTGTCATTACAGTGCTTGGACTGTTAATATATATCAACAGTCATTTATGGGGTGGTGGGTGTGTGGTTGTCATTACACTGCTTGGACTGTAACTATCAACAGTTATTCATGGGGTGGTGGGTGTGTGGGTGTCATTACAGTGTTTGGACTGTAAATATCAACAGTCATTCATGGGTTGGTGAATGTGTGGGTGCTTGGACAGCAAATATTAACGGTCATTTATGGGGTGGTGGGTGTGTGGGTGTCATTACAGTGTTTGGACTGTAAATATCAACAGTCATTCATAGGTTGGTGAATGTGTGGGTCCTTGGACAGCAAATATTAACGATCATTTATGGGGTGGTGGGTGTGTGGGTGTCATTACAGTGCTTTGACTGTAAATATCAACAGTCATTCAAGGGATGGTGGGTGTGTAGGTGTAATTACAGTGCTTGGAGTGTAAACATCAAGTCATTCATATGGTGGTCGGTGTCATTACAGTATTTTGACTGTAAATATCAAGAGTCATTCATGGAGTGATGGTTGTTTGGGTGTCATTACCGTGCTTGGACTGTAAATATCAGCAGTCATTAATGGGGTGGTGGGTGTCATTACAGTGCTTGGACTGTAAATATCAACAGTTATTAATGGGAAGGTGGGTGTGTGGGTGTCATTACAGTGCTTGGACTGTAAATATGAATAGTCATTCATGGGTTGGTGGGTGTGTGGGTGTCATTACAATGCTTGGATTGTAAATATCAACAGTCATTCATGTGGTGGTGGTTTGTTGGTGTCATTACAGTGCTTTGATTGTAAATATCAACAGTAATTATTTGGGTGGTGGGTGTGTGGGTTTTATTACAGTGCTTGGACTGTAAATATCAACTGTCATTCATTGGGTGTGTTGGTGACATTACAGTGCTTGTACTGTAAATATCACCAGTCATTCATGGGTTGGTGTGTGTGTGTGTCATTACAGTGCTTTGACTGTAAATATCAACTGTTATTTATGGGGTGTGTCGGTGACATTACAGTGATTGTACAGTAAATATCAAAAGTCATTCATAGGTTGGTGAATGTGTGGGTGCTTGGACTGTAAATATTAACAGCCATTTATGGGGTGGTGGATGTGTGGGTGTCATTACAGTGCTTGGACTGTAAATATTAATCATCATTCATTCGGTTATGGTTGTGTGGGTGTCATTACAGTGCTTGGACTGTAAATATCAATAGTCATTCATGGGTTGGTGGGTGTGTGGGTGTCATTACAATGCTTGGATTGTAAATATCAACAGTCATTCATGTGGTGGTGGTTTGTTGGTGTCATTACAGTGCTTGGATTGTAAATATCAACAGTAATTATTTGGGTGGTGGGTGTGTGGGTTTTATTACAGTGCTTGAACTGTAAATATCAACTGTCATTCATTGGATGTGTCAGTGACATTACAGTGCTTGTACTGTAAATATCACCAGTCATTCATGGGTTGGTGTGTGTGTGTGTCATTACAGTGCTTGGAGTGTAAATATCAACTGTTAATTATGGGGTGTGTCGGTGACATTACAGTGATTGTACTGTAAATATCAAAAGTCATTCATAGGATGGTGAATGTGTGGGTGCTTGGACTGTAAATATTAACAGCCATTTATGGGGTGGTGGATGTGTGGGTGTCATTACAGTAATTGGACTGTAAATATCAACAGACATTCATGGGGTGGTGGGTTTGTGGGTGTCATTACAGTGCCTGGTCTGTAAATTACAACAGTCATTCATTTAGTTTTTAGTGTAGGGGTGTTATTACAGTGGTTGGACTGTGATTATCAACCGTCATTCATGGGGTGCTGGGTGTGTGGGTGTCATTACAGTGCTTGGAGTGTAAATATCAACAGTTATTCTTTGGGTGTTGGGTGTGTGGCTGTCATTACAGTGCTTGGACTATAATTATCAATGGTCATTAATGGGGTGGTTGATGTGTGGGTGTCATTACAGTGCTTGGACTGTAAATATCAACAGTCATTCCTGGGGTGGATGGTGTGTGAGTGTCATTACAGTGCTTGGACTGTAAATATAAACAGTCATTTATTGGGTGGTTAGTGTGTGGGTCTCATTACAGTGCATGGAATGTAAATATCAACAGTCATTTATGGGTTGGTGGGTGTGTTGGTGTATTACAGTGCTTAGACTGTAAATATCAACAGTCAATCATGGGGTGGTCAGTGTGTGGGTGTCAATACAGTGCTTGGATTGTAAATATCAACAGTCATTCATAGGGAAGTAGATGTGTAGGTGTCATTATAGTGCTTGGATTGTAAATATCAACAGTCATTCATGGGGTAGTGGGTGAGTGGGTGTCGTTATAGTGCTTGAATTGTAAATATCAACTGTCATTCATGGTGTGTGTGGGTGCTATTACAGAGTTTGGTGTGTAAATATAAACAGTCATTCATAGGTTGGGGGAAATGTGTGTCATTACAGTGCTTGGACTGTAAATATTAACAGTTATTCAAGGGGTGGTGGGTGTGTAGGTGTAATTACAGTGCTTGGACAGTAAATATCAACAGTTATTCATGGGAAGGTGGGTGTGTGGGTGTCATTACAGTGCTTGGACTGTAAATATTAACCATCATTCATTTGGTTATGTTGTGTGGGTGTCATTACAGTGCTTGGACTGTAAATATCAATAGTAAATCATGGGTTGGTGTGTGTGTGTGTGTCATTACAGTGCTTGGACTGTAAATATTAACTGTTATTCATGGGGTGTGTCGGTGACATTAGAGTTATTGTACTGTAAATATCAACAGTCATTCATGGGTTGGTGGGTGTGTGTGTCATTACAGTGCTTGGACTGTAAATTTCCAAAGTCATTCATGGGGTGGTGGGTGTTTGTGTGTCATTACAGTGCTTGGACTGTTAATATATATCAACAGTCAATTATGGGGTGGTGGGTGTGTGGTTGTCATTACACTGCTTGGACTGTAACTATCAACAGTTATTCATGGGGTGGTGGGTGTGTGGGTGTTATTACAGTGTTTGGACTGTAAATATCAACAGTCATTCATGGGTTGGTGAATGTGTGGGTGCTTGGACAGCAAATATTAACGGTCATTTATGGGGTGGTGGGTGTGTGGGTGTCATTACAGTGTTTGGACTGTAAATATCAACAGTCATTCATAGGTTGGTGAATGTGTGGGTGCTTGGACAGCAAATATTAATGGTCATTTATGGGGTGGTGGGTGTGTGGGTGTCATTACAGTGCTTTGACTGTAAATATCAACAGTCATTCATGGGGTGGTGGGTGTGTAGATGTAATTACAGTGCTTGGAGTGTAAACATCAAGTCATTCATATGGTGGTCGGTGTCATTACAGTACTTTGACTGTAAATATCAAGAGTCATTCATGGAGTGATGGTTGTTTGGGTGTCATTACAGTGCTTGGACTGTAAATATCAGCAGTCATTAATGGGTTTGTGGGTGTCATTACAGTGCTTGGACTGTAAATATCAACAGTTATTCATGGGAAGGTGGGTGTGTGGGTGTCATTACAGTGCTTGGACTGTAAATATTAACTATCATTCATTCGGTTATGGTTGTGTGGGTGTCATTTCAGTGCTTGGACTGTAAATATCAATAGTCATTCATGGGTTGGTGGGTGTGTGGGTGTCATTACAATGCTTGGACTGTAAATATCAACAGTCTTTCATGTGGTGGTGGTTTGTTGGTGTCATTACAGTGCTTGGATTGTAAATATCAACAGTAATTATTTGGGTGGTGGGTGTGTGGGTTTTATTACAGTGCTTGGACTGTAAATATCAAATGTCATTTATTGGGTGTGTCGGTGACATTACAGTGCTTGTACTGTAAATATCACCAGTCATTCATGGGTTGGTGTGTGTGTGTGTCATTACAGTGCTTGGACTGTAAATATCAACTGTTATTTATGGGGTGTGTCGGTGACATTACAGTGATTGTACAGTAAATATCAAAAGTCATTCATAGGTTGGTGAATGTGTGGGTGCTTGGACTGTAAATATTAACAGCCATTTATGGGGTGGTGGATGTGTGGGTGTCATTACAGTGCTTGGACTGTAAATATTAATCATCATTCATTCGGTTATGGTTGTGTGGGTGTCATTACAGTGCTTGGACTGTAAATATCAATAGTCATTCATGGGTTGGTGGGTGTGTGGGTGTCATTACAATGCTTGGATTGTAAATATCAACACTCATTCATGTGGTGGTGGTTTGTTGGTGTCATTACAGTGCTTGGATTGTAAATATCAACAGTAATTATTTGGGTGGTGGGTGTGTGGGTTTTATTACAGTGCTTGAACTGTAAATATCAACTGTCATTCATTGCGTGTGTCGGTGACATTACAGTGCCTGTACTGTAAATATCATCAGTCATTCATGGGTTGGTGTGTGTGTGTCATTACAGTGCTTGGAGTGTAAATATCAACTGTTATTTATGGGGTGTGTCGGTGACATTACAGTGATTGTACTGTAAATATCAAAAGTCATTCATAGGTTGGTGAATGTGTGGGTGCTTGGACTGTAAATATTAACAGCCATTTATGGGGTGGTGGATGTGTGGGTATCATTACAGTAATTGGACTGTAAATATCAACAGACATTCATGGGGTGGTGGGTGTGTGGGTGTCATTACAGTGCCTGGTCTGTAAATTACAACAGTCATTCATTTAGTTTTTAGTGTAGGGGTGTTATTACAGTGCTTGGACTGTAATTATCAACCGTCATTCATGGGGTGCTGGGTGTGTGGGTGTCATTACAGTGCTTGGAGTGTAAATATCAACAGTTATTCATTGGGTGTTGGGTGTGTGGCTGTCATTACAGTGTTTGGACTATAATTATCAATGGTCATTAATGGGGTGGTGGATGTGTGGGTGTCATTACAGTGCTTGGACTGTAAATATCAACAGTCATTCCTGGGGTGGATGGTGTGTGAGTGTCATTACAGTGCTTAGACTGTAAATATCAACCGTCAATCATGGGGTGGTCAGTGTGTGGGTGTCAATACAGTGCTTGGATTGTAAATATCAATAGTCATTCATAGGGAAGTAGATGTGTAGGTGTCATTATAGTGCTTGGATTGTAAATATCAACAGTCATTCATGGGGTGGTGGGTGAGTGGGTGTCGTTATAGTGCTTGAATTGTAAATATCAACTGTTATTCATGGTGTGTGTGGGTGCTATTACAGAGTTTGGTGTGTAAATATAAACAGTCATTCATAGGTTGGGGGAAATGTGTGTCATTACAGTGCTTGGACTGTAAATATTAACAGTCATTCAAGGGGTGGTGGGTGTGTAGGTGTAATTACAGTGCTTGGACAGTAAATATCAACAGTTATTCATGGGAAGGTGGGTGTGTGGGTGTCATTACAGTGCTTGGACTGTAAATATTAACCATCATTCATTTGGTTATGTTGTGTGGGTGTCATTACAGTGCTTGGACTGTAAATATCAATAGTAATTCATGGGTTGGTGTGTGTGTGTGTCATTACAGTGCTTGGACTGTAAATATCAACTGTTATTCATGGGGTGTGTCGGTGACATTACAGTTATTGTACTGTAAATATCAACAGTCATTCATGGGTTGGTGGGTGTGTGTGTCATTACAGTGTTTGGACTGTAAATTTCCAAAGTCATTCATGGGGTGGTGGGTGTTTGTGTGTCATTACAGTGCTTGGACTGTTAATATATATCAACAGCCAATTATGGGGTGGTGGGTGTGTGGTTGTCATTACACTGCTTGGACTGTAACTATCAACAGTTATTCATGGGGTGGTGGGTGTGTGGGTGTTATTACAGTGTTTGGACTGTAAATATCAACAGTCATTCATGGGTTGGTGAATGTGTGGGTGCTTGGACAGCAAATATTAACGGTCATTTATGGGGTGGTGGGTGTGTGGGTGTCATTACAGTGTTTGGACTGTAAATATCAACAGTCATTCATAGGTTGGTGAATGTGTGGGTGCTTGGACAGCAAATATTAATGGTCATTTATGGGGTGGTGGGTATGTGGGTGTCATTACAGTGCTTTGACTGTAAATATCAACAGTCATTAATGGGGTGGTGGGTGTGTAGGTGTAATTACAGTGCTTGGAGTGTAAACATCAAGTCATTCATATGGTGGTCGGTGTCATTACAGTACTTTGACTGTAAATATCAAGAGTCATTCATGGAGTGATGGTTGTTTGGGTGTCATTACAGTGCTTGGACTGTAAATATCAGCAGTCATTAATGGGGTGGTGGGTGTCATTACAGTGCTTGGACTGTAAATATCAACAGTTATTCATGGGAAGGTGGGTGTGTGGGTGTCATTACAGTGCTTGGACTGTAAATATTAACCATCATTCATTCGGTTATGGTTGTGTGGGTGTCATTTCAGTGCTTGGACTGTAAATATCAATAGTCATTCATGGGTTGGTGGGTGTGTGGGTATCATTACAATGCTTGGACTGTAAATATCAACAGTCATTCATGTGGTGGTGGTTTGTTGGTGTCATTACAGTGCTTGGATTGTAAATATCAACAGTAATTATTTGGGTGGTGGGTGTGTGGGTTTTATTACAGTGCTTGGACTGTAAATATCAACTGTCATTCATTGGGTGTGTCAGTGACATTACAGTGCTTGTACTGTAAATATCACCAGTCATTAATGGGTTGGTGTGTGTGTGTGTCATTACAGTGCTTGGACTGTAAATATCAACTGTTATTTATGGGGTGTGTCGGTGACATTACAGTGATTGTACTGTAAATATCAACAGTCATTCATGGGTTGGTGGGTGTGTGTGTTATTACAGTGCTTGGACTGTAAATATCCACAGTCATTCATGGGGTGGTGGGTGCTTGTGTGTCATTACAGTGCTTGGACTGTTAATATATATGAACAGTCAATTATGGGGTGGTGGGTTTTTGGTTGTCATTACGATGCTTGGACTGTAACTATCAACAGTTATTCATGGGGTGGTGGGTGTGTGGGTGTCATTACAGTGTTTGGACTGTAAATATTAACAGTCATTTATGAGTTGGTGAATGTGTGGTGCTTGGACAGCAAATATTAATGGTCATTTATGTGGTGGTGGGTGTGTGGGTGTCATTACAGTGCTTTGACTGTAAATATCAACAGTCATTCATGGGATGGTAAGTGTGTTAGTGTCATTACATTGCTTGGACTGTTAATATCAACAGACATTATAAGGTGGTGGGTGTGTGGGTGTCATTACAATGCTTGGACTGTAAATATCAACTGTCATTTATGGGGTTGGGTGTGTGTAGGTCTCATTACAGTGCTTGGAATGTAAATATCAACAGTCAGTCATGGAGTGGATGGTGTGTGAGTGTCATTACAGTGCTTAGACTGTAAATATCACCAGTCATTCATGAGGTGGTCAGTGTGTGAGTGTCAATACAGTGCTTGGATTGTAAATATCAACTGTCATTCATGGTGTGTGTGGGTGCTATTACAGAGCTTGGACTGTAAATATCAACAGTCAATCATAGATTGGTAGGAGTGTGTGTCATTACAAAGCCTGGACCGTAAATATCAACAATCATTCATAGGGTGGTGGGTGTGTAGGTGTAATTACAGATCTTGGACTGTAAATATTAAGTCATTCATGGGGTAGTGGATGTATGGGTGTCAGTACTGTGCTTGGACTGTTAATATCAACAGTCATTCATGGGGTGGTGGGTGTGTGGGTGTCATGACATTGCTTGGACTGTAAATATCAACAGTCATTCATGGGGTGGTGTGTGTGGGTTTTTTTTATTTCAGTGCTTTAACTGTAAATATCAACAGTCATTCATGGGGAGGGGAGTGTGATTGCAATGCTTGGACTGTAAATATCAAGTCATTCATTGGGTGGTTGGTGTGTGGGTGTCATTACAGTACTTGGACAGTGGTGGGTGTGGGGGTGTCATTACAATGCTTGGACTGTAAATATCAACCGTCTTTCATGGGGTAGTGGGTGCTTGGGTGTCATTATAGTGCTTGGACTGTAAATATCAACAGTCATTCATGGGGTGGTGGTTGTGTGGGTGTCATTACAGTGATTGGACTGTAAATATCAACAGACATTCATGGGGTGGTGGGTGTTTGGGTGTCATTACAGTGCTTGGTCTGTAAATATCAACAGTCATTCATTTAGTGGTGGGACTAGGGGTGTCATTACAGTGCTTGAACTGTGAATATCAACCATCATTCATGGGGTGGTGGGTGTGTGGGTGTCATTACAGTGCTTGTAGTGTAAATATCAACAGTCAATTATTTAAATATCAACAGTTATTTATGGGATGGTGGGTGTTATTACAGTGCTTGGACTTTAAATATCAACAGTCATTTAAAGGGTGGTGGGAGTGTGGGTGTCATTACAGTGCTTGGACAGTAAAAATCAACAGTCATTCATGGTATGGTAAGTGTGTTGGTGCCTTTACAGTGCTTGGACTGTTAACATCAACAGACATTTATGGGGTGGTGGGTGTGTGGGTATCATTACAATGCTTGGACTGTAAATATCAACAGTCATTTATTGGGTGGGGGTATGTGGTGTCATTACAGTGCTTGAACTGTAAATATCAACAGTTATTCATTGGGAGGTGGGTGTGTGGGTTTCATTACATTGCTTGGACTATAAATATCAATGGTCATTAATGGGGTGGTGGATGTGTGTGTGTCATTACAGTGCTTGGACTGTAAATATCAACAGTCATTCATAGGGTGGATGGTGTGTGAGTTTCATTACAGTGCTTGGACTGTAAATATCAACACGCATTCATGATATGGTTGGTGTGTGGGTCTCATTACCGTGCATGGAATGTAAATATCAACAGTAATTTATGGGTTTGTGGGTGTGTGGGTGTCATTACAGTGCTTAAACTGTAAATATCAACAGTTATTTATGGGGTGGTCAGTGTGTGGGTGTCAATACAGTGCTTGGATTGTAAATATCAACAATCATTCATGGGGTGGTAGATGTGTGGGTGTCATTACAGTGCTTGGATTGTAAATATCAACAGTCATTCATGGGGTGGTGGGTGAGTGGGTGTCATTACAGTGCTTGTACTGTAAATATCAATTGTCATTCATGGTGTGTGTGGGTGCTATTACAGAGTTTGGAGTGTAAATATCAACAGTCATTCATAGGTTAGTGGGAGTGTGTGTCATTATAGTGCTTGGACTTTAAATACTAACAGTCATTCAAGGGGTGGTGGGTGTGTAGGTGTAATTACATTGCTTGGAGTGTAAATATCAAGTCATTAATGGGGTAGTGGGTGTCATTACAGTGCTTTGACTGTAAATATCAACAGTCATTAATGGGGTGATGGAGGTTTGGGTGTCATTACAGTGCTTGGACTGTAAATACCAACAGTCATTAATGGGGTGGTGGGTGTCATTACAATGCATTGACTGTAAATATCAACAGTCATTCATGGAAAGGTGGGGTTGTGGGTGTCATTATAGTGCTTGGACTGCAAATATCAACAGTCATTTTGGGGTGGTGGGTGTGTGGGTGATATTACAGTGCTTGGACTGTAAATATTAACAGTTATTCATGGGGTTGTGTGTGTGTGGGTGATATTACAGTGCTTGGACTGTAAATATCAACAGTCAGTCGTAGAGTGGTTGGTGTGTAGGTGTCTTTACAGTACTTGGACTGTATAAACCAACAATCAATTATTGGGTGAAGGATGTAGGGGGGGGCATTACAGTGCTTGGACTGTAAATATCAACAGTAATACTTTTGATGGTGGTTGTGTGGGTGTCATTACAGTGCTTAGACTGTAAATATCAACAGTCATTTATGGGGTGATGGGTGTGACTGTGTCATTACAGTGCTTGGACTATAAATATCAACAGTCAGTCGTAGAGTGGTTGGTGTGTGGGTGTCTTTACAGTACTTGGACTGTATAAACCAACAGTCAATTATTGGGTGAAGGATGTACGGGTGTCCTTACAGTGCTTGGACTGTGAATATCAACAGTCATTCGTAGGGAGGTGAGTGTGTGGGTGTTATTACAGTGCTTTGACTGTAAATATCAACAGTCATTCAGAGATTAGTTGGTGTCATTAGAGTGCTTGGACTGTAAATATTAACAGTTATTCATGGGGTGGTGGGTGTGTGGATATCATTACAGTGCTTGGACTGAAAATATCAACAGTCATTTATGGGGTGGTGGGTGTGTGGGTGTCATTACATTGCTCGGACTATAAATATCAACCGTCATTTATGGGGTTGTGGGTGTGTAGGTGTCATTACAGTGCTTGAACTGTAAATATCAACAGTAAATCGTAGTGTGGTGTGTGTGTGGGTGTCATTACAGTGATTTGATTGTAAATTTCAACAGTCATTTATAGGGTGGTGTGTATCATTAAAGTGCTTGGACTGTAAATATCAACAGTCATTCATGGGGCTGTGGGTGTGTGGGTGTCATTACACTGCTTGGAATGTAAATATCAACTATAATTCATGGGATCGTGGGGGTTGGGGTGTCATTACAGTGCTTCGACTGTAAATATCAACAGTCATATATGGGGTGGTGGGTGTGAGGGTGTCATTAGAGTGCTTGGACTAAAAATATCAACAGTCATTCATGGGGTGGTAGGTGTGTGAGTGTCATTACAGTGTATTGATTGTAATTATCAACAGTCATTCATAGGGTGGTGGGTGTCATTACAGTGCTTGGACTGTAAATATCAACAGTCATTCATGGGGTTGTGGTTGTGTGGGTGTCATTACAGTGCTTGGACTGTAAATATCAACCATAATTCATGGGGTGGTGGGTGTGGGTGTGTCATTACAGTGCTTGGACTGTAAATATCAACAGTCAATCATGGGGTGGTGGGTGTGAGGGTGTCATTACAGTGCTTGGACTGTAAATATCAACAGTCATTCATGGGGTAGTGGGTGTATGGGAGTCATTACAGTAATTTGATTGTAAATATTAACAGTCATTTATAGGGTGGTGGGTATCATTAGAGTGCTTGGACTGTAAATATCAACAGTCATTAATGGGGTTGTGGGTGTGTGGGTGTCATTACAGTGCTTGGACTGTAAATATTAACTATAATTCATGGGGTCGTGGGTGTTGGGGTGTCATTACTGTGCTTTGAGTGTAAATATCAACAGTCATTTATTGGGTGGTGGGTAGCATTACAGTGCTTGGACTGTAAATATCAACAGTCATTCATAGGGTGATGGGTGTGTGGGTGTCATTACAGTGCTTGGACTGTAAATATCAACAGTCATTTATAGGGTGGTTGGAGTTTAGGTGTCATTACATTGTTTGGACTGTAAATATCAACAGTCAATCATGGGGTGGTGGGTGTTTGGGTGTCATTACAGTGCTTGGACTGTAAATATCAACAGTCATTCATAGGGTGGTGGGTGTGTGAGTGTTATTACAGAGCTTGGACTGTAAATATCAACAGTCATTCATGTAGTGGTGGGTGTGTGGGTGTCATTACAGTTCTTGGACTGTAAATATCAACAGTCATTCTTGGGGTGGTGTTTGTGTGGGTGTCATTACAGTGCTTAGACTGTAAATATCAACAGTCAATCATAGGGTGATGGGTGTGTGGGTGTCATTACAGTGCTTGGACTCTAAATATCAAGAGTCATTTATAGGGTGGTGGGTGTTTGGGTGTCATTACATTGCTTGGAGTGTAAACATCAACAGTCAATCATGCGGTGGTGGGTGTGTGGGTGTCATTACAGTGCTTGGACTGTAAATATCAACAGTCATTCATAGGGTGGTGGGTGTGTGAGTGTTATTACAGAGCTTGGACTGTAAATATCAACAGCCATTCATGGAGTAGTGGGTCTGTGGGTGTCATTACAGTGCTTGAACTGTAAATATCAACAGTCATTCTTGGGGTGGTGGTTGTGTGAGTGTCATTACAGTGCTTAGACTGTAAATATCAACAGTCATTTATGGGGTGATGGGTGTGACTGTTTCATTACAGTGCTTGGACTGTAAATATCAACAGTCATTCATGGGGTGGTGAGTGTGTGTGTGTTATTATAGTTTTTGGACTGTAAATATCAACAATCATTCATTGGGTGGTGGGTGAGTGGGTGTCATTACATTGCTTTGACTGTGAATATCAACAGTCACATGTAGGGTGGTGAGTGTGTGGGTGTTATTACAGTGCTATGACTGTAAATATCAACAGTCAATCATGGGGTGGTGGGTGTGTAGGTGTCATTAGAGTGCTTGGACTCTAAATATTAACAGTCATTCATGGGGTGGTGGGTGTGTGGATGTCATTACAGTGCTTGGACTGTAAATATCAACAGTCAATCATTGGGTGGTGGGTGTGAGTTTGTCATTACAGTTCTTGGACTGTAAATATCAACAGTCATTCATGGGGTGGTGGGTGTATGGGTGTCATTACAGTGTTTTGATTGCAAATATCAACAGTCATTCATAGGGTGGTGGGTATCATTAAAGTGCTTGGACTGTAAATATCAACAGTCATTCATGGGGCTGTGGGTGTGTGGGTGTCATTACAGTGATTGGACTGTAAATATCAACTGTAATTCATGGAGTGGTGGGTGTGTGGGTGTCATTACAGTGCTTTGACTGTAAATATAAACAGTCATTCTTGGGGTGGTGGTTGTGTGGGTGTCATTACAGTGCTTAGACTGTAAATATCAACAGTCATTTATGGGGTGATGGGTGTGACTGTGTCATTACAGTGCATGGACTGTAAATATCAACAGTCATTCATGGGGTGGTGAGTGTGTGTGTGTCATTACAGTTTTTGGACTGTAAATATCAACAATCATTCATTGGGTAGTGGGTGAGTGGGTGTCATTACAGTGCTTGGACTGTGAATATCAACAGTCATTCGTAGGGTGGTGATTGTGTGGGTGTTATTACAGTGCTTTGACTGTAAATATCAACAGTCATTTAGATATTGGTTGGTGTCATTTGAGTGCTTGGACTGTAAATATTAACAGTCATTCATGGGGTGGTGGGTGTGTGGATGTCATTACAGTGCTTGGACTGAAAATATCAACAGTCATTTATGGGGTGGTGGGTGTGTGGGTGTCATTACATTGCTCGGACTATAAATATCAACCGTCATTTATGGGGTTGTGGGTGTGTGGGTGTCATTACAGTGCTTGGACTGTAAATATCAACTGTCAATCGTAGGGTGGTGTTTGTGTGGGTGTCATTACAGTGTTTTGATTGTAAATATCAACAGTCATTCATAGGGTGGTGGGTATCATTAAAGTGCTTGGACTGTAAATATCAACAGTCATTCATGGGGCTGTGGGTGTGTGGGTATCATTTCAGTGCTTGGAATGTAAATATCAACTATAATTCATGGGGTCGTGGGTGTTGGGGTGTCATTACAGTGCTTTGACTGTAAATATCAACAGTCATTTATGGGGTGGTGGGTGTGAGGGTGTCATTACAGTGCTTGGACTGAAAATATCAACAGTCATTCATGGGGTGGTAGGTGTGTGAGTGTCATTACAGTGTATTGATTGTAATTATCAACAGTCATTAATAGGGTGGTGGGTGTCATTACAGTGCTTGGACTGTAAATATCAACAGTCATTCATGGGGTGGTGGTTGTGTGTGTGTCATTGCAGTACTTGGACTGTAAATATCAACCATAATTCATGGGGTGGTGAGTGTGGGGGTGTCATTACAGTGCTTGTACTGTAAATATCAACAGTCAATCTTGGGGTGGTGGGTGTGTTGGTGTCATTACAGTGCTTGGACTGTAAATATCAACAGTCATTCATGGGGTAGTGGGTGTATGTGTGTCATTACACTGATTTGATTGTAAATATTAACAGTCATTCATAGGGTGGTGTGTATCATTAGAGTGCTTGGACTGTAAATATCAACAGTCATTAATGGGATTGTGGAAGTTTGGGTGTCATTACAGTGCTTGGACTGTAAATATCAACTATAATTCATGGAGTCGTGGGTGTTGGGGTATCATTGCTGTGCTTTGAGTGTAAATACCAACAGTCATTTATTGGGTGGTGGGTAGCATTACAGTGATTGGACTGTAAATATCAACAGTCATTTATAGGGTGATGGGTGTGTGGGTGTCATTACAGTGCTTGGACTGTAAATATCAACACTCATTTATAGGGTGGTTTGAGTTTGGGTTTCATTACATTGCTTGGACTGTAAATATCAACAGTCAATCATGGGGTGGTTGGTGTTTGGGTGTCATTACAGTGCTTGGACTGTAAATATTAACAGTCATTCGTAGGGTGGTGGGTGTGTGAGTGTTATTACAGAGCTTGGACTGTAAATATTAACAGTCATTCATGGAGTGGAGTGTGTGTGGGTGTAATTACAGTTCTTGGACTGTAAATATCAACAGTCATTCTTGGGGTGGTGGTTGTGTGGGTGTCATTACAGTGCTTAGACTGTAAATATCAACAGTCATTTATGGGGTGATGGGTGTGACTGCGTCATTACAGTGTTTGGACTGTAAATATCAACAGTCATTCATGGGGTGGTGAGTGTGTGAGTGTTATTACAGTGCTTTGATTGTAAATATCAACAGTCATTCAGAGGTTGGTGGGTGTCATTAGAGTGCATGGACTGTAAATATCAACAGTCATTCTTGGGGTGGTGGTTGTGTGGGTGTCATTACAGTGCTTAGACTGTAAATATCAACAGTCATTCATGGAGTAGTGGGTGTTTGGTTGTCATTACAGTGCTTGGACTATGAATATCAACAGTCATTCCTGGAGTGGTGGGTGTTTGGGTGTCATTACAGTGCTTGGACTATGAATATCAACAGTCATTCATGGGGTGGTGGATGTGTAGATGTCATTACAGTGCTTGGACTGATAATATCAACAGTCATTCATTAAGTGGTGGGTGTGTGTTTGTCATTACACTCCTTGGACTGTAAATATTAACAGTCATTCATAGGGTGGTGGGTGTGTGGGTGTCTTTAAAGTGCTTGGACTGTAAATATCAACGGTCATTTATGTGGTGGTGAGTGTGTCTGTGTCATTAGCGTTCGTGGACTGTAAATTTCAACCATAATTTATTGGGTGGTGGGTGTGTGGGTGTCATTACAGTGCTTGGACTGTAAATATTACCAGTCATCCATTCTGTGGTGGGTGTCATTAGAGGGCTTGGACTGTAAATATTAACAGTCATTTATAGGTCGGTGAGTGTGTGGATGTCATTACAGTGCTTGGACTGAAAATATCAACCAACATTAATGGGGTGGTAGGTGTGTGGGTGTCATTACAGTGCTTGAACTGTAAATATCAACAGTAATTCATTCATTGTGGTGGGTGTGTGAGTGTCATTACAGGGCTTGGACTGTAAATATCAACAGTTATTCATGGGGTGGTGGGTGTGTAGGTATCATGAAAGTGCTTGGACTGTAAATATCAACAGTCGTTCTTGGGGTGGTGAGTGTGTGGGTGTTATTGCAGTTCTTGGACTGTAAATATCAACCATCATTCATTGTGCGGTGGGTGTGTGAGTGTCATTAAAGTGCTTGGACTGTGAATAATAACAGTTATTCATGGGGTGGTGGGTGTGTAGGTATCATGAAAGTGCTTGGACTGTAAATATCAACAGTCATTCATGGGGTGGTGAGTGTGTAGGTGTTATTACAGTGCTTTGACTGTAAATATCAACAGTCATTCAGAGGGTGGTAAGTGTCATTACAGTGGTTGGACTGAAAATATCAACAGTCATTTACGGGGTGGTGGGTGTGTCGGTGTCATTACAGTGCTTGGACTATAAATATCAACTATCATTTAAGTGGTGGTGGGTGTGTGGGTGTCATTACATTGCTTGGACTGTAAATATCAACAGTCATTCATAGGGTTGTGGGTGTGTGTGTGTCATTACAGAGCTTGGACTGTAAATATCAACAGTCATTCATGGGGTGGTGGGTGTGTGGATGTCATTACAGTGCTTGGACTGTAAATATCAACAGTCAATCATGAGGTGGTGGGTGTGGGGGTGTCATTACAGTGCTTGGACTGTAAATATCAACAGTCATTCTTGGGGTGGTGGGTGTGTGAGTGTCACTACAGTGTTTTGATTGTAATTATCAACAGTCATTCATAGGGTGGTGGGTCTCATTACAGTGCTTGGACTGTAAATATCAACAGTAATTCATAGGGTGGTGGTTGTGTGGGTGTCATTTCATTGCTTGGACTGTAAATATCAACCATAATTCATGGGGTGGTGGGTGTGGGGGTGTCATTACATTGCTTGGACTGTAAATATCAACAGTCAATCATGGGGTGGTGGGTGTGTGGGTGTCATTACAGTGCTTAGACTGTAAATATCAACAGTCTTTCATAGGGTGGTGGGTGTATGGGTGTCATTACAGTGATTTGATTGTAAATATCAACTGTCATTCATAGGGTGATGGGTATCATTAGAGTGCTTGGACTGTAAATATCAAGTCATTCATGGGGTTGTGGGTGTGTGGGTGTCATTACAGTGCTTGGACTGTAAATATCAACAGTCAATCATGGAGTGGTGGGTGTGTGGTTGTTATTACAGTTCTTGGACTGTAAATATCAACAGTCATTTATGGGGTGGTGGGTGTATAGGTGTCATTACAGTTTTTTTATTGTAAATATCAACAGTCATTCATTGGGTGGTGGGTATCATTAAAGTGCTTGTACTGTAAATATTAACAGTCATTCATGGGGCTGTGGGTGTGTGGGTGTCATTACAGTGCTTGGAATGTAAATATCAACTATAATTCATGGGGTCGTGGGTGTTGGGGTGTCATTACATTGCTTTGACTGTAACTATCAACAGTCATTTATGGGGTGGTGGGTGTGTGGGTGTCATTACAGTGCTTTGACTGAAAATATCAACAGTCATTCATGGGGTGGTAGGTGTGTGAGTGTCATTACAGTGTTTTGATTGTAATTATTAACAGTCATTCATAGGGTTGTGGGTGTCATTACAGTGCTTGGACTGTAAATATCAACAGTCAATCATGGGTTGGTGGGTGTGTGGGTGTCATTACTGTGCTTGGACTGTAAATATCAACAGTCATTCATAGGGTAGTGGGTGTATGGGTGTCATTACAGTGATTTGATTAAAATATTAACAGTCATTCATAGGGTGGTGGGTATCATTAGATTGCTTGGACTGTAAATAACAACAGTCATTCATGGGGTTGAGGATGTGTGGGTGTCATTACAGTGCTTGGACTGTAAATATCCACTATAATTCATGGGGTCGTGGGTGTTGGGGTGTCATTACAGTGCTTTGAGTATAAATATCAACAGTCATTTATTGGGTAGTGAGTAGCATTACAGTGCTTGGACTGTAAATATCAACAATCAATCATTGGCTGATGTGTGTGTGGGTGTCATTACAGTGCTTGTACTGTAAATATCAACAGTCATTTATAGGGTGGTGGGTGTTTGGGTGTCATTACATTGCTTGGACTGTAAATATCAACAGTCAATCATGGGGTGGTGGGTGTGTTGGTGTCATTACAGTGCTTGGACTGGAAATATCAACAGTCATTCATAGGGTAGTGGGTGTGTTGGTGTCATTACAGTGCTTGGACTGTAAATATCAACTATAATTCATGAAGTCGTGGGTGTTGGGGTGTCATTACATTGCTTTGACTGTAAATATCAAGTCATTTATGGGGTGGTGGGTGTGAGGGTGTCATTACAGTGTATTGATTGTAATTTTCAACAGTCATTCATAGTGTGGTGGGTATCATTACAGTGCTTTGACTGTAAATATCAACAGTCAATCATGGGGTGGTGGGTGTGTAGGTGTCATTAGAGTGCTTGGACTCTAAATATTAACAGTCATTCATGGGGTGGTGGGTGTGTGGATGTCATTACAGTGCTTGGACTGTAAATATCAACAGTCAATCATTGGGTGGTGGGTGTGAGTTTGTCATTACAGTTCTTGGACTGTAAATATCAACAGTCATTCATGGGGTGGTGGGTGTATGGGTGTTATTACAGTGTTTTGATTGCAAATATCAACAGTCATTCATAGGGTGGTGGGTATCATTAAAGTGCTTGGACTGTAAATATCAACAGTCATTCATGGGGCTGTGGGTGTGTGGGTGTCATTACAGTGATTGGACTGTAAATATCAACTATAATTCATGGAGTGGTGGGTGTGTGGGTGTCATTACAGTGCTTTGACTGTAAATATAAACAGTCATTCTTGGGGTGGTGGTTGTGTGGGTGTCATTACAGTGCTTAGACTGTAAATATCAACAGTCATTTATGGGGTGATGGGTGTGACTGTGTCATTACAGTGCATGGACTGTAAATATCAACAGTCATTTATGGGGTGGTGAGTGTGTGTGTGTCATTACAGTTTTTGGACTGTAAATATCAACAATCATTCATTGGGTAGTGGGTGAGTGGGTGTCATTACAGTGCTTGGACTGAAAATATCAACAGTCATTTATGGGGTGGTGGGTGGGTGGGTGTCATTACATTGCTCAGACTATAAATATCAACCGTCATTTATGGGGTTGTGGGTGTGTGGGTGTCATTACAGTGCTTGGACTGTAAATATCAACTGTCAATCGTAGGGTGGTGTTTGTGTGGGTGTCATTACAGTGTTTTGATTGTAAATATCAACAGTCATTCATAGGGTGGTGGGTATCATTAAAGTGCTTGGACTGTAAATATCAACAGTCATTAATGGGGCTGTGGGTGTGTGGGTATCATTTCAGTGCTTGGAATGTAAATATCAACTATAATTCATGGGGTCGTGGGTGTTGGGGTGTCATTACAGTGCTTTGACTGTAAATATCAACAGTCATTTATGGGGTGGTGGGTGTGAGGGTGTCATTACAGTGCTTGGACTGAAAATATCAACAGTCATTCATGGGGTGGTAGGTGTGTGAGTGTCATTACAGTGTATTGATTGTAATTATCAACAGTCATTAATAGGGTGGTGGGTGTCATTACAGTGCTTGGACTGTAAATATCAACAGTCATTCATGGGGTGGTGGTTGTGTGTGTGTCATTGCAGTACTTGGACTGTAAATATCAACCATAATTCATGGGGTGGTGAGTGTGGGGGTGTCATTACAGTGCTTGTACTGTAAATATCAACAGTCAATCTTGGGGTGGTGGGTGTGTTGGTGTCATTACAGTGCTTGGACTGTAAATATCAACAGTCATTCATGGGGTAGTGGGTGTATGTGTGTCATTACACTGAATTGATTGTAAATATTAACAGTCATTTATAGGGTGGTGTGTATCATTAGAGTGCTTGGACTGTAAATATCAACAGTCATTAATGGGATTGTGGAAGTTTGGGTGTCATTACAGTGCTTGGACTGTAAATATCAACTATAATTCATGGAGTCGTGGGTGTGTGGATGTCATTACAGTGCTTGGACTGTAAATATCAACAGTCAATCATGGGGTGGTGGGTGTTGGGGTGTCATTACATTGCTTGGACTGTAAATATCAACAGTCATTCTTGGGGTGGTGGGTGTGTGAGTGTCATTACAGTGTTTTGATTGTAATTATCAACAGTCATTCATAGGGTGGTGGGTCTCATTACAGTGCATGGACTGTAAATATCAACAGTCATTCTTGGGGTGGTGGTTGTGTGGGTGTCATTACAGTGCTTAGACTGTAAATATCAACAGTCATTTATGGGGTGATGGGTGTGACTGTGTCATTACAGTGCTTGGACTGTAAATATCAACAGTCATTCATGGGGTGGTGAGTATGTGGGTGTTATTACAGTGCTTTGATTGTAAATATCAACAGTCATTCAGAGGTTGGTGGGTGTCATTAGAGTGCATGGACTGTAAATATCAACAGTCATTCTTGGGGTGGTGGTTGTGTGGGTGTCATTACAGTGCTTAGACTGTAAATATCAACAGTCATTCATGGAGTAGTGGGTGTTTGGTTGTCATTACAGTGCTTGGACTATGAATATCAACAGTCATTCCTGGAGTGGTGGGTGTTTGGGTGTCATTACAGTTCTTGGACTATGAATATCAACAGTCATTCATGGGGTGGTGGATGTGTAGATGTCATTACAGTGCTTGGACTGATAATATCAACAGTCATTCATTGGGTGGTGGGTGTGTGTTTGTCATTACACTCCTTGGACTGTAAATATTAACAGTCATTCATGGGGTGGTGGGTGTGTGGGTGTTATTAAAGTGCTTGGACTTTAAATATCAACGGTCATTTATGGGGTGGTGAGTGTGTCTGTTTCATTAGCGTTCGTGGACTGTAAATTTCAACCATAATTTATTGGGTGGTGGGTGTGTGGGTGTCATTACAGTGCTTGGACTGTAAATATTACCAGTCATCCATTCTGTGGTGGGTGTCATTAGAGTGCTTGGACTGTAAATATTAATAGTCATTTATAGGTCGGTGAGTGTGTGGATGTCATTACAGTGCTTGGACTGAAAATATCAACCAACATTAATGGGGTGGTAGGTGTGTGGGTGTCATTACAGTGCTTGAACTGTAAATATCAACAGTAATTCATTCATTGTGGTGGGTGTGTGAGTGTCATTACAGGGCTTGGACTGTAAATATCAACAGTTATTCATGGGGTGGTGGGTGTGTAGGTATCATGAAAGTGCTTGGACTGTAAATATCAACAGTCATTCTTGGGGTGGTGAGTGTGTGGGTGTTATTGCAGTTCTTGGACTGTAAATATCAACCATCATTCATTGTGCGGTGGGTGTGTGAGTGTCATTAAAGTGCTTGGACTGTGAATAATAACAGTTATTCATGGGGTGGTGGGTGTGTAGGTATCATGAAAGTGCTTGGACTGTAAATATCAACAGTCATTCATGGGGTGGTGAGTGTGTAGGTGTTATTACAGTGCTTTGACTGTAAATATCAACAGTCATTCAGAGGGTGGTAAGTGTCATTACAGTGGTTGGACTGAAAATATCAACAGTCATTTACGGGGTGGTGGGTGTGTCGGTGTCATTACAGTGCTTGGACTATAAATATCAACTATCATTTAAGTGGTGGTGGGTGTGTGGGTGTCATTACATTGCTTGGACTGTAAATATCAACAGTCATTCATAGGGTGGTGGGTGTGTGTGTGTCATTACAGAGCTTGGACTGTAAATATCAACAGTCATTCATGGGGTGGTGGGTGTGTGGATGTCATTACAGTGCTTGGACTGTAAATATCAACAGTCAATCATGGGGTGGTGGGTGTTGGGGTGTCATTACAGTGCTTGGACTGTAAATATCAACAGTCATTCTTGGGGTGGTGGGTGTGTGAGTGTCATTACAGTGTTTTGATTGTAATTATCAACAGTCATTCATAGGGTGGTGGGTCTCATTACAGTGCTTGGACTGTAAATATCAACAGTAATTCATAGGGTGGTGGTTGTGTGGGTGTCATTTCATTGCTTGGACTGTAAATATCAACCATAATTCATGGGGTGGTGGGTGTGGGGGTGTCATTACAGTGCTTGGACTGTAAATATCAACAGTCAATCATGGGGTGGTGGGTGTGTGGGTGTCATTACAGTGCTTAGACTGTAAATATCAACTTTCTTTCATAGTGTGGTGGGTGTATGGGTGTCATTACAGTGATTTGATTGTAAATATCAACTGTCATTCATAGGGTGGTCGGTATCATTACAGTGCTTGGACTGTAAATATCAAGTCATTCATGGGGTTGTGGGTGTGTGGGTGTCATTACAGTGCTTGGACTGTAAATATCAACAGTCAATCATGGGGTGGTGGGTGTGTGGTTGTCATTACAGTTCTTGGACTGTTAATATAAACAGTCATTCATGGGGTGGTGGGTGTATAGGTGTCATTACAGTTTTTTTATTGTAAATATCAACAGTCATTCATTGGGTGGTGGGTATCATTAAAGTGCTTGTACTGTAAATATTAACAGTCATTCATGGGGCTGTGGGTGTGTGGGTGTCATTACAGTGCTTGGAATGTAAATATCAACTATAATTCATGGGGTCGTGGGTGTTGGGGTGTCATTACATTGCTTTGACTGTAAATATCAACAGTCATTTATGGGGTGGTGGGTGTGTGGGTGTCATTACAGTGCTTTGACTGAAAATATCAACAGTCATTCATGGGGTGGTAGGTGTGTGAGTGTCATTACAGTGTTTTGATTGTAATTATTAACAGTCATTCATAGGGTTGTGGGTGTCCTTACAGTGCTTGGACTGTAAATATCAACAGTCAATCATGGGGTGGTGGGTGTGTGGGTGTCATTACTGTGCTTGGACTGTAAATATCAACAGTCATTCATGGGGTAGTGGGTGTATGGGTGTCATTACAGTGATTTGATTAAAATATTAACAGTCATTTATAGGGTGGTGGGTATCATTAGATTGCTTGGACTGTAAATAACAACAGTCATTCATGGGGTTGAGGATGTGTGGGTGTCATTACAGTGCTTGGACTGTAAATATCCACTATAATTCATGGGGTCGTGGGTGTTGGGGTGTCATTACAGTGCTTTGAGTGTAAATATCAACAGTCATTTATTGGGTAGTGAGTAGCATTACAGTGCTTGGACTGTAAATATCAACAATCAATCATTGGCTGATGTGTGTGTGGGTGTCATTACAGTGCTTGTACTGTAAATATCAACAGTCATTTATAGGGTGGTGGGTGTGTTGGTGTCATTACAGTGCTTGGACTGGAAATATCAACAGTCATTCATAGGGTAGTGGGTGTGTGAGTGTTATTACAGAGCTTGGACTGTAAATATCAACAGTCATTCATGGAGTGGTGGGTGTGTGGGTGTCATTACAGTGCTTGGACTGTAAATATCAACAGTCATTCTTGGGGTGGTGGTTGTGTGGGTGTCATTACAGTGCTTCGACAGTATATATCAACAGTCATTTATGGGGTGGTGAGTGTGTCTGTGTCATTAGCGTTCGTAGACTGTAAATTTCAACCATCATTCATTGGGTGGTGTGTGTGTGGGTGTCATTACAGTGCTTGGACTGTAAATATTACCAGTCATCCATTCTGTGGTTGGTGTCATTAGAGTGCTTGGACTTTAAATATTAACAGTCATTCATAGGTCGGTGAGTGTGTGGATGTCATTACAGTGCTTGGACTGAAAATATCAACCAACATTAATGGGGTGGTAGGTGTGTGAGTGTCATTACAGAGCTTGTACTGTAAATATCAACAGTTATTCATGGGGTGGTAGGTGTGTGGATGTCATTACCGTGCTTGGAATGTAAATATCAAAAGTCAATCATGGGGTGGTGGGTGTGTGGGTGTCATTACAGTGCTTGGACTGCAAATATCAACAGTCATTCTTGGGGTGGTGGATGTGTGGGTGTCATGAGAGTGTTTTGATTGTAATTATCAACGGTCATTCATAGGGTGGTGGGTGTCATTACAGTGCTTGGACTGTAAATATCAACAGTAATTCAAGGGGTGGTAGTTGTGTGGGTGTCATTTCATTGCTTGGACTGTAAATATCAACCATAATTCATTGGGTGGTGGGTGTGTCATTACAGAGCTTGGACTGTAAATATCAACAGTCTTTCATGGGGTGGTGGGTGTATGGGTGTCATTACAGTGATTTGATTATAAATATCAACAGTCATTCATAGGGTGGTGGGTATCATTAGAAGGCTTGGACTGTAAATATCAACATTCATTCATGGGGTTGTGGGTGTGTGGGTGTCATTACAGTGCTTGGACTGTAAATATCAACAGTCAATCATGGGGTGGTGGGTGTGTGGTTGTCATTACAGTTCTTGGACTTTAAATATCAACAGTCATTCATGGGGTGGTGGGTGTATGGGTGTCATTACAGTGTTTTGATTGTAAATATCAACAGTTATTCATTGGGTGGTCGGTATCCTTAAAGTGCTTGAACTGTAAATATCAACAGTCATTCATGGGGCTGTGGGTGTGTTGGTGTCATTACAGTGCTTGGACTGTAAATATCAACTATAATTCATGGGGTCATTGGTGTTGGGGTGTCATTACATTGCTTTGACTGTAAATATCAACAGTCATTTATGGGGTGGTGGGTGTGAGGGTGTCATTACAGTGTATTGATTGTAATTATCAACAGTCATTCATAGTGTGGTGGGTATCATTACAGTGCTTTGACTGTAAATATCAACAGTCAATCATGGGGTGGTGGGTGTGTAGGTGTCATTACTGTGCTTGGAGTGTAAATATCAACAGTCAATCATGGGGTGGTGGGTGTGTGGGTGTCATTACTGTGCTTGGACTGTAAATATCAACAGTCATTCATGGGGTAGTGGGTGTATTAGTGTCATTACAGTAATTTGATTAAAATATTAACAGTCATTCATAGGGTGGTGGGTATCATTAGATTGCTTGGACTGTAAATATCAACAGTTATTCATGGGGTTGTGGGTGTGTGGGTTTCATTACAGTGCTTGGACTGTAAATATCCACTATAATTCATGGGGTCGTGGGTGTTGGGGTGTCATTACAGTGCTTTTAGTGTAAATATCAACAGTCATTTATTGGGTGGTGGGTAGCAATACAGTGCTTGGACTGTAAATATCAACAATCAATCATTGAGTGATGGGTGTGTGGGTGTCATTACAGTGCTTGGACTGTAAATATCAACAGTCATTTATAGGGTGGTGGGTGTTTGGGTGTCATTACATTGCTTGGACTGTAAATATCAACAGTCAATCATGGGGTGGTGGGTGTGTGGGTGTCATTACAGTGCTTGAACTGTAAATATTAACAGTCATTCATAGGGTGGTGGGTGTGTGAGTGTTATTACAGAGCTTGGACTGTAAATATCAACAGTCATTCATGGGGTGGTGAGTGTGTGTGTGTCATTACAGTTTTTGGAATGTAAATATCAACTATCAATTATTGGGTGGTGGGTAAGTGGGTGTCATTACAGTGCTTGGACTGTGAATAGCAACAGTCATTCGTAGGGTAGTGAGTTTGTGGGTGTTATTACAGTGTTTTGACTGTAAATATTAACAGTCATTCAGAGATTGGTTGGTGTCATTAGATTGCTTGGACTGTAAATATTAACAGTCATTCATGGGGTGGTGGATGTGTGGATGTCATTACAGTGCTTGGACTGAAAATATCAACAGTCATTTATGGGGTGGTGGGTATATGGGTGTCATTACATTGTTTGGACTATAAATATCAACCATCATTTATGGGGTTGTGGGTGTGTTGGTGTCATTACAGTGCTTGGACTGTAAATATCAACAGTCAATCGTGGGGTGGTGGGTGTGTGGGTGTCATTACAGTGTTTTAAATGAAAATATCGTCAGTCATTCATAGGGTGGTGTGTATCATTAAAGTGCTTGGACTGTAAATATCAACTGTAATTTATGGGGTGGTGGGTGTGAGGGTGTCATTACAGTGCTTGGACTGAAAATATCAACAGTCATTCATGGAGTGGTAGGTGTGTGAGTGTCATTACAGTGTATTGATTGTAATTATCAACAGTCATTCATAGTGTGGTGGGTATCATTACAGTGCATGAACAGTAAATATCAACAGTCATTCATGGGGTGGTGGTTGTGTGGGTGTCATTACAGTGCTTGGACTGTAAATATCAACCATAATTCATTGGGTGGTGGGTGTGGGGGTGTCATTACTGTGCTTGGAGTGTAAATATCAACAGTCAATCATGGGGTGGTGGGTGTGTGGGTGTCATTACAGTGCTTGGACTGTAAATATCAACAGTCAATCATGGGGTAGTGGGTGTATGGGTGTCATTACAGTGATTTGATTGTAAATATTAACAGTCATTCATAGGGTGGTTGGTATCATTAGAGTGCTTGGACTGTAAATATCAAGTCATTCATGGGGTTGTGGGTGTGTGGGTGTCATTACAGTGCTTGGACTGTAAATATCAACAGTCAATCATGGGGTGGTGGGTGTGTGGTTGTCATTACAGTTCTTGGACTGTTAATATAAACAGTCATTCATGGGGTGGTGGGTGTATAGGTGTCATTACAGTTTTTTTATTGTAAATATCAACAGTCATTCATTGGGTGGTGGGTATCATTAAAGTGCTTGTACTGTAAATATTAACAGTCATTCATGGGGCTGTGGGTGTGTGGGTGTCATTACAGTGCTTGGAATGTAAATATCAACTATAATTCATGGGGTCGTGGGTGTTGGGGTGTCATTACATTGCTTTGACTGTAAATATCAACAGTCATTTATGGGGTGGTGGGTGTGTGGGTGTCATTACAGTGCTTTGACTGAAAATATCAACAGTCATTCATGGGGTGGTAGGTGTGTGAGTGTCATTACAGTGTTTTGATTGTAATTATTAACAGTCATTCATAGGGTTGTGGGTGTCCTTACAGTGCTTGGACTGTAAATATCAACAGTCAATCATGGGGTGGTGGGTGTGTGGGTGTCATTACTGTGCTTGGACTGTAAATATCAACAGTCATTCATGGGGTAGTGGGTGTATGGGTGTCATTACAGTGATTTGATTAAAATATTAACAGTCATTTATAGGGTGGTGGGTATCATTAGATTGCTTGGACTGTAAATAACAACAGTCATTCATGGGGTTGAGGATGTGTGGGTGTCATTACAGTGCTTGGACTGTAAATATCCACTATAATTCATGGGGTCGTGGGTGTTGGGGTGTCATTACAGTGCTTTGAGTGTAAATATCAACAGTCATTTATTGGGTAGTGAGTAGCATTACAGTGCTTGGACTGTAAATATCAACAATCAATCATTGGCTGATGTGTGTGTGGGTGTCATTACAGTGCTTGTACTGTAAATATCAACAGTCATTTATAGGGTGGTGGGTGTGTTGGTGTCATTACAGTGCTTGGACTGGAAATATCAACAGTCATTCATAGGGTAGTGGGTGTGTGAGTGTTATTACAGAGCTTGGACTGTAAATATCAACAGTCATTCATGGAGTGGTGGGTGTGTGGGTGTCATTACAGTGCTTGGACTGTAAATATCAACAGTCATTCTTGGGGTGGTGGTTGTGTGGGTGTCATTACAGTGCTTCGACAGTATATATCAACAGTCATTTATGGGGTGGTGAGTGTGTCTGTGTCATTAGCGTTCGTAGACTGTAAATTTCAACCATCATTCATTGGGTGGTGTGTGTGTGGGTGTCATTACAGTGCTTGGACTGTAAATATTACCAGTCATCCATTCTGTGGTTGGTGTCATTAGAGTGCTTGGACTTTAAATATTAACAGTCATTCATAGGTCGGTGAGTGTGTGGATGTCATTACAGTGCTTGGACTGAAAATATCAACCAACATTAATGGGGTGGTAGGTGTGTGAGTGTCATTACAGAGCTTGTTCTGTAAATATCAACAGTTATTCATGGGGTGGTAGGTGTGTGGATGTCATTACCGTGCTTGGAATGTAAATATCAAAAGTCAATCATGGGGTGGTGGGTGTGTGGGTGTCATTACAGTGCTTGGACTGCAAATATCAACAGTCATTCTTGGGGTGGTGGATGTGTGGGTGTCATGAGAGTGTTTTGATTGTAATTATCAACGGTCATTCATAGGGTGGTGGGTGTCATTACAGTGCTTGGACTGTAAATATCAACAGTAATTCAAGGGGTGGTAGTTGTGTGGGTGTCATTTCATTGCTTGGACTGTAAATATCAACCATAATTCATTGGGTGGTGGGTGTGTCATTACAGAGCTTGGACTGTAAATATCAACAGTCTTTCATGGGGTGGTGGGTGTATGGGTGTCATTACAGTGATTTGATTATAAATATCAACAGTCATTCATAGGGTGGTGGGTATCATTAGAAGGCTTGGACTGTAAATATCAACATTCATTCATGGGGTTGTGGGTGTGTGGGTGTCATTACAGTGCTTGGACTGTAAATATCAACAGTCAATCATGGGGTGGTGGGTGTGTGGTTGTCATTACAGTTCTTGGACTTTAAATATCAACAGTCATTCATGGGGTGGTGGGTGTATGGGTGTCATTACAGTGTTTTGATTGTAAATATCAACAGTTATTCATTGGGTGGTCGGTATCCTTAAAGTGCTTGAACTGTAAATATCAACAGTCATTCATGGGGCTGTGGGTGTGTTGGTGTCATTACAGTGCTTGGACTGTAAATATCAACTATAATTCATGGGGTCATTGGTGTTGGGGTGTCATTACATTGCTTTGACTGTAAATATCAACAGTCATTTATGGGGTGGTGGGTGTGAGGGTGTCATTACAGTGTATTGATTGTAATTATCAACAGTCATTCATAGTGTGGTGGGTATCATTACAGTGCTTTGACTGTAAATATCAACAGTCAATCATGGGGTGGTGGGTGTGTAGGTGTCATTACTGTGCTTGGAGTGTAAATATCAAGAGTCAATCATGGGGTGGTGGGTGTGTGGGTGTCATTACTGTGCTTGGACTGTAAATATCAACAGTCATTCATGGGGTAGTGGGTGTATTAGTGTCATTACAGTAATTTGATTAAAATATTAACAGTCATTCATAGGGTGGTGGGTATCATTAGATTGCTTGGACTGTAAATATCAACAGTTATTCATGGGGTTGTGGGTGTGTGGGTTTCATTACAGTGCTTGGACTGTAAATATCCACTATAATTCATGGGGTCGTGGGTGTTGGGGTGTCATTACAGTGCTTTTAGTGTAAATATCAAATATTGGGTGGTGGGTAGCAATACAGTGCTTGGACTGTAAATATCAACAATCAATCATTGAGTGATGGGTGTGTGGGTGTCATTACAGTGCTTGGACTGTAAATATCAACAGTCATTTATAGGGTGGTGGGTGTTTGGGTGTCATTACATTGCTTGGACTGTAAATATCAACAGTCAATCATGGGGTGGTGGGTGTGTGGGTGTCATTACAGTGCTTGAACTGTAAATATTAACAGTCATTCATAGGGTGGTGGGTGTGTGAGTGTTATTACAGAGCTTGGACTGTAAATATCAACAGTCATTCATGGGGTGGTGAGTGTGTGTGTGTCATTACAGTTTTTGGAATGTAAATATCAACTATCAATTATTGGGTGGTGGGTAAGTGGGTGTCATTACAGTGCTTGGACTGTGAATAGCAACAGTCATTCGTAGGGTAGTGAGTTTGTGGGTGTTATTACAGTGTTTTGACTGTAAATATTAACAGTCATTCAGAGATTTGTTGGTGTCATTAGATTGCTTGGACTGTAAATATTAACAGTCATTCATGGGGTGGTGGATGTGTGGATGTCATTACAGTGCTTGGACTGAAAATATCAACAGTCATTTATGGGGTGGTGGGTATATGGGTGTCATTACATTGTTTGGACTATAAATATCAACCATCATTTATGGGGTTGTGGGTGTGTTGGTGTCATTACAGTGCTTGGACTGTAAATATCAACAGTCAATCGTGGGGTGGTGGGTGTGTGGGTGTCATTACAGTGTTTTAAATGAAAATATCGTCAGTCATTCATAGGGTGGTGTGTATCATTAAAGTGCTTGGACTGTAAATATCAACAGTAATTTATGGGGTGGTGGGTGTGAGGGTGTCATTACAGTGCTTGGACTGAAAATATCAACAGTCATTCATGGAGTGGTAGGTGTGTGAGTGTCATTACAGTGTATTGATTGTAATTATCAACAGTCATTCATAGTGTGGTGGGTATCATTACAGTGCATGAACAGTAAATATCAACAGTCATTCATGGGGTGGTGGTTGTGTGGGTGTCATTACAGTGCTTGGACTGTAAATATCAACCATAATTCATTGGGTGGTGGGTGTGGGGGTGTCATTACTGTGCTTGGAGTGTAAATATCAACAGTCAATCATGGGGTGGTGGGTGTGTGGGTGTCATTACAGTGCTTGGACTGTAAATATCAACAGTCAATCATGGGGTAGTGGGTGTATGGGTGTCATTACAGTGATTTGATTGTAAATATTAACAGTCATTCATAGGGTGGTTGGTATCATTAGAGTGCTTGGACTGTAAATATCAAGTCATTCATGGGGTTGTGGGTGTGTGGGTGTCATTACAGTGCTTGGACTGTAAATATCAACAGTCAATCATGGGGTGGTGGGTGTGTGGTTGTCATTACAGTTCTTGGACTGTTAATATAAACAGTCATTCATGGGGTGGTGGGTGTATAGGTGTCATTACAGTTTTTTTATTGTAAATATCAACAGTCATTCATTGGGTGGTGGGTATCATTAAAGTGCTTGTACTGTAAATATTAACAGTCATTCATGGGGCTGTGGGTGTGTGGGTGTCATTACAGTGCTTGAAATGTAAATATCAACTATAATTCATGGGGTCGTGGGTGTTGGGGTGTCATTACATTGCTTTGACTGTAAATATCAACAGTCATTTATGGGGTGGTGGGTGTGTGGGTGTCATTACAGTGCTTTGACTGAAAATATCAACAGTCATTCATGGGGTGGTAGGTGTGTGAGTGTCATTACAGTGTTTTGATTGTAATTATTAACAGTCATTCATAGGGTTGTGGGTGTCCTTACAGTGCTTGGACTGTAAATATCAACAGTCAATCATGGGGTGGTGGGTGTGTGGATGTCATTACTGTGCTTGGACTGTAAATATCAACAGTCATTCATGGGGTAGTGGGTGTATGGGTGTCATTACAGTGATTTGATTAAAATATTAACAGTCATTTATAGGGTGGTGGGTATCATTAGATTGCTTGGACTGTAAATAACAACAGTCATTCATGGGGTTGAGGATGTGTGGGTGTCATTACAGTGCTTGGACTGTAAATATCCACTATAATTCATGGGGTCGTGGGTGTTGGGGTGTCATTACAGTGCTTTGAGAGTAAATATCAACAGTCATTTATTGGGTAGTGAGTAGCATTACAGTGTTTGGACTGTAAATATCAACAATCAATCATTGGCTGATGTGTGTGTGGGTGTCATTACAGTGCTTGTACTGTAAATATCAACAGTCATTTATAGGGTGGTGGGTGTTTGGGTGTCATTACATTGCTTGGACTGTAAATATCAACAGTCAATCATGGGGTGGTGGGTGTGTTGGTGTCATTACAGTGCTTGGACTGGAAATATCAACAGTCATTCATAGGGTAGTGGGTGTGTGAGTGTTATTACAGAGCTTGGACTGAAAATATCAACAGTCATTCATGGAGTGGTGGGTGTGTGGGTGTCATTACAGTGCTTGGACTGTAAATATCAACAGTCATTCTTGGGGTGGTGGTTGTGTGGGTGTCATTACAGTGCTTCGACAGTATATATCAACAGTCATTTATGGGGTGGTGAGTGTGTCTGTGTCATTAGCGTTCGTAGACTGTAAATTTCAACCATCATTCATTGGGTGGTGTGTGTGTGGGTGTCATTACAGTGCTTGGACTGTAAATATTACCAGTCATCCATTCTGTGGTTGGTGTCATTAGAGTGCTTGGACTTTAAATATTAACAGTCATTCATAGGTCGGTGAGTGTGTGGATGTCATTACAGTGCTTGGACTGAAAATATCAACCAACATTAATGGGGTGGTAGGTGTGTGAGTGTCATTACAGAGCTTGTACTGTAAATATCAACAGTTATTCATGGGGTGGTAGGTGTGTGGATGTCATTACCGTGCTTGGAATGTAAATATCAAAAGTCAATCATGGGGTGGTGGGTGTGTGGGTGTCATTACAGTGCTTGGACTGCAAATATCAACAGTCATTCTTGGGGTGGTGGATGTGTGGGTGTCATGACAGTGTTTTGATTGTAATTATCAACGGTCATTCATAGGGTGGTGGGTGTCATTACAGTGCTTGGACTGTAAATATCAACAGTAATTCAAGGGGTGGTAGTTGTGTGGGTGTCATTTCATTGCTTGGACTGTAAATATCAACCATAATTCATTGGGTGGTGGGTGTGTCATTACAGAGCTTGGACTGTAAATATCAACAGTCTTTCATGGGGTGGTGGGTGTATGGGTGTCATTACAGTTATTTGATTATAAATATCAACAGTCATTCATAGGGTGGTGGGTATCATTAGAAGGCTTGGACTGTAAATATCAACATTCATTCATGGGGTTGTGGGTGTGTGGGTGTCATTACAGTGCTTGGACTGTAAATATCAACAGTCAATCATGGGGTGGTGGGTGTGTGGTTGTCATTACAGTTCTTGGACTTTAAATATCAACAGTCATTCATGGGGTGGTGGGTGTATGGGTGTCATTACAGTGTTTTGATTGTAAATATCAACAGTTATTCATTGGGTGATCGGTATCCTTAAAGTGCTTGAACTGTAAATATCAACAGTCATTCATGGGGCTGTGGGTGTGTTGGTGTCATTACAGTGCTTGGACTGTAAATATCAACTATAATTCATGGGGTCATTGGTGTTGGGGTGTCATTACATTGCTTTGACTGTAAATATCAACAGTCATTTATGGGGTGGTGGGTGTGAGGGTGTCATTACAGTGTATTGATTGTAATTATCAACAGTCATTCATAGTGTGGTGGGTATCATTACAGTGCTTTGACTGTAAATATCAACAGTCAATCATGGGGTGGTGGGTGTGTAGGTGTCATTACTGTGCTTGGAGTGTAAATATCAACAGTCAATCATGGGGTGGTGGGTGTGTGGGTGTCATTACTGTGCTTGGACTGTAAATATCAACAGTCATTCATGGGGTAGTGGGTGTATTAGTGTCATTACAGTAATTTGATTAAAATATTAACAGTCATTCATAGGGTGGTGGGTATCATTAGATTGCTTGGACTGTAAATATCAACAGTTATTCATGGGGTTGTGGGTGTGTGGGTTTCATTACAGTGCTTGGACTGTAAATATCCACTATAATTCATGGGGTCGTGGGTGTTGGGGTGTCATTACAGTGCTTTTAGTGTAAATATCAACAGTCATTTATTGGGTGGTGGGTAGCAATACAGTGCTTGGACTGTAAATATCAACAATCAATCATTGAGTGATGGGTGTGTGGGTGTCATTACAGTGCTTGGACTGTAAATATCAACAGTCATTTATAGGGTGGTGGGTGTTTGGGTGTCATTACATTGCTTGGACTGTAAATATCAACAGTCAATCATGGGGTGGTGGGTGTGTGGGTGTCATTACAGTGCTTGAACTGTAAATATTAACAGTCATTCATAGGGTGGTGGGTGTGTGAGTGTTATTACAGAGCTTGGACTGTAAATATCAACAGTCATTCATGGGGTGGTGAGTGTGTGTGTGTCATTACAGTTTTTGGACTGTAAATATCAACTATCAATTATTGGGTGGTGGGTAAGTGGGTGTCATTACAGTGCTTGGACTGTGAATAGCAACAGTCATTCGTAGGGTAGTGAGTTTGTGGGTGTTATTACAGTGTTTTGACTGTTAATATTAACAGTCATTCAGAGATTGGTTGGTGTCATTAGATTGCTTGGACTGTAAATATTAACAGTCATTCATGGGGTGGTGGATGTGTGGATGTCATTACAGTGCTTGGACTGAAAATATCAACAGTCATTTATGGGGTGGTGGGTATATGGGTGTCATTACATTGTTTGGACTATAAATATCAACCATCATTTATGGGGTTGTGGGTGTGTTGGTGTCATTACAGTGCTTGGACTGTAAATATCAACAGTCAATCGTGGGGTGGTGGGTTTGTGGGTGTCATTACAGTGTTTTAAATGAAAATATCGTCAGTCATTCATAGGGTGGTGTGTATCATTAAAGTGCTTGGACTGTAAATATCAACAGTCATTTATGGGGTGGTGGGTGTGAGGGTGTCATTACAGTGCTTGGACTGAAAATATCAACAGTCATTCATGGAGTGGTAGGTGTGTGAGTGTCATTACAGTGTATTGATTGTAATTATCAACAGTCATTCATAGTGTGGTGGGTATCATTACAGTGCATGAACAGTAAATATCAACAGTCATTCATGGGGTGGTGGTTGTGTGGGTGTCATTACAGTGCTTGGACTGTAAATATCAACCATAATTCATTGGGTGGTGGGTGTGGGGGTGTCATTACAGTGTTTGGACTGTAAATATCAACAGTCAATCATGGGGTGGTGGGTGTGTGGGTGTCATTACAGTGCTTGGACTGTAAATATCAACAGTCAATCATGGGGTAGTGGGTGTATGGGTGTAATTACAGTGATTTGATTGTAAATATCAACAGTCATTCATAGGGTGGTGGGTATCATTAGAGTGCTTGGACTGTAAATATTAACAGTCATTCATAGGGTTGTGGGTGTGTGGGTGTCATTACAGTGCTTGGACTTTAAATATCAACTATAATTCATGGGGTCGTGGGTGTTGGGGTGTCATTACAGTGCTTTGAGTGTAAATATCAACAGTCATTTATTGGGTGGTGGGTAGCATTACAGTGCTTGGACTGTAAATATCAAAAGTCATTCATAGGGTGATGGGTGTGTGGGTGTCATTACAGTGCTTGGACTGTAAATATCAACAGTCATTTATAGGGTGGTGGGAGTTTGGGTGTCATTACATTGCTTGGACTGTAAATATCAACAGTCAATCATGGGGTGGTGAGTGTTTTGGTGTCATTATAGTGCTTGGACTGTTAATATTAACGGTCATTCATAGGGTGGTGGGTGTGTGAGTGTTATTACAGAGCTTGGACTGTAAATATCAACAGTCATTCATGGGGTGGTGAGTGAGTGTGTGTCATTACAGTTTTTGGACTGTAAATATCAACCATCATTCATTGGGTGGTAGGTGAGTGGGTGTCATTACAGTGCTTGGACTGTGAATATCAACAGTCATTCGTAGGGTAGTGAGTTTGTGGGTGTTATTACAGTGCTTTGACTGTAAATATTAACAGTCATTCAGAGATTGGTTGGTGTCATTAGAGTGCTTGGACTGTAAATATTAACAGTCATTCATGGGGTGGTGGATGTGTGGATGTCATTACAGTGCTTGGACTGAAAATATCAACAGTCATTTATGGGGTGGTGGGTGTTTGAGTGTCATTACATTGTTCGGACTATAAAAATCAACCATCATTTATGGGGTTGTGGGTGTGTTGGTGTCATTACAGTGCTTGGACTGTAAATATCAACAGTCAATCGTGGGGTGGTGGGTGTGTGGGTGTCATTACAGTGTTTTAAATGAAAATATCGTCAGTCATTCATAGGGTGGTGTGTATCATTAAAGTGCTTGGACTGTAAATATCAACAGTCATTTATGGGGTGGTGGGTGTGAGGGTGTCATTACAGTGCTTGGACTGAAAATATCAACAGTCATTCATGGAGTGGTAGGTGTGTGAGTGTCATTACAGTGTATTGATTGTAATTATCAACAGTCATTCATAGTGTGGTGGGTATCATTACAGTGCATGAACAGTAAATATCAACAGTCATTCATGGGGTGGTGGTTGTGTGGGTGTCATTACAGTGCTTGGACTGTAAATATCAACCATAATTCATTGGGTGGTGGGTGTGGGGGTGTCATTACAGTGTTTGGACTGTAAATATCAACAGTCAATCATGGGGTGGTGGGTGTGTGGGTGTCATTACAGTGCTTGGACTGTAAATATCAACAGTCAATCATGGGGTAGTGGGTGTATGGGTGTAATTACAGTGATTTGATTGTAAATATTAACAGTCATTCATAGGGTGGTGGGTATCATTAGAGTGCTTGGACTGTAAATATTAACAGTCATTCATAGGGTTGTGGGTGTGTGGGTGTCATTACAGTGCTTGGACTTTAAATATCAACTATAATTCATGGGGTCGTGGGTGTTGGGGTGTCATTACAGTGCTTTGAGTGTAAATATCAACAGTCATTTATTGAGTGGTGGGTAGCATTACAGTGCTTGGACTGTAAATATCAAAAGTCATTCATAGGGTGATGGGTGTGTGGGTGTCATTACAGTGCTTGGACTGTAAATATCAACAGTCATTTATAGGGTGGTGGGAGTTTGGGTGTCATTACATTGCTTGGACTGTAAATATCAACAGTCAATCATGGGGTGGTGAGTGTTTTGGTATCATTATAGTGCTTGGACTGTTAATATTAACGGTCATTCATAGGGTGGTGGGTGTGTGAGTGTTATTACAGAGCTTGGACTGTAAATATCAACAGTCATTCATGGGGTGGTGAGTGAGTGTGTGTCATTACAGTTTTTGGACTGTAAATATCAACCATCATTCATTGGGTGGTAGGTGAGTGGGTGTCATTACAGTGCTTGGACTGTGAATATCAACAGTCATTCGTAGGGTAGTGAGTTTGTGGGTGTTATTACAGTGCTTTGACTGTAAATATTAACAGTCATTCAGAGATTGGTTGGTGTCATTAGAGTGTTTGGACTGTAAATATTAACAGTCATTCATGGGGTGGTGGATGTGTGGATGTCATTACAGTGCTTGGACTGAAAATATCAACAGTCATTTATGGGGTGGTGGGTGTTTGAGTGTCATTACATTGTTCGGACTATAAAAATCAACCATCATTTATGGGGTTGTGGGTGTGTGGGTGTCATTACAGTGCTTGGACTGTAAATATCAACAGTCAGTCGTGGGGTGGTGGGTGTGTGGGTGTCATTACAGTGTTTTAAATGAAAATATCAACAGTCATTCATAGGGTGGTGTGTATCATTAAAGTGCTTGGACTGTAAATATCAACAGACATTTATGGGGTGGTGGGTGTGAGGGTGTCATTACAGTGCTTGGACTGAAAATATCAACAGTCATTCATGGAGTGGTAGGTGTGTGAGTGTCATTACAGTGTATTGATTGTAATTATCAACAGTCATTCATAGTGTGGTGGGTATCATTACAGTGCTTGGACTGTAAATATCAACAGTCATTCATGGGGTGGTGGTTGTGTGGGTGTCATTACAGTGCTTGGACTGTAAATATCAACCATAATTCATGGGGTGGTGGGTGTGGGGGTGTCATTACAGTGTTTGGACTGTAAATATCAACAGTCAATCATGGGGTGGTGGATGTGTAGGTGTCATTACAGTGCTTGGACTGTAAATATCAACAGTCAATCATAGGGTGGTGAGTGTTTTGGTGTCATTACAGTGCTTGGACTGTAAATATTAACGGTCATTCATAGGGTGGTGTGTGTGTGAGTGTTATTACAGAGCTTGGACTGTAAATATCAACAGTCATTCAAGGAGTGGTAGGTGTTTGAGTGTCATTACAGTGTATTGATTGTAATTATCAACAGTCATTCATAGTGTGGTGGGTGTCATTACCGTGCTTGGACTGTAAATATCAGCAGTCATTCTTGGGGTGGTGGTTGTGTGGGTGTCATTACAGTGCTTAGACTGTAAATATCAACAGTAATTTATGGGGTGATGGGTGTGACTGTGTCATTACAGTGCTTTGACTGTAAATATCAACAGTCATTCATGTGGTGATGAGTGTGTGGGTGTTATTACAGTGCTTTGATTGTAAATATCAACAGTCATTCAGATTTTTGGTGTGTGTCATTAGAGTGCGTGGACTGTAAATATCTATTTATTCATGGGGTGGTGGGTGTGTGTGTGTGTCATCATTGCTTGAACTGTAAATATCAACAGTCATTCATGGGGTGGTGGGTGGCATTACAGTGCTCGGGCTGTAAATATCATCAGTTATTCATGGGGTGATGAGTGTGTGGGTGTCATTACAGTGCTTGGACTGTAAATATCAACAGTCATTAATGGGTGTGGTGGGTGTGTGGCTGTCATTACATTGCTTGGACGGTAAATATCAACAGTCATTCATGGGGAGGTGGGTGTCATTACAGTGCTTGGACTGTAAATATCAACAGTCATTTAAGGGGTGGTGGGTATGTGGGTGTTAATACAGTGCTTTGACTGTAAATATCAACAGCCATTCAGAGGGTGGTGGGTGTCATTAGAGCGCTTGGACTGTAAATATCAACAGCCATTCATGGGGTGGTGGTTGTATGGGTGTCATTACAGTGCTTGTACTGTAAATATCAAACATTATTCATGGGGTGGTGGGTGTTGGGGTGTCATTACAGTGCTTTGACTGTAAATATTAACAGTCATTCATGGGGTGGTGGGTGTGAGGGTGTCATTACAGTGCTTGGACTGTAAATATCAACAGTCATTCATGTGGTGTGTGGATGTCATTAGAGTGCTTGGACTGTAAATATCACCAGTCATTCTTGGGGTGGTGGGTGTGTAGGTGCCATTACATTGCTTGGACTGTAAATATCAACAATCATTCTTGGGGTGGTGGGTGTGTAGGTGCCATTACATTGCTTTGACTGTATATATCAACAGTCATTCATGGGTTGGTTAGGGTTTGGGTGTCATTACAGTGTTTTGATTGTAAATATCAACAGTCATTCATATGGTGGTTGGTGTCATTAGAGTGCTTTGACTGTAAATATCAACAGTCATTAATGGGGTGGTGGGTATGTGGGTGTCATTACAATGCTTGGACAGTAAATATCAAGAGTCATTCATGGGGTGGTTGGTGTGTGGGTGTTATTACAGTGTTTTGATTGTAAATATCAACAGTCATTCAACGGTTGGTGGGTGTCATTACAGTGCTTGAACTGTAAATATCCACAGTCATTCATGGGGTTGTGGGTGTGTGGTTGTCATTACAGTGCTTGGACTGTATATATAAAGTCATTCATGGCCTGGTGGGCGTGTGTGTCATTAGTGCTTGGACTATAGATATCAACAGTCATTCATGGGGTGGTGGGTGGCATTACAGTGCTTGGACTGTAAATATCAACAGTCATTCATGAAATGGTGGGTGCTTGGGTGTCATTACAGTGCTTGGACTATAAATATCAACAGTCAACAATGGGATGGTGGGTGTCGGGTTGTCATTACAGTGCTTGGGCTGTAAATATCAACAGTCATTCATGGGGTGGTGGGTGTGTGGGTGTCATTACAGTGTTTTGACTGTAAATATCAACAGTCATTTATGGGGTGGTGAGTGTGTGGGTGTCATTACAGTTCTTGGACTCTAAATATTAACAGTCATTCATGGGGTGGTGGATGTGTGGATGTCATTACAGTGCTTGGACTGAAAATATCAACAGTCTTTCATGGGGTGTTTGGTGTGTGGGTGTCATTACAGTTCTTGGACTGTAAATATTAACAGTAATCCATGGGGTGTTTGGTGACATTAGAGTGCTTGGACTGTAAATATTAACAGTCATTCAGAGGGTGGTGAGTGTGTGGATGTCATTACAGTGCTTGGACTGAAAATATCAACAGTCTTTAATGGGGTGGTGAGTGTTTGGGTGTCATTACAGAGCTTGGACTGTAAATATCAACAATCATTCATGAGGTGGTGGGTGTGTGGGTATCATTACAGTGCTTGGACTGTAAATATCAACAGTCATTAATGGGGTGGTGGGTGTGTGGCTGTCATTACAGTGCTTGGACTGTAAATATCAACAGTCATTCATGGGGTGGTTGGTGTGTTGGCATTATTACAGTGTTTTGATTGTAAATATCAACAGTCATTCATGGGGTGGTGGGTGTCATTACAGTGCTTGCACTGTAAATATCAACAGTCATCAATGAGGTGGTGGGTGGCATTACAGTGCTTGGACTGAAATTATCAACAGTCATTCATGGGGTGGTGGGTGTGTTAGTGTCATTACAGTGCTTGGACTATAAATATCAACTATCATTTATGGGGTGGTGAGTGTGTGGGTGTCATTACAGTGCTTGAACTGTTAATATCAACAGTCATTTATAGGGTGGTTGGTGTGTGAGTGCCATTTCAATATTTTGGGGTCCCAGAAGTGATCTGTACATGCCTACTCCGTGTTAGAGTATTTTCAAAGTACAGGCCCAAAACATACTGAAAATCGATCTTTTATGTTCCCAAAAGTCGATATGTGCATGCATTTTCTGTACCCGTTTATATCTCAAATTCAGGCTCCAAACTCCCAAAAATTCGATAATTTGGGGTCCCAGAAGCGATCTGTACATGCCTACTCAGATACATGCCAAAAACATGCTGAAAATTGATATTTTAGGTGCCCAAAGTCAATATGTGTATACATCTTCTGCACCCGTTTATATCCCAAATTCAACCTCAAAACACCCGAAAATTCGATATTTTTGGGTCCCAGAAGCGATCTGTACAGTAGCCCAAGAAAGTTCGCCGACTAAAAACTAATGTACTGGCATACTCTATACCTGTCATTCTCATCCCAAGCCTTTATCAACTCCATACCCATGATCTGTCAGCGTTGTCAAGGTTTCTTTCCTTTCGTCTCAGGTGTGAACTCAGAGTTTAGATGCATGAGTTTCGACGAAGGGTTATATATATTTATTATATAATTGTGTGAATATTATGAAAAACAATGGAAATGAAAGGCAAATGGGTGTGTGGGTGGGGGTGAGACCGAGGTGACCGAGGTAGGGGGTCTGATATGTGTGTGTGTGTGTGTGTGTGTACTACAGACAGAGAGAGAGAGGTGGAGGTATGATAGGTTGTGAAAAATGTCAAAATGGAAGACTAGAAAAATGGATAGCAAAGAAGGATGATGAAGGAAGAGGTCAAAATGAGGATAAGGAGGAAGAAGGTTTAATGCCGATGACAAGAAGGGAAGGAAGGAAGGATTGAAGAAAATAACAACGATGGCTTGAGCCTTGGGCAAAGGCTACGTGTGTGCGTGTGTGTGTGTGGCATCTAAAAGTCTGCTGTGAGTTGGCAGAAGGCCAATATTAACCGTTTAATAGATCACATCAGAGTAATTATCTCTTTCTCTCATTGCATTCGTATAAGAACAGTGTTGAAATAGGCTTCTTGTTTAATATTCCATATTCAAAAAATATTCGGTAGGCAACATGCGAATGCGAATCCAAATCTTAAAAAAACATGCGAATGCAAATATGAATATTCGGACCACCTCTACTAAGGACTAATGTGAACACACACACACACACACACACACACACACACACACCTTCCACTTAGACGATTAAGGGCCTGTGGCCACATGGGTTGGACAGGGAAGGTCAGGTCACGTGCACTCTCTCTCTCTCTCCCCCCCCCCCTCTCTCTCTCTCCACATTGCCTTCCTTCACTTCTCCTGTTTCAGCAAGCATCGATCATTCTTCCTTTCTCTAGCTCCCTTCTCCCTCCATCATTCCTTTCAGCTTCTTTCCCCTTCCTGTTATGATCCTACTTTCCCTCTTTCAGTCCTCCCTCCATACTTCCTTCCCTCACTTATTTCACTCCTCCTTATCCTCATTTTGGCCTCTTCTTTCATCATCCTTCTTTGCTATCCATTTTGACATTTTTCACAACCTATCATACCTCCACCTCTCTCTCTCTCTCTGTCTGTACACACACACACACACACATCCTTCAGACCCCCATCGCACCATCCATCCATCACCTTTTGGTCTCACCTCCACCCACACAGCCATACTAACCAACCCTCCCAGCTAGCGTATAGCACCGTCATGACGGCCTATTGGGAACCCGGCTTAAGAGGTGTGTGTGTGTGTGTGTGTGAGGTCAATGAGGTGTTTCTTGTGCTAGGGAATAAACTATCAAAATATAATACAATGTCTTTCTCTCATTTGCCTTTCATTTCCATTGTTTTTCATAATGTTCACAGAATTATATAATAAATATATATAACCCTTCGTCGAAACTCACGCGTCTAAACTCTGAGTTCACACCTGAGACGAAAGGAAAGAAACCTTGACAAAGCTGACAGATCATGGGTATGGAGTTGATTAAGGCATGAGACGAAAATGACAGGTATAGAGGTTGCCGGTACGTTAGTTTTTAGTAGGCGAACTTTCTTGGGCTATTGTACATGCCTACTCAGTGCTAGAATGTTTTCAAAATATAAGCTCAAAACATGCTAAAAATCGATATTTGATGTGTCCAAAGTCGATATGTGCATGCATCTTCTATACCCGTTTATATTTCAAATTCATGCTCAAAACACACGAAAATTCGGTATTTTTGGGTCCTAGAAGCGATCTGCACATGCCTACTCCTAGTTAGAATGTTTTCAAATTACAGACCCAAAACATGCTCAAAATCGATATTTTAGGTGCCCAAAAGTCGATACGTGCATGCATCTTCAGTACCCGTTTATATCTCAAATTCAGGCTCAAAACACCCGAAAATTCGATATTTTGGGGTCCCAGAAGCGATCTGTACATGCCTACTCAGTGCTATAATATTTTCAAAATATAGGCCCAAAACATGCTAAAAATCGATATTTTAGGTGCCCAAAGTCGATATCTCAAATTCATGCACAAAACACCCGAAAATTCGACATTTTGGGGTCCCAGAAGCGATCTGTACATGCCTTCTCCGTGTTAGAGTGTTTTCAAAATACAAGCCCAAAACTTACTGCAAATCAATCTTTTAGGTGACCAAAAGTCGATATGTGCATGCATCTTCTGTACCCGTTTATATCTCAAATTAAGGCTCCAAACACCCGAAAATTTGATATTTTGGGGTTCCAGAAACGATCTGTACATGCCTACTCAGATACAAGCCCAAAATATGCTGAAAATCGATATTTTAGGTGCCCAAAGTCAATATGTGTATGCATCTTCTGCACCCGTTTATATCCCAAATTCAACCTCAAAACACACGAAAATGCGATATATTTGGGTCCCAGAAGTGATCTGTACATGCCTACTCAGTGCTTGAATATTTTCAAAATATAGGGCCAAAACATGCTGAAAATCGATATTTTAGGTGCAAAAAGTCAATATGTGCATGCATCTTCTGTATCCGTTTATATCTCAAATTCAGGTTTAAAACACCCGAAAATTCAATATTTTTGGGTCCCAGAAGCGATCTGTACATGCCTACTCCGTGTTTGAGTATTTTCATAATACAGGCCCAAAACATGCTGAAAATCGATATTTTAGGTGCCCAAAGTCAATATGTGTATGCATCTTCAGTACCCGTTTATATCTCAAATTCAGGATGAAAATACCCGAAAATTCGATATTTTTGGGTTCCAGGAGAGTTCTGTACATGCCTACTTAGTAACAGAATATTTTCAAAATACAAGTCCAAAACATGCTGAAAATCTATTTTTTTAATGCCCAAAGTCGATATGTGCATGCATCTTCTGTACCCGTTTAAATCTCAAATTCAGGCTCAAAACACCCGAAAATTCGATATTTTTACGTCCCAGAAGCGATCTGTACATGCCTACTAGAAAATAGAATGTTTTCATAATATAGGCTCAAAGCATGCTAAAAATCGATATTTTAGGGGTCCAAAGTCGATATGTGCATGCATCTTCTGTACCCGTTGATATCTCAATTTCAGGCTCAAAACACCCGAAAATTCGATATTTTTGGGTCCCAGAAGCGATCTGTACATGCCTACTCCGTGTTAGAGTATTTCCATAATACAGGCCCAAAACATGCTAAAATCGATATTTTAGGTGCCCAAGGTCAATATGTGTATGTATCTGCATTACCCGTTTATATCTCAAATTCAGGCTCAAAACACCCGAAAACTCGATATTTTTGGCTCCAAGAAGCGATCTGTACATGCCTAATCAGTAACAGAATATTTTCAAAATACAAGTCCAAAACATGCTAAAAATCGATATTTTAGGTGCCTAAAGTCGATATGTGCATGCATCATCTGTACCTATTTCTATCCCATATTCGTGCTCAAAACACCCAAAAATACGATAATTTTGGGCCCCAGAAGCTATCTGTATATACCTACTCCGTGTTAGAGTATTTTCAATATACAGGCCCAAAACATGCTGGAAATCGATATTTTAGGTGCCCAAAGTCAATATGTGTGTGCATCTTCTGCACCCGTTTATATCCCAAATTCAACCTCAAAACACACGAAAATGCGATATATTTGGGTCCCAGAAGCGATCTGTACATGCCTACTCAGTGCTTGAATATTTTCAAAATATAGGGCCAAAACATGCTGAAAATCGATATTTTAGGTGCAAAAAGTCAATATGTGCATGCATCTTCGGTATCCGTTTATATCTCAAATTCAAGTTTAAAACACCCGAAAATTCGATATTTTTGGGTCCCAGAAGCGATCTGTACATGCCTACTCCGTGTTTGAGTATTTTTATAATACAGGCCCAAAACATCCTGAAAATCGATATTTTAGGTGCAAAAAGTCAATATGTGCATGCTTCTTCAGTACACGTTTATATCTCAAATTCAGGCTCAAAACACCCGAAAATTCGATATTTCTGGGTCCCAGAAGCGATCTGTACATGCCTACTCAATGTTAGAATATTTTTGAAACGCAGGCAGAAAAACAAGTTGAAAATCGATATTTTAGGTGCCCAAAATCGATATGTGCATGCATCTTCTGTACCATTTTATATCCCAAATTCAGGCTCAAAATACACGAAAATTCGATATTTTTGGGTCCCAGAAACGATCTGTACATGCCTACTCATTGCTTAAATATCTTCAAAATATAGTCCCAAAACATTCTAAAAATCGATATTTTAGGTGCAAAAAGTCAATATGTGCTTGTATCTTCTGTACCCGTTTATATCTCAAATTCAGGCTCAAAACACCCGAAAATTTGATATTTTTTGGTCCATGAAGCGATCTGTACATGCATACTCAGTGCTATAATATTTTCAGAATATAAGCTCAAAACATGCTAAAAATCGATATTTTAGGAGCCCAAAGTCAATATGTGTATGCATCTTCTGTACCCTTTTATATCCCAAATTCTGGCTCAAAACACCAGAAAATTCGATATTTTTGGGTCCCATAAGCGATCTGAACATGCCTACTCAGAAAAAGAATGTTCTCAAAATATAAGCCCAAAACATGCTGAAAATCTATATTTTATGTGCCCAAAGTCGATATGTGAATGCATCTTCTGTACCCATTTATATCTCAAATTCAGGCTCAAAACACCCGGAAATTCGATATTTTTGGGTCCCAGAAGCTATCTGTACACGCCTACTCAGTGTTAGAATATTTTCATAATACACGCCAAAAACATTCTGGAAATCAATATTTTAGATTCCCAAAGTTAATATGTGCATGCATTTTCTGTATCCATTTCTATCCCATATTCGTGCTCAAAACATCCAAAAAATCGATATTTTTGGGCCCCAGAAGCTATCTGTACATGCCTACTCCGTGTTAGAGTATTTTCAAGATACAGGCCCAAAACATGCTGAAAATCAATAATTTAGTTGCCGAAAGTCAATATGTGTATGCATCATCTGTACCCGTTTATATCTCAAATTCAGGCTTAAAACACCCGAAAATTCGATATGTTTTGGTCCAAGAAGCGATCAAAACATGCATACTCAGTGCTATAATATTTTCAGAATATAAGCTCAAAACATGCTAAAAATCGATATTTTAGGTGCCCAAAGTCAATATGTGTATGCATCTTCTGTACCCTTTTATATCCCACATTCTGGCTCAAAACACCAGAAAATTCGATATTTTTGGGTCCCATAAGCGATCTGTACATGCCTACTCAATCGTAGAATATTTTCAAAATACAGGCAGAAAAACAAGTTAAAATCGATATTTTAGGTGCCCAAGTCAATATGTGCTTGCATCTTCTGTACCCATTTACATCCCAAATTCAGGCTTAAAACACCCGAAAATTCGATATTTTTGGGTCCCATAAGCGATCTGTACATGCCTACTCCGTGTTAGAGTATTTTCAAAATTTAGGCCCAAAACATGCGAAAAATCAAAATTTTAGGTGTCCAAAGTCGATATGTGAATGCATCTTCAGTACCCGTTAATATCTCAAATTCAGGCTCAAAACACCCGAAAATTTGATATTTTTTGGTCCATGAAGCGATCTGTACATGCATACTCAGAGCTATAATATTTTCAGAATATAAGCTCAAAACATGCTAAAAATCGATATTTTAGGAGCCCAAAGTCAATATGTGTATGCATCTTCTGTACCCTTTTATATCCCAAATTCTGGCTCAAAACACCAGAAAATTCGATATTTTTGGGTCCCATAAGCGATCTGAACATGCCTACTCGGAAAAAGAATGTTCTCAAAATATAAGCCCAAAACATGCTGAAAATCTATATTTTATGTGCCCAAAGTCGATATGTGAATGCATCTTCTGTACCCATTTATATCTCAAATTCAGGCTCAAAACACCCGGAAATTCGATATTTTTGGGTCCCAGAAGCTATCTGTACACGCCTACTCAGTGTTAGAATATTTTCATAATACACGCCAAAAACATTCTGGAAATCAATATTTTAGATTCCCAAAGTTAATATGTGCATGCATTTTCTGTATCCATTTCTATCCCATATTCGTGCTCAAAACATCCAAAAAATCGATATTTTTGGGCCCCAGAAGCTATCTGTACATGCCTACTCCGTGTTAGAATATTTTCAAGATACAGGCCCAAAACATGCTGAAAATCAATAATTTAGTTGCCGAAAGTCAATATGTGTATGCATCATCTGTACCCGTTTATATCTCAAATTCAGGCTTAAAACACCCGAAAATTCGATATGTTTTGGTCCAAGAAGCGATCAAAACATGCATACTCAGTGCTATAATATTTTCAGAATATAAGCTCAAAACATGCTAAAAATCGATATTTTAGGTGCCCAAAGTCAATATGTGTATGCATCTTCTGTACCATTTTATATCCCACATTCTGGCTCAAAACACCAGAAAATTCGATATTTTTGGGTCCCATAAGCGATCTGTACATGCCTACTCAATCTTAGAATATTTTCAAAATACAGGCAGAAAAACAAGTTAAAATCGATATTTTAGGTGCCCAAGTCAATATGTGCTTGCATCTTCTGTACCCATTTACATCCCAAATTCAGGCTTAAAACACCCGAAAATTCGATATTTTTGGGTCCCATAAGCGATCTGTACATGCCTACTCCGTGTTAGAGTATTTTCAAAATTTAGGCCCAAAACATGCGAAAAATCAAAATTTTAGGTGTCCAAAGTCGATATGTGAATGCATCTTCAGTACCCGTTAATATCTCAAATTCAGGCTCAAAACACCCGAAAATTCGATATTTTTGGGTCCCAGTAGAGTTCTGTACATGCCTACTCTCTAATAGAATTATTTCAAAATTCAGGCCCAAAACCTGTTTAAAATCGATATTTTAGGAGCCCAAAGTTAATATGTGCATGTATCTTCTGTACCCGTTTATATCTCAAATTCAGGATCAAAACACCCGAAAATTCGATATTTATGGGTCCCATAAGCGATCTGTACATGCTTACTCAATGTTAGAATATTTTCAAAACACAGGCACAAAAACAAGTTGAAAATCGATATTTTAGGTGCCCAAAATCGATATGTGCATGCATCTTCTGTATCCGTTTATGTCCCAAATTCAGGCTTAAAACACCCTAAAATTCGATATTTTTGGGTCCCGAAAGCGATCTGTACATGCCTACTCAGAAAAAGAATGTTCTCAAAATATAAGCCCAAAACATGCTGAAAATCTATATTTTATGTGCCCAAAGTCGATATGTGCATGCATCTTCTGTACCCGTTTATATCTCAAATTCAGGCTCAAAACACCCGGAAATTCGATATTTTTTGGTCCCAGAAGCTATCTGTACACGCCTACTCAGTGTTAGAATATTTTCAAAATACACGCCAAAAACATTCTGGAAATCAATATTTTAGGTTCCCAAAGTTAATATGTGCATGCATTTTCTGTATCCATTTCTATCCCATATTCGTGCTCAAAACATCCAAAAAATCGATATTTTTGGGCCCCAAAAGCTATCTGTACATGCCTACTCCGTGTTAGAGTATTTTCAAGATACAGGCCCAAAACATGCTGAAAATCGATATTTTAGTTGCCGAAAGTCAATATGTGTATGCATCATCTGTACCCGTTTATATCTCAAATTCAGGCTTAAAACACCCGAAAATTCGATATGTTTTGGTCCAAGAAGCGATCTGTACATGCATACTCAGTGCTATAATATTTTCAGAATATAAGCTCAAAACATGCAAAAAAATCGATATTTTAGGTGCCCAAAGTCAATATGTGTATGCATCTTCTGTACCCTTTTATATCCCACATTCTGGCTCAAAACACCAGAAAATTCTATATTTTTGGGTCCCATAAGCGATCTGTACATGCCTACTCAATCTTAGAATATTTTCAAAATACAGGCAGAAAAACAAGTTAAAATCGATATTTTAGGTGCCCAAGTCAATATGTGGTTGCATCTTCTGTACCCATTTACATCCCAAATTCAGGCTTAAAACACCCTAAAATTCGATATTTTTGGGTCCCATAAGCGATCTGTACATGCCTAATCAATGTTAGAATATTTTCAAAATATAGGCCAAAAACATGCTAAAAATCGATATTTTAGGTGTCCAAAGTCGATATGTGTATGCATCTTCAGTACCGTTTTATATCTCAAATTCAGGCTCAAAACACCCGAAAATTCTATATTTTTATGTCCCAGAAGCAATCTGTACATGCCTACTCCTTCCTAGAATGTTTTCAGGATACAGACCTAACATGCTCAAAATCGATATTTTAGGTGCAAAAAGTCGATATGTGCATGCATCTTCAGTACCCGTTGATATCTCAAATTCAGACTTAAAACACCCGAAAATTCGATATTTTTGGGTCCCGGAATTGATCTGTACATGCCTACTCAGTGCAAGAATTTTTTCAATATATAGGCCCAAAACATGCTGAAAATCGATATTTTAGGTGCCAAAGTCGATATGTGAATGCATCTTCAGTACCCGTTAATATCTCAAATTCAGGCTCAAAACACCCGAAAATTCGATATTTTTGGGTCCCAGGAGAGTTCTGTACATGCCTACTCACTAATAGAATTATTTCAAAATACAGGCCCAAAACATGTTTAAAATCGATATTTTAGGTTTCCAAAGTTGATATGTGCATGTATCTTCTGTACCCGTTTATATCTCAAATTCAGGATCAAAACACCCGAAAATTCGATATTTATGGGTCCCATAAGCGATCTGTACATGCCTACTCAATGTTAGAATATTTTCAAAACACAGGCACAAAAACAAGTTGAAAATCGATATTTTAGGTGCCCAAAATCGATATGTGCATTCATCTTCTGTATCCGTTTATGTCCCAAATTCAGGCTTAAAACACCCTAAAATTCGATATTTTTGGGTCCCGGAAGCGATCTGTACATGCCTACTCAGAAAAAGAATGTTCTCAAAATATAAGCCCAAAACATGCTGAAAATCTATATTTTATGTGCCCAAAGTCGATATGTGCATGCATCTTCTGTACCCGTTTATATCTCAAATTCAGGCTCAAAACACCTGGAAATTCGATATTTTTGGGTCCCAGAAGCTATCTGTACACGCCTACTCAGTGTTAGAATATTTTCATAATACACGCCAAAAACATTCTGGAAATCAATATTTTAGGTTCCCAAAGTTAATATGTGCATGCATTTTCTGTACCCATTTCTATCCCATATTTGTGCTCAAAATATCCAAAAAATCGATATTATTGGGCCCCAGAAGCTATCTGTACATGCCTACTCCGTGTTAGAGTATTTTCAAGATACAGGCCCAAAACATGCTGAAAATCGATATTTTAGGTGCCGAAAGTCAATATGTGTATGCATCATCTGTACCCGTTTATATCTCAAATTCAGGCTCAAAACACCCGAAAATTCGATATGTTTTGGTCCAAGAAGCGATCTGTACATGCATACTCAGTGCTAAAATATTTTCAGAATATAAGCTCAAAACATGCTAAAAATCGATATTTTAGGTGCCCAAAGTCAATATGTGTATGCATCTTCTGTACCCTTTTATATCCCAAATTCTGGCTCAAAACACCAGAAAATTCGATATTTTTGGGTCCCATAAGCGATATGTACATGCCTACTCAATGTTAGAATATTTTCAAAATACAGGCAGAAAAACAAGTTAAAATCGATATTTTAGGTGCCCAAGTCAATATGTGCTTGCATCTTCTGTACCCATTTACATCCCAAATTCAGGCTTAGGGAGACACCACACTCCAACACCCTATCTGCGCTCCTGTTAATTTTAGAAGCAAAGGCTTTTTGCCATCGTAATCCTCGTTTGGTTTTACATATACTGACCAATTTTCATTACAATCGAGCAACAAATAATATTTTTCCCAACACTTTTAAAATTATTTTGTAAAAAATTAACAAAAAAAAAACTATGGGTCAGAATTGCATAAGATTTATGTGGACTATCCTCTGATATATAGCAACACTGCTCCAGAGCCAAAATTCCATTATCACTGCTATAAATGGGAAAATTCCTCGCCTGAAATTGTTGAAATTTTTTTTCGCCAGAAACGTTTGGGAAAAAATTCGCCAAAACAAAAATAATCCTTTTAGATCGAAATCCAAACTGCAAACTGTGCTCATATATACGTATAACACGTGTAAATCATATTCATTGACAAAACGTCAATACCCTTCGTGTTGTTTGCTTTTTTAGTGGAGAAATTTAAAAAAAAATACAAAAAAATCACTTTGAAACTAAAATCACTAGGAAATGCTTCAGTTAGTGCTCTATACTTCCATTCTCTTCGGCATGGCCTAGACTATAGAGCATGAAGAAGTGGCTGTTTATAGGGGTAACTATTGATTTTTGGTGATTATTTTAATGCGAAAATTTTTTTAGTTTCTGCTTCTCGTTTTTTATGACGTAAGGTAGTGTGGTGTCCTCTTAAAACACCCGAAAATTCGATATTTTTGGGTCCCATAAGCGATCTGTACATGCCTAATCAAAGTTAGAATATTTTCAAAATATAGGCCCAAAACATGCTAAAAATCGATATTTTAGGTGTCCAAAGTCGATATGTGTATGCATCTTCAGTACCGTTTTATATCTCAAATTCAAGGCTCAAAACACCCGAAAATTCTATATTTTTATGTCCCAGAAGCAATCTGTACATGCCTACTCCTTCCTAGAATGTTTTCAAGATACAGACTCAACATGCTCAAAATCGATATTTTAGGTGCAAAAAGTCGATATGTGCAAGTATCTTCAGTACCCGTTTATATCTCAAATTCAGGCTTAAAACACCCGAAAATTCGATATTTTTGGGTCCCAGAAGCGATCTGTACATGCCTACTCAGTGCAAGAATTTTTTCAATATATAGGCCCAAAACATGCTGAAAATCGATATTTTAGGTGCCCAAAGTCGATATGTGCATGCATCTTCTGTACCCGTTTATATCTCAAATTCAGGCTCAAAACACCCGAATATTTTATTTTATTTTTGCCCAGAAACGATCTGTACATGCCTACTCAGTGACAGAATATTTTCAAAATACAGACCCAAAACATGCTGAAAATTGATATTTCAGGTGCCCAAAGTCGATATGTGCATGCATCTTCAGTACCCGTTTATATATCAAATTCAATCTCAAAACACCCGAAAATTCGATATTTTTGGGTCCCAGAAGCGATCTGTTCCTGCCTACTCCATGTTAGAGTATTTTCATAATACAGGCCCAAAATATGCTGAAAATCGATATTTTAGGTGCCCAAAGTCAATATGTGTATGCATCTTCTGTACCCGATTATATCTCAAATTCAGGCTCAAAACACCCGAAAATTCAATATTTTTTGGGTCCCAGAAGCTATCTGTACATGCCTATTCCGTGTTAGAGTTTTTTCAAAATAAAGGCCAAAAACATGCTGAAAATCGATATATTAGGTGCCCAATGTCGATATGTGCATGCATTTTCTGTACCCTTTTATATTTAAATTCAGGATTAAAATACCCAAAAATTCGATATTTTTGGGTTCCAGAAGCGATCTCTCCAGGCCTACTCAATGCTAGAATATTTTCAAATTTTAGGCCGAAAACATGCTGAAAATCGATATTTTAGGTGTCCAAAGTCGATATGTGCATGCATCTTCAGTACCCGTTTATATCTCAAATTCAGGCTCAAAACACCCGAATATTCGATTTTATTTTGGCCCCAGAAGTGATCTGTACATGCCTACTCAGTGACAGAAAATTTTCAAATAACAGACCCAAAACATGCTGAAAATCGATATTTTAGGAGCCCAAAGTCGATATGTGTATGTATCTTCTGTACCCGTTTATATCTCAAATTCAGGCTCAAAACACCCGAAAATTCTATATTTTATGTCCCAGAAGCAATCTGTACATGCCTACTCCTTCCTAGAATGTTTTCAAGATACAGACTCAACATGCTCAAAATCGATATTTTAGGTGCAAAAAGTCGATATGTGCATGCATCTTCAGTACCTGTTTATATCTCAAATTCAGGCTTAAAACACCCGAAAATTCGATATTTTTAGGTCCCAGAAGCGATCTGTACATGCCTACTCAGTGCAAGAATTTTTTCAATATATAGGCCCAAAACATGCTGAAAATCGATATTTTAGGTGCCCAAAGTCGATATGTGCATGCATCTTCTGTACCCGTTTATATCTCAAATTCAGGCTCAAAACACCCGAAAATTCGATATTTTTGGGTCCCAGAAGCGATATGTACATGCCTACTCAATGTTAGAATATTTTCAAAACACAGGCACAAAAACAAGTTGAAAATCTATATTTTAGGTGCCCGAAATCGATATGTGAATGCATCTTCAGTACCCGTTTATATCTCAAATTCTGGCTCAAAACACCCGAAAATTCGATATTTTTGGTTCCCAGAAGCGATCTGTACATGCCTACTCCGTGTTAGAGTATTTATAAAATACAGGCCTAAAACATGCTGAAAATCGATATTTTAAGTGCCCAAAGTCAATATGTGTATGCATCTTCTATACCCGTGTATATCTCAAATTCAGGCTGAAAACACCCGAAAATTTAAATTTTTTGGTTCCCAGAAGCGATCTGTACATGCCTACTCCGTTGTAGAGTATTTTCAAAATACAGGCCCAAAACATGCTGAAATTCGATATTTTAGGTGCCAAAAGCAATATGTGTATTCATCTTTTCTACCCGTTTATATCTCAAATTCAGGCTCAAAACACCCGAAAACTCGATATTTTTGGTTATAATAAGCGATCTGTACATGCCTACTCAGTGACAGAATATTTTCAAATTACAGACCAAAAACATGCTGAAAATCGATATTTTAGGTACCCAAAGTCGATATGTGCATGCATCATCAGTACACATTTATATCTCAAATTCAGGCTCAAAACATCCAAAAAAAACGATATTTTTGGGTCCAAGAAGCGATTTGTACATGCCTACTCAGCGCTAGAATATTTTCAAAATTTAGGCCCAAAACATGCTGAAAATCGATATTTTAGGTACCCAAAATCGATATGTGCATGCATCTTCTGTACCCGTTTATGTCCCAAATTCAGGCTCAAAACACCCTAAAATTCGATATTTTTGGGTCCAAAAAGCGATCTGTACATGCCTACTCAATGTTAGAATATTTTCAAAACACAGGCACAAAAACAAGTTGAAAATAGTGCATTTGTCGCGGCTTCTAGCCGCTTAAATTGTATTTATTGGTTGTGAAACCAGCACAGCTGGATTGCTATAGAATAGGCCCCTTCACAAGCCCAGGCCCCGTATAGGCATAATCTGGGTTGGAAGGGTCAATTCCGTGACGTTCATCAGAAGTAAATAAAATTCAAATCTGGCGCTGTACTGATAGTGGAGCCACCTGGTGGTGGCGAGGTGAGGTATTAAGCCCCTCCTCCGCTGAATACCGCTCGCTCACTCCAATGAGAAAGAAGTGAGTGCCTGCCGCATCGAGAGGTGGGTGGGACAGTAAAAGCTGTGCTGGTTTCACAATCAATAAATACAATTTAAGCCGCTAGAAGCCGCGACAAATGCACTATTATTGGTATAGTGAAACCAGCACAGCTGGATTGCTATGCATGCGATGCGGTAGGTGGGAGGTGAGGTGGAGGCAATCACGTGCTAGTTAAGAGTGGTTGAGAGCGGAGGGCAGGAAAGGTAACCGAGCCCGGTGAGGCAGAAGCTAACACCCCTCCCGACACTGGCTAGGTGAGTAGCCGTGGTGGGGCAGAAGTAGCTTATACCATATAACCGTAGACCATTCTGTTATAGACCAGAATTGTTACACATAAAGTCTTTATAGGCAGACTCGAGGGTTCGGGTCTAGGAGAGGAGGGGGGAGGTGCCCATGGCAAACCCCCCCCCCCCCTCCTTCCCCCCCCCTTTATTCAAGTCTTCTGAGTTAGGGCTATGGCCCTCGCTCAGGTAATGTGATCCCGAGGGGATGAAGGAGGACACTAGGATCCAGATATCCTGTGTAATAATATCTCCTGTCAATCATCATAGTAAAGTAATTGTTTGGAAAATGAATACACAAGAATTCCGTAACAATGTAATTTATTTTTGTCTCCCTCACCATATGTACACGTAAAGAATGGGGATGAGCATGAAGTTGTACAAGATGTGGATGAGGTATGGGATGATGTGACGGGACTTAAATCACCCGACCTTTTCTCTTCGGGCGGCCCCTCCCCCCCATGTGTCTCCCGCGGGGACCCTGGGGAATAGAAGGTGGAGTACCCATAGCCACACAGGGGTTAGGGGAGAGCGAGTGGAACAGGTACCTCGTCCTGAAGGAGGAAGTGGACGCCCAGCCCCCCAAATCCCTGACCCTCTCCACCGAGTGAGTCCTGAGGAAGGCGAGGGAGGCGGCCACGCCCCTAACGCTGTGAGCCCTCGGGGCGTGTCCGGGATCCCCGTTCTCTATCACTCGGCAGAGAAGGCGAGCGATTGACCTAGGGAAGAGAGGGTTACCGGACCTAGAGTTGTAGAAGAGGTGGTCCGGAGAAGCCCCTCTCGTCGCCTCCACGTATGCTACAAAGGCGTGGACTGGGCAGAGGGGGTGGAAATTTCCATCCCTCAGGAACGAGGGTACTGCGAGAGGGCCAATTCTGTCATCAGCCTGCTCGTTCTTAGCTAGAAAAGCAGGAGAGGGGGAAATGGTTAAGGAAGTAAGGTTAGGGGTTACTGAAGAAAAGGCTGTGTGACGGGTCAGGGCTGCCAACTGAGAAGCCCTGTAACCTGTAGCTAAGGCGAGCAGGAAGAGAGCTTTCTGGAGGAGGTGACAAACCTCCAGAGGGACCCCCTCGAAGGTCAGGTAGGAAAGGACGCGATGAAGGGACCAGGAGGGTGTCTGGGCCCGGTGAGGTGCGGTCCCCGCCCGAATCCCCATCCTCAGGAGAGAGAGAGGCCTCTCCGAAACCTTAATGTTAAAACCCAGGAGGAGGGGATCAGACAGGGCTGCGTGATGCGCAAGCACCGTCGCCGGGGCCCTGTTGGTGGAATCGGCGAGCCACATGAGGAATTCCAGGACTGTGTCCTCCGAGATGACCCTGGAGGGGTGTCTTCGCAAGAAGTCCTGGAATCTTTTCCAGCACGATTCGTATTGTCGCACCGACGACTGACGATGAGCCCTCAACATCTTGTCCACTGTCTCCTTAGTGAACATTTTGCTGAGGACTCCCCGTAGAAACTCCAAGCGTGTAGTTTCAGTGACGCTTGGAGTGGTGCAGACAGGGTGCTGGAGAGGCACGCCGATCCCAACTGAAGGGGATGAGGGCACCACCGGGACAACTCTCCGAACCACGGCTGTGCTGGCCAGAGGGGGGCTATGAGGAGAACCCTCCCCCTGAACGTGCGCAGCTTGAGGATCGCCTTCAGGAGGACTGAAGTGGCTGGGGGTGGGAAGAGGTAGAGATGACCCCACCTGTTCCAGTCCTCCGTGAAGGCGTCCGGGCCTCCCGCCTCTGTTCTGGATGAGAATGTCAGGAACAGAGGGAGTAGGGCCGTGGATGGGGAGGCGAATAGGTCCACCTTCGGTGTCCTGTAGCGAAGGCAGAGAGACTCGAACACAAGGGGACGCAGTTGCCACTCGACTGACGTCCCCCTGAACCTGGATAGGGCGTCCGCCCAATCGTTCTCCCGCACTGGCACGTAGCGGGCCGAGAGGTGAATGTCCCTCTTGGCCGCTATTGCGAAAATCTGTTCTGACAGGGACAGGAGAATTTCCGACCGTGCGGTGCCCTGTTTCTGTAGGCACTGCACGGCCGCAACGTTGTCCATATCGAAGCGGACGCCTATCCTGGCAAACTGAGGGTGTCTGTTGAGCCATTCCTTCGCTACCATCAACTCCCGGGCGTTGATGTGCAGTAGCCTTTCCCCTTCCTTCCATCCCCCGCACCGTTGATGTCCCAGGCAAGACTGGTATCCCCAGCCTACGTCCGATGCGTCTGTCGCCACCGTGATCCCCGGGGGAGGGAACACCCAGGGGACCTGCTGACGCAGGGCACCGGGACGTAGCCAGGGGCGAAGGAGGCGGTGGAGAGAGGGGGACACTTGCCTGGGAAGGTCCCTGTGTGCGGGGGACAGGTGGAGGTTTACCTCCCGCGTCAGCCTCCTGTGTTTCAATCGTCCCAGGGGCATTGCAGGGGCCGCGAAATTTAGGGACCCGAGCAATGATTCCCACTGGCGGCGAGAGAAAGTACGGGAAAAATGCGCCTGGCGGACGTGGCGGAGGGTCCGGCAGGCGTTGTCTGGAGCGAGAGAGAGGGTGGCCGAAAGAGAGTCCCACTCTATTCCTAGCCAACACAGCTTGCGAGTGGGGGTGAGAGAGGACTTGGGGATGTTCAACAGGAACCCCATTTCCTCTAGCACTCCCCTCGCTACCCGGACGTTGTTTGCTACCTGCTCCTTGGAAGGGGCGTGAAACAACCAATCGTCCAGGTACATGAGGGTGGGAACACCCGCCTCTGCCAGACGGGATGCCACCACCCTCACAAGTTTTGTGAAGACTCGCGGAGCTAGAGAAAGACCGAAAGGGAGCCTGGTAAACTGGAACGTCTCGGTCCCCACCTGGAAGGCCAGAAAACGGCGAAACCTGGGGTGGATCGGGACGTGCCAGTACGCATCCTTGAGATCCAGGGATGCTAACCAGTCTCCCTTCCTCAGAACTGTGCGGACCTGAGCAACCGAAACCATCCTGAAATGTAAAGTTTTCACGAATTTGTTTAGCTTGCTCAGGTCCATCACCAATCACGTTTTTCCCTGGTCCTTTTTGGGGACCGTGAATAAACGAGAAAGAAAGACCCTTCCCGTCGCCCGCTCCACTACCCCTTTTTCCCGCATTTCTAACACATGCGGGACGACCGAAAGTGACACTTTGGTTGAGGCAGGAGGTAGACGTAGTGGCTGTAACGGGAAGAGACAGGTGTCAGTGAGAGTACCGTTAATCCTAATCCCCCGGGGCCCAAGGGACCCGGAGTGGTTGGAGGGTAAATGACGGGAGAGGCAGAGATTTTGACCGCAAGGGAAAATCTGATTTTGACCTAACGGTAACCCAAGGACGGGATTAGGCATAATTCATATGTCAGAATAGGAAAGATGACAGTTACTCACCGGAACAGTAATCCAGGGCCATGACAGGCCCTGGCGAATTATCCTTGCTGCCCAGCCGTGGGTGGGCCAGGCTGCTGACCACCCTGTGAGGCAGCCCAGAGTGGGACCCTCAAGTGGAGCGGTCCTTCTGGGAGGGGTGGTTGAAGGAGGACTTGGGCTTGGAGTAGGACTTGGAGCCCTGTCTCCTTCCCCGAAACGGCTGCTGGCCCCTCTGGGAGGGCCTGTTGTGTGCTCTCGGGGGAGTGGGATAGGAGGGCCTCGGTAGCCTGGAGGGCTGGGAGGGCCTCCGGGGCTGGTAGGCTGGTCTGGCTGGCTGTGGGGCATGTGGCCTACGGACAAACAGAATGATTAGGAACCAAAGTAGACCCGAAAATCCTTTCATTTCACCCCCGTGACAACTCGGGTAAGACGAACACGAGAGGTACTTACTTGGAGGTGGAGGGTTTTGGTAAATTGATTACCGCTGGGAGGGAGGCGAAGATTGTGTCTGTCGCTGGTTGGTCAAAGAGGGCAGGGGACAAGAGCGCAGTCGTACCACTCCCCTCTGTGCCATCTCCGGCGCATATTTAGCCGCCGCCTGGCGGGCTGCCAGTCTCGCCTCGGTGAACGCCTTCGCCTCCTCCCGCATGAAGTGGGTCGCCATCGCCGCCATGCCCTCCATCACGGTGGCCATGGAAGAGAGGGTGTCACTGTAAGGGGTAAACAAGGAAAAAACCAAGCGAACCCGGGGATAAGTACCCGGGAGTAACAGAGAGACCCTCTACCCAGTATCCCTAATAAACATGACACACGAGTAAGGTACTCACGCTAGCTGTACACCCGACATCTCGTGGTAGGAGTTGGTTAGGGAGTTGAGGCAGTCCCTTATCAACGAGGCGGCTGCCCCCGTGGAGATGGTGTGGGCCAACTCTAGACGGGTAGCAGACTCCGCCTGTCGCAACTTGCCATCGGGCTCCTTCAGCTGATAGGGGACCGGGGGCTCCTTCTCCGTCTTCCACAGGCACTCCCTCAAGCCCGGGGGGGCCCGGGAATGAGGGAGGATGACGGGGAAGGACGGAGGAGGGGGCTTCCTGGGCGCGTTGTTTCTCTGGTGGTCCAGGGACTTAAGGAGAAGGGCTGGAATGTCCAGGTCCCCTTCGCCCTTATCCCCCGGGAAGTACGCGTCCGGGGAAAGGAGGAGCGCCGTGTTACCGTGGGAGCGGTCAATCCTCCAAGCCCCGGACAAGTGTAGCTGGCTGTACTCCACCAGAAAACCCATCGCGTCCAGGGTCGCCGCAGAGGCGGGGGAAAAAGAGCTGATTTCGTAGCGACAGCCGGAGGCTGCGCGACGGACGCCCCAGGAAAAGCGTGAGGAATAAGGGCGTGGAAGATCTTAACTATCTTCCTCGACGAGGGGCTGTCCCCCCCCCGCTTACCCTTGCGGGATTTGCAGGCGGGCGAAGGAGAGCTCCCCGACGACGAAGAAGAGGAAGAGGACGACGAAGAAGAGGTGGAAGGAGAACGGCGACGAGCACGGGACTTCCTGGAGTGGCGGGACCTCTTAGCTGAACGCTTGCGTCCTCTAGAGAGGCCTGAGGAGCCAGCTCTAGCAGGAGGCGAAGCTGGGGGTTCCCTGCTGGGCCCTTGTACCGGTGAGGTAGTCGGGAGAACCAGCGCGACAGACTCGCTCGTTTCCCGGGGGGCTAAGCCCCGAGAAGGAGTCGTAGTACCGTCTAGGGAAGGAGGCTCAATCTCTCGGGCCTCAGGAGGTTCTAGCCCCTGAGACTCCGAGAGACAGGAAGAAGGGTAACGGGTCCTGAATAAACCCAGGTCCGATCCCAAAATCGGGTCCACCCACGCCAAAGAAGAACCGTCTCGTTTGTGGGCCATTCTCCTAGCCCTCGTCCACGCCATACGAAGAGAAGCAAGGGCAGGGAGCTTGGAGCGGGCAGAAGGGGAGGTAACCCGACACAACTCAGCCCAGGGGCGGCACACACCACACGCCAAAGGGTCGTAACCCAAGGGAGTGAAGCAGGGTGCGTGAGGCGAACAGTGCAGGTGTCCGTCAGGCGAGACCCGCACGGTACATCTTGAAGCAGCACAAAGGGCACGAGTAGGCTGAGGGAGAAAAGAATACACAAACATGGGTTAACACGTGCAAACACTGGAACACAGAATACACGAAACCCATCCTCCCCGAAGGAAAGAAGCGCGGGACACGCCCGCTGTACCTGGGGACCAGGACACGATCCCCCACACTCGCGCAGCCGCCCAGGGAAAAACCCCGTAAAACCAAAACAGCCCGCCACATGGAGCGGGTAAATAAGGGCCCCCCGGACAGAATGATCCAGAAGGAGGGGTAGGAGGGGACCCGATAGCCTGAGAAGAAACACTCCAGGCTGAAAATAATGGAAAAACCCCAAAAATAAAATAAAAAACCCCCGCCCGGGAGAGGAAGAGAGAACCAGGGCACAATTCTCACTCCCCCTTACCGAGAGGGGACACATAATAATCAGGGAAGGCAAGAGGAAGGGCTGCAAAGACCCCATGTGCTCACCACGTGGGGCGGTGAAGTCCCACGTGGCGCCCACTAACTTCGCTAAAAACCCCAGAAACCCCGATAAAATACACACGAAGCATGTACTAGTGGCAGGAGGAAAGGTGAAAGGGGGGGAAAGACGGAGAAAAACTCCGAAAAAAGGGGCTGAAAAGCCCCCCTTCGCTAAGGAAAAGAGAACTCAGTCCTAACGAAGAAAAAAACCCCATAAACACCTAAAACCCTCCTAGAAAACACACACGATACATCTGCAAAGCAGGCTAGCCACTAGAACACAAAAGAAAATATTAGCAGGAACACGTGACACAATACCATAGCGTAGCAGCGAGGAGCGTAGATGTTGACTGAGACGTGTTCCGCGACAGAGTGGGCGAGCGGTATTCAGCGGAGGAGGGGCTTAATACCTCACCGCGCCACCACCAGGTGGCTCCACTATCAGTACAGCACCAGATTTGAATTTTATTTACTTCTGATGAACGTCACGGAATTGACCCTTCCAACCCAGATTATGCCTATACGGGGCCTGGGCTTGTGAAGGGGCCTATTCTATAGCAATCCAGCTGTGCTGGTTTCACTATACCAATAATGGATATTTTATGTGCCCAAAATTGAATTGTGCATGGATCTTCTGTACCCGTTTATGTCCCAAATTCAGGCTTAAAACACCCGAAAATTTGATATTTTTGGGACCCAGAAGCGATCTGTACATGCCTACTCAATGTTAGAATATTTTCAAAATACAGGCACAAAAACAAGTTGAATATCGATGTTTTAGGTGCCCAAAATCGATATGTGCATGCATCTTCAGTACCCGTTTATATCTCAAATTCAGGCTTAAAACACCTGAAAATTCGACATTTTTGGTTTCCGGAAGCGATCTGTACATGCCTACTCCGTGTAAGAATATTTTAAAAATACAGGCCTAAAACATGCTGAAAATTGATATTTCAGGTGCCCAAAGTCGATATGTGCATTCATCTTCAGTACCCGTTTATATCTCAAATTCAGGCTCAAAATACCCGAAAATTCGATATTTTTGGGTCCCAGGAGAGTTCTGTACATGCCTACTCACTAATAGAATTATTTCAAAATACAGGCCCAAAACATGTTTAAAATCGATATTTTAGGTGCCCAAAGTTGATATGTGCATGCATCTTCTGTATCCGTTTATGTCCCAAATTCAGGCTTAAAACACCCGAAAATTCGATATTTTTGGGTCCCGGAAGCGATCTATACATGCCTACTCAGAAAAAGAATGTTCTCAAAATATAAGCCCAAAACATGCTGAAAATCTATATTTTATGTGCCCAAAGTCGATATGTGCATGCATCTTCTGTACCCGTTTATATCTCAAATTCAGGCTCAAAACACCCGGAAATTCGATATTTTTGGGTCCTAGAAGCTATCTGTACACGCCTACTCAGTGTTAGAATATTTTCATAATACACGCCAAAAACATTCAGGAAATCAATATTTTAGGTTCCCAAAGTTAATATGTGCATGCATTTTCTGTACCCATTTCTATCCCATATTCGTGCTCAAAACATCCAAAAAATCGATATTTTTAGGCCCCAGTAGCTATCTGTACATGCCTACTCCGTGTTAGAGTATTTTCAAATTACAGACCAAAAACATGCTGAAAATCGATATTTTAGGTACCCAAAGTCGATATGTGCATGCATCATCAGTACACGTTTATATCTCAAATTCAGGCTCAAAACATCCAAAAAAAAACGATATTTTTGGGTCCAAGAAGCGATTTGTACATGCCTACTCAGTAATAGAATATTTTTAAGATTCAGGCCGAAAACATGCTGAAAATCGATATTTTAGGTGCCCAAAATCGATATGTGCATGCATCTTCTGTACCCGTTTATGTCCCAAATTCAGGCTCAAAACACCCTAAAATTCGATATTTTTGGGTCCAAAAAGCGATCTGTACACGCCTACTCAGTGCTAGAATATTTTCAAAATATAGGCCCAAAACATGCTAAATATTGATATTTTGGGTGCACAAAGTCTATATATGCATGCATCTTTTGTAGCCGTTTATATCTCAAATTCAGGCTCAAAACACCCAAAAACTTGATATTTTTGGGTCCCAGAAGCGATCTGTACATGCCTACTCAATGTTAGAATATTTTCAAAACACAGGCACAAAAACAAGTTGAAAATGGATATTTTATGTGCCCAAAATTGAATTGTGCATGGATCTTCTGTACCCGTTTATGTCCCAAATTCAGGCTTAAAACACCCGAAAATTAGATATTTTTGGGACCCAGAAGCGATCTGTACATGCCTACTCAATGTTAGAATATTTTTAAAATACAGGCACAAAAACAAGTTGAATATCGATGTTTTAGGTGCCCAAAATCGATATGTGCATGCATCTTCAGTACCCGTTTATATCTCAAATTCAGGCTCAAAACACCCGAATATTCGAATTTATTTTGGCCCAGACGTGATCTGTACATGCCTACTCAGTGCTAGAATATTTACAAAATATAAGCCCAAAACATGCTGAAAATCGATATATTAGGTGCCCAAAGTCGATATGTGCATGCATTTTCTGTACATGTTTATATCTCAAATTCAGGCTCAAAACACCCGAATATTCGATTTTATTGGCGTCCAGAAGGGATCATTACATGCCTACTCAGTGACAGAAAATTTTCAAATGACAGACCCAAAACATGCTGAAAATCGATATTTTAGGTGCCCAAAGTCAAAATATGTGTGTATCTTCATTACCCGTTTATATCTCAAATTCAGGCTCAAAACACCCGAAAATTCGATATTTTTGGGTCCCAGAAGCGATCTGTACATACCTACTCAGTGCTTGAATATTTTCAAAATACAGGCACAAAAACAAGTTGAATATCGATGTTTTAGGTGCCCAAAATCGATATGTGCATGCATCTTCAGTACCCGTTTATATCTCAAATTCTGGCTCAAAACACCCGAAAATTCGATATTTTTGGGTCCCAGAAGGGATATGTACTTGCCTATTCCGTGTTAAAGTATTTTCAAAATACAGGCCCAAAAAATGCTGAAAATCGATATTTTAGGTGCCCAAAGACAATATGTGAATGCATTTTCAGTACCCGTTTATATCTCAAATTCAGGCTTAAAACACCTGAAAATTCGATATTTTTTGTTTCCGGAAGCGATCTGTACATGCCTACTCCGTGTTAGAGTGTTATCAAAATACAGACCCAAAACATGCTGAAAATTGATATTTCAGGGGCCCAAAGTCGATATGTGCATGCATCTTCAGTACCCGTTTATATCTCAAATTCAGGCTCAAAACACCTGAAAATTCGATATTTTTGGGTCCCAGAAGCGATCTGTACATACCTACTCAGTGCTTGAATATTTTCAAAATATAGGCCCAAAACATGCTGAAAATCGATATTTTAGGTGCCCAAAGTCGATATGTGCATGCATCTTCTGTACCCGTTTATATCTCAAATTCAGGCTCAAAACACCCTAAAATTCGATAATTTTGGGTCCCAGAAGCGATGTGTACATGCGTACTCAATGTTAGAATATTTTCAAAACACAGGCACAAAAACAAGTTGAAAATCGATATTTTAGGTGCCAAAATCGATATGTGCATGCATCTTCAGTACCCGTTTATATCTCAAATTCTGGCTCAAAACACCCGAAAATTCGATATTTTTGGTTCCCGGAAGCGATCTGTACATGCCTACTCCGTGTTAGAGTATTTTCAAAATACAGGCCTAAAACATACTGAAAATCGATATTTTAGGTGCCCAAAGTCAATCTTCTGTACCCGTGTATATCTCAAATTCAGGCTGAAAACACCCGAAAATTCAAATTTTTTGGTTCCCAGAAGCGATCTGTACGTGCCTACTCCGTTTTAGAGTATTTTCAAAATACAGACCCAAAACATGCTGAAAATCGATATTTTAAGTGCCCAAAGTCAAAATGTGCATGCATCTTCAGTACACGTTTATATCTCAAATTCAGGCTCAAAACATCCAAAAAATCGATATTATTGGGTCCAAGAAGCGATTTGTACATGCCTACTCAGTAATATAATATTTTTAAGATTCAGGCCTAAAACATGCTGAAAATCGATATTTTAGGTGCCCAAAATCGATATGTGCATGCATCTTCAGTACACGTTTATGTCCCAAATTCAGGCTCAAAACACCCTAAAATTCGATATTTTTGGGTCCAAAAAGCGATCTGTACATGCCTACTCAGTGCTAGAATATTTTTAAAATATAGGCCCAAAATATGCTAAATATGGATATTTTTGGTGCACAAAGTCTATATAGGCATGCATCTTTTGTAGCCGTTTATATCTCAAATTCAGGCTCAAAACACCCAAAAATTCGATATTTTTGGGTCCCAGAAGCGATCTGTACATGCCTACTCAATGTTAAAATATTTTCAAAATACAGGCAGAAAAACAAGTTAAAATCGATATTTTAGGTGCCCAAGTCAAAATGTGCTTGCATTTTCTGTACCCATTTACATCCCAAATTCAGGCTTAAAACACCCAAAAAAATCGATGTTTTTGGGTCCCAGAAGCGATATGTACATGCCTACTCCGTGTTAGAGTATTTTCATAATACAGGCCCAAAACATGCTAAAAATCGATATTTTAGGTGCCCAAAGTCAATATGTGTATGAATCTTCTGTACCCGTTTATATCTCAAATTCAGGCTCAAAACACCCTAAAATTCGATAATTTTGGGTCCCAGAAGCGATCTGTACATGCGTACTCAATGTTAGAATATTTTCAAAACACAGGCACAAAAACAAGTTGAAAATCGATATTTTAGGTGCCAAAATCGATATGTGCATGCATCTTCAGTACCCGTTTATATCTCAAATTCTGGCTCAAAACACCCGAAAATTCGATATTTTTGGTTCCCGGAAGCGATCTGTACATGCCTACTCCGTGTTAGAGTATTTTCAAAATACAGGCCTAAAACATGCTGAAAATCGATATTTTAGGTGCCCAAAGACAATATGTGTATGCATCTTCTGTACCCGTGTATATCTCAAATTCAGGCTGAAAACACCCGAAAATTCAAATTTTTTGGTTCCCAGAAGCGATCTGTACATGCCTACTCCGTTTCAGAGTATTTTCAAAATACAGACCCAAAACATGCTGAAAATCGATATTTTAAGTGCCCAAAGTCAAAATGTGCATGCATCTTCAGTACACGTTTATATCTCAAATTCAGGCTCAAAACATCCAAAAAATCGATATTTTTGGGTCCAAGAAGCGATTTGTACATGCCTACTCAGTAATAGAATATTTTTAAGATTCAGGCCTAAAACATGCTGAAAATCGATATTTTAGGTGCCCAAAATCGATATGTGCATGCATCTTCAGTACACGTTTATGTCCCAAATTCAGGCTCAAAACACCCTAAAATTCGATATTTTTGGGTCCAAAAAGCGATCTGTACATGCCTACTCAGTGCTAGAATATTTTCAAAATATAGGCCCAAAATATGCTAAATATGGATATTTTTGGTGCACAAAGTCTATATAGGCATGCATCTTTTGTAGCCGTTTATATCTCAAATTCAGGCTCAAAACACCCAAAAATTCGATATTTTTGGGTCCCAGAAGCGATCTGTACATGCCTACTCAATGTTAAAATACTTTCAAAATACAGGCAGAAAAACAAGTTAAAATCGATATTTTAGGTGCCCAAGTCAAAATGTGCTTGCATTTTCTGTACCCATTTACATCCCAAATTCAGGCTTAAAACACCCAAAAAATCGATGTTTTTGGGTCCCAGAAGCGATATGTACATGCCTACTCCGTGTTAGAGTATTTTCATAATACAGGCCCAAAACATGCTGAAAATCGATATTTTAGGTGCCCAAAGTCAATATGTGTATGCATCTTCTGTACACGTTTATATCCCAAATTCAGACTCAAAACACCCGAAACTTCGATATTTTTGGGTCCCAGAAGCGATCTGTACATGCCTACTCCGTATTAGAGTATTTTCATAATACAGGCCTAAAACATGCTGAAAATCGATATTTTAGGTGCCCAAAGTCAATATGTGCATGCATCTTCAGTACCCGTTTATATCTCAAATTCAGGCTCAAAACACCCGAAAATTCGATATTTTTGGGTCCCAGATGCGATCTGTACATGCCTACTCAATGTTAGAATATCTTCAAAACACAGGCACATAAAAAAGTTGAAAATAGATATTTTATGTGCCCAAAATTGATATGTGCATGGATCTTCTATACCCGTTTATGTCCCAAATTCAGGCTTAAAACACCCGAAAATTAGATATTTTTGGGAACCAGAAGCGATCTGTACATGCCTACTCAATGTTAGAATATTTTCAAAATACAGGCACAAAAACAAGTTAAATATCGATGTTTTAGGTGCCCAAAATCGATATGTGCATGCATCTTCAGTACCCGTTTATATCTCAAATTCTGGCTCAAAACACCCGAAAATTCGATATTTTTGGGTCCCAGAAGGGATATGTACTTGCCTATTCCGTGTTAAAGTATTTTCAAAATACAGGCCCAAAAAATGCTGAAAATCGATATTTTAGGTGCCCAAAGACAATATGTGAATGCATTTTCAGTACCCGTTTATATCTCAAATTCAGGCTTAAAACACCTGAAAATTCGATATTTTTTGTTTCCGGAAGCGATCTGTACATGCCTACTCCGTGTTAGAGTGTTATCAAAATACAGACCCAAAACATGCTGAAAATTGATATTTCAGGGGCCCAAAGTCGATATGTGCATGCATCTTCAGTACCCGTTTATATCTCAAATTCAGGCTCAAAACACCTGAAAATTCGATATTTTTGGGTCCCAGAAGCGATCTGTACATACCTACTCAGTGCTTGAATATTTTCAAAATATAGGCCCAAAACATGCTGAAAATCGATATTTTAGGTGCCCAAAGTCGATATGTGCATGCATCTTCTGTACCCGTTTATATCTCAAATTCAGGCTCAAAACACCCTAAAATTCGATAATTTTGGGTCCCAGAAGCGATGTGTACATGCGTACTCAATGTTAGAATATTTTCAAAACACAGGCACAAAAACAAGTTGAAAATCGATATTTTAGGTGCCAAAATCGATATGTGCATGCATCTTCAGTACCCGTTTATATCTCAAATTCTGGCTCAAAACACCCGAAAATTCGATATTTTTGGTTCCCGGAAGCGATCTGTACATGCCTACTCCGTGTTAGAGTATTTTCAAAATACAGGCCTAAAACATGCTGAAAATCGATATTTTAGGTGCCCAAAGTCAATATGTGTATGCATCTTCTGTACCCGTGTATATCTCAAATTCAGGCTGAAAACACCCGAAAAATCAAATTTTTTGGTTCCCAGAAGCGATCTGTACGTGCCTACTCCGTTTTAGAGTATTTTCAAAATACAGACCCAAAACATGCTGAAAATCGATATTTTAAGTGCCCAAAGTCAAAATGTGCATGCATCTTCAGTACACGTTTATATCTCAAATTCAGGCTCAAAACATCCAAAAAATCGATATTATTGGGTCCAAGAAGCGATTTGTACATGCCTACTCAGTAATATAATATTTTTAAGATTCAGGCCTAAAACATGCTGAAAATCGATATTTTAGGTGCCCAAAATCGATATGTGCATGCATCTTCAGTACACGTTTATGTCCCAAATTCAGGCTCAAAACACCCTAAAATTCGATATTTTTGGGTCCAAAAAGCGATCTGTACATGCCTACTCAGTGCTAGAATATTTTCAAAATATAGGCCCAAAATATGCTAAATATGGATATTTTTGGTACACAAAGTCTATATAGGCATGCATCTTTTGTAGCCGTTTATATCTCAAATTCAGGCTCAAAACACACAAAAATTCGATATTTTTGGGTCCCAGAAGCGATCTGTACATGCCTACTCAATGTTAAAATATTTTCAAAATACAGGCAGAAAAACAAGTTAAAATCGATATTTTAGGTGCCCAAGTCAAAATGTGCTTGCATTTTCTGTACCCATTTACATCCCAAATTCAGGCTTAAAACACCCAAAAAATCGATGTTTTTGGGTCCCAGAAGCGATATGTACATGCCTACTCCGTGTTAGAGTATTTTCATAATACAGGCCCAAAACATGCTGAAAATCGATATTTTAGGTGCCCAAAGTCAATATGTGTATGAATCTTCTGTACCCGTTTATATCTCAAATTCAGGCTCAAAACACCCTAAAATTCGATAATTTTGGGTCCCAGAAGCTATGTGTACATGCGTACTCAATGTTAGAATATTTTCAAAACACAGGCACAAAAACAAGTTGAAAATCGATATTTTAGGTGCCAAAATCGATATGTGCATGCATCTTCATTACCCGTTTATATCTCAAATTCTGGCTCAAAACACCCGAAAATTCGATATTTTTGGTTCCCGGAAGCGATCTGTACATGCCTACTCCGTGTTAGAGTATTTTCAAAATACAGGCCTAAAACATGCTGAAAATCTATATTTTAGGTGCCCAAAGTCAATATGTGTATGCATCTTCTGTACCCGTGTATATCTCAAATTCAGGCTGAAAACACCCGAAAATTCAAATTTTTTGGTTCCCAGAAGCGATCTGTACATGCCTACTCCGTTTCAGAGTATTTTCAAAATACAGACCCAAAACATGCTGAAAATCGATATTTTAAGTGCCCAAAGTCAAAATGTGCATGCATCTTCAGTACACGTTTATATCTCAAATTCAGGCTCAAAACATCCAAAAAATCGATATTTTTGGGTCCAAGAAGCGATTTGTACATGCCTACTCAGTAATAGAATATTTTTAAGATTCAGGCCTAAAACATGCTGAAAATCGATATTTTAGGTGCCCAAAATCGATATGTGCATGCATCTTCAGTACACGTTTATGTCCCAAATTCAGGCTCAAAACACCCTAAAATTCGATATTTTTGGGTCCAAAAAGCGATCTGTACATGCCTACTCAGTGCTAGAATATTTTCAAAATATAGGCCCAAAATATGCTAAATATGGATATTTTTGGTGCACAAAGTCTATATAGGCATGCATCTTTTGTAGCCGTTTATATCTCAAATTCAGGCTCAAAACACCCAAAAATTCGATATTTTTGGGTCCCAGAAGCGATCTGTACATGCCTACTCAATGTTAAAATATTTTCAAAATACAGGCAGAAAAACAAGTTAAAATCGATATTTTAGGTGCCAAAGTCAAAATGTGCTTGCATTTTCTGTACCCATTTACATCCCAAATTCAGGCTTAAAACACCCAAAAAATCGATGTTTTTGGGTCCCAGAAGCGATATGTACATGCCTACTCCGTGTTAGAGTATTTTCATAATACAGGCCCAAAACATGCTGAAAATCGATATTTTAGGTGCCCAAAGTCAATATGTGTATGCATCTTCTGTACACGTTTATATCCCAAATTCAGACTCAAAACACCCGAAACTTCGATATTTTTGGGTCCCAGAAGCGATCTGTACATGCCTACTCCGTATTAGAGTATTTACATATTACAGGCCTAAAACATGCTGAAAATCGATATTTTAGGTGCCCAAAGTCAATATGTGCATGCATCTTCAGTACCCGTTTATATCTCAAATTCAGGCTCAAAACACCCGAAAATTCGATATTTTTGGGTCCCAGATGCGATCTGTACATGCCTACTCAATGTTAGAATATCTTCAAAACACAGGCACAAAAAAAAGTTGAAAATAGATATTTTATGTGCCCAAAATTGATATGTGCATGGATCTTCTGTACCCGTTTATGTCCCAAATTCAGGCTTAAAACACCCGAAAATTAGATATTTTTGGGAACCAGAAGCGATCTGTACATGCCTACTCAATGTTAGAATATTTTCAAAATACAGGCACAAAAACAAGTTGAATATCGATGTTTTAGGTGCCCAAAATCGATATGTGCATGCATCTTCAGTACCCGTTTATATCTCAAATTCTGGCTCAAAACACCCGAAAATTCGATATTTTTGGGTCCCAGAAGGGATATGTACTTGCCTATTCCGTGTTAAAGTATTTTCAAAATACAGGCCCAAAAAATGCTGAAAATCGATATTTTAGGTGCCCAAAGACAATATGTGAATGCATTTTCAGTACCCGTTTATATCTCAAATTCAGGCTTAAAACACCTGAAAATTCGATATTTTTTGTTTCCGGAAGCGATCTGTACATGCCTACTCCGTGTTAGAGTGTTATCAAAATACAGACCCAAAACATGCTGAAAATTGATATTTCAGGGGCCCAAAGTCGATATGTGCATGCATCTTCAGTACCCGTTTATATCTCAAATTCAGGCTCAAAACACCTGAAAATTCGATATTTTTGGGTCCCAGAAGCGATCTGTACATGCCTACTCCGTGTTAGAATATTTTTATAATACAGGCCCAAAACATGCTGAAAATCGATATTTTAGGTGCCCAAAGTCAATATATGTATGTATCTTCAGTACCCGTTTATATCTCAAATTCAGGATCAAAACACCCAAAAATTCAATATTTTTGGGTCCCTTAAGCGATCTGTACATGCCTACTCAGTAACAGAATATTTTCAAAATACAAGTCAAAATATGCTGAAAAACGATATTTTAGGTGCCCAAAGTCGATATGTGCATGCATCTTCTGTACACGTTTATATCTCAAATTCAGGCTCAAAACACCCGAAAATTCCATTTTTTTGGGTCCCAGAAGCGATCTGTACATGCCTACTCAATGTTAGAATACTTTCAAAACACAGGCAGAAAAACAAGTTGAAAATCAATATTTTAGATGTCCAAAATCGATATGTGCATGCATCTTCTGTACCCGTTTATATCTCAAATTCAGGCTCAAAGCACCCGAAAATTCCATTTTTTTGGGTCCCAGAAGCGATCTGTACATGCCTACTCAATGTTAGAATATTTTCAAAACACAGGCAGAAAAACAAGTTGAAAATCAATATTTTAGATGTCCAAAATCGATATGTGCATGCATCTTCTGTGCCCGTTTATATCCCAAATTCAGGCTCAAAACACATGAAAATTCGAAATTTTTTGGTCCAAAAAGAAATCTGTAAAGCCTACGCAGGTCTTGAATATTTTCAAAATATAGGCCCAAAACATGCTGAAAATCGATATTTTAGTTGCCTAAAATTGATATGTGCATGCATCTTCTGTACCCGTTTATATCTCAAATTCAGGCTTAAAACACCCGAAAATTCGATATTTTTGGGTCCCGGAAGCGATGTCTACATGCCTACTCAATGTTAGAATATTTTCAAAACACAGGCACAACAACAAGTTGAAAATCGATATTTTTGTTGCCCAAAATCGATATGTGCATGCATCTTCAGTACCCATTTATATATCAAATTCTGGCTCAAAACACCCGAAAATTCGATATTTTTGGGTCTTAGAAGGGATCTGTACATGCCTACTCCATTGTAAAGTATTTTCAAAATACAGGCCCAAAACATGTTGAAAATCGATATTTTAGGTACCCAAAGTCAATATGTGAATGTATCTTCTGTACCCGTTTATATCTCAAATTCAGGCTTAAAACACCCGAAATTTCGATATTTTTGGTTCCCAGAAGCGATCTGTACATGCCTACTCCGTGTTAGAGTATTTTCAAAATACAGGCCTAAAACATGCTGAATTTCGGTATTTTAGGTGCCCAAAGTCAATATGTGTATGCATCTTCTGTACCTGTGTATATTTAAAATTCAGGCTCAAAATACCCGAAAAATTCGATATTTTTGGGTCCCTGAGGCAATCTGTACATGCCTACTCCGTGTTAGAGTATTTTCAAAAAACAGGCCCAAAACATGCTGAAAATCGATATTTCAGGTGCCCAAAGTCGATATGTGCATGCATCTTCAGTACCCGTTTATATCTCAAATTCAGGCTCAAAACACCCTAAAATTCGATATTTTTGGGTCCCAGAAGCGATCTTTACATGCCTAATCATTGCTAGAATTTTCTCAAAATACAGACCCAAACATGCTGAAAATCGATATTTTAAGTGCCCAAAGTCAATATGTGCATGCATCTTCAGTACTCGTTTATATCTCAAATTCAGGCTTAAAACACCCGAAAATTCGATATTTTTGGGTCCCAGAAGCGATCTGTACATGCCTACTCAGTACTAGAATGTTTTCAAAATATAGGCCCAAAAACATGGAGAAAATCGATATTTTAGGTGCCCAAAGTCAATATGTGTATGCATCTTCTGTATCCGTGTATATCTCAAATTCAGGCTTAAAACACCCGAAAAATTCGATATTTTTGGGTCCCAAAGGCAATCTGTACATGCCTACTCCGTGTTAAAGTATTTTCACAATACAGGCCCAAAACATGCTGAAAATTGATATTTCAGGTGCCCGAAGTCGATATGTGCATGCGTCTTCTGTACCCGTTTATATCCCAAGTTCAGGCTCAAAACACACGAAAATTCGACATTTTTGGGTCCAAAAAGCAATCTGTACAAGCCTACGCAGTTCTTGAATATTTTCAAAATATAGGCCCAAAACATGCTGAAAATCGATATTTTAGGTGCCTAAAATCGATATGTGCATGCATCTTCTGTACCCGTTTATATCTCAAATTCAGGCTTAAAACACCCGAAAATTCGATATTTTTGGGTCCCGGAAGCGATGTGTACATGCCTACTCAATGTTAGAATATTTTCAAAACACAGGCACAACAACAAGTTGAAAATCGATATTTTTGGTGACCAAAATCGATATGTGCATGCATCTTCAGTACCCGTTTATATCTCAAATTCATGCTCAAAGCACCCGAAAATTCCATTTTTTGGGGTCCCAGAAGCGATCTGTACATGCCTACTCAGTTATAGGATATTTTCAAAATACAGGCCTAAAACATGCTGAATTTCGGTATTTTAGGTGCCCAAAGTCAATATGTGAATGCATTTTCAGTACCCGTTTATATCTCAAATTCAGGCTTAAAACACCTTAAAATTCGATATTTTTTGTTTCCGGAAGCGATCTGTACATGCCTACTCCGTGTTAGAGTGTTATCAAAATACAGACCCAAAACATGCTGAAAATTGATATTTCAGGGGCCCAAAGTCGATATGTGCGTGCATCTTCAGTACCCGTTTATATCTCAAATTCAGGCTCAAAACACCTGAAAATTCGATATTTTTGGGTCCCAGAAGCGATCTGTACATGCCTACTCCGTGTTAAAATATTTTTATAATACAGGCCCAAAACATGCTGAAAATCGATATTTTAGGTGCCCAAAGTCAATATATGTATGTATCTTCAGTACCCGTTTATATCTCAAATTCAGGATCAAAACACCCAAAAATTCAATAGTTTTGGGTCCCTTAAGCGATCTGTACATGCCTACTCAGTAACAGAATATTTTCAAAATACAAGTCAAAATATGCTGAAAAACGATATTTTAGGTGCCCAAAGTCGATATGTGCATGCATCTTCTGTACACGTTTATATCTCAAATTCAGGCTCAAAACACCCGAAAATTCCATTTTTTTGGGTCCCAGAAGCGATCTGTACATGCCTACTCAATGTTAGAATACTTTCAAAACACAGGCAGAAAAACAAGTTGAAAATCAATATTTTAGATGTCCAAAATCGATATGTGCATGCATCTTCTGTACCCGTTTATATCTCAAATTCAGGCTCAAAGCACCCGAAAATTCCATTTATTTGGGTCCCAGAAGCGATCTGTACATGCCTACTCAATGTTAGAATACTTTCAAAACACAGGCAGAAAAACAAGTTGAAAATCAATATTTTAGATGTCCAAAATCGATATGTGCATGCATCTTCTGTGCCCGTTTATATCCCAAATGCAGGCTCAAAACACACGAAAATTCGAAATTTTTGGGTCCAAAAAGCAATCTGTACAAGCCTACGCAGTTCTTGAATATTTTCAAAATATAGGCCCAAAACATGCTGAAAATCGATATTTTAGTTGCCTAAAATCGATATGTGCATGCATCTTCTGTACCCGTTTATATCTCAAATTCAGGCTTAAAACACCCGAAAATTCGATATTTTTGGGTCCCGGAAGCGATGTGTACATGCCTACTCAATGTTAGAATATTTTCAAAACACAGGCACAACAACAAGTTGAAAATCGATATTTTTGTTGCCCAAAATCGATATGTGCATGCATCTTCAGTACCCATTTATATCTCAAATTCTGGCTCAAAACACCCGAAAATTCGATATTTTTGGGTCTTAGAAGGGATCTGAACATGCCTACTCCATTGTAAAGTATTTTCAAAATACAGGCCCAAAACATGTTGAAAATCGATATTTTAGGTACCCAAAGTCAATATGTGAATGCATCTTCTGTACCCGTTTATATCTCAAATTCAGTTTAAAACACCCGAAATTTCGATATTTTTGGTTCCCAGAAGCGATCTGTACATGCCTACTCCGTGTTAGAGTATTTTCAAAATACAGGCCTAAAACATGCTGAATTTCGGTATTTTAGGTGCCCAAAGTCAATATGTGTATGCATCTTCTGTACCTGTGTATATTTAAAATTCAGGCTCAAAATACCCGAAAAATTCGATATTTTTGGGTCCCTGAGGCAATCTGTACATGCCTACTCCGTGTTAAAGTATTTTCAAAATACAGGCCCAAAACATGCTGAAAATCGATATTTCAGGTGCCCAAAGTCGATATGTGCATGCATCTTCAGTACCCGTTTATATCTCAAATTCAGGCTCAAAACACCCGAAAATTCGATATTTTTGGGTCCCAGAAGCGATCTTCACATGCCTAATCATTGCTAGAATTTTCTCAAAATACAGACCCAAACATGCTGAAAATCGATATTTTAGGTGCCCAAAGTCAATATGTGCATGCATCTTCAGTACTCGTTTATATCTCAAATTCAGGCTTAAAACACCCGAAAATTCGATATTTTTGGGTCCCAGAAGCGATCTGTACATGCCTACTCAGTACTAGAATGTTTTAAAAATATAGGCCCAAAAACATGCAGAAAATCGATATTTTAGGTGCCCAAAGTCAATATGTGTATGCATCTTCTGTATCCGTGTATATCTCAAATTCAGGCTTAAAACACCCGAAAAATTCGATATTTTTGGGTCCCAAAGGCAATCTGTACATGCCTACTCCGTGTTAAAGTATTTTCAAAATACAGGCCCAAAACATGCTGAAAATTGATATTTCAGGTGCCCGAAGTCGATATGTGCATGCATCTTCAGTACACGTTTATATCTCAAATTCAGGCTCAAAACACCCAAAAAATTCGATATTTTTGGGTCCCAGAAGCGATCTGTACATGCCTACTCAATGTTAGATTACTTTCAAAACACAGGCAGAAAAACAAGTTGAAAATAAATATTTTAGATGTCCAAAATCGATATGTGCATGCATCTTCTGTACCCGTTTATATCTCAAATTCAGGCTCAAAGCACCCGAAAATTCCATTTTTTGGGGTCCCAGAAGCGATTTGTACATGCCTACTCAGTATTAGGATATTTTCAAGATTCAGGCCGAAAACATGCTGAAAATCGATATTTTAGGTGCCCAAAGTCGATATGTGCATGCGTCTTCTGTAACCGTTTATATCCCAAGTTCAGGCTCAAAACACACGAAAATTCGACATTTTTGGGTCCTAAAAGCAATCTGTACAAGCCTACGCAGTTCTTGAATATTTTCAAAATATAGGCCCAAAACATGCTGAAAATCGATATTTTAGGTGCCTAAAATCGATATGTGCATGCATCTTCTGTACCCGTTTATATCTCAAATTCAGGCTTAAAACACCCGAAAATTCGATATTTTTTGGTCCCGGAAGCGATGTATACATGCCTACTCAATGTTAGAATATTTTCAAAACACAGGCACAACAACAAGTTGAAAATCGATATTTTTGGTGACCAAAATCGATATGTGCATGCATCTTCAGTACCCGTTTATATCTCAAATTCTGGCTCAAAACACCCGAAAATTCGATATTTTTGGGTCTTAGAAGGGATCTGTACATGCCTACTCCGTGGTAAAGTATTTTCAAAATACAGGCAGCAAAACAAGTTGAAAATCAATATTTTAGATGTCCAAAATCGATATGTGCATGCATCTTCTGTACCCGTTTATATCTCAAATTCAGGCTCAAAGCACCCGAAAATTCCATTTTTTGGGGTCCCAGAAGCGATCTGTACATGCCTACTCAGTAATAGGATATTTTCAAGATCAGGCCGAAAACATGCTGAAAATCGATATTTTAGGTGCTCAAAGTCGATATGTGAATGCGTCTTCTGTACCCGTTTATATCCCAAATTCAAGCTCAAAACACACGAAAATTCGAAATTTTTGGGTCCAAAAAGCAATCTGTACAAGCCTACGCAGTCCTTGAATATTTTCAAAATATAGGCCCAAAACATGCTGAAAATCGATATTTTAGGTGCCTAAAATCGATATGTGCATGCATCTTCTGTACCCGTTTATATCTCAAATTCAGGCTTAAAACACCCGAAAATTCGATATTTTTGGGTCCCGGAAGCGATGTGTACATGCCTACTTAATGTTATAATATTTTCAAAACACAGGCACAACAACAAGTTGAAAATCGATATTTTTGTTGCCCAAAATCGATATGTGCATGCATCTTCAGTACCCGTTTATATCTCAAATTCTGGCTCAAAACACCCGAAAATTCGATATTTTTGGGTCTTAGAAGGGATCTGTACATGCCTACTCCGTGGTAAAGTATTTTCAAAATACAGGCCCAAAACATGTTGAAAATCGATATTTTAGGTACCCAAAGTCAATATGTGAATGCATCTTCTGTACCCGTTTATATATCAAATTCAGGCTTAAAACACCCGAAAATTCGATATTTTTGGTTCCCAGAAGCGATTTGTACATGCCTACTCCGTGTTAGAGTATTTTCAAAATACAGGCCTAAAACATGCTGAATTTCGGTATTTTAGGTGCACAAAGTCAATATGTGTATGCATCTTCTGTACCTGTGTATATTTAAAATTCAGGCTCAAAATACCCGAGAAATTCGATATTTTTGGGTCCCTGAGGCAATCTGTACATGCCTACTCCGTGTTAGAGTATTTTCAAAATACAGGCCCAAAACATGCTGAAAATCGATATTTCAGGTGCCCAAAGTCGATATGTGCTTGCATCTTCAGTAACCGTTTATATCTCAAATTCAGGCTCAAAACACCCAAAAAATTCGATATTTTTGGGTCTTAGAAGGGATCTGTACATGCCTACTCCGTGGTAAAGTATTTTCAAAATACAGGCCCAAAACATGTTGAAAATCGATATTTTAGGTACCCAAAGTCAATATGTGAATGCATCTTCTGTACCCGTTTATATCTCAAATTCAGGCTTAAAACACCCGAAAATTCGATATTTTTGGTTCCCAGAAGCGATCTGTACATGCCTACTCCGTGTTAGAGTATTTTCAAAATACAGGCCTAAAACATGCTAAATTTCGGTATTTTAGGTGCCCAAAGTCAATATGTGTATGCATCTTCTGTACCTGTGTATATTTAAAATTCAGGCTCAAAATACCCGAGAAATTCGATATTTTTGGGTCCCTGAGGCATTCTGTACATGCCTACTCCGTGTTAGAGTATTTTCAAAATACAGGCCCAAAACATGCTGAAAATCGATATTTCAGGTGCCCAAAGTCAATATGTGCATGCATCTTCAGTACCCGTTTATATCTCAAATTCAGGCTTAAAACACCCGAAAATTCGATATTTTTGGGTCCCAGAAGCGATCTTTACATGCCTAATCATTGCTAGAATTTTATAAAAATACAGACCCAAACATGCTGAAAATCGATATTTTAGGTGCCCAAAGTCAATATGTGCATGCATCTTCAGTACTCGTTTATATCTCAAATTCAGGCTTAAAACACCCGAAAATTCGATATTTTTGGGTTCCAGAAGCGATCTGTACATGCCTACTCAGTACTAGAATGTTTTCAAAATATAGGCCCAAAAACATGCAGAAAATCGATATTTTAGGTGCCCAAAGTCAATATGTGTATGCATCTTCTGTATCCGTGTATATCTCAAATTCAGGCTTAAAACACCCGAAAAATTCGATATTTTTGGGTCCCAAAGGCAATCTGTACATGCCTACTCCGTGTTAGAGTATTTTCAAAATACAGGCCCAAAGCATGCTGAAAATTGATATTTCAGGTGCCCGAAGTCGATATGTGCATGCATCTTCAGTACACGTTTATATCTCAAATTCAGGCTCAAAACACCCAAAAATTCGATATTTTTGGGTCCCAGAAGCGATCTGTACATGCCTACTCAATGTTAGAATACTTTCAAAACACAGGCAGAAAAACAAGTTGAAAAAAAATATTTTAGATGTCTAAAATCGATATGTGCATGCATCTTCTGTACCCGTTTATATCTCAAATTCAGGCTTAAAACACCCGAAAATTCGATATTTTTGTGTCCCGGAAGCGATGTGTACATGCCTACTCAATGTTAGAATATTTTCAAAACACAGGCACAACAACAAGTTGAAAATCGATATTTTTGGTGACCAAAATCGATATGTGCATGCATCTTCAGTACCCGTTTATATCTCAAATTCTGGCTCAAAACACCCGAAAATTCGATATTTTTGGGTCTTAGAAGGGATCTGTACATGCCTACTCCGTGGTAAAGTATTTTCAAAATACAGGCCCAAAACATGTTGAAAATCGATATTTTAGGTACCCAAAGTCAATATGTTAATGCATCTTCTGTACCCGTTTATATCTCAAATTCAGGCTTAAAACACCCGAAATTTCGATATTTTTGATTCCCAGAAGCGATCTGTACATGCCTACTCCGTGTTAGAGTATTTTCAAAAAACAGGCCTAAAACATGCTGAATTTCGGTATTTTAGGTGCCCAAAGTCAATATGTGTATGCATCTACTGTACCTGTGTATATTTAAAATTCAGGCTCAAAATACCCGAAAAATTCTATATTTTTGGGTCCCTGAGGCAATCTGTACATGCCTACTCCGTGTTAGAGTATTTTCAAAATACAGGCCCAAAACATGCTGAAAATCGATATTTCAGGTGCCCAAAGTCGATATGTGCATGCATCTTCAGTACCCGTTTACATCTCAAATTCAGGCTCAAAACACCCGAAAATTCGATATTTTTGGGTCCCAGAAGCGATCTTTACATGCCTAATCATTGCTAGAATTTTCTCAAAATACAGACCCAAACATGCTGAAAATCGATATTTTAGGTGCCCAAAGTCAATATGTGTATGCATCTTCTGTATCCGTGTATATCTCAAATTCAGGCTTAAAACACCCGAAAAATTCGATATTTTTGGGTCCCAGAGGCAATCTGTACATGCCTACTCCGTGTTAGAGTATTTTCCAAATACAGGCCCAAAACATGCTGAAAATTGATATTTCAGGTGCCCGAAGTCGATATGTGCTTGCATCTTCAGTACACGTTTATATCTCAAATTCAGGCTCAAAACACCCAAAAATTCGAGTTTTTTGGGTCCCAGAAGCAATCTGTACATGCCTACTCAATGTTAGAATACTTTCAAAACACAGGCAGAAAAACAAGTTGAAAATCAATATTTTAGGTGTCCAAAATCAATATGTGCATGCATCTTCTGTACCCGTTTATATCTCAAATTCAGGCTCAAAACACCCGAAAATTCCATTTTTTTGGGTCCCAGAAGCGATTTGTACATGCCTACTCAGTAATAGGATATTTTCATGATTCAGGCCGAAAACATGCTGAAAATCGATATTTTAGGTGCCCAAAGTCGATATGTGCATGCGTCTTCTGTACCCGTTTATATCCCAAATTCAGGCTCAAAACACACGAAAATTCGACATTTTTGGGTACAAAAAGCAATCTGTACAAGCCTACGCAGTTCTTGAATATTTTCAAAATATAGGCCCAAAACATGCTGAAAATCGATATTTCAGGTGCCCAAAGTCGATATGTGCATGCATCTTCAGTACCCGTTTACATCTCAAATTCAGGCTCAAAACACCCGAAAATTCGATATTTTTGGGTCCCAGAAGCGATCTTTACATGCCTAATCATTGCTAGAATTTTCTCAAAATACAGACCCAAACATGCTGAAAATCGATATTTTAGGTGCCCAAAGTCAATATGTGTATGCATCTTCTGTATCCGTGTATATCTCAAATTCAGGCTTAAAACACCCGAAAAATTCGATATTTTTGGGTCCCAGAGGCAATCTGTACATGCCTACTCCGTGTTAGAGTATTTTCCAAATACAGGCCCAAAACATGCTGAAAATTGATATTTCAGGTGCCCGAAGTCGATATGTGTATGCATCTTCTGTACCTGTGTATATTTAAAATTCAGGCTCAAAATACCCGAGAAATTCGATATTTTTGGGTCCCTGAGGCATTCTGTACATGCCTACTCCGTGTTAGAGTATTTTCAAAATACAGGCCCAAAACATGCTGAAAATCGATATTTCAGGTGCCCAAAGTCAATATGTGCATGCATCTTCAGTACCCGTTTATATCTCAAATTCAGGCTTAAAACACCCGAAAATTCGATATTTTTGGGTCCCAGAAGCGATCTTTACATGCCTAATCATTGCTAGAATTTTATAAAAATACAGACCCAAACATGCTGAAAATCGATATTTTAGGTGCCCAAAGTCAATATGTGCATGCATCTTCAGTACTCGTTTATATCTCAAATTCAGGCTTAAAACACCCGAAAATTCGATATTTTTGGGTTCCAGAAGCGATCTGTACATGCCTACTCAGTACTAGAATGTTTTCAAAATATAGGCCCAAAAACATGCAGAAAATCGATATTTTAGGTGCCCAAAGTCAATATGTGTATGCATCTTCTGTATCCGTGTATATCTCAAATTCAGGCTTAAAACACCCGAAAAATTCGATATTTTTGGGTCCCAAAGGCAATCTGTACATGCCTACTCCGTGTTAGAGTATTTTCAAAATACAGGCCCAAAGCATGCTGAAAATTGATATTTCAGGTGCCCGAAGTCGATATGTGCATGCATCTTCAGTACACGTTTATATCTCAAATTCAGGCTCAAAACACCCAAAAATTCGATATTTTTGGGTCCCAGAAGCGATCTGTACATGCCTACTCAATGTTAGAATACTTTCAAAACACAGGCAGAAAAACAAGTTGAAAAAAAATATTTTAGATGTCTAAAATCGATATGTGCATGCATCTTCTGTACCCGTTTATATCTCAAATTCAGGCTTAAAACACCCGAAAATTCGATATTTTTGTGTCCCGGAAGCGATGTGTACATGCCTACTCAATGTTAGAATATTTTCAAAACACAGGCACAACAACAAGTTGAAAATCGATATTTTTGGTGACCAAAATCGATATGTGCATGCATCTTCAGTACCCGTTTATATCTCAAATTCTGGCTCAAAACACCCGAAAATTCGATATTTTTGGGTCTTAGAAGGGATCTGTACATGCCTACTCCGTGGTAAAGTATTTTCAAAATACAGGCCCAAAACATGTTGAAAATCGATATTTTAGGTACCCAAAGTCAATATGTTAATGCATCTTCTGTACCCGTTTATATCTCAAATTCAGGCTTAAAACACCCGAAATTTCGATATTTTTGATTCCCAGAAGCGATCTGTACATGCCTACTCCGTGTTAGAGTATTTTCAAAAAACAGGCCTAAAACATGCTGAATTTCGGTATTTTAGGTGCCCAAAGTCAATATGTGTATGCATCTACTGTACCTGTGTATATTTAAAATTCAGGCTCAAAATACCCGAAAAATTCTATATTTTTGGGTCCCTGAGGCAATCTGTACATGCCTACTCCGTGTTAGAGTATTTTCAAAATACAGGCCCAAAACATGCTGAAAATCGATATTTCAGGTGCCCAAAGTCGATATGTGCATGCATCTTCAGTACCCGTTTACATCTCAAATTCAGGCTCAAAACACCCGAAAATTCGATATTTTTGGGTCCCAGAAGCGATCTTTACATGCCTAATCATTGCTAGAATTTTCTCAAAATACAGACCCAAACATGCTGAAAATCGATATTTTAGGTGCCCAAAGTCAATATGTGTATGCATCTTCTGTATCCGTGTATATCTCAAATTCAGGCTTAAAACACCCGAAAAATTCGATATTTTTGGGTCCCAGAGGCAATCTGTACATGCCTACTCCGTGTTAGAGTATTTTCCAAATACAGGCCCAAAACATGCTGAAAATTGATATTTCAGGTGCCCGAAGTCGATATGTGCTTGCATCTTCAGTACACGTTTATATCTCAAATTCAGGCTCAAAACACCCAAAAATTCGAGTTTTTTGGGTCCCAGAAGCAATCTGTACATGCCTACTCAATGTTAGAATACTTTCAAAACACAGGCAGAAAAACAAGTTGAAAATCAATATTTTAGGTGTCCAAAATCAATATGTGCATGCATCTTCTGTACCCGTTTATATCTCAAATTCAGGCTCAAAACACCCGAAAATTCCATTTTTTTGGGTCCCAGAAGCGATTTGTACATGCCTACTCAGTAATAGGATATTTTCATGATTCAGGCCGAAAACATGCTGAAAATCGATATTTTAGGTGCCCAAAGTCGATATGTGCATGCGTCTTCTGTACCCGTTTATATCCCAAATTCAGGCTCAAAACACACGAAAATTCGACATTTTTGGGTACAAAAAGCAATCTGTACAAGCCTACGCAGTTCTTGAATATTTTCAAAATATAGGCCCAAAACATGCTGAAAATCGATATTTCAGGTGCCCAAAGTCGATATGTGCATGCATCTTCAGTACCCGTTTACATCTCAAATTCAGGCTCAAAACACCCGAAAATTCGATATTTTTGGGTCCCAGAAGCGATCTTTACATGCCTAATCATTGCTAGAATTTTCTCAAAATACAGACCCAAACATGCTGAAAATCGATATTTTAGGTGCCCAAAGTCAATATGTGTATGCATCTTCTGTATCCGTGTATATCTCAAATTCAGGCTTAAAACACCCGAAAAATTCGATATTTTTGGGTCCCAGAGGCAATCTGTACATGCCTACTCCGTGTTAGAGTATTTTCCAAATACAGGCCCAAAACATGCTGAAAATTGATATTTCAGGTGCCCGAAGTCGATATGTGCTTGCATCTTCAGTACACGTTTATATCTCAAATTCAGGCTCAAAACACCCAAAAATTCGATATTTTTGGGTCCCAGAAGCAATCTGTTCATGCCTACTCAATGTTAGAATACTTTCAAAACACAGGCAGAAAAACAAGTTGAAAATCAATATTTTAGATGTCCAAAATCAATATGTGCATGCATCTTCTGTACCCGTTTATATCTCAAATTCAGGCTCAAAACACCCGAAAATTCCATTTTTTTGGGTCCCAGAAGCGATTTGTACATGCCTACTCAGTAATAGGATATTTTCATGATTCAGGCCGAAAACATGCTGAAAATCGATATTTTAGGTGCCCAAAGTCGATATGTGCATGCGTCTTCTGTACCCGTTTATATCCCAAATTCAGGCTCAAAACACACGAAAATTCGACATTTTTGGGTCCAAAAAGCAATCTGTACAAGCCTACGCAGTTCTTGAATATTTTCAAAATATAGGCCCAAAACATGCTGAAAATCGATATTTTAGGTGCCTAAAATCGATATGTGCATGCATCTTCTTTACCCGTTTATATCTTAAATTCAGGCTTAAAACACCCGAAAGTTCGATATTTTTGGGTCTTAGAAGGGATCTGTACATGCCTACTCCGTGGTAAAGTATTTTCAAAATACAGGCCCAAAACATGTTGAAAATCGATATTTTAGGTACCCAAAGTCAATATGTGAATGCATCTTCTGTACCCGTTTATATATCAAATTCAGGCTTAAAACACCCGAAAATTCGATATTTTTGGTTCCCAGAAACGATTTGTACATGCCTACTCCGTGTTAGAGTATTTTCAAAATACAGGCCTAAAACATGCTGAATTTCGGTATTTTAGGTGCACAAAGTCAATATGTGTATGCATCTTCTGTACCTGTGTATATTTAAAATTCAGGCTCAAAATACCCGAGAAATTCGATATTTTTGGGTCCCTGAGGCAATCTGTACATGCCTACTCCGTGTTAGAGTATTTTCAAAATACAGGCCCAAAACATGCTGAAAATCGATATTTCAGGTGCCCAAAGTCGATATGTGCTTGCATCTTCAGTAACCGTTTATATCTCAAATTCAGGCTCAAAACACCCAAAAAATTCGATATTTTTGGGTCCCAGAAGGGATCTGTACATGCCTACTCCGTGTTAAAGTATTTTCAAAATACAGGCCTAAAACATGCTGAAATTCGATATTTTAGGTGCCCAAAGTCAATATGTGTATGCATCTTCTGTACCCGTGTATATCTCAAATTCAGGCTCAAAATACCCGAAAATTTCGATATTTTTGGGTCCCAGAAGCGATCTGTACATGCCTAATCATTGCTAGAATTTTCTCAAAATACAGACCCAAACATGCTGAAAATCGATATTTTAGGTGCCCAAACTCAATATGTCCATGCAACTTCAGTACTCGTTTATATCTCAAATTCAGACTCAAAAAAACCGAAAATTCGATATTTTTGAGTCACAGAAGCGATCTGTACATGCCTACGCAGTAATAGAATATTTAAAAAAAACACGCCCATAACATGCTGAAAATCGATATTTTAGGTGCCCAAAGTCGATATGTGCATGCATCTTCTTTACACGTTTATATCTCAAATTCAGACTTAAAACACCCGAATATTCGATTTTATTTTGGCTCAGAAGCGATCTGTACATGCCTACTTAGTGCTAGAATATTTTCAAAATACAGGCCCAAAACATGCTGAAAATCGATATTTTAGGTGCCCAAAGACGATATGTGCTTGCATCTTCAGTAACCGTTTATATCTCAAATTAATGGTCAAAACACCCGAAAACTCGATATTTTTGGGTCCCAGAAGCGATCTGTACTTGCCTACTCAGTAATAGAACATTTTCAAAACATAGGCCCAAAAACATGGAGAAAATCGATATTTTAGGTGCCCAAAGTCAATATGTGTATGCATATTCTGTATCCGTGTATATCTCAAATTCAGGCTTAAAACACCCGAAAAATTCGATATTTTTGGGTCCCATAGGCAATCTGTACATGCCTACTCCGTGTTAGAGTATTTTCAAAATACAGGCCCAAAACATGCTGAAAATTGATATTTCAGGTGCCCGAAGTCGATATGTGCATGCATCTTCAGTACACGTTTATATCTTAAATTCAAGCTCAAAACACCTAAAAATTCGATATTTTTGGGTCCCAGAAGCGATCTGTACATGCCTAATCATTGCTAGAATTTTCTCAAATTACAGACTCAAACATGCTGAAAATCGATATTTTTTGTCCCAAAGTCAATATGTGCATGCATCTTCAGTACTCGTTTATATCTCAAATTCAGACTCAAAACACCCGAAAATTCGATATTTTTGAGTCCCAGAAGCTATCTGTAAATGCCTACACAGTAATAGAATATTTAAAAAAACACGCCCAAAACATGCTGAAAATCGATATTTTAGGTGCCCAAAGTCGATATGTGCATGCATCTTCTGTACACGTTTATATCTCAAATTCTGGCTCAAAACACCCGAGTATTCGATTTTATTTTGGCCCAGAAGCGATCTGTACATGTCTACTTAGTGCTAGAATATTTTCAAAATACAGGCCCAAAACATGTTGAAAATCGATATTTTAGGTGCCCAAAGTCGATATGTGCTTGCATCTTCAGTAACCGTTTATATCTCAAATTCATGCTCAAAACACCCGGAAACTCGATATTTTTGGGTCCCAGAAGGGATCTGTACATGCCTACTCCGTGTTAAAGTATTTTCAAAATACAGGCCCAAAACATGTTAAAAATCGATATTTTAGGTACCCAAAGTCAATATGTGAATGCATCTTCTGTACCCGTTTATATCTCAAATTCAGCCTTAAAACACCCGAAAATTCGATATTTTTGGTTCCCCGAAACGATCTGTACATGCCTACTCCGTGTTAGAGTATTTTCAAAATACAGGCCTAAAACATGCTGAAATTCGATATTTTAGGTGCCCAAAGTCAATATGTGTATGCATCTTCTGTACCCATGTATATCTCAAATTCAGGCTCAAAAGACCCGAAAATTTCGATATTTTTGGGTCCCAGAAGCGATCTGTACATGCCTAATCATTGCTAGAATTTTCTCAAAATACAGACCCAAACATGCTGAAAATCGATATTTTAGGTGCCCAAAGACGATATGTGCTTGCATCTTCAGTAACCGTTTATATCTCAAATTAATGCTCAAAACACCCGAAAACTCGATATTTGTGGGTCCCAGAAGCGATCTGTACTTGCCTACTCAGTAATAGAACATTTTCAAAACATAGGCCCAAAAACATGCAGAAAATCGATATTTTAGGTGCCCAAAGTCAATATGTGTATGCATCTTCTGTATCCGTGTATATCTCAAATTCAGGCTTAAAACACCCGAAAAATTCGATATTTTTGGGTCCCAGAGGCAATCAGTACATGACTACTCCGTGTTAGAGTATTTTCAAAATACAAGCCCAAAACATGCTGAAAATCGATATTTCAGGTGCCCGAAGTCGATATGTGCATGCATCTTCAGTACACGTTTATATCTCAAATTCAGGCTCAAAACACCCGAAAATTCGATATTTTTGAGTCCCAGAAGCTATCTGTAAATGCCTACGCAGTAATAGAATATTTAAAAAAACACGCCCAAAACATGCTGAAAATCGATATTTTAGGTGCCCAAAGTCGATATGTGCATGCATCTTCTGTACACGTTTATATCTCAAATTCTGGCTTAAAACACCCGAGTATTCGATTTTATTTTGGCCCAGAAGCGATCTGTACATGTCTACTTAGTGCTAGAATATTTTCAAAATACAAGCTTAAAACATGCTGAAAATCGATATTTTAGGTGCCCAAAGTCGATATGTGCTTGCATCTTCAGTAACCGTTTATATCTCAAATTCATGCTCAAAACACCCGAAAATTTCGATATTTTTGGGTCCCAGAAGCGATCTGTACATGCCTATTCATTGCTAGAATTTTCTCAAAATACAGACCCAAACATGCTGAAAATCGATATTTTAGGTGCCCAAAGTCAATATGTCCATGCATCTTCAGTACTCGTTTATATCTCAAATTCAGACTCAAAACACCCGAAAATTCGATATTTTTGAGTCACAGAAGCGATCTGTACATGCCTACGCAGTAATAGAATATTTTAAAAAACACGCCCATAACATGCTGAAAATCGATATTTTAGGTGCCCAAAGTCGATATGTGCATGCATCTTCTGTACCCGTTTATATCTCAAATTCAGGATCAAAATACCCGAAAATTTGATATTTTGGGGTTCCAGAGGCGATCTATTCATGCCTACTCAATGTTAGAATATTTTCAAAATACAGGCAGAAAAACAAGTTAAAAATCGATATTTTAGGTGCATAAGTCAATAAGTGCATGCATCTTCTGTACCCATTTACATCCCAAATTCAGGCTCAAAACACCCGAAAATTCGATATTTTTGGGTCCCAGAAGCGATCTGTACATGCCTACTTCGTGTTTGAGTATTTTCAAATTACAGGCCCAAAACATGCTCAAAATCGATATTTTAGGTGCAAAAAGTCGATATGTGCATGGATCTTCAGTACCCGTTTATATCTCAAATTCAGGTTTAAAACACCCGAAAATTCAACATTTTTGGGTCCCAGAAGCGATCTGTACATGCCTACTCCTAGTTAGAATGCTATCAAGATACAGACCCAAAACATGCTCAAAATCGATATTTTAGGTGCCCAAAAGTTGATATGTGCATTCATCTTAAGTACCCGTTTATATCTCAAATCCAGGGTCAAAACACCCGAAAATTCAATATTTTGGGGTCCCAGAAGCGATCTGTACATACCTACTCCGTGTTAGAGTATTTTCAAAATACAGGCCCAAAACATGCTGAAATTCGATATTTTAGTTACCCAAAGTCGATATGTGCATGCATCTTCTGTACTCGTTTATATCTCAAATTCATACTCAAAACACCCGAAAATTCGATATTTTTGGGTCCCGAAAGCGATCTGTAAATGCCTACTCAGTGCTAGAATATTTTCAAAATATAGGCCCAAAACAAGCTGAAATTCGACCTATTAAGTGCAAAAATACGATATGTGCATGCATCTTCTGTACTCGTTTATATCTCAAATTCATACTCAAAACACCCGAAAATTCGATATTTTTGGGTCCCGAAAGCGATCTGTACATACCTACTCAGTACTAGAATATTTTCAAAATATAAGCCGAAAGCATGCTAAAAATCGATATTTGTTGTTCAAAAAGTCATTCATGGGATGGTGGGTGTGTGGGTGTCAGTACAGTGCGTGGATAGTAAATATCAACAGTCAATCATGGGGTGTGTGGGTGTCATTATATTGATTTGTACTGTAAATATCAACAGTCATTCATGGGTTGGTTTGTGTTATTACAGTGCTTGGACTGTAAATATAAACAATCATTCATTAGGTGGTGGGTGTGTGGGTGTCATAAAAGTGTTTGGACTGTATATATCAACAGTCATTCATGGGGTGGTGATTGTTTGGGTGTCATTACAGTACATGGACTGTAAATATTAACAGTCATTCATGGGTGGTGGGTGTGTGGGTGTCATTACAGTGCTCAGACTGTAAATATTAACAGTCATTCATGGGGTGGTTAGTCTGTGGGTGTTAATACAATGCTTTGACTGAAAATATCAACAGTCATTTATGGGGTGGTGGGTGTCATTACAGTGCTTGGACTGTACATATCAACAGTCATTCATAGGGTTGTTGGTTGTCTGGGTGTCATTACAGTGCTTAGAGTGTAAATATCAACCGTCATTAATGGGGTGGTGGGTGTCATTACAGTGCTTGTACTGTAAATATCAAGAGTCATAATGTGGTGGTTGGTGTGTGGGTTTCATTACAGTGCTTGGACTGTAAATATCAACAGTCATTTAAGGGGTGGTGGGTGTGTAGGTGTCATTACAGAGCTTGGACTGTATATATCAACAGTCATTCATGGGGTGGTGGGTGTCATTACAGTGCTTGGACTGTAAATATCAACAGTCATTCATGGGTTGATTGGTTTCAATACAGTGCTTGGACTGTAAATATCAACAGTCATTCATGAGGTGGTGGGCATGTGGGTGTCATTACACTGCACGGACTGTAAATATTAACAGTCATTTATGGGGTGGTGGGTGTGTGGGGGTCATTACAGTGCTTGGACTATAGATATCAACAGTCATTCATGGGCTGGTGGGAGTGTGGGTGTCATTACATTGCTCGGACCGTAAATATCAACAGTCATTCATTGGGTGGTTAGTGTGTTGGTGTCATTACAGTGCTTGGACTGAAAATATCAAAAGTCATTCATGGGTGGTGGGTGTCAATACAGTGCTTGGACTGTATATATCAACAGTCATTCATGGGGTTGTGGGTGTGTGGGTGTCTTTACAGTGCTTGGACTGTAAATATCAATTGTCATTCATGGAGTGGCGGGTGAGTGGGGGTCATTACAGTGCTTGGACTGTAAATATCAACAAGCTCTGTTAATATTTTCAGTCCAAGCATTGTAATGGCACCCACACACCCACCACACTATAAATGACTGTTGATATTTACAGTCCAAGCACTGTAATGACATCCACACACCCACCAGCCAATGAATGACTGTTGGTATTTACAACCCGAGTGCTTGGACTGTATATATCAACAGTCATTCATGTGGTCATGGGTGTGTGGATGTCATTACAGTGCTTGGACTGTAAATATCAACAGTCATTCATGAGGTGGTGGGTGTGTGGATGTCATTACAGTGCTTTGATTGTAAATATCAACAGTCATTCATGGTTTTGTGGGTGTCATTGCAGTACATTGACTGTAAATATCAACAGTCATTCATCGGGTGGTGTGTGTGAGTATGTCATTACAGTGCTTGGACTGTAAATATCAACAATCATTCATGGTGTTGGGTGTCATTACAGTGCTTGGACTGTAAATATCAACAGTCATTCATTAAGAGGGGGGTGTTTGGGTGTCATTACAGTGCTTGGACTGTAAATATCAACAGTCACTCATTGGGTGGTGGGTGTGTGGGTGTCATTATAGTGTTTGTAATGTAAATATCAACAGTTATTCATGGTGTGGTGGGTGTGTGGGTATCCTTACAGTGCTTGGACTGTAAATATCAACAGTCATGCATGGGGTGGTGTGTGTGTTGGTGTCATTACAGCATTTGGACTGTAAATATCAACAGTCATTTATAGGGTGGTAGGTGTGTGGGTGTTATTACAGTGCATGGACTGTAAATATCAAAAGTCATTCATTGGGTGGTGTGTGTTTAGGTGTCATCACAGTGCTTGGACTGTAAATATTAACAGTCATTCATGGAGTGTTGGGTGTCATTACAATGCTTGGACTGTAAATATTAACAGTCACTCATTGGGTGGTGGGTGTGTGGGTGTCATTACAGTGTTTGTAATGTATATATCAACAGTTATTCATGGGGTGCTGGGTGTGTGAGTGTCATTACAGTGCTTGGACTGTAAATATCAACAGTCATTAATGGGATGGTGGGTGTGTGGGTGTCATTACAGTGCTTGAACTGTAAATATCAACAGTCATTTATTGGGTGATGGGTTTGTGAGGGTCATTACAGTGCTTGGACTGTAAATATCAATAGTAATTCATGGGGTGGTGGGTTTGTGGGTGTCATTACAGTTCTTTGACCTAAAATATCAACCTTCATTTATGAGGTGGTGATTGTGTGGTTGCCATTACATTGCTTTGATTGAAAATATCAACAGTCATTTATGGGGTGGTAGGTGTTATTGCAGTTGCCACGTTCTTTACTAATAAGACCCGATGCACCCAAGAGAAAAAATGCACCGTTGCTCTCCCAAATACTTTAGATTAACACTATAGGAGCATACTTGAAACACTGAGAAAAATAACATTAATTTAATTCACAAACAATATGCATCTCACTCAAGTACCTGGAATACATTGACAATATTAACTTGACACAATACATTAACAATTTTCTGTTCTCCCTACTTATGTAATACAAAAATAATCACCTTAATACTAGACCTTAAATATTAAACCTTAATGCTACTTACAAATACTTCACCAACCCCGTCACCACCACAATGCACCACCAATCCACACGGAGCACAAGAAGCAGAGGGAATCTCTGAAACACCGTCTTCCTGCCCTTATATACCCTGTTGAAGGCATGACGTATGTGCATCTTAGATGCCTGAGCCAATGAACCAACTCCCTCAACGCGGGAAAACTTCTTGACCAATCCCACGGATAAACTCATGCACACACACTCTGCCATTGGTTGCCTTTCCTCGCTCGTTCCCTGGCCAGATGATTGTAGTTAATGAATTCCCCCAACAGGTAGTTAATGCTGGTTCAGGCCACTCGTGCTTCACGTCACACCGTGCATGGACTGTAAATATCAACAGTCATTCATCGGGTGGTGTGTGTGTGCATGTCATTACAGTGTTTGGACTGTAAATATCAAAAGTAATTCATGGTGTTGGGTGTAATTACAGTGCTTGGACAGTAAATATCAACAGTCACTTATTGGGTGGTGGGTGTGTGGGTGTCATTACAGTGCTTGGAATGTAAATATCAACAGTTAGTCATGGGGAGCTGGGTGGGTTGGTGTCACTACAGTGCTTGGACTGTAAATATCAACAGTCATTCATGGTATAGTAGGTGTGTAGGTGTCATTACACTGCTTGGACTGTAAATATCAACAGTCATTAATGGGGTGGTGGGTATGTGGGTGTCATTACAGAGCTTCGACAGTACAAAATCAACAGTTATTCATTGGGTGGTAGATGTGTGGGTGTCTTTACAGTGCTTGGACTGTAAATATCAACCGTTATTCATGGGGTGGTGGGTGTGAGGGTGTCATTACAGTTCTTGGACTGTAAATGTCAGCAGTGATTCATAGGATGGTAAGTGTGTGGGTGTCATTACAGTGATTAGACTGTAAATATCAACAGTAATTGTGAGTGGTGGGAGTGTGGTCGTCATGACAGTGATTGGATTGTAAATATCAGCAGTCATTCATTGTGTTGTGGGTGTGTGTATGTCATTACAGAGCTTGTACCGTAAATATCAACAGTCATTCTTGGGGTGGTGGGTGTTTGGGTGTCATTACAGAGCTTAGACTGTAAATATCAACAATAATTAATTGGGTGGTTGGTATGTGGGTGTCATTACAGTGCTTGAACTGTAAATATCAACAGTCATTCATGGGGTGGTAAGAGTGTGGGTGTCATTACAGTGCTTGTACTATAAATATCAACCGTCATTCATAGGGTGGTGGGTGTGTGGGTGTCATTACAGTGCTTTGACTGTAAATATCAAGAGTCATTTATGGGGTGTTGGGTGTGTGGGTGTCATTAGAGTGCTTGGACTGTAAATATCAACAGTTATTCATGGGGTGCTGGGTGTGTGGGTGTCATTACAGTGCTTGGACTGTAAATATCAACAGTCAATCACGGGGTGGTGGGTGTGTGTGTTTCAATACAGTGCTTGGACTGTAAATATCAACAGTCTTTCATGGGGTGCTGGGTGTGTGGTAGTTATTACAGAGCTTGGACTGCAAATATCAACAGCTATTCATATGTTGGTGTATGTGTGGGTGTCATTACAGCGCATGGACTGTAAATAGCAAAAGTCATTCACGTTGTTGTGGGTTTGTGGGTATCATTACAGTGGTTGGTCTGTAAATATCAAGAGTCATTCATGGGGTGGTGGTTGTATGGGTGTCATTACATGTTTGGACTGTAAATATCAACAGTCATTCATTGGGTGGTAAGTGTGTGGGTGTAATTACCGTGCTCGGACTGTAGGTATCAACTGTCATTCATTGGGTGGTGGGTATGTGGGTTTCATTATATTGCCTGGACTGTAAATATCAACAGTCATTAATGGGGTGGTGGGTGTGTTGGTGTCAGTACAGTGAGTGGATAGTTAATATCAACAGTCAATAATGGGGTGTGTGGGTGTCATTATGGTGATTGTACTGTAAATATCAACATTAATTAATGGGGTTGTAGGTGTGATTACAGAGCTTGGACTGTAAATATCAACACTCATTCATGGGATGGTTAGTGTCATTACAGTGCTTGGACTGAAAATATCAACAGTCATTCATGAGGTGGTGGGTGTGTGGGTGTCATTACAAAGGTTTGACTGTAAATACCAACAGTCATTCATGGGGTGGTGGGTTTGTGTGTGTCATTACAGAGCTCGGACTGTCAACATCAACAGTCATTAATGGGGTGGTGGGTGTGTGGGTGTCATTACAGTGCTAAGACTGTAAACATCAACCATCATTCATGGAGTTGTGGGTGTGAGGGTGTCATTACAGTGCTTGAACTGTAAATATCAACAGTCATTCATGGGGTGGTGGGTGTGTGGGTTTCATTACAGAGGTTTGACTGTAAATACCAACAGTCATTCATGGGGTGGTGGGGGTGTGTGTGTCATTACAGAGCTCGGACTGTCAATATCAACAATCATTCATGGGGTGGTGGGTGTGTGGGTGTCATTACAGTGCTAAGACTGTAAATATCAACCATAATTCATGAATGGTTGGTGTGAGGGTGTCATTACAGTGCTTGATCTGTAAATATCAACAGTCATTTATAGGGTGGTTGGTGTGTGGGTGTCATTACAGTGCTTGAAATGTAAATATCAACAGTCATTCATGGTATGGTGAGTGTGTGGGTGTCATTACAGTGCTTGGACTGTAAGTATCAACTGTCATTCATGGGGTGGTTAGTGTCATTACAGTGCTTGGACTGTAAATATAAATAGTCATTCATGAGGTGGTGGGTGTGTGGGTGTCATTAAAGTGCTTTGACTGTATATATCAACAGTCATTCATGGGGTGGTTAGTCTGTGGGTGTTATTACAATGCTTGGACTGAAAATATCAACAGTCATTCATAGGGTGGTGGGTGTCATTACAGTGCTTGGACTGTAAATATCAACAGTCATTCATGGGGTCGTGGGTGTGTGGGTGTCATTGCAATGCTTGGAAAATATATATCAACCATCATTCATGGGGTGGTGGGTGTCATTACAGTGCTTGTACTGTAAATATCAACAGTCATTAATGCAGAGGTGGTTGTGTGGGTTTCGTTACAGTGCATTGACTGTAAATATCTACAGTCATAAAAGGGGTGGTGGGTGTGTGGGTGTCATTATAGAGCTTGGACAGTAAATATCAACAGTCATTTATGGGGTGGTGGGTGTCACTACAGCGCTTGGACTGTAAATATCAACAGTCATACATGGGTTGGTTGGTTTAATTACAGTGCTCGGACTGTAAATATCAACAGTCATTAATGGGGTGGTGGGTGTGAGGGTGTCATTACAGTGCTCGAACTGTAAATATCAACGGTCATTCATGGGGTGGTGGGTGTGTGGGGGTCATAACAGTGCTTTGTGTGTAAATATCAACAGTCATTCATGGGGTGGTGGGTGTCAATACAGTGCTTGGACTACATATATCAACAGTCATTTATGGGGTGGTTGGTGTGTGGGTGTTATGACAGTGCTTGGAATGTAAATATCAACAGTCATTCATGGTATGGTGAGTGTGTTGGTGTCATTACAGTGCTTGGACTGTAAGTTTAAACTGTCATTCATGGGGTGGTGTGTGTGTGGGTTCAATTACATTGCCTGGACTGTAAATATCAACAGTCATTCAAGGCGTGGTGGGTGTGTGTGTGTCAGTACAGTGCGTGGATAGTAAATTTTAACAGTCAATCATGGGGTGTGTTGGTGTCATTATAGTGATTGTATTGTAAATATCAACAGTCATTCATGGGGTGGTTAGTGTCATTACAGTGCTTGGACTGTAAATATAAACAGTCATTCATGAGGTGGTGGGTGTGTGAGTGTCATTAAAGTGCTTGGACTGTATATATCAACAGTCATTAATGGGGTGGTGGGTGAGTGGGTGTCATTACAGTGCTTGGACTGTAAATATCAACAGTTATTCATGGGATGGTGGGTGTGTTAGTTTCATTACAGTGCTTGGACTGTAAATATCAACAGTCATTCATGGGGTGGTTAGTCTGTGAGTGTTATTACAATGCTTGGACTGAAAATATCAACAGTCATTCATTAGGTGGTGGGTGTCATTACAGTGCTTGGACTGTAAATATCAACAGTCATTCATGGGGTCGTGGGTGTGTTGGTGTCATTACAGTGCTTGGAGTGTAAATATCAACCGTCATTTATGGGGTGGTGGATGTCATTACAGTGCTTGTACTGTAAATATCAACAGTCATTAATGCTGTGCTCGGTGTGTGAGTTTCATTACAGTGCTTGGACTGTAAATATCAACAATCATTCAAGGGGTGGTGGGTGTGTGGCTGTCATTACAGAGCTTGGACTGTAAATATCAACAGTCATTCATAGGGTGGTGGGTGTTATTACAGTGCTTGGACTTTAAATATCTACAGTCATTAACCCTTAAATGCCTATTGACCAAATATTATGTCACCGTGAATTTAGGCCTTGAAGCCGATTGACGTAATATAAAGCCGGTAGAAAAAAAACATGCTTGGGCTATATCTAGCCACTTCATTGGTAACACTGGTTAGGTTGGGCCTTTAATGAGTGGTGTGAGAGGGAAATGGTTCACTCGTCATATATACGCAATGAAAATACGCTCGCTCACGTTTTCTAATTTTAGGGTTTTTTTAGGGGTAACTACTTTATTACTCATGGCGCTGCTGTACGCAAACTAGTGGACCTAGGAAACTTTTGTTTACAGATTCTCGTGTGTAAAATCAAGCTCTACAAATCTGTAATAACAAAATTTACCTAAACATAACTTTAAAAATCACCCTGTTTTTGCGGTTCACGCTCCAGTAGCGCTAGGGGTATTGCGGTTCTTAGGGGTTAATGTGGTGGTCGGTGTGTGGGTGTCATTACAGTGCTTGGACTATAAATATCAACTATCATTCTTGGGGTGGTGGGTGTGTGGGTGTCATTACAGCGCTTGGACTGCAAATATCAACAGTCAATCATGTGATGGTAAGTGTGTGGGTGTCATTACAGTGCTTGGACTGTTAATATCAACAGACATTCATGGGGTGGTGGGTGTGTGGGCATCATTACAATGCTTGGACTGTAAATATCAACAGTCATTTATGGGGTGGGTGGTGTGTGTGTCATTACAGTGCTTGGACTGTAAATATCAACAGTTATTCATTGGGTGGTGGGTTTGTGGGTGTCATTACAGTGCTTGGACTATAAATATCAATGGTCATTATTGGGGTGGAGGGTGTGTGGTTGTCATTACAGTGCTTGGACTGTATATATCAACAGTCATTCATTGGGGGGATGGTGTGTGTGTCTCATTACAGTGCTTGGACTGTAAATATCAACAGTCATTCATGGGGTGGATGGTGTGTGGGTCTCATTACAGTATTTGAAATATAAATATCAACTATCATTAATGGGTTGTAGGTGTGTGGGTGTCAATACAGTGCTTGGATTGTAAATGTCAACAGTCATTCATGGGGTGGTGGGTGTGTGGGTGTCATTACAGTGCTTGGATTGTAAATATCAACAGTCATTCATTGGGTGGTTGGTTTCTGGGTGTCATTACAGTACTTGGACTGTAAATATCAACTGTCATTCATGTGGTGTGTGGGTGCTATTACAGAATTTGGATTGTAAAAATCAAGTCATTCATAGGTTGGTGGGAGTGTGTGTCATTACAGTGCTTGGACTGTAAATATCAACAGTCATTCAGGGGGTGGTGGGTGTGTAAGTGTAATTACTATGTTTGGAGTGTAAATATCAAGTCATTCATGGGGTGGTGGGTGTCATTACAGTGCTTTGACTGTAAATATCAACAGTCATTCATGGGGTGATAGATGTGTGGGTGTCATTTCAGTGCTTGGACTGTAAATATCAACAGTCATTAATGGGGTGGTGGGTGTCATTACAGTGCTTGGACTGTAAATATCAACAGTTATTCATGGGAAGGTGGGTGTTTGGGTATCATTACAGTGATTGGATTATAAATATTAACCATCATTCATGAGGTTATGGTTGTGTGGGTGTCATTACAGTGCTTTGACTGTAAATATCAACAGTTATTCATGGGGTAGTGAATTGTTGATGTCATTACAGTGCTTGGATTGTAATTATCAACAGTCATTTATTGGGTTTTGGGTGTGTGGGTGTCATTACAGTGCTTGGACTTTAAATACCAACAGTCATTCATGGGATTGTAGGTGACATTACAGTGCTTGTACTGTAAATATCAACAGTCATTCATAGGTTGATGTGTGTGTGTGTCATTACAGTGCTTGGACTGTAAATATCAACTGTCATTCATGGGGTGTGTCGGTGACATTACAGTTCTTGTACTGTAAATATTAACAGTCATTCATGGGTTGGTGGGTGTGTTTGCCATTACAGTGCTTGGACTGTAAATATCAACAGTCATTCATAGGGTGGTGGGTGTTTGTGTGTCATTATAGTGCTTGGACTGTTAATATATATTAACAGTCATTCATGGGGTGGTGGGTATGTAGGTGTCATTACAGTGCTTGGACTGTAAATATCAACCATCATTCATAGGGTGGTGGGTGTCATTACAGTGCTTTGACTGTAAATATCAATAGTAATTCATGGGGTGGTGAGTGTCATTACAGTGCTTCGACTGTATATATCAACAGTCATTCATGTGGTGGTGGGTGTGTGGGTGTCATTACATTGCTTGGACTGTAACTATCAACAGTCATTCATTGGGTGGTGGGTGTGTGGGTGTCATTACAGTGCTTGGACTGTAAATATTAACAGTCATTTATAGGGTGGTGGGTGTTTAGGTGTCAATACATTGCTTGGACAGTAAATATCAACAGTCATTAATGCGGTGGTGGTTGTGTGGGTTTCATTACAGTGTTTGGACGGTAAATATCAACAGTCATTAAAGGGGTGGTGGGTGTGTGGGTGTCATTACAGAGCTTGGACAGTAAATATCAACAGTCATATATGGGGTGGTGGGTGTCATTACAGCGCTTGGACTGTAAATATGAACAGTCATACATGGGTTGGTTGGCTTAATTTCAGTGCTCGGACTGTAAATATCAACACTCATTAATGGGGTGGTGGGTGTGTGGGTGTCATTACAGTGCTTGGACTGTAAATATCAACAGTCATTCATGGGGTGGTTGGTGTGTGGGGGTCATTACAGTGCTTTGTGTGTAAATATCAACAGTCATTCATGGGGTGGTGGGTGTCAATACAGTGCTTGGACTGTATATATCAACAGTCATTTATTGGGTGGTGGGTGTGTGTGTGTCATTACAGAGCTTGGACTGTAAATATCAATTGTCATTAATGGGGTGTTGGTTGTGTGAGTGTCATTACAGTTCTTGGACTGTAGTTATCAACAGTCATTCATGGGATGGTGGGTCTGTGGGTATCATTACCATGCTTGAACTGTAAATATCAACAGTCATTCATGGGGTGGTGGTACTGTGGGTATCATTACAGTGCTTGGGTTGTAAATATCAACCGTCTTTCATTGGGTGGTGGGTGTCATTACAGTGATTTGACTATAAAATTCAAGTCATTTATGGGGTGTTGGGTGTGTGGGTGTCATTAGAGTGTTTGGACTGTAAATATCAACAGTTATTCATAGGGTGGTGGGTGTGTGGGTATCATTATAGAGCTTGGACTGTAAATACCAACAGTCATTCATGGGGTGGTGGGAGTGTGGGTGTCATTACAGAACTCGGACTGTCAACATCAACAGTCATTCAAGTGGTGGTGGGTGTTTGGGTGTCATTACAGTGCTAAGACTGTAAATATCAACCATCATTCATGGAGTGGTGGGTGTGAGGGTGTCATTATAGTGCTTGAACTGTAAATATCAACTGTCATTCATGGGGTGGTTGGTGTGTGGGTGTTATGACAGTGCTTGAAACGTAAATATCAACAGTCATTCATGTCATGGTGAGTGTGTGGGTGTCATTACAGTGTTTGGACTGTAAGTATAAACTGTCATTCATGGGGTGGTGTGTGTGTGGGTTCCATTACATTGCCTGGACTGTATATATCAACATTCATTCAAAGCGTGGTGGGTGTTTGTGTCAGTACAGTGCGTGGATAGTAAATATCAGCAGTCAATCATGGGGTGTGTGGGTGTCATTATAGTGATTGTATTGTAAATATCAACAGTCATTCATAAGGTGGTTAGTGTCATTACAGTGCTTGGACTGTAAATATAAACAGTCATTCATAAGGTGGTGGGTGTGTGGGTGTCCTTAAAGTGCTTAAACTGTATATATCAACAGTCATTAATGGGGTGGTGGGGTTTGTGGGTGTCATTACAGTGCTTGGACTGTAAATATTAACAGTTATTCATGGGATGGTGGGTGTGTTAGTTTTGTTACAGTGCTCGGACTGTAAATATCAACAGTCATTCATGGGGTGGTTAGTCTGTGAGTGTTATTACAATGCTTGGACTGATAATATCAACAGTCAATCATGGGTTGTGGGTGTCATTACAGTGCTTGGACTGTAAATATCAATAGTCATTCATGGGGTCGTGGGTGTGTCATTACCGTGCTTGGTGTGTAAATATCAACCATCATTCATGGGGTGGTGGGTGTCATTACAGTGCTTGTACTGTAAATATCAACAGTCATTAATGCGGTGCTCGGTGTGTGGGTTTCATTACAGTGCTTAGACTGTATATATCAACAGTCATTAATGGGGTGGTGGGTGTGTGGGTGTCATTACAGTGCTTGGAGTGTAAATATTAACAGTTATTCATGGGATGGTGGGTGTGTTAGTTTCATTACAGTGCTCGTACTGTAAATATCAACAGTCATTCATGGGATGGTAGGTGTTATTACAGTGCTTGGACTGTAAATATCAACAGTCATTAAAAGGATGTTGTGTGTGTGGGTGTCATTACAGCGCTTGGACTGCAAATATCAACAGTCTATCATGGGATGGTAAGTGTGTGGGTGTCATTACAGTGCTTGGACTGTTAATATCAACAGACATTCATGGGGTGGTGGGTGTGTGTGTCATTACAGTGTTTGGACTGTAAATATCAACAGTTATTCATAGGGTGGTGGGTGTGTGGGTATCATTACAGAGCTTTGACTGTAAATACCAACAGTCATTCATGGGGTGGTGGGAGTGTGGGTGTTATTACAGAACTCGGACTGTCAACATAAACAGTCATTCAAGTGGTGGTGGGTGTGTGGGTGTCATTATAGTGCTAAGACTGTAAATATCAACCATCATTCATGGAGTGGTGTATGTGAGGGTGTCATTATAGTGCTTGAACTGTAAATATCAACAGTCATTCATGGGGTGGTTGGTGTGTGGGTGTTATGACAGTGCTCGGAATGTAAATATCAACAGTCATTCATGGCATGGTGAGTGTGTGGGTGTCATTACAGTGCTTGGACTGTAAGTTTAAACTGTCATTCATGGGGTGGTTTGTGTGTCGGTTCCATTACATTGCCTGGACAGTAAATATCAACAGTCATTCAAGGCGTGGTGGGTGTTTGTGTCAGTACAGTGCGTGGATAGTAAATATCAACAGTCAATCATGGGGTGTGTGGGTGTCATTATAGTGATTGTATTGTAAATATCAACAGTCATTCATGGGGTGGTTAGTGTCATTACAGTGCTTGGACTGTAAATATAAACAGTCATTCATGAGGTGGTGGGTGTTTGGGTGTCATTAAAGTGCTTGGACAGTATATATCAACAGTAATTAATGGGGTGGTAGGTGTGTAGGTGTCATTACAGTGCTTGGACTGTAAATATTAACAGTTATTCATGGGATGGTGGGTGTGTTAGTTTCATTACAGTGCTCGGATTGTAAATATCAACAGTCATTCATGGGGTGGTGGGTGTCATTACAGTGCTTGGACTGTAAATATCAACAGTCATTCATGGGGTGGTTAGTCTGTGAGTGTTATTACAATGCTTGGACTGAAAATATCAACAGTCATTCATGGGGTAGTGGGTGTCATTACAGTGCTTGGACTGTAAATATCAACCGTCATTCATGGGGTCGTGGGTGTGTCATTACAGTGCTTGGAGTGTAAATATCAACCGTCATTCATGGGGTGGTGGGTGTCATTACAGTGCTTGTACTGTAAATATCAACAGTCATTAATGCGGTGCTCGGTGTGTGGGTTTCATTACAGTGCTTGGACTGTAAATATCAACAGTCATTCAAGGGGTGGTGGGTGTGTGGGTGTCATTACAGAGCTTGGACAGTATATATCAACAGTAATTCATGGGGTGGTTGGTGTTATTACAGTGCTTGGACTTTAAATATCAACAGTCATTAACCCTTATCTGCCTATTGACCAAATATCACGTCACCGTGAATTTAGGCCTTAAAGATGATTGACGTAATATAAAGCCGGTAGAAAAAAAACTGCTTGGGCTATATCTAGCCACTTCATTGGTAACACTGGTTAGGTTGGGCCTTTAATGAGTGGTGTGAGAGGGAAATGGTTTACTCGTCATATATACGCAATGAAAATACGCTCGCACACGTTTTCTAATTATTAGTTTTTTTTTAGGGGTAACTACTTTATTACTCATGGCGCTGCTGTACGCAAACCAGTGGACCTAGGAAACTTTAGTTAACAGATTTTGATGTATAAAATCAAGCTCTACAAATATCTAATAACAAAATTTACCTAAACAAAACTTTAAAAATCACCATGTTTTTGTGGTTCATGCTCCAGTAGCGCTAGGGGGACTGCGGTTCTAATGGGTTAATGTGGTGGCAGGTGTGTGGTTGTCATTGCAGTGCTTGGACTATAAATATCAACTATCATTCATGGGGTGGTAGGTGTGTGGGTGTCATTAGAGTGCTTAGACTGTAAATATCAGCATGCATACATGGGATGGTGGGTGTGTGGATGTCATAACAGTGCTTAAACTGTAAATATCAACAGTCATTCATGGAGTGGATGGTGTGTGAGTCTCATTACATTGCTTGGACTGTAAATATCAACAGTCATTTATGGGATGGTGGATGTGAGTGTGTCATTACAGTGCATGGACTATAAATATCAATGGTCATTAATGGGGTGGTGGGTGTCATTACAGTGTTTGGACTGTAAATATCAACAGTCATTCATGGGAAGGTGGGTGTGTGGATGTCATTACAGTGTTTGGACTGTAAATATCAACAGTCATTCATGGGTTGGTGTATGTGTTGGTGTCATTACAGTGTTTGGACTGTAAATATCAACTGTCATTCATTGGGTGGTGGGTGTTTGTGTGTCATTACAGTGCTTAGACTGTTAATATATATCAACAGTCATTCATGGGGTGGTGGGTGTAAAGCTGTCATTACAGTGCTTGGACTGTAAATATCAACCGTCATTCATGGGGTGGTGGGTGTCATTACAGTGCTTTGACTGTAAATATCAACAGCCATTCATGGTGTGGTGAGTGTCATTACAGTGCTTGGACTGTATATATCAACAGTCATTCATGGGGTGGTGGGTGTGTGGGTGTCATTACAGTGTTTGGAATGTAAATATCAACAGTCATTCATGGGGTGGTGGGTGTCATTACAGTCCTTGTACTATAAATATTAACAGTCATTAATGCGGTAGTGGTTGTGTGGGTTTCATTACAGTGCTTGGACTGTTAATATCAACAGTCATTAAAGGGGTGGTGGGTGTGTGGGTGTCATTACAGAGCTTGGACAGTAAATATCAACAGTCATGAATGAGGTGGTGGGTGTCATTACAGTGCTTGGACTGTAAATATCAACAGTTATTCATGGGAAGGTGGGTTTGTGGGTATCCATTAAAGTGCTTGGACTGTAATTATCAACAGTCATTGATGGGGTGGTGGGTGTGTGAAGGATATTACAGTTCTTGGACTGTAAATATTAACCAACATTCATGGGGTTTTGGTTGTGTGGGTGTCATTACAGTGCTTGGACTGTAAATATCAACAGTCATTAATGGGTTGGTTTATGTGTGGGTGTCATTACAATGTTTGGACTGTAAATATCAACTGTCATTCATTGGGTGTGTCAGTGACATTACAGTGCTTGTACTGTAAATATCAACAGTCATTCATGGGTTGGTGTGTGTGTGTCATTACAGTGCATGGACTGTAAATATCAACTGTCATTCATGGGGTGTGTCAGTGACAATACAGTGCTTGTACTGTAAATATCAACAGTCATTAAATGGTTGGTGGGTGTGTATGTCATTACAGTGCTTGAACTGTAAATATCAACAGTCATTCATTGGGTGGTGGGTTTTTGTGTGTCATTAGAGTGCTTCGACTGTTAATATATATCAACAGTCATTCATGGGGTGGTGGGTGTGTAGCTGTCATGACAGTGCTTGGACTGTAAATATCAACCATCATTCATGGTGTGGTGGGTGTCATTACAGTGCTTTGACTGTAAATATCAACTGTCATTCATGGTGTGGTGAGTGTCATTACAGTGCTTGGACTGTATTTATCAACAGTCATTCATGGGGCGGTGGGTATGTGGGTGTCATTACAGTGTTTGGACTGTAAATATTAACAGTCATTAAAGGGGTGGTGGGTGTGTGGGTGTCATTACAGTGCTTAGACTGAAATATCAACAGTTATTCATTGAGTGGTGGGTGTGTGGGTGTCATTACAATGCTTGGACTGTAAATATCAACAGTCATTTATTGGGTGGTGGGTTTTTGGTGTTATTACAGTGCTTGGACTGTAAATATCAACAGTCATTCATGGGAAGGTGGGTGTGTGGGTGATATTACAGTGCTTGGACTAAATATTAACCAACATTAATGGGGTTGTGGTTGTGTGGGTGTCATTACAGTGCTTGGACTGTAAATATCAACTATCATTCATGGGTTTGTGGATGCGTGGGTGTCATTACAATCCTTGGACTGTAAATATCAAGAGTCTTTAATGGGGAGGTGGGTTGTTGGTGTTATTACAGTGCTTGTACTGTAAATATCAACAGTCATTCATGGGTTGGTGTGTGTGTGTCATTACAGTGCATGCACTATAAATATCAATGGTCATTAATGGGGTGGTGGGTGTCATTACAGTGTTTGGACTGTAAATATCAACAGTCATTCATGGGAAGGTGGGTGTATGAATGTCATTACAATGCTTGGACTGTAAATATCAACAGTCATTAATGGGGTGGTGGGTGTGTGGGTGTCATTACAGAGCTTGGACTGCAAATATCAATTGTCATTTATGGGGTGTTGGGTGTGTGGGTGTCATTACAGTTCTTGGACTGTAGTTATCAACAGTCATTCATGGGATGGTGGGTCTGTGGGTATCATTACAATGCTTGGACTGTAAATATCAACAGTCATTCATAGGGTGGTGGTAGTGTGGGTATCATTACAGTGCTTGAACTGTAAATATCAACAGTCATTCATGGTGTGATGGGTGTGTGGGTGTCATTACAGTGCTTGGACTGTTAATATTAACAGTCATTCATGGGGTGGTTATAGTCATTACAGTACTTGGACTGTAAATATCAACAGCCATTCATGGGGTGGTAAGTGTGTGGGTGTCATTACAGTGTTTGGACTGTAAATATCAACCATCATTTATGGGGTGGTAGGTGTGTGGTTGTCATTACAGAGCTTGGACTGTAAATATCAACAGTCATTCATGTGGTGGTGGGTTTGTAGGTATCATTACAATGCTTGATCCATAAATATCAACAGTCATTCATGAGGTGGTGGTTGTGTGGGTGTCAGTACAGTGTGTGGATAGTAAATATCAACAGTCAATCATAAGGTGTGTGGGTGTCATTATAGTAATTGTACTGTAAATATCAACAGGTATTAAAGGGGTGGTGGGTGTGATTACAGTGCTTGGACTGCAAATATTTACAGTCATTCATGGGAAGGTTAGTGTCATTACAGTGCTTGGACTGTAAATATCAACAGTCATTCATGAGGTGGTGGGTGTGTGGGTGTCATAACAGTGCTTGGACTGTAAATATCAACAGTCCATTCATGGGGTGGTTGGTGTGTGTGTGTCATTACAGTGCTTGGACTGTAAATATTAATTGTCATTAATGGGGTGGTGGGTGTCATTACAATACCTGGACTGTAAATATTAACAGTCATTCATGGGGTGGTGAGTGTGTGGGAGTCATTACAGTGCTTGGGTTGTAAATATCAACCGTCTTTCATTGGGTGGTGGGTGTCATTACAGTGATTTGACTGTAAAAATCAAGTCATTTATGGGGTGTTGGGTGTGTGGGTGTCATTACAGTGTTTGGACTGTAAATATCAACAGTTGTTCATAGGGTGGTGGGTGTGTGGGTATCATTACAGAGCTTGGACTCTAAATACCAACAGTCATTCATAGGGTGGTGGGGGTGTGGGTGTCATTACAGAACTCGGACTGTCAACATCAACAGTCATTCAAGTGGTGGTGGGTGTGTGGGTGTCATTACAGTGCTAAGACTATAAATATCAACCATCATTCATGGAGTGGTGGATGTGAGGGTGTCATTATATTGCTTGAACTGTAAATATCAACAGTCATTCATGGCATGGTGAGTGTGTGGGTGTCATTACAGTGCTTGGACTGTAAGTATAAACTGTCATTCATGGGGTGGTGTGTGTGTGGGTTCCATTACATTGCCTGGACTGTAAATATCAACAGTCATTCAAGGCGTGGTGGGTGTGTGTGTGTCAGTACAGTGCGTGGATAGTAAATATCAACAGTCAGTCATGGGGTGTGTGGGTGTCATTATAGTGATTGTATTGTAAATATTGTTATGTATTCAGAATACCCTCTGAACAGTAAAGATTCAAAATAAAAATAAAAATAAACGAAATCCAAATCCAAATTATATAAATACAACTTGAACTGAATTTAAGGAAAAGGGAAAAATATAAACACAAAATTACGTTACAAATAATATATTAATATAATAAACAATAAACCGAAGGGACTTAATACTAACTTACAATACTAACTTAATATTAATTAACAAAAATACCTCAAACCTAATTAGTCAATACCGGTCTTCAACATCCACAAAACATAACATATTAATACTTAACCTAACCCTACTCACAGTCTCTTAACAGCCTATACGACTAATGTCAAAGGTGGTTCATTCCAACATAATAACCCCTCAAAAGGTCTGTTACAATACCTGAGATCGGTAAACAGGGCTGGACACTCGTGGACCTCGATGCAGTCACAGACAACCAGATACTGACTGAAGATTTTACAAAACCCCGAGTTTATATACTCCTCTAGTTGAGTCGAGGCTTATTTGAAGCCCTGTTTGAATCCCAGAAAATGTAGTTAGTGTTCCACATTTCACCAATAAACAACCATTACCTCAATACATTAAACCCCTAACAAATGAATCATTACAATATTATAAGAATACACAGTAATACAATAATACATTAATAATATCGCAGGGAGTCTACCTAACAATATCAACAGTCCTTCATGGGGTGGTTAGTGTCATTACAGTGCTTGGACTGTAAATATAAACAGTCATTCGTGAGGTGGTGGGTGTGTGGGTGTCATTAAAGTGCTTGGACTATATATATAAACAGTCATTAATGGGGTGGTGGGTGTGTGGGTGTCATTACAGTGCTTGGACTGTAAATATCAACAATCATTCATGGGGTGGTTAGTCTGTGAGTGTTATTACAATGCTTGAACTGAAAATACCAACAGTCATTCATGGGGTGGTGGGTGTCATTACAATGCTTGGACTGTAAATATCAACAGTCATTCATGGGGTCGTGGGTGTGTTGGTGTCATTACAGTGCTTGGAGTGTAAATATCAACCATCATTCATGGGGTGGTTGGTGTCATTACAGTGCTTGTACTGTAAATATCAACAGTCATTTAAAGGATGTTGGGTGTGTGGGTGTCATTACTGCGCTTGGACTGCAAATATCAACAGTCAATCATGGGATGGTAAGTGTGTGGGTGTCATTACACTCACCACACCATGAATAGCTGTTGATATTTACAGTCAAAGAACTGTAATGACACCCACCACCCCATTAATGACTGTTGATATTTACAGTCCAAGCACTGAAATGACACCCACCACCCCATGAATGACTAGATATTTACACTCCAAGCACTGTCATTACACCTACACACCCACCACCCACTGAATGAAAGTTGATATTTACAGTCCAAGCACTGTAATGACACACACTCCCACCAACCTATGAATGACTTGATATTTACAATCCAAATTCTGTAATAGCACCCACACACCCCATGAATGTCAGTTGATATTTACAGTCCAAGTACTGTAATGACACCCAGACACCCACCACTCCATGAATGACTGTTGATATTTACAATCCAAGCACTGTAATGATACCCACACACCCACCACCCCATGAATGACTGTTGATATTTACAATCCAAGCACTGCATTGACACCCACACACTGATCACCCCATGATTGACTGTTAATATTTACACTCTAAGCACTGTAATGACACCCACACACCCACCAACCAATAAATGACTGTTGATATTTACATTTCAAGCACTGTAATGAGACCCACACACAAACCACCCCATGAATGACTGTTGATATTTACAGTCCAAGCATTGTAATGAGACTAACACACCATCCACCCCATGAATGACTGTTGATATTTACAGTCCAAGCACTGTAATGACACCCACACACCCTCCACCCCAATAATGACCATTGTTATTTATAGTCCAAGCACTGTAATGACACCCACAAACCCACCACCCAATGAATATCTGTTGATATTTACAGTTCAAGCACTGTTCTGACACCCACACACCACCCACCCCATAAATCACTGTTGATATTTACAGTCCAAAAATTGTAATGATACCCACACACCCACCACCCCATGAATGTCTAATGATATTAACAGTCCAAGAACTGTAATATCACCCACACACACACCACCCCATAAATGACTGTTGATATTTACTGTCCAAGCACTGTAATGATATCCACACACCCACCTTCCCATGAATGACTGTTGATATTTACAGTCCAAACACTGTAATGACACCCACCACCCCATTAATAACCATTGATAATCATAGTCTATGCACTGTAATGACACCCACACACCCACCACTCAATGAATAACTGTTGATATTTCAGTCCAAGCACTGTAATGACACCCACACACGTACCATCCCATGAATGACTGTTGATATTTATAGTCCAATCACTGTAATGATACCCAAACACCCACCTTCCCATGAATAACTCTTTATATATCCAGTCCACACACACAATGGTCATTAATGGGGTGGTGGGTGTCATTACAGTTCTTTGACTTTAAATATCAACAGCTATTCATGGTGTGGTGAGTGTCATTACAGTGCTTGGACTGTATATATCAACAGTCATTCATGGGGTGGTTGGTGTTTGGGTGTCATTACAGTGCTTGGACTGTAAATATCAACAGTCATTCATGGGTTGGTGGATGTGTGGGTGTCATTACAGTGCTTGGACTGTAAATATCAACTGTCATTTATTGGGTGGTGGGTGTTTGTGTGTCATTACAGTGCTTAGACTGTTAATATATTTCAACAGTCATCAATGGGGTGGTGGGTATGAAGCTGTCATTACAGTGCTTAGACTGTAAATATCAACCGTCATTCTTAGGGTGGTGGGTGTCATTACAGTTCTTTGACTGTAAATATCAACAGCCATTCATGGTGTGGTGAGTGTCATTACAGTGCTTTAACTGTATATATCAACAGTCATTCATGTGGTGGTGGGTGTGTGGGTGTCATTACAGTGTTTGGATTGTAAATATTAATAGTCATTCATGGGGTGGTGGGTGTTTGGGTGTTATTACAGTGCTTGGACTGAAATATTAACAGTTATTTATTGGGTGGTGGTGTGTGGGTGTCATTACAGTGCATGGACTATAAATATCAATAGTCATTAATGGGGTGGTGGGTGTGAGGGTGTCATTTCATTGCCTGGACTGTAAATATCAACAAGCATTCAAGGGGTTGATGGTGTGTGAGTGTCATTACAGTGCTTGGACTGTCAATATCAACAGTCATTCATGGGGTGCTTGGTGTGTGGGTCTCATTACTTTGCATGGAATGTAAATATCAACAGTCATTAATGGGTTGGTGGGTGTGTGGGTGTCATTACAGTGCTTAGACTGTAAATATCAACAGTCAATCATGGGGTAGTAAGTGTGTGGGTGTCATTACAGTGCTTGGACTGTAAATATCAATTGTCATTCATGGTGTGTGTGGGTGCTATTACAGAGATTGGCGTGTAATTATCAACAGTCATTCATAGGTTGGTGGGAGTGTTTGTCATTACAGTGCTTGGACTGTAAATATCAACAGTCATTCAAGGGGTGGTGGGTATGTAGGTGTAATTACAGTGCTTCGAGTGTAAATATCAAATCATTCATGGGGTGGTGTGTGTCATTACAGTGCTTGGACTGTAAATATCAACAGTCATTCATGGGGTGGTGGATGTGTTAGTGTCAATACAGTGCTTGGACTGCAAATATCAACAGTCATTCATGGGATGATAGGTGTCATTACAGTACTTGGACTGTAAATATCAACAGTCATTCATGGGGTGGTGGATGTGTGGGTGTCATTACATTTATTGGACTGTAAATATTAACAGACATTTATGGGCTGTGGGTGTGTGGGTGTCATTACAATGTTTGGACTGTAAATATCAACGGTCATTGATGGGGTGGTGGGTGTGTGGGTGTGATTACAGTGCTTGGACTGTATATATCAACAGTCATTTATGGGTTGGTGGGTGTGAGGGTGTCATTACAGTGCTTGGATTACAAATATAAACAGTCATTCATAGGATGGTGGGTGTTATTACAGTGCTTGGACTGTAAATATCAACAGTTATTTAAGGTATGGTAAGTGTGTTGGTGTCATTACAGTGCTTGGACTGTTAATATCAACATACATTCATGGGGTGGTGGGTGTGTTGGTGTCATTACAATGCTTGGACTGTAAATATCAACAGTCATTCATAAGGTGGGGGGTAAGTGGGTGTCATTACAGTGCTTGGACTAAAAATATAATCAGTCATTCATGGGGTGGATGGTGTGTGAGTGTCATTACAATGCTTAGACTGTAAAATTAAATAGTCATTAATGGGGTGGTTGTTGTGTGGTTCTCATTACAGTGCATGGAATGTAAATATCAACAGTCATTTATGGGTTGGTGGGTGTGTCGGTGTCATTACAGTGCTTAGACTGTAAATATCAACAGTCAATCATGGGGTGGTCAGTTTGTGGGTGTCAATACAGTGCTTGGACTGTAAATATCAACAGTCATTCATGGGGTGGTGGGTGTAAGGGTGATATTACAGTGCTTGGACTGTATATATTAACCATCATTAATGGGGTTATGGTTGTGTGGGTGTCATTACAGTGCTTGGACTGTAAATATTATTAATCATTCATGGGTTTGTTGGTGTGTGGGTGTCATTACAATGCTTGGACTGTAAATATCAACAGTCATTCATGGGGTGGTGGGTGTTTGGTGTCATTACACTGCTTGGATTGTAAATATCAACAGTCATACATTGGTTGGTGGGTGTGTTGGTGTCATTACAGTGCTTGGACTGTAAATATCAACTGTCATTCATGGAGTGTGTCGGTGACATTACAGTGCTTGTACAATAAATATCAACAGTCATTTATGGGTTGGTGTATGTGTGTGTGTCATTACAGTGCTTGGACTGTAAATATCAACTGTCATTAATGGGGTGTGTCGGTGACATTATAGTGCTTGTACTGTAAATATCAACAGTCATTCATTTGTTGGTGGGTGTGTGTGTCATTACAGCGCTTGGACTGTATATATCAACAGTTATTCATTGGGTGGTGGGTGTGTGGGTGTCAGTACAGTGCTTGGACTATAAATATCAATGGTCATTAATGGGGTGGTGGATGTGTTGGTGTCATTACAGTGCTTGGACTGTAAAAATCAACAGTTATTCATGGGGTGGATGGTGTGTGAGTGTCAACAGTGTTTGGACTGTAAATATAAACAGTCATTCATGTGGTGGTGGGTGTCATTACAGTACTTGAATTGTAGATATCAACAATCATTCATGGGGTGTGTGGGTGTCATTACAGTGCTGGGTCTGTATATATCAAGAGTCATTCATTCAGTGGTGGGTGTGGGGGTGTCATTACAGTGCTTGGACTGTGAATATTAACCATCATTCATGGGGTGGTGTGTGTGTGGGTGTCATTACAGTGCTTGGACTGTAAATATCAACAGTCATTTATGAGATGGTGGGTGTGTGGGTGTGATTACATTGCTTGGACTGTATATATCAACAGTCATTTATGGGTTGGTGGGTGTGAGGGTGTCATTACAGTGCTTGGATTACAAATATAAACAGTCATTCATAGGATGGTGGGTGTTATTACAGTGCTTGGACTGTAAATATAAACAGTCATTCAAAGGGTGGTTGGTGTGTGGGTGTCATTACAGTGCTTGGACTGTAAATATCAACAGTTATTTATGGTATGGTAAGTGTGTTGGTGTCATTACAGTGCTTGGACTGTTAATATCAACATACATTCATGGGGTGGTGGGTGTGTTGGTGTCATTACAATGCTTGGACTGTAAATATCAACAGTCATTCATAAGGTGGGGGGTAAGTGGGTGTCATTACAGTGCTTGGACTAAAAATATAATCAGTCATTCATGGGGTGGATGGTGTGTGAGTGTCATTACAATGCTTAGACTGTAAAATTAAATAGTCATTAATGGGGTGGTTGTTGTGTGGTTCTCATTACAGTGCATGGAATGTAAATATCAACAGTCATTTATGGGTTGGTGGGTGTGTCGGTGTCATTACAGTGCTTAGACTGTAAATATTAACAGTCAATCATGGGGTGGTCAGTTTGTGGGTGTCAATACAGTGCTTGGACTGTAAATATCAACAGTCATTCATGTTGTGGTGGGTGTAAGGGTAATATTACAGTGCTTGGACTGTATATATTAACCATCATTAATGGGGTTATGGTTGTGTGGGTGTCATTACAGTGCTTGGACTGTAAATATTATTAATCATTCATGGGTTTGTTGGTGTGTGGGTGTCATTACAATGCTTGGACTGTAAATATCAACAGTCATTCATGGGGTGGTGGGTGTTTGGTGTCATTACACTGCTTGGATTGTAAATATCAACAGTCATTCATTGGTTGGTGGGTGTGTTGGTGTCATTACAGTGCTTGGACTGTAAATATCAACTGTCATTCATGGAGTGTGTCGGTGACATTACAGTGCTTGTACAATAAATATCAACAGTCATTTATGGGTTGGTGTATGTGTGTGTGTCATTACAGTGCTTGGACTGTACATATCAACTGTCATTAATGGGGTGTGTCGGTGACATTATAGTGCTTGTACTGTAAATATCAACAGTCATTCATGGGTTGGTGGGTGTGTGTGTCATTACAGCGCTTGGACTGTATATATCAACAGTTATTCATTGGGTGGTGGGTGTGTGGGTGTCAGTACAGTGCTTGGACTATAAATATCAATGGTCATTAATGGGGTGGTGGATGTGTTGGTGTCATTACAGTGCTTGGACAGTAAAAATCAACAGTCATTCATGGGGTGGATGGTGTGTGAGTGTCATTACAGTGTTTGGACTGTAAATATAAACAGTCATTCATGTGGTGGTGGGTGTCATTACAGTACTTAAATTGTAGATATCAACAATCATTCATGGGGTGTGTGGGTGTCATTACAGTGCTGGGTCTGTATATATCAAGAGTCATTCATTCAGTGGTGGGTGTGGGGGTGTCATTACAGTGCTTGGACTGTGAATATTAACCATCATTCATGGGGTGGTGTGTGTGTGGGTGTCATTACAGTGCTTGGACTGTAAATATCAACAGTCATTTATGAGATGGTGGGTGTGTGGGTGTCATTACAGTGCTTGGGCTGTAAATATTAACAGTCATTCATGGGATGGTGGGTGTGTGGGTGTCATTACCATGCTTGGACTGTAATTATCAACAGTCATTCATGGGATGGTGGGTGTTATTACAGGGCTTGGACTGTCAATATCAACAGTCATTCAAAGGGTGGTGGGTGTGTAGGTGTCATTACAGTGCTTGGGCTGTAAATATCAACAGTCATTCATGGGATGGAAAGTGTGTGAGTGTCATTACATTGCTTGGACTGTTAATATCAACAGACATTCATAAGATGGTGGGTGTGTGGGTGTCATTACAAAGCTTAGACTGTAAATATCAACTGTCATTTATGGGGTTGGAGGTGTGTAGGTCTCATTACAGAGCTTGGAATGTAAATATCAACAGTCAGTCATGGAGTGGATGGTGTTTGAGTGTCATTACAGTGCATAGACACTAAATGTCAACAGTCATTCATGGGGTGGTGAGTGTGTGGGTTTCATTACAGTGCTAGGACTGTAAATATCAAAAGTCATTCATGGCATGATTGGTGTGTGGGTGTCATTAAAGTGCTTTAACTGTATGTATCAACAGTCATTTATGGGGTGGTGTGTGTGTGGGTTTTATTTCAGTGCTTTAACTGTTAATATCAACAGTCATTCATGGGGAGGGGAGTGTCATTGCAGTGCTTGGACTGTAAATATCAAGTCATTCATGGGGTGATGGGTGTATGGGCGTCATTAGAGTACTTGGACAGTAAATATCAATAGTCATTCATGGAGAGGTGGGTGTGTGGGTGTCATTACAGTGCTTGGACTGTAAATATCAACAGTCATTCATGGGGTGGTGGGTGTGTGGGTGTCATTACAGTGCTTGGAGTGTAAATATCAACAGTTATTCATGGGGTGTTGGGTGTGTCGGTGTCATTACAGTGATTGGACTGTAAATATCAACAGATATTCATGGGGTGGTAGGTGTGTGGGTGTCCTTATAGTGCTTGGTCTGTAAATATCAACAGATATTCATTTAGTGGTGGGTGTAGGGGTGTCATTACAGTTCTCGGACTGTGAATATCAACCGTCATTCATGGGTTGGTGGGTGTGTGTGTTGCATTACAGTGCTTGGAGTGTAAATATCAACCGTCATTTATGGGATGGTGGGTATGTGTGTCATTACAGTGCTTGGACTTTAAATATCAACAGTCATTAATAGGATAGTGGGTGTTATTACAGTGCTTGGACTGTAAATATCAACATTCATTCATGGTATAGTAAGTGTGTTGGTGTTATTACAGTGCTTGGACTGTTAATATCAACAGACATTTATGGGGTGGTGGGTGTGTGTGTGACATTACAGTGCTTGGACTATAAATATCAATGGTCATTAATGGGGTGGTGGATGTGTGGGTGTCATTACGGTGCTAGGACTGTAAATATCAATAGTCATTCATCGGGTGGATGGTGTTTGGGTGTCATTACAGTGCTTTGACTGTAAATATTAACAGTTATTCATAGGGTAGATGGTGTGTGAGTGTCGTTACCGTGTTTTGAATGTAAATATCAACAGTTATGCATATGGTTGTCAGTGAGTGGGTGTTAATACAGTGCTTGGAATGTAAATATCAACAGTCATTCATGGGTTGGTGGATGTGTGGGTGTCATTACAGAGCTTGGACTGTAAATATCAACTGTCATTTATTGGGTGGTGGGTGTTTGTGTGTCATTACAGTGCTTAGACTGTTAATATATTTCAACAGTCATCAATGGGGTGGTGGGTATGAAGCTGTCATTACAGTGCTTGGACTGTAAATATCAACCGTCATTCTTAGGGTGGTGGGTGTCATTACAGTTCTTTGACTGTAAATATCAACATCCATTCATGGTGTGGTGAGTGTCATTACAGTGCTTTAACTGTATATATCAAAAGTCATTCATGGGGTGGTGGGTTTGTGGGTGTCATTACAGTGTTTGGATTGTAAATATTAACAGTCTTTCATGGGGTGGTGGGTGTTTGGGTGTTATTACAGTGCTTGGACTGAAATATTAACAGTTATTTATTGGGTGGTGGTGTGTGGGTGTCATTACAGTGCATGGACTATAAATATCAATAGTCATTAATGGGGTGGTGGGTGTGGGGGTGTCATTTCATTGCCTGGACTGTAAATATCAACAAGCATTCAAGGGGTTGATGGTGTGTGAGTGTCATTACAGTGCTTGGACTGTCAATATCAACAGTCATTCATGGGGTGGTTGGTCTGTGGGTCTCATTATTTTGCATGGAATGTAAATATCAACAGTCATTAATGGGTTGGTGGGTGTGTGGGTGTCATTACAGTGCTTAGACTGTAAATATCAACAGTTAATCATGGGGTAGTCAGTGTGTGGGTGTCATTACAGTGCTTGGACTGTAAATATCAATTGTCATTCATGGTGTGTGTGGGTGCAATTACAGATATTGGAGTGTAATTATCAACAGTCATTCATAGGTTGGTGGGAGTGTTTGTCATTACAGTGCTTGGACTGTAAATATCAACAGTCATTTAAGGGGTGGTGGGTATGTAGGTGTAATTACAGTGCTTCGAGTGTAAATATCAAATCATTCATGGGGTGGTGTGTGTCATTACAGTGCTTGGACTGTAAATATCAACCGTCATTCATAGGGTGGTGGATGTGTTGGTGTCATTACAGTACTTGGACTGTAAATATCAACAGTCATTCATGGGGTGGTGGATGTGTGGGTGTCATTACATTGATTGGACTGTAAATATTAACAGACATTTATGGGCTGTGGGTGTGTTGGTGTCATTACAATGTTTGGACTGTAAATATCAATGGTCATTGATAGGGTGGTGGGTGTGTGGGTGTGATTACAGTGCTTGGACTGTATATATCAACAGTCATTTATGGGTTGGTGGGTGTGAGGGTGTCATTACAGTGCTTGGACTACAAATATAAACAGTCATTCATAGGATGGTGGGTGTTATTACAGTGCTTGGACTGTAAATATCAACAGTCATTTAAAGGGTGGTGGGTGTGTGGGTGTCATTACAGTGCTTGGACTGTAAATATCAACAGTTATTTATGGTATGGTAAGAGTGTTGGTGTCATTACAGTGCTTGGACTGTTAATATCAACAGTCATTCATAAGGTGGGGGGTAAGTGGGTGTCATTACAGTGCTTGGACTAAAAATATAATCAGTCATTCATGGGGTGGATGGTGTGTGGGTGTCATTACAGTGCTTTAACTGTATGTATCAACAGTCATTTATGGGGTGGTATTGTGTGGGTTTTATTTCAGTGCTTTAACTGTTAATATCAACAGTCATTCATGGGGAGGGGAGTGTCATTGCAGTGCTTGGACTGTAAATATCAAGTCATTCATGGGGTTATGGGTGTATGGGCGTCATTAGAGTACTTGGACAGTAAATATCAATAGTCATTCATGGAGAGGTGGGTGTGTAGGTGTCATAACAGTGCTTGGACTGTAAATATCAACAGTCATTCATGGGGTGGTGGGTGTGTGGGTGTCATTACAGTGCTTGGAGTGTAAATATCAACAGTTATTCATGGGGTGTTGGGTGTGTCGGTGTCATTACAGTGATTGGACTGTAAATATCAACAGATATTCATAGGGTGGTAGGTGTGTGGGTGTCATTACAGTGCTTGGTCTGTAGATATCAACAGATATTCATTTAGTGGTGGGTGTAGGGGTGTCATTACAGTTCTCGGACTGTGAATATCAACCGTCATTCATGGGTTGGTGGGTGTGTGTGTTGCATTACAGTGCTTGGAGTGTAAATATCAACCGTCATTTATGGGATGGTGGGTGTGTGTGTCATTACAGTGCTTGGACTTTAAATATCAACAGTCATTCATGGGATAGTGGGTGTTATTACAGTGCTTGGACTGTAAATATCAACAGTCATTCATGGTATATTAAGTGTGTTGGTGTTATTACAGTGCTTGGACTGTTAATATCAACAGACATTTATGGGGTGGTGGGTGTGTGTGTGTCATTACAGTGCTTGGACTATAAATATCAATGGTCATTAATGGGGTGGTGGATGTGTGGGTGTCATTACAGTGCTAGGACTGTAAATATCAACAGTCATTCATGGGGTGGATGGTGTTTGGGTGTCATTACAGTGCTTTGACTGTAAATATTAACAGTTATTCATAGGGTGGATATTGTGTGAGTGTCATTACCGTGTTTTGAATGTAAATATTAACAGTTATGCATATGGTTGTCAGTGTGTGGGTGTTAATACAGTGCTTGGATAGTAAATATCAACAGTCATTCATGGGGTGGTGGGTGTGTGGGTGTCATTACAGTACTTGGATTGTAGATATCAACAGTCATTCATGGGGTGGTGGTTGTGTGGGTGTCATTGCAGTGCTGTTTTGACTGTAAATATCAACTGTCATTTATGGTGTGTGTTGGTGCTATTACAGGGCTTGGACTGTAAATATTAACAGTCATTTATAGGTTAATGGGGGTGTGTCATTACAGTGCCTGCACTGTAAATATCAACAATCATTTATGGGGTGGTGGGTGTGTAGGTGTAAATACAGATCTTGGACTGTAAATATTAAGTCATTCATGGGGTAGTGGATGTATGGGTGTCAGTACTGTGCTTGGACTGTTAAAATCAACAGTCATTCATGGGGTGGTGGGTGTGTGGGTGTCATGACAGTGCCTGAACTGTAAATATCAACAGTCATTCATGGGGTGGTGGATGTGTGGGTGTCATTCATGTGCATGGACTATGAACATCCCCAGTCATACATGGGGTAGTGGGTGTGTGGGTGTCATTTCTTTGCTTGGACTGTAAAATATCAACAGTCATTCATGGTGTGGTGGGTGTGTGGGTGTCATTACAGTGCTTGGACTATAAATAACAACCATCATTTATGGGGTGGTGGATGTGTGGGTGTCATTAGAGTGCTTGTACTGTAAATATCAACAGTCATTCATGGGATGTGTGGGTGTGATTACAGTGCTTGAACTGTAAATATCAACTGTCATTCATGGGGTGTGTTGGTGACATTACAGTGCTTGGACTGTAAATATCAACTGTTATTCATGGGGTGTGTCGGTGACATTACAGTGCTTGTAATGTAAACAACAACAGTCATTCATGGGTTGGTGTGTGTGTGTCATTACGGTGCTTGGACTGAAAATTTCAACTGTCATTCATGGGGTGTGTCGGTGACATTACAGTGCTTGTACTGTAAACATCAACAACAATTCATGGGGTGGTGGGTGTGTGGGTGTCATTACAGTAATTGGACTGTAAGTATTGTAACGATCTGGCCTAGCACAGTAATGGGCAGTGAGCAATGATTACCAGTCTAGGGGCTCAGTATCACTGTGATAAGCCACTCGTCACCGTAGTTGGTTAATTAAGGTAAGCACGAAACAACCAGGTTTAGTTTAGTTTAAAATAATTATTCACCAACTCCAGAACAGAACATATAACTCCCGAGTTGAAACAGGACAGTGAACAGTTACACAGCACAAATGAGAACAGGGACATACCATACAAATGGTACACAACACAGCCACAAAAACTTATCTGGGTGAAGTGGAGGCAGCACACCTAGAATACACTCCCGGACCACAACCTTACAAAACCTTGGGAGAGAGAAAAGGCCCTGATGTCGAGATGCAGCCGAGCTGCTGATGAGACTGAATTTCTGGGACAAGCTAGGCGCCTTATATACAGGCGGGTGAAGCCCGGCCTGCTTCGAAGGCTTGTTCGATGAAGTACCTTCGAAACCTCCTGAAGGGAGTGAAGGCACTCGACTCTCTGGGGAGTCGAACGAGAGACTGCCTCGTTAATAGTTAAGGGGGAAGGAAGTGGTGCGGGAATGATCGTCAGTGGCTGAGGGTCTATACAATCATACAATGTATAATATACAAATGGCTGAGGGTCTCTACAATCATACATAGTAAACAATCCTACAGAAATACATGATATACAATCCTACTGAGGTAGACGCTGTCAAGGGGCATGACACCTCCCCCCTTGGGAGACTAAACTTTACAGGAGTTTAGGCTGCACACATCATGAGGCTCCTTGACAGCGCGTCCGCAAAGTAGTTTTCAGAACCTTTGATATGCTTAATCTCTATATGATATGGCTGTAGGTAGAGGGACCAACGCAGAAGGCGTTGATTGGAGAACTGGGTTCTGGTGAGGAAGGTCAAGGGATTGTGGTCAGTGTAGACTTTTATCTTCTGTTGTCCGTAGAGGTAACACTCGAACTTCTTGAAGGCAGAGATGATTGCTAGGAGCTCCTTCTCGATGGTGCTGTAGTTACGTTGGTGCTTGTTGAACGTGGCGGAGTGATACGCTATAGGATGCAACACCCCATCTCTCTCCTGGAGGAGGACAGCACCAAGGGCACCCTCGCTAGCATCAGTTTGTAGGAGATAGGGGAGGCACAGGTCAGGAGCTACCAAGACAGGACCATGTGCGAGATAGGTCTTGAGCTGGTTGAACGAGGCTTTACAGTCGGCAGTCCACATGTAGGTCACTTTGCTGCTGGTCAGGCGAGTAAGTGGGGCCACCACAGCAGAGAAGTTAGGGCAGTACCGCCTATAGAACCCTGCCATCCCCAGGAACCGCATCAGCGCCTTCTTCGTGTGGGGGACAGGATAGGCAAGGATGGCGTCCACGTTTGCCGATTTTGGTCGAACTCGGCCGCGACCCACTTCGTGTCCCAGATAGGTGACCACTGCGCCGCCGAAGGTAGTCTTGGCCAAGTTGATGGTCAGATGGGCATCACGCAGCCTTCCCAGGACGTTAGTCAGTCGCTGCAGATGTTGGGACCAGGTCTCTGTATATATAATTACATCATCTAAGTACACATTTACTCCATTTAGATCTTGTAATAGGCAGTTCATAGTACGTTGGAATGTAGCGGGGGCATTCCTAAGTCCAAAAGGCATGACTAAATACTGAAAAAGGCCAAAGGGAGTGATGAAAGCTGAAATGATTTGAGCCCTATTAGTTAGTGGGATCTGATGGTAACCTTTTAGTAAGTCAATTTTGGTTATGAACTTAGACTGGCCCACCGCATCAATAAGATCATCAATTCTGGGAAGGGGATAGGCGTCAGGTGTAGTGGCAGCGTTAACCCGTCGGTAGTCCACGACGAGTCGAAACTGTCCGCTCTCTTTAGGTACCAGCAAGCACGGTGAGGCCCAGGGTGACCTGCTCGGGACCGCCAAGCCATGATCCAGGAGGTAGTCCAGTTCTTTCTTCAGCTGTTCTTTCTTCCTGTGTGGGACTCTGTAGGGTGACTGTCGGATGGGGTTAGTTCCTGGCATGAGTTCAACGTCATGGCGCACGATCTCACAATATCCAGGCTTATCAGAGAATACATCTATGTACCGAGACAACACACTGGAGATCTCGTCTACTCGAGTTTCAGTTAGGTTTTTTAAGTACCCAGGCAACGCCTGCAAGATTTCGGAATTGGAACAACCTTCCCACTCATTGTCTGGGGTTAGATTTTCCAGTGTGTTCTCGTCAGTATTTATAATGTTACAGGGGAGTCTCAATGGATCAGGTGCATGTTCTCGGGTAAGGTATAATTTTATTAAATTGATATGCACTAGCTGTGTGGACTTGCGACGGTCAGGGGTATTCAAGATGTAATTTCGGTCATCAACCTTTCTTTTTACCATATAAGGACCTTGATACTTGGCTGACAAGGGGGACCCTGGGACTGGGAGGTAGGCTAACACCTGGTCTCCCTCTTTGAACTCCCTCAACCTAGTGTTCACATCATACCTAGCTTTCATCTTTTCCTGTGCTTTTACTAAGTTATCAGATGCAAACTGACGCACCTTACTGAGTCTATTCTTAAGGTTTTCCAGGTAAGCTGTTACAGTTACTAGTCGTGCTGGAGAGGGTTGGATTAATTTATCTTTGATTACCTTAAGCGGACCTCTCCCTTTCCTACCAAAGAGGAGTTCAAAGGGGGAGCAACCAAGGGACTCTTGCGGGGCTTCTCGGATAGCAAACAAGAGGAATGGTAACCCCTCATCCCAGTCCCGATCCCCTTCATTACAGTACTTACGGATCATTGATTTCAAGGTCTGATGACACCGTTCAAGAGCTCCCTGAGACTGAGGATGGTAAGCCGTGGACAGAGTCTGTTGGATGTCGAGTTCATGTAGTACCTGGCGGAAGAGATCACTCGTGAAGTTAGAGCCTCGGTCGCTTTGTATTTCCTGGGGAATACCATAAGTAGTGAACATATGAATGAGAATGTTAGAGATGGTCCTAGCCGAAATATTTTTTAATGGAAAAGCTTCTGGATAGCGGGTACTTGGGCACATGACAGTGAGGATGTATTGGTTTCCTCTTTTTGTTCTAGGGAGAGGGCCAACGATGTCTATGAGGATCTTTTGGAAAGGTTCAGAAGGGACTTGAATGGGCTGTAGTGGATACCGAGGGAGTGCCTGGTTAGGTTTACCCACTATCTGACAAGTATGGCAAGAGTTTATGAATTTGGTTACATCTTGTTTCATGCCGGGCCAATAGAAGTTATTAAGTAGCTTCAAATAAGTTTTCTTGATTCCGAGGTGCCCCCCAAAACCTTCATGAGCGATCTCCATTACAGATGTCCTGATAGTTTGTGGCAACACAACCTGATGGGTTTCAGCCCAAGTGTCATCATCTGTTAGTCTAGGTGGCCTATAGAATCTCATTAATATGTCACCCTCATAGTAGTAAGATGGGGAATGGAGGACGTTGTCCTTAAGGATAGCCTTCCTTTGGAGTACCGTTAGAGTAGGATCCAACCTCTGCGCTTCCCCCAGTTTATGCTCAGAGATCAGCTCCTTCAGGGATGCCCCAGCCGGAAGATGTTGCGTTAGGACTTCATCTTCAGGCAGGGCACAGTGAGCTTGGGCGCGAGTGACTGCACAACTGGGGAACAACGTTGGTTGGACCCTCTCTATAGCCTCGGTAGGGTTGTATGGCAGTGGGGAATCCTGCGTGGACAGCAAGGGTACGACCAAACTGCCGGCCAGGTCATTTCCCAGGAGGAAGGTGGAGTCAGGAATGGGCAAGGGAGTATCAATAACCCCTACGATTACGGGTCCCGTTACTGCATCACAGCTGAGATGGATCTTGGCCAGGGGCACTGGAGTCCTTGCGTGCAGCATTTGGAGATGCACCTTTTCCCCTGTCAAGTTGTTATCGATGTTGGGTAGAGAGGACTTGGTGATTAGAGACTGGGCAGATGCGGTATCCCTGATGATCTGTACAGGGTATAGCTCCATACCAGCACCGAGGGATACGGTGCCAGTCGATCGGAAAGGCTGGAAGAGATCTTGTGGGGGTGGCTGAACAACATTAGTGGTAGCTACTGGTCGAGTGAACGGGTTGGTATTGGTACTACCCTTTGCCACCTTACATCTAGGGTCAGGACAATCTTTAACAAAATGTCCTTCCTTCTTACAGTATCTACAAATGGTTTTAAATTGTTCAGGGAGACTCTGTCCAACGGGTTTACCAGGGTTAGTGTGAGAACCTGCATCTGTCCTAACAATATTAGGTCTCTTCTCTCCCAAGGCCTTTTCTCTCAGCCCGGGGCGATGGATAAGGGAAAAAACATCGGCAATATTGGCTGCCCTGATTAAGTCAGTTTCCTCCTTGTCAATAATGTGCACCATGATGGAATACGGAACTTTTCGTTTGAATTCTTCAGTGACTATTAAGTTAGCTAATTCATTAAAAGTGGCAACATTCGCCGACTTCACCCACCTCCGGAAAGCTCTTAATTTCTCAGAAGCAAACTCTGTGAAAGTCTGGACATAGGTTTTGTTTAGGTTCCTAAAGGCCTGTCGGTAACCTTCGGTGGAGATTGAATAGGAGGAGATTATAGCTTCCTTAACAGAGTCATAGTTTGTATTATCCTCTATCCCGTCACATACAGTGATAGCCCTACCTACAAGTTTAGGCTTAATTAGCCATACCCAATGGTCCCTTGGCCACTGAAAATGGGAGGCAGTTGACTCGAATTCTCTGAAGAAAACTTCGGGATTATCTTCGGAGAAGGCAGGTACAAGCTTGAGGTGTTTACCAACGTCGAAGTTTACTGGTTCTGAAGTCTGTGGGGCTACTGGATTAGCCTTTAGTTGGAGAAGGTGTAGCTCGTGTTGCCTTTCGAGGGCACGTTCGTGTCGCTCTTCTTCTCGACGTTGCTCCTCGAACTGGAACTTTATCTTCGCGTTGTCTCGCTCGGTTAGTTCGTACTGTAGTTTCAATTTCATGGCTTCAAGCTTCACCTTCTCTATCGCCAGGGTCTCCTTGGGGTCGTTGGTTTGTACCACCCCTTGTGAGTTGCCTCCCGTCACTCTCAGATGAGCAAGAACCATTTCTTTCAACTGGGCTTTCGTAGTACTATATGTGAAGGGAATGTTATAACTAGTGGCTAAGTACTTTAAATCATCCTTTCTGACGTTAGCATCAACCAACTCCTCCACCGACGGGTTACCGACAAACTCGACTGGGTCGAAACTTGACATTGTGACTTGAGACCAGTTCCGATTCCACCACTAGAAGTTTATGCCCAATAGCTACTTAGTATTAATCAACAACAATACACAAAAAAAACATAAGACACTAAAATCACATTAGACGGCTCAAGGACTTGCTTCCCAAACTAGCAATAGACAGCCGTAGACACTTCAAACTGCCGTTTGCCAGGGACATGAAATGAGTGTGGTGTATTTCCCGCTCATACTCACAGACAGACTTAGCGCTCGCTAAACAGATTGAGGCTGGTCAAACGCACAGTTGAGTGTATATACTAGTTAACTGATGAGAAGAGCTCTCTCGTCTCTTAAGAATTAGAAATGAAAATGATGAGTCTCCAGATGACGATGGCGGGAGCCAGTCTTTATCTCTCAGGTGGGTAGTGTAAGTTTGTGTTTGACATAGGGACAAGTATTACCGCTGAACCTGTGGTTTTCAGTTTCCAGTTGTTTACGTATCACATCACCTATAGGAGGGTACCCTAACACCACACTGGCCAAGTGTAGAGTCAACGTATGAATCCACGAAGTAACTTTAGCACAACAATTTAAGAATTATTCCACTCCTAACCTAACGGGCATAATTTCCTAGTATGCAGGCAGGTCCCTATCTCCATGTACTGTGCAAACCATTCACAACAATCGGATCCCGGTCAGGCCCCCATGTAACGATCTGGCCTAGCACAGTAATGGGCAGTGAGCAATGATTACCAGTCTAGGGGCTCAGTATCACTGTGATAAGCCACTCGTCACCGTAGTTGGTTAATTAAGGTAAGCACGAAACAACCAGGTTTAGTTTAGTTTAAAATAATTATTCACCAACTCCAGAACAGAACATATAACTCCCGAGTTGAAACAGGACAGTGAACAGTTACACAGCACAAATGAGAACAGGGACATACCATACAAATGGTACACAACACAGCCACAAAAACTTATCTGGGTGAAGTGGAGGCAGCACACCTAGAATACACTCCCGGACCACAACCTTACAAAACCTTGGGAGAGAGAAAAGGCCCTGATGTCGAGATGCAGCCGAGCTGCTGATGAGACTGAATTTCTGGGACAAGCTAGGCGCCTTATATACAGGCGGGTGAAGCCCGGCCTGCTTCGAAGGCTTGTTCGATGAAGTACCTTCGAAACCTCCTGAAGGGAGTGAAGGCACTCGACTCTCTGGGGAGTCGAACGAGAGACTGCCTCGTTAATAGTTAAGGGGGAAGGAAGTGGTGCGGGAATGATCGTCAGTGGCTGAGGGTCTATACAATCATACAATGTATAATATACAAATGGCTGAGGGTCTCTACAATCATACATAGTAAACAATCCTACAGAAATACATGATATACAATCCTACTGAGGTAGACGCTGTCAAGGGGCATGACAGTATCAACAGACATTTATAGGGTGGTGGGTGTGTGGGTGTCATTACAGTGCTTAATCTGTAAATATCAACAGTTATTCATTTAGTGGTGGATGTAGGGGTGTCATTACAGTGCTTGGACTGTGAATATCAACCATCATTCATGGGGTGGTGGGTGTGTGGGTGTCATTACAATGCTTGGACTGTAAATATCAACTGTCATTCATGGGGTTGGGGGTGTGTGGGTGTCATTACAGTGCTTGGACTGTAAATATCAACAGTCATTCATTAAGTGGTGGGTGTGTAGCAGTCATTACAATACTTGTACTATAAATATCAATAGTCATTAATGGGGTGTTGGGTGTGTGGGTGTCATTACTTTGCTTGGACTGTAAATATTAACAGTCATTCATTGGGTGGATGGTGTGTGAGTGTCATTACAGTGTTTGTTCCGTAAATATTGATAGTCATTCATGGGGTGGTTGGTGTGTAGGTCTCATTACAGTGCATGGAATATAAATATCAACAGTCATTCATGGGGTGGATGGTGTGTGAGTGTCATTACAGAGCTTAGACTGTAAATATCACCAGTCATTCATGAGGTGGTTAGTGTGTGGGTGTTAATACAATTCTTGGACTGTAAATATCAACTGTCATTCATGGTGTGTGTGGGTGCTATTATAGAGCTTGGACTCTAAATATCAACAGTCATTCTTAGGTTGGTGGGGGGGGGGATGTCATTACAGTGCCTGGACTGTAAATATCAACAATCATTCATAGGGTGGTGGGTGTGTAGGCGTAAGTACAGATCTTGGACCATAAATACCAAGTCATTCATGGGGTAGTGGATGTATGCGTGTCAGTACTATGATTGGACTGTTAATATCAACAGTCATTCATGAGGCGGAGGGTGTATGGGTGTCATGACAGTGCTTGGACTGTAAATATCAACAATCATTCATGGGGTGGTGGGTGTGTGGGTTTCATTACAGTGCTAGGACTGTAAATATCAAAAGTTATTTATGGCATGATTGGTGTGTGGGTGTCATTACAGCGCATTAATTAACTGTATGTATCAACAGTCATTTATGGGGTGGTGTGTGTATGGGTGTCATTTCAGTGCTTTGACTATAAATATCAACAGTCATTTATGGGTAGGGGAGTGTCATTGCAATGCTTGAACTGTAAATATCAAGTCATTCATGGGGTGGTGGGTGTGTGGATGTCATTACAGTGCTTGGACAGTAAATATCAATAGTCATTCATGGAATGGTGGGTGTGTGGGTGTCATTACAGTGCTTGGAGATTAAATATCAACAGTCATTCATTGAGTGTTGGGTGCATAGGTGTCATTACAGTGCTTGGACTTTAAATATCAACAGTAATTTATGGGTTGGTGGGTGTCATTACAGTGCTTGGACTGTAAATATCAGCAGTCATTCATATGGCAGTGGTTGTGTGTGTCATTACAGTGTTTGGACTTTAAATATCAAGAGCCATTAATGGGGTGGTGGGTGTTGGGGTGTCATTACAGTGCTTGGTCTGTAAATATCAACTGTCTCTTATGGAGTGGTGGGTGTTTGTGTGTCATTACAGTGGTTGGACTGTAAATATCTACAGTCATTCATGGGGTGGTGGGTGTGTGGGTGTCATTCCTGTGCTTGGACTATGAATATCCCCAGTCATTCATGGGGTAGTGGGTGTGTGGGTGTCATTACATTGCTTGGACTGTAAATATCAACAATCATTTATGGGGTGGTGGGTGTGTTGGTGTCATTACAGTGCTTTGACTGTAAATATCAATAGTCATTCATGGGAAGGTGGGTGTGTGGGTGTCATTACAGTGCTTGGACTGTAAATATTAACAGTCTTTTATGGGGTGGTGTGTGTGTGGGTTATATTACAGTGCTTGAACTGTAAATACTAACCATCATTCATGGGGTTGTGGTTGTGTGGGTGTCATTACAGTGCTTGGACTATAAATATCAACAGTCGTTCATGGGTTGGTGTTTGTGTGGGTGTCATTACAATGCTTGGACTGTAAATATCAACAGTCTTTCAAGTCGTGGTGGGTTGTTGGTGTCATTACAGTGCTTGGATTGTAAATATCAACAGTCATTCATTGGGTGGTGGGTGTGTGGGTGTCATTACAGTGCTTGGACTGTAATTATCAACTGTCATTCATGGCGTGTGTCGTTGACATTACAGTGCTTGGACTGTAAATATCAACTGTCATTCATGGGGTGTGTCAGTGACATTACAGTGCTTGTACTGTAAATATCAACAGTCATTCATGGGTTGGTGTGTGTGTGTCATTACCGTGCTAGGACTGTAAATTTCAACTGTCATTCATGGGGTGTGTTGGTGACATTACAGTGCTTGTACTGTAAATATCAACAGCCATTCATGGGGTGGTGGGTTTGTGGGTCTCATTACAGTAATTAGACTGTAAATATCAACAGACATTAATGGGGTGGTGGGTGTGTGGGTGTCATTCCAGTGCTTAATCTGTAAATATCAACAGTTATTCATTTAGTGGTGGGTGTAGGGGTGTCATTATAGTGCTTGGACTGTGATTATCAACCATCATTCGTGGGGTGGTGGGTGTGTGGGTGTCATTACAATGCTTGTACGGTAAATATCAACTGTCATTCATGGGGTTGGGGGTGTGTGGGTGTCATTACAGTGCTTGGACTGTAAATATCAACAGTCATTCATTAAGTGGTGGGTGTGTGGGAGTCATTACAATGCTTGTACTATAAATATCAATAGTCATTAATGAGGTGTTGGGTGTGTGGGTGTCATTACAGTGCTTGGACTGTAAATATTAACAGTCATTCATGGGGTGGATGGTGTGTGAGTGTCATTACACTGTTGGGATTGTAAATATCAACAGTTATTCATGGGGTTGTCAGTGTGTGGGTGTTAATAAAATGTTTGGACTGTAAATACCAACTGTCATTCATGGTGTGTGCTGGTGCTATTACATAGCTTGGACTCTAAATATCAACAGTCATTCTTAGGTTGGTGGGGGGGGGAGTGTCATTACATTGCCTGGACTGTAAATATCAACAATCATTCATGGGGTGGTGGGTGTGTAGGTGTAAGTACAGATCTTAGACCGTAAATATCAAGTCATTTATGGGGTAGTGGATGTATGTGTGTCAGTACTGTGCTTGGACAGTAAATATAAACAGTCATTCATAGGGTGATGGGTCAGTTGGTGTCATTACAGGGCTTGGATAGTAAATATCAAAAGTAATTCATGGGGTGGTGGGTTTGTGGGTGTCATTACAGTGCTTGGACTGAAAATATCAAAAGTCATTCATGGGGTGGTGGGTGTGTGGGAGTCATTACAGTGCTTGGACTATAAATATCAACAGTCATTTATGGTGTGTTGGGTGTGTGTGTGTCATTACATTGCTTGGACTGTAAACATCAACAGTTAATCATAAGGTGGTGTGTGTGTGTGTGTCATTAAAGTGCTTGGACTGTAAATATCAACAGTCATTCATGGGTGGTGGATGTATAGGTATCATTTCTGTGCTTGGACTGTAAATATCAACAGTCATTCATGGGGTGGTGGGTTTTGGGGGGATATTACAGTGCTTGGAATGTAAATATCAACAGTCATTCATGGGGTTTTGTTTGTTTGGGTGTCATTTCTTTGCTTGGACTGTAAAATATCAACAGTCATTCATGGGGTGGTGGGTGTGTGGGTGTCATTACAGTGCTTGGACTATAAATAACAACAATCATTTATGGGGTGGTGGATGTGTGGGTGTCATTAGAGTGCTTGGACTGTAAATATCAACAGTCATTCATGGGATGAGTGGTTGTGATTACAGTGCTTGGACTAAATATCAACAGTCATACATAGGGATGGTGGGTGTCATTTCAGTGCTTGGTGTGTAAATATCAACAGTCATTCATGGGTGGTGGGTGTCATTACAGTGCTTGGACTGTAAATATCAACAACCATTTATGGGGTGGTGGGTGTGTGGGTGTCATTACAGTGATTGGACTGTAAATATCAACAGTCATTCATGGGTGGTGTGTGTGTGGGTGTCATTACAGTGCTTTGACTGTAAATATCAACAGTCATTCATGGGAAAGTGGGTGTGTGGGTGTCATACAGTGCTTGGACTGTAAATATTAACAATCTTTCATGGGGTGGTGGGTGTGTGGATCATATAACAGTGCTTGGACTGTAAATACTAACCATCCTTCATGGGGTTGTGGTTGTGTGGGTGTCATTACAGGGATTGGACTGTAAATATCAACAGTCATTCATGGGTTGGTGGGTGTGTGGGTGTCATTACAATGCTATGGTCTGTAAATATCAACAGTCATTCAAAGGGTGGTGGGTTGTTGGTTTCATTACAGTGCTTGGATTGTAAATATCAACAGTCATTCATTGAGTGGTGGGTGTGTGGGTGTCATTACAGTGCTTGGCCTGTAAATATCAACTGTCATTCATGGGGTGTGTTGGTGACATTACAGTGCTTGAACTGAAAATATCAACTGTTATTCATGGGGTGTGTCTTTGACATTACAGTGCTTGTACTGTAAATAACAACAGTCATTCATGGGTTGGTGTGTGTGTGTCATTACGGTGCTTGGACTGTAAATTTTAACTGTCATTCATGGGGTGTGTCGTTGACATTACAGTGCTTGTACTGTAAATATCAACAGCAATTCATGGGGTGGTGGGTGTGTGGGTGTCATTACAGTAATTGGACTGTAAGTATCAACATACATTTATAGGGTGGTGGGTGTGTGGGTGTCATTACAGCGCTTAATCGGTAAATATCAACAGTTATTCATTTAGTGGTGGATGTAGGGGTGTCATTACAGTGCTTGGACTGTGAATATCAACCATCATTCATGGGGTGGTGGGTTTGTGGGTGTCATTACAATGCTTGGACTGTTAATATCAACTGTCATTCATGGGGTTGGGGATGTGTGGGTGTTATTACAGTTCTTGGACTGTAAATATCAACAGTCATTCATTAAGTGGTGGGTGTGTAGCAGTCATTACAATACTTTTACTATAAATATCAATAGTCATTAATGGGGTGGATGGTGTGTGAGTGTCATTACAGAGCTTAGACTGTAAATATCACCAGTCATTCATGAGGTGGTTAGTGTGTGGGTGTTAATACAATTCTTGGACTGTAAATATCAACTGTCATTCATGGTGTGTGTGGGTGCTATTATAGAGCTTGGACTCTAAATACCAACAGTCATTCTTAGGTTGGTGTGGGGGGGGATGTCATTACAGTGCCTGGACTGTAAATATCAACAATCATTCATGGGGTGGTGGGTGTGTAGGTGTAAGTACAGATCTTGGACCATAAATACCAAGTCATTCATGGGGTAGTAGATGTATGCGTGTCAGTACTATGCTTGGACTGTTAATATCAACAGTCATTCATGGGGCGGAGGGTGTATGGGTGTCATGACAGTGCTTGGACTGTAAATATCAACAATCATTCATGGGGTGGTGGGTGTGTGGGTTTCATTACAGTGCTAGGACTGTAAATATCAAAAGTTATTCATGGCATGATTGGTGTGTGGGTGTCATTACAGCGCATTAATTAACTGTATGTATCAACAGTCATTTATGGGGTGGTGTGTGTATGGGTGTCATTTCAGTGCTTTGACTATAAATATCAACAGTCATTTATGGGTAGGGGAGTGTCATTGCAATGCTTGGACTGTAAATATCAAGTCATTCATGGGGTGGTGGGTGTGTGGATGTCATTACAGTGCTTGGACAGTAAATATCAACAGTCATTCATGGAGTGGTGGGTGTGTGGGTGTCATTACAGTGCTTGGAGAGTAAATATCAACAGTCATTCATTGAGTGTTGGGTGCATAGGTGTCATTACAGTGCTTGGACTGTAAATATCAACAGTAATTTATGGGTTGGTGGGTGTCATTACAGTGCTTGGACTGTAAATATCAGCAGTCATTCATATGGCAGTGGTTGTGTGTGTCATTACAGTGTTTGGACTTTAAATATCAAGAGCCATTCATGGGGTGGTGGGTGTTGGGGTGTCATTACAGTGCTTGGTCTGTAAATATCAACTGTCTCTTATGGAGTGGTGGGTGTTTGTGTGTCATTACAGTGGTTGGACTGTAAATATCTACAGTCATTCATGGGGTGGTGGGTGTGTGGGTGTCATTCCTGTGCTTGGACTGTAAATATCAACAATCATTTATGGGGTGGTGGGTGTGTTGGTGTCATTACAGTGCTTTGACTGTAAATATCAATAGTCATTCATGGGAAGGTGGGTGTGTGGGTGTCATTACAGTGCTTGGACTGTAAATATTAACAGTCTTTTATGGGGTGGTGGGTGTGTGGGTTATATTACAGTGCTTGGACTGTAAATACTAACCATCATTCATGGGGTTGTGGTTGTGTGGGTGTCATTACAGTGCTTGGACTAAAAATATCAACAGTCGTTCAAGGGTTGGTGTTTGTGTGGGTGTCATTACAATGCTTGGACTGTAAATATCAACAGTTTTTCAAGGGGTGGTGGGTTGTTGGTGTCATTACAGTGCTTGGATTGTAAATATCAACAGTCATTCTTTGGGTGGTGGGTGTGTGGGTGTCATTACAGTGCTTGGACTGTAATTATCAACTGTCATTCATGGCATGTGTCGTTGACATTACAGTGCTTGGACTGTAAATATCAACTGTCATTCATGGGGTGTGTCAGTGACATTACAGTGCTTGTACTGTAAATATCAACAGTCATTCATGGGTTGGTGTGTGTGTGTCATTACCGTGCTTGGACTGTAAATTTCAACTGTCATTCATGGGGTGTGTTGGTGACATTACAGTGCTTGTACTGTAAATATCAATAGCCATTCATGGGGTGGTGGGTTTGTGGGTCTCATTACAGTAATTAGACTGTAAATATCAACAGACATTAATGGGGTGGTGGGTGTGTGGGTGTCATTCCAGTGCTTTATCTGTAAATATCAACAGTTATTCATTTAGTTGTGGGTGTAGGGGTGTCATTACAGTGCTTGGACTGTGAATATCAACCATCATTCATGGGGTGGTGGGTTTGTGGGTGTCATTACAATGCTTGTACGGTAAATATCAACTGTCATTCATGGGGTTGGGGGTGTGTGGGTGTCATTACAGTGCTTGGACTGTAAATATCAACAGTCATTCATTAAGTGGTGGGTGTGTGGGAGTCATTACAATGCTTGTACTATAAATATCAATAGTCATTAATGAGGTGTTGGGTGTGTGGGTGTCATTACAGTGCTTGGACTGTAAATATTAACTGTCATTCATGGGGTGGATGGTGTGTGAGTGTCATTACACTGTTGGGATTGTAAATATCAACAGTTATTCATGGGGTTGTCAGTGTGTGGGTGTTAATAAAATGTTTGGACTGTAAATACCAACTGTCATTCATGGTGTGTGCGGGTGCTATTACATAGCTTGGACTCTAAATATCAACAGTCATTCTTAGGTTGGTGGGGGGGGAGTGTCATTACATTGCCTGGACTGTAAATATCAACAATCATTCATGGGGTGGTGGGTGTGTAGGTGTAAGTACAGATCTTAGACCGTAAATATCAAGTCATTTATGGGGTAGTGGATGTATGTGTGTCAGTACCGTGCTTGGACAGTAAATATAAACAGTCATTCATAGGGTGATGGGTCAGTTGTTGTCATTACAGGGCTTGGATAGTAAATATCAAAAGTAATTCATGGGGTGGTGGGTTTGTGGGTGTCATTACATTGCTTGGACTGAAAATATCAAAAGTCATTCATGGGGTGGTGGGTGTGTGGGAGTCATTACAGTGCTTGGACTATAAATATCAACAGTCATTTATGGGGTGGTGGGTGTGTGTGTTTCATTACAGTGTTTGGACTGTAAATATCAACAGTCATTCATAGGATGGTGGGTGTGTGACTGTCATTACAGTGCTCAGATTGTAAATATTAACTGTCAATTATGGGGTGGTGGGTGTCATTAGAGCACTTGGACAGAAAATATTAACAGTTATTCATAAGGTGGTGGGTGTGTGGATGCCATTACAGTGCTTTGACTAAAAATATCAACAGTCTTTCATGGGGTGGTGGGTGTGTAGGTGTCATTACAGTGCTTGGACTGTAAATATCAACAGTCATTTATGGGGTGGTGGGTGTGTGGGTGTTATTACAGTGTTTTGATTGTAAATATCAACAGTCATTCATAGGGTGGTGGGTTTCATTATCGTTCTTGGACTGTAAATATCAACAGTCATTCATGGGGTGTCGGGTGTTTGGGTGTCATTACTGTACTTAGACTGTAGATATCAACCATAATTTATGGGGTGGTGGGTGTGAGGGTGTCATTACAATGCTTGGACTGTAAATATCAACAGTCATTCATGGGGTTGTGGGTATGTGGGTGTATTATAGATTTTGGACTGTAAATATCAACAGTCATTCATGGGGTGGTAGGTGTGTGGGTGTCATTACAGTGCTTGGACTGTAAATATCAAGTCATTTATGGGGTGGTGGGTGTGTGTGTGTCATTAGTGCTTGGACTGTAAATTTCAACAGTCATTTATATGGTTGTGGGTGGCATTACAGTGCTTAGACTGTATATATCAACAGTAATTCATGGGGAGATGGGTGTTTGGGTGTCATTACAGAGCTTGGACTGTTAATATCAACAGTTAATTATGGGGTGGTTTTTGTTTGGGTGTCATTACATTGCTTGGACTGTAAATATCAACAGTCATTCTTTGAGTTGTGGTTGTGTGGGTGTCATTACAGTGTTAGACGGTAAATATTAACAGTCATTTATGGGGAGGTGGGTGTGAGGGTGTCATTACAGTGCTTGGACTGTAAATATCAACAGTCATTCATTGTGTGGAGGGTGTGTTGGTGTCATTACAGTGCTCAGACTGTAAATATTAACAGTCATTCATGTGTTGGTGGGTGTGTGGATGTCATTACAGTGCTTGGACTGAAAAAATCAACAGATATATATGAGGTGGTGGGTTTGTGGGTGTCATTACAGTGTTTGGACTATAAATATCAACCATCATTTATGGGGTGCTGGATGTGTGGTTGTCATTACAGTGCTCGGACTGTAAATATCAACAGTCATTCTTAAGGTGGTGGGTGTGTGTGTCATTACAGAGCTTGGACTGTAAATATCAACAGTCTTTCATAGGGTTGTGGGTGTATGGGTGTTTTTACAGTGATTAGACTGTAAATATTAACAGTCATTTATGGGGTGGTTGGTGTGTGGGTGTGTTGCTGTCATTACAGTGCTTGGACTGTAAATATCAACAGTCATTCATGGGGTGGTAAGTGTGTGTGGGTGTCATTACAGTGCTTGGACAGTAAATATCAACAGTCATTTATGGAATGATAGGTGTGTGGTGGTCATTACAGTGTTTTGATTGTAAATATCAACAGTCATTTATAGGGTGGTGGGTGTCATTAGAGTGCTTGGACTGAAAATATCAACAGTCATTCATGGGGTGGTGGGTGTGTGGGTGTCATTACAGTGCTTGGACAGTAAATATCAACAGTCATTCATGGAATGATAGGTGTGTGGTGGTCATTACAGTGTTTTGATTGTAAATATCAACAGTCATTTATAGGGTGGTGGATGTCATTAGAGTGCTTGGCCTGTAAATATCAACTGTCATTCATGGGGTGTGTTGGTGACATTACAGTGCTTGGACTGAAAATATCAACTGTTATTCATGGGGTGTGTCGGTGACATTACAGTGCTTGTACTGTAAATAACAACAGTCATTCATGGGTTGGTGTGTGTGTGTCATTACGGTGCTTGGACTGTAAATTTCAACTGTCATTCATGGGGTGTGTAGGTGACATTACAGTGCTTGTACTGTAAATATCAACAGCAATTCATGGGGTGGTGGGTGTGTGGGTGTCATTACAGTAATTGGACTGTAAGTATCAACAGACATTTATAGGGTGGTGGGTGTGTGGGTGTCATTACAGCGCTTAATCTGTAAATATCAACAGTTATTCATTTAGTCGTGGATGTAGGGGTGTCATTACAGTGCTTGGACTGCGAATATCAACCATCATTCATGGGGTGGTGGGTGTGTGGGTGTCATTACAGTACTTGGACTGTTAATATCAACTGTCATTCATGGGGTTGGGGGTGTGTGGGTGTCATTACAGTTCTTGGACTGTAAATATCAACAGTCATTCATTAAGTGGTGGGTGTGTAGCAGTCATTACAATACTTGTACTATAAATATCAATAGTCATTAATGGGGTGGATGGTGTGTGAGTGTCATTACAGAGCTTAGACTGTAAATATCACCAGTCATTCATGAGGTGGTTAGTGTGTGGGTGTTAATACAATTCTTGGACTGTAAATATCAACTGTCATTCTTAGGTTGGTGTGGGGGGGGATGTCATTACAGTGCCTGGACTGTAAATATCAACAATCATTCATGGGGTGGTGGGTGTGTGGGTTTCATTACAGTGCTAGGACTGTAAATATCAAAAGTTATTCATGGCATGATTGGTGTGTGGGTGTCATTACAGCGCATTAATTAACTGTATGTATCAACAGTCATTTATGGGGTGGTGTGTGTATGGGTGTCATTTCAGTGCTTTGACTATAAATATCAACAGTCATTTATGGGTAGGGGAGTGTCATTGCAATGCTTGGACTGTAAATATCAAGTCATTCATGGGGTGGTGGGTGTGTGGATGTCATTACAGTGCTTGGACAGTAAATATCAATAGTCATTAATGGAGTGGTGGGTGTGTGGGTGTCATTACAGTGCTTGGAGAGTAAATATCAATAGTCATTCATTGAGTGTTGGGTGCATAGGTGTCATTACAGTGCTTGGACTTTAAATATCAACAGTAATTTATGGGTTGGTGGGTGTCATTACAGTGCTTGGACTGTAAATATCAGCAGTCATTCATATGGCAGTGGTTGTGTGTGTCATTACAGTGTTTGGACTTTAAATATCAAGAGCCATTCATGGGGTGGTGGGTGTTGGGGTGTCATTACAGTGCTTGGTCTGTAAATATCAACTGTCTCTTATGGAGTGGTGGGTGTTTGTGTGTCATTACAGTGGTTGGACTGTAAATATCTACAGTCATTCATGGGGTGGTGGGTGTGTGGGTGTCATTCCTGTGCTTGGACTGTAAATATCAACAATAATTTATGGGGTGGTGGGTGTGTTGGTGTCATTACAGTGCTTTGACTGTAAATATCAATAGTCATTCATGGGAAGGTGGGTGTGTGGGTGTCATTACAGTGCTTGGACTGTAAATATTAACAGTCTTTTATGGGGTGGTGGGTGTGTGGGTTATATTACAGTGCTTGTACTGTAAATACTAACCATCATTCATGGGGTTGTGGTTGTGTGGGTGTCATTACAGTGCTTGGACTATAAATATCAACAGTCGTTCATGGGTTGGTGTTTGTGTGGGTGTCATTACAATGCTTGGACTGTAAATATCAACAGTCTTTCAAGGGGTGGTGGGTTGTTGGTGTCATTACAGTGCTTGGATTGTAAATATCAACAGTCATTCTTTGGGTGGTGGGTGTGTGGGTGTCATTACAGTGCTTGGACTGTAATTATCAACTGTCAATCATGGCGTGTGTCGTTGACATTACAGTGCTTGGACTGTAAATATCAACTGTCATTCATGGGGTGTGTCAGTGACATTACAGTTCTTGTACTGTAAATATCAACAGTCATTCATGGGTTGGTGTGTGTGTGTCATTACCGTGCTTGGACTGTAAATTTCAACTGTCATTCATGGGGTGTGTTGGTGACATTACAGTGCTTGTACTGTAAATATCAACAGCCATTCATGGGGTGGTGGGTTTGTGGGTCTCATTACAGTAATTAGACTGTAAATATCAACAGACATTAATGGGGTGGTGGGTGTGTGGGTGTCATTCCAGTGCTTTATCTGTAAATATCAACAGTTATTCATTTAGTTGTGGGTGTAGGGGTGTCATTACAGTGCTTGGACTGTGAATATCAACCATCATTCATGGGGTGGTGGGTGTGTGGGTGTCATTACAATGCTTGTACGGTAAATATCAACTGTCATTCATGGGGTTGGGGGTGTGTGGGTGTCATTACAGTGCTTGGACTGTAAATATTAACAGTCATTCATGGGGTGGATGGTGTGTGAGTGTCATTACACTGTTGGGATTGTAAATATCAACAGTTATTCATGGGGTTGTCAGTGTGTGGGTGTTAATAAAATGTTTGGACTGTAAATACCAATTGTCATTCATGGTGTGTGCGGGTGCTATTACATAGCTTGGACTCTAAATATCAACAGTCATTCTTAGGTTGGTGGGGGGGGAGTTTCATTACATTGCCTGGACTGTAAATATCAACAATCATTCATGGGGTGGTGGGTGTGTAGGTGTAAGTACAGATCTTAGACCGTAAATATCAAGTCATTTATGGGGTAGTGGATGTATGTGTGTCAGTACTGTGCTTGGACAGTAAATATAAACAGTCATTCATAGGGTGATGGGTCAGTTGGTGTCATTACAGGGCTTGGATAGTAAATATCAAAAGTAATTCATGGGGTGGTGGGTTTGTGGGTGTCATTACATTGCTTGGACTGAAAATATCAAAAGTCATTCATGGGGTGGTGGGTGTGTGGGAGTCATTACAGTGCTTGGACTATAAATATCAACAGTCATTTATGGGGTGGTGGGTGTGTGTGTTTCATTACAGTGTTTGGACTGTAAATATCAACAGTCATTCATAGGATGGTGGGTGTGTGACTATCATTACAGTGCTCAGATTGTAAATATTAACAGTCAATTATGGGGTGGTGGGTGTCATTAGAGCACTTGGACAGAAAATATTAACAGTTATTCATAAGGTGGTGGGTGTGTGGATGCCATTACAGTGCTTTGACTAAAAATATCAACAGTCTTTCATGGGGTGGTGGGTGTGTAGGTGTCATTACAGTGCTTGGACTGTAAATATCAACAGTCATTTATGGGGAGGTGGGTGTGTGGGTGTTATTACAGTGTTTTGATTGTAAATATCAACAGTCATTCATAGGGTGGTGGGTTTCATTATCTTTCTTGGACTGTAAATATCAACAGTCATTCATGGGGTGTTGGGTGTTTGGGTGTCATTACTGTACTTAGACTGTAGATATCAACCATAATTTATGGGGTGGTGGGTGTGGGGGTGTCATTACAATGCTTGGACTGTAAATATCAACAGTCATTCATGGGGTTGTGGGTGTGTGGGTGTTATTATAGATTTTGGACTGTAAATATCAACAGTCATTCATGGGGTGGTAGGTGTGTGGGTGTCATTACAGTGCTTGGACTGTAAATATCAAGTCATTTATGGGGTGGTGGGTGTGTGTGTGTCATTAGTGCTTGGACTGTAAATTTCAACAGTCATTTATATGGTTGTGGGTGGCATTACAGTGCTTAGACTGTATATATCAACAGTAATTCATGGGGAGATGGGTGTTCGGGTGTCATTACAGAGCTTGGACTGTTAATATCAACAGTTAATTATGGGGTGGTTTTTGTTTGGGTGTCATTACATTGCTTGGACTGTAAATATCAACAGTCATTCTTGGAGTTGTGGTTGTGTGGGTGTCATTACAGTGTTAGACGGTAAATATTAACAGTCATTTATGGGGAGGTGGGTGTGAGGGTGTCATTACAGTGCTTGGACTGTAAATATCAACAGTCATTCATTGTGTGGAGGGTGTGTTGGTGTCATTACAGTGCTCAGACTGTAAATATTAACAGTCATTCATGTGTTGGTGGGTGTGTGGATGTCATTACAGTGCTTGGACTGAAAATATCAACAGATATATATGAGGTGGTGGGTTTGTGGGTGTCATTACAGTGTTTGAACTATAAATATCAACCATCATTTATGGGGTGCTGGATGTGTGGGTGTCATTACAGTGCTTGGACTGTAAATATCAACAGTCATTCTTAAGGTGGTGGGTGTGTGTGTCATTACAGAGCTTGGACTGTAAATATCAACAGTCTTTCATAGGGTTGTGGGTGTATGGGTGTTTTTACAGTGATTAGACTGTAAATATTAACAGTCATTTATGGGTTGGTTGGTGTGTGAGTGTCATTACAGTGCTTAGACTGTAAATATCAACAGTCATTTATTGGGTGGTGGATGTGTTGCTGTCATTACAGTGCTTGGACTGTAAATATCAACAGTCATTCATGGGGTGGTAAGTGTGTGTGGGTGTCATTACAGTGCTTGGACAGTAAATATCAACAGTCATTCATGGAATGATAGGTGTGTGGTGGTCATTACAGTGTTTTGATTGTAAATATCAACAGTCATTTATAGGGTGGTGGGTGTCATTAGAGTGCTTGGACTGAAAATATCAACAGTCATTCATGGGGTGGTGGGTGTGTGGGTGTCATTACAGTGCTTGGACTGTAAATATCAACTTTAATTCATGGGGTGGTGGGTGTGTGGGTGTCTGTAAGGGCCGAAATTTTCAACAGCTGGATTAATACTCCTGTCTCTCACATCAACTTATGTTTCCTTGTCTGTGTACCCTGTTCATACACATTTATTCCCATCTACCAGTTAAGTAATCTTTTCCTGTTTCCTAGATAGTAATGTGATGCAGTAGTGGAGGACGAGAAGAATTTAACCGCTTGATCAGCAGTTTCTTCGTCTCTCCCCCCCCCCCTTCCTTGGGATATCGATGGCAGCGCCATCTACACTACTCAATGCTGGCATCGTGATCTAATCGAAGTTTTGTCTAGGATGGACGACTGACTGGTGGCAGAATGGAGCTGCACTTTGAACAGTTAGGAGCTCTGAGCCTCCTCTGCCTCCTTCTCTTGTGGAGCATATCTATCGCTTGGGCAGCGACTGGTCTGCCTCCTACAATTGAGACACTGCTGTCTCATAATTGTTACTCCTACCATTGGGTAACTTTTAATTGTGTAACCGTTTACTCTACTCTTGAGACTCTGCTGTCTCTTAATTGTTGTAGGGAAAGGGATAGTCTCCTTGAGTGGTGCTGTATTATATATTGGGGTTGTGAAGTGTTTAATATATTTGTCTTCTTCAAACTGTGTTTGTTACAATCCCTCTGATTTTGGTGGTGCTAGAATCCTTAAATGTTCGAAGAAGTTGCCGACATGCCACTCTTCGATTCGAGCCTTGACAGTGTCATTACAGAGCTTGGACTGTAAATATCAACAGTCATTCATGGGGTGGTGGGTGCTTAGGTGGCATTACAGTGCTTGGACTACAAATATCAACAGTCAATCATGGGGTTGTGGGTGTCGGGGTGTCATTACAGTGCTTGGACAGTAAATATCAACAGTCATTCATGGGGTGGTGGGTGTGTGGGTGCCATTACAGTGTTTTGACTGTAAATATCAACAGTCATTCATGGGGTAGTGAGTGTTTGGGTGTCATTACAGTTCTTGGACTGTAAATATTAACCATTATTCATTAGGTAGTGGGTGTGTGGGTGTCATTACCGTGCTAAGACTGTAAATATTAAGTCATTCAAATAGTGGTTGGTGTTGGGTTGTCATTACAGTGCTTGGACTTTAAATATCAACAGTCTTTCATGGGATGGTGGGTGTGTGGGTATCATTACAGTGCTTGAACTGTAAATCTCAACAGTCATTCATAGGGTGGTGGGTGTGTGAGTGTCATTACAGAGCTTGGACTGTAAATATCTACAGTCATTCATGGGGTGGTGGATGTGTAAGTGTCATTACAGTGCTTGGACTGTAAATATCAATAGTCATTCTTGGGGTGGTGGGTGTGTGGAAGTCATTACAGTGCTTAGACTGTAAATATCAACAGTCATTTATAGGGTGTAAGGTGACAATAGAGTGCTTGGACTGTAAATATCAACAGTCATTCATGGGGTGGTGGGTGTGGGGGTGTCATTACAGTGCTTTCAATGTAAATATCAACAGTCATTCATGGGGTGATGGGTGTGTGGTTGCCATTACAGAGCTTGGACTGTAAATATCAACAGTCGTTCATGGGATGGTAGGTGTTTGGGTGTCATTACAGTGCTTGGACTGGTAATATCAATAGTCATTCATGGGGTGGTGAGTGTGTCTATGTCATTACAGTTCTTGGTCTGTAAATTTCAACCATCATTCATTGGGTGGTGGGTGTGTGGGTGTCATTACAGTGTTTGGACTGCAAATATTAACAGTCATCCATTGGGCGGTGGGTGTCATTAGAGTGCTTGGACTGTAAATATCAACAGTCATTCATGGGGTGGTGGGTGTGTGGGTGTCATTACAGTGCTTGGACTGTTAATATCAATAGTCTTTCATGGGGTTGTGAGTGTGTCTGTGTCATTACATTTCTTGGTCTGTAAATCTCAACCATCATTCATTGGGTGGTGGGTGTGTAGGTGTCATTACAGTGTTTGGACTGCAAATATTAACAGTCATCCATGGGGTGGTGGGTGTCATTAGAGTGCTTGGACTGTAAATATTAAGAGTCATTAATAGGTTGGTGAGTGTGTGGATGTCATTACAGTGCTTGGACTAAAAATATCAACATTCTTTCATGGGGTGGTGGATGTGTGGGTGTCATTAAAGTGCTTGGACTATAAATATCAACCATCATTAATAGGTTGGTGGGTGTGTGGGTTTCATTACAGTGCTTGGACTGTAAAAATCAACAGTCATGCATAGGGTGGTGGGTGTGTGAGTGTCATTACAGAGCTTGGACTGTAAATATCAACAGTCATTCATGGGGTGGTGGGTGTGTGGGGGACATTGGAGTGCTTGGACTGTAAATATCAACAGTCATTATTGTGGTGGTGGGTGTCATGAGAGTGCTTAGACTGTAAATATCAATAGTCATTTATGGAATGGTGGTTGTGTGGGAGTCAATACAGTGCTTGGACTGTAAATATTAACCATAATTTATTGGATGGTCGGTGTGTTGGTGTCATTTCAGTGCTTTGACTGTAAATATAAACAGTCGTTAATGGGGCGGTGGTTGTGAGGGTGTCATTTCAGTGCTTGGACTGTAAATATCAACAGTAATTTATGGGGTGGTGGGTGTCATTACAGTGCTTGGACTGTAAATATCAACAGTCATTCATAAGGTGGTGGGTGTGTGGGGGTCATTACAGTGCTTGGACTGTAAATATCAAGTCATTCAAAGGGTGGTTGGTGTGAGGGTGTCATTATTGCTTGGACTGTAAATATCAAAAGTCATTCATGGGCAGGTTGGTGTGTGGGTGTTCTTACGGTGCTTTGAATGTAAATATCAACAGTCATTCAGAGGGTGGTGGTTGTCATTATAGTGCTTGGACTGTAAAATATCAACAGTTATTCATAGGGTGGTGGGTGTGTTAGTGTCATTACAGTATTTGGACTGTAAATATCAACAGTCATTCATGGGGTGGTTAGTGTGTGGGAGCCATTACAGTGCTTGGATTGTGAATATCAACAGTCATTCATGGGGTGGTTGGTGTGTGGGTTTTATTACAGTGCTTTGACTGTAAATATCAACAGTCATTTAGAGGGTGGTGGGTGGCATTAAAGTGCTTGGAATGTAAATATTAACAGTCATTCATGGGGTGGTGGGTGTGTGGGTGTCATTATAGTGCTTGGACTGTTAATATCAAGTCATTCATGGGGTGGTTGGAGTGTGGGTGTTATTACAGTGCTTTGACTGTAAATATCAACAGTCATTCAGAGGGTTGTGGGTGTCATTACAGTGCTTGGACTTTAAATATCAACAGTCTTTCATGGGATGGTGGGCGTGTGGGTATCATTACAGTGCTTGAACTGTAAATCTCAACAGTCATTCATAGGGTGGTGGGTGTGTGAGTGTCATTACAGAGCTTGAACTGTAAATAACAACAGTCATTCATGGGGTGGTGGGTGTGTGGATGTTATTACAGTGCTTGGACTGTAAATATCAACAGTCAATCATGGGGTGGTGGGTGTGTGGGTGTCATTACAGTGTTTTGATTGTAAATATCAACAGTCATTTATAGGGTGGTGGATGTCATTACATTGCTTGGACTGTAAATATCAACAGTCATTTATGGAATGGTGGTTGTGTGGGTGTCATTACAGTGCTTGGACTGTAAATATCAACCATAACTCATGGGGTGGTGGGTGTGGGGGTGTCAATACAGTGCTTTGACTGTAAATATCAACAGTCATTCATGAAATGGTGGGTGTGTGGGTGTCATTATAGTGCTTGGACTGTAAATATCAACAGTCATTTATGGGGTGGTGGGTGTGTAGCTGTCATTAGTGCTTTGAATGAAAATATCAACAGTCATTCATGGGGTGGTGGTTGGCATTACAGTGCTTGGACTGTAAATATCAACAGTCATTCATAAGGTGATGGGTGTGTGGGTGTCATTATAATGTTTGGACTGTAAATACCAACAGTCATTCATGGGGTGGTTGGTGTGTGGGTGTCATTACAGTGCTTTGACTGTAAATATCAAGAGTCATTCATGGGGTGGTGGGTGTTTGGGTGTCATTACAGTGCTTGGACTGTAAATATCAACCATAACTCTTGGGGTGGTGGGTGTGGGGGTGTCATTACAGTCCTTTGACTTAAATATTAACAGTCATTCATAGGGTGGTGGGTGTGAGAGTGTCATTTCTGTGTTTGGACTGTAAATATCAATAGTCATTTATAGAGTGGTGGGTGTTTGGGTGTCATTACATTGCTTGGACTGTAAATATCAACAGTCAATCATGAGGTAATAGGTGTGTGGGTGTCATTAGAGTGCTTAGACTGCAAATATCAACAGTCATTCATAGGGTGGTTGGTGTCATTAGAGAGCTTGGACTGTAAATATCAACAGTCATTAATGGGGTGGTGAGTGTATAGGTGTCATTATAGTGCATGGACTGTAAATATCAAAAATAATTCATGAAGTGGTCGGTGTGTGGGTGTCATTACAGTGCTTTGACTGTAAGTATCAAGAGTCATTCATAGGGTGGTGGGTGTGAGGGTGTCATTACAGTGTTTGGACTGTAAATATCAACAGTCATTTATGGGGTTGTGGGTGTGGGGGTGTCATTATAGTGCTTGGACTGTAAATACCAACCGTCATTTATGGGTATGGTTGGTGTGTGGGTGTCATTACAGTGCTTGGACTGTAAATATCAAGTCATTTATAGGGTGGTGGTTGTGTGGGTGCCTAGACTGTAAATATCAACAGTCATTTATGGAGTGGTGGGTGTGTGGCTGTCATTACAGAGCTTGGACTGTAAATATCAATAGTCAATCATGGGGTGGTGGGTGTGTGGGTGTCATTACAGTGCTTGGACTGTATATATCAACAGTCATTCATGGGGTGGTGGGTGTGTGGGTTTCATTACAGTTTTTTTATTGTAAATATCAACAGTCATTCATAGGGTAGAGGGTGTCATTAGAGTCTTTGGACTGTAAATATCAACATTCATTCATGGAGTGGTGGGTGTGTGGGTGTCATTACAGTGCTTGGACTGTAAATATCAACCATAATTCATGGGGTGGTGGGTGTGGGGGTGTCATTACAGTGCTTTGAATGTAAATATCAACAGTCATTAATGGGGTGATGGGTGTGTGGTTGTCATTACAGAGCTTGGACTGTAAATATCAACAGTCATTCATGGGGTGGTATGTGTTTGGGTGTCATTACAGTGCTTGGAGTATAAATATCAACAGTCAATCAAGAGGTGGTGGGTGTCAAGGTGTCATTACAGTGCTTGGACTGTAATTATCAACAGTCATTCATGGGGTGGTGGGTGTGTGGGGGTCATTACAGGGTTTTGACTGTAAATATCAACAGTCATTCATGGGGTGGTGAGTGTGTGGGAGTCATTACGGTTATTTGACTGTAAATATTAACAGTCATTCACGGGGTGGTGGATGTGTGGGTGTCATTACAGTGTTTGGACTGCAAATATTAACAGTCATCCATGGGGTTGTGGGTGTCATTAGAGTGCTTGGACTGTAAATATAAACTGTCATTCATAGGTTGGTGAGTGTGTGGATGTCATTACAGTGCTTGGACTAAAAATATCAACAGTCATTCATGAGGTGGTGGGTGTGTGGGTGTCATTACAGTGCTCGGACAATAAATATCAACCATCATTAATAGGGTGGTGGGTGTGTGGATTTCATTACAGTGCTTGGACTGTAAGTATCAACAGTCATTCATAGGGTGGTTGGTGTGTGAGTGTCATTACAGAGCTTGGACTGTAAATATCAACAGTCATTCATTGGGTGGTGGGTGTGTGGTTGTCATTACAGAGCTTGGACTGTAAATATCAACAGTCATTCATGGGGTGCTATGTGTTTGGGTGTCATTACAGTGCTTGGACTATAAATATCAACAGTCAATCAAGGGGTGGTGGGTGTCATGGTGTCATTACAGTGCTTGGACTGTAATTATTAACAGTCATTCATGGGGTGGTGGGTGTGTGGGGGTCTTAACAGGGTTTTGACTGTAAATATCAACCGTCATTCATGGGGTGGTAAGTGTGTGGGAGTCATTACAGTTCTTGGACTGTAAATATTAACAGTAATTCATGGAATGGTGGATGTGTGGATGTCATTACAGTGCTAGGACTAATAATATCAACAGTCTTTAATGGGTTGGTGGATGTGTGGGTGTCATTAAATTGCTTTGACTGTAAATATTAACAGTCATTCATAGGGTGGTGGGTGTGTGGATGTCATTACAATGCTTGGACTGAAAATATCAACAGTCATTCATGGGGTGGTGGGTGTGTGGGTGTCATTACAGTGCTTGGACTGTTAATATCAACAGTCATTCATGGGGTGGTGAGTGTGTCTGTGTCATTACAGTTCTTGGTCTGCAAATTTCAACCATCATTCATTGGGTGGTGGGTGTGTGGGTGTCATTACAGTGTTTGGACTGCAAATATTAACAGTCATCCATTTGGTGGTGGGTGTCATAGAGTGCTTGAACTGTAAATATTAGCAGCCATTCTTAGGTTGGTGAGTGTGTGGATGTCATTAGAGTGCTTGGACTAAAAACATCAACAGTCTTTCATGGGGTGGTGTGTTTGTGGGTGTCATTACAGTGCTTGGACTAAAAATATCAACCATCATTAATAGGGTGGTGGGTGTGTGGGTTTCATTACAGTGCTTGGACTGTAAATATCATCAGTCATTCATTAGATGGTTGGTGTGTGGGTGTCATTACCTTGTTTTGACTGTAAATATCAACAGTCATTCATGGGGTAGTGAGTGTGTGGGTGTCATTACAGTTCTTGGACTGTAAATATTAACAGTCATTCATGGGGTGGTGGGTGTGTGGATGTCATTACAGTGCTTGGACTGTAAATATCAACCATTATTCATTGGGTAGTGGGTGTGTGGGTGTCATTACAGTGATCAGACTGTAAATATTAACTGTAATTCATTTAGTGGTTGGTGTTGAATTGTCATTACAGTGCTCGGACTTTAAATATCAACAGTCTTTCATGGGGTGGTGGGTGTGTGGGTGTCATTACAGTGCTTGAACTGTAAATCTCAACAGTCATTCATAGGGTGGTTGGTGTGTGATTGTCATTACATAGCTTGGACTGTAAATATCTACAGTCATTTATGGGGTGGTGGGTGTGTAAGTGTCATTACAGTGCTTGGACTGTAAATATCAACTGTCATTCTTCGGGTGGTGGTTGTGTGGGTGTCATTACAGTGCTTAGACTGTAAATATCAACAGTCATTTATGGAGTGGTGGGTGTGTGGCTGTCATTACAGTGCTTGGACTGTAAATATCTGCAGTCAATTATAGGGTGGTGGGTATGTGGGTGGCATTATAGTGCTTGGACTGTAAATATCAACAGTCATTCCTGGAGTGGTGGGTGTGTGGGTTTCATTACACTGTTTTGATTGTAAATATCAACAGTCATTCATAGGGTGGAGGGTGTCATTAGAGTGCTTGGACTGTAAATATCAACAGTCATTCATATGGTGGTGGGTGTGTGGGTGTTATTACAGTGCTTGGACTGTAAATATCAACCATAATTCATGGGGTGGTGGGTGTGGGGGTGTCATTACAGTGCTTTCAATGTAAATATCAACAGTCATTCATGGGGTAATGGGTGTGTGGGTGTCATTACCGAGCTTGGACTGTAAATATCAACAGTCATTCATGGGGTGGTAGGTTTGTGGGTGTCATTACAGTGCTTGGACTGAAAATATCAACAGTCATTCATGGGGTGGTGGGTGTGTGTGTGTCATTACAGAGCTTGGACTGTTAATATCAACAGTCATTCATGGGGTGGTGAGTGTGTTTGTGTCATTACAGTTTTTGGTCTGTAAATTTCAACCATCATTTATTGGGTGGTGGGTGTTTGGGTGTCATTACAGTGTTTGGACTGCAAATATTAACAGTCATCCATGGGGTTGTGGGTGTCATTAGAGTGCTTAGACTGTAAATATCAACAGTCATTTATGGAGTGGTGGGTGTGTGGCTGTCATTACAGTGCTTGGACTGTAAATATCTGCAGTCAATTATGGGGTGGTGGGTATGTGGGTGGCATTATAGTGCTTGGACTGTAAATATCAACAGTCATTCATGGGGTGGTGGGTGTGTGGGTTTCATTACACTGTTTTGATTGTAAATATCAACAGTCATTCATAGGGTGGAGGGTGTCATTAGAGTGCTTGGACTGTAAATATCAACAGTCATTCATATGGTGGTGGGTGTGTGGGTGTTATTACAGTGCTTGGACTGTAAATATCAACCATAATTCATGGGGTTGTGGGTGTGGGGGTGTCATTACAGTGCTTTCAATGTAAATATCAACAGTCATTCAAGGGGTAATGGGTGTGTGGGTGTCATTACCGAGCTTGGACTGTAAATATCAACAGTCATTCATGGGGTGGTAGGTTTGTGGGTGTCATTACAGTGCTTGGACTGAAAATATCAACAGCCATTCATGGGGTGGTGGGTGTGTGGGTGTCATTACAGAGCTTGGACTGTTAATATCAACAGTCATTCATGGGGTGGTGAGTGTGTTTGTGTCATTACAGTTTTTGGTCTGTAAATTTCAACCATCATTTATTGGGTGGTGGGTGTTTGGGTGTCATTACAGTGTTTGAACTGCAAATATTAACAGTCATCCATGGGGTTGTGGGTGTCATTACAGTGCTTAGACTGTAAATATCAACAGTCATTTATGGAGTGGTGGGTGTGTGGCTGTCATTACAGTGCTTGGACTGTAAATATTTGCAGTCAATTATGGGGTGGTGGGTATGTGGGTGGCATTATTGTTCTTGGACTGTAAATATCAACAGTCATTCATGGGGTGGTGGTTGTGTGGGTTTCATTACACTGTTTTGATTGTAAATATCAACAGTCATTCATAGGGTGGAGGGTGTCATTAGAGTGCTTGGACTGTAAATATCAATAGTCATTCATATGGTGGTGGGTGTGTGGGTGTTATTACAGTGCTTGGACTGTAAATATCAACCATAATTCATGGGGTGGTGGGTGTGGGGGTGTCATTACAGTGCTTTCAATGTAAATATCAACAATCATTCATGGTGTAATGGGTGTGTGGGTGTCATTACCGAGCTTGGACTGTAAATATCAACAGTCATTCATGGGGTGGTAGGTTTGTGGGTGTCATTACAGTGCTTGGACTGAAAATATCAACAGTCATTCATGGGGTGGTGGGTGTGTGGGTGTCATTACAGAGCTTGGACTGTTAATATCAACAGTCATTCATGGGGTGGTGAGTGTGTTTGTGTCATTACAGTTTTTGGTCTGTAAATTTCAACCATCATTTATTGGGTGGTGGGTGTTTGGGTGTCATTACAGTGTTTGGACTGCAAATATTAACAGTCATCCATGGGGTTGTAGGTGTCATTAGAGTGCTTGGACTGTAGATATAAACTGTCATTCATAGGTTGGTGAGTGTGTGGATGTCATTACAGTGCTTGGACTAAAAATATCAACAGTCATTCATGAGGTGGTGGGTGTGTGGGTGTCATTACAGTGCTCGGACTGTAAATATCAACAGTCATTCATAGGGTGGTGGGTGTGTGAGTGTCATTAAAGAGCTTGTACTGTAAATATCAACAGTCATTCATGGGGTGGTGGGTGTGTGGGTGTCATTACAGTGCTTGGACTGTAAATATCAACAGTCATTATTGGGGTGGTGGGTGTCATGAGAGTGCTTGGGCTGTAAATCTCAACAGTCATTCATGGGGTGGTGGGTGTGTTGGTGTTATTACAGTTCTTTGATTGTAAATATCATCAGTCATTCATAGGGTGGTGGGTGTCATTAGGATCCTTGGACTGTAAATATCAAGAGTCATTAATGGGGTCGTGAGTGTGTGTTGGTGTCATTACAGTGCTTGGACTGTAAATATCAACCATAATTCATAAGGTGGTCGGTGTGTTGGTGTCATTACAGTGCATGGACTGTAAATATCAACAGTCATTTATGGGGTGGTGGGTGTGTGGGTGTCATTATAGTGTTTGGACTGTAAATATCAACAGTCATTCATGGTGTGGTGGGTGTGTGGGTGTCATTACAATGCTTGGACTGTAAATATCAAGTCATTCATGGGGTGGTGGGTGTGTGGGTGTCATTATTGCTTGGAATGTAAATATCAACAGTCATTTATGGGTGGTGGGTGTGTGGGTGTTATTATAGTGCTTTGACTGTAAATATCAAAAGTCATTCAGAGGGTGGTGGGTGTCATTAGAGTGCTTGAACTGTAAATATCAACAGTCATTCATGGGGTGGTGAGTGTGTGGGTGTCATTACAGTGCTTGGACTGTGAATATCAACAGTCATTCATGGGGTGGTTGGTGTGTGGGTGTTATTACAGTGCTTTGACTGTAAATATCAACAGTCATTCAGAGGGTGGTGGGTGTCATTACAGTGCTTGGACTGTAAATATTAAAATTCATTTTTGGGGTGGTGGGTGTGTGAATGTCATTACAATGTTTGGACTGTAAATATCAATGGTCATTTATGGGGTGGTTGGTGTGTGGGTGTCATTACAGTGTTTTGATTGTAAATATCAACAGTCATTCATAGGTTGGAGGGTATCATTAGAGTGATTGGACTATAAATATCAACCATAACTCATGGGGTGGTGGGTGTGGGGGTGTCGTTACAGTGCTTTGACTCTAAATATCAACAGTCATTCTTCGGGTGGTGGATGTGTGGGTGTCATTACAGTGCTTAGACTGTAAATATCAACAGTCATTTATGGAGTGGTTGGTGTGTGGCTGTCATTACAGTGCTTGGACTGTAAATATCTGCAGTCAATTATGGGGTGGTGGGTATGTGGGTGGCATTACAGTGCTTGGACTGTAAATATCAACAGTCATTCATGGGGTGGTGGGTGTGTGGGTGTCATTACAGTGTTTGGACTGTAAATATCAACAGTCATTCATGGGGTTGTGAGTGTGTGGGTGTCATTATAGTGATTGGACTGTAAATACCAACAGTCATTTTTGGGGTGATAGGTGTGTGGGTGTCATTACAGTGTTTGGACTGTAAATATCAACAGTCATTTATAGAGTGGTGGGTGTTTGGGTGTCATTACATTGCTTGGACTGTAAATATCAACAGTCAATCATGAGGTAGTGAGTGTGTGGGTGTCATTAGAGTGCTTAGACTGTAAATATCAACAGTCATTCATAGTTTGGTAGGTGTCATTTGAGTGCTTGGACTGTAAATATCAACAGTCATTAATGGGGTGGTGAGTGTATGGGTGTCATTATAGTGCATGGACTGTAAATATCAACCATAGTTCATGGGGTGATCGGTTTGTGGGTGTCATTACAGTGCTTTGACTGTAAATATCAAGAGTCATTCATGGGGTGGTGGGTGTGAGGGTGTCATTATAGTGATTGTACTGTAAATACCAACAGTCATTCTTGGGGTGGTTGGTGTGTGGGTGTCATTACAGGGCTTGGTCTGTAAATATCAAGTCATTAATGGGGTGGTAGGTGTGTGTGTGTCATTATTGCTCGGACTGTAAATATCAATAGTCATTCATGGGGTGGTGGTGTTGTGGTTGTCATTACAGTCCTTAGACTGTAAATATCAACAGTCATTTTTGGAGTGGTGGGTGTGTGGCTGTCATTACAGTGCTTGGACTGTAAATATCAACAGTCATTCATAGGGTGGAGGGTATCATTAGAGTGATTGGACTGTAAATATTAACAGTCATTCATGGAGTGGTGGGTGTGTGGGTGTCATTACAGTGCTTGGACTGTAAATATCAACCATAATTCATGGGGTGGTTGGTGTGGGGGGGTCATTACTGTGCTTTGAATGTAAATATCAACAGTCATTCATAGGGTGATGGGTGTGTGGTTGTCGTTACAGAGCTTGGACTGTAAATATCAACAGTCATTCATGGGGTGGTAGGTGTTTGGGGGTCATTACAGTGCTTGGACTATAAATATCAACAGTCAATCAAGGGGTGGTGGGTGTCGGGGTGTCATTACAGTGCTTGGACTGTAATTATCAACAGTCATTCATTTTGAGGTGGGTGTATGGGGGTCATTACAGTGTTTTAACTGTAAATATCAACAGTCATTCATGGGGTGGTGGATGTGTGGATGTCATTACAGTGCTTGACCTAATAATATCAACAGTCATTCATGGGGTGGTGGGTGTGTGGGTGTCATTAAAGAGCTTGGATTGTAAATATCAACAGTCATTCATGGGGTGGTGGGTGTGTGGGTGTCATTACAGTGCTTGGACTGAAAATATCAACAGTCATTATTGGGGTGGTGGGTGTTATGAGAGTGCTTAGAATGTAAATATCAACAGTCATTTATGGGGTGGTGTGTGTGTGGCTGTCATTACAGCGCTTGGACTGTAAATATCAACAGTCATTCATGGGGTGGTGGGTGTGTTGGTGTTATTACAGTTCTTTGACTGTAAATATCAACAGTCATTCATGGGGTGGTGGGTGTGTTGGTGTTATTACAGTTCTTTGATTGTAAATATCAACAGTCATTCATAGGGTGGTGGGTGTCATTAGAGTGCTTGGACTGTAAATATCAACAGTCATTAATGGGGTCGTGAGTGTGTGTTTGTGTCATTGCAGTGCTTGGACTGTAAATATCAACAGTCATTCATGGGGTGGTGGGTGTGTGGGTGTCATTACAGTGCTTGGACAGTAAATATCAAGTCATTCATGGGGTGGTGGGTGTCATTATTGCTTGGAGTGTAAATATCAACAGTCATTCATGGGGTAGTGGGTGTGTGGGTGTAATTACAGTGCTTGGACTGTAAATATCAAGTCATTCATGGGGTGGTTGGTGTGTGGGTGTCATTATTGCTTGGACTGTAAATATCAACTGTCATTCATGGGGTGGTGGATGTGTGGGTGTCATTAAAGTGCTTGGACTGTAAATATCAACAGTTATTCATGGGGTGGTGGGTGTGTGGGTGTCATTACAGTGTTTCGACTGTAAATATCAACAGTCATTCATGGGGTGGTGAGTGTGTGCGTGTCATTACAGTGCTTGGACTGTCAATATCAACAGTCATTCATGGGGTGGTTGGTGAGTGGGTGTTATTACAGTGCTTTGACTGTAAATATTAACGGTCATTCAGAGGGTGGTGGGTTTCATTAGAGTGCATGGATTGTAAATATTAACAGTCATTCATGGGGTGGTGGGTGTGTGAATGTCATTACAGTGCTTGGACTGTAAATATCAAGTCATTCATAGGATGGTGGGTGTGTGGGTGTCATTATTGCTTGGAATGTAAATATCAACAGTCATTCTTTGGGTGGTGGGTGTGTGGGTGTAATTACAGTGCTTGGACTGTAAATATCAAGTCATTCATGGGGTGGTGAGTGTGTGGGTGTCATTATTGCTTGGACTGTAAATATCAACAGTCATTCATGGGGTGGTGGGTGTGTGGGTGTTATTACAGTGCATTGACTGTAAATATCAACAGTCATTCAGAGGGTGGTGGGTGTCATTAGAGTGCTTGGACTGTAAATATCAACAGTTATTCATGGGGTGGTGGGTGTGTGGGTGTCATTACAGTGTTTCGACTGTAAATATCAACAGTCATTTATGGGGTGGTGAGTGTGTGGGTGTCATTACAGTGCTTGGACTGTAAATATCAACAGTCATTCAGAGGGTAGTGGGTGTCATTAGAGTGCGTGGACTGTAAATATTAACAGTCATTCATGGGGTGGTGGGTGTGTGAATGTCATTACAGTGCTTGATATGAAAATATCAACAGTCATTTATGGGGTGGTGTTTGTGTGGGTGTCATTAAAGTGCTTGGACTGTAAATATCAACAGTCATTCATGGGGTGGTGGGTGTGTGGGTGTCATTACAGTGTTTTGATTGTAAATATCAACAGTCATTAATAAGGTGGTGGATGTCATTACATTGCTTGGACTGTAAATATCAACAGTCATTTATGGAATGGTAGTTGTGTGGGTGTCATTACAGTGCTTGGACTGTAAATATTAACCATAACTCATGGGGTGGTGGGTGTGGGGGTGTTATTACAGTGCTTTGACTGTAAATATCAACAGTCATTCATAGGGTGGTGGGTGTGAGGGTGTCATTACATTGCTTGGACTGTAAATAACAACAGTCATTCATAAAATGATGGGTGTGTGGGTGTCATTATAGTGCTAGGACTATAAATATCAACAGTCATTTATGGGGTGGTGTGTGTGTGGCTGTCATTAGTGCTTTGACTGTAAATATCAACAGTCATTCATGGGGTGGTTGCTGGCATTACAGTGCTTGGACTGTAAATATCAACAATCATTCATAGGGTGATGGGTGTGTGGGTGTCATTACAGTGTTTGAACTGTAAATATAAACAGTCATTTATAGAGTGGTGGGTGTTTGGGTGTCATTATATTGCTTGGACTTAAATATCAACAGTCAATCATGAGGTAGTGGGTGTGTGGGTGTCATTAGAGTGCTTAGACTGTAAATATCAACAGTACTTTATAGAGTGGTGGGTGTCATTAGAGTTCTTGGACTTTAAATATCAAGAGTCATTAATGGGGTGGTGAGTGTATGGGTGTCATTATAGTGCATGGACTGTAAATATCAACCATAATTCGTGGGGTGGTCGGTGTGTGGGTGTCATTACAGTGCTTTGACTGTAAATATCAAGAGTCTTTCATGGGGTGGTGGGTGTGAGGGTGTCATTACAGTGTTCAGAGTGTAAATATCAACAGTCATTCATGGGGTTGTGGGTGTGTGGGTGTCATTATAGTGATTGAACTGTAAATACCAACAGTCATTCTTGGGGTGGTTGGTGTGTTGGTGTCATTATAGTGATTGGACTGTAAATACTAACAGTCATTCTTGGGGTGGTTGGTGTGTGGGTGTCATTACAGTGCTTGGACTGTAAATATCATATCATTAATGGGGTGGTGTGTGTGTGTGTCATTATTGCTTGGACTGTAAATATTAACAGTCATTTATGGGGTGGTGGTTGTGTGGGTGTCATTACAGTGCTTAGACTGTAAATATCAACAGTCATTTATGTAGTGGTGGGTGTGTGGCTATCATTACAGTGCTTGGACTTTAAATATCAACAGTCAATCATGGGGTGGTGGGTGTGTGGGTGTCATTACAGTGTTTGGACTGTAAATATCAACAGTCATTCATGGGGTGGTGGGTGTGTGGTTGTTATTACAGTATTTTGATTGTAAATATCAACATTCATTCATAGTGTGGAGGGTTTTATTAGAGTGCTTGGACTGTAAATATCAACAGTCATTCATGGGGTGGTGGGTGTGTGGGTGTCATTACAGTGCTTGAACTGTATATATCAACCATAATTCATGGGGTGGTGGGTGTGGGGGTGTCATTACAGTGCTTTGAATATAAATATCAACAGTCATTCATGGGGTGATGGGTGTGTGGTTGTCATTACAGAGCTTGGACTGTAAATATCAACAGTTATTCATGGGGTGGTAGGTGTTTGGGTGTCATTACACTGCTTGGACTATAAATATCAATAGTCAATCAAGGGGTGGTGGGTGTCGGGGTGTCATTACAGTGCTTGGACTGTAATTATCAACAGTCATTTATGGGGTGGTGGATGTGTGGATGTCATTACATGGCTTGAACTAATAATATCAACAGTCATTCATGGGGTGGTGGGTGTGTGGATGTCACTACAGTGCTTGGACTGAAAATATAAACAGTCATTCATGGCGTGGTGGGTGTGTGGGTGTCATTACAGAGCTTGGACTGTAAATATCAACAGTCATTCATGGGGTGGTGGGTGTGTGGGTGTCATTACAGTTCTTGGACTGTAAATATCAACAGTCATTTATGGTGTGGTGGGTGTGTGGCTGTCATTACAGCACTTGGACTGTAAATATCAATAGTCATTCATGGGGTGGTGGGTGTGTTTGTGTTAATACAGTTCTTTGATTGTATATATCAACAGTCATTCATAGGGTGGTGTGTGTCATTAGAGTGCTTGGATTGTAAATATCAACAGTCATTAATGGGGTTGTGAGTGTGTTTTGATGATATTACAGTGCTTGGACTATAAATATCAACCATAATTCCTGGGGTGGTCGGTGTGTTAGTGTCATTACAGTTCTTTGACTGTAAATATCAACGGTCATTCATGGGTTGGTCGGTATGAGGGTGTCATTACATTGCTTGGACTGTAAATATCAACAGTCATTCATGGGGTGGTGGGTGTGTGGGTGTCATTATAGTGCTTGGACTGTAAATATCAACAGTCATTCATGGGGTGGTGGGTGTGTGGGTGTTATTACAGTGCTTTGACCGTAAATATCAACCGTCATTCAAAAGGGTGGTAGGTCTCATTAGAGTGCTTAGACTGTAAATATCAACAGTTATTCATGGGGTGGTGGGTGTGTGGGTGTCATTACAGTGTTTCGACTGAAAATATCAACAGTCATTCATGGGGTGGTGGGTGTGTGGGTGTCATTACTGTGCTTGGACTGTGAATATCAACAGTCATTCATGAGGTGGTTGGTGTGTGGGTGTCATTATTGCTTGGACTGTAAATATCAACAGTCATTCATGGGGTGGTGGGTGTGTGGGTGTTATTACAGTGCTTTGACCGTAAATATCAACCGTCATACAAAAGGGTGGTAGGTCTCATTAGAGTGCTTGGACTGTAAATATCAACAGTTATTCATGGGGTGGTGGGTGTGTGGGTGTCATTACAGTGTTTCGACTGAAAATATCAACAGTCATTCATGGGGTGGTGAGTGTGTGGGTGTCATTACTGTGTTTGGACTGTGAATATCAACAGTCATTCATGAGGTGGTTGGTGTGTGGGTGTTATTACAGTGCTTTGACTATAAATACCAACAGTCATTCAGAGGGTGTTGGGTGTCATTAGAGTGCATGGACTGTAAATATTAACAGTCATTCATGGGGTGGTGGGTGTGTGAATGTCATTACAGTGCTTGGACTGAAAATATCAACAGTCATTTATGGGGTGGTGGGTGTGTGAGTGTCATTATAGTGCTTGGACTATAAATATCAACCATCATTTATGGGGTGGTGTGTGTCTGGGTGTCATTACAGTGCTTGGACTGTGAATATCAACAGTCATTCATAAGGTGGTGAGTGTGTGGGTATTATTACAGTGCTTTGACTGTAAATATCAACAGCCATTCAGAGGGTGGTGGGTGTCATTAGAGTGCTTGTACTGTAAATATCAACAGTCATTCATGGGGTGGCAAGTGTGTGGGTGTCATTGCAGTTCTTGGACTGTAAATATCAACCCTCATTCATTGGTTGTTGGGTTTGTTGGTGTCATTACAGTGCTTGGACTGAAAACATCAACAGTCATTTATGGGGTGGTGGGTGTGTGAGTGTCATTACAGTGCTTGGACTATAAATATCAACCATCATTTAAGGGGTGGTGGGCGAGTGGGTGTCATTACATTGCTTGGACTGTAAATATCAACAGTCATTTATAGAGTGGTCGGTGTGTAGATGTCATTTCAGTGCTTGGACTGTAAATATCAACAGTCAATCATAGGGTGGTGTGTGTGTGGGTGTCATTACAGTGGTTTGATTGTAATTATCACCAGTCATTCATAGGGTGGTGGGTGTCATTACAGTGCTTGGACTGTAAATATCAACAGTCATTCATTGGGTGGTGGTTGTGTGGGTGTCATTAGAGTGCTTGAACTGTAAATATCAACCATAATTCAAGGGGTGGTGGGTGTGGGGGTGTCATTACAATGCTTGGACTGTAAATATCAACAGTCCATCATGGGGTGGTGGGTGTGTTGGTGTCATTACAGAGTTTGGACTGTAAATATCAACAGTCATTCATGGGGTGGTGGGTGTATGGGTGTCATTACAGTGATTTGATTGTAAATATCAACAGTCATTCATAGGGTGGTGGGTATCATTAGAGTGCTTGAACTGTAAATATCAACAGTCATTCATGGGTTTGTGGGTGTGTGGGTGTCATTACAGTGCTTGGACTGTAAATATCAACTATAATTCATGGGGTCGTGGGTGTTGGAGTGTCATTACAGTGCTTTGACTGTGAATATCAACAGTCATTCATGGGGTGGTGGGTGGCATTACAGTGCTTGGACTGTAAATATCAACAGTCATTCTTGGGGTGATGGTTGTGTGGGTGTTATTACAATGATTTAATTGTAAATATTAACAGTCATTCAGAGGGTGGTGGGTGTCATTAGAGTGCTTGGACTGTAAATATTAACAGTCATTCATAGGGTGGTGGGTGTTTGGATGTCATTACAGTGCTTGGGCTGAAAATATCAACAGTCATTTATGGGCTGGTGGGTGTGTGGGTGTCATTACAGTGCTTGGACTTTAAATATCAACCATATTTATGGGGTTGAGGGTGTGTGGGTGTCATGACAGTGCTTGGACTGTAAATATCAACAGTCATTCATAGGGTGGTGGGTGTGTGAGTGTCATTACAGAGTTTGTACTGTAAATATCAACAGTCATTCATGGGGTGGTGGGTGTGTGGATGTCATTATAATGCTTGGACTGTAAATATCAACAGTCAATCATAGGGTGGTGGGTGTGTGAGTGTCATTACAGTGTTTTAATTGTAATTATCAACAGTCAATCATAGAGTAGTGGGTATCATTACAGTGCTTGGACTGTAAATATCAACAGTTATATATGGGGTGGTGGTTCTGTGGGTGTCTTTACAGTGCTTGGACTGTAAATATCAAACATAATTCATGGGATGGTGGGTATGGGGGTGTCATTACAGTGCTTGGACTGTAAATATCAACAGTCAATTATGGGGTGGTGGGTGTTTGGGTGTCATTACCGTGCTTGGACTGTAAATATCAACAGTTATTCATGGGATCTTGGATGTAAGGGTGTCATTACAGTGTTTTCATTGTAAATATCAACAGTCATTGATAGGGTGGTGGGTATCATTAGAGTGCTTGGACTGTAAATATCAAGAGTCATTTATTGGGTTGTAGGTGTGTGGGTGTCATTACAGTGATTGGACTGTAAATATCAACAGTCAATCATGAGGTAGTGGGTGTGTGGGTGTCAATAGAGTGCTTAGACTGTAAATATCAACATTCAATCATAAGGTGGTGGGTGGCATTACAGTGATTGGACTGTAAATATCAACAGTCATTCATAAGGTGATGGGTGTGTGGGTGTCATTACTGTGTTTGGACTGTAAATATCAACAGTCATTTATAGAATGGTGGGTGTTTGAGTGTCATTACATTGCTTGGACTGTAAATATCAACAGTCAATCATGAGGTAGTGGGTGTGTGGGTGTCATTAGACTGCTTAGATTGAAAATATCAACAGTCATTCATAGATTGGTGGGTGTCATTTGAGTGCTTGGACTGTAAATATCAACAGTCATTAATGGGGTGGTGAGTGTATGGGTGTTATTATAGTGCATGGACTGTAAATATCAAGAGTCATTCATGGGGTGGTGGGTGTGAGGGTGTCATTACAGTGTTCAGACTGTAAATATCAATAGTCATTTATGGGGTGGTGGGTGTGTGGGTGTCATTATTGTGCTTAGACTGTAAATACCAACAGTCATTAATGAGGTGGTTGGTGTGTGGGTGTCATTACAGTGCTTGGACTGTAAATATCAAGTCATTAATGGTGTGGTGGGTGTGTGTGTTTCATTATTGCTTGCACTATAAATATCAACAGTCATTCATGATGTGGTGGGTGGCATTACAGTGCTTGGACTGTAAATATCAACAGTCATTCATGAGGTGATAGGTGTGTGGGTGTCATTACAGTGCTTGGACTGTAAATATCAACAGTCATTTATGGGATGTTGGTTGTTTGGGTGTCATTACATTGCTCTGACTGTAAATATCAATAGTCAATCATGGGGTGGTGGGTGTCGTAACAGTGCTTGGACTGTAAATATCAACAGTCATTAATAGGGTGGTGGGTGTCATTAGAGTGCTTGGACTGTAAATATCAACAGTTATTCATGGGGTGGTGGGTGTGTGGGTATCATTACAGTGCTTGGACTGTAAATATTAAAAGTCATTCATGGGGTGGTGAGTGTGTGGGTGTCATTGCAGTTCTTGGACTGTAAATATCAACCACTATTCATTGGGTGGTGTGTGTCTGGGTGTCATTACAGTGTTTGGACTGTGAATATCAACAGTCATTCATGGGGTGGTGAGTGTGTGGGTATTATTACAGTGCTTTGACTGTAAATATCAACAGTCATTCAGAGGGTGGTGGGTGTCATTAGAGTGCTTGGACTGTAAATATCAACAGTCATTCATGGGGTGGTGGGTGTGTGGATGTCATTACAGTACTTGGACTGAAAACATCAACAGTCATTTATGGGGTGGTGGGTGTTTGAGTGTCATTACAGTGCTTGGACTATAAATATCAACCATCATTTAAGGGGTGGTGGGTGAATGGGTGTCATTACAGTGCTTGGACTGTAAATATCAACAGTCATTCATAGGGTGGTCAGTTTGTGGGTGTCATTAGAGTGGTTTGATTGTAATTATCAACAGTCATCCATAGGGTGGTGGGTGTCATTACAGTGCTTGGACTGTAAATATCAACAGTCATTCATTGGGTGGTGGTTGTGTGGGTGTCATTACAGTGCTTGGACTGTAAATATCAACCATAATTCATGGGGTGGTGGGTGTTTTGGTGTCATTACAGTGCTTGGACTATAAATATCAACCATCATTTAAGGGGTGGTTGGTGAGTGGGTGTCATTACAGTGCTTGGACTGTAAATATCAACAGTCAATTATGGGGTGGTGGGTGTGTGGGTGTCATTATTGTGCTTAGACTGTAAATACCAACAGTCATTAATGAGGTGGTTGTTGTGTGGGTTTCATTACAGTGCTTGGACTGTAAATATCAAGTCATTAATGGTGTGGTGGGTGTGTGTGTTTCATTATTGCTTGTACTGTAAATATCAACAGTCATTCATGATGTGGTGGGTGGCATTACAGTGCTTGGACTGTAAATATCAACAGTCATTCATGAGGTGATGGGTGTGTGGGTGTCATTACAGTGCTTGGACTGTAAATATCAACAGTCATTTATGGGATGTTAATTGTTTGGGTGTCATTACAATGCTCTGACTGTAAATATCACTAGTCAATCATGGGGTGGTGGGTGTCATAACAGTGCTTGAACTGTAAATATCAACAGTCATTCATAGGGTGGTGGGTGTGTTGGTGTTATTACAGTGCTTTGACTGTAAATATCAACAGTCATTCAGAGGGTGGTGGGTGTCATTAGAGTGCTTGGACAGTAAATATCAACAGTTATTCATAGGGTGGTGGGTGTTTGGGTATCATGAAAGTGCTTGGACTGTAAATATCAACAGTCATTCATTGGGTGGTGAGTGTGTTGGTGTCATTACAGTGCTTGGACTGTAAATATCAAGAAATAATTCATAAGGTGATGGGTGTGTGGGTGTCATTACAGTGCTTGGACTGTAAATATCAACAGTCATTTATGGGATAGTGGGTGTTTGGTTGTCATTACATTGCTTGGACTGTAAATATCAACAGTCAATTATAGGGTGCTGGGTGTCGTAACAGTGCTTGGACTGTAAATATCAACTATCATTCATTGGGTGGTGTGTGTGTGGGTGTAATTACATTGCTTAAACTGTGAATATCAACAGTCATTCGTGGGTTGGTGAGTGTGTGGGTATTATTACAGTGCTTTGACTGTAAATATCAACAGTTATTCAGAGGGTGGTGGGTGTCATTAGAGTGCTTGGACTGTAAATATCAACAGTTATTCATGGGGTGGTGGGTGTGTGGGTATCATTACAGTGCTTGGACTATAAATATTAAAAGTCATTCATGGGGTGGTGAGCGTGTGGGTGTCATTGCAGTTCTTGGACTGTAAATATCAACCACTATTCATTGGGTGGTGTGTGTCTGGGTGTCATTACAGTGTTTGGACTGTGAATATCAACAGTCAATTATGGGGTGGTGGGTGTGTTGGTGTCATTACAGTGCTTGGACTGTAAATATCAACAGTCATTCATAGGGTGGTGGGTTTCATTAGAGTGCTTGGACTGTAAATATCAACAGTCATTCATGGGTTTGTGGGTGTGTGGGTGTCATTACAGTGCTTGGACTGTACATATCAACTATAATTCATGGGGTCGTGGGTGTTGGGAAGTCATGACAGTGCTTTGAGTGTAAATTTTAACAGTCATTCATGGGGTGGTGGGTGGCATTACAGTGCTTGGACTGTAAATATCAACAGTCATTCATAGGGTGATGAGTGTGTGGGTGTCATAACAGTGCTTGGACTGTAAATATCAACAGTCATTTATAGGGTGGTGGGTGTTTATAGTCATTACATTGCTTGGACTGTAAATATCAACAGTCAATCAAGGAGTTTTGTGTGTGTGAGTGTCATTACAGTGCTTGGACTGTAAATATCAACAGTCATTCATAGGGTGGTGTGTGTGTGAGTGTTATTACAGAGCTTGGACTGTAAATATGAACAGTCATTCTTGGGGTGATGGTTATGTGGGTGTTATTACAGTGCTTTGACTGTAAATATCAACAGTCATTTATAGAGTGGTGGGTGTTTGAGAGTCATTACATTGCTTGGACTGTAAATAACAATAGTCAATCATGAGGTAGTGGGTGTGTGGGTGTCATTAGAGTGCTTGGACTGAAAACATCAACAGTCATTCATGGAGTAGTGGGTGTGTGGGTGTCATTACAGTGCTTGGATTGTAAATATCAACAGTCATTCTTGGGGTGATGGTTATGTGGGTGTTATTACCGTGCTTTGACTGTAAATATCAACAGTCATTTAGAGGGTGGTGGGTGTTATTACAGTGCTTGGACTGTAAATATCAACAGTCATTCAGAGGGTGGTGTGTGTCATTAGAGTGCTTGGACTATAAATATCAACAGTCATTAATGGGGTGGTTGGTGTGTGGATGTCATTACAGTGCTTGGACTGAAAACATCAACAGTCATTTATGGGGTTGTGGGTGAGTGGGTGTCATTACAGTGCTTGGACTGTAAATATCAACTGTCATTCATAGGGTGGTGGGTGTGTGGATGTCATTACAGTGCTTGGACTGTATATATCAACAGTCAATCATAGGGTGGTGGGTGTGTGGGTGTCATTACAGTGGTTTGATTGTAATTATCAACAATCATTCATAGGGTGGTAGGTGTCCTTTCAGTGCTTGGACTGAAAATATCAACAGTCATTCATTGGGTGGTGGTTGTGTGGGTGTCATTAGAGTGCTTGGACTGTAAATATCAACCATAATTCATGGGGTGGTGGGTGTGGGGGTGTCATTTCAGTGCTTGAACTGTAAATATCAACACTCAATCATGAGGTGGTGGGTGTGTTGTTGTCATTAGAGTGCTTGAAATGTAAATATCAACAGTCATTCATGGGGTGGTGGGTGTATGAGTGTCATTACAGTGATTTGATTGTAACTATCAACAGTCATTGATAGGGTTGTGGGTATCATTAAAGTGCTTGGACTGTAAATATCAACAGTCATTTATGGGTTTGTGGGTGTGTGGGTGTCATTACAGTGCTTGGACTGTAAATATCAACTATAATTCATGGGGTCGTGGGTGTTGGGGTGTTATTACAGTGCTTTGACGGTAAATATCAACAGTCATTCATGGGGTGGGAGGTGGCATTACAGTGCTTGGACTGTAAATATCAACAGTCATTCATAGGGTGATGAGTGTGTGGGTGTCATTACCGTACTTGGACTGTAAATATCAACAGTCATTTATAGGGTGGTGGGTGTTTGGTGTCATTACATTGCTTGGACAGTGAATATCAACAGTCAATCATGGGATGGTGTGTGTGTGGGTATCATTACAGTGCTTGGACTCTAAATATAAACAGTCATTCATAGGGTGGTAGGTGTGTGAGTGTTATTACAGAGCTTGGACTGTAAATATCAACAGTCATTCATGGAGTGGTGGGTGTGTGGGTGTCATTACAGTGCTTGGACTGTAAATATCAACAGTCATTCTTGGGGTGATGGTTGTGTGGGTGTATTACAGTGTTTTGACTGTAAATATCAACAGTTATTCAAAGGGTGGTGGGTGTCATTAGAGTGCTTGGACTGTAAATATTAACAGTCATTCATAAGGTGGTGGGTGTTTGGATGTCATTACAGTGCTTGGACTGAAAATATCAACAGTCATTTATGGGGTGGTGGGTGTGTGGGTGTCATTACAGTGCTTGGACTTTAATTATCAACCATCATTATGGGGTTGTATGTGTGTGGGTGTCATGACAGTGCTTGGACTGTAAATATCAACAGTCATTATAGGGTTGTGGGTGTGTTTGTGTCATTACAGAGTTTGGACTGTAAATATCAACAGTCATTCATGGGGTGGTGGGTGTGTGGATGTCATTATAATGCTTGGACTGTAAATATCAACAGTTAATCATGGGATGGTGGGTGTGTGGGTGTCATTACATTGCTTGGACTGTAAATATCAACAGTCAATCATGAGGTAGTGGGTGTGTGGGTGTCAATAGAGTGCTTAGACTGTAAATATCAACAGTCAATCATAGGGTGGTGGGTGGCATTACAGTGATTGGACTGTAAATATTAACAGTCATTCATAGGGTGATGGGTGTGTGGGTGTCATTACAGTGCTTGGACTGTAAATATCAACAGTCATTTATTTGATGGTGTGTGTTTGGGTGTCATTACATTGCTTGGACTGTAAATATCAACAGTCAATCATGGGGGGGTGGGTGTCATAACAGTGCTCTGACTGTAAATATCAACAGTCATTCAGAGGGTGGTGGGTGTCATTAGAGTGCTTGGACTGTAAATATCAACAGTTATTCATGGGGTGGTGGGTGTGTGGGTATTATGAAAGTGCTTGGACTGTAAATATCAACCATAATTCATGGGGTGGTGTGTGTGTGGGTGTCATTACAGTGCTTAAACTGTGAATATCAACAGTCATTAATGGGGTGGTGAGTGTGTGGGTATTATTACAGTGCTTTGATTGTAAATATCAACAGTCATTCAGAGGGTGGTGGGTGTCATTAGAGTGCTTGGACTGTAAATATCAACAGTCATTCATGGGGTGGTGGGTGTGTGGATGTCATTACAGTGCTTGGACTGAAAACATCAACAGTCATTTATGGGGTGGTTGGTGTTTGGGTGTCATTACAGTGCTTGGACTATAAATATCAACCATCATTTAAGGGGTGGTGGGTGAGTGGGTGTCATTACCGTGCTTGGACTGTAAATATCAACAGTCATTCATAGGGTGGTCGGTGTGTGGATGTCATTACAGTGCTTGGACTGTAAATATCAACAGTCAATCATAGGGTGGTGGATGTGTGGGTGTCATTACAGTGGTTTGATTGTAATTATCAACAGTCATTCATAGGGTGGTAGGTGTCCTTACAGTGCTTGGACTGTAAATATCAACAGTCATTCATTGGGTGGTGGTTGTGTGGGTGTCATTAGAGTGCTTGGACTGTAAATATCAACCATAATTCATGGGGTGGTGCATGTGGGGGTGTCATTACAGTGCTTGGACTGTAAATATCAACTGTCAATCATGGGGTGGTGGGTGTGTTGGTGTCATTACAGTGCTTGGACTGTAAATATCAACAGTCATTCATGGGGTGGTGGGTGTATGGGTGTCATTGCAGTGATTTGATTGTAAATATCAACAGTCATTCATAGGGTGGTGGGTATCATTAGAGTGCTTGGACAGTAAATATCAACAGTTATTAATGGGTTTGTGGGTGTGTGGGTGTCATTACAGTGCTTGGACTGTATATATCAACTATAATTCATGGGGTCGTCGGTGTTGGGATGTCATTACAGTGCTTTGACTGTAAATATTAACAGTCATTCATGGTGTGGTGGGTGGCATTACAGTGCTTGGACTGTAAATATCAACAGTCATTTATAGGGTGATGAGTGTGTGGGTGTCATTTCAGTGCTGGGACTGTAAATATCAACAGTCATTTTTAGGGTGGTGGGTGTTTGGTGTCAATACATTGCTTGGACTGTAAATATCAACAGTCATTCTTAGGGTGATGGTTGTGTGGGTGTTATTACAGTGCTTTAACTGTAAATATCAACAGTTATTGAGAGGGTGGTGGGTGTCATTAGAGTGCTTGGACTGTAAATATTAACAGTCATTTATGGCGTGGTGGGTGTTTGGATGTCATTACAGTGCTTGGACTGAAAATATCAATCGTCATTTATGGGGTGGTGGGTGTGTGGGTGTCATTACAGTGCTTGGACTTTAATTATCAACCATCATTTATGGGGTTGTGGGTGTGTGGGTGTCATGACAGTGCTTGGACTGTAATTATCAACAGTCTTTCATGGGGTGGTGGGTGTGTGGGTGTCATTACAGTGCTTGGACTGTAAATATCAACAGTCATTTATGGTGTGGTTGTTGTGTGGGTGTCTTTACAGTGCTTGGACTGTAAATATCAAATATAATTCATGGGATGGTGGGTGTGGGGGTGTCATTACAATGCTTGGACTGTAAATATCAACAGTCAATTATGGGGTGGTGGGTATTTGGGTGTCATTACAGTGCTTGGACTGTAAATATCAATAGTCATTCATGGGATCGTGGGTGTATGGGTGCCATTACAGGGTTTTGATTGTAAATATTACCAGTCATTCACAGTGTGGTGGGTATCATTAGAGTGCTTGGACTGTAAATATTAACAGTCATTCATTGGGTTGTAGGTGTGTGGGTGTCATTACAGTGCTTGGACTGTAAATATCAACAGTCATTTATAAGGTGGTGGGTGTTTATTGTCATTACATTGCTTGGACTGTAAATATCAACAGTCAATCAAGGAGTTTTGTGTGTGTGAGTGTCATTACAGTGCTTGGACTGTAAATATCAACAGTCATTCATAGGGTGGTTGGTGTTTGAGTGTTATTACAGAGCTTGGACTGTAAATATGAACAGTCATTCTTGGGGTGATGGTTATGTGGGTGTTATTACAGTGCTTTGACTGTAAATATCAACAGTCATTTATAGAGTGGTGGGTGTTTGAGAGTCAATACATTGCTTGGACTGTAAATAACAATAGTCAATCATGAGGTAGTGGGTGTGTGGGTGTCATTAGAGTGCTTAGACTGTAAATATCAACAGTCATTCATAGATTGGTGGGTGTCATTTGAGTGCTTGGACTGTAAATGTCAACAGTCATTAATGGGGTGGTGGGTGTATGGGTGTTATTATAGTGCATGGACTGTAAATATCAACTATATTTTATGGGGTTGTCGGTGTGTGGGTGTCATTACAGTGTTTTGTCTGTAAATATCAAGAGTCGTGCATGGGGTGGTAGGTGTGAGGGTGTCATTACAGTGTTCGGACTGTAAATATCAACAGTCATTTATGCGGTGGTGGGTGTGTGGGTGTCATTATAGTGCTTGGACTGTAAATATCAACAGTCATTAATAGGGTGGTTGGTGTGTTGGTGTCATTACAGTGCTTGGACGGTAAATATCAAGTCATTAAAGGGGTTGTGGGTGTGTGTGTGTCATTATTGCTTGGACTGTAAATATAAACAGTCATTCATGGGGTGGTGGGTGGCATTACAGTGCTTGGACTGTAAATATCAACAGTCATTCATGAGGTGATGTGTGTGTGGGTGTCATTACAGTGCTTGGACTGTAAATATCATCAGTCATTTATGGGATGGTGTGTGTTTGGGTGTCATTACATTGCTTGGACTGTAAATATCAACAGTCAATCATAGGGTGGTGGGTGTCATAACAGTGTTTGGACTATAAATATCAACAGTCATTCATAAGGTGGTGGGTGTGTGGGTGTTATTACAGTGCTTTGACTGTAAATGTCAACAGTCATTCAGAGGGTGGTGGATGTCATTAGAGTGCTTGGACTGTAAATATCAACAGTTATTCATGGGGTGGTGGGTGTGTGGGTATCATGAAAGTGCTTGGACTGTAAATATCAACCATAATTCAAGGGGTGGTGTGTGTGTGGGTGTCATTACAGTGCTTAAACTGTGTGATCAACAGTCATTAATGGGGTGGTGAGTGTGTGGGTGTCATTACAGTGCTTAAACTATGAATATCAACAGTCATTAATGGGGTGGTGAGTGTGTGGGTATTATTACAGTGCTTTGACTGTAAATATCAACAGTCATTCATTGGGTGGTGGGTGTGTGGATGTCATTACAGTGCTTGGAATGAAAACATAAAAAGTCATTTATTGGGTGGTGGGTGTTTGGGTGTCATTACAGTGCTTGGACTATAAATATCAACCATCATTTAAGGGGTGGTTGGTGAGTGGGTGTCATTACAGTGCTTGGACTGTAAATATCAACAGTCATTTATAGGGTGGTCAGTGTGTGGATGTCATTATAGTGCTTGGACTGTAAATATCAACAGTCAATCATATGGTGGTGGGTGTGTGGGTGTCATTACAGTGGTTTGATTGTAATTATCAACAGTCATTCATAGGGTGGTGGGTGTCATTACAGTGCTTGGACTGTAAATATCAACAGTCATTCATAGGGTGGTGGGTGTGTGGATGTCATTACAGTGCTTGGACTGAAAACATCAACAGTCATTTATGGGGTGGTGGGTGTGTGGGTGTCATTACAGTGCTTGGACTATAAATATCAAATATCATTTAAGGGGTGGTGGGTGAGTGGGTGTCATTACAGTGCTTGGACTGTAAATATCAACAGTCATTCATAGGGTGGTCAGTGTGTGGATGTCATTATAGTGCTTGGACTGTAAATATCAACAGTCAATAATAAGGTGGTAGGTGTGTGGGTTGTCATTACAGTGGTTTGATTGTAATTATCAACAGTCATTCATAGGGTGGTGGGTGTCATTACAGTGCTTGGACTTTAAATATCAACAGTCATTCATTGGGTGGTTGTTGTGTGGGTGTCATTACAGTGCTTGAACTGTAAATATCAACCATAATTCATGGGGTGGTGGGTCTGGGGGTGTCATTACAGTGCTTGAACTATAAATATCAACAATCATTTAAGAAGTGGTTGGTGAGTGGGTGTCATTACAGTGCTTGGACTGTAAATATCAACAGTCATTCATGGAGTGTTGGGTGTGTGGGTCTCATTACAGTGCTTGGACTGTAAATATCAACAGTCATCCTTGGGGTGATGGTTTTGTGGGTGTTATTACAGTGCTTTGATTGTAAATATCAACAGTCATTCAGAAGGTGGTGGGTGTCATTAGAGTGCTTGGACTGTAAATATTAACAGTCATTCATGGGGTGATGGGTGTTTGAATGACATTACAGTGCTTGGACTGAAAACATCAACAGTCATTTATGGGGTGGTGGGTGTTTGGGTGTCATTACAGTGCTTGGACTATAAATATCAACCATCATTTAAGGGGTGGTGGGTGAGTGGGTGTCATTACCGTGCTTGGACTGTAAATATCAACAGTCATTCATTGGGTGGTTGGTGTGTGGATGTCATTACAGTGCTTGGACTGTAAATATCAACAGTCAATCATAGGGTTGTGGATTTGTGGGTGTCATTACAGTGATTTGATTGTAATTATCAACAGTCATTCATAGGGTGGTAGGTGTCCTTACAGTGCTTGGACTGTAAATATGAACAGTCATTCATTGGGTGGTGGTTGTGTGGGTGTCATTAGAGTGCTTGGACTGTAAATATCAACCATAATTCATGGGGTGGTGCGTGTGGGGGTGTCATTACAGTGCTTGGACTGTAAATATCAACTGTCAATCATGGGGTGGTGGGTGTGTTGGTTTCATTACAGTGCTTGTACTGTAAATATCAACAGTCATTCATGGGGTGGTGGGTGTATGGGTGTCATTACAGTGATTTGATTGTAAATATCAACAGTCATTCATAGGGTGGTGGGTATCATTAGAGTGCTTGGACTGTAAATATCAACAGTTATTAATGGGTTTGTGGGTGTGTGGGTGTCATTACAGTGCTTGGACTGTAAATATCAACTATAATTCATGGGGTCGTGGGTGTTGGGATGTCATTACAGTGCTTTGACTGTAAATATTAACAGTCATTCATGGTGTGGTGGGTGGCATTACACTGTTTGGACTGTAAATATCAACAGTCATTTATAGGGTGATGAGTGTGTGGGTGTCATTACAGTGCTGGGACTGTAAATATCAACAGTCATTTTTAGGGTGGTGGGTGTTTGGTGTCAATACATTGATTGGACTGAAAATATCAACAGTCATTCTTAGGGTGATGATTGTGTGGGTGTTATTACAGTGCTTTGACTGTAAATATCAACAGTTATTCAGAGGGTGGTGGGTGTCATTAGAGTGTTTGGACTATAAATATCAACAGTCATTTATGGCGTGGTGGGTGTTTGGATGTCATTACAGTGCTTGGACTGAAAATATCAACAGTCATTTATGAGGTGGTGGGTGTGTGGGTGTCATTACAGTGCTTGGACTTTAATTATCAACCATCATTTATGGGGTTGTAAGTGTGTGGGTGTCATGACAGTGCTTGGACTGTAATTATCAACAGTCTTTCATGGGGTGGTGGGTGTGTGGGTGTCATTACAGTGCTTGGACTGTAAATATCAACAGTCATTCATGGAGTGTTGGGTGTGTGGGTCTCATTACAGTGCTTGGACTGTAAATATCAACAGTCATCCTTGGGGTGATGGTTGTGTGGGTGTTATTACAGTGCTTTGATTGTAAATATCAACAGTCATTCAGAAGGTGGTGGGTGTCATTAGAGTGCTTGGACTGTAAATATTAACAGTCATTCATGGGGTGATGGGTGTTTGGATGACATTACAGTGCTTCGACTGAAAATATCAACAGTCATTTATGGGGTGGTGGGTGTGTGGGTGTCATTACAGTGCTTGGACTTTAAATATCTACCATCATTTATGGGGTTATGGGTGTGTGGGTGTCATTACAGTGCTTGGACTGTAAATATCAACAGTCATTCATAGGGTGGTGGGTGTGTGAGTGTCATTACTGAGCTTGGACTGTAAATATCAATAGTCATTCATGGAGTGGTGGTTGTGTGGATGTCATTATAGTGCTTGTACTGTAAATATCAACAGTCAATCATGGGGTGGTGGGTGTTTGGGTGTCATTACAGTGCTTGGACTGTAAATATCAACAGTCTTTCATGGGGTGGTGGGTGTGTGGGTGTCATTACAGTGTTTTGATTGTAATTATCAACAGTCAATCATAGGGTGGTGTGTGTCATTACAGTGCTTGGACTGTCAATAGAAAACAGTCATTTATAGGGTGGTGGTTGTGTGGGTGTCTATACAGTGCTTGGACTCTAAATATCAAACATAATTCATGGGATGGTGGGTGTTGGGGTGTCATTACAATGCTTGGACTCTAAATATCAACAGTCAATAATGGGCTGGTGGGTGTGTGGGTGTCATTACAGTGCTTCGACTGTAAATATCAACAGTTATTCATGGGATCGTGGGTGTATGGGTGTCATTACAGTGTTTTGATTGTAAATATCAACAGTCATTCATAGGGTGGTGGGTATCATTAGAGTGCTTGGACTATAAATATCAACAGTCATTCAAGGGATTGTGGGTGTGTGGGTGTCATTACAGTGCTTGGACTGTAAATATCAACAGTCAATCATGAGGTAGTGGGTGTGTGGGTGTCATTAGAGTGCTTAGACTGTAAATATCAACAGTCAATCATAGGGTTGTAGGTGGCATTACAGTGATTGGACTGTAAATATCAACAGTCATTCATAGGGTGATGGGTGTGTGGGTGTCATTACAGTGTTTGGACTGTAAATTCAACAGTCATTTATAGAGTGGTGGGTGTTTGAGTGTCATTACATTGCTTGGACTGTATATATCAACAGTCAGTCATGAGGTAGTGGGTGTGTGGGTGTCATTAGAGTGCTTAGACTGTAAATATCAACAGTCATTCATAGATTTATGGGTGTCATTTGAGTGTTTGGACTGTAAATATCAACAGTCATTAATGGGGTGGTGAGTGTATGGGTGTCATTATAGTGCTTGGACTGTAAATATCAACCATATTTCGTGGGGTTGTCGTTGTGTGGGAGTCATTACAGTGCTTTGTCTGTAAATATCAGGAGTCATTCATGGGGTGGTGGGTGTGAGGGTGTCATTACAGTGCTTGGACTGTAAATATCAACAGTCAATCAAGGAGTGGTGGGAGTGTGGGTGTCATTACAGTGCTTGGACTGTAAATATCAACAGTCATTCATAGGGTGGTAGGTGTGTGATTGTTATTACAGAGCTTGGACTGTAAATATCAACTGTCATTCATGGAGTGTTGGGTGTGTGGGTGTCATTACAGTGCTTGGACTGTAAATATCAACAGTCATTCTTGGGGTGATGGTTGTGTGGGTGTTATTACAGTGCTTTGACTGTAAATATCAACAGTCATTCAGAGGGTGGTGGGTGTCATTAGAGTGCATGGACTGTAAATATTAACAGTCATTCATGGGGTGGTGGGTGTTTAAATGTCATTACAGTGCTTGAACTGAAAATATCAACAGTCATTTATGGGGTGGTGGGTGTGTGGGTGTCATTACAGTGCTTAGACTTTAAATATCTACCATCATTTATGGGGTTATGGGTCTGTGGGTGTCATTACAGTGCTTGGACTGTAAATATCAACAGTCATTCATAGGGTGGTGGGTGTGTGAGTATCATTACTGAGTTTGGACTGTAAATATCAACAGTCATTCATGGAGTGGTGGGTGTGTGGATGTCATTATAGTTCTTGGACTGTAAATATCAACAGTCAATCATGGGGTGGTGGGTGTTTGGGTGTCATTACAGTGCTTGGACTGTAAATATCAACAGTCTTTCATGGGGTGGTGGGTGTGTGGGTGTCATTACAGTGTTTTGATTGTAATTATCAACAGTCAATCATAGGGTGGTGTGTGTCATTACAGTGCTTGGACTGTCAATAGAAAACAGTCATTTATAGGGTGGTGGTTGTGTGGGTGTCTATACAGTGCTTGGACTCAAAATATCAAACATAATTCATGGGATGGTGGGTGTGGGGGTGTCATTACAATGCTTGGACTCTAAATATCAACAGTCAATCATGGGCTGGTGGGTGTGTGGGTGTCATTACAGTGCTTCGACTGTAAATATCAACAGTCATTCATGGGATCGTGGGTGTATGGGTGTCATTACAGTGTTTTGATTGTAAATATCAACAGTCATTCATAGGGTGGTGGGTATCATTAGAGTGCTTGGACTATAAATATCAACAGTCATTAAAGGGATTGTGGGTGTGTGGGTGTCATTACAGTGCTTGGACTGTAAATATCAACAGTCAATAATGAGGTAGTGGGTGTGTGGGTGTCATTAGAGTGCTTAGACTGTAAATATCAACAGTCAATCATAGGGTTGTAGGTGGCATTACAGTGATTGGACTGTAAATATCAACAGTCATTCATAGGGTGATGGGTGTGTGGGTGTCATTACAGTGTTTGGAATGTAAATTCAACAGTCATTTATAGAGTGGTGGGTGTTTGAGTGTCATTACATTGCTTGGACTGTATATATCAACAGTCAGTCATGAGGTAGTGGGTGTGTGGGTGTCATTAGAGTGCTTAGACTGTAAATATCAACAGTCATTCATAGATTTATGGGTGTCATTTGAGTGTTTGGACTGTAAATATCAACAGTCATTAATGGGGTGGTGAGTGTATGGGTGTCATTATAGTGCTTGGACTGTAAATATCAACCATATTTGGTGGGGTTGTCGTTGTGTGGGAGTCATTACAGTGCTTTGTCTGTAAATATCAGGAGTCATTCATGGGGTGGTGGGTGTGAGGGTGTCATTACAGTGCTTGGACTGTAAATATCAACAGTCAATAAAGGAGTGGTAGGTGTGTGGGTGTCATTACAGTGCTTGGACTGTAAATATCAACAGTCATTCATAGGGTGGTAGGTGTGTGACTGTTATTACAGAGCTTGGACTGTAAATATCAACTGTCATTCATGGAGTGTTGGGTGTGTGGGTGTCATTACAGTGCTTGGACTGTAAATATCAACAGTCATTCTAGGGGTGATGGTTGTGTGGGTGTTATTACAGTGCTTTGACTGTAAATATCAACAGTCATTCAGAGGGTGGTGGGTATCATTAGAGTGCATGGACTGTAAATATTAACAGTCATTCATGGGGTGGTGGGTGTTTAAATGTCATTACAGTGCTTGAACTGATAATATCAACAGTCATTTATGGGGTGGTGGGTGTGTGGGTGTCATTACAGTGCTTAGACTTTAAATATCTACCATCATTTATGGGGTTATGGGTCTGTGGGTGTCATTACAGTTCTTGAACTGTAAATATCAACAGTCATTCATAGGGTGGTGGGTGTGTGAGTATCATTACTGAGCTTGGACTGTAAATATCAACAGTCATTCATGGAGTGGTGGGTGTGTGGATGTCATTATAGTTCTTGGACTGTAAATATCAACAGTCATTCATGGGGTGGTGGGTGTGTGGGTGTCATTACAGTGCTTGGACTGTAAATATCAACAGTCTTTTATGGGGTGGTGGGTGTGTGGGTGTCATTACAGTGTTTTGATTGTAATTATCAACAGTCAATCATAGGGTGGTGGGTGTCATTACAGTGCTTGGACAGTAAATATCAATAGTCATTTATAGGGTGGTGATTGTGTGAGTGTCTTTACACTGCTTGAACTGTAAATATCAAACACAATTCATGGGATGGTGGGTGTAGAGGTGTCATTACAGTGCTTGGACTCTAAATATCAACAGTCAATCATGGGGTTGTGGGTGTGTGGGTGTCATTTCAGTGCTTGGACTGTAAATATCAACAGTCATTCATGGGATCGTGGGTGTATGGGTGTCATTACAGTGTTTTGATTGTAAATATCAACAGTCATTCATAGGGTGGTGGGTATCATTAAAGTGCTTGGACTGTAAATATCAACAGTCATTCATGGGGTTGTGGGTGTGTGGGTGTCATTACAGTGCTTGGACTGTAAATATCAACAGTTAATCATAGGGTGGTGGGTGGCATTACAGTGATTGGACTGTAAATATCAACAGTCATTCATAGGGTATGGGTGTGTGGGTGTCATTACAGTGTTTGGACTGTAAATTCAACAGTCATTTATAGGGTGGTGGGTGATTGAGTGTCATTACATTGCTTGGACTGTCAATATCAACAGTCAATCATGAGGTAGTCGGTGTGTGGGTGTCATTAGAGTGTTTAGACTGTAAATATGAACAGTCCTTCATAGATTTATGGGTGTCATTACAGTGTTTGGACTGTAAATATCAACAGTCATTAATGTGGTGGTGGGTGTGTGGGTGTCATTATAGTGCTTGGACTGTAAATACCTACACTCATTCATGGGTTGGTTGGTGTGTGGGTGTCATAACAGTGCTTGGACTGTAAATATTAAGTTATTAATGGGGTGGTGGGTGTGTGTGTGTCATTATTGCTTGGACTGAAAATATAAACAGTCATTAATTAGGGGGGTGTGGCAATACAGTGCTTGGACTGTAAATATCAACAGTCATTCATGAGGTGATGGGTGTGTGGGTGTCATTACAGTGCTTGGACTCTAAATATCAACAGTAAATCATGGGGTGGTAGGTGTCATTACAGTGCTTGGACTGTAAATATCGACAGTCATGCATGGGGTGGTGGGTGTGTGGGTGTTATTACAGTGCTTTGACTGTAAATATCAACAGTCATTCATGGTGTGGTGATGTGTGGGAGTCATTGCAGTTCTTGGACTGTAAATATCAAGATTCATTCATTGGGTGGTGTGTGTGTGGGTGTCATTACAGTGCTTGGACTGAGAATATCAACAATCATTCATGTGGTGGTAAGTGTGTGGGTATTATTACAGTGCTTTGACTGTAAATATCAACAGTCATTCAGAGGGTGGTGGGTGTCATTAAAGTGCTTGGACTGTAAATTGTAACAGTCATTCATGGGGTGTTCGTTGTGTGGATGTCATTACAGTGCTTGGACTGAAAACATCAACAGTCATTTATGGGGTGGTGTGTTTGTGGGTGTCATTACAGTGCTTAGACTATAAATATCAACCATCATTTATGGGGTGTAGGGTGAGTGGGTTTTCATTACAGTGCTTGGACTATAAATATCAACAGTCATTCATAGGGTGGTGGGTGTGTATGTGTCATTACAGAGCTTGGACTGTAAATATCAGCAGTCATTCATGGGGTGGTGGGTGTGTGGATGTCATTACAGTGCTTGGACTGTAAATATCAACAGTCAATCATAGGGTGGTGGGTGTGTGGGTGTTATTACAGTGCTTGGACTGTAAATATCAACAGTCATTCATGGGGTGGTGGGTGTGTGGGTTTCATTACAGTGTTTTGATTGTAATTATTAACATTCATTCATAGGGTGGTGGGTGTCTTTACGGTGCTTGGACTGTAAATATCAACAGTCATTCAGAGGGTGGTGGGTGTCATTAAAGTGCTTGGACTGTAAATATTAACAGTCATTCATGGGGTGTTCGTTGTGTGGATATCAATACAGTGCTTGGACTGAAAACATCAACAGTCATTTATGGGGTGGTGTGTTTGTGGGTGTCATTACAGTGCTTAGACTATAAATATCAATCATCATTTATGGGGTGTAGGGTGAGTGGGTTTTCATTACAGTGCTTGGACTATAAATATCAACAGTCATTCATAGGGTGGTGGGTGTGTATGTGTCATTACAGAGCTTGGACTGTAAATATCATCAGTCATTCATGGGGTGGTGGGTGTGTGGATGTCATTACAGTGCTTGGACTGTAAATATCAACAGTCAATCATAGGGTGGTGGGTGTGTGGGTGTTATTACAGTGCTTGGACTGTAAATATCAACAGTCATTCATGGGGTGGTGGGTGTGTGGGTGTCATTACAGTGCTTGGACTGTAAATATCAACAATAATTCATAGGTTGGTGGGTGTATGGGTGTCATTACTGTGCTTGGACTGTAAATATCAACAGTCAATCATGGGGTGGTGGGTGTGTTGGTGTCATTACAGTGCTTGGACTGAAAATATCAAGTCATTCATGGGGTGGTGGTTGTATGGGTGTCATGACAGTGATATGATTGTAAGTATCAACAGTCATTCATAGGGTGGTAAGTATCATTAGAGTGCTTGGACTGTAAATTTTAACAGTCATTTATTGGGTTGTGAGTGTGTGGGTGTTATTACAGTGCTTTGACTATAAATATCAACAGTCATTTATGGGGTGCTGATGTGTGGGAGTCATTGCAGTTCTTGGACTGTAAATATCAAGATTCATTCATTGGGTGGTGTGTGTGTGGGTGTCATTACAGTGCTTGGACTGTAAATATCAATAGTCATTCTTGGGATGATGATTGTGTGAGTGTTATTACAGTGCTTTAACTGTAAATATCAACAGTCATATAGAGGGTGGTGGGTGTCATTAGAGTGCTTGTACTGTAAATATTAACAGTCATTCATGGGGTGGTTGGTGTGTGGGTGTCATTACAGAACTTGGACTGTAAATATCAACAGTCATTCATGGGGTTGTGGGTGTGTGGGTTTCATTACAGTGTTTTGATTGTAATTATCAACAGTCATTCATAGGGTGGTGGGTGTCATTAGGGTGCTTGGACTGTAAATATCAACAGTTATTCATGGGGTGGTGGTTGTGTGGGTATCATAAAAGTGCTTGGACTGTAAATATCAACAGTCATTCATGGGGTGGTGAGTGTGTGGGTGTCATTGCAATTCTTGGACTGTAAATATCAACCATCATTTAGTGGGTGGTGTGTGTGTGGGTGTCATTACAGTGCTTGGTCTGTGAATATCAACAGTCACTCATAGGGTTGTGAGTGTGTGGGTATTATTTCAGTGTTTCGACTTTAAATATCAACAGTCATTCAGAGTGTGGTGGGTATCATTAGAGGACTTGGACTGTAAATATCAACAGTCATTCATGGGGTGGTGGGTGTGTAGATAGCATTACAGTGCTTGGACTGTAAATATCAACAGTCATTTATGGGTTTGTGGTGTGTGGGTGTCATTACAGTACTTGGACTGTAAATATCAACTATAATTCATGGGGTCGTGGGTGTTAGGGTGTCATTACTGTGCTTTGACTGTAAATATCAACAGTCATTCATGGGGTGGTGGGTGGCATTACAGTGCTTGGACTGTAAATATCAACTGTCATTCATAGGGTGATGAGTGTGTGGGTGTCATTACAGTGCTTGGACTGTAAATATCAACAGTCATTTATAGGGTGGTGGGTGTTTGGTGTCATTACATTCCTTGGACTGTAAATATCAACAGTTAATCATGGGGTGGTTGGTTTTTGGGTGTCAGTACAGTGCTTGGACAGTAAATATCAACAGTCATTCATAGGGTGGTAGGTGTGTGTGTTATTACAGAGCTTGGACTGTAAATATCAAGAGTCATTCATGGAGTGGTGGGTGTGTGGGTGTCATTTCAATGCTTGGACTGTAAATATCAACAGTCATTCTTGGGGTGATGGTTGTGTGGGTGTTATTACAGTGCTTTGACTGTAAATATCAACAGTCATTCAGAGGGAGGTGGGTGTCATTAGAGTGCTTGGACTGTAAATATTAACAGTCATTCATGGGGTGGTGGGTGTTTGGATGTCATTACAGTGCTTGGAATGAAAATATCAACAGTCATTTATGGGGTGTTGGGTGTGTGGGTGTCATTACAATGCTTGGACTTAAAATATCAACCATCATTTAAGGGGTTGTGGGTGTGTGGGTGTCATTTCAGTGCTTGGACTGTAAATATCAACAGTCATTCATAGGGTGGTGGGTGTGTGAGTGTCATTACAGAGCTTGGACTGTAGGTAGTAGGGGTTAGGTAGCCCCACCCAGGGAGGTACTACCGCTGAGGCAATGGGAGATTCAAGGAAGTACCTGATTCCATTTTTTCCCCCAGGCCTCAGTTGCTGGTTACACATCTTCTGCCTCACACATCTATGTGGAGCCAGGTAATCCCTTACACTACACACACATCCATACAAACTACATTCACTTACACTCCTATCCTTGACATTAACATACCAACTTCTCACAACTCAACATGAAAAACAATACAAGCGCAAACACATTTTAAAACTTCATACCATGGCTGACGCAACTCTTAGAGCAAGCGCGGTGGTTTCTCGGATGACCACCACCGGCAGGGCTGGGTCTTTGACACAGGGCCCTCCCGGCCGTCATCACGCGACTGTGTCAGCACCAGCCATGATGCATAAAACAACTGCTCGTCAGCACAATGAATTAATTATGTTTGCAAATATTCGGGGGCTTCACTCCAACATTAACTCGATACACCTACTTCTTCAAACCGAAACCCCTAATATTCTTTTCCTCACTGAATGCCAGGTCACTCCCTCTTCTGACCTGACTAACTACAACTTTCCAGGCTATATTTTAATGTCTAATTTTAGATCAAAGGGAGGCGTTTGCTGTTTTGCTAGATCAACATTATCCTTGGAGAACATTTTCAATCTCACATCACCAGATTTTGATTACTCAATTTACAAGCTAAATTCTTCAGGCTCAGTTAAATATTATTGTTGTATTTACCGATCACCAAATGCCTCCCCAGATAATAGCCTCTTTGATTCCCTGACCTCCATTCTTTCTGATTTAAACATTAATGCCGCATCTGATATATCATTACTGGGTGTTTTTAATGTCCACAATGTTGAGTGGCTCACTCTTTCGGCCAGAACTGATGAACCTGGGCTTGAATGCGAGTTATTCGCAGACTCATTCAATCTCACCCAACTAATCAAGCACCCTACTCGCATACCTGATAATCCAGAACATAGACCGCACCTACTTGATCTGTTTCTTACTACCAATCCCGAAACATATAGTGTAGAAGTGAAGTCCCCTCTTGGATCCTCAGACCATTGCCTCATTGCAGTCTCCTGTTCCCACTCCTCCCTACCCATCCACTCTGAACCCATCCGAGTGACCAAATGGCACTATGATGCTGCAGATTGGGTGGGGTTCCGAGACTTTTTAATTAACATTCCTTGGTCATCATTTTACTCTACTGACCCAGATAGCTTCCTGAACCATATTACTGACTTTATAAAAATAGGAATGGAAACATATATCCCTCACCAACAATACTCAAAAAGATCTAACTCTCCAAAATGGTTTGATCACAGCTGTGCCAGAGCTACAAAACAAAAATCAATAGCCTATAGTGCCTATACAAAGTCGAAAACTCTTCAGTCATACAATTATTTCAAAATTGTCAGATGCCATGCTAAAGCTGTAACTAATTTAGCCAAATCTAACTTCATACATAAACAAGTCAATAAATTACTGAATAATCCTAATGATAATAAGATCTTTTGGTCAACAGTAAACTCATTCAAATCTAACTTCAACCATAGTTCATCTATTCCCCCTTTAAAGAATAGCAATGGAAATCTCATATGTGATCCATGTGGTAAAGCAAATCTTTTGGCCAATATCTTCGCCACAATTTCAAACCTCAATGACACTGCTCAAAACACTCCCATTTTGAATTTTAACTCCCCAGAAAGTCCACCCTTAATAATTCATACAAGACAAGTGCGGATCATTTTGGAGAATCTATCTATCGACAAAGCTTCAGGGCCAGATGAAATTCCTCCCACTGTATTAAAAAATTGCTCAAAAGAATTAGCTCCAATTCTCTCAAAATTATTTCGTGTATGTCTCCATACCTCGTCCTTCCCAGCCGCCTGGAAAGAAGCCAATGTACAACCAATTCCCAAAAAAGGAGCTACCGCAAATCCATCAAATTACAGACCAATTGCCATCACGTCTACTCTCGGTAAAATATTTGAAATAGTTCTTAACAATCACTTTGTAAAACACCTTGAGAAAAATCATCTGCTAAATGATAAGCAATATGGCTTTAGACAGAGACGATCTACTGTGGATCTGCTCTGTTATTTCACAGATAACATATTCCAATCAACTGATAAACATGGAGAGACTCACACAATTTGCCTTGATATATCTAAAGCCTTTGACAGAGTATGGCACAGATCATTACTGTCTAAGCTTCCACATTATGGCCTTCAATCTTTTGTTCCTCTAATTAATTCATATCTTAGCAACAGAAAATTACGTGTGATGGTAGATGGTCTGTATTCCGACTTTCATCCCATTAATGCTGGTGTTCCTCAAGGAGCGGTCTTGGCTCCAACTTTGTTCCTCATTCATATTAATGATCTTTTGTCAATTACTCAGAATTCAATTCACTCCTATGCTGATGATTCAACTATTCACAGTTCCTTCTCATTTAATGATAGTTTTACTCAACACAATATTTTAGAATACAAACTTGCCACTTCAATTTCATTAAATGAAGACTTAACGAAGATCTTTGAATGGGGACAAAACAACCTAGTTTCTTTCAATGCAAATAAAACTAAATACATCCCGTTCTCAAATAGATCAGATAATCAAGATTCTCACATTATTTTCAATAATACAAATATCCCCAAGTCCCACAGCATTGATCTCCTTGGTGTAACTTTAAATGAAAACCTCAGTTGGACTCCCTATGTAAAATCCATTGCCAAAACTGCATCTAGGAAGATGGGACTTTTATACAGAGCTTGTAATTATTTGACTGACGAGCAGATAGCAGTAATATATAAGAGTCATGTGCGTTCCCAGATGGAATATTGTTCACCTCTGTGGGCTGGTTGTGGATCGGTGGTGTTAAGACAATTAGATAAAATTCAAAGCAGAGCTATCAGACTGATCAATAATCCTATGATCACTAATGAATTCCCTCCCTTATCAGTATGTAGAAATGTTGCTTCCCTTGCACTATTTTATAGATACTTTTATAAGAAATGTTCGGATGAACTTGCCCTGATTATACCACCCCTTCACGTCTTCCCACGGAGGACTAGGGCAGCTGAGAATGCGCATGAGTTTACACTGACTCCTCCACGTTGCAGGACAACTGCTTACAAAAATTCATTTACTCCCCGTACTACTTCCCTGTGGAATTCTCTTCCAAGGGAATGTTTTCCAGCAAGTTATAACCCCCAGCAATTTAAATCCAGTTGCTTTAAATATTTTATGAGTGGAGGATGCCAATAGGCAAATGGAACCATTTATTTATTTGTTTCTTCCTTTCCTCCACTCACTATATGTAAAAAAAAAAAAAAAAAAAAAATATCAACAGTCATTCATTTTGTTGTGGGTGTGTGGATGTCATTATAATGCTTAGACTGTAAATATCAACAGTCAATCATGGGGTGGTGGGTGTGTGGGTGTCATTACAGTGCTTGGACTGTAAATATCAACAGTCTTTCATGTAGTGGTGGGAGTGTGGGTGTCTTTACAGTGTATTGATTGTAATTATTAACAGTCAATCATAGGGTGGTGGGCGTCATTACAGTGCTTGGACTGTAAATATCAAACATAATTCATGGGATGGTGGGTGTGGGGGTGTCATTACAGTGCTTGAACTGTAAATATCAACAGTCAATCATGGGGTGGTGGGTATGTGGGTGTCATTACAGTGCTTGGACTGTCAATATCAACAGTCATTCATGGGACCGTAAGTGTATGGGTGTCATTACAGTGTTTTGATTGTAAATATCAACAGTCATTCATAGGGTCGTGGGTATCATTAGAGTGCTTGGACTGTAAATATCAACAGTCATTTATAGAGTGGTGGGTGTTTGAGTGTCATTACAGTCCTTGAACTGTAAATATCAACAGTCAATCATGAGGTAGTGGGTGTGTGGGTGTCATTAGAGTGCATAGACTGTAAATATCAACAGTCATTCATAGATTGGTGGGTGTCATTTGAGTTCTTGAACTGTAAATATCAACAGTCATTAATGGGGTGGTGAGTGTCTGGGTGTTATTATAGTTCATGGACTATAAATATCAACCATATTTCTATGGGTTGTCGGTGTGTGGGTGTCATTACAGTGCTTTGTCTGTAAATATTAAGAGTCATTCATGGGGTGGTGGGTGTGTGGGTGTCATTATAGTGCTTGGACTGTAAATACCAACAGTCATTCATGGGGTAGTTGGTGTGTGGGTGTCATTACAGTGTTTGGACTGTAAATATCAAGTCATTAATGGGGTGGTGGGTGTTTGTGTGTCATTATTGCTTGGACTGTAAATATCAACAGTCATTCATGAGGTGATGGGTGTGTGGGTGTCATTACAGTGCTTGGACTGTAAATATCAACAGTCATATATGGGATGATGGGAGTTTGGGTGTCATTACATTGCTTGGACTGTAAATATCAACAGTCAATCATGGTGTGGTGGGTGTCGTAACAGTGCTTGGACTGTAAATATCAACAGTCATTCATAGGGTGGTGGGTGTGTGGGTGTTATTACAGTGCTTTGACTGTAAATATCAACAGTCATTCAGAGGGTGGTGGGTGTCATTAGAGTGCTTGGACTGTAAATATCAACAGTTATTCATGGGGTGGTGGGTGTGTGGGTATCATGAAAGTGCTTGGACTGTAAATATCAACAGTCATTCATGGGGTGGTGAGTGTGTGGGTGTCATTGCAGTTCTTGGACTGTAAATATCAACCATCATTCATTGGGTGGTGTGTGTGTGGGTGTCATTACAGTGCTTAAACTGTGAATATCAACAGTCATTCATGGGTATGTGAGTGTGTGGGTATTATTACAGTGCTTTGACTGTAAATATCAACAGTCATTCAGAGGGTGGTGGGTGTCATTAGAGTGCTTCGACTGTAAATATCAACAGTCATTCAGAGGGTATTGGGTGTCATTAGAGTGCTTAGACTGTAAATATCAACAGTTATTTATGGGGTGGTGGGTGTGTGGGTGTTATTACAGTGCTTTGACTGTAAATATCAACAGTCATTCATAGGGTGGTGGGTGTCATTAGAGTGCTTGTACTGTAAATATCAACAGTTATTCATGGGGTTGTGGGTGTGTGGATATCATGAAAGTGCTTGGACTGTAAATATCAACAGTCATTCATGGGGTGGTGAGTGTGTGGGTGTCATTGCAGTTCTTGGACTCTAAATATCAACCATCATTCATTGGGTGGTGTTTGTGTGGGTGTCATTACAGTGCTTGGTCTGTGAATATCAACAGTCATTCATAGGGTTGTGAGTGTGTGGGTATTATTTCAGTGCTTTGACTGTAAATATCAACAGTCATTCAGAGGGTGGTGGGTGTCATTAGAGTGCTTGGACTGTAAATATTAACAGTCATTCATGGGGTGATGGGTGTTTGGATGTCATTACCGTGCTTGGACTGAAAATATCATCAGTCATTTATGGGGTGGTGGGTGTGTGGGTGTCATTACAGTGCTTGGACTTTAAATATCTACCATCATTCATAGGGTGGTGGGTGTGTGAGTGTCATTACTGAGCTTGGACTGTAAATATCAACAGTCATTCATGGAGTGGTGGGTGTGTGGATGTCATTATTGTGCTTGTACTGTAAATATCAACAGTCAATCATGGGGTGGTGGGTGTGTGGGTGTCATTACAGTGCTTGGACTGTAAATATCAACAGTCTTTCATGGGGTGGTGTGTGTGTGGGTGTCATTACAGTGTTTTGATTGTAATTATCAACAGTCAATCATAGGGTGGTGTGTGTCATTACAGTGCTTGGACTGTCAATATAAACAGTCATTTATAGGGTGGTGGTTGTGTGGGTGTCTATACAGTGCTTGGACTGTAAATATCAAACATAATTCATGGGATGGTGGGTGTGGGGGTGTCATTACAATGCTTGGACTCTAAATATCAACAGTCAATCATGGGGTGATGGGTGTGTGGGTGTCATTACAGTGCTTGGACTGTAAATATCAACAGTCATTCATGGGATCGTGGGTGTATGGGTGTCATTACAGTGTTTTGATTGTAAATATCAACAGTCATTCTTAGGGTGGTGGGTATCATTAGAGTGCTTGGACTATAAATATCAACAGTCATTCATGGGATTGTGGGTGTGTGGTTGTCATTACAGTGCTTGGACTGTAAATATCAACAGTCAATCATGAGGTAGTGGGTGTGTGGGTGTCATTAGAGTGCTTAGACTGTAAATATCAACAGTCAATCATAGGGTGGTAGGTGGCATTACAGTGATTGGACTGTAAATATCAACAGTCATTCTTGGGGTGATGGTTGTGTGGGTGTTATTACAGTGCTTTGACTGTAAATATCAACAGTCATTCAGAGGGTGGTGGGTGTCATTAGAGTTCATGGACTGTAAATATTAACAGTCATTCATGGGGTGGTGGGTGTTTAAATGTCATTACAGTGCTTGGACTGAAAATATCAACAGTCATTTATGGGGTGGTGGGTGGGTGGGTGTCATTACAGTGCTTAGACTTTAAATATCTACTATCATTCATGGGGTTATGGGCGTGTGGGTGTCATTACAGTGCTTGGACTGTAAATATCAACAGTCATTCATAGGGTGGTGGGTGTGTGAGTGTCATTACTGAGCTTGGACTGTAAATATCAACAGTCATTCATGGAGTGGTGGGTGTGTGGATGTCATTATAGTTCTTAGACTGTAAATATCAACAGTCAATCATGGGGTGGTGGGTGTGTGGGTGTCATTACAGTGCTTGGACTGTAAATATCAACAGTCTTTTATGGGGTGGTGGGTGTGTGGGTGTCATTACAGTGTTTTGATTGTAAATATCAACAGTCAATCATAGGGTGGTGGGTGTCATTACAGTGCTTGGACAGTAAATATCAACAGTCATTTATAGGGTGGTGGTTGTGTGGGTGTCTTTACAGTGCTTGAACTGTAAATATCAAACATAATTCATGGGATGGTGGGTTTGGAGGTGTCATTACAGTGCTTGGACTCTAAATATCAACAGTCAATCATGGGGTGGTGGGTGTGTGGGTGTCATTTCAGTGCTTGGACTGTAAATATCAACAGACATTCATGGGATCGTGGGTGTATGGGTGTCATTACAGTGTTTTGATTGTAAATATCAACAGTCATTCATAGGGTGGTGGGTATCATTAAAGTGCTTGGACTGTAAATATCAACAGTCATTCATGGGGTTGTGGGTGTGTGGGTGTCATTACAGTGCTTGGACTGTAAATATTAACAGTCAATCATGAGGTAGTGGGTGTGTGGGTATCATTAGAGTGCTTAGACTGTAAATATCAACAGTCAATCATAGGGTGGTGGGTGGCATTACAGTGATTGGACTGTAAATATCAACAGTCATTCATAGAGTGATGGGTGTGTGGGTGTCATTACAGTGTTTGGACTGAAAATTCAACATTCATTTATAGGGTGGTGGGTGATTGAGTGTCATTACATTGTTTGGACTGTAAATATCAACAGTCAATCATGAGGTAGTCGGTGTGTGGGTGTCATTAGAGTGCTTAGACTGTAAATATGAACAGTCCTTCATAGATTTATGGGTGTCATTTAAGTGCTTGGACAGTAAATATCAACAGTCATTAATGGGGTGGTGAGTGTATTTGTGTCATTATAGTGCATGGACTGTAAATATCAATCATATTTCATGGGGTTGTCGGTGTGTGGGCGTCATTACAGTGCTTTGTCTGTAAATATCAGGAGTCATTCATGGGGTGGTGGGTGTGAGGGTGTCATTACAGTGTTCGGACTGTAAATATCAACAGTCATTAATGTGGTGGTGGGTGTGTGGGTGTCATTATAGTGCTTGGACTGTAAATACCTACAGTCATTCATGGGTTGGTTGGTGTGTGGGTGTCATAACAGTGCTTGGACAGTAAATATTAAGTTTTTAATGGGGTGGTGGGTGTGTGTGTGTCATTATTGCTTGGACTGTAAATATCAACAGTCAATCATGGGGTGGTGGGTGTGTGGGTGTCATTACAGTGCTTGGACTGTAAATATCAACAGTCTTTTATGGGGTGGTGGGTGTGTGGGTGTCATTACAGTGTTTTGATTGTAAATATCAACAGTCAATCATAGGGTGGTGGGTGTCATTACAGTGCTTGGACAGTAAATATCAACAGTCATTTATAGGGTGGTGGTTGTGTGGGTGTCTTTACAGTGCTTGAACTGTAAATATCAAACATAATTCATGGGATGGTGGGTTTGGAGGTGTCATTACAGTGCTTGGACTCTAAATATCAACAGTCAATCATGGGGTGGTGGGTGTGTGGGTGTCATTTCAGTGCTTGGACTGTAAATATCAACAGTCTTTCATGGGATCGTGGGTGTATGGGTGTCATTACAGTGTTTTGATTGTAAATATCAACAGTCATTCATAGGGTGGTGGGTATCATTAAAGTGCTTGGACTGTAAATATCAACAGTCATTCATGGGGTTGTGGGTGTGTGGGTGTCATTACAGTGCTTGGACTGTAAATATTAACAGTCAATCATGAGGTAGTGGGTGTGTGGGTATCATTAGAGTGCTTAGACTGTAAATATCAACAGTCAATCATAGGGTGGTGGGTGGCATTACAGTGATTGGACTGTAAATATCAACAGTCATTCATAGAGTGATGGGTGTGTGGGTGTCATTACAGTGTTTGGACTGAAAATTCAACATTCATTTATAGGGTGGTGGGTGATTGAGTGTCATTACATTGTTTGGACTGTAAATATCAACAGTCAATCATGAGGTAGTCGGTGTGTGGGTGTCATTAGAGTGCTTAGACTGTAAATATGAACAGTCCTTCATAGATTTATGGGTGTCATTTAAGTGCTTGGACTGTAAATATCAACAGTCATTAATGGGGTGGTGAGTGTATTTGTGTCATTATAGTGCATGGACTGTAAATATCAATCATATTTCATGGGGTTGTCGGTGTGTGGGCGTCATTACAGTGCTTTGTCTGTAAATATCAGGAGTCATTCATGGGGTGGTGGGTGTGAGGGTGTCATTACAGTGTTCGGACTGTAAATATCAACAGTCATTAATGTGGTGGTGGGTGTGTGGGTGTCATTATAGTGCTTGGACTGTAAATACCTACAGTCATTCATGGGTTGGTTGGTGTGTGGGTGTCATAACAGTGCTTGGACAGTAAATATTAAGTTTTTAATGGGGTGGTAGGTGTGTGTGTGTCATTATTGCTTGGACTGTAAATATCAACAGTCAATCATGGGGTGGTGGGTGTGTGGGTGTCATTACAGTGCTTGGACTGTAAATATCAACAGTCTTTTATGGGGTGGTGGGTGTGTGGGTGTCATTACAGTGTTTTGATTGTAAATATCAACAGTCAATCATAGGGTGGTGGGTGTCATTACAGTGCTTGGACAGTAAATATCAACAGTCATTTATAGGGTGGTGGTTGTTTGGGTGTCTTTACAGTGCTTGAACTGTAAATATCAAACATAATTCATGGGATGGTGGGTTTGGAGGTGTCATTACAGTGCTTGGACTCTAAATATCAACAGTCAATCATGGGGTGGTGGGTGTGTGGGTGTCATTTCAGTGCTTGGACTGTAAATATCAACAGTCTTTCATGGGATCGTGGGTGTATGGGTGTCATTACAGTGTTTTGATTGTAAATATCAACAGTCATTCATAGGGTGATGGGTATCATTAAAGTGCTTGGACTGTAAATATCAACAGTCATTCATGGGGTTGTGGGTGTGTGGGTGTCATTACAGTGCTTGGACTGTAAATATTAACAGTCAATCATGAGGTAGTGGGTGTGTGGGTATCATTAGAGTGCTTAGACTGTAAATATCAACAGTCAATCATAGGGTGGTGGGTGGCATTACAGTGATTGGACTGTAAATATCAACAGTCATTCATAGAGTGATGGGTGTGTGGGTGTCATTACAGTGTTTGGACTGAAAATTCAACATTCATTTATAGGGTGGTGGGTGATTGAGTGTCATTACATTGTTTGGACTGTAAATATCAACAGTCAATCATGAGGTAGTCGGTGTGTGGGTGTCATTAGAGTGCTTAGACTGTAAATATGAACAGTCCTTCATAGATTTATGGGTGTCATTTAAGTGCTTGGACTGTAAATATCAACAGTCATTAATGGGGTGGTGAGTGTATTTGTGTCATTATAGTGCATGGACTGTAAATATCAATCATATTTCATGGGGTTGTCGGTGTGTGGGCGTCATTACAGTGCTTTGTCTGTAAATATCAGGAGTCATTCATGGGGTGGTGGGTGTGAGGGTGTCATTACAGTGTTCGAACTGTAAATATCAACAGTCATTAATGTGGTGGTGGGTGTGTGGGTGTCATTATAGTGCTTGGACTGTAAATACCTACAGTCATTCATGGGTTGGTTGGTGTGTGGGTGTCATAACAGTGCTTGGACAGTAAATATTAAGTTTTTAATGGGGTGGTGGGTGTGTGTGTGTCATTATTGCTTGGACTGTAAATATCAACAGTCATTAATTGGGGGGGTGGCATTACAGTGCTTGGACTGTAAATATCAACAGTCATTCATGAGGTGATGGGTGTGTGGGTCTCATTACAGTGCTTGGACTCTAAATATCAACAGTCAATCATGGGGTGGTAGGTGTCATTACAGTGCTTGGACTGTAAATATCAACAGTCATTCATGGGGTGGTTGGTGTGTGGGTGTTATTACAGTGCTTTGACTGTAAATATCAACAGTCATTCATGGGGTGGTGATGTGTGGGAGTCATTGCAGTTCTTGGACTGTAAATATCAAGATTCATTTATTGGGTGGTGTGTGTGTGGGTGTCATTACAGTGCTTGGACTGAGAATATCAACAGTCATTCATGGAGTGGTGAGTGTGTGGGTATTATTACAGTGCTTTGACTGTAAATATCAACAGTCATTCAGAGGGTGGTGGGTGTCATTAAAGTGCTTGGACTGTAAATATTAACAGTCATTCATGGGGTGTTCGATGTGTGGATGTCATTACAGTGCTTGGACTGAAAACATCAACAGTCATTTATGGGGTGGTGTGTTTGTGGGTGTCATTACAGTGCTTAGACTATAAATATCAACAATCATTTATGGGGTGGTGGGTGAGTGGGTTTTCATTACAGTACTTGGACTATAAATATCAACAGTCATTCATAGGGTGGTGGGTGTGTATGTGTCATTACAGAGCTTGGACTGTAAATATCAGCAGTCATTCATGGGGTGGTGGGTGTGTGGATGTCATTACAGTGCTTGGACTGTAAATATCAACAGTCAATCATAGGGTGGTGGGTGTGTGGGTGTTATTACAGTGCTTGGACTGTAAATATCAACAGTCATTAATGGGGTGGTGGGTGTGTGGGTTTCATTACAGTGTTTTGATTGTAATTATCAACATTCATTCATAGGATGGTGGGTGTCATTACGGTGCTTGGACTGTAAATATCAACAGTCATTCATGGGGTAGTGGTTGTGTGGGTGTCATTACAGTGCTTGGACTGTAAATATCAACCATAATTCTTAGGTTGGTGGGTGTATGGGTGTCATTACTGTGCTTGGACTGTAAATATCAACAGTCAATCATGAGGTGGTGGGTGTGTTGGTGTCATTACAGTGCTTGGACTGTAAATATCAAGTCATTCAAGGGGTGGTGGTTGTATGGGTGTCATGACAGTGATATGATTGTAAATATCAACAGTCATTCATAGGGTGGTAAGTTTCATTCGAGTGCTTGGACTGTAAATTTCAACAGTCATTCATTGGGTTGTGGGTGTGTGGGTGTTATTACAGTGCTTTGACTGTAAATATCAACAGTCATTCATGGGGTGGTGATGTGTGGGAGTCATTGCAGTTCTTGGACTGTAAATATCAAGATTCATTCATTGGGTGGTGTGTGTGTGGGTGTCATTACAGTGCTTGGACTGTAAATATCAACAGTCATTCTTGGGGTGATGATTGTGTGAGTGTTATTACAGTGCTTTGACTGTAAATATCAACAGTCATATAGAGGGTGGTGGGTGTCATTAGAGTGCTTGGACTGTAAATATTAACAGTCATTCATGGGGTGGTTGGTGTTTGGATGTCATTACAGTGCTTGGACTAAAAATATCAAAAGTAATATATGGGGTGGTGGGTGTGTGGGTGTCATTACAGAGCTTGGACTATAATTATCAACCATCATTTATGGGGTGGTGGGTGTGTGGGTGTCATTACAGAACTTGGACTGTAAATATCAACAGTCATTCATGGTGTTGTGGGTGTGTGGGTTTCATTACAGTGTTTTGATTGTAAATATCAACAGTCATTCATAGAGTGGTGGGTGTCATTAGAGTGCTTGGACTGTAAATATCAACAGTTATTCATGGGGTGGTGGTTGTGTGGGTATCATAAAAGTGCTTGGACTGTAAATATCAACAGTCATTCATGGGGTGGTGAGTGTGTGGGTGTCATTGCAATTCTTGGACTGTAAATATCAACCATCATTTAGTGGGTGGTGTGTGTGTGTGTGTCATTACAGTGCTTGGTCTGTGAATATCAACAGTCACTCATAGGGTTGTGAGTGTGTGTGTATTATTTCAGTGTTTTGACTGTAAATATCAACAGTCATTCAGAGGGTGGTGGGAATCATTAGAGGGCTTGTACTGTAAATATCAACAGTCATTCATAGGGTGGTGGGTGTGTGGATAGCATTACAGTGCTTGGACTAAAAACATCAACAGTCATTTATGGGGTGGTGGGTGTGAGGGTGTCATTACAGTGCTTGGACTATAAATATCAACCATCATTTAAGGGGTGGTGTGTGAGTGGGTGTCATTACAGTGCTTGGACTGTAGATATCAACAGTCAATCATGGGGTGGTGGGTGTGTGGGTGTCATTACAGTGTTTTGATTGTAAATATCAACAGTCATTCATAGGGTGGTGGGTATCATTAGGGTGCTTGGACTGTATATATCAACAGTCATTCATGGGGTTGTAGGTGTGTGGTTGTCATTACAGTGCTTGGACTGTAAATATCAACAGTCATTTATAGAGTGGTGGGTGTTTAAATGTCATTACATTGCTTGGACTGTAAATATTAACAGTCAATCATGAGGTAGTGGGTGTGTGGGTATCATTAGAGTGCTTAGACTGTAAATATCAACAGTCATTCATAGATTGGTGGGTGTCATTTGAGTGCTTGGATTGTAAATATCAACAGTCATTAATAAGTTGGTGAGTGTATGGGTGTCATTATAGTGCATGGACTGTAAATATCAACCATATTTCATGGGGTTGTGGGTGTGTGGGTGTCATTACAGTGCTTTGTCTGTAAATATCAAGAGTCATTCATGGGGTGGTGGGTGTGAGGGTGTCATTACAGTGTTCGGACTGTAAATATCAACAGTCATTCATCGGGTGGAGGGTGTGTAGGTGTCATTATAGTGCTTGGATTGTAAATACCAACAGTCATTCATACGGTGGTTGGTGTGTGGGTGTCAATACAGTGATTGGACTGTAAATATCAAGTCAATAATGGGGTGGTGGGTGTGTGTGTGTCATTATTGCTTGGACTGTAAATATCAACAGTCATTCATGGGGGGGGGTGGCATTATAGTGCTTGAACAGTAAATATCAACAGTCATTCATGAGGTGATGGGTGTGTGGGTGTCATTACAGTGCTTGGACTGTAAATATCAGCAGTCATTTATGGGGTGGTGGGTATTTGGGTGTCATTACATTGCTTGGACTGTAAATATCAACATTTAATCATGGGGTGGTGGGTGTCATTACAGTGCTTGGACTGTAAATATCAACAGTCATTCATATGGTGGTGGGTGTGTGGGTGTTATTACAATGCTTTGACTGTAAATATCAACAGTCATTCAGAGGGTGGTAGGTGTTATTAGAGTGCTTGGACTATAAATATCAACATCTATTCATAGCGTGATGGGTATGTGGGTATCATGAAAGTGTTTGAACCGTAAATATCAACAGTCATTCATGGGGTGGTGATGTGTGGGAGTCATTGCAGTTCTTGGACTGTAAATATCAACCATCATTCATTTGGTGGTGTGTGTGTGGGTGTCATTACAGTGCTTGGACTGTGAATATCAACAGTCATTCATGGGGTGGTGAGTGTGTGTGTATTATTACAGTGCTTTGACTGTAAATATCAACAGTCATTCAGAGGGTGATGGGTGTCATTAGAGTGCTTGGACTGTAAATATTAACAGTCATTCATGGGGTGTTGGGTGTGTGAATGTCATTACATTGCTTGAACTAATAATATTAACAGTCATTTATAGGGTGGTGGGTGTGTGGGTGTCAATACAGTGCTTGGACTATAAATATCAACCGTCATTTATGGGGTGGTGGGTGAGTGGGTTTTCATTACCGTGCTTGGACTATAAATATCAACAGTCATTCATAGGGTGGTGGGTGTGTGAGAGTCAATACAGAGCTTGGACTGTAAATATTAACAGTCATTCATGGGGTGGTGGGTGTGTGGATGTCATTACAGTGCTTGGACTGTAAATATCAACAATCAATCATAGGGTGGTGGGTGTGTGGGTGTCATTACACTGCTTGGACTGTAAATATCAACAGTCATTCATGGTGTGGTGGGTGTGTGGGTGTCATTACAGTGTTTTGATTGTAATTATCAACAGTCATTCATATGATGGTGGGTGTCATTACAGTGCTTGGACTGTAAATATCAACAGTCATTCATGGGATGGTGGGAGTGTGGATGTCATTACAGTGCTTGGAGTGTAAATTTCAACCATAATTCATGGGGTGGTGGGTGTGGGGGTGTCATTACTGTGCTTGGACTGTAAATATCAACAGTCAATTATGGGGTGGTGGGTGTGTGGGGGTCATTACAGTGCTTGGACTGTAAATATCAAGTCATGTGAATGGTGGTGGGTGTATGGGTGTCATTACAGTGATTTGATTGTAAATATCAACAGTCATTCATAGGGTGGTGGGTATCATTAGAGTGCTTGGACTGTAAATATCAAAAGTCATTCATGGGGTTGTGGGTGTTTGGGTGTCATTACAGTGCTTGGACTGTAAATATCAACTATAATTCATGGGGTCGTGGGTGTTGGAGTGTCATTACAGTGCTTTTACTGTAAATATCAACAGTCATTCATGGGGTGGTGGGTGGCATTACAGTGCTTGGACTGTATATATCAAGAGTCATTCATAGGGTGATGGGTGTGTGGGTGTCATTACAGTGTTTGGACTGTAAATATCAACAGTCATTTATAGGGTGTTGGGTGTTCGGGTGTCATTACATTGCTTGGAATGTAAATATCAATATTCAATCATTGGGTGGTGGGTGTGTGGGTGTCATTACAATGCTTGGACTGTAAATATCAACAGTCATTCATAGGGTGGTGGGTGTGTGTGTTATTACAGAGCTTGAACTGTAATTATCAACAGTCATTCATGGAGTGGTAGGTGTGTGGGTGTCATTACAGTGCTTGGACTGTAAATATCAACAGTCATTCTTGAGGTGATGGTTGTGTGAGTGTTATTACAGTGCTTTGACTGTAAATATCAACAGTCATATAGAGGGTGGTGGGTGTCATTAGAGTGCTTGGACTGTAAATATTAACAGTCATTCATTGGGTTGTGGGTGTGTGGATGTCATTATAGTGCTTGGACTGAAAATATCACCAGTCATTTATGGGGTGGTGGGTGTGTGGGTGTCATTACAGTGCTCGGACTATAATTATCAACCGTCATTTATGGGGTGGTGGGTGTGTGGGTGTCATTACAGTGCTTTGACTGTAAATATCCACGGTCATTTATGTGGTGGTGGGTGTGAGGGTGTCATTACAGTGCTTGGACTGTAAATATCAACAGTCATTCATGAGGTGATGGGTGTGTGTGTGTCTTTATAGTGCTTGGACTGTAAATATCAACATTCATTCATGTGGTGGTGGGTTTGTGGGTGTCATTGCAGTGCTTGGACTGTAAATATCAAGTCATTTATGTGGTGGTGGGTGTGTGTGTGTCATTATTGCTTTGACTGTAAATATCAACAGTCATTTATGGGGTGGTGGGTGTGTGGGTGGCATTACAGCGCTTGGACTGTATATATCAAGAGTCATTCATAGGGTGATGGGTGTGTGGGTGTCATTACAGTGCTTGTACTGTAAATATCAACAGTCATTTATAGGGTGGTGGGTGTTTGGGTGTCATTACATTGCTTGGACTGTAAATATCAACAGTCAATCATGGGGTGGTGGGTGTGTGGGTGTCATTACAGTGCTGGGAATGTAAACATCAAAAGTCATTCATAGGGTGATGGGTGTGTGGGTGTCATTACAGTGCTTGGACTGTAAATATCAACAGTCATTTTTAGGGTGGTGGGTGTTTGGATGTCATTACATTGCTTGGACTGTAAATATCAACAGTCAATCATGGGGTGGTGGGTGTGTGGGTGTCATTACAGTGCTTGGACGGTAAATATTAACAGTCATTTATAGGGTGATGGGTGTGAGAGTGTTATTACAGAGCTTGGACTGTAAATATCAACAGTCATTTATGGGGTGGTTGGTGTGTGGGTGTCATTACATTACTTGGACTACAAATATCAACCGTCATTTATGGGTTGGTGGGTGTGTGGGAGTCACTACAGTGCTTGGACTGTAAATATCAACAGACATTCATAGGGTGGTGGGTGTGTGAGTGTAATTACAGAGCTTGGACTGTAAATATCTACAGTCATTCATAGGGTGGTGGGTGTCATTAGAGTGCTTGGACAGTAAATTTCAACAGTTATTCATGGGGTGTTAGGTGTGTGGGTGTCCTTACAGTTCTTGGACTGTAAATATCAACCATAATTCATGGAGTGGTGGGTGTTGGGGTGTCATTACAGTGCTTGGACTGTAAATATCAAGTTTTTCATGGGGTGGTGTGTGTGTATGTTATTAGTGCATGGGCTATAAATATCAACAGTCATTCATGGGTTGATGGGTGTGTGGGTGTCATTACAGTGCTTGGACTATAAATATCAACAGTCAATCATGGAATGGTGGGGGTCGGGGTGTCATTACAGAGCTTGGACTCTAAATATCAACAGTTATTCATGGGGTGGTGGGTGTGTTGGTATCATGAAAGTGTTTGGACTGTAAATATCAACAGTCATTCATGGGGTGGTGAGTGTGTTGGTTTCATTGCAGTTCTTAAACTGTAAATATCAATCATCATTCATTGGGTGGTGGGTGTGTGGTTATCATTACAGTGCTTGGACTGTGAATATCAACAGTCATTTATGGTTTGGTGAGTGTGTGGGTGTTATTACAGTGCTTTGACTGTAAATATCAACAGTCATTCAGAGGGTGTTGGGTTTCATTAGAGTGCTTGGACTGTAAATATTAACAGTCATTCATGGGATGGTTTGTGTGTGGATGTCATTACAATGCTTGGACTGAAAATATCAACAGTCATTTATGGGTTGGTGGGTGTGTCAGTGTCATTACAGTGCTTGGACTATAAATATCAACCATCATTTATGGGGTGGTGGGTGTGTAAGTGTCATTACTGTTACGAACACTAGATTACTCAGAGACTGTTAGGCACTGTTTCTAGGGATATGGTTAGTAATCCAGTCTCAAACAATTAAAAGATGAATGGATAGTTTGTTATCCGGCCAGTAATTGAGGTTTTGGTTCAAAGGTACCAACTGGCATTAAACATATTTGTATTTAGATTTGATGTGATGATTGGTAGTCATCAGTATGTGCTTATATTCTGGTATACTAAACTTAAGAGTGAAAACCTCATAGGTGATAGTTGGGAATGTAATAAGAATGCTAGGGAAATTTCTAAATTATAATTAACACATCAGAAATACTATAACAACATAAATGTACATAAATAATCCACACCAAGACTTAATACTACACTTAATACTAAATTAAACCTAAACACCAAAATTTGTATAAAGAATGGGAACCCTCAGTACAAGACTTAAAATTATCACATAATACTGTACTGTACTCAGAAGAAAAGATGTGCAGAACACCAGATTTATGGAAGCACCAAGATCAGCCCTAGGCACAAGCTGAGTGGTGGAGAGGTTAAACCCAACGACGAGGGAAGTTGAGTAGAGACTGACTTTTCAAGGACTGAACTTCCATATATATAGGGTAGATTTGGTGATTCGGGATAGCTCAATGAGGGGTCAAATTAACTTCTCCGAACCTTCGGAACCTGGGGATTTTCCAGTTGTTCCCTTGTTCGAGGAGGGGAACCTGGCCATTCCCCAGTGGCTGTCACATTACAGTTCTTGGACTATAAATATCAACAGTCATTCATAGGGTAGTGGGTGTGTAAGTGTCATTACAGAGCTTGGACTGTAAATATCAACCATAATTCATGGGGTGGTGGGTGTGGGGGTGTCATTACAGTGCTTGGACTGTAAATATCAACCGTCAATCATGGGGTGGTGGGTGTGTGGGTGTCATTACAGTGATTTGATTGTAAATATCAACAGTCATTTATTGGGTGGTGGGTGGCATTACAGTGCTTGGACTGTAAATATCAACAATAATTCATGGGGTGGTGGGTGTGGGGGTGTCATTACAGTGCTTGGACTGTAAATATCAACCGTCAATCATGGGGTGGTGGGTGTGTGGGTGTCATTACAGTGCTTGGAGTGTAAATATCAACAGTCATTAATGGGGTGGTGGGTGTATGGGTGTCATTACAGTGATTTGATTGTAAATATCAACAGTCATTTATTGGGTGGTGGGTGGCATTACAGTGCTTGGACTGTAAATATCAACAGTCATTCATTGGGTTGTGGGTGTGTGGGTGTCATTACAGTGCTTGGACTGTAAAGATCAACAATAATTCATGGGGTGGTGGGTGTTGGGGTGTCATTACAGTGCTTTGACTGTAAATATCAACAGTCATTTATTGGGTGGTGGGTGGCATTACAGTGCTTGGACTGTAAATATCAACAGTTATTCTTTTGGTGGTGGTTGTGTGGGTGTCATTATAGTGCTTAGACTGTAAATATCAACAGTCATTCATGGAATGGTAAGTGTGTGTGTGTCATTACAGTTCTTGGACTGTAAATATCAACCATCATTTATTGTGTGTTGGGTGAGTGGGTGTCATTACAGTGCTTGGACTGTGAATATCAACAGTCATTCATGGGGTGGTGAGTGTGTGGGTGTCATTACAGTGCTTGGACTGTAAATATCAACAGTCATTTATGGGGTGGTCGGTTTGTGGGTGTCATGACAGTGCTTGGACTGTAAATATCAACAGTCGTTCATGGGGTGGTGGGTGTGTGGGTGTCATTACAGTGGTTGGATTGTAAATATCAACAGTTATTCATGGGGTGGTGGTTGTGTGGGTGTCATTACAGTGTTTTGATTGTAATTTTCAATAGTCATTTATAGGGTTGTGGGTGTCATTACAGTGCTTGGACTGTAAATATCAACAGTCATTTAAGGGGTGGTGGTTGTGTGGGTATCATTACAGTGCTTGGACTGTATATATCAACAGTCATTCAGAGGGTGGTGTGTGTCATTAGAGTGCTTGGACTGTATATATTAACAGTTATTCATGAGGTGGTGGGTGTGTGGGTGTCATTACATTGCTTGGACTATAAATATCAACCATCATTTATGGGGAGGTGGGTGTGTGGGTGTTATTACAGTGCTTGGACTGTAAATATCAACAGTCATTCTTGGGGTGGTGGGTGTTTAGGTGTCATTACAGTGGTTGGATTGTAAATATCAACAGTTATTCATGGGGTGGTGGTTGTGTGGGTGTCATTACAGTGTTTTGATTGTAATTTTCAATAGTCATTTATAGGGTGGTGGGTGTCATTACAGTGCTTGGACTGTAAATATCAACAATCATTCATAGGGTTGTGGGTGTGTGGGTGTATTACAGTGCTTGGACTGTAAATATCAACTATAATTCATGTGGTCGTGGGTGTTGGGGTGTTATTACAGTGCTTTGACTGTAAATATCAACAGTCATTTTTGGGGTGGTGTGTGTGAGGGTGTCTTTACATAGCTTGGACTGTAAATATCAACAGTCATTCATGGGTTGGTGGGTGGGTGGGTGTCATTAAAGTGCTTAGACTGTAAATATCAACAGTTATTTATGAGGTGGTTGGTGTGTGGCTGTCATTACAGTGCTTGGACTATAAATTTCAACAGTGATTCATGGGGTGGTGGATGTGTGGGTGTCAATACAGTGTTTGGACTGTCAATATCAAGTTATTCATGGGGTGGTGGGTGTATGTTTGTCATTATTGCTTGAACTGTAAATATCAACAGTCATTCATGGGGTGGTGGGTTGCATTACAGTGCTTGGACTGTAAATATCAACAGTCATTCATAGGGTGGTGGGTGTGTGGGTGTTATTACAGTGCTTTGATTGTAAATATCAACAGCCATTCAGAGGGTGGTGGGTGTCATTAGAGTCCTTGGACTGTAAATATCAACAGTCATTTATGGGGTGGTGGGTGTGTGGGTGTCATGAAAGTGCTTGAACAGTAAATATCAACCATCATTCATTGGGTGGGGGATGTGTGGGTGTCATTACAGTGCTTGGACTGTGAATATCAACAGTTATTCATAGGGTGGTGGGTGTGTGAGTGTCATTACAGAGCTTGGACTGTAAATATCAACAGTCATTCATGGGGTTGTGGGTGTGAGGGTGTCATTACAGTGCTTGGACTGTAAATATCAACAGTCATTCATGTGGTTAGTGGATGTCATTATAGTGCTTGGACTGTAAATATCAACAGTCATTCATAGGGTGGTGGGTTGCATTACAGTGCTTGGACTGTAAATATCAACAGTCATTCATGGGGTGATTGGTGTGTGGCTGTCATTACATTGCTTGGACTGTAAATATCAACAGTCAATCATGGGGAGGTTGGTATCATTACAGTGCTTGGACTGTAAATATCAACAGTCATTCATAGGGTGGTGGGTGTGTGGGTGTTATTACAGTGCTTTGATTGTAAATATCAACAGCCATTCAGAGGGTGGTGGGTGTGATTAGAGTGCTTGGACTGTAAATATCAACAGTCATTTATGGGGTGGTGGGTGTGTGGGTGTCATGAAAGTGCTTGAACTGTAAATATCAACCATCATTCATTGGGTGGTGGATGTGTGGGTGTCATTACAGTGCTTGGATTGTGAATATCAACAGTTATTCATGGGGTGGTGGGTGTGTGAGTGTCATTACAGAGCTTGGACTGTAAATATCAACAGTCGTTCATGGGGTGGTGGGTGTGTGGGTGTTATTACAGTGCTTTGATTGTAAATATCAACAGCTATTCAAAGTGTGGTGGGTGTGGGTGTGTCATTACAGTGCTTTGACTATAAATATTAACAGTCATTCATGGGGTGGTGGGTGTGAGGATGTCATTACAGTGTTTGGACTGTAAATATCAACAGTCATTCATGTGGTTAGTAGATGTCATTATAGTGCTTGGACTGTAAATATCAACAGTCATTCTTGGGGTGGTGGGTGTGTGGGTGCCATTACAGTGCTTTGACTGTAAATATCAAGAGTCATTCAAGGGGTGGTGGGGGTGAGGGTGTCATTACAGTGTTCGTACTGTAATTATCAACAGTCATTCATGTGGTTAGTGGATGTCATTATAGTGCTTGGACTGTAAATATCAACAGTCATTCTTGGGGTGGTGGGTGTGTGGGTGCCATTACATTGCTTTGACTGTAAATATCAACAGTCAATTATGGGTTGGTGGGAGAGTGGGTGTCATTACAGTGCTTGGACAGTATATATCAACAGTCATTCATGGGGTGGTTAGTGTGTGGGTGTCATTACATTTTTTTGATTGTAAATATCAAGTCATTCATGACTTTGACTGTAAATATCAACAGTCATTCATGGGGTGGTGGGTGTGAGGATGTCATTACAGTGTTTGGACTGTAAATATCAACAGTCATTCATGTGGTTAGTAGATGTCATTATAGTGCTTGGACTGTAAATATCAACAGTCATTCTTGGGGTGGTGGGTGTGTGGGTGCCATTACAGTGCTTTGACTGTAAATATCAAGAGTCATTCAAGGGGTGGTGGGGGTGAGGGTGTCATTACAGTGTTCGTACTGTAATTATCAACAGTCATTCATGTGGTTAGTGGATGTCATTATAGTGCTTGGACTGTAAATATCAACAGTCATTCTTGGGGTGGTGGGTGTGTGGGTGCCATTACATTGCTTTGACTGTAAATATCAACAGTCATTTATGGGGTGGTGGGTGTGGGTGTCATTACACTGTTTTGACTGTGAATATCAACAGTCATTCATAAGGTGGTGGGTGTCATTAGAGTGCTTGGACTATAAATATCAACAGTTATTTATGGGTTGGTGGGTTTGTGGGTGTCATGACAGTGCTTGGACTGTAAATATCAACAGTCATTCATGGAGTGGTGGGTGTGTGGGTGTCATTACAGTGCTTGGACTGTAAATATCAACAGTCATTTATCGGGTGGTGGGTGTGGGTGTCATTACAGTGTTTTGACTGTAAATATCAACAGTCATTCATAGGGTGGTGGGTGTCATGACAGTGCTTGGATTGTAAATATCAACAGTCATTCATGGGGTGGTGGGTGTTTTGGTGTCATTACAGTGCTTGGACTGTAAATATCAACAGTCATCCAGGGGGTGGTGGGTGTGTGGGCATCATTACAGTTTTTTTATTGTAAATATCAACAGTAATTCATAGGGTGGTGGGTGTCATTAGAGTGCTTGGACTGTAAATATCAAGAGTCATTTATAAGGTGGTGGGTGTGTTGGTGTCATTACAGTGCTTGGACTGTAAAATATCAACTGTCATTTATGGGGTGGTGGTTGTGTGGGTGTCGTTACAGTGCTTTGACTGTAAATATGAACAGTCATTCATAGGGTGGTGGGTGTCATTAGAGTGCTTGGACTATAAATATAAACAGTTATTTATGGGGTGAAGGTTTGTGGGTGTCATGACAGTGCTTGGACTGTAAATATCAACAGTCATTCATGGGGTGGTGGGTGTTTTGGTGTCATTACAGTGCTTTGACTGTAAATATGAACAGTCATTCATAGGGTGGTGGGTGTCATTAGAGTGCTTGGACTATAAATATAAACAGTTATTTATGGGGTGAAGGTTTGTGGGTGTCATGACAGTGCTTGGACTGTAAATATCTACAGTCATTCATGGGGTGGTTGGTGTGTGGGTGTCATTACAGTGCTTTGACTGTAAATATCAACAGTCATTTATGGGGTGGTGGGTTTGTTGGTGTCATGACAGTGCTTGGACTGTAAATATCAACAGTCGTTCATGGGGTGGTGGGTGTGTGGATGTCATTACAGTGCTTGGACTGTAAATATTAACAGTTAATCATGGGGTGGTGGGTGTGTGGGTGTCATTAATGTGCTTCGACTGTAAATATCAACAGTCATTCATGGGGTGGTGGGTGTGTGGCTGTCATTACATTGCTTGGACTGTAAATATCAACAGTCAATCATGGTGAGGTTGGTGTCATTACAGTGCTTGGACTGTAAATATCAACAGTCATTCCTAGGGTGGTGGGTGTGTGGGTGTTATTACAGTGCTTTGATTGTAAATATCAACAGCTATTCAGAGTGTGGTGGGTGTGGGTGTGTCATTACAGTGCTTTGACTATAAATATTAACAGTCATTCATGGGGTGGTGGGTGTGAGGATGTCATTACAGTACTTGGACTGTAAATATCAACAGTCATTCATGTGGTTAGTGGATGTCATTATAGTGCTTGGACTGTAAATATCAACAGTCATTCTTGGGGTGGTGGGTGTGTGGGTGCCATTACAGTGCTTTGACTGTAAATATCAAGAGTCATTCATGGGGTGGTGGGAGTGAGGGTGTCATTACAGTGCTCGGACTGTAATTATCAACAGTCATTCATATGGTTAGTGGATGTCATTATAGTGCTTGGACTGTAAATATCAACAGTCATTCTTGGGGTGGTGGGTGTGTGGGTGCCATTACATTGCTTTGACTGAAAATATCAACAGTCAATTATGGGTTGGTGGGAGAGTGGGTGTCATTACAGTGCTTGGACAGTATATATCAACAGTCATTCATGGGGTGGTTAGTGTGTGGGTGTCATTACAGTGTTTTGATTGTAAATATCAAGTCATTCATGACTTTGACTGTAAATATCAACAGTCATTCATGGGGTGGTGGGTGTGTAGGTGTCATTACAGTGCTTGGACTGTAAATATCAACAGTCATTTATGGGGTGGTGGGTGTGGGTGTCATTACAGTGTTTTGACTGTGAATATCAACAGTCATTTATAGGGTTGTGGGTTTCATTAGAGTGCTTGGACTGTAAATATCAACAGTTATTTATGGGGTGGTGGGTGTGTGGGTGTCATTACAGTGCTTTGACTGTAAATATCAACAGTCATTTATGGGGTGGTGGGTGTGTGTGTCATTATAGTGCTTAGACTGTAAATATCAACAGTCATTAATTGGGTGGTGGGTGTCATTAGAGTGCTTGGACTATAAATATTAACAGTTATTTATGGGGTGGTGGGTTTGTGGGTGTCATGACAGTGCTTGGACTGAAAATATCAACAGTCATTCATGGGATGGTGGGTGTGTGGGTGTCATTACAGTGTTTTGATTGTAAATACCAACAGTCATTCATAAGGTGGTGGGTGTCATTAGAGTGCTTGGACTATAAATATCAACAGTTATTTATGGGTTGGTGGGTTTGTGGGTGTCATGACAGTGCTTGGACTGTAAATATCAACAGTCATTCATGGAATGGTGGGTGTGTGGGTATCATTACAGTGCTTGGACTGTAAATATCAACAGTCATTTATGGGGTGGTGGGTGTGGGTGTCATTACAGTGTTTTGACTGTAAATATCAACAGTCATTCATAGGGTGGTGGGTTTCATTAGAGTGCTTGGACTGTAAATATCAACAGTTATTTATGGGGTGGTGGGTTTGTGGGTGTCATGACAGTGCTTGGACTGTAAATATCAACAGTCATTCATGGGGTGGTGGGTGTTTTGGTGTCATTACAGTGCTTGGACTGTAAATATCAACAGTCATCCAGGGGGTGGTGGGTGTGTGGGCATCATTACAGTTTTTTTATTGTAAATATCAACAGTAATTCATAGGGTGGTGGGTGTCATTAGAGTGCTTGGATTGTGAATATCAAGAGTCATTTATAAGGTGGTGGGTGTGTTGGTGTCATTACAGTGCTTGGACTGTAAAATATCAACTGTCATTTATGGGGTGGTGGTTGTGTGGGTGTCATTACAGTGCTTTGACTGTAAATATCAACAGTCATTCATAGGGTGGTGGGTGTCATTAGAGTGCTTGAAATATAAATATTAACAGTTATTTATGGGGTGAAGGTTTGTGGGTGTCATGACAGTGCTTGGACTGTAAATATCAACAGTCATTCATGGGGTGGTTGGTGTGTGGGTGTCATTACAGTGCTTTGACTGTAAATATCAAGAGTCATTTATGGGGTGGTGGGTTTGTGGGTGTCATGACAGTGCTTGGACTGTAAATATCAACAGTCATTCATGGGGTGGTGGGTGTTTTGGTGTCATTACAGTGCTTGGACTGTAAATATGAACAGTCATCAAGGGGGTGGTGGGTTTGTGGACATCATTACAGTGCTTTGACTGTAAATATCAACAGTCATTCATAAGGTGGTGGGTGTCATTAGAGTGCTTGGACTATAAATATCAACAGTTATTTATGGGGTGAAGGTTTGTGGGTGTCATGACAGTGCTTGGACTGTAAATATCAACAGTCATTCATAGGGTGGTGGGTGTATTGGTGTCATTACAGTGTTTTGACTGTAAATATCAACAGTCATTTATGGGGTGGTGGGTGTGGGTGACATTACAGTGTTTTGACTGTAAATATCAACAGTCATTCATGTGGTGGTGGGTTTCATTAGAGTGCTTGGACTGTAAATATCAACAGTTATTTATGGGGTGGTGGGTGTGTGGGTATCATTACAGTGCTTTGACTGTAAATATCAACAGTCATTTATGGGGTGGTGGGTGTGTGTGTCATTATAGTGCTTAGACTGTAAATATCAACAGTCATTAATTGGGTGGTGGGTGTCATTAGAGTGCTTGGACTATAAATATTGACAGTTATTTATGGGGTGGTGGGTTTGTGGGTGTCATGACAGTGCTTGGACTGAAAATATCAACAGTCATTCATGGGGTGGTGGGTGTGTGGGTGTCATTACAGTGTTTTGATTGTAAATACCAACAGTCATTCATAGGGTGGTGGGTGTCATTAGAGTGCTTGGACTATAAATATCAACAGTTATTTATGGGGTGGTGGGTTTGTGGGTGTCATGACAGTGCTTGGACTGTAAATATCAACAGTCATTCATGGGGTGGTGGGTGTGTGGGTGTCATTACAGTGCTTGGACTGTAAATATCAACAGTCATTTATGGGGTGGTGGGTCTGGGTGTCATTACAGTGTTATGACTGTAAATATCAACAGTCATTCATAGGGAGGTGAGTTTCATTAGAGTGCTTGGACTGTAAATATCAACAGTTATTTTTGGGGTGGTGGGTTTGTGGGTGTCATGACAGTGCTTGGACTGTAAATATCAACAGTCATTCATGGGGTGGTGGGTGTTTTGGTGTCATTACAGTGCTTGGACTGTAAATATCAACAGTCATCCAGGGGGTGGTGGGTGTGTGGGCATCATTACAGTGTTTTGATTGTAAATATCAACAGTAATTCATAGGGTGGTGGGTGTCATTAGAGTGCTTGGACTATAAATATCAACAGTTATTTATGGGGTGGTGGGTTTGTCGGTGTCATGACAGTGCTTGGACTGTATATATCAACAGTCATTCATGGGGTGGTGGGTGATTGGGTGTCATTACAGTGCTTGGACTGTAAATATCAACAGTCATTTATGGGGTGGTGGTTGTGTTAGTGTCATTACAGTGCTTTGACTGTAAATATCAACAGTCATTCAAAGGGTGGTGGGTGTCATTAGAGCGCTTGGACTATAAATATCAACAGTTATTTATGGGGTGAAGGTTTGTGGGTGTCATGACAGTGCTTGGACTGTAAATATCAACAGTCATTCATGGGGTGGTGGGTGTGTGGGTGTCATTACAGTGCTTTGACTGTAAATATCAACAGTCATTTATGGGGTGGTGGGTTTGTGGGTGTCATGACAGTGCTTGGACTGTAAATATCAACAGTCATTCATGGGGTGGTGGGTGTTTTGGTGTCATTACAGTGCTTGGACTGTAAATATCAACAGTCATCCAGGGGGTGGTGTGTGTGTGGGCATCATTACAGTGTTTTGATTGTAAATATCAACAGTAATTCATTTGGTGGTGGGTGTCATTAGAGTGCTTGGACTGTAAATATCAAGAGTCATTTATAAGGTGGTGGGTGTGTTGGTGTCATTACAGTGCTTAGACTGTAAAATATCAACTCTCATTTATGGGGTGGTGGTTGTGTGGGTGTCATTACAGTGCTTTGACTGTAAATATCAACAGTCATTCATAGGGTGGTGGGTGTGTAGGTGACATTAGAGTGCTTGGACTGTAAATATTATGGGTTATTCATGGGGTAGTGGGTGTGTGGATGTCATTACAGTGCTTGAACTGAAAAGATCAACAGTCATTCATGGGGTGGTGGGTGTGTGGGTGTTATTACAGTGTTTGGATTGTAAATATCAAATGTCATTAATGGGGTGGTGGGTGTGTGGGTGCCATTAAAGTGCTTGGACTGAAAATATCAAGTCATTCATAGTGTGGTGGGTGTGTGTGTGTCATTAGTGCTTGGACTGTAAATATCAACAGTCATTCATGGGGTGGTGTGTAGCATTACATTGCTTGGATTGTATATATCAAAAGTCATTCACAGGGTTATGGGTGTGTGGGTGTCATTACAGTGCTTGGACTGTAAATATCAAAAGTCATTTATAGGGTGGTGGGTGTTTGGGTGTCATCACATTGCTTGGACTGTAAATATCAACAGTCAATCATGGGGTGGTGGTTGTGTGGGTGTCATTACAGTTCTTGGAATGTAAATATAAACAGTCATTCATGGGGTGGTGGGTGTGTGGGTGTTATTACAGTGCTTTGACTGTAAATATCAACAGTCATTCAGAGGGTGGTGGGTGTCATTAGAGTGCTTGGACTGTAAATATCAACAGTTATTCATGGGGTGGTGGTTGTGTGGGTATCATAAAAATGCTTGGACTGTAAATATCAACCATCATTCATTGGGTGGTGTGTGTGTGGGTGTCATTACAGTGCTTGGTCTGTAAATATCAACCATCATTTAAGGGGTGATGAGTGAGTGGGTGTCATTACAGTGCTTGGACTGTAAATATCAAGAGTCATTTATGGGGTAGTGGTTGTGTGGGTGTCTTTACATTGCTTGGACTGTAAATATCAAACATAATTCATGGGATGGTGGGTGTGCGGGTTTCATTACAGTGCTTGGACGGTAAATATCAACAGTCAATAATGAGGTAATGTGTGTGTGGGTGTCATTACAGTGCTTGGACTGTAAATATCAACAGTCATTAATGGGGTCGTGAGTGTATGGGTGTCACTATAGTGTTTTGATTGTAAATATCAACAGTCATTCTTTGGGTGGTGGGTATCATTAGAGTGCTCGGACTGTAAATATTTACAGTCATGCATGGGGTCGTGGGTGTGTGGGTATCATTACAGTGCTTGGACTATAAATATAAACAGTCATTTATGGGGTGGTTGTTGTGTGGGTATCATTACAGTGCTTTGACTGTAAATATCAACAGTCATTCAGAGGGTGGTGGGTGTCATTAGAGTGCTTGGACTGTAAATATCAACAGTTATTCATGGGGTGGTGGTTGTGTGGGTATCATATAAATGCTTGGACTGTAAATATCAACCATCATTCATTGGGTGGTGTGTGTGTGGGTGTCATTACAGTGCTTGGTCTGTGAATATCAACAGTCATTCATAGGGTTGTGAGTGTGTGGGTATTATTTCAGTGTTTTGACTGTAAATATTAACAGTCATTCAGAGGGTGGTGGGTGTCATTAGAGGGCTTGGACTGTAAATATCAACAGTCATTCATGGGGTGGTGGGTGTGTGGATAGCATTACAGTGCTTGGACTGAAAACATCAACAGTAATTTATGGTGTGGTGGGTGTGTGGGTGTCATTACAGTGCTTGGACTATAAATATCAACCATCATTTAAGGGGTGATGAGTGAGTGGGTGTCATTACAGTGCTTGGACTGTAATTATCAACAGTCATTCATAGGGTTGTCGGTGTGTGGATGTCATTACAGAGCTTGGACTGTAATTATCAACAGTCATTCATGGGGTGGTGGGTGTGTGGGTGTCTTTTCAGTGCTCGGACTGTAAATATCAACATTCATTCTTGGGGTGATGGTTGTGTGGGTGTTATTACAGTGCTTTGACTGTAAATATCAACAGTCATTCAAAGGGAGGTGGGTGTCATTAGAGTGCTTGGACTGTAAATATTAACAGTCATTCATGGGGTGGTGGGTGTTTGGATGTCATTACAGTGCTTGGAATGAAAATATTAACAGTTATTTATGGGGTGTTGGGTGTGTGGGTGTCATTACAGTGCTTGGACTTAAAATATCAACCATCATTTATGGGGTTGTGGGTGTGTGGGTGTCATTACAGTGCTTGGACTGTAAATATCAACAGTCATTCATAGGGTGGTGGGTGTGTGAGTGTCATTACAGAGCTTGGACTGTAATTATCAACAGTCATTCATGGGGTGGTGGGTGTGTGGATGTCATTATAATGCTTAGACTGTAAATATCAACAGTCAATCATGTGGTGGTGGGTGTGTGGGTGTCATTACAGTTTTTTTATTGTAATTATTAACAGTCAATCATAGGGTGGTGGGCATCATTACAGTGCTTGGACTGTAAATATCAACAGTCATTTATGGGGTGGTGATTGTGTATGTGTCTTTACAGTGCTTGGACTGAAAATATCAAACATAATTCATGGGATGGTGGGTGTGGGGGTGTCATTACCGTGCATGAACTGTAAATATCAACAGTCAATCATGGGGTGGTGGGTGTGTGGGGGTCATTACAGTGCTTGGAATGTAAATATCAACAGTCATTCATTGGATCGTGGGTGTATGGGTGTCATTACAGTGTTTTGATTGTAAATATCAACAGTCATTTATAGGGTCGTAGGTATCATTAGAGTGCTTTGACTGTAAATATCAACAGTCATTTATAGAGTGGTGGGTGTTTGAGTGTCATTACATTGCTTGGACTGTAAATATCAACAGTCAATCATGAGGTAGTGGGTGTGTGGGTGTCATTAGAGAGCTTAGACTGTAAAAATCAACAGTCATTCATAGATTGGTGGGTGTCATTTGAGTGCTTGGACTATAAATATCAACAGTCATTAATGGGGTGGTGAGTGTATGGGTGTTATTATAGTTCATGGACTTTAAATATCAACCATATTTCAAGGGGTTGTCGGTGTGTAGGTGTCATTACAGTGTTCGGACTGTAAATATCAACAGTCATTCATGGGTTGGTGGGTGTGTGGGTCTTATTACAGTGCTTTGACTGTAAATATCAACAGTCATTCAGAGGGTGGTGGGTTTCATTAGAGTGCTTGGACTGTAAATATCAACTGTTATTCTTGGGGTGGTGAGTGTGTGGGCATCATAAAAGTGCTTGGACTGTAAATATCAACAGTCATTCATGGGGTTGTGAGTGTGTGGGTGTCATTGCAGTTCTTGGACTGTAAATATCAACCATCATTCATTTGGTGGTGTGTGTGTGGGTGTCATTACAGAATCTTAAACTGTGAATATCAACAGTCATTCATGGGTATGTAAGTGTGTGGGTATTATTATAGTGCTTTGACTGTAAATATCAACAGTCATTCAGTGGGTGGTGGGTGTCATTAGAGTGCTTCGACTATAAATATCAACAGTCATTCAGAGGGTATTGGGTGTCATTAGAGTGCTTAGACTGTAAATATCAACAGTTATTTATGGGGTGGTGGATGTGTGGATGTTATTACAGTGCTTTGACTGTAAATATCAACAGTCATTTATGGGGTGGTGGGTGTGGGTGTCATTACAGTGTTTTGACTGTAAATATCAAAAGTCATTCATAGGGTGGTGGGTTTCATTAGAGTGCTTGGACTGTAAATATTAACAGTTATTTATGGGGTGGTGGGTTTGTGGGTGTCATGACAGTGCTTGGACTGTAAATATCAACAGTCATTCATGGGGTGGTGGGTGTTTTGGTGTCATTACAGTGCTTGGACTGTAAATATCAACAGTCATCCAGGGGGGGGTGGGTGTGTGGGCATCATTACAGTTTTTTTATTGTAAATATCAACAGTAATTCATAGGGTGGTGGGTGTCATTAGAGTGCTTGGACTGTAAATATCAAGAGTCATTTATAAGGTGGTGGGTGTGTTGGTGTCATTACAGTGCTTGGACTGTAAAATATCAACTGTCATTTATGGGGTGGTGGTTGTGTGGGTGTCATTACAGTGCTTTGACTGTAAATATCAACAGTCATTCATAGGGTGGTGGGTGTCATTAGAGTGCTTGGACTATAAATATTAACAGTTATTTATGGGGTGAAGGTTTGTGGGTGTCATGACAGTGCTTGGACTGTAAATATCAACTGTCATTCATGGGGTGGTTGGTGTGTGGGTGTCATTACAGTGCTTTGACTGTAAATATCAAGAGTCATTTAGGGGGTGGTGGGTTTGTGGGTGTCATGACAGTGCTTGGACTGTAAATATCAACAGTCATTCATGGGGTGGTGGGTGTTTTGGTGTCATTACAGTGCTTGGACTGTAAATATGAACAGTCATCAAGGGGGTGGTGGGTTTGTGGACATCATTACAGTGCTTTGACTGTAAATATCAACAGTCATTCATAAGGTGGTGGGTGTCATTAGAGTGCTTGGACTATAAATATCAACAGTTATTTATGGGGTGAAGGTTTGTGGGTGTCATGACAGTGCTTGGACTGTAAATATCAACAGTCATTCATGGGGTGGTGGGTGTGTTGGTGTCATTACAGTGTTTTGACTGTAAATATCAACAGTCATTTATGGGGTGGTGGGTGTGGGTGACATTACAGTGTTTTGACTGTAAATATCAACAGTCATTTATTGGGTGGTGGGTTTCATTAGAGTGCTTGGACTGTAAATATCAACAGTTATTTATGGGGTGGTGGGTGTGTGGGTGTCATTACAGTGCTTTGACTGTAAATATCAAGAGTCATTTATGGGGTGGTGGGTGTGTGTGTCATTATAGTGCTTAGACTGTAAATATCAACAGTCATTAATTGGGTGGTGGGAGTCATTAGAGTGCTTGGACTATAAATATCAACAGTTATTGATGGGGTGGTGGGTTTGTGGGTGTCATGACAGTGCTTGGACTGTAAATATCAACAGTCATTCATGGGGTGGTGGGTGTGTGGGTGTCATTACATTGCTTGGACTGTAAATATCAACAGTCATTTATGGGGTGGTGGGTGTGGGTGTCATTACAGTGTTATGACTGTAAATATCAACAGTCATTCATAGGGTGGTGAGTTTCATTAGAGTGCTTGGACTGTAAATATCAACAGTTATTTATGGGGTGGTGGGTTTGTGGGTGTCATGACAGTGCTTGGACTGTAAATATCAACAGTCATTCATGGGGTGGTGGGTGTTTTGGTGTCATTACAGTGCTTGGACTGTAAATATCAACAGTCATCCAGGGGGTGGTGGGTGTGTGGGCATCATTACAGTGTTTTGATTGTAAATATCAACAGTAATTCATAGGGTGGTGGGTGTCATTAGAGTGCTGGGACTATAAATATCAACAGTTATTTATGGGGTGGTGGGTTTGTTGGTGTCATGACAGTGCTTGGACTGTATATATCAACAGTCATTCATGGGGTGGTGGGTGATTGGGTGTCATTACAGTGCTTGGACTGTAAATATCAACAGTCATTTATGGGGTGGTGGTTGTGTTAGTGTCATTACAGTGCTTTGACTGTAAATATCAACAGTCATTCATAGGGTGGTGGGTGTCATTAGAGCGCTTGGACTATAAATATCAACAGTTATTTATGGGGTGAAGGTTTGTGGGTGTCATGACAGTGCTTGGACTGTAAATATCAACAGTCATTCATGGGGTGGTGGGTGTGTGGGTGTCATTACAGTGCTTTGACTGTAAATATCAACAGTCATTTATGGGGTGGTGGGTTTGTGGGTGTCATGACAGTGCTTGGACTGTAAATATCAACAGTCATTCATGGGGTGGTGGGTGTTTTGGTGTCATTACAGTGCTTGGACTGTAAATATCAACAGTCATCCAGGGGGTGGTGGGTGTGTGGGCATCATTACAGTGTTTTGATTGTAAATATCAACAGTAATTCATATGGTGGTGGGTGTCATTAGAGTGCTTGGACTGTAAATATCAAGAGTCATTTATAAGGTGGTGGGTGTGTTGGTGTCATTACAGTGCTTAGACTGTAAAATATCAACTGTCATTTATGGGGTGGTGGTTGTGTGGGTGTCATTACAGTGCTTTGACTGTAAATATCAACAGTCATTCATAGGGTGGTGGGTGTGTAGGTGACATTAGAGTGCTTGGACTGTAAATATTATGGGTTATTCATGGGGTAGTGGGTGTGTGGATGTCATTACAGTGCTTGAACTGAAAAGATCAACAGTCATTCATGGGGTGGTGGGTGTGTGGGTGTTATTACAGTGTTTGGACTGTAAATATCAAATGTCATTAATGGGGTGGTGGGTGTGTGGGTGCCATTACAGTGCTTTGACTGTAAATATCAACAGTCATTTATGGGGTTGTGGGTGTGTGTGTCATTATAGTGCTTGGACTGTAAATATCAACAGTCATTCATGGGGTGGTGAGTGTGTGGGTGTCATTAAAGTGCTTGGACTGAAAATATCATGTCATTCATAGTGTGGTGGGTGTGTGTGTGTCATTAGTGCTTGGACTGTAAATATCAACAGTCATTCATGGGGTGGTGTGTAGCATTACATTGCTTGGATTGTATATATCAAAAGTCATTCACAGGGTTATGGGTGTGTGGGTGTCATTACAGTGCTTGGACTGTAAATATCAAAAGTCATTTATAGGGTGGTGGGTGTTTGGGTGTCATCACATTGCTTGGACTGTATATATCAACAGTCAATCATGGGGTGGTGGTTGTGTGGGTGTCATTACAGTTCTTGGAATGTAAATATAAACAGTCATTCTTGGGGTGGTGGGTGTGTGAGTGTTATTACAGTGCTTTGACTGTAAATATCAACAGTCATTCAGAGGGTGGTGGGTGTCATTAGAGTGCTTGGACTGTAAATATCAACAGTTATTCATGGGGTGGTGGTTGTGTGGGTATCATAAAAATGCTTGGACTGTAAATATCAACCATCATTCATTGGGTGGTGTGTGTGTGGGTGTCATTACAGTGCTTGGTCTGTAAATATCAACAGTCATTCATAGAGTTGTGAGTGTGTGGGTATTATTTCAGAGTTTTGACTGTAAATATTAACAGTCATTCAGAGGGTGGTGGGTGTCATTAGAGGGCTTGGACTGTAAATATCAACAGTCATTCATGGGGTGGTGGGTGTGTGGATAGCATTACAGTGCTTGGACTGAAAACATCAACAGTCATTTATGGTGTGGTGGGTGTGTGGGTGTCATTACAGTGCTTGGACTATAAATATCAACCATCATTTAAGGGGTGATGAGTTAGTGGGTGTCATTACAGTGCTTGGACTGTAAATATCAAGAGTCATTCATGGGGTAGTGGTTGTGTGGGTGTCTTTACATTGCTTGGACTGTAAATATCAAACATAATTCATGGGATGGTGGGTGTGCGGGTTTCATTACAGTGCTTGGACGGTAAATATCAACAGTCAATAATGAGGTAATGTGTGTGTGGGTGTCATTACAGTGCTTGGACTGTAAATATCAACAGTCATTAATGGGGTCATGAGTGTATGGGTGTCACTATAGTGTTTTGATTGTAAATATCAACAGTCATTCAAAGGGTGGTGGGTATCATTAGAGTGCTCGGACTGTAAATATCTACAGTCATGCATGGGGTCGTGGGTGTGTGGGTATCATTACAGTGCTTGGACTATAAATATAAACAGTCATTTATGGGGTGGTTGTTGTGTGGGTATCATTACAGTGCTTTGAATGTAAATATCAACAGTCATTCAGAGGGTGGTGGGTGTCATTAGAGTGCTTGGACTGTAAATATCAACAGTTATTCATGGGGTGGTGGTTGTGTGGGTATCATAAAAATGCTTGGACTGTAAATATCAACCATCATTCATTGGGTGGTGTGTGTGTGGGTGTCATTACAGTGCTTGGTCTGTGAATATCAAGAGTCATTCATAGGGTTGTGAGTGTGTGGGTATTATTTCAGTGTTTTGACTGTAAATATTAACAGTCATTGAGGGGGTGGTGGGTGTCATTAGAGGGCTTGGACTGTAAATATCAACAGTCATTCATGGGGTGGTGGGTGTGTGGATAGCATTACAGTGCTTGAACTGAAAACATCAACAGTCATTTATGGTGTGGTGGGTGTGTGGGTGTCATTACAGTGCTTGGACTATAAATATCAACCATCATTTAAGAGGTGATGAGTGAGTGGGTGTCATTACAGTGCTTGGACTGTAATTATCAACAGTCATTCATAGGGTTGTCGGTGTGTGGATGTCATTACAGTGCTTTGACTGTAAATATCAACAGTCATTCATGGGGTGGTGAGTGTGTGGGTGTCATTGCAGTTCTTGGACTGTAAATATCAACCATCATTCATTGGGTGGTGTGTGTGTGGGTGTCATTACAGTGCTTGGTCTGTGAATATCAAAAGTAATTCATAGGGTTGTGAGTGTGTGGGTATTATTTCAGTGCTTTGACTGTAAATATCAACAGTCATTCAGAGGGTGGTGGGAGTCATTATAGTGCTTGTACTGTAAATATCAACAGTCATTCATTGGGTGGTGGTTGTGTGGGTGTCATTACAGTGCTTGGACTGTAAATATCAACCATAATTCATGGGGTAGTGGGTGTGGTTGTGTCATTACAGTGCTTGGACGGTAAATATCAACAGTCAGTCATAGGGTGGTGGGTGTGTTGGTGTCATTACAGTGCTTGGACTGTAAATATCAACAGTCATTCATGAGGTGGTGGGTGTATGGGTGTCATTACAGTGATTTGATTGTAAATATCAACAGTCATTCATGGGGTGGTGGGTATCATTAGTGCTTGGACTGTAAATATAAACAGTCATTTATGGGTTTGTGAGAGTGTGGGTGTCATTACAGTGCTTGGACTGTAAATATCAACTATAATTCATGGGGTCATGGGTGTTGGGGAGTTAATACAGTGCTTTGACTGTAAATATCAACAGTCATTCATGGGGTGGTGGGTGGCATTACAGTGCTTGGACTGTAAATATCAACAGTCATTAATAGGGTGATGAGTGTGTGGGTGTCATTACAGTGCTTGGACTGTAAATATCAACAGTCATTTATAGGGTGGTGGGTGTTTGGACTGTAAATATCAATAGTCAGTCATGGAGTGGTGGGTGTGTGGGTGTCATTACAGTGCTTGGACTGTAAATATCAACAGTCATTCATAGGGTGATAGGTGTGTGAGTGTTATTACAGAGCTTGGACTGTAAATATCAACAGTCATTCATGGAGTGGTGGGTGTGTGGGTGTCATTACAGTAATTGGACTGTAAATATCAACAGTCATTCTTAGGGTGATGGTTGTGTGGGTGTTATTACAGTGCTTTGACTGTAAATATCAACAGTCATTCAGAGGGTGGTGGGTGTCATTAGAGTGCTTGGACTGTAAATATTAACAGTCATTCATGGGGTGGTGGGTGTTTGGATGTCATTACAGTGCTTGGACTGAAAATATCAACAGTCATTTTTGGGGTTGTGGTTGTGTGGGTGTTATTACAGTGCTTGGACTGTAAATATCAACTGTCATTCATTGGGTGGTGGGTGTGTGAGTGTCATTACAGAGCTTGGATTGTATATATCAACAGTCCTTTATGGGGTGGTGGGTGTGTGGATGTCATTATAGTGCTTGGACTGTAAATATCAACAGTCAATCATAGGGTGGTGAGTGTGTGGGTGTCATTAAAGTGCTTGGACTGAAAATATCATGTCATTCATAGTGTGGTGGGTGTGTGTGTGTCATTAGTGCTTGGACTGTAAATATCAACAGTCATTCATGGGGTGGTGTGTAGCATTACATTGCTTGGATTGTATATATCAAAAGTCATTCACAGGGTTATGGGTGTGTGGGTGTCATTACAGTGCTTGGACTGTAAATATCAAAAGTCATTTATAGGGTGGTGGGTGTTTGGGTGTCATCACATTGCTTGGACTGTATATATCAACAGTCAATCATGGGGTGGTGGTTGTGTGGGTGTCATTACAGTTCTTGGAATGTAAATATAAACAGTCATTCTTGGGGTGGTGGGTGTGTGAGTGTTATTACAGTGCTTTGACTGTAAATATCAACAGTCATTCAGAGGGTGGTGGGTGTCATTAGAGTGCTTGGACTGTAAATATCAACAGTTATTCATGGGGTGGTGGTTGTGTGGGTATCATAAAAATGCTTGGACTGTAAATATCAACCATCATTCATTGGGTGGTGTGTGTGTGGGTGTCATTACACTGCTTGGTCTGTAAATATCAACAGTCATTCATAGAGTTGTGAGTGTGTGGGTATTATTTCAGAGTTTTGACTGTAAATATTAACAGTCATTCAGAGGGTGGTGGGTGTCATTAGAGGGCTTGGACTGTAAATATCAACAGTCATTCATGGGGTGGTGGGTGTGTGGATAGCATTACAGTGCTTGGACTGAAAACATCAACAGTCATTTATGGTGTGGTGGGTGTGTGGGTGTCATTACAGTGCTTGGACTATAAATATCAACCATCATTTAAGGGGTGATGAGTTAGTGGGTGTCATTACAGTGCTTGGACTGTAAATATCAAGAGTCATTCATGGGGTAGTGGTTGTGTGGGTGTCTTTACATTGCTTGGACTGTAAATATCAAACATAATTCATGGGATGGTGGGTGTGCGGGTTTCATTACAGTGCTTGGACGGTAAATATCAACAGTCAATAATGAGGTAATGTGTGTGTGGGTGTCATTACAGTGCTTGGACTGTAAATATCAACAGTCATTAATGGGGTCATGAGTGTATGGGTGTCACTATAGTGTTTTGATTGTAAATATCAACAGTCATTCAAAGGGTGGTGGGTATCATTAGAGTGCTCGGACTGTAAATATCTACAGTCATGCATGGGGTCGTGGGTGTGTGGGTATCATTACAGTGCTTGGACTATAAATATAAACAGTCATTTATGGGGTGGTTGTTGTGTGGGTATCATTACAGTGCTTTGAATGTAAATATCAACAGTCATTCAGAGGGTGGTGGGTGTCATTAGAGAGCTTGGACTGTAAATATCAACAGTTATTCATGGGGTGGTGGTTGTGTGGGTATCATAAAAATGCTTGGACTGTAAATATCAACCATCATTCATTGGGTGGTGTGTGTGTGGGTGTCATTACAGTGCTTGGTCTGTGAATATCAAGAGTCATTCATAGGGTTGTGAGTGTGTGGGTATTATTTCAGTGTTTTGACTGTAAATATTAACAGTCATTGAGAGGGTGGTGGGTGTCATTAGAGGGCTTGGACTGTAAATATCAACAGTCATTCATGGGGTGGTGGGTGTGTGGATAGCATTACAGTGCTTGGACTGAAAACATCAACAGTCATTTATGGTGTGGTGGGTGTGTGGGTGTCATTACAGTGCTTGGACTATAAATATCAACCATCATTTAAGAGGTGATGAGTGAGTGGGTGTCATTACAGTGCTTGGACTGTAATTATCAACAGTCATTCATAGGGTTGTCGGTGTGTGGATGTCATTACAGTGCTTTGACTGTAAATATCAACAGTCATTCATGGGGTGGTGAGTGTGTGGGTGTCATTGCAGTTCTTGGACTGTAAATATCAACCATCATTCATTGGGTGGTGTGTGTGTGGGTGTCATTACAGTGCTTGGTCTGTGAATATCAAAAGTAATTAATAGGGTTGTGAGTGTGTGGGTATTATTTCAGTGCTTTGACTGTAAATATCAACAGTCATTCAGAGGGTGGTGGGTGTCATTATAGTGCTTGTACTGTAAATATCAACAGTCATTCATTGGGTGGTGGTTGTGTGGGTGTCATTACAGTGCTTGGACTGTAAATATCAACCATAATTCATGGGGTAGTGGGTGTGGTTGTGTCATTACAGTGCTTGGACGGTAAATATCAACAGTCAGTCATAGGGTGGTGGGTGTGTTGGTGTCATTACAGTGCTTGGACTGTAAATATCAACAGTCATTCATGAGGTGGTGGGTGTATGGGTGTCATTACAGTGATTTGATTGTAAATATCAACAGTCATTCATGGGGTGGTGGGTATCATTAGTGCTTGGACTGTAAATATAAACAGTCATTTATGGGTTTGTGAGAGTGTGGGTGTCATTACAGTGCTTGGACTGTAAATATCAACTATAATTCATGGGGTCATGGGTGTTGGGGAGTTAATACAGTGCTTTGACTGTAAATATCAACAGTCATTCATGGGGTGGTGGGTGGCATTACAGTGCTTGGACTGTAAATATCAACAGTCATTAATAGGGTGATGAGTGTGTGGGTGTCATTACAGTGCTTGGACTGTAAATATCAACAGTCATTTATAGGGTGGTGGGTGTTTGGACTGTAAATATCAATAGTCAATCATGGAGTGGTGGGTGTGTGGGTGTCATTACAGTGCTTGGACTGTAAATATCAACAGTCATTCATAGGGTGATAGGTGTGTGAGTGTTATTACAGAGCTTGGACTGTAAATATCAACAGTCATTCATGGAGTGGTGGGTGTGTGGGTGTCATTACAGTAATTGGACTGTAAATATCAACAGTCATTCTTAGGGTGATGGTTGTGTGGGTGTTATTACAGTGCTTTGACTGTAAATATCAACAGTCATTCAGAGGGTGGTGGGTGTCATTAGAGTGCTTGGACTGTAAATATTAACAGTCATTCATGGGGTGGTGGGTGTTTGGATGTCATTACAGTGCTTGGACTGAAAATATCAACAGTCATTTTTGGGGTTGTGGTTGTGTGGGTGTTATTACAGTGCTTGGACTGTAAATATCAACTGTCATTCATTGGGTGGTGGGTGTGTGAGTGTCATTACAGAGCTTGGATTGTATATATCAACAGTCCTTTATGGGGTGGTGGGTGTGTGGATGTCATTATAGTGCTTGGACTGTAAATATCAACAGTCAATCATAGGGTGGTTGTTGTGTGGGTGTCATTACAGTGCTTGGACTGTAAATATCAACAGTCTTTCATGGGGTGGTGGGTGTGTGGGTGTCAATACAGTGTTTTGATTGTAATTATCAACAGTCAATCATAGGGTGGTGGGTGTCATTACAGTGTTTAGACTCTAAATATCAACAGTCATTTATAGGGTGGTGGTTGTGTGGGTGTCTTTACAGTGATTGGACTGTAAATATCAAACATAATTCATGGGATGGTGGGTGTGGGGGTGTTATTACAGTGCTTGGACTGTAAATATCAACAGTCAATCATGGGGTGGTGGGTGTGTGGGTGTCATTACAGTGTTTTGATTGTTAATATCAACAGTCATTCATAGGGTGGTGGGTATCATTAGAGTGCTTGGACTGTAAATATCAACAGTCATTTAAGGGGGTGTGGGTGTGTGGGTGTCATTACAGTGCTTGGACTGTAAATATCAACAGTCAATCATGAGGTAGTCGGTGTGTGGGTGTCATTAGAGTGCTTGGACTGTAATAATCAACAGTCATTCATGTGGTGGTGGGTTTGTGGGTGTCATTGCAGTGCTTGGACTGTAAATATCAAGTCATTTATGTGGTGGTGGGTGTGTGTGTGTCATTATTGCTTTGACTGTAAATATCAACAGTCATTTATGGGGTGGTGGGTGTCATTACATTGCTGGGAATGTAAATATCAACAGTCATTCATAGGGTGATGGGTGTGTGGGTGTCATTACAGTGCTTGGACTGTAAATATCAACAGTCTTTTATAGGGTAGTGGGTGTTTGGATGTCATTACATTGCTTGGACTGTAAATATCAACAGTCAATCTTGGGGTGGTGGGTGTGTGGGTGTCATTACAGTGCTTGGACTGTAAATATTAACAGTCATTCATAGGGTGGTTGGTGTGTGAGTGCTATTACAGAGCTTGGACTGTAAATATCAACAGTAATTTATTAGGTGGTTGGTGTGTGGGTGTCATTACAATACTTGGACTATAAATATCAACCGTCATTTATGGGGTGGTGGGTGTGTGGGAGACATTACAGAGCTTGGATTGTAAATATCAACAGTCATTCATAGGGTGGTGGGTGTGTGAGTGTCATTACAGAGCTTGGACTGTATATATCTACAGTCATTCATTGGGTGGTTTGTGTCATTAGAGTGCTTGGACAGTAAATTTCAACAGTTATTCATGGGTTTCTGTGTGTGTTGGTGTCATTACAGTTCTTGGACTGTAAATATCAACCATAATTCATGAAGTGGTGGGTGTGGGTGTGTCATTACAGTGCTTTGAATGTAAATATCAACAGTCATTCATGGGGTGGTGGGGGTGTGTGTGTCATTATGGTGCTTGAACTGTAAATATCCAAAGTCATTCATGGGGTGATGGGTTTGTGGGTGTCATTACAGTGCTTGGACTGTAAATATCAAGTCATTAAAGGGGTGGTGTGTGTGTGTGTTATTAGTGCTTGGACTGTAAATATAAACAGTCATTTATGGGGTTGTGGGTGGCATTACAGTGCTTGGACTGTAAATATCAACAGTAATTCATTTGGTTAGTGGATGTCATTATAGTGCTTTGACTGTAAATATCAACAGTCATTCTTGGGGTGGTGGGTGTGTGGGAGCCATTACAGTGCTTTGACTGTAAATATCAAGAGTCATTCATGGGGTGGTGGGTGTGAGGGTGTCATTACAGTGATTTGATTGTAAATATCAACAGTCATTCATAGGGTGGTGGGTATCATTAGAGTGCTTGGACTGTAAATATAAACAGTCATTTATGGGTTTGTGGGAGTGTGGGTGTCATTACAGTGCTTGGACTGTAAATATCAACTTTAATTCAAGGGGTCGTGGGTGTTAGGGAGTCAATACAGTGCTTTGACTGTAAATATCAACAGTCATTCATGGGGTGGTGGGTGGCATTACAGTGCTTGGACTGTAAATATCAACAGTCATTAATAGGGTGATGAGTGTGTGGGTGTCATTACAGTGCTTGGACTGTAAATATCAACAGTCATTTATAGGGTGGTGGGTGTTTGGTGTCATTACATTGCTTGGACTGTAAATATCAATAGTCAATCATGGAGTGGTGGGTGTGTGGGTGTCATTACAGTGCTTGGACTGTAAATATCAACAGTCATTCTTGGGGTGATGGTTGTGTGGGTGTTATTACAGTGCTTTGACTGTAAATATCAACAGTCATTCAGAGGGTGGTGGGTGTCATTAGAGTGCTTGGACTATAAATATCAACAGTCAATCATGGGGTGGTGGGTGTGTGGATGTCATTACAGTGCTTGGACTGTAAATATCAACAGTCTTTCATGGGGTGGTAGGTGTGTGGGTGTCATTACAGTGTTTTGATTGTAATTATCAACAGTCAATCATAGGGTGGTGGGTGTCATTACAGTGTTTGGACTCTAAATATCAACAGTCATTTTTAGGTTGGTGGTTGTGTGGGTGTCTTTACAGTGATTGGACTGTAAATATCAAACATAATTCATGGGATGGTGGGTGTGGGGGTGTCATTACAGTGCTTGGACTGTAAATATCAACAGTCAATCATGGGGTGGTGGGTGTGTGGGAGTCATTACAGTGTTTTGATTGTTAATATCAACAGTCATTCATAGGGTTGTGGGTATCATTAGAGTGCTTGGACTGTAAATATCAACAGTTATTCATGGGGTTGTGGGTGTGTGGGTGTCATTACAGTGCTTGGACTGTAAATATCAACAGTCAATCATAAGGTAGTGGGTGTGTGGGTGTCATTAGAGTGCTTGTACTGTAAATATCAACAGTCATTCATGTGGTGGTGGGTTTGTGGGTGTCATTGCAGTGCTTGGACTGTAAATATCAAGTCATTTATGTGGTGGTGGGTGTGTGTGTGTCATTATTGCTTTGACTGTAAATATCAACAGTCATTCATGGTGTGGTGGGTGTCATTACAGTGCTGGGAATGTAAATATCAACAGTCATTCATAGGGTGATGGGTGTGGGGGTGTCATTACAGTGCTTTTAATGTAAATATCAACAGTCATTCCTGGGGTGGTGGGGGTGTGTGTGTCATTATGGTGCTTGAACTGTAAATATCTAAAGTCATTCGTGGGGTGGTGTGTGTGTGTGTTATTAGTGCTTGGACTGTAAATATAAACAGTCATTTATGGGTTTGTGGGTGGCATTACAGTGCTTGGACTGTAAATATAAACAGTAATACATTTGGTTAGTGGATGTCATTATAGTGCTTTGACTGTAAATATCAACAGTCAGTCATGGGGTGGTAGATGTGTGGGTGCCATTACAGTGCTTTGACTGTAAATATCAAGAGTCATTCATGGGGTGGTGGGTGTGAGGGTGTCATTACAGTTTTCGGACTGTAAATATCAACAGTCATTAATAGGGTTGTGGGTGTGTGGGTGTCATTATAGTGATTGGAATGTAAATACCAACAGTCATTCTTGGGGTGGTTGGTGTGTGGGTGTTATTACAGTGCTTGGACTGTAAATATCAACAGTCATTCATGTGGTTAGTGGATGTAATTATAGTGCTTGGACTGTAAATATCAACAGTCATTCTTGAGGTGGTGGGTGTGTTGGTGCCATTACATTGCTTTGACTGTAAATATCAACAGTCAATAATGGGGTGGTGGGAGTGTGTGTGTCATTACAGTGCTTGGACAGTATATATCAATAGTCATTTATGGGGTGGTTAGTGTGTGGGTGTCATTACAGTGTTTTGATTGTAAATATCAAGTCATTCATGACTTTGACTGTAAATATCAACAGTCATTTATGGGGTGGTGGGTGTGTGTGTCATTATAGTGCTTGGACTGTAAATATCAACAGTCATTAATTGGGTGGTGGGTGTCATTAGAGTGCTTGGACTATAAATATTAACAGTTATTTATGGGGTGGTGGGTTTGTGGGTGTCATGACAGTGCTTGGACTGAAAATATCAACAGTCATTCATGGGGTGGTGGGTGTGTGGGTGTCATTACAGTGTTTTGATTGTAAATACCAACAGTCATTCATAGGGTGGTGGGTGTCATTAGAGTGCTTGGACTACAAATATCAACAGTTATTTATAGGGTGGTGGGTTTGTAGGTGTCATGACAGTGCTTGGACTGTAAATATCAACAGTCATTAATGGGGTTGTGGGTGTGTGGGTGTCATTACAGTGCTTGGACTGTAAATATCAACAGTCATTTATGGGGTGGTTGGTGTGGGTGTCATTACAGTGTTTTGACTGTAAATATCAACAGGTAATCATTGATTGGTGGGTTTGTGGGTGTCATTACAGTGTTTGGACTGTAAATATCAATAGTAATTCATGGGGTGGTAAGGGTGGGTGTCATTACAGTGTTTTGACTGCAAATATCAACAGTCATTCATGGGGTGGTGAGTGTGTGGGTGTCATTACACTTCTTGGACTGTAAATATTAACAGTCATTCATGGGGTGGTAGGTGTGTGGGTGTCATTACAGTTATTGGACTGTAAATATCAACCATCATTCATTGGGTGGTAGGTGTGTCGGTGTCTTTACAGTGCTTGTACTGTAAATATTAACAGTCATTCATGGGGTAATGGGTGTGTGGGTATCATTACATTGATTGGACTGAAAATATCAACAGTCATCCAGGGGGTGGTGGGTGTGTGTGCATCATTACAGTGTTTTGATTGTAAATATCAACAGTAATTCATAGGGTGGTGGGTGTCTTTAGAGTTCTTGGACTGTAAATATCAAGAGTCATTTATGGGGTGGTGGGTGTGTGGGTGTCATTACAGTGCTTGGACTGTAAAATATCAACTGTCATTTATGGGGTGGTTGGTGTGTGGGTGTCATTACAGTGCTTTGACTGTAAATATCAACAGTCATTTATGGGGTGGTGGGTGTGTGTGTCATTATAGTGCTTGGACTGTAAATATCAACAGTCATTCATGTGGTGATGTGTGTCATTAGAGTGCTTGGACTATAAATATCAACAGTTATTTATGGGGTGGTGGGTTTGTGGGTGACATGACAGTGGTTGGACTGAAAATAGCAACAGTCATTCATGGGGTGGTGGGTGTATGGGTGTCATTACAGTGTTTTGATTGTAAATACCAACAGTCATTCATAGGGTGGTGGGTGTCGTTAGAGTGCTTGGACTATAAATATCAACAGTTATTTTTAGGGTGGTTTGTTTGTGGGTGTCATTACAGTGCTTGTACTGTAAATATTACGGGTTATTCATGAGGTAGTGGGTGTGTGGATGTCATTACAGTGCTTGGACTGAAAAGATCAACAGTCATTCATGGGGTGGTTGGTGTGTGGGTGTTATTACAGTGTTTGGACTGTAAATATCAAATGTCATTAATGGGGTGGTGGGTGTGTGGGTGTCATTACAGTGCTTTGACTGTAAATATCAACAGTCATTTATTGGATTGTCTGTGTGTGTGTTTTTATAGTGCTTGGACTGTAAATATCAACAGTCATTCATGGGGTGGTGAGTGTGTGGGTGTCATTAAAGTGCTTGGACTGAAAATATCAAGTCATTCATAGTGTGGTGTGTGTGTGTGTGTCATTAGTGCTTGGACTGTAAATATCAACAGTCAATCATGGGGTGGTGGTTGTGTGGGTGTCATTACAGTGCTTGGAATGTAAATATAAACAGTCATTCATGTGGTGGTGGGTGTGTGGGTGTTATTACAGTTCTTTGACTGTAAATATCAACAGTCATTCAGGGGATTGTGGGTGTCATTAGAGCGCTTGGACTGTAAATATCAACAGTTATTCATGGGGTGGTGGGTGTGTGGGTGTCATGACTTTGCTTGGACTGCAAATATCACCAGTCATTAATGGGGTGGTGAGTGTGTAGGTGACATTACAGTGCTTTAACTGTAAATATCAAGTCAATCATGGGGTAGTTGGTGTGTGGGTGACATTACAGTGCTTGGAGTGTAAATATCAACAGTCATTCATGAGGTGGTGGGTGTGTGGGTGTCATTACAGATATCGGAATGTAAATATCAACAGTCATTCATGGGGTGGTGTGTGTGTGGATGTCATTACAGTGCTTGGACTGTAAATATCAACAGTCAATCATGAGGAGGTGGGTGTGTTGGTGTCATTACAGTGCATGGACTGTAAATATCAACCGTCATTCATTGGATGGTGGGTGTGTGGGTGTCATTACAGTGTTTTGATTGTAAATATCAACAGTCATTTATTGGGTGGTGGGTGTCATTAGAGTGCTTGGACTGTAAATATCAACAGTCATTGATGGAGTGGTGGGTGTGTAGGTGTCATTACAGTACTTTGACTATAAATATCAACCATAATTAATGGGGTGGTGGGTGTGGGGGTGTCATTACAGTGCTTTGACTGTAAATATCAACAGTCATTCATGAGGTGTTTGTGGCATTACAGTGCTTGGAGTGTAAATATCAACAGTCATTCATGGCATAGGGTGATGGGTGTGTGGGTTTTATTACAGTGCTTGGACTGTAAATATCAACAGGCAGTCATGGGGTGGTGGGTTTGTGTGTGTCGTTACAGTGTTTGGACTTTAAATATCAACAGTCATTCATGGGGTTGTGGGTAGGTGGTTGTCATTACAGTGCTTGGACTGTAAATATCAAGTCATTCATGGGGTGGTGGGTGTGTGTGTCATTAGTGCTTGGGTGTGTAAATATCAACAGTCATTTATGAAGTGGTGGGTGTTATTACAGTGCTTGGACTGTAGATATCAACAGTCATTTATAGGGTGGTGGGTGTGTGGTTGTCATTACAGTGGTTGGACTGTAAATATCAACAGTCATTGATGGAGTGGTGGGTGTGTAGGTGTCATTACAGTGCTTTGACTATAAATATCAACCATAATTCATGGGGTGGTGGGTGTGGGGGTGTCATTACAGTGCTTTGACTGTAAATATCAACAGTCATTCATGAGGTGTTTGTGGCATTACAGTGCTTGGAGTGTAAATATCAACAGTCATTCATGGCATAGGGTGATGGGTGTGTGGGTTTTATTACAGTGCTTGGACTGTAAATATCAACAGGCAGTCATGGGGTGGTGGGTTTGTGTGTGTCGTTACAGTGTTTGGACTTTAAATATCAACAGTCATTCATGGGGTGGTTGGTAGGTGGTTGTCATTACAGTGCTTGGACTGTAAATATCAAGTCATTCATGGGGTGGTGGGTGTGTGTGTCATTAGTGCTTGGGTGTGTAAATATCAACAGTCATTTATGAAGTGGTGGGTGTTATTACAGTGCTTGGACTGTAGATATCAACAGTCATTTATAGGGTGGTGGGTGTGTGGTTGTCATTACAGTAGTTGGACTGTAAATATCAACAGTCAATCATGAGGTGGATGGTGTGTGGGTGTCATTACAGAGCTTGGACTGTAAATATCAACAATAATTTTTGGGGTTGTGGGTGTGTGGGGGTCATTACAGTGCTCAGACTGTAAATATTAACAGTCATTCATGGGGTGGTGGGTGTGTGGATGTCATTACAGTGCTTGGACTGAAAATATCAACAGTCATTTGTGGGGTGGTGGGTGTGTGGTTGTCATTACAGTGCTTGGACTATAAATATCAATAGTCATTAATGGGGTGTTGGGAGTGTGGGTGTCATTACAGTGAATAAACTGTATATATCAACAGTTATTCAAGGGGTGGTGGGTGTGTGGGTGTCATTACAGTGCTTAGACTGTCAATTTAAAAAGTCATTCATGGGGTGATGGGTGTGTGGGTGTCATTACAGTGCGTAGACTGTAAATATCAACAGTCATATATGGGGTGGTGGGTGTGTGGCTGTCATTACAGTGCTTGGACTGTAAATATCAACAGTCAATCATGGGGAGGTTGGTTTGTGGGTGTCATTACAGTGCTTGGACTGTAAATATCAACAGTCATTTATGGGGTGGTGGGTGGGTGGGTGTCATTACAGTGCTTGAACTGAAAATATCAAGTCATTTATGAAATAGTGGGTGGCATTACAGTGCTTGGACTGTAAATATCAACAGTCATTCATAGGGTTGTGGGTGTGTAGATGTCATTACAGTGCTTGGACTATATATATCAACCGTTATTTAGGGAGGGGGGTGATTACAGTGCTTGGAAAGTAAATATTAACAGTCATTCATATTGTGGTTGGTGTGTGAGTGTCATTACAGAGCTTGGACTGTAAATATCAACAGTCAATTATGAGGTGGTGGGTATGTGGGTGTCATTACAGTGCTTGGACTGTAAATATCAACAGTCATTAATGGGATGGTTAATGAGTGTTTGTCATTACAGAGCTTTGATTGTAAATATCAACAATCATTCATAGGGTGGTGGGTGTGGGGATGTCATTACAGTGCATTGACAGTAAATATTAACAGTCATTCATTTGGTGGTAGGTGTTTGTGTGTCATTATAGTGCTTGGACTGTAAATATCAACAGTCATTCATAGGGTGGTGGGTATGATTGTGTCATTACAGTGCTTGAACTGTAAATATCAACTGTCATTCATTAGGTGGTAGGTGTTTGTGTGTCATTATAGTGCTTGGACTGTAAATATCAACAGTCATTCATGGGGTGGTGGGTGTGTGGGTGTCATTACAGTGTTTGGACAGTAAATATCAAGTCATTCATTTGGTGGTGGGTGTGTGTGTGTGTCATTAGTGCTTGGACTGTAAACATCAACAGTCATTCATTGGGTGGTGGGTGTGAGGGTGTCTTTACAGTGCTCAGACTGTAAATATTAAGTGTCATTTATGTGGTGGTGGGTGTGTGGATGTCATTACAGTGCTTGGACTGTAAATATCAACAGTCATTTATTGGATGGTGAGTGTGTGGGTGTCATTACAGTGCTTGGACTGTAAATATTTACAGCCATTCACGGGTTGGAGGGTGTGTGTGTGTCATTAGTGCTTTGAATGTAAATATTAACAGTCATTTATTTGGTGGTGGGTGTGTGGCTTATATTAGAATGCTTGGACTGTAAATATCAACCATAATTCATGGGGTGGTAGGTGTTTGGGTGTCATTATAGTGCTTGGACTGTAAATATCAATAGTCATTCATGGGGTGGTTGGTGTGTGGGTGTCATTACATGGCTTGGACTGTAAATAGCAAGTCATTTATGGGGTGGTGGGTATGTGTGTGTCATTAGTGCTTGGACTGTAAATATCAAGAGTCATTCATGGGATGGTGGGTGGCATTACAGTGCTTGGACTGTAAATATCAACAGTCAGTCATGGGGTGGTGGGTATTTGGCTGTCATTAGAATGCTTGGACTGTAAATATCATCAATAATTCATGGGGTGGTGGGTGTGGGGGTGTCATTACAGTGCTTTGACTGTAAATGTCAACAGTCATTCATGGGGTGGTAGGTTTGTGGTTGTCATTACAGTGCTTGGACTGTAAATATCATCAGTCATTCATGGGGTGGTGGGTTGGTGGGTGTCATTACAGTGCTTGGACTGTAAATATCAAGTCATTCATGGGTTGGTGGGTGTGTGTGTGTGTCATTAGTGCTTGGACTGTAAATATAAACAGTCATTTATGGGGTTGTGGGTGGCATTACAGTGCTTGGACTGTAAATATCAACAGTCATTTATGAGGTGGGTGGGTGTGTGTCTGTCATTACAGTGCTTGGACTGTAAATATCAACAGGCAGTCATGGGGTGGTGGGTTTGTGTGTGTCATTACAGTGTTTGGACTTTAAATATCAACAGTCATTCATGGGGTGGTGGGTGTGTGGGTGTCATTACAGTGCTTGGACAGTATATATCAATAGTCATTCATGGGGTGGTTAGTGTGTGGGTGTCATTACAGTGTTTAGATTGTAAATATCAAGTCATTCATGACTTTGACAGTAAATATCAACAGTCATTTATGGGGTGGTGGGTGTGTGTGTCATTATAGTGCTTGGACTGTAAATATCAACAGTCATTAATTGGGTGGTGGGTGTCATTAGAGTGCTTGGACTATAAATATTAACAGTTATTTATGGGGTGGTGGGTTTGTGGGTGTCATGACAGTGCTTGGACTGAAAATATCAATAGTCATTCATGGGGTGGTGGGTGTGTGGGTGTCATTACAGTGTTTTGATTGTAAATACCAACAGTCATTCATAGGGTGGTGGGTGTCATTAGAGTGCTTGGACTATAAATATCAACAGTTATTTATAGGGTGGTGGGTTTGTGGGTGTCATGACAGTGCTTGGACTGTAAATATCAACAGTCATTCATGGGGTTGTGGGTGTGTGGGTGTCATTACAGTGCTTGGACTGTAAATATCAACAGTCATTTATGGGGTGGTGGGTGTGGGTGTCATTACAGTGTTTTGACTGTAAATATCAACAGGTAATCATTGATTGGTGGGTTTGTGGGTGTCATTACAGTGTTTGGACTGTAAATATCAATAGTAATTCATGGGGTGGTAAGGGTGGGTGTCATTACAGTGCTTTGACTGCAAATATCAACAGTCATTCATGGGGTGGTGAGTGTGTGGGTGTCATTACACTTCTTGGACTGTAAATATTAACAGTCATTCATGGGGTGGTAGGTATGTGGGTGTCATTACAGTTATTGGACTGTAAATATCAACCATAATTCATTGGGTGGTAGGTGTGTCGGTGTCATTACAGTGCTTGTACTGTAAATATTAACAGTCATTCATGGGGTAGTGGGTGTGTGGGTGTCATTACATTGATTGGACTGAAAATATCAACAGTCATCCAGGGGGTTGTGGGTGTGTATGCATCATTACAGTGTTTTGATTGTAAATATCAACAGTAATTCATAGGGTGGTGGGTGTCATTAGAGTTCTTGGACTGTAAATATCAAGAGTCATTTATAGGGTGGTGGGTGTGTTGGTGTCATTACAGTGCTTGGACTGTAAAATATCAACTGTCATTTATGGGGTGGTTGGTGTGTGGGTTTCATTACAGTGCTTTGACTGTAAATATCAACAGTCATTTATGGGGTGGTGGGTGTGTGTGTCATTATAGTGCTTGGACTATAAATATCAACAGTCATTCATGGAGTGATGTGTGTCATTAGAGTGATTGGACTATAAATATCAACAGTTATTTATAAGGTGGTGGGTTTGTGGGTGACATGACAGTGCTTGGACTGAAAATAGCGACAGTCATTCATGGGGTGGTGGGTGTATGGGTGTCATTACAGTGTTTTGATTGTAAATTCCAACACTCATTCATAGGGTGGTGGGTGTCATTAGAGTGCTTGGACTATAAATATCAACTGTTATTTATAGGGTGGTTGGTTTGTGGGTGTCATTACAGTGTTTGTACTGTAAATATTATGGGTTATTCATGAGGTAGTGGGTGTGTGGATGTCATTACAGTGCTTGGACTGAAAAGATCAACAGTCATTCATGGGGTGGTTGGTGTGTGGGTGTTATTACAGTGTTTGGACTGTAAATATCAAATGTCATTAATGGGGTGGTTGGTGTGTGGGTGTCATTACAGTGCTTTGACTGTAAATATCAACAGTCATTTATGGGGTTGTCTGTGTGTGTGTCTTTATAGTGCTTGGACTGTAAATATCAACAGTCATTCATGGGGTGGTGAGTGTGTGGGTGTCATTAAAGTGCTTGGATTGAAAATATCAAGTCATTCATAGTGTGGTGGGTGTGTGTGTGTCATTAGTGCTTGGACTGTAAATATCAACAGTCATTCATGGGGTGGTGTGTAGCATTACATTGCTTGGATTGTATATATCAAAAGTCATTCACGAGGTTATGGGTGTGTGGGTGTCATTACAGTGCTTGGACTGTAAATATCAAAAGTCATTTATAGGGTGGTTGGTGTTTGGGTGTCATCACATTGCTTGGACTGTAAATATCAACAGTCAATCATGGGGTGGTGGTTGTGTGGGAGTCATTTCAGTGCTTGGAATGTAAATATAAACAGTCATTTATGGGGTGGAGGGTGTGTGGGTGTTATTACAGTTCTTTGACTGTAAATATCAACAGTCATTCAGAGGATTGTGGGTGTCATTAGAGTGCTTGGACTGTAAATATCAACAGTTATTCATGGGGTGGTGGGTGTGTGGGTGTCATGACTTTGCTTGGACTGTAAATATCAACAGTCATTAATGGGGTGGTGAGTGTGTAGGTGACATTACAGTGCTTGGACTGTAAATATCAAGTCAATCATGGGGTAGTTGGTGTGTGGGTGACATTACAGTGCTTGGAGTGTAAATATCAACAGTCATTCATGAGGTGGTGGGTGTGTGTGTGTCATTACAGATATCGGAATGTAAATATCAACAGTCATTCAAGGGGTGGTGGGTGTGTGGATGTCATTACAGTGCTTGGACTGTAAATATCAACAGTCAATCATGAGGAGGTTGGTTTGTGTGTGTCGTTACAGTGTTGGACTTTAAATATCAACCGTCATTCATTGGATGGTGGGTGTGTGGGTGTCATTACAGTGTTTTGATTATAAATATCAACAGTCATTTATTGGGTGGTGGGTGTCATTAGAGTGCTTGGACTGTAAATATCAACAGTCATTGATGGAGAGGTGGGTGTGTAGGTGTTATTACAGTGCTTTGACTATAAATATCAACCGTAATTCATGGGGTGGTGAGTGTGGGGGTGTCATTACAGTGCTTTGACTGTAAATATCAACAGTCATTCATGAGGTGTTTGTGGCATTACGGTGCTTGGAGTGTAAATATCAACAGTCATTCATGGCATAGGGTGATGGGTATGTGGGTTTTATTACAGTGCTTGGACTGTAAATATCAACAGTCATTTATGGGGTGGTGGGTGTGTGGCTGTCATTACAGTGCTTGGACTGTAAATATCAACAGGCAGTCATGGGGTGGTGGGTTTGTGTGTGTCGTTATAGTGTTGGACTTTAAATATCAACAGTCAATCATGAGGTGGATGGTGTGTGGGTGTCATTACAGAGCTTGGACTGTAAATATTAACAATAATTTTTGGGGTGGTGGGTGTGTGGGGGTCATTACAGTGCTCAGACTGTAAATATTAACAGTCATTCATGGGGTGGTGGGTGTGTGGATGTCATTACAGTGCTTGGACTGAAAATATCAACAGTCATTTGTGGGGTGGTTGGTGTGTGGTTGTCATTACAGTGCTTGGACTATAAATATCAACAGTCATTAATGGGGTGTTGGGAGTGTGTGTGTCATTACAGTGAATGAACTGTATATATCAACAGTTATTCACGGGGTGGTGGGTGTGTGGGTGTCATTACAGTGCTTAGACTGTCAATTTAAAAAGTCATTCTTGGGGTGATGGGTGTGTGGGTGTCATTACAGTGCGTAGACTGTAAATATCAACAGTCATATATGGGGTGGTGGGTGTGTGGCTGTCATTACAGTGCTTGGACTGTAAATATCAACAGTCAATCATGGGGAGGTGGGTTTGTGGGTGTCATTACAGTGCTTGGACTGTAAATATCAACAGTCATTTATGGGGTGGTGGGTGGGTGGGTGTCATTACAGTGCTTGAACTGAAAATATCAAGTCATTTATGAAATAGTGGGTGGCATTACAGTGCTTGGACTGTAAATATCAACAGTTATTCATAGGGTTGTGGGTGTGTGGATGTCATTACAGTGCTTGGACTATATATATCAACCATTATTTATAATGGGGGGTGATTACAGTGCTTGGAAAGTAAATATTAACAGTCATTCATAGTGTGGTTGGTGTGTGAGTGTCATTACAGAGCTTGGACTGTAAATATCAACAGTCAATTATGAGGTGGTGGGTATGTGGGTGTCATTACAGTGCTTGGACTGTAAATATCAACAGTCATTAATGGGATGGTTAATGAGTGGGTGTCATTACAGTGCTTTGATTGTAAATATCAACAATCATTCATAGGGTGGTGGGTGTGGGGATGTCATTACAGTGCTTTGACAGTAAATATCAACAGTCATTCATTTGGTGGTAGGTGTTTGTGTGTCATTATAGTGCTTGGACTGTAAATATCAACAGTCATTCATAGGGTGGTGGGTATGATTGTGTCATTACAGTGCTTGAACTGTAAATATCAACTGTCATTCATTAGGTGGTAGGTGTTTGTGTGTCATTATAGTGCTTGGACTGTAAATATCAACAGTCATTCATGGGGTGGTGGGTGTGTGGGTGTCATTACAGTGCTTTGACAGTAAATATCAAGTCATTCATTAGGTGGTGGGTGTGTGTGTGTGTCATTAGTGCTTGGACTGTAAATATCAACAGTCATTCATTGGGTGGTGGGTGTGTGGGTGTCTTTACAGTGCTCAGACTGTAAATATTAAGTGTCATTTCTGGGGTGGTGGGTGTGTGGATGTCATTACAGTGCTTGGACTGTAAATATTTACAGCCATTCATGGGTTGGAGGGTGTGTGTGTGTCATTAGTGCTTTGAATGTAAATATCAACAGTCATTTATTTGGTGGTGGGTGTGTGGCTGTCATTAGAATGCTTGGACTGTAAATATCAACCATAATTCATGGGGTGGTGGGTACGAGGGTGTCATTACAGTGCTTAAACTGTAAATATCAACAGTTATTCATGGGGTGGTAGGTGTTTGGGTGTCATTATAGTGCTTGGACTGTAAATATCAATAGTCATTCATTTGGTGGTTGGTGTGTGGGTGTCATTACATGGCTTGGACTGTAAATAGCAAGTCATTTATGGGGTGGTGGGTATGTGTGTGTCATTAATGCTTGGACTGTAAATATCAACAGTCATTCATAGGAAGGTGGGTGGCATTACAGTGCTTGGACTGTAAATATCAACAGTCAGTCATGGGGTGGTGGGTATTTGGCTGTCATTAGAATGCTTGGACTATAAATAACATCAATAATTCATGGGGTGGTGGGTGTGGGGGTGTCATTACAGTGCTTTGACTGTAAATGTCAACAGTCATTCATGGGGTGGTAGGTTTGTGGTTGTCATTACAGTGCTTGGACTGTAAATATCATCAGTCATTCATGGGGTGGTGGGTTGGTGGGTGTCATTACAGTCTTTGGACTGTAAATATCAAGTCATTCATGGATTGGTGGGTGTGTGTGTGTCATTAGTGCTTAGACTGTAAATATAAACAGTCATTTATGGGGTTGTGAGTGGCATTACAGTGCTTGGACTGTAAATATCAACAGTCATTTATAGGGTGGTGTGTGTGTGGGTGTCTTTACTGTGCTCAGACTGTAAATATTAAGTGTCATTCATGGGGTGGTGCGTGTGTGGATGTCATTACAGTGCTCGGACTGTAAATATCAACAGTCATTTATGAGGTGGGTGGGTGTGTGTCTGTCATTACAGTGCTTGGACTGTAAATATCTACTGTCATTGATGAGGGGGTGGGGGGTGGCTGTCATTACAGTGCTTGGACTGTAAATATCAACAGTATATCATGGGGTGGTGGGTTTGTGGATGTCATTACAGTGCTTGGACTGTAAATATCAACAGTTATTCATGGGGTGGTGGGTGTGTGGGTGTCATTACAGTGCTTGGACTGTAAATATCAAGTCATTCATGGGGTGGTGGGTCTGTGTGTGTCATTAGTGCTTGGACTGTAAATAAAAACAGTCATTTATGGGGTTGTGGGTGGCATTACCGTGCTTGGACTGTACATATCAACAGTCATTCATAGGGTGGTTGGTGAGTGGGTGTCTTTACAGTTCTCAGACTGTTAATATTAAGTGTCATTCATGGGGTGGTGGGTGTGTGGATGTCATTACAGTGATTGGACTGTAAATATCAACAGTCATTTATGAGGTGGGTGGGTGTGTAGCTGTCATTACAGTGCTTGGACTGTAAATATCTACGGTCATTGATGGGGGGGGGGGTGTGGCTGTCATTATAGTGCTTGGACTGTAAATATCAACAGTTAATCATGGGGTGGTGGGTTTGTGGACGTCATTACAGTGCTTGGACTGTAAATATCAACAGTTATTCATGGGGTGGTGGGTCTGTGTGTGTCATTAGTGCTTGGACTGTAAATATCAACAGTTATTCATGGGGTGGTGAGTGGCATTACAGTGCTTCTACTATAAATATCAACCGTCATTTATGGAGTGGTGGGTGTGTGGGTGTCATTACAGTGCTTGGACTGTAAATATCAACTGTCATTCATAGGGTGGTAAGTGTGTGGGTGCCATTACAGTGTTTTTACAGTAAATATCAACAGTCATTTATTGGTTGGTGAGTGTGTGGGTGTCATTACAGTGTTTGGACTGTAAATATTAACAGTCATTCATGGGGTGGTGGGTTGGTGGGTGTTATTACAATGCTTGGACAGTAAATATCAAGTCATTCATGGGTTGTTGGGTGTGGGGGTGTCATTAAAGTGTTTTGACTGTAAATATCAACAGTCATTCATGGGGTGGTGGGTATGAGGGTGTCATTACAGTGCTTAAACTGTAAATATCAACAGTCATTCATGGGGTGGTAGGTGTTTGGGTGTCATTATAGTGCTTGGACTGCTAATATCAACAGTCTTTCATGGGGTGGTTGGTGTGTGGGTGTCATTACATCGCTTGGACTGTAAATATCAAGTCATTTATGGGGTGGTGGGTATGTGTGTGTCATTAGTGCTTGGACTGTAAATATCAACATTCATTCATGGGATGGTGGGTGGCATTACTGTGCTTGGACTGTAAATATCAACAGTCAGTCATGGGGTGGTGGGTGTGTGGATGTCATTACAGTGATTGGACTGTAAATATCAACAGTCATTAATGGGGTGGTGGGTGTGTGACTGTCATTACAGTGATTGGACTGTAAATATCAACAGTCAGTCATGGGGTGGTTGGTGTGTGGATGTCATTACAGTGTTTGGACTGTAAATATCAACAGTCATTTATAAGGTGGTGGGTGTGTGTCTGTCATTAGAATGCTTGGACTGTAAATATCAACCATAATTCATGGAGTGGTGGGTGTGGGGGTGTCATTAAAGTGTTTTGACTGTAAATATCAACAGTCATTCATGGGGTGGTGGGTATGAGGGTGTCATTAGTGCTTGGAATGTAAGTATCAACAGTCATTCATGGGATAGTGGGTGGCATTACATTGCTTGGATTGTAAATTTCAACAGTCATTCATAGGGTGATGGGTGTGTGGCTGTCATTACAGTGTTTGGACAGTAAATATCAACAGTCAGTCATGGGGTGGTGGGTTTGTGGGTGTTATTACAGTGCTTGGACTGTAAATATCAACAGTCAATAATTCGGTGGTGGGTGTGTGTGTGTCATTACAGTGCTTGAACTATAAATATTAAGTCAATCATGGGGTGGTGGGTGTGTGTGTGTCATTAGTGCTTGGACTGTAAATATCAACAGTCATTAATGAGGCGGTGGGTGGCATTACAGTGCTTGGAATGTAAATATCAACCATCATTCATTGGGTGGTGGGTGTGTGGGTGTCATTACAGTGCTGAGACTGTAAATATTAAGTGTCATTGACAGTGTGGTGGGTGTGTGGATGTCATTACAGTGCTTGGACTGTAAATATCAACAGTCATTTATGAAGTGGTGGGTGTGTGGCTTTCATTACAGTGCTTGGACTGTAAATATCTAATGTCATTAATAGAGTGGTGGGTGTGTGAGTGTCATTACAGAGCTTGGACTGTAAATATTAACAGTTAATCATGAGGTGGTGGGTGTGTGGGTTTCATTACAGTGATTGGACTGTAAATATCAACAGTCATTCATTGGATGGTGGGTGTGTGAGTGTCATTACAGTGTTTTGATTGTAAATATCAACAGTCATGGGGTGGTGGGTGTGTGGGTGTCATTAGAGTGCTTGGACTGTAAATATCAACCATAATTTTTGGGGTGGTGGGTGTTTGTGTGTCTATGCAGTGCTTGGACTGTAAATATAAACAGTCAATCATGAGGTGGTGGATGTGTTGGTGTCATTACAATGCTTGGACTGTAAATATCAACAGTCATTCATGGGGTGGTGGGTGTGTGGGTGTCATTACAGTGTTTTGACGGTAAATATTAACAGTCATTCATAGGGTGGTGGGTGTCATTACAGTTCTTGGACTGTAAATATCAAGTCATTCATGGGTTGGTGGGTGTGTGTGTATAATTAGTGCTCGGACTGTAAATATCAACAGTCATTTATGGGGTCTTGGGTGGCATTACAGTGCTTGGACTGTAAATATTTACATTCATTCATAGGGTGGTTGGTGTGTGAGTGTCATTACAGAGCTTAGACTGTAAATATCAATAGTCATTCATTGGGTGGTAGGTGTGTGGATGTCATTACAGTGCATGGACTGTAAATATCAACAGTCATTTATGGGGTGGTGGGTGTGTGGCTTTCATTACAGTGTTTGAAGTGTAAATATCAACAGTCAGTCATGGGGTTGTGGGTGTGTGGATGTCATTACAGTGCTTGGACTGTAAAAATCAACAGTCAGTTATAGGGTTGTGGGCTTGTGGCTGTCATTAGAATGCTTGGACTGTAAATATCAACCATATTTCATAGAGGTGGTGGGTGTGGGGGTGTCATTACAGTGCTTTGACTGTAAATATCAACAGTCATTCATGGGTTGGTGGGTATGAGGGTGTAATTAAAGTGCTTAAACTGTAAATATCAACAGTCATTCATGGGGTGGTAGGTGTTTGGGTGTCATTATAGTGCTTGGAGTGCTAATATCAACAGTCTTTTATGGGGTGGTTGGTGTGTGGGTATCATTACATGGCTTGGACTGTAAATATCAAGTCATTTATGGTGTGGTGGGTATGTGTGTGTCATTAGTGCTTGGACTGTAAATATCAACAGTCATTCATGGGATGGTGGGTGGCATTACATTGCTTGGACTGTAAATATCAACAGTCATTACTAGGGTGATGGGTGTGTGGGTGTCATTACAGTGCTTGGACTGTAAATATCAACAGTCATTTATGGGGTGGTGGGTGTGTGGCTGTCATTACAGTGTTTGGACAGTAAATATCAACAGTCAGTCATGGGGTGGTGGGTTTGTGGGTGTTATTACAGTGCTTAGACTGTAAATATCAACAGTCAAAAATTCGGTGGTGGGTGTGTGTGTGTTTGTCATTACAGTGCTAGAACTATAAATATTAAGTCAATCATGGGGTGGTGGGTGTGTGTGTGTCATTAGTACTTGGACTGTAAATATCAACAGTCATTCATGAGGTGGTGGGTGGCATTAGAGTGCTTGGACTGTAAATATCAACCATCATTCATTGGGTGGTGGGTGTGTGGGTATCATTACAGTGCTCAGACTGTAAATATTAAGTGTCATTAACAGTGTGGTTGGTGTGTGGATGTCATTACAGTGCTTGGACTGTAAATATCAACAGTTAATTATGGGGTTGTGGGGTTGTGGTTGTCATTACAGTGCTTGGACTGTAAATATCAATAGTTTTTCATGGGGTGGTGGGTGTGTGGGTGTCATTACATTGCTTGGACAAAATAAATATCAACCGTCATATATAGGGTGGTGGGTGTGTGAGTGTCATTACAGAGCTTGGACTGTAAATATTAACAGTTAATCATAAGGTGGTGGGTGTGTGGGTTTCATTACAGTGATTGGACTGTAAATATCAACAGTCATTCATTGGATGGTTGGTGTGTGGGTGTCATTACAGTGTTTGGACAGTAAATATAAACAGTCAGTCATGGGGTGGTGGGTTTGTGGGTGTTATTACAGTGCTTGGACTGTAAATATCAACAGTCAATAATTCGGTGGTGGGTGTGTGTGTGTCATTACAGTGCTTGAACTATAAATATTAAGTCAATCATGGGGTGGTGGGTGTGTGTGTGTCATTAGTGCTTGGACTGTAAATATCAACAGTCATTAATGAGGCGGTGGGTGGCATTACAGTGCTTGGACTGTAAATATCAACCATCATTCATTGGGTGGTGGGTGTGTGGGTGTCATTACAGTGCTCAGACTGTAAATATTAAGTTTCATTGACAGTGTGGTGGGTGTGGTGATGTCATTACAGTGCTTGGACTGTAAATATCAACAGTCATTTATGAAGTGGTGGGTGTGTGGCTTTCATTACAGTGCTTGGACTGTAAATATCTAATGTCATTAATAGGGTGGTGGGTGTGTGGCTGTCATTACAGTGCTTGGACTGTAAATATCAAAAGTTAATTATGGGGTTGTGGGGTTGTGGATGTAATTACAGTGCTTGGACTGTAAATATCAACAGTTTTTCATGGGGTGTTGGGTGTGTGGGTGTCATTACAGTGCTTGGACTATAAATATCAACCGTCATATTTAGGGTGGTGGGTGTGTGAGTGTCATTACAGAGCTTGGACTGTAAATATTAACAGTTAATCATGAGGTGGTGGGTGTGTGGGTTTCATTACAGTGATTGGACTGTAAATATCAACAGTCATTCATTGGATGGTGGGTGTGTGGGTGTCATTACAGTGTTTTGATTGTAAATATCAACAGTCATGGGGTGGTGGGTGTGTGGGTGTCATTAGAGTGCTTGGACTGTAAATATCAACCATAATTTTTGGGGTGGTGGGTGTTTGTGTGTCTATGCAGTGCTTGGACTGTAAATATAAACAGTCAATCATGAGGTGGTTGATGTGTTGGTGTCATTACAATGCTTGGACTGTAAATATCAACAGTCATTCATGGGGTGGTGGGTGTGTGGGTGTCATTACAGTGTTTTGACGGTAAATATTAACAGTCATTCATAGGGTGGTGGGTGTCATTACAGTTCTTGGACTGTAAATATCAAGTCATTCATGGGTTGGTGGGTGTGTGTGTATAATTAGTGCTCGGACTGTAAATATCAACAGTCATTTATGGGGTTGTGGGTGGCATTACAGTGCTTGGACTGTAAATATTTACATTCATTCATAGGGTGGTTGGTGTGTGAGTGTCATTACAGAGATTGGACTGTAAATATCAATAGTCATTCATTGGGTGGTGGGTGTGTGGATGTCATTACAGTGCATGGACTGTAAATATCAACAGTCATTTATGGGGTGGTGGGTGTGTGGCTTTCATTACAGTGTTTGGAGTGTAAATATCAACAGTCAGTCATGGGGTTGTGGGTGTGTGGATGTCATTACAGTGCTTGGACTGTTAAAATCAACAGTCATTTATGGGGTTGTGGGTGTGTGGCTGTCATTAGAATGCTTGGACTGTAAATATCAACCATATTTCATGGGGTGGTGGGTGTGGGGGTGTCATTACAGTGCTTTGACTGTAAATATCAACAGTCATTCATGAGGTGGTGGGTATGAGGGTGTCATTAAAGTGCTTGGACTGTAAATATCAACAGTCATTCATGGGGTGGTAGGTTTTTGGGTGTCATTATAGTGCTTGGACTGCTAATATCAACAGTCTTTCATGGGGTGGTTGGTGTGTGGGTGTCATTACATGGCTTGGACTGTAAATATCAAGTCATTTATGGGGTGGTGGGTATGTGTGTGTCATTAGAGCTTGGACTGTAAATATCAACAGTCATTCATGGGATGGTGGGTGGCATTACATTGTTTGGACTGTAAATATCAACAGTCATTCATAGGGTGATGGGTGTGTGGGTGTCGTTACAGTGCTTGGACTGTAAATATCAACAGTCATTTATGGGGTGGTGGGTGTGTGGCTGTCATTACAGTGTTTGGACAGTAAATATCAACAGTCAGTCATGGGGTGGTGGGTTTGTGGGTGTTATTACAGTGCTTGGACTGTAAATATCAACAGTCAAAAATTCGGTGGTGGGTGTGTGTGTCATTACAGTGCTTGAACTATAAATATTAAGTCAATCATGGGGTGGTGGGTGTGTGTGTGTCATTAGTGCTTAGACTGTAAATATCAACAGTCATTCATGAGGTGGTGGATGGCATTACAGTGCTTGGACTGTAAATATCAACCATCATTCATTGGGTGGTGGGTGTGTGGGTATCATTACAGTGCTCAGACTGTAAATATTAAGTGTCATTAACAGTGTGGTGGGTGTGTGGATGTCATTACAGTGCTTGGACTGTAAATATCAACAGTTAATTATGGGGTTGTGTGGTTGTGGTTGTCATTACAGTGCTTGGACTGTAAATATCAACAGTTTTTCATGGGGTGGTGGGTGTCTGGGTGTCATTACAGTGCTTGGACAAAAACAATATAAACCGTCATATATAGGGTGGTGGGTGTGTGATTGTTATTACAGAGCTCGGACTGTAAATATTAACAGTTAATCATGAGGTGGTGGGTGTGTGGGTTTCATTACAGTGATTGGACTGTAAATATCAACAGTCATTCATTGGATGGTGTGTGTGTGGGTGTCATTACATTGTTTTGATTGTAAATATCAACAGTCATGGGGTGGTGGGTGTGTGGGTGTCATTAGAGTGCTTGGACTGTAAATATCAACCATAATTTTTGGGGTGGTGGGTGTTTTGGTGTCTATGCAGTGCTTGGACTGTAAATATAAACAGTCAATCATGAGGTGGTGGGTGTGTTGGTGTCATTACAATGCTTGGACTGTAAATATCAACAGTCATTCATGGGGTGGTGGGTGTGAGGGTGTCATTACAGTGTTTTGACGGTAAATATTAACATTCATTCATATGGTGGTGGGTGTCATTACAGTTCTTGGACTGTAAATATCAAGTCATTCATGGGTTGGTGGGTGTGGGTGTATAATTAGTGCTCGGACTGTAAATATTAACAGTCATTTATGGGGTTGTGGGTGGCATTACAGTGCTTGGGCTGTAAATATTTACAGTCATTCATAGGATGGTTGGTGTGTGAGTTTTTTATTACAGAGCTAGGACTGTAAATATCAATAGTCATTCATTGGGTGAAGGGTATGAGGGTGTCATTACAGTGCTTAAACTGTAAATATCAACAGTCATTCATGGGGTGGTAGGTGTTTGGGTGTCATTATAGTGCTTGGACTGTAAATATCAACAGTCATTCATGGGGTGGTTGGTGTGTGGGTGTCATTACATGGCTTGGACTGTAAATATCAAGTCATTTATGGGGTGGTGGGTATGTGTGTGTCATTGGTGCTTGGACTTTAAATATCATCAGTCATTCATGGGATGGTGGGTGGCATTACATTGCTTGGACTGTAAATATCAACAGTCATTCATAGGGTAATGGGTGTGTGGGGGTCATTACAGTGCTTGGACTGTAAATATCAACAATCACTTATGGTGTGGTGGGTGTGTGGCTGTCATTACAGTGTTTGGACAGTAAATATCAACAGTGAGTCATGGGGTGGTGGGTTTGTGGGTGTTGTTACAGTGCTTGGACTGTAAATATCAACAGATAATAATTCGGTGGTGGGTGTGTGGGTGTCATTAAAGTGCTTGAACTATAAATATTAAGTCAATCACGGGGTGGTGGGTGTGTGTGTGTCATTTGTGCTTGGACTGTAAATATCAACAGTCATTCATGAGGTGGTGGGTGGCATTACAGTGCTTGGACTGTAAATATCAACCATCATTCATTGGGTGGTGGGTGTGTGGGTGTCATTACAGTGATCACACTGTAAATATTAAGTGTCATTGACAGTGTGGTGGGTGTGTGGATCTCATTACAGTGCTTAGACTGTAAATATTAACAGTCATTTATGGGGTGGTGGGTGTTTGGCTGTCATTACAGTGCTTGGACTGTAAATATCTACTGTCATTTATGGGGTGGTGGGTGTGTGGCTGTCATTACAGTGCTTGGACTGTAAATATCAACAGTTAATAATGGGGTGGTGGGGTTGTGGATGTCATTACAGTGCTTGGACTGTAAATATCAACAGTTATTCATGGGGTAGTGGGTGTGTGTGTGTCATTACAGTGCTTGGACTATAAATATCAACCGTCATATATAGGGTGGTGGGTGTGTGACTGTCATTACAGAGCTTGGACTGTAAATATTAACAGTCAATCATGAGGTGGTGAGTGTGTGGGTTTTATTACAGTGAGTGGACTGTAAATATCAACAGTCATTCATTGGATGGTGGGTGTGTGGGTGTCATTACAGTGTTTTTATTTTGAATATCAACAGTCATGGGGTGGTGGGTGTGTGGGTGTCATTATAGTGCTTGGACTGTAACTATCAACAGTCATTCATTGGGTGGTGGGTGTTTGGGTGTCTATGCAGTGCTTGGACTGTAAATATCAACAGTCAATCATGAGGTGGTGGGTGTGTTGCTGTCATTACAATGCTTGGACTGTAGATATCAATAGTCATTCATGGGGTGGTGGGTGTGTGGGTGTCATTACAGTGCTCAGACTATAAATATCAACATTCATTCATGGGATGGTGGGTGGCATTACAGTGCTTGAACTGTAAATATGAACAGTCAATCATGGGGTGGTGGGTGTGTGGATGTCATTACAGTGATTGGACTGTAAATATCAACAGTCATTAACAGGGTGGTGGGTGTGTGGCTGTCATTACAGTGTTTGGAATGTAAATATCAACAGTCAGTCATGGGGTGGTTGGTGTGTGGATGTCATTACAGTGCTTGGACTGTAAATATCAACAGTCATTTATGGGGTGGTGGGTGTGTGGCTGTCATTAGAATGCTTGGACTGTAAATATCAACCATAATTCATGGGGTGGTGGGTGTGGGGGTGTCATTAAAGTGCTTTGACTGTAAATATCAACAGTCATTCATGGGGTGGTGGGTATGAGGGTGTCATTACAGTGCTTAAACTGTAAATATCAACAGTCATTCATGGGGTGGTAGGTGTTTGGGTGTCATTATAGTGCTTGGACTGCTAATATCAACAGTCTTTCATGTGGTGGTTGGTGTGTTGGTGTCATTACATGGCTTGGACTGTAAATATCAAGTCATTTATGGGGTTGTGGGTTTGTGTGTGTCATTAGTGCTTGGACTGTAAGTATCAACAGTCATTCATGGGATGGTGGGTGGCATTACATTGCTTGGACTGTAAATATCAACAGTCATTCATAGGGTGATGGGTGTGTGGGTGTCATTACAGTGCTTGGACTGTAAATATCAACAGTCATTTATGGGGTGGTGGGTGTGTTGCTGTCATTACAGTGTTTGGACAGTAAATATCAACAGTCAGTCATGGGGTGGTGGGTTTGTGGGTGTTATTACAGTGCTTGGACTGTAAATATCAACAGTCAATAATTCGGTGGTGGGTGTGTGTGTGTCATTACAGTGCTTAAACTATAAATATTAAGTCAATCATGGGGTGGTGGGTGTGTGTGTGTCATTAGTGCTTGGACTTTAAATATCAACAGTCATTCATGAGGTGGTGGGTGGCATTACAGTGCTTGGACTGTAAATATCAAACATCATTCATTGGGTGGTGGGTGTCTGGGTGTCATTACAGTTCTCAGACTGTAAATATTAAGTGTCATTGACAGTGTGGTGGGTGTGTGGATGTCATTACAATGCTTGGACTGTAAATATCAACCGTCATTTATGAAGTGGTTGGTGTGTGGCTTTCATTACAGTGCTTGGACTGTAAATATCTATTGTCATTAATAGGGTGGCGGGTGTGTGGCTGTCATTACAGTGCTTGGACTGTAAATATCAACAGTTAATTATGGGGTTGTGGGGTTGTGGATGTCCTTACAGTGCTTGGACTGTAAATATCAACAGTTTTTCATGGGGTGGTGGGTGTGTGGGTGTCATTACAGTGCTTGGACTATAAATATCAACCATTATATATAGGGTGGTGGGTGTGTGAGTGTCAATAAAGAGCTTGGACTGTAAATATTAACAGTTAATCATGAGGTGGTGGGTGTGTGGGTTTCATTACAGTGATTGGACTGTAAATATCAACAGTCATTCATTGGATAGTTGGTGTGTGGGTGTCATTACAGTGTTTTGATTGTAAATATCAACAGTCATCGGGTGGTGGGTGTGTGGGTGTCATTAGAGTGCTTGGACTGTAAATATCAACCATAATTTTTGGGGTGGTGGGTGTTTGTGTGTCTATGCAGTGTTTGGACTGTAAATATAAACAGTCAATCATGAGGTGGTGGGTGTGTTGGTGTCATTACAATGCTTGGACTTTAAATATCAACAGTCATTCATGGGGTGGTGGGTGTGTGGCTGTCATTACAGTGTTTTGACGGTATATATTAACAGTCATTTATAGGGTGGTGGGTGTCATTACAGTTCTTGGACTGTAAATATCAAGTCATTCATGGGTTGGTGGGTGTGTGTGTATAATTAGTGCTCGGACTGTAAATATCAACAGTCATTTATGGGGTTGTGGGTGACATTACAGTGCTTGGACTGTAAATATTTACATTCATTCATAGGGTGGTTGGTGTGTGAGTGTCATTATAGAGCTTGGACTGTAAATATCAATAGTCATTCATTGGGTGGTGGGTGTGTGGATGTCATTACAGTGCATGGACTGTAAATATCAACAGTCAGTGATGGGGTGGTGGGTTTGTGGGTGTTATTACAGTGCTTGGACAGTAAATATCAACAGTTAATAATTCGGTGGTGGGTGTGTGTGTGTCATTAAAGTGCTTGAACTATAAATATTAAGTCAATCACGGGGTGGTGGGTGTGTGTGTGTCATTAGTGCTTGGACTGTAAATATCAACAATCATTTAAGGGGTGGTGGGTGTGTGGCTGTCATTACAGTGTTTGGACAGTAAATATCAACATTCAGTCATGGGGTGGTGGGTTTGTGGGTGTTATTACAGTGCTTGGACTGTAAATATCAACAGTTAATAATTCGGTGGTGGGTGTGTGTGTGTCATTAAAGTGCTTGAACTATAAATATTAAGTTAATCACGGGGTGGTGGGTGTGTGTGTGTCATTAGTGCTTGGACTGTATATATCAACAGTCATTCATGAGGTGGTGGGTGGCATTACAGTGCTTGGACTGTAAATATCAACCATCATTCATTGGGTGGTGGGTGTGTGGGTGTCATTACAGTGCTCAGACTGTAAATATTAAGTGTCATTGACAGTGTGGTGGGTGTGTGGATGTCATTACAATGCTTGGACTGTAAATATCAACAGTCATTTATGAAGTGGTGGGTGTGTGGCTTTCATTACAGTGCTTGGACTGTAAATATCTACTGTCATTAATAGGGTGGTGGGTGTGTGGCTGTCATTACAGTGCTTGGACTGTAAATATCAACAGTTAATTATGGGGTTGTTGGGTTGTGGATGTCATTACAGTGCTTGGACTGTAAATATCAACAGTTTTTCATGGGGTGGTGGGTGTGTGGGTGTCATTACAGAGCTTGGACTATAAATATCAACCGTCATATATAGGGTGGTGGGTGTGTGAGTGTCATTAAAGAGCTTGGACTGTAAATATTAACAGTTAATCATGAGGTTGTGGGTGTGTGGGTTTCATTACAGTGATTGGACTGTAAACATCAACAGTCATTCATTGGATGGTGGGTGTGTGGGTGTCATTACAGTGTTTTGATTGTAAATATCAACAGTCATGGGGTGGTGGGTGTGTGGGTGTCATTAGAGTGCTTGGACTGTAAATATCAACCATAATTTTTGGGGTGGTGGGTGTTTGTGTGTCTATGCAATGCTTGGACTGTAAATATAAACAGTCAATCATGAGGTGGTGGGTGTGTTGGTGTCATTACAATGCTTGGACTGTAAATATCAACAGTCATTCATGGGGTGGTGGGTGTGTGGGTGTCATTACAGTGTTTTGACGGTAAATATTAACAGTCATTCATAGGGTGGTGGGTGTCATTACAGTTCTTGGACTGTAAATATCAAGTCATTCATGGGTTGGTGGGTGTGTGTGTATAATTAGTGCTCGGACTGTAAATATCAACAGTCATTTATGGGGTTGTGGGTGGCATTACAGTGCTTTGACTGTAAATATTTACATTCATTTATAGGGTGGTTGGTGTGTGAGTGTCATTACAGAGCTTGGACTGTAAATATCAATAGTCATTCATTGGGTGGTGGGTGTGTGGATGTCATTACAGTGCATGGACTGTAAATATCAACAGTCAGTCATGGGGTGGTGGGTTTGTGGGTGTTATTACAGTGCTTGGACAGTAAATATCCACAGTTAATAATTCGGTGGTGGGTGTGTGTGTGTCATTAAAGTGCTTGAACTATAAATATTAAGTCAATCACGGGATGGTGGGTGTGTGTGTGTCATTAGTGCTTGGACTGTAAATATCAACAATCATTTATGGGGTGGTGGGTGTGTGGCTGTCATTACAGTGTTTGGACAGTAAATATCAACAGTCAGTCATGGGGTGGTGGGTTTGTGGGTGTTATTACAGAGCTTGGACTGTAAATATCAACAGTTAATAATTCGGTGGTGGGTGTGTGTGTGTCATTAAAGTGCTTGAACTATAAATATTAAGTTAATCACGGGGTGGTGGGTGTGTGTGTGTCATTAGTGCTTGGACCGTAAATATCAACAGTCATACATGAGGTAATGGGTGGCATTACAGTGCTTGGACTGTAAATATCAACCATCATTCATTGGGTTGTGGGTGTGTGGGTGTCATTACAGTGATCAGACTGTAAATATTAAGTGTCATTGACAGTGTGGTGGGTGTGTGAATGTCATTACAGTGATTGGACTGTAAATATCAATAGTCATTTATGGGGTGGTGGGTGTGTGGCTGTCATTACAGTGCTTGGACTGTAAATATCTACTGTCATTTATGGGGTGGTGGGTGTGTGGCTATCATTACAGTGCTTGGACTGTAAATATCAACAGTTAATTATGGGGTGGTGGGGTTGTGGATGTCATTACAGTGCTTGGACTGTAAATATCAACCGTCATATATAGGGTGGTGGGTGTGTGACTGTCATTACAGAGCTTGGACTGTAAATATTAACAGTCAATCATGAGGTGGTGGGTGTGTGGGTTTCATTACAGTGATTGGACTGTAAATATCAACAGTCATTCATTGGATGGTGGGTGTGTGGGTGTCATTACAGTGTTTTGATTGTAAATATCAACAGTCATGGGGTGGTGGGTGTGTGGGTGTCATTAGAGTGCTTGGACTGTAACTATCAACAGTCATTCATTGGGTGGTGGGTGTTTGGGTGTCTATGCAGTGCTTGAACTGTAAATATCAACAGTCAATCATGAGGTGGTGGGTGTGTTGGTGTCATTACAATGCTTGGACTGTAAATATCAACAGTCATTCATGGGGTGGTGTGTGTGTGGGTGTCATTACAGTGTTTTGACGGTATATATTAACAGTCATTCATAGGGTGGTGGGTGTCATTACAGTTCTTGGACTGTAAATATCAACCATTATCCATTGGGTGGTGGGTGTGTGGGTGTCATTACAGTGCTCAGACTATAAATATTAACAGTCATTCATGGGGTGGTGGGTGTGTGGGTGTCATTACAGTGCTTAGACTGTAAATATCAACAGTCATTTATGGGGTGGTGGGTGTGTGGGTGTCATTACAATGCTTGGAGAGTAAATATCAAAAGTCATTCTTGGGGTGGTGGGTGTGTGGGTGTCATTACAGTGCTTAAAATGTAAATATCAACAGTCATTCATGGGGTGGTAGGTGTTTGGGTGTCCTTATAGTGCTTGGACTGCTAATATCAACAGTCTTTCATGGGGTGGTTTGTGTGTGGGTGTCATTACATGGCTTGGACTGTAAATATCAAGTCATTTATGGGATGGTGGGTATGTGTGTGTCATTAGTGCTTGGACTGTAAGTATCAACAGTCATTCATGGGATGGTGGGTGGCATTACATTGCTTGGACTGTAAATATCAACAGTCATTCATAGGGTGATGGATGTGTGGGTGTCATTACAGTGCTTGGACTGTAAATATCAAAGGTCATTTATGGGGTGGTGGGTGTGTGGCTGTCATTACAGTGTTTGGACAGTAAAAATCAACAGTCAGTCATGGGGTGGTGGGTTTGTGGGTGTTATTACAGTGCTTGGACTGTAAATATCAACCGTCATATATAGGGTGGTGAGTGTGTGACTGTCATTACAGATCTTGGACTGTAAATATTAACAGTCAATCATGAGGTGGTGGGTGTGTGGGTTTCATTACAGTGATTGGACTGTAAATATCAACAGTCATTCATTGGATGGTGGGTGTGTGGGTGTCATTACAGTGTTTTGATTGTAAATATCAACAGTCATGGGGTGGTGGGTGTGTGGGTGTCATTAGAGTGCTTGGACTGTAACTATCAACAGTCATTCATTGGGTGGTGGGTGTTTGGGTGTCTATGCAGTGCTTGGACTGTAAATATCAACAGTCAATCATGAAGTGGTGGGTGTGTTGGTGTCATTACAATGCTTGGACTGTAAATATCAACAGTCATTCATGGGGTGGTGTGTGTGTGGGTGTAATTACAGTGTTTTGACGGTATATATTATCAGTCATTCATAAGGTGGTGGGTGTCATTACAGTTCTTGGACTGTAAATATCAATCATCATCCATTGGGTGGTGGGTGTGTGGGTGTCATTACAGTGCTCAGGCTATAAATATTAACAGTCATTCATGGGGTGGTGGGTGTGTGGGTGTCATTACAGTGCTTAGACTGTAAATATCAACAGTCATTTATGGGGTGGTGGGTGTGTGGGTGTCATTACAATGCTTGGAGAGTAAATATCAAAAGTCATTCTTGGGGTGGTGGGTGTGTGGGTGTCATTACAGTGCTTAAAATGTAAATATCAACAGTCATTCATGGGGTGGTAGGTGTTTGGGTGTCCTTATAGTGCTTGGACTGCTAATATCAACAGTCTTTCATGGGGTGGTTTGTGTGTGGGTGTCATTACATGGCTTGGACTGTAAATATCAAGTCATTTATGGGGTGGTGGGTATGTGTGTGTCATTAGTGCTTGGACTGTAAGTATCAACAGTCATTCATGGGATGGTGGTTGGCATTACATTGCTTGGACTGTAAATATCAACAGTCATTCATAGGGTGATGGGTGTGTGGGTGTCATTACAGTGTTTGGACTGTAAATATCAACAGTCATTTATGGGGTGGTGGGTGTGTGGCTGTCATTACAGTGTTTGGACAGTAAATATCAACAGTCAGTCATGGGGTGGTGGGTTTGTGGGTGTTATTACAGTGCTTGGACTGTAAATATCAACAGTCAATAATTCGGTTGTGGGTGTGTGTGTGTCATTACAGTGCTTGAACTATAAATATTAAGTCAATCATCGGGTGGTGGGTGTGTGTGTGTCATTAGTGCTTGGACTGTAAATATCAACAGTCATTCATGAGGTGGTGGGTGGCATTACAGTGCTTGGACTGTAAATATCAACCATCATTCATTGGGTGGTGGGTGTGTGGGTGTCATTACAGTGCTGAGACTGTAAATATTAAGTGTCATTGACAGTGTGGCGGGTGTGTGGATGTCATTACCATGCTTGGACTATAAATATCAACAGTCATTTATAAAGTGGTGGGTGTGTGGCTTTCATTCCAGTGCTTGGACTGTAAATATCTACTGTCATTAATAGGGTGGTGGGTGTGTGGCTGTCATTACAGTGCTTGGACTGTAAATATCAACAGTTAATTATGGGGTTGTGGGGTTGTGGATGTCATTACACTTCTTGGACTGTAAATATCAACAGTTTTTCATAGGGTGATGGGTGTGTGGGTGTCATTACAGTGCTTGGACTATAAATATCAAACGTCATATATAGGGTGGTGGGTGTGTGAGTGTCATTAAAGAGCTGGGACTGTAAATATTAACAGTTAATCATAAGGTGGTGGGTGTGTGGGTTTCATTACAGTGATTGGACTGTAAATATCAACAGTCATTCATTGGATGGTGGGTGTGTGTGTGTCATTACAGTGTTTTGATTGTAAATATCAACAGTCATTGGGTGGTGGGTGTGTGGGTGTCATTAGAGTGCTTGGACTGTAAATATCAACCATAATTTTTGGGGTGGTGGGGGTTTGTGTGTCTATGCAGTGCTTGGACTGTAAATATAAACAGTCAATCATGAGGTGGTGGGTGTGTTGGTGTCATTACAATGCTTGGACTGTAAATATCAACAGTCATTCATAGGGTGGTGGGTGTGTGGGTGTCATTACAGTGTTTTGACGGTAAATATTAACAGTCATTCATAGGGTGGTGGGTGTCATTACAGTTCTTTGACTGTAAATATCAAGTCATTCATGGGTTGGTGGGTGTGTGTGTATAATTAGTGCTCGGACTGTAAATATCAACAGTCATTTATGGGGTTGTGGGTGGCATTACAGTGCTTGGACTGTAAATATTTACATTCATTCATAGGGTGGTTGGTGTGTGAGTGTCATTCAGAGCTTGGACTGTAAATATCAATAGTCATTCATTAAGTGGTGGGTGTGTGGATGTCATTACAGTGCATGGACTGTAAATATCAACAGTCAGTCATGGGGTGGTGGGTTTGTGGGTGTTATTACAGTGCTTGGACAGTAAATATCAACAGTTAATAATTCGGTGGTGGGTGTGTGTGTGTCATTAAAGTGCTTGAACTATAAATATTAAGTCAATCACGGGGTGGTGGGTGTGTGTGTGTCATTAGTACTTGGACTATAAATAGCAACAATCATTTATGGGGTGGTGGGTGTGTGGCTGTCATTACAGTGTTTGGACAGTAAATATCAATAGTCAGTCATGGGGTGGTGGGTTTGTGGGTGTTATTACAGTGCTTGGACTGTAAATATCAACAGTTAATTATTCGGTGGTGGGTGTGTGTGTGTCATTAAAGTGCTTGAACTATAAATATTAAGTTAATCACGGGGTGGTGGGTGTGTGTGTGTCATTAGTGCTTGGACTGTAAATATCAACAGTCATTCATGAGGTGCTGGGTGGCATTACAGTGCTTGGACTGTAAATATCAACCATCATTCATTAGGTGGTGGGTGTGTAGGTGTCATTACAGTAATCAGACAGTAAACATTAAGTGTAATTGACAGTGTGGTGGGTGTGTGGATGTCATTACAGTGCTTGGACTGTAAATATCAACAGTCATTTATGGGGTGGTGGGTGTGTGGCTGTCATTACAGTGCTTGGACTGTAAATATCTACTGTCATTTATGGGGTGGTGGGTGTGTGGCTGTCATTACAGTGCCTGGACTGTTAATATCAACAGTTTAGTATGGGGTGGTGGGGTTGTGGATGTCATTACAGTGCTTGGACTGTAAATATCAACAGTTATTCATGGGGTGGTGGGTGTGTGTATGTCATTACAGTGCTTGGACTATAAATATCAACCGTCATATATAGGGTGGTGGGTGTGTGACTGTCATTACAGAGCTTGGACTGTAAATATTAACAGTCAATCATGAGGTGGTGGGTGTGTGGGTTTCATTACAGTGATTGGACTGTAAATATCAACAGTCATTCATTGGATGGTGGGTGTGTGGGTGTCACTACAGTGTTTTGATATTAAATATCAACAGTCATGGGGTGGTGGGTGTGTGGGTGTCATTAGAGTGCTTGGACTGTAACTATCAACAGTCATTCATTGGGTGGTGGGTGTTTGGGTGTCTATGCAGTGCTTGAACTGTAAATATCAACAGTCAATCATGAGCTGGTGGGTGTGTTGGTGTCATTACAATGCTTGGACTGTAAATATCAACAGTCATTCATGGGGTGGTGGGTGTGTGGGTGTCATTACAGTGTTTTGACGGTATATATTAACAGTCATTCATAGGGTGGTGGGTGTCATTACAGTTCTTGGACTGTAAATATCAACCATCATCCATTGGGTGGTGGGTGTGTGGGTGTCATTACAGTGCTCAGACTATAAATATTAACAGTCATTTATGGGGTGGTGGGTGTGTGGGTGTCATTACAGAGCTTGGACTGTAAATATCAACAGTCATTTATGGGTCGGTGGGTTTGTGGGTGTCATTACAATGCTTGGAGAGTAAATATCAAAAGTCATTCTTGGGGTGGTGGGTGTGTGGGTGTCATTACAGTGCTTAAAATGTAAATATCAATAGTCATTTATGGGGTGGTGGGTGTGTGGCTGTCATTACAGTGCTTGGATTGTAAATATCAACAGTCAATTATTGGGTGGTGGGTTTGTGGGTTTCATTACCGTGCTTGGACTGTAAATATCAACAGTCAGTCATGAGGTTGTGGGTGTGTGGATGTCATTACAGTGCTTGGACTTTAAATATTAACAGTCATTTATGGGGTGGTGGGTGTGTGGCTGTCATTAGAATGCTTGGACTGTAAATATCAACCATAATTCATGGGGTGGTGGGTGTGTGGGTTTCATTACAGTGATTGGACTGTAAATATCAACAGTCATTCATTGGATGGTGGGTGTGTGTGTGTCATTACAGTGTTTTGATTGTAAATATCAACAGTCATTGGGTGGTGGGTGTGTGGGTGTCATTAGAGTGCTTGGACTGTAAATATCAACCATAATTTTTGGGGTGGTGGGTGTTTGTGTGTCTATGCAGTCCTTGGACTGTAAATATAAACAGTCGATCATGAGGTGGTGGGTGTGTTGGTGTCATTACAATGCTTGGACTGTAAATATCAACAGTCATTCATGGGGTGGTGGGTGTGTGGGTGTCATTACAGTGTTTTGACGGTAAATATTAACAGTCATTCATAGGGTGGTGGGTGTCATTACAGTTCTTGGACTGTAAATATCAAGTCATTCATGGGTTGGTGGGTGTGTGTGTATAATTAGTGCTCGGACTGTAAATATCAACAGTCATTTATGGGGTTGTGGGTGGCATTACAGTGCTTGGACTGTAAATATTTACATTCATTCATAGGGTGGTTGGTGTGTGAGTGTCATTACAGAGCTTGGACTGTAAATATCAATAGTCATTCATTGGGTGGTGGGTGTGTGGATGTCATTACAGTGCATGGACTGTAAATATCAACAGTCAGTCATGGGGTGGTGGGTTTGTGGGTGTTATTACAGTGCTTGGACAGTAAATATCAACAGTTAATAAATCGGTGGTGGGTGTGTGTGTGTCATTAAAGTGCTTGAACTATAAATATTAAGTCAATAACGGGGTGGTGGGTGTGTGTGTGTCATTAGTACTTGGACTGTAAATATCAACAATCATTTATGGGGTGGTGGGTGTGTGGCTGTCATTACAGTGTTTGGACAGTAAATATCAACAGTCAGTCATGGGGTGGTGGGTTTGTGGGTGTTATTACAGTGCTTGGACTGTAAATATCAACAGTTAATAATTCGGTGGTGGGTGTGTGTGTGTCATTAAAGTGCTTGAACTATAAATATTAAGTTAATCACGGGGTGGTGGGTGTGTGTGTGTCATTAGTGCTTGGACTGTAAATATCAACAGTCATTCATGAGGTGCTGGGTGGCATTAAAGTGCTTGGACTGTAAATATCAACCATCATTCATTGGGTGGTGGGTGTGTAGGTGTCATTACAGTAATCAGACAGTAAATATTAAGTGTAATTGACAGTGTGGTGGGTGTGTGGATGTCATTACAGTGCTTGTACTGTAAATATCAACAGTCATTTATGGGGTGGTGGGTGTGTGGCTGTCATTACAGTGCTTGGACTGTAAATATCTACTGTCATTTTTGGGGTGGTGGGTGTGTGGCTGTCATTACAGTGCCTGGACTGTAAATATCAACAGTTTATTATGGGGTGGTGGGGTTGTGGATGTCATTACAGTGCTTGGACTGTAAATATCAACAGTTATTCATGGGGTGGTGGGTGTGTGTATGTCATTACAGTGCTTGGACTATAAATATCAACCGTCATTCATTGGATGGTGGGTGTGTGGGTGTCACTACAGTGTTTTGATTGTAAATATCAACAGTCATGGGGTGGTGGGTGTGTGGGTGTCATTAGAGTGCTTGGACTGTAACTATCAACAGTCATTCATTGGGTGGTGGGTGTTTGGGTGTCTATGCAGTGCTTGAACTGTAAATATCAACAGTCAATCATGAGGTGATGGGTGTGTTGGTGTCATTACAATGCTTGAACTGTAAATATCAACAGTCATTCATGGGGTGGTGGGTGTGTGGGTGTCATTACAGTGTTTTGACGGTATATATTAACAGTCATTCATAGGGTGGTGGGTGTCATTACAGTTCTTGGACTGTAAATATCAACCATCATCCATTGGGTGGTGGGTGTGTGGATGTCATTACAGTGCTTGGACTGTAAAAATCAATAGTCATTTATGGGGTGGTGGGTGTGTGGCTGTCATTAGAATGCTTGGACTGTAAATATCAACCACATTTCATGGGGTGGTGGGTGTGGGGGTGTTATTACAGTGCTTTGACTGTAAATATCAACAGTCATTCATGGGGTGGAGGGTATGAGGGTGTCATTACAGTGCTTAAACTGTAAATATCAACAATCATTCATTAGGTGGTAGGTGTTTGGTTGTCATTATAGTGCTTGGACTGTAAATATCAACAGTCATTCATGAGGTGGTTGGTGTGTGGTTGTCATTACAGAGCTTAGACTGTAAATATCAACAGTCATTTATAGGGTGGTGGGTGTGTGAGTGTCATTACAGAGCTTGGACTGTAAATATCAACAGTCATTTATGGGTCGGTGGGTTTGTGGGTGTCATTTCAATGCTTGGAGAGTAAATATCAAAAGTCATTCTTGGGGTGGTGGGTGTGTGGGTGTCATTACAGTGCTTAAAATGTAAATATCAATAGTCATTTATGGGGTGGTGGGTGTGTGGCTGTCATTACAGTGCTTGGATTGTAAATATCAACAGTCAATTATTGGGTGGTGGGTTTGTGGGTTTCATTACCGTGCTTGGACTGTAAATATCAAAAGTCAGTCATGGGGTTGTGGGTGTGTGGATGTCATTACAGTGCTTGGACTGTAAATATTAACAGTCATTTATGGGGTGGTGGGTGTGTGGCTGTCATTAGAATGCTTGGACTGTAAATATCAACCATAATTCATGGTGTGGTGGGTGTGGGGGTGTCATTACAGTGCTTTGACTGTAAATATCAACAGTCATTCATGGGGTGGTGGGTATGAGGGTGTCATTACAGTGCTTTGACTGTAAATATCAACAGTCATTCATGGGGTGGTGGGTATGAGGGTGTCATTACAGTGCTTAAACTGTAAATATCAACAGTCATTCATGGCGTGGTAGGTGTTTGGGTGTCATTATAGTGCTTGGACTGTAAATATCAACAGTCATTCATGGGGTGGTTGGTGTGTGGGTGTCATTACATGGCTTGGACTGTAAATATCAAGTCATTTATGGGGTGGTGGGTATGTGTGTGTCATTAGTGCTTCGACTATAAATTTCAACCATCATATATAGGGTGGTGGGTGTGTGAGTGTCATTACAGAGCTTGGACTGTAAATATTAACAGTCAATCATGAGGTGGTGGGTGTGTGGGTTTCATTACAGTGATTGGACTGTAAATATCAACAGTCATTCATTGGATGGTGGGTGTGTGGGTGTCATTACAGTGTTTTAATTGTAAATATCAACAGTCATGGGGTGGTGGGTGTGTGGGTGTCATTAGAGTGCTTGGACTGTAAATATCAACAGTCATTCATTGGGTGGTGGGTGTTTGGGTGTCTATGCAGTGCTTGGACTGTAAATATCAACAGTCAATCATGAGGTGGTGGGTGTGTTTGTGTCATTACAATGCTTGGACTGTAAATATCAACAGTCATTCATGGGGTGGTGGGTGTGTGGGTGTCATTACAGTGTTTTGACGGAAAATATTAACAGTCATTCATAGGGTGGTGGGTGTCATTACAGTTCTTGGACTGTAAATATCAACCATCATCCATAGGTTGGTGGGTGTGAGGGTGTCATTACAGTGCTCGGACTATAAATATTAACAGTCATTCATGGGTTGGTGGGTGTGTGTGTATAATTAGTGCTCGGACTGTAAATATCAACAGTCATTTATGGGGTTGTGGGTGTCATTACTGTTCTTGGACTGTAAATATTTACAGTCTTACACAGGGTGGTTGGTGTGTGAGTGTCATTACAGAGCTTGGACTGTAAATATCAATAGTCATTCATTAGGTGGTGGGTGTGTGGATGTCATTACAGTGCATGGACAGTAAATATTAACAGTCATTTATGGGGTTGTGGGTGTGTGGCTTTCATTACAGTGTTTGGACTGTAAATATCAACAGTCATTTAAGGGGGTGTGGGTGCGTGGATGTCATTACAGTGCTTGGACTGTAAAAATCAATAGTCATTTATGGGGTGGTGGGTGTGTGGCTGTCATTAGAATGCTTGGACTGTAAATATCAACCACATTTCATGGGGTGGTGGGTGTGGGGGTGTTATTACAGTGCTTTGACTGTAAATATCAACAGTCATTCATGGGGTGGAGGGTATGAGGGTGTCATTACAGTGCTTAAACTGTAAATATCAACAATCATTCATTAGGTGGTAGGTGTTTGGTTGTCATTATAGTGCTTGGACTGTAAATATCAACAGTCATTCATGAGGTGGTTGGTGTGTGGGTGTCATTACATGGCTTGGACTGTAAATATCAAGTCATTTATGGGGTGGTGGGTATGTGTGTGTCATTAGTGCTTGGACTGTAAATATCATCAGTCATTCATGGGATTGTGGGTGGCATTACAGTGCTTGGACTGTAAATATCAACAGTCAGTCATGGGGTGGTGGGTGTGTGGATGTCATTACAGAGATTGGACTGTAAATATCAACAGTCATTAATGGGGTGGTGGGTTTGTGGCTGTCATTACAGTGTTTGGACTGTAAATTTCAACAGTCAGTCATGGGGTGGTTGGTGTGTGGATGTCATTACAGTGCTTGGACTGTAAATATCAACAGTCATTTATTGGGTGGTGGGTGTGTGGCTGTCATTAGAATGCTTGGACTGTAAATATCAACCATAATTCAAGGGTGGTGGATGTGGGGGTGTCATTACAGTGCTTTGACTGTAAATACCAACAGTCATTAATGGGGTGGTGGGTATGAAGGTGTCATTACAGTGCTTAAACTGTAAATATCAACAGTCATTCATGGGGTGGTAGGTCTTTGGGTGTCATTAAAGTGCTTGGACTTTAAAAATCAACAGTCATTCATGGGGTGGTGGGTGTGTGGGTGTCATTACAGTGTTTTGACGGTAAATATTAACAGTCATTCATAGGGTAGTGGGTGTCATTACAGTTCTTAGACTATAAATATCAACCATCATCCATGGGGTGGTGGGTGTGAGGGTGTCATTACAGTGCTCAGACTATAAATATTAACAGTCATTCATGGGTTGGTGGGTGTGTGGGTGTCATTACATGGCTTGGACTGTAAATATCAAGTCATTTATGGGGTGGTGGGTTTGTGTGTGTCATTAGTGCTTGGACTGTAAATATCAACAGTCATTCTTGGGATGGTGGGTGGCATTACATTGCTTGGACTGTAAATATCAACAGTCATTCATAGGGTGATGGGTGTGTGGGGGTCATTACAGTGCTTGGATTGTAAATATCAACAATCATTTATGGGGTGGTGGGTGTGTGGCTGTCATTACAGTGTTTGGTCAGTAAATATCAACAGTCAGTCATGGGGTGGTGGGTTTATGGGTGTTATTACAGTGCTTGAACTGTAAATATCAACAGTTAATAATTCGGTGGTGGGTGTGTGTGTGTCATTAAAGTGCTTGAACTATAAATATTAAGTCAATCACGGGGTGGTGGGTGTGTGTGTGTCATTAGTGCTTGGACTGTAAATATCAACAGTCATTCATGAGGTGGTGGGTGGCATTACAGTGCTTGGACTGTAAATATCAACCATCATTTATTGGGTGTTGGGTGTGTGGGTGTCATTACAGTGCAAGACTGTAAATATTAAGTGTCATTGACAGTGTGGTGGGTGTGTGCATGTCATTACAGTGCTTGGACTGTAAATATCAACAGTTATTCATGGGGTGGTGGGTGTGTGTGTGTCATTACAGTGCTTGGACTATAAATATCAACCGTCATATATAGGGTGGTGGGTGTGTGAGTGTCATTACAGAGCTTGGACTGTAAATATTAACAGTCAATCATGAGGTGGTGGGTGTGTGGGTTTAATTACAGAGATTGGACTGTAAATATCAACAGTCATTCATTGGATGGTGGGTGTGTGGGTGTCATTACAGTGTTTTGATTGTAAATATCAACAGTCATGGGGTGGTTGGTGTCTGGGTGTCATTAGAGTGCTTGGACTGTAAATATCAACAGTCATTCATTGGGTGGTGGGTGTTTGGGTGTCTATGCAGTGCTTGGACTCTAAATATCAACAGTCAATCATGAGGTGGTAGGTGTGTTGTTGTCATTACAATGCTTGGACTGTAAATATCAACAGTCATTCATGGGGTGTTGGGTGTGTGGGTGTCATTACAGTGTTTTGACGGTAAATATTAACAGTCATTCATAGTGTGGTGGGTGTCATTACAGTTCTTGGACTGTAAATATCAACCATCATCTTTTGGGTGGTGGGTGTGTGGGTGTCATTACAGTTCTCAGACTATAAATATTAACAGTCATTCATGGGGTGGTGGGTGTGTGGGTGTCATTACAGTGCTTGGACTGTAAATATCAACAGTCATTTATAGGGTGGTGGGTGTGTGAGTGTCATTACAGAGCTTGGACTGTAAATATCAACAGTCATTTATGGGGTGGTGGGTGTGTGGGTTTCATTACAATGCTTGGAGAGTAAATATCAAAAGTCATTCTTGGGGTGGTGGGTGTGTGGGTGTCATTACAGTGCTTAAAATATAAATATCAACAGTCATTTATGGGGTGGTGGGTGTGTTGCTGTCATTACAGTGCTTGAATTGTAAATATCAACAGTCAATTATTGGGGGGTGGGTTTGTGGGTTTCATTACCGTGCTTGGACTGTAAATATCAACCTGTCATTCATGGGGTTGTGGGTGTGTGAGTGTCATTACAGTGTTTTGAATGTAAATATCAACAGTCATTCGTAAGGTGGTGTGTCTCATTAGAGTGCTTGGACTGTAAATATCAACAGTCATTCATGGGGTGGTTGGAGTGTAGGTGTCATTACAGTTCTTGGACTGTAAATATCAACCATAATTTATTGGGTGGTTGGTGTGGGGGTGTCACAACAGTGCTTTGACTGTAAATATCAACAGTCATTGATGGGTTGGGGGGGGTGAGGGTGCCATTACAGTGCTTGGACTGTAAATATCAACAGTCATTCATGGGGTGGTTGGTGTGTGGGTGTCATTATAGTGGTTGAACTGTAATTATCAACAGTTATTCATAGGGTGGTGTTTGTGTGGGTGTTATTACAGTACTTGAACTGTAAATATCAACCATCATTCATTGGGTGGTGGGTGTGTGGGTGTCATTACAGTGCTCAGACTGTAAATATTAACAGTCATTCATAGGGTGGTAGTTGTGTGAGTGTCATTACAGAGCTTGGACTGTAAATATCAACAGTCATTTATCGGGTGGTGGGTGTGTGGGTGTCATTAGAGTGCTTGGACTGTAAATATCAACAGTCATTCATGGGGTGGTGGGTGTCATGACAGTGCTTGGACTGTAAATATCAACAGTCATTCATGGGGTGGTGAGTGTGTGGGTGTCATTACAGTTCTTCGACTGTAAATATCTACCATCATTTATTGGGTGGTGGGTGTGTGGGTGTCATTACAGTGCTCAGACTGTAAATATTAACAGTCATTCATTGGGTGGTGGGTATGTGGATGTCATTTTAGTGCTTGGACTGAAAATATCAACAGTCATTCATGGGGTGGTGGGCGTTTGGGTGTCATTACAGTGCTTGGACTATATAAATATCAACCATCATTTATAGGGTGGTGGGTGTGTGGGTGTCATTACAGTGCTTGGACTGTTAATATCAACCATCATTCATAGGGTGGTGGGTGTGTGAGTGTCATTACAGAGCTTAGACTGTAAATATCAACAGTCATTTATGGGGTGGTGGGTGTGTGGGTATCATTACAGTGCTTGGACAGTAAATATCAAAAGTCATTCTAGGGGTGTTGGGTGTGTGGGTGTCATTACAGTGCTTAGACTGTAAATATCAACAGTCATTCATGGGGTGGTGGGTGTTTGGGTGTCATTACAGTGCTTGGACTATATAAATATCAAACATCATTTATGGGGTGGTGGGTGTGTGGGTGTCATTACAGTGCTTGGACTGTAAATATCAACCATCATTCATAGGGTGGTGGGTGTGTGAGTGTCATTACAGAGCTTAGACTGTAAATATCAACAGTCATTTATGGGGTGGTGGGTGTGTGGGTATCATTACAGTGCTTGGACAGTAAATATGAAAAGTCATTCTTGGGGTGTTGGGTGTGTGGGTGTCATTACAGTGCTTTGACTGTAAATATCAACAGTCATTTATTGGGTGGTGGGTGTGTAGGTGTCATTACATTGCTTGGACTGTAAATATCAACAGTCAATCATGGGTTGGTGGGTGTGTGGGTATCATTACAGGGCGTGGACTGTAAATATCAACAGTCATTTATGGGATGGTGGGTGTGTAGGTGTCATTACAGTGCTCAGATTGTAAATATTAACAGGTATTCATTGGGTGGTGGGTGTGTGGGTTTCATTACAGTGCTTGGACTATAAATAATAACAGTCATTTATGGGTTGGTGGATGTGTTGGTGTCATTACAGTGCTTGGACTGTAAATATCAACAGTCATTCATAGGGTGGTGGGTGTGTGAGTGTCATTACAGAGCTTGGACTGTAAATATCAACAGTCATTTATGGGGTGGTGAGTGTGTGGCTGTCATTACAGTGCTTGGACTGTAAATACCAACAGTCAATTATTGGTTGGAAGGTTTGTGGGTGTTGTTACAGTGTTTTAATTGTAAATATCAACAGTCATTCATAAGGTGGTGGGTGTCATTAGAGTGCTTGGACTGTAAATATCAACAGTCATTCATGGGGTGGTTGGTGTGTAGGTGTCATTACATTTCTTGGACTGTAAATATCAACCATAATTCATTGGGTGGTGGGTGTGGGGGTGTCATTACAGTGTTTTGACTGTAAATATCAACAGTCATTCATGGGGTGGTGGGGGTGAGGGTGTCATTACAGTGCTTGGACTGTAAATATCAACAGTCATTCATAGGGTGGTTGGTGTGTGGATGTCATTATAGTGCTTGAACTGTAATATGACAGTGCTTGGACTACAAATATCAACAGTCATTTATGGGGTGGTTGATGTGTAGGTGTCATTACAGTTCTTGGACCGTAAATATTAACAGTCATTCATGGGGTGGTAGGTGTGTGGATGTCATTACAGTGCTTTGAATGAAAATGTAAACAGTCATTCATGGGGTGGTAGGTGTGTGGGTGTCATTACAGTACTTGGACTATAAAAATGAAATGTCATTTATGGTGTAGAAGGTGTGTGAGTGTCATTACAGTGCTTGGACTGTAAATATCAACAGTCATTTAATGGGTGGTGGGTGTGTAGGTGTCATTACAGTGCTTGGACTGTAAATATCAACAGTCAATCTTGGGGAGGTGGGCCTGTGGGTGTCATTACAGTGCTTGGACTGTAAATAATAGCAGTCATTTATGGGGTGGTTTGTGTGTGGGTGTCATTACAGTGTTTTGACTATAAATATCAACAGTCATTTATTGGGTGGTGGGTGTCATGACAGTGCTTGGACTGTAAATATCAACAGTCATTAATGGGATGGTGAGTGTGTGGGTGTCATTACAGTTCTTGGACTGTAAATATCAACCATCATTCATTGGGTGGTGGGTGTGTGGGTGTTATTACAGTGCTCATACTGTAAATATTAACAGTCATTCATGGGGTGGTGGGTGTGTGGATGTGATTACAGTGCTTGGACTGAAAATATCAAAAATCATTCATGGGGTGGTGGGTGTGTGGGTGTCATTACAGTGCTTGGACTATAAATATCAACTGTCATTTATAGGGTGGTGGGTGTGTGGGTGTCATTACATTGCTTGGACTGTAAATATCAAGTCATTTATAGGCTGGTGGATGTGTGGGTTTTATTACAGTTCTTGGACTGTAAATATCAACTATTATTCATTGGGTAGCGGGTGTGTGGGTTACATTACAGGGCTTGGACTGTAAATATTAACAGTCATTCATGGGATAGTGGGTGTGTCGATGTCATTACAGTGCTTGTACTGAAAATATCAACAGTCATTCATAGGGTGGCAGGTGTGTGGGTGTCATTACAGTGCTTGGACGATAAATATCAACCATCATTTATGGGCTGGTGGGTGTGTGGGTGTCATTACAGTGTTTGGACTGTAAATATCAACAGTCATTCATAGGGTGGTGGGTGTGTGAGTGTCATTACAGAGCTTGGACTGTAAATATCAACATTCATTAATGGAGTGGTGGGTGTGTGGGTGTCATTACAGTGCTTGGACTGTAAATATTAACAGTCGTTCATGGGGTGGTAGGTGTGTAGATGTCATTACAGTGCTTGGACTGAAAATATCAACTGTCATTCATGGGATGGTGGGTGTGTGGGTTTAATTACAGTTCTTGGACTGTAAATATTAACCATCATTCATTGGGTTGTGGGTGTGTGGGTGACATTACAGTGCTTGGACTGTAAATATTAACAGTCATTCATGGAGTGGTGGGTGTGTAGGTGTTATTATAGTGCTTGGACTGTAAATATCAACAGTCATTCATGGGGTGGTGGGTGTGTGGGTGTCATTACAGTGCTTGGACTATAAAAATCAAATGTCTTTTATGGGGTAGAAGGTGTGTGAGTGTCATTACAGTGCTTGGACTGTAAATATCAACAGTCATTCATAGGGTTGTGGGTGTGTGAGTGTCATTACAGAGCTTGGACTGTAAATATCAAGAGTCATTCATGGAGTGGTGGGTGTGTGGTGTCATTACAGTGATTGGACTATAAATATATAGAGTCATTCATGAGGTGGTGTGTGTGTGGGTGTCATTACAGTGCTTAGATTGTAAATATCAACAGTCATATAATGGGTGGTGGGTGTGTAGGTGTCATTACAGTGCTTGGACTCTAAATATCAACAGTCAATCTTGGGGTGGTAGGCATGTGGGTGTCATTACAGTTCTTGGACTGTAAATAATAGCAGTCATTTATGGGGTGGTTTGTGTGTGGGTGTCATTACAGTGTTTTGACTATAAATATCAACAGTCATTTATTGGGTTGTGTGTGTCATTAGAGTGCTTGGACTGTAAATATCAACAGTCATTCATGGGGTGGTGGGTGTCATGACAGTGCTTGGACTGTAAATATCAACAGTCATTAATGGGATGGTGAGTGTGTGGGTGTCATTACAGATCTTGGACTGTAAATATCAACCATCATTCATTGGGTGGTGGGTGTGTGGGTGTTATTACAGTGCTCATACTGTAAATATTAACAGTCATTCATAGGGTGGTGGGTGTGTGGATGTGATTACAGTGCTTGGACTGAAAATATCAAAAGTCATTCATGGGGTGGTGGGTTTGTGGGTGTCATTACAGTGCTTGGACTATAAATATCAACTGTCATTTATGGGGTGGTGGGTGTGTGGGTGTCATTACATTGCTTGGACTGTAAATATCAACAGTCATTTATAGGCTGGTGGATGTGTGGGTTTTATTACAATTCTTGGACTGTAAATATCAACTAATATTCATTGGGTAGTGGGTGTGTGGGTTACATTACAGTGCTTGGACTGTAAATATTAACAGTCATTCATGGGATAGTGGGTGCGTCGATGTCATTACAGTGCTTGTACTGAAAATATCAACAGTCATTCATAGGGTGGTAGGTGTGTGGGTGTCATTACAGTGCTTGGACTATAAATATCAACCGTCATTTATGGGGTGGTGGGTGTGTGGGTGTCATTACAGTGTTTGGACTGTAAATATCAACAGTCATTCATAGGGTGGTGGGTGTGTCAGTGTCATTACAGAGCTTGGACTGTAAATATCAACATTCATTAATGGAGTGGTGGGTGTGTGGGTGTCATTACAGTGCTTGGACTGTAAATATTAACAGTCGTTCATGGGGTGGTAGGTGTGTAGATGTCATTACAGTGCTTGGACTGAAAATATCAACTGTCATTCATGGGATGGTGGGTGTGTGGGTTTAATTACAGTTCTTGGACTGTAAAAATCAACCATCATTCATTGGGTGGTGTGTGTGTGGGTGACATTACAGTGATTGGACTGTAAATATTAACAGTCATTCATGGGGTGGTGAGTGTGTAGGTGTTATTATAGTGCTTGGACTGTAAATATCAACAGTCATTCATGGGGTGGTGGGTGTGTGGGTGTCATTACATTGATTGGACTAAAAATATCAAGTCACTCATTGGGTGGTGGGTGTGGGCGTGTCATTAGTGCTTGAAATATAAATATCAACAGTCATTCATGGGATGGTGGGTGGCTTTACAGTGCTTGGACTCTAAATATCAACAGTAATTCATAGAGTGATGGGTGTGTGGGTGTCATTACAGTGCTTGGACTGAAAATATCAACAGTCATTTATTGGGTGGTGGGTGTGTGGGTATCATTACAGTCCTTGGAATGTAAATATCAACTATTATTCATTGGGTGGTGGGTTATGTGGGTGACATTACAGTGCTAGGACTGTAAATATTAACAGTCATTCATGGGGTGGTAGGTGTGTAGATGTCATTACAGTGCTTGGACTGAAAATAACAACTGTCATTCATGGGGTGGTGGGTGTGTGGGTTTCATTACAGTTCTTGGACTGTAAATATCAACCATCATTCATTGGGTCGTGGGTGTGTGGGTGACATTACATTGCTTGGACTGTAAATATTAACAGCCGTTCATGGGGTGGTGGGTGTGTAGGGGTCATTATAGTGCTTGGACTATAAATATCAACAGTCAATCATGGGGTATTGGGTGTGTGGGTGTCATTACATTGCTTGGACTGTAAATAAAAAGTCATTTATTGGGTGGTGGTTGTGTGTGTGTCATTAGTAATTGGATTGTAAGTATCAACAGTCATTCATGGGGTAGTGGGTGGCATTACAGTGATTGGACTCTAAATATCAACAGTAATTCATAGGGTGATGGGTGTGTGAGTGTCATTACAGTGCTTGGACTGTAAATATTAACAGTATTTCATGGGGTTGTGGGTGTTTGGGTGTCTATGCATTGCTTGGACTGTAAATATCAACAGTCAATCATGGGGTGGTGGGTGTGTGGGTGTCATTACAGTGCTTGGACTGTATATATTAACAGTTATTCATGGGGTGTTGGGTGTGTGGATGTCATTACAGTGCATGGACTGAAAATATCAAATGTCATTCATGGGGTGGTGGGTGTGTGGGTGTCATTACATTGCTTGGACTGTAAATATCAACCGTGATTTATGGGGTGGTAAGTGTGTGGGTGTCATTACAGTCCTTGGACTGTAAATATCAACCATAATTAATGAGGGGGCTGGAGTTAGGGGGTCATTATAGTGCTTGAACTGTAAATATCAACAGTCATTCATGGGGTGGTGGGTGTGTGGGTGACATTACATTGCTTGGACTGTAAATATCAAGTCATTCATGGGGTGATGGGTGTGTGGGTGTCATTACAGAGCTTGGATTGTAAATATCAACAGTCATTCATGGGGTTGTGGGTGTCTGGGTGTCTGTGCAATGCTTGGACTGTAAATATCAACAGTCATTAATGGGGTGGTGGATGTGTGGGTGTCATTACATTGCTTGGACTGTAAATATCAAGTCATTCATTGGGTAGTGGGTGTGTGTGTGCCATTATTGCTTGGACTGTAAATATCAACAGTCATTCATGGGATGGTGGGTGGCATTACAGTGATTGGAATCTAAATATCAAAAGTAATTTATAGGGTGATGGGTGTGTGGGTGTCATTACACTGCTTGGACTGTAATTATTAACAGTCATTCATGGGGTTGTGGGTGTTTGGGTGTCTATGCATTGTTTGGACTGTAAATATTAACAGTTAATCATGGGGTGGTGGGTGGTTGGTGTCATTACAGTGCTTGGACTGTATAAATCAACAGTTATTCATGGGGTGGTGGGTGTGTGGGTGTCATTACAGTATTTTGACTGTATATATTAACAGTCATTCATAGGGTGGTGGGTGTCATTAGTGTGCTTGGACTGTAAATATCAACAGTTTTAATGGGATGGGGAGTGTATGGGTGTTATTACAGTTCTTTGACTGTAAATATCAACCATCATTCATTGGGTGGTGGGTGTGTGGCTGTCATTACAGTGCTCAGACTGTAAATATTAACAGTCATTCATGGGGTGGTGGGTGTGTGGATGTCATTACAGTGCATGGACTGAAAATATCAACTGTCATTAATGGGGTGGTTAGTGTGTGGGTGTCATTACAGTGCTCAGACTGTAAATATTAACAGTTTTTCATGGGGTGGTCGGTGTGTGGATGTCATTACAGTGCATGGACGGAAAATATCAACTGTCATTCAATGGGTGGTGGGTGTGTGGGTGTCATTACAGTGCTTGGACTGTAAATATCAACCTTCATTTATGGGGTGGTGGGTGTGTGGGTTTCATTACAGTGCTTAGACTGTAACTATCAAATGTCATTTTTAGGGTAGTGGGTGCCATTACATTGCTTAGACTGTAAATACCAACAGTCATTTATGGGGTGGTGGGTGTGTGGGTGTCATTAGAGTGCTTGGACTGTAAATATCAACAGTCATTCATGGGTTGTTGGGTGTGTGGGTGTCATTACAGTGCTTGGACTGTAAATATTAACTGTGATTAATGGGGTGGTGGGTGTGTAGGTGTCATTACAGTGTTTGGACTGTAAATATTAAAAGTCATTCTTGGGGTGGTGAGTGTGTGGGTGTCATTACAATGCTTAGACTGTAAATATCAACAGTCATTTATGGGGTGGTGGGTGTGTGGGTGTCATTACAGTGCTGAGACTGTAATTATCAACAGTCATTTATAGGGTGGTGGGTGTGTGGCTGTCATTACAGTGCTTGGACTGTAAATATCAACAGTCAATCATGGGTTGGTGGGTGTGCGGGTGTCATTACAGTGTTTCGACTGTAAATATCAAGAGTCATTCATAGGTGGTGGGTGTGTGGGTGTCATTACAGTGTTTTGATTGTAAATATCAACAGTCAATTATAGGTTGGTTGGTGTCATTAGAGTGCTTGGACTGTAAATATCAACAGTCATTCATGGGGTGGTGGGTGTGTGGGTGACATTACATTGCATGTACTGTAAATATCAACCATAATTCATGGGGTGGTGGGTGTGCGGGTGTCATTACAGTGCTTTGACTGTAAATATCAACAGTCATTCATAGGATGATGGGTGTGAGGGTGTCATTACAGTGCATGGACTGAAAATATCGACTGTCATTCATGGGGTGGTGAGTGTGTGGGTGTTATTACAATTCTTGGACTGTAAATATCATTCATCATTCAATGGGTGGTGGGTGTGTGGGTGTCATTACAGTGCTCAGACTGTAAATATTAACAGTTATTCATGGGGTGGTGGGTGTGTGGATGTCATTACAGTGCATGGACGGAAAATATCAACTGTCATTCATAGAGTAGTGGGTGTGTGAGTGTCATTACAGAGCTTTGACTATAAATATCAACAGTCATTCATGGGGTTGTGGGTTTTTGGGTGTCTAAGCAGTGCTTGGAGTGTAAATATCAACAGTCAATCATGGGGTAGTGGGTGTGTGGTTATCATTACAGTGCTTGGACTCTAAATATCAACAGTCATTCATGGGGTGGTGTGTGTGTGGGATATAATTACAGTGCTTAGACTGTAAATATTAACAGTCATTTATTGGGTGGTTGGTGTGTGGGTGTCATTACAGAGCTTGGATTGTAAATATCAACAGTCATTCATAGGGTGGTGGGTGTGTGAGTATCATTACAGAGCTTGGACTGTAAATATCAACAGTCATTCAGGGGGTGGTTGGTGTGTAGGTGTCATTACAGTGCTTGGACTGTAAATATCAACCATAATTCATGGGGTGGTGGGTGTGTGGGTGTCATTACATTGCTTAGACTGTAAATATCAACAAACATTTATTGGGTGGTGGGTGTGTGGCTGTCATTACAGTGCTTGGACTGTAAATATCAACAGTCAATCATGGGGTGGTGGGTGTGTGTCATTACAGTGCTTGGACTGAAAATATCAACAGTCATTCATTGGGTGTTGGGTGTTTGGGTGTCATTACTGTGCTTGGACTGTAAATATTAACTGTGATTTATGGGGTGGTGGGTGTGTAGGTGTCATTACAGTGTTTGGAATGTAAATATCAAGAGTCATTCATGGGGTGGTGAGTGTGTGGGAGTCATTATAATGCTTAGATTGTAAATATCAACAGTCATTTATGGGGTGGTGGGTGTGTGGGTTTCATTACAGTGCTTAGACTGTAACTATCAAATGTCATTCTTAGGGTAGTGGGTGCCATTACATTGCTTAGAATGTAATTATCAACACTCATTTATGGGGTGGTGGGTGTGTGGGTGTCATTACAGTGCTTGGACTGCAAATATCAACAGTCATTTATGGAGTGGTGGGTGTGTGGGTGTCATTACAGTGCTTGGACACTATATATCAACAGTCATTCATGGGGTGGTGGGTGTGTGGGTGTCATTAGAGTGCTTAAACTGTAAATATTAACAGTCATTTATTGGGTGGTGTGTGTGTGGGTGTCATTACAGAGCTTGTACTGTAAATATCAACAGTCATTCATAGGGTGGTGGGTGTGTGAGTATCATTACAGAGTTTGGACTGTAAATACCAACAGTCATTCAGGGGGTGGTTGGTGTGTAGGTGTCATTACAGTGCTTGGACTCTAAATATCAAAAGTCATTCTTGGGGTTGTGGGTGTGTGGGTGTCATTACATTGCTTAGACTGTATATATCAACAAACATTTATTGGGTGGTGGGTGTGTGGCTGTCATTACAGTGCTTGGACTGTAAATATCAACAGTCAATCATGGGGTGGTGGGTGTGTTTGTGTCATTACAGAGCTTGGACTGAAAATATCAACAGTCATTCATGGGGTGTTGGGTGTGTGGGTGTCATTACAGTGCTTGGACTGTAAATATTAACTGTGATTTATGAGGTGGTGGGTGTGTAGGTGTCTTTACAGTGTTTGGACTGTAAATATCAAAAGTTATTCATAGGTAGTAGGTGTGTGGGTGTCATTACAGTGTTTTGATTGTAAATATCAACATTCAATTATAGGTTGGTTGGTGTCATTAGAGTGCTTGGACTGTAAATATCAACAGTCATTCATGCGGTGGTGGGTGTGTGGGTGACATTACATTGCGTGGACTGTAAATATCAATCATAATTCATGGGGTGGTGGGTGTGCGGGTGTCATTACAGTGCTTTGACTGTAAATATCAACAGTCATTCATAGGATGATGGGTGTGAGGGTGTCATTACAGTGCTTAGACTGTAATTATCAACAGTCATTCATGTGGTGGTGGGTGCGTGGCTGTCATTACAGTGCTTTGACTGTAAATATCAACAGTCATTCATAGGATGATGGGTGTGTTGGTGTCATTACAGTGCTTGGACTGAAAATATCAACAGTCATTTATTGGGTGTTGGGTGTGTGGGTGTCATTACTGTGCTTGGACTGTAAATATTAACTGTGATTTAAAGGGTGGTGGGTGTGTAGGTGTCATTACAGTGTTTGGACTGTAATTATCAAAAGTCATTCTTGGGGTGGTGAGTGTGTGGGTGTCATTATAATGCTTAGATTGTAAATATCAACAGTCATTTATGGGGTGGTGGGTGTGTGGGTTTCATTACAGTGCTTAGACTGTAACTATCAAATGTCATTTATAGGGTAGTGGGTGCCATTACATTGCTTAGAATGTAAATATCAACAGTAATTTATGGATTGGTGGGTGTGTGGGTGTCATTACAGTGCTTGGACTCTATATATCAACAGTCATTCATGGGGTGGTGGGTGTGTGGGTGTCATTAGAGTGCTTAAACTGTAAATATTAACAGTCATTTATTGGGTGGTGGGTGTGTGGGTGTCATTACAGAGCATGGACTGTAAATATCAACAGTCATTCATAGTGTGTTGGGTGTGTGAGTATCATTACAGAGCTTGGACTGTAAATACCAACAGTCATTCAGGGGGTGGTTGGTGTGTAGGTGTCATTACAGTGCAAAGAACTGTAAATATCAAAAGTCATTCTTGGGGTTGCGGGTGTGTGGGTGTCATTACATTGCTTAGACTGTATATATCAACAAACATTTATTGGGTGGGGGGTGTGTGGCTGTCATTACAGTGCTTGGACTGTAAATATCAACAGTCAATCATGGGGTGGTGGGTGTGTTGGTGTCATTACAGTACTTGGACTGAAAATATCAACAGTCATTCATGGGGTGTTGGGTGTGTCGGTGTCATTACAGTGCTTGGACTGTAAATATTAACTGTGATTTATGGGGTGGTGGGTGTGTAGGTGTCATTAGAGTGCTTAAACTGTAAATATTAACAGTCATTTATTGGGTGGTGTGTGTGTGGGTGTCATTACAGAGCTTGTACTGTAAATATCAACAGTCATTCATAGGGTGGTGGGTGTGTGAGTATCATTACAGAGTTTGGACTGTAAATACCAACAGTCATTCAGGGGGTGGTTGGTGTGTAGGTGTCATTACAGTGCTTGGACTCTAAATATCAAAAGTTATTCTTGGGGTTGTGGGTGTGTGGGTGTCATTACATTGCTTAGACTGTATATATCAACAAACATTTATTGGGTGGTGGGTGTGTGGCTGTCATTACAGTGCTTGGACTGTAAATATCAACAGTCAATCATGGGGTGGTGGGTGTGTTTGTGTCATTACAGTGCTTGGACTGAAAATATCAACAGTCATTCATGGGGTGTTGGGTGTGTGGGTGTCATTACAGTGCTTGGACTGTAAATATTAACTGTGATTTATGGGGTGGTGGGTGTGTAGGTGTCATTACAGTGTTTGGACTGTAAATATTAAAAGTCATTCTTGGGGTGGTGAGTGTGTGGGTGTCATTACAATGCTTAGACTGTAAATATCAACAGTCATTTATGGGGTGGTGGGTGTGTGGGTGTCATTACAGTGCTTAGACTGTAAATATCAACAGTCATTTATGGGGTGGTGGGTGTGTAGCTGTCATTACAGTGATTGGACTGTAAATATCAACAGTCAATCATGGGGTGGTGGGTGTGCGGGTGTCATTACAGTGTTTTGAATGTAAATATCAAAAGTCATTCATAGGTGGTGGGTGTGTGGGTGTCATTACAGATTTTTGATTGTAAATATCAACAGTCAATTATAGGTTGGTTGGTGTTATTAGAGTGCTTGGACTGTAAATATAAACAGTCACTCATGGGGTGGTGGGTGTCTGTGTGTCATTAGTGCATGGACTGTAAATATCAACAGTCATTCAAGGGGTGGTGGGTGGCATTACAGTGCTTGGACTCTAAATATCAACAGTCATTCATAGAGTGGTGGGTGTGTGAGTGTCATTACAGAGCTTTGACTATAAATATCAACAGTCATTCATGGGGTTGTGGGTTTTTGGGTGTCTATGCAGTGCTTGGAGTGTAAATATCAACATTCAATCATGGGGTGGTGGGTGTGTGGTTGTCATTACAGTGCTTGGACTCTAAATATCAACAGTCATTCATGGGGTGGTGTGTGTGTGTGGGTATCATTACATTGCTTAGACTGTAAATATTAACAGTCATTTAGTGGGTGGTTGGTGTGTGGGTGTCATTACAGAGCTTGGACTGTAAATATCAACAGTCATTCATAGGGTGGTGGGTGTGTGAGTATCATTACAGAGCTTGGACTGTAAATATCAACTGTCATTCAAGGGGTTGTTGGTGTGTAGGTGTCATTACAGTGCTTGGACTGTAAATATCAACCATAATTCATGGGGTGGTGGGTGTGTGGGTGTCATTACATTGCTTAGACTGTAAATATCAACAAACATTTATTGGGTGGTGGGTGTGTGGCTGTCATTACAGTGCTTGGACTGTAAATATCAACAGTCAATCATGGGGTTGTGGGTGTGTTGGTGTCATTACAGTGCTTGGACTGAAAATATCAACAGTCATTCATTGGGTGTTGGGTGTGTGGTTGTCATTACTGTGCTTGGACTGTAAATATTAACTGTGATTTATGGGGTGGTGGGTGTGTAGGTGTCATTACAGTGTTTGGACTGTAAATATCAACAGTCATTCTTGGGGTAGTGAGTGTGTGGGTGTCATTATAATGCTTAGACTGTAAATATCAACAGTCATTTATGGGGTGGTGGGTGTGTGGGTGTCATTACAGTGCTTAGACTGTAAATATCAACAGTCATTTATGGGGTGGTGAGTGTGTGGCTGTCATTACAGTGCTTGGACTCCAAATATCAACAGTCAATCATCGGGAGGTGGGTGTGCGGGCGTCATTACAGTGTTTTGACTGTAAATATCAAAAGTCATTAATAGGTGGTGGGTGTGTGAGTGTCATTACAGTGTTTTGATTGTAAATATCAACAGCCAATTATAGGTTAGTTTGTGTCATTAGAGTGTTAGGACTGTAAATATCAACAGTCATTCATGGGGTGGTGGGTATGTGAGTGTCATTACAGTGGTTGGACTGTAATTATCAACAGTCCTTCAAGGATTGGTGGGTGTGTGGGTGTCATTACAGTGCTTAGACTGTAAATATCAACAGTCATTTATTGGGTGGTGGGTGTGTGGGTGTCATTACAGTGCTTGGACTGTAAATATCAACCATAATTTATGGGTTAGTGGGTGTGAAGGTGTCATTACATTGCTTTGACTGTAAATATCAACAGTCATTTATGGGGTGGTGGGTGTGAGGGTGTCATTACAGTGTTTAGACTGTAAATATCAACAGTCAATCATGGGGTGGTGGGTGTGTGGGTGTCATTATAGTGCTTGGACTGTAAATATCAACAGTCAATCATGGGGTGTGGGGTGTGTGGGTGTCTTTACATTGCTTGGACTGTAAATATCAAGTCATTCATTGGGTGGTGGCTGTGTGTGTGTCATTAGTGCTTGGATTGTATATATCCACAGTCATTCATGGGGTAGTGGGTGGCATTACAGTGATTGGACTCTAAATATGAACAGTAATTCATAGGGTGATGGGTGTGTGTGTGTCATTACAGTGCTTGGACTGTAAATATTAACAGTAATTCATGGGGTAGTGGGTGTGTGGGTTTAATTACAGTTCTTGGACTGTAAATATCAACCATCATTCATTGGGTGGTGGGTGTGTGGGTGTCATTACAGTGCTTGGACTGAAAATATCAACAGTCATTTATTGGGTGGTGGGTGTGTGGGTATCATTACAGTGCTTGGACTGTAAATATCAACAGTCATTCATAGGGGGTGGGTGTGTGGGTGACATTACAGTGCTTGGACTCTAAATATAAACAATCATTCATGGGGTGGTGGGTGTGTTAATGTCATTAAAGTGCTTGGACTGAAAATATCAACCATAATTAATGGGGTGGTGGGTGTGGGGCTGTTACTACAGTGCTTGGACTGTAAATATCAACAGTCATTCATGGGAAGGTGGATGTGTGGGTGTCATTACAGTGCTTGGACTGAAAATATCAACAGTCATTCATGGGGTAGTAGGTGTGTGGGTGTCATTACAGTGCTTGGACTTTAAATATCAACCGTCATTTATGGGGTGGTAGGTGTGTGGGTGTCATTACAGTGCTTGGACTATAAAAATCAACCATCATTTATGGGGTGGTGGGAGTTTGGGTGTCATTACAGTGCTTAGACTATAAATATCAACAGTCATTTGTGGGGTAGTGGGTGTCATTAGATTGCTTGGACTGTAAATTTCAACAGTCATTTATGGATTGGTGTGTGTGTTGGTGTCATTACAGTGCTAGGACTGTAAATATCAACCATAATTAATGGGGTGGTGGGTGTGGGGCTGTTACTACAGTGCTTGGACTGTAAATATCAACAGTCATTCATGGGAAGGTGGATGTGTGTGTTTCATTATAGTGCTTGAACTGTTAATATCAACAGTCATTCATGGGGTGGTGGGTGTGTGGGTGTCATTACATTGGTTGGACTGTAAATATCAAGTCATTCATGGGGTGTTGGGTGTGTGTGTGTCATTATAGTTCTTGGACTGTAAATATCAACAGTCAATCATGGGGTGTTGAGTGTGTGGGTGTCATTACATTGCTTGGACTGTAAATATCAAGTCATTCATTGGGTGGTGGGTGTGTGTATGTCATTAGTGCTTGGACTGTAAATATCAAGTCATTCATGGGGTAGTGGGAGGCTTTACAGTGATTGGACTCTATATATCAACAGTAATTCATAGGGTGATGGGTGTGTGGGTGTCATTACAGTGCTTGGACTGTAAATATTAACAGTAATTCATGGGGTTGTGTGTATTTGGGTGTCATAACAGTGTTTTCACTGTAAATATTCACAGTCATTCATAGGGTGGTGGGTGTCTTTAAAGTGCTTGGACTGTAAATATCAACAGTTTTTCATGGGGTGGTGGGTGTGTTGGTGTCATGACAGTGCTTGGACTGTAAATATCAACCATAATTAATGGGGTGGTGGGTGGCATTACAGTGCTTGGACTCCAAATATCAACAGTCATTCATGGGTGATAAGTGTGTTTGTGTCATTACAGAGCTTGGACTGTAAATATCAACAGTCATTTATGTGGTTGTGGGTTTCTAGGTGTCTGTGCGGTGCTTGGACTGTAAATATCAGCAGTCAATCATGGGGTGGTGGGTGTGTGGGTGTCATTACTGAGCTTAGACTGTGAATATCAACAGTCATTCATGGGGTGGTGGGTGTGTGGGTGTCATTACAGTGTTTTGATTGTAAATATCAACAGTCATTCATAGTGTTGTGTGTGTCATTAGAGTGCTTGGACTGTAAATATCAACCATAATTCATGGGGTAGTGGGTGTGAAGGTGTCATTACAGTGCTTTGACTGTAAATATCAACAGTCGTTTATGGGGTGGTGGGTGTGTGAGTGTCATTATAGTGCTTGGACTTTAAATATCAACAGTCAATCATGGGGTGTGGGGTGTGTGGGTGTCTTTACATTGCTTGGACTGTAAATATCAAGTCATTCATTGGGTGGTGGCTGTGTGTGTGTCATTAGTGCTTGGATTGTAAATATCAACAGTCATTCATGGGGTAGTGGGTGGCATTACAGTGATTGGACTCAAAATATGAACAGTAATTCATAGGGTGGTTGGTGTGTAGGTGTCATTACATTGCATGGACTGAAAATATCAATTGTCATTCATGGGGTGGTGGGTGTGTGGGTGTCATTACATTGCTTGGACTGTAAATATCAACCGTGATTAATAAGGTGGTAAGTGTGTGGGTGTCATTACAGTCCTTGGACTGTAAATATCAACCATAATTAATAGGGCGGTTGGTGTGGGTGTGTTATTACAGTGTTTGGACTGTAAATATTACCAGTAATTAATTTGGTGGTGGATGTGTGGGTGTCATTATAGTGCTTGAACTGTAAATATCAACAGTCATTCATGGGGTGGTGGGAGTGTGGGTGTCATTACATTGCTTGGACTGTAAATATCAAGTCATTATGGGGTGGTGGGTGTGTGTTTGTCATTTGTGCTTGGACTGTAAATATCAACAGTCATTTATTGGGTGGTGGGTGTGTGGGTATCATTACAGTGCTTGGAATGAAAATATCAACTGTCATTCATGGGTGGTGGGTGTGTGGGTGACATTACAGTGCTTGGACTCTAAATATAAACAGTCATTCATGGGGTGGTGGGTGTGTGAATGTCATTAAAGTGCTTGGACTGAAAAAACAACAGTCATTCATGGGGTAGTAGGTGTGTGGGTGTCATTACAGTGCTTGGACTTTAAATATCAACCGTCATTTATGGGGTGGTAGGTGTGTGGGTGTCATTACAGTGCTTGGACTATAAAAATCAACCATCATTTATGGGGTGGTGGGAGTTTGGGTGTCATTACAGTGCTTAGACTGTAAATATCAACAGTCATTTGTGGGGTAGTGGGTGTCATTAGAGTGCTTGGACTGTAAATTTCAACAGTCATTTATGGATTGGTGTGTGTGTTGGTGTCATTACAGTGCTTGGACTGTAAATATCAACCATAATTAATGGTGTGGTGGGTGTGGGGCTGTTACTACAGTGCTTGGACTGTAAATATCAACAGTCATTCATGGGAAGGTGGATGTGTGGGTGTCATTATAGTGCTTGAACTGTTAATATCAACAGTCATTCATGGGTTGGTGGGTGTGTGGGTGTCATTACATTGCTTGGACTGTAAATATCAAGTCATTCATGGGGTGTTGGGTGTGTGTGTGTCATTATAGTTCTTGGACTGTAAATATAAACAGTCAATCATGGGTTGTTGGGTGTGTGGGTGTCATTACATTGCTTGGACTGTAAATATCAAGTCATTCATTGGGTGGTGGTTGTGTGTATGTCATTAGTGCTTGGACTGTAAATATCAAGTCATTCATGGGGTAGTGGGAGGCTTTACAGTGATTGGACTCTATATATCAACAGTAATTCATAGGGTGATAGGTGTGTGGGTGTCATTACAGTGCTTGGACTGTAAATATTAACAGTAATTCAAAGGGTTGTGTGTATTTGTGTGTCTATGCATTGCTTGGACTGTAAATATCAACAGTCAATCATGGGGTGGTGGGTGTGTGGGTGTCATTACAGTGCTTGGACTGTAAATATAAACAGTCATTCATGTGGTGGTGGGTGTGTGGGTGTCATAACAGTGTTTTCACTGTAAATATTTACAGTCATTCATAGGGTGGTGGGTGTCACTAAAGTGCTTGGACTGTAAATATCAACAGTTTTTCATGGGGTGGTGGGTGTGTTGGTGTCATGACAGTGCTTGGACTGTAAATATCAACCATAATTAATGGGGTGGTGGGTGGCATTACAGTGCTTGGACTCCAAATATCAACACTCATTCATGGGGTGATAAGTGTGTTTGTGTCATTACAGAGCTTGGACTGTAAATATCAACAGTAATTTATGTGGTTGTGGGTTTCTGGGTGTCTGTGCGGTGCTTGGACTGTAAATATCAGCAGTCAATCATGGGGTGGTGGGTGTGTGGGTGTCATTACAGAGCTTGGACTGTGAATATAAACAGTCATTCATGGGGTTGTGGGTGTGTGGGTGTCATTACAGTGTTTTGTTTGTAAATATCAACAGTCATTCATAGTGTGGTGGGTGTCATTAGAGTGCTTGGACTGTAAATATCAACAGTCATTCATTGGGTGGTTGGTGTGTGGGTGTCATTACAGTGCTTGGACTGTAAATATCAACCATAATTCATGGGGTGGTGGGTGTGAAGGTGTCATTACAGTGCTTTGACTGTAAATATCAACAGTCATTTATGGGGTGGTGGGTGTGAGGGCTTCATTACAGTGCTTAGACTGTAAATATCAACAGTCATTCATGGGGTGGTTGGTGTGTGGGTGTCATTATAGTGCTTGGACTGTAAATATCAACAGTCAATCATGGGGTGTGAGGTGTGTGGGTGTCTTTACATTGCTTGGACTGTAAATATCAAGTCATTCATTGGGTGGTGGCTGTGTGTGTGTCATTAGTGCTTGGATTGTAAATATCAACAGTCATTCATGGGGTAGTGGGTGGCATTACAGTGATTGGACTCAAAATATGAACAGTAATTCATAGGGTGGTTGGTGTGTAGGTTTCATTACATTGCATGGACTGAAAATATCAATTGTCATTCATGGGGTGGTGGGTGTGTGGGTGTCATTACATTGCTTGGACTGTAAATATCAACCGTGATTAATAATGTGGTAAGTGTGTGGGTGTCATTACAGTCCTTGGACTGTAAATATCAACCATAATTAATAGGGGGGTTGGTGTGGGTGTGTTATTACAGTGTTTGGACTGTAAAAATTACCAGTCATTAATTTGGTGGTGGATGTGTGGGTGTCATTATAGTGCTTGAACTGTAAATATCAACAGTCATTCATGGGGTGGTGGGAGTGTGGGTGTCATTACATTGCTTGGACTGTAAATATCAAGTCTTTATGGGGTGGTGGGTGTGTGTTTGTCATTTGTGCTAGGACTGTAAATATCAACAGTCATTCATTGGGTGGTGGGTGGCATTACAGTGCTTGGACTCTAAATATCAACATTCATTCAAGGGGTGATGGGTGTTTGGGTGTCATTACAGAACGTGGATTGTAAATATCAACAGTCATTCATGGGGTTGTGGGTTTCTGGGTGTCTGTGCAATGCTTGGACTGTAAATATCAACAGTCATAAATGGGGTGGTGGGTGTGTGGGTGTCATTACATTGCTTGGACTGTAAATGTCAAGTCATTCATTGGGTGTTGGGTGTGTGTGTGTCATTATTGCTTGGACTGTATATATCAACAGTAATTTATGGGGTGGTGGGTGGCATTACAGTGATTGGACTCTAAATATCAAAAGTAATTCATAGGGTGATGGGTGTGTGGGTGTCATTACAGTGTTTGGACAGTAATTATTAACAGTCATTCATGGGGTTGTGGGTGTTTGGGTTTCTATGCATTGTTTGGACTGTAAATATCAACAGTTAATCATGGGGTGGTGGGTGTGTGGTGTCATTACAGTGCTTGGACTGTAAATATTAACAGTTATTCATGGGAAGGTGGGTGTTTGGATGTCATTACAGTGCATGGACTGAAAATATCAACTGTCATTCATGGGGTGGTGATTGTGTGGGTGTTATTACAATTCTTGGACTGTAAATATCAATCATCATTCAAAAGGTGGTGGGTGTGTGGGTGTCATTACAGTGCTCAGACTGTAAATATTAACCGTTATTCATGGGGTGGTGGGTGTGTGGATGTGATTACAGTAAATGGACGGAAAATATCAACTGTCATTCAAGGGGTGGTGGGTGTGTGGGTGTCATTACAGTGCTTGGACTGTAAATATCAACTGTCATTTATGGGGTGGTGGGTGTGTGGGTTTCATTACAGTGCTTAGACTGTAACTATCAAATGTCATTCTTAGGGTAGTGGGTGCCATTACATTGCTTAGACTGTAAATATCAACAGTCATTTATGGGGTGCTGGGTGTGTGGGTGTCATTACAGTGCTTGGACTGTAAATATCAACAGTCATTTATAAAGTGGTTGGTGTATGGGTGTCTTTACAGTGCTTGGACTCTAAATATCAACAGTCATTCATGGGATGGTGGGTTTGTGGGTGTCATTAGAGTGCTTAAACTGTAAATATTAACAGTCATTTATTGGGTGGTCGGTGTGTGGCTGTCATTACAGTGCTTGGACTGAAAATATCAACAGTCAATCATGGGGTGGTGGGTGTGTTGGTGTCATTACAGTGCTTGGACTGAAAATATCAACAGTCATTCATGGGGTGTTGGGTGTGTGGGTGTCATTACAGTGCTTGGACTGTAAATATTAACTGTGATTTATGGGGTGGTGGGTGTGTAGGTGTCATTACAGTGTTTGGACTGTAAATATTAAAAGTCATTCTTGGGGTGGTGGGTGTATGGCTGTCATTACAGTGCTTGGACTGTAAATATCAACAGTCATTCATGGGGTGGTGTGTGTGCGGGTGTCATTACAGTGTTTTGACTGTAAATATCAAAAGTCATTCATAGGTGGTGGGTGTGTGGGTGTCATTACAGTGTTTTGATTGTAAGTATCAACAGTCAATTATAGGTTGGTTGGTGTCATTAGAGTGCTTGGACTGTAAACATCAACAGACATTTATGGGGTGGTGGGTGTGTGGGTGACATTACATTGCGTGGACTGTAAATATCAATCATAATTCATGGGGTGGTAGGTGTGCGGGTGTCATTACAGTGCTTTGACTGTAAATATCAACAGTCATTCATAGGATGATGGGTGTGAGGGTGTCATTACAGTGCTTAGACTGTAAATATAAACAGTCACTCATGGGGTGGTGGGTGTCTGTGTGTCATTAGTGCTTGGACTGTAAATATCATCAGTCATTTAAGGGGTTGTGGGTGGCATTACAGTGCTTGGACTCTAAATATCAACAGTCATTCATAGAGTGGTGGGTGTGTGAGTCTCATTACAGAGCTTTGACTATAAATATCAACAGTCATTCATGGGGTTGTAGGTTTTTGGGTGTCTATGCAGTGCTTGGAGTGTTAATATCAACAGTCAATCATGGGGTGGTGGGTGTGTGGTTGTCATTACAGTGCTTGGACTCTAAATATCAACAGTCATTCATGGGGTGGTGTGTGTGTGGGTGTCATTACAGTGCTTAGACTGTAAATATTAACAGTCATTTATTGGGTGGTGGGTGTGTGGGTGTCATTACCGAGCTTGGACTGTAAATATCAACAGTCATTCATAGGGTGGTGGGTGTGTGAGTATCATTACAGAGCTTGGACTGTAAATATCAACAGTCATTCAGGGGGTGGTTGGTGTGTAGGTGTCATTACAGTGCTTGGACTGTAAATATCAAAAGTCATTCTTGGGGTTGTGGGTGTGTGGGTGTCATTACATTGCTTAGACTGTAAATATCAACAAACATTTATTGGGTGATGGGTGTGTGGGTGTCATTACAGTGTTTGGACTGTAATTATTAACAGTCATTCATGGGGTTGTGGGTGTTTGGGTTTCTATGCATTGTTTGGACTGTAAATATCAACAGTTAATCATGGGGTGGTGGGTGTGTGGTGTCATTACAGTGCTTGGACTGTAAATATTAACAGTTATTCATGGGATGGAGGGTGTTTGGATGTCATTACAGTGCATGGACTGAAAATATCAACTGTCATTCACTGGGTGGTGAGTGTGTGGGTGTTATTACAATTCTTGGACTGTAAATATCAATCATCATTTAAAAGGTGGTGGGTGTGTGGGTGTCATAACAGTGCTCAGACTGTAAATATTAACCGTTATTCATGTGGTGGTGGGTGTGTGGATGTGATTACAGTGCATGGACGGAAAATATCAACTGTCATTCAAGGGGTGGTGGGTGTGTGGGTGTCATTACAGTGCTTGGACTGTAAATATCAACTGTCATTTATGGGGTGGTGGGTGTGTGGGTTTCATTACAGTGCTTAGATTGTAACTATCAAATGTCATTCTTAGAGTAGTGGGTGCCATTACATTGCTTAGACTGTAAATATCAACAGTCATTTATGGGGTGCTGCGTGTGTGGGTGTCATTACAGTGCTTGGACTGTAAATATCTACAGTCATTTATGGAGTAGTGGGTGTGTGGGTGTCATTACAGTGCTTGGACTCTAAATATCAACAGTCATTCATGGGATGGTGGGTGTGTGGGTGTCATTAGAGTGCTTGAACTGTAAATATTAACAGTCATTTATTGGGTGGTGGGTGTGTGGCTGTCATTACAGTGCTTGGACTGAAAATATCAACAGTCAATCATGGGGTGGTGGGTGTGTTGGTGTCATTACAGTGATTGGACTGAAAATATCAACAGTCATTCATGGGGTGTTGGGTGTGTGGGTGTCATTACAGTGCTTGGACTGTATATATTAACTGTGATTTATGGGGTGGTGGGTGTGTAGGTGTCATTACAGAGCTTGGATTGTAAATATCAACAGTCATTCAGGGGGTGGTTGGTATGTAGGTGTCATTACAGTGCTTGGACTGTAAATATCAAAAGTCATTCTTGGGGTTGTGGGTGTGTGGGTGTCATTACATTGCTTATAATGTAAATATCAACAAACATTTATTGGGTGGTGGGTGTGTGGCTGTCATTACAGTGCTTGGACTGTAAATATCAACAGTCAATCATGGGGTGGTGGGTGTGCGGGTGTCATTACAGTGTTTTGACTGTAAATATTAAAAGTCATTTATATGTGGTAGGTCTGTGAGTGTCATTACAGTGTTTTGATTGTAAATATCAACAGTCAATTATAGGTTGGTTGGTGTCATTAAAGTGCTTGGACTGTAAATATTAACAGTCATTCATTGGGTGGTGGGTGTGTTGGTGACATTACATTGCGTGGACTGTAAATATCAACCATAATTCATGGGGTGGTGGGTGTGCGGGTGCCATTACAGTGCTTAGACTGTAAATATCAACAGTCATTTATGGGGTGGTGGGTGTGTGGCTGTCATTACAGTGCTTGGACTATAAATATCAACAGTCATTCATGGGGTGGTGGGTGTGCGGGTTTCATTACAGTGTTTTGACTGTAAATATCAAAAGTCATTCATAGGTGGTGGGTGTGTGGGTGTCATTACAGTGTTTTGATTGTAAGTATCAACAGTCAATTATAGGTTGGTTGGTGTCATTAGAGTGCTTGGACTGTAAATATCAACAGTCATTCATAGGGTGGTGGGTGTGTGGGTTTACCTTACATTGCGTGGACTGTAAATATCAATCATAATTCATGGGGTGGTTGGTGTGTAGGTGTCATTACATTGCATGGACTGAAAATATCAATTGTCATTCATGGGGTGGTGGGTGTGTGGGTGTCATTACATTGCTTGGACTGTAAATATCAACCGTGATTAATAAGGTGGTAAGTGTGTGGGTGTCATTACAGTCCTTGGACTGTAAATATCAACCATAATTAATAGGGGGGTTGGTGTGGGTGTGTTATTACATTGTTTGGACTGTAAATATTACCAGTCATTAATTTGGTGGTGGATGTGTGGGTGTCATTACCGAGCTTGGACTGTAAATATCAACAGTCATTCATAGGATGATGGGTTTGAGGGTGTCATTACAGTGCTTAGACTGTAATTATCAACAGTCATTAATGTGGTGGTGGGTGTGTGGCTGTCATTATTGTGCTTGGACTGTAAATATAAACAGTCACTCATGGGGTGGTGGGTGTCTGTGTGTCATTAGTGCTTGGACTGTAAATATCAACAGTCATTCAAGGGGTTGTGGGTGGAATTACAGTTCTTGGACTCTAAATATCAAAAGTCATTCATAGAGTGGTGGGTGTGTGAGTGTCATTATAGTGCTTTGACTATAAATATCAACAGTCATTCATGGGGTTGTAGGTTTTTGGGTGTCTATGCACTGCTTGGAGTGTAAATATCAACAGTCAATCATGGGGTGGTGGGTGTGTGGTTGTCATTACAGTGCTTGGACTCTAAATATCAACAGTCATTCATGGGGTGGTGTGTGTGTGGGTGTCATTACAGTGCTTAGACTATAAATATTACAGTCATTTATTGGGTGGTGGGTGTGTGGGTGTCATTACAGAGCTTGGACTGTAAATATCAACAGTCATTCATAGGGTGTTGGGTGTGTGAGTATCATTACAGAGCTTGGACTGTAAATATCAACAGTCATTCAGGGGGTGGTTGGTGTGTAGGTGTCATTACAGTGCTTGGACTGTAAATATCAAAAGTCATTCTTGGGGTTGTGGTTGTGTGGGTGTCATTACATTGCTTAGACTGTAAATATCAACAAACATTTATTGGGTGGTGGGTGTGTAGCTGTCATTACAGTGCTTGGACTGTAAATATCAACAGTCAATTATGGGGTGGTAAGTGTGTTGGTGTTATTACAGTGCTTGGGATGAAAATATCAACAGTCATTCATTGGGTGTTGGGTGTGTGGGTGTCATTACTGTGCTTGGACTGTAAATATTACTGTGAGATATGGGGTGGTGGGTGTGTAGGTGTCATTACAGTGCTTGGACTGTAAATATCAAAAGTAATTCTTGGGGTGGTGAGTGTGTGGGTGTCATTATAATGCTTAGACTGTAAATATCAACAGTCATTTATGGGGTGGTGGGTGTGTGGGTGTCATTACAGTGCTTGGACTGTAAATATCAACAGTCAATCATGGGGTGGTGGGTGTGCGTGTGTCATTACAGTGTTTTAACTGTAAATATCAAAAGTCATTTATAGATGGTGGGTGTGTGAGTGTCATTACAGTGTTTTGATTTTAAATATCAACAGTCAATTATAGGTTGGTTGGTGACATTAAAGTGCTTGGACTGTAAATATCAACAGTCTTTCATTGGGTGGTGGGTGTGTGGGTGACATTACATTGCGTGGACTGTAAATATCAACCATAATTCATGGGGTGGTGGGTGTGTAGGTGTCATTACAGTGCTTTGACTGTAAATATCAACAGTCATTCATAGGGTGATGGGTGTGAGGGTGTCATTACAGTGCTTAGACTGTAATTATCAACAGTCATTTATGTGGTGGTGGGTGTGTGGGTGTCATTATAGTGCTTGGACTGTAAATATCAACAGTCACTCATGGGGTGGTGGGTGTCTGTGTGTCATTAGTGCTTGGACTGTAAATATCAACAGTCATTCAAGGGGTGGTGGGTGGCATTACAGTGCTTGGACTGTAAATATCGACAGTTATTTATGGGGTGGTGGTTGTGTGGGTGTCATTACAATGTTTTGATTGTAAATATCAACAGTCATTAATAGAGGGGTGGGTGTTATTAGAGTGTTTGGACTGTAAATATCAACAGTCATACATGGGGTGGTGGGTGTGTGGGTGTCATTATAGTGCTTGGACTGTAAATATCAACAGTCACTCATGGGGTGGTGGGTGTGTGTGCCATTAGTGCTTGGACTGTAAATATCAACAGTCATTCATGGGGTGGTGGGTGTGTGGGTGTCATTACAGTGGTTGGACTGTAATTATCAACAGTCCTTCATGGATTGGTGGGTGTGTGGGTGTCATTTCAGTTCTTAGACTGTAAATATCAACAGTCATTTATTGGGTGGTTGGTGTCATTAAAGTGCTTGGACTGTAAATATCAACAGTCATTCATTGGGTGGTGGGTGTGTGGGTGACATTACATTGCGTGGACTGTAAATATCAACCATAATTCATGGGGTGGTGGGTGTGTAGGTGTCATTACAGTGCTTTAACTGTAAATATCAACAGTCATTCATAGGGTGATGGGTGTGAGGGTGTCATTACAGTGCTTAAACTGTAATTATCAACAGTCATTTATGTGGTGGTGGGTGTGTGGGCGTCATTACAGTGCTTGGACAGTAAATATCAATAGTCAATCATGGAGAGGTCGGTGTGTGGGTGTCATTATAGTGCTTGGACTGTAAATATCAACAGTCATTCATGAGGTGGTGGGTGGGCGGGTGTCATTACAGTGTTTTAACTATAAATATCAACATTCATTTATTAGGTGGTGGGTGTCATTAGAGTGCTTGGAGTGTAAATATCAACAGTCATTCATGGGGTGGTGCATGTGTGGGTGTCACGACAGTGATTGGACCGTAAATATCAACAGTCATTAATGGGGTGGTGAGTGTGTGGGTGTCATTACAGTTCCTGGACTGCTAATATAAAACATCATACATTAGGTAGTGGGTGTGTGGGTGTCATTACACTGCTCAGACTGTAAATATTAAGAGTCATTCATGGAGTGGTGGGTGTGAGGATGTCATTACAGTGCTTGGACTGAAAATATCAACAGTCATTCTTAAGGTGGTGGGTGTGTGGGTGTCATTACAGTGATTGGACTATAAATATTAACCGTCATTTATGGGGTGGTGGGTGTGTGGGTGTCATTACAGTGTTTGGACTGTAAATATCAACAGTCATTCATAGGGTGGTGGGTGTGTGAGTGTAATTACAGAGCTTGGACTGTATATATCAACAGACATGCATGGGGTGGTGGGTGTGTAGGTGTCATTACAGTGCTTAGACTGTAAATATCAAAAGTCATTCTTGGGGTGGTCGGTGTGTGGGTGTCATTACAGTGCTTAGACTGTAAATATCAACAGTCATTTATGGGGTGGTGGGTGTGTGGCTGTCATTACAGTGCTTGGACTGTAAATATCAACAGTCATTAATGGGGTGGTGAGTTTGTGGGTGTCATTACATTTCCTGGACTGCTAATATAAACCATCATACATTAGGAGGTGGGTGTGTGGGGGTCATTACACTACTCAGACTGTAAATATTAACAGTCATTCATGGGGTGGTGGGTGTGTGGATGTCATTACAGTGCTTGGACTGAAAATATCAACACTCATTCTTAATGTGGTGGGTGTGTGGGTGTCATTACAGTGATTGGCCTATAAATATTAATCGTCATTTATGGGGTGGTGGGTGTGTGGGTGTCATTACAGTGCTAGGACTGTAAATATCAACAGTCATTCATAGGGTTGTGGGTGTGTAAGTGTAATTACAGAGCTTGGACTGTATATATCAACAGACAATAATGGGGAGGTGGGTGTGTAGGTGTCATTACAGTGCTTGGACTGTAAATATCAAAAGTCATTCTTGGGGTGGTCGGTGTGTGGGTGTCATTACAGTGCTTAGACTGTAAATATCAACAGTCATTTATGGGGTGGTATGTGTGTGGCTGTCATTACAGTGCTTGGACTGTAAATATCAACAGTCATTCTTGGGGTGGTGGGTGTGTGGGTGTTATTACAGTGTTTTGATTGTAAATATCAACAGCCATTTAAAAGGTGTTGGGTGTCATTAGAGTGCTTGAACTGTAAATATCAACAGTTATTTATAAGGTGGTAGGTGTTGGGGTATCATTACAGTGCTTTGACTGTAAATATCAACAGTCATTCATGAGGTGGTGGGGGTGAAGGTGTCATTACAGGTCTAGGACTGTAAATATCAACAGTCATTCATGGGGTGGTGGGTGTGTGTGTTTCATTATAGTGCTTGAACTGTAAATATCAACAGTCATTCATGGGGTGGTGGGTGTGTGGGTGTCATTACAGTGCTGGGACTATAAATATCAAGTCATTCATGGTGTGGTGGGTGTGTGTGTGTCATTAGTGCTTGGACTGTAAATATCAACAGTCAATCAAGGGGTGGTTGGTGTCATTACAGTGCTTTAACTGTAAATATCAACAGTCAATCATGGGGTGTTGGGTGTCATTAGAGAGCTTGGACTGAAAATATCAACAGTCATTCATGGGGTTTTGGTGTTTGGGTGTCTATGCAGTGCTTGGACTGTAAATATCAACAGTCATTCATGGGGTGGTGGGTGTGTGGGTGTCATTACAGTGCTTGGACTGTAAATATCAACCGTCATTTATGGGGTGGTGTTTGTGTGGGTGTCATTACAGTTCCTGGACTGCAAATATCAATAGTCATTCATAGGGTGGTGGGTGTGTGAGTGTCATTACAGGGCTTGGACTGTAAATATCAACAGTCATTCATGGGGTTGTGGGTGTGTGGGTGTCATTACAGTGCTTAGACTGTAAATATCAACCGTCAGTTATTGTGTGGTGGGTGTGTGGGTGTCATTACAGTGTTTAGACTGTAAATATCAACAGTCATTTATGGGGTGGTGGGTGTGTGGCTATCATTACAGTGCTTGGACTGTAAATATCAACAGTCAATCATGGGGTGGAGTGTGTGTGGGTGTCATTACAGTGCTTTGACTGTAAATATCAACAGTCATTCTTGGGGTGGTGGTTGTGTGGGTGTTATTACAGTGTTTTGATTGTAAATATCAACAGCCATTTAAAAGGTGGTGGGTGTCATTAGAGTGCTTGAACTGTAAATATCAACAGTAATTTATAAGGTGGTAGGTGTTGGGGTATCATTACACTGCTTTGACTGTAAATATTAACAGTCATTCATGAGGTGGTGGGGGTGAGGGTGTCATTACAGTGCTAGGACTGTAAATATCAACAGTCATTCATAGGGTGATGGGTGTGTGGGTTTCATTATAGTGCTTGAACTGTAAATATCAAGTCATTTATGGTGTGTTGGGTGTGTGTGTCATTAGGGCTTGGACTGTCAATATCAACAGTCAATCATGGGGTGGTTGGTGTCATTACAGTGCTTGGACTGTAAATATCAACAGTCAATCATGGGGTGTTGGGTGTTATTTGAGTGCTTGGACTGTAAATTTCAACAGTCATTCATAGGGTTTTGGTGTTTGAGTGTCTATGAAGTGTTTGGACTGTAAATATCAACAGTCATTCATGGGGTGGTGGGTGTGTGGGTGTCATTACAGTGCTTGGACTGTAAATATCAACAGTCATTTATGGGGTGGTGGGTGTGTGGCTGTCATTACAGTGCTTGGACTGTAAATATCAACAGTCATTAATGGTGTGGTGAGTGTGTGGGTGTCATTACATTTCCTGGACTGCTAATATAAACCATCATACATTAGGTGGTGGGTGTGTGGGGGTCATTACACTGCTCAGACTGTAAATATTAATAGTCATTCATGGGGTGGTGGGTGTGTGGATGTCATTACAGTGCTTGGACTGAAAATATCAACACTCATTCTTAATGTGGTGGGTGTGTGGGTGTCATTACAGTGATTGGCCTATAAATATTAACAGTCATTTATGGGGTGGTGGGTGTGTGGGTGTCATTACAGAGCTTGGACTGTAAATATCAACAGTCATTCATAGGGTTGTGGGTGTGTGAGTGTAATTACAGAGCTTAGACTGTATATATCAACAGACAATAATAGGGAGGTGGGTGTGTAGGTGTCATTACAGTGCTTGGACTGTAAATATCAAAAGTCATTCTTGGGGTGGTCGGTGTGTGGGTGTCATTACAGTGCTTAGACTGTAAATATCAACAGTCATTTATGGGGTGGTGTGTGTGTGGCTGTCATTACAGTGCTTGGACTGTAAATATCAACAGTCAATCATGGGGTGGTGGGTGTTTGGGTGTCATTACAATGCTTTGACTGTAAATATCAACAGTCATTCTTGGGGTGGTGGGTGTGTGGGTGTTATTACAGTGTTTTGATTGTAAATATCAACAGCCATTTAAAAGGTGGTGGGTGTCATTAGAGTGCTTGAACTGTAAATATCAACAGTTATTTATAAGGTGGTAGGTGTTGGGGTATCATTACAGTGCTTTGACTGTAAATGTCAACAGTCATTCATGAGGTGGTGGGGGTGAGGGTGTCATTACAGTGCTAGGACTGTAAATATCAACAGTCATTAATGGGGTGGTGGGTGTGTGGGTTTCATTATAGTGCTTGAACTGTAAATATCAACAGTCATTCATGGGGTGGTGGGTGTGTGGCTATCATTACAGTGCTTGGACTGTAAATATCAACAGTCAATCATGGGGTGGAGTGTGTGTGGGTGTCATTACAGTGCTTTGACTGTAAATATCAACAGTCATTCTTGGGGTGGTGGTTGTGTGGGTGTTATTACAGTGTTTTGATTGTAAATATCAACAGCCATTTAAAAGGTGGTGGGTGTCATTAGAGTGCTTGAACTGTAAATATCAACAGTAATTTATAAGGTGGTAGGTGTTGGGGTATCATTACACTGCTTTGACTGTAAATATTAACAGTCATTCATGAGGTGGTGGGGGTGAGGGTGTCATTACAGTGCTAGGACTGTAAATATCAACAGTCATTCATAGGGTGATGGGTGTGTGGGTTTCATTATAGTGCTTGAACTGTAAATATCAAGTCATTTATGGTGTGTTGGGTGTGTGTGTCATTAGGGCTTGGACTGTCAATATCAACAGTCAATCATGGGGTGGTTGGTGTCATTACAGTGCTTGGACTGTAAATATCAACAGTCAATCATGGGGTGTTGGGTGTTATTTGAGTGCTTGGACTGTAAATTTCAACAGTCATTCATAGGGTTTTGGTGTTTGAGTGTCTATGAAGTGTTTGGACTGTAAATATCAACAGTCATTCATGGGGTGGTGGGTGTGTGGGTGTCATTACAGTGCTTGGACTGTAAATATCAACAGTCATTTATGGGGTGGTGGGTGTGTGGCTGTCATTACAGTGCTTGGACTGTAAATATCAACAGTCATTAATGGGGTGGTGAGTGTGTGGGTGTCATTACATTTCCTGGACTGCTAATATAAACCATCATACATTAGGTGGTGGGTGTGTGGGGGTCATTACACTGCTCAGACTGTAAATATTAATAGTCATTCATGGGGTGGTGGGTGTGTGGATGTCATTACAGTGCTTGGACTGAAAATATCAACACTCATTCTTAATGTGGTGGGTGTGTGGGTGTCATTACAGTGATTGGCCTATAAATATTAACAGTCATTTATGGGGTGGTGGGTGTGTGGGTGTCATTACAGAGCTTGGACTGTAAATATCAACAGTCATTCATAGGGTTGTGGGTGTGTGAGTGTAATTACAGAGCTTAGACTGTATATATCAACAGACAATAATAGGGAGGTGGGTGTGTAGGTGTCATTACAGTGCTTGGACTGTAAATATCAAAAGTCATTCTTGGGGTGGTCGGTGTGTGGGTGTCATTACAGTGCTTAGACTGTAAATATCAACAGTCATTTATGGGGTGGTGTGTGTGTGGCTGTCATTACAGTGCTTGGACTGTAAATATCAACAGTCAATCATGGGGTGGTGGGTGTTTGGGTGTCATTACAATGCTTTGACTGTAAATATCAACAGTCATTCTTGGGGTGGTGGGTGTGTGGGTGTTATTACAGTGTTTTGATTGTAAATATCAACAGCCATTTAAAAGGTGGTGGGTGTCATTAGAGTGCTTGAACTGTAAATATCAACAGTTATTTATAAGGTGGTAGGTGTTGGGGTATCATTACAGTGCTTTGACTGTAAATGTCAACAGTCATTCATGAGGTGGTGGGGGTGAGGGTGTCATTACAGTGCTAGGACTGTAAATATCAACAGTCATTAATGGGGTGGTGGGTGTGTGGGTTTCATTATAGTGCTTGAACTGTAAATATCAACAGTCATTCATGGGGTGGTGGGTGTGTGGGTGTCATTACAGTGCTTGGACTATAAATATCAAGTCATTCATGGTGTGGTGGGTGTGTGTGTGTGTCATTAGTGCTTAGACTATAAATATCAACAGTCAATCATGGGGTGGTTGGTGTCATTACAGTGCTTGAACTGTAAATATCAACAGTCAATCATGGGGTGTTGGGTGTCATTAGAGTGCTTGGACTGTAAATATCAACAGTCATTCATGGGGTTTTGGTGTTTGGGTGTCTATGCAGTGCTTGGACTGTAAATATCAACAGTCATTCATGGGGTGGTGGGTGTGTGGGTGTCATTACAGTGCTTGGACTGTAAATATCAACCGTCATTTATGGGGTGGTGGGTGTGTGAGTGTCATTACAGGGCTTGGACTGTAAATATCAACAGTCATTCATGGGGTTGTGGGTGTGTGGGTGTCATTACAGTGCTTAGACTGTAAATATCAACAGTCAGTTATTGTGTGGTGGGTGTGTGGGTGTCATTACAGTGCTTGGATAGTAAATATCAATAGTCAATCATGGGAAGGTCGGTGTGTGGGTGTCATTATAGTGCTTGGACTGTAAATATCAACAGTCATTAATGAGGTGGTGGGTGGGCGGGTGTCATTACAGTGTTTTAACTATAAATATCAACTTTTATTTATTGGATTGTGGGTGTCATTAGAGTGCTTGGAGTGTAAATATCAACAGTCATTCATGGGGTGGTGCATGTGTGGGTGTCAAGACAGTGATTGGACTGTAAATATCAACAGTCATTAATGGGGTGGTGAGTGTGTGGGTGTCATTACATTTCCTGGACTGCTAATATAAACCATCATACATTAGGTGGTGGGTGTGTGGGGGTCATTACACTGCTCAGACTGTAAATATTAACAGTCATTCATTGGGTGGTGGGTGTGTGGATGTCATTACAGTGCTTGGACTGAAAATATCAACACTCATTCTTAATGTGGTGGGTGTGTGGGTGTCATTACAGTGATTGGCCTATAAATATTAACCGTCATTTATGGGGTGGTGGGTGTGTGGGTGTCATTACAGTGCTAGGACTGTAAATATCAACAGTCATTCATAGGGTTGTGGGTGTGTGAGTGTAATTACAGAGCTTGGACTGTATATATCAACAGACAATAATAGGGAGGTGGGTGTGTAGGTGTCATTACAGTGTTTGGACTGTAAATATCAAAAGTCATTCTTGGGGTGGTCGGTGTGTGGGTGTCATTACAGTGCTTAGACTGTAAATATCAACAGTCATTTATGGGGTGGTGGGTGTGTGGATATCATTACAGTGCTTGGACTGTAAATATCAACAGTCAATCATGGGGTGGAGTGTGTGTGGGTGTCATTACAGTGCTTTGACTGTAAATATCAACAGTCATTCTTGGGGTGGTGGGTGTGTGGGTGTTATTACAGTGTTTTGATTGTAAATATCAACAGCCATTTAAAAGGTGGTGGGTGTCATTAGAGTGCTTGAACTGTAAATATCAACAGTAATTTATAAGGTGGTATGTGTTGGGGTATCATTACACTGCTTTGACTGTAAATATCAACAGTCATTCATGAGGTGGTGGGGGTGAGGGTGTCATTACAGTGCTAGGACTGTAAATATCAACAGTCATTCATAGGGTGGTGGGTGTTTGTTGGTTTCATTATAGTGCTTGAACAGTAAATATCAACAGTCATTCATGGGGTGGTGGGTGTGTGGGTGTCATTACAGTGCTTGGACTATAAATATCAAGTCATTTATGGTGTGGTGAGTGTGTGTGTCATTAGGGCTTGGACTGTAAATATCAACAGTCAATCATGGGGTGGTTGGTGTCATTACAGTGCTTGGACTGTAAGTATCAACAGTCAATCATGGGGTGTTGGGTGTTATTTGAGTGCTTGGACTGTAAATTTCAACAGTCATTCATAGGGTTTTGGTGTTTGAGTGTCTATGAAGTGCTTGGACTGTAAATATCAACAGTCATTCATGGGGCGGTGGGTGTGTGGGTGTCATTACAGTGCTTGGACTGTAAATATCAACCGTCATTTATGGGGTGGTGGGTGTGTGAGTGTCATTACAGGGCTTTGACTGTAAATATCAACAGTCATTCATGGGGTTGTGGGTGTGTGGGTGTCATTACAGTGCTTAGACTGTAAATATCAACAGTCAGTTATTGTGTGGTGGGTGTGTGGGTGTCATTACAGTGCTTGGATAGTAAATATCAATAGTCAATCATGGGAAGGTCGGTGTGTGGGTGTCATTATAGTGCTTGGACTGTAAATATCAACAGTCATTAATGAGGTGGTGGGTGGGCGGGTGTCATTACAGTGTTTTAACTATAAATATCAACTTTTATTTATTGGATTGTGGGTGTCATTAGAGTGCTTGGAGTGTAAATATCAACAGTCATTCATGGGGTGGTGCATGTGTGGGTGTCAAGACAGTGATTGGACTGTAAATATCAACAGTCATTAATGGGGTGGTGAGTGTGTGGGTGTCATTACATTTCCTGGACTGCTAATATAAACCATCATACATTAGGTGGTGGGTGTGTGGGGGTCATTACACTGCTCAGACTGTAAATATTAACAGTCATTCATTGGGTGGTGGGTGTGTGGATGTCATTACAGTGCTTGGACTGAAAATATCAACACTCATTCTTAATGTGGTGGGTGTGTGGGTGTCATTACAGTGATTGGCCTATAAATATTAACCGTCATTTATGGGGTGGTGGGTGTGTGGGTGTCATTACAGTGCTAGGACTGTAAATATCAACAGTCATTCATAGGGTTGTGGGTGTGTGAGTGTAATTACAGAGCTTGGACTGTATATATCAACAGACAATAATAGGGAGGTGGGTGTGTAGGTGTCATTACAGTGTTTGGACTGTAAATATCAAAAGTCATTCTTGGGGTGGTCGGTGTGTGGGTGTCATTACAGTGCTTAGACTGTAAATATCAACAGTCATTTATGGGGTGGTGGGTGTGTGGATATCATTACAGTGCTTGGACTGTAAATATCAACAGTCAATCATGGGGTGGAGTGTGTGTGGGTGTCATTACAGTGCTTTGACTGTAAATATCAACAGTCATTCTTGGGGTGGTGGGTGTGTGGGTGTTATTACAGTGTTTTGATTGTAAATATCAACAGCCATTTAAAAGGTGGTGGGTGTCATTAGAGTGCTTGAACTGTAAATATCAACAGTAATTTATAAGGTGGTATGTGTTGGGGTATCATTACACTGCTTTGACTGTAAATATCAACAGTCATTCATGAGGTGGTGGGGGTGAGGGTGTCATTACAGTGCTAGGACTGTAAATATCAACAGTCATTCATAGGGTGGTGGGTGTTTGTTGGTTTCATTATAGTGCTTGAACAGTAAATATCAACAGTCATTCATGGGGTGGTGGGTGTGTGGGTGTCATTACAGTGCTTGGACTATAAATATCAAGTCATTTATGGTGTGGTGGGTGTGTGTGTCATTAGGGCTTGGACTGTAAATATCAACAGTCAATCATGGGGTGGTTGGTGTCATTACAGTGCTTGGACTGTAAGTATCAACAGTCAATCATGGGGTGTTGGGTGTTATTTGAGTGCTTGGACTGTAAATTTCAACAGTCATTCATAGGGTTTTGGTGTTTGAGTGTCTATGAAGTGCTTGGACTGTAAATATCAACAGTCATTCATGGGGCGGTGGGTGTGTGGGTGTCATTACAGTGCTTGGACTGTAAATATCAACCATTATTTATGGGGTGGTGTTTGTGTGGGTTTCATTACAGTTCCTGGACTGCATATATCAATAGTCATTCATAGGGTGGTGGGTGTGTGAGTGTCTTTACAGGGCTTGGACTGTAAATATCAACAGTCATTCATGGGGTTGTGGGTGTGTGGGTGTCATTACAGTGCTTAGACTGTAAATATCAACAGTCAGTTATTGTGTGGTGGGTGTGTGGGTGTCATTACAGTGCTTGGACTGTAAATATTAACAGTCAATCATGGGGTGGTCGGTGTGTCGGTGTCATTACAGTGCTGGGACTGTAATTATCAACAGTCATTCATGGGGTGGTGTGTTTGTTGGTGTCAGTACAGTGTTTTAACTATAAATATCAACATTCATTTATTGGGTGTTGGGTGTCATTACAGTGCTTTGACTATAAATATCAACAGTCATTTTTGGGGTGGTGCATGTGTGGGTGTCATGACAGTACTTGGACTGTAAATATCAACAGTCATTAATGGGGTAGTGAGTGTGTGTGTGTCATTACAGTTTTTGGACTGTAAATATCAACCATCATTAATGTGTGGGTGTCATTACAGTGCTCAGACTGTAAATATTAACAGTTATTCCTCGGGTGGTGGGTGTGTTGGTGTCATTACAGTGCTTGGACTGTATATATCAACAGACATTCATGGGGTGGTGGGTGTGTAGGTGTCATTACAGTGCTTGGACTGTAAATATCAAAAGTCATTCTTGGGGTGGTCGGTGTGTGGGTGTCATTACAGTGCTTAGACTGTAAATATCAACAGTCATTTATGGGGTGGAGTGTGTGTGGCTGTCATTACAGTGCTTGGACTGCAAATATCAACAGTCAATCATGGGGTGGTGGGTGTGTGGGTGTCATTACAGTGCTTTGACTGTAAATATCAATAGTCATTCTTGGGATGGTGGGTGTGTGTGTGTCATTACAGTGTTTTGATTGTAAATATCAACAGCCATTTAAAAGGTGGTGGGTGTCATTAGAGTGCTTGAACTGTAAATATCAATAGTAATTTATAAGGTGGTAGGTGTGAGGGTGTCATTACAGTGCTTTGACTGTAAATATCAACAGTCATTCATGGGGTGGTGGGGGTGTGGGTGTCATTACAGTGCTTGGATAGTAAATATCAATAGTCAATCATGGGAAGGTCGGTGTGTAGGTGTCATTATAGTGCTTGGACTGTAAATATCAACAGTCATTCATGAGGTGGTGGGTGGGCGGGTGTCATTACAGTGTTTTAACTATAAATATCAACTTTTATTTATTGGGTTGTGGGTGTCATTAGAGTGCTTGGAGTGTAAATATCAACAGTCATTCATGGGGTGGTGCATGTGTGGGTGTCACGACAGTGATTGGACTGTAAATATCAACAGTAATTAATGGGGTGGTGAGTGTGTGGGTGTCATTACATTTCCTGGACTGCTAATATAAACCATCATACATTATGTGGTGGGTGTGTGGGGGTCATTACACTGCTCAGACTGTAAATATTAACAGTCATTCATGGGTTGGTGGGTGTGTGGATGTCATTACAGTGCCTGGACCGAAAATATCAACACTCATTCTTAATGTGGTGGGTGTGTGGGTGTCATTACAGTGATTGGTCTATAAATATTAACCATCATTTATGGGATGGTGGGTGTGTGGGTGTCATTACAGTGCTTGGACTGTAAATATCAACAGTCATTCATAGGGTTGTGGGTGTGTGAGTGTAATTACAGAGCTTGGACTGTATATATCAACAGACAATAATGGGGAGGTGGGTGTGTAGGTGTCATTACAGTGCTTGGACTGTAAATATCAAAAGTCATTCTTGGGGTGGTCGGTGTGTGGGTGTCATTACAGTGCTTAGACTGTAAATATCAACAGTCATTTATGGGGTGGTGGGTGTGTGGCTATCATTACAGTGCTTGAACTGTAAATATCAACAGTCAATCATGGGGTGGTGTGTGTGTGGGTGTCATTACAGTGCTTTGAATGTAAATATCAACAGTCATTCTTGGGGTGGTGGGTGTGTGGGTGTTATTACAATGTTTTGATTGTAAATATTAACAGCCATTTAAAAGGTGGTGGGTGTCATTAGAGTGCTTGAACTGTAAATATCAACAGTAATTTATAAGGTGGTAGGTGTTGGGGTGTCATTACAGTGCTAGGACTGTAAATATCAACAGTCATTCATTGGATGGTGGGTGTGTGGGTGTCATTACAGTGCTTAGACTGTAAAAATCAACAGTCAGTTATTGTGTGGTGGGTGTGTGGGTGTCATTACAGTGCTTGGATAGTAAATATCAATAGTCAATCATGGGAAGGTCGGTGTGTGGGTGTCATTATAGTGCTTGGACAGTAAATATCAACAGTCATTCATGGGGTTGTGGGTGGGCGGGTGTCATTACAGTTTTTTTACTATAAATATCAACTTTTATTTATTGGGTTGTGGGAGTCATTAGAGTCCTTGGAGTGTAAATATCAACAGTCATTCATTAGGTGGTGCATGTGTGGGTGTCACGACAGTGATTGGACTGTAAATATCAACAGTCATTAATGGTGTGGTGAGTGTGTGGGTGTCATTACATTTCCTGGACTGCTAATATAAACCATCATACATTAGGTGGTGGGTGTGTGGGGGTCATTACACTGCTCAGACTGTAAATATTAACAGTCATTCATGGGGTGGTGGGTGTGTGGATGTCATTACAGTGCTTGGACTGAAAATATCAGCACTCATTCTTAATATGGTGGGTGTGTGGGTGTCATTACAGTGATTGGCCTATAAATATTAACCGTCATTTATGGGGTGGTGGGTGTGTGGGTGTCATTACAGTTCTAGGACTGTAAACATCAACAGTCATTCATAGGGTTGTGGGTGTGTGAGTGTAATTACAGAGCTTGGACTGTATATATCAACAGACAATAATGGGGAGGTGGTTATGTAGGTGTCATTACATTGCTTGGACTGTAAATATCAAAAGTCATTCTTGGGGTGGTCGGTGTGTGGGTGTCATTACAGTGCTTAGACTGTAAATATCAACAGTCATTTATGGGGTGGTGGGTGTGTGGCTGTCATTACAGTGCTTGGACTGTAAATATCAACAGTCAATCATGGGGTGGTGTGTGTGTGGGTGTCATTACAGTGCTTTGACTGTAAATATCAACAGTCATTCTTGGGGTGGTGGGTGTGTGGGTGTTATTACAGTGTTTTGATTGTAAATATCAACAGCCATTTAAAAGATGGTGGGTGTCATTAGAGTGCTTGAACTGTAAATATCAACAGTAATTTATAATGTGGTAGGTGTTGGGGTATCATTACAGTGCTTTGACTGTAAATATCAACAGTCATTTATGAGGTGGTGGGGGTGAGGGTGTCATTACAGTGCTAGGACTGTAAATATCAACAGTCATTCATGGGGTGGTGGGTGTGTGGGTTTCATTATAGTGCTTGAACTGTAAATATCAACAGTCATTCATTGGGTGGTGGGTGTGTGGGTGTCATTACAGTGCTTGGACTATAAATATCAAGTCATTCATGGTGTGGTGGGTGTGTGTGTGTCATTAGTGCTTGGACTGTAAATATCAACAGTCAATCATGGGGTGGTTGGTGTAATTACAGTGATTGGACTGTAAATATCAACAGTCAATCATGGGGTGTTGGGTGTCATTAGAGTGCTTGGACTGTAAATATCAACAGTTATTCATGGGGTTTTGGTGTTTGGGTGTCTATGCAGTGCTTGGACTGTAAATATCAACAGTCATTCATAGGGTGGTGGGTGTGTGAGTGTCATTACAGGGCTTGGACTGTAAATATCAACAGTCATTCATGGGGTTGTGGGTGTGTGGGTGTCATTACAGTGCTTAGACTGTAAATATCAACAGTCAGTTATTGTGTGGTGGGTGTGTGGGTGTCATTACAGTGCTTGGACTGTAAATATTAACAGTCAATCATGGCGTGGTTGGTGTGTCGGGGTCATTACAGTGCTGGGACTGTAATTATCAACAGTCATTCATGGGGTGGTGTGTTTGTTGGTGTCATTACAGTGTTTTAACTATAAATATCAACATTCATTTATTGGGTGTTGGGTGTCATTACAGTGCTTTGACTATAAATATCAACAGTCATTTATGGGGTGGTGCATGTGTGGGTGTCATGACAGTACTTGGACTGTAAATATCAACAGTCATTAATGGGGTGGTGAGTGTGTGGGTGTCATTACTGTTTTTGGACTGTAAATATCAACCATCATTAATGTGTGGGTGTCATTACAGAGCTCAGACTGTAAATATTAACAGTTATTCCTGGGGTGGTGGGTGTGTTGGTGTCATTACAGTGCTTGGACTATAAATATGAATCATCATTTAAGGGGTGGTGGGTGTGTGGGTGTCATTACAGTGCTTGGACTGTAAATATCAACAGTCATTCATTGGGTGGTGGGTGTGTGAGTGTAATTACAGAGCTTGGACTGTATTTATCAACAGACATTCATAGGGTGGTGGGTGTGTAGGTGTCATTACAGTGCTTGGACTGTAAATATCAAAAGTCATTCTTGGGGTTGTCGGTGTGTGGGTGTCATTACAGTGCTAAGACTGTAAATATCAACAGTCATTTATGGGGTGGTGGGTGTGTGGCTGTCATTACAGTGCTTGGACTGTAAATATCAATAGTCAATCATGGGGTGGTGGGTGGTTGGGTGTCATTACATTGCTTTGACTGTAAATATCAATAGTCATTCTTGGGGTGGTGGGTGTGTGGGTGTCATTACAGTGTTTTGATTGTAAATATCAACAGCCATTTAAAAGGTGGGGGGTGTCATGAGAGTGCTTGAACTGTAAATATCAACAGTAATTTATAAGGTGGTAGGTGTGAGGGTGTCATTACAGTGCTTTGACTGTAAATATCAACAGTCATTCATGGGGTGGTGGGGGTGAGGGTGTCATTACAGTGCTAGGACTGAAAATATCAACAGTCATTTATTGGGTGGTGGGTGTGTGGGTGTCATTACAGTGCTTGGACAGTAAATATCAATAGTTAATCATGGGAAGGTCGGTGTGTGGGTGTCATTATAGTGCTTGGACTGTAAATATCAACAGTCATTCATGAGGTGGTGGGTGGGCGGGTGTCATTACAGTGTTTTAACTATAAATATCAACATTCATTTATTGGGTGGTGGGTGTCATTAGAGTGCTTGGAGTGTAAATATCAACAGTCATTCATGGGGTGGTGCATGTGTGGGTGTCATTACATTTCCTGGACTGCTAACATAAACCATCATACATTAGGTGCTGGGTGTGTGGGTGTCATTACACTGCTCAGACTGTAAATATTAACAGTCATTCATGGGGTGGTGGGTGTGTGGATGTCATTACAGTGCTTGGACTGAAAATATCAACAGTTATTCTTAAGGTGGTGGGTGTGTGGGTGTCATTACAGTGATTGGCCTATAAATATTAACCGTCATTTATGGGGTGGTGGGTGTGTGGATGTCATTACAGTGCTTGGACTGTAAATATCAATAGTCATTCATAGGGTGGTGGGTGTGTGAGTGTAATTACAGAGCTTGGACTGTATATATCAACAGACATTCATGGGGTGGTGGGTGTGTAGGTGTCATTACAGTGCTTGGACTGTAAATATCAAAAGTCATTCTTGGGGTGGTCGGTGTGTGGGTGTCATTACAGTGCTTAGACTGTAAATATCAACAGTCATTTATGGGGTAGTGGGTGTGTGGCTGTCATTACAGTGCTTGGACTGTAAATATCAACAGTCAATCATGGGGTGGTGGGTGTGTGGGTGTCATTACAGTGCTTTGACTGTAAATATCAACAGTCATTCTTGGGGTGGTGGGTGTGTGGGTGTCATTACAGTGTTTTGATTGTAAATATCAACAGCCATTTAAAAGGTGGTGGGTGTCATTAGAGTGCTTGAACTGTAAATATCAACAGTAATTTATAAGGTGGTATGTGTGGGGGTGTCATTACAGTGCTTTGACTGTAAATATCAACAGTCATTCATGGGGTGGTGGGGGTGGGGGTGTCATTACAGTGCTTAGACTGTAAATATCAACAGTCAGTTATTGTGTGGTGGGTGTGTGGGTGTCATTACAGTGCTTGGACTGTAAATATTAACAGTCAACCATGGGGTGGTCGGTGTGTGGGTGTCATTACAGTGCTGGGACTGTAATTATCAACAGTCATTCATGGGGTGGTGTGTGTGTTGGTGTCATTACAGTGTTTTAACTATAAATATCAACATTCATTTATTGTTTGTCGGGTGTCATTACAGTGCTTTGACTATAAATATCAACAGTCATTCATGGGGTGGTGCATGTGTGGGTGTCATGACAGTACTTGGACTGTAAATATCAACAGTCATTAATGGGGTGGTGAGTGTGTGGGTGTCATTACAGAGCTCAGACTATAAATGTTAACAGTTATTCCTGGGGTGGTGGGTGTGTTGGTGTCATTACAGTGCTTGGACTATAAATATGAACCGTCATTTATGGGGTGGTGGGTGTGTGGGTGTCATTACAGTGCATGGACTGTAAATATCAACAGTCATTCATAGAGTGGTGGGTGTGTGGCTGTCATTACAGTGCTTGGACTGTAAATATCAACAGACAATCATGGGGTGGTGGGTGTGTGGGTGTCATTACAGTGCTTAGACTGTAATTATCAACAGTGCTTCATGGGTTTGTGGGTGTGTGGGTGTTATTACAGTGCTTAGACTGTAAATATCTACAGTCATTTTTTGGGTGGTGGGTGTGTGGGTGTCATTACAGTGCTTGGACTGTAAATATCAATAGTCAATCTTGGGATGGTCAGTGTGTGGGTGTCATTGCAGTGCTTGGACTGTAAATATCAACAGTCATTCATGAGGTGGTGGGTGTGTGGGTGTCATTACAGTGTTTTAACTATAAATATCAACATTCATTTATTGGGTGGTGGGTGTCATTAGAGTGCTTGGACTGTAAATATCAACAGTCATACATGGGGTGGTGCATGTGTGGGTGTCATGACAGTGCTTGGACTGTAAATATCAACAGTCATTCATGGGGTGTAAGGGAGACTGCGGTGGTGAAAGGACGTGTCTCGTTAGCTCCGTGACATGTATAAACAGTGCTAGTGTTTACATTAACAGTGCAGTGCTAGTGCGCCTGTATATGTTTTGGCACGTCCAGCATGGGTTCTCCAGTTGACGAGCTGTGCCTTGTCTGTCATGAGCGAGATGATGGAAAGGTCAAGTGGCTGAAATGTCTCAAGTGCAAATTGGGCGGCCATAGCACTTGTACGAGAATGACTGGTTTGAAATCAAATGCTTCGGAAGTAAATTGGGTTTGTGATCCTTGTGCTCTAGTGATAAAGAGTGAAGTTCACCTTCGAGAGGAGATTAATGTAATGAAAAGTGATATTATTGAAATCAAGAATATGCTGAAGGATATAAGACTACCCGAGAATCTTCAGAATAGTGTAATGGCTGCTTTGCCGGCTCTGACTGACAGGGTCACACTGGCTGTGGAAGAGGCTGTGTCAGCTCAATCGGGCCAGGTGGAAAAAGATGGCATGAACTGGGCTGATTTGGTGTCGAGAAGCAGGAAACGGAAACGCACAAAGAAAAATAAGAATCTTCTTATTATTAAAGCAAAGGGTAGCGAAAAAGCAGTTGATATGAAGAAAGAGGTCGAAGAATTGTTGTCGGATGTTCAAATTATGGACTCCAAATTCACTAACAAGAGAAATATTGTTATAAATCTTGAATCTGAAGAGAAGAGAAATGCTGCACAAAATAAGTTACACGAGGTGGGGAATTTAATTGTTTCCAATGGGAAGCGATGGGACCCCAAAATTATGGTATGTAATGTGGCTCGGAATGAGGACAAGGAATCGCTCATTGAAGAAATTATTGTAAGGAATAATTTGGAATCGATTGACGGAGTTATGAATAAAATGAAAATTGTTTCTGAAAGACCAGCTGCAGGAGGGACTGTACATTATGTACTGAAGTGTGATCCAGAGGTACGTGCAAGAATTCACGGGATGAATGACAAGCTGAAGCTGAAGTGGGGCGTTCATCAGGTATACGATCGTTATTTTCCACTACTGTGTTACCACTGCCTGAAATTCGGTCACAAGTCGGATAGTTGCCAATCCAAGGTCAAAGGTCATGCACCCCACTGCTATAAGTGTGCAGGTCAGCATGAAGGTCGCTCTTGCCAGTCTGATGTGAGAAAATGCTTCAACTGTGCTGCTTCAAAACGTCAAAGCGAACACTCTGTAAGTAGTTTGTCTTGCCCCATTTTCACCTCGGAGGTAAATAGGATCAGACTCAACACTAACCATGGCTTTTAATATGCAAAGTGTTAATTGTGGACTATTGAACGTGCAGTCTGCTAAAAATAAAACATTTGAGATACGCCAGACGATTGTTGATGGCTGTTTAGATTTTTATGCCATTACTGAGACGTGGTTAACGAAATTTGACTCAGCTGTATCCAGGAAATGACTCCGGTGACTCATTCTTTTTTACATAAACCGAGGTGTACGGGTCGAGGCGGAGGTGTTGGTCTATTTGTTTCAAATTCTATAAAGAAGGTGAAGGTATGCAAGTCGCCGGGGTTTGAAAGTTTCGAACTCCTTCAGGTTGAGTGTCAAGCTGGTGGAAGCAAAGTAACGTTTATAACAATATATAGACCCCCTGCTACTAGCCCTGGTTTATTCATTGATGAGCTTGAGCTGTACCTCGAGACGGTTGACATGATTAGCTCTAATGTCATTGTGTTGGGAGATTTTAATTTTTGGCTTGATACTCCAGGAACCCGCTATGTTCAGCGATTTACAGATATGTTAGCAACGTTTAACCTGGTCAATGTAGTGAACAAGCCCACATCGATTTGTGGCCATATTATTGATTTGGTCTTGGTGGACACATCTGGAGACCTGGTACGTAACCTTCAGGTGGACGATGTATGCTCCCTTTCACCGATACACAAACTTGTGGTGTTTAATCTGAACCTGTTGTTGAGTAAAAGGCAAGTAAAGAATATTTCTTTTCGGTCCAGAAGAAATTTTAATAGTGATGGTCTACTATCACTCGTTTGTAATAAGATAGTCGAGCAATACGGTGATTCGTGCAATCATGGGTGGGCAGTGAAAGGAGAGTGTCATGACTGTTTGTACAATCTATACAATTACACGCTGAAGTCTGAATACGACAAAATGTGTCCTATAGTTGAGAAGAAAATAATAGTGAAAGATGAATCTCCGTGGTTCAACAATGACATAAATAAAGCGAAAATTAATAAAAAAAAGATGGAAAGACGGTAGCGCAAGTATCGTACTGAGGAATGTAGACATGCATACACTCAAGCACGAAACTACGAATTAAGGCTTGTCACCAAGAGAAAGTGCAGTTATTACAAAGAGAAAACTGAAATGGCGGGATCGAATATACACGAGCTCTACAAGATACTTGACTGCCTGACTGGTGATAAGAGGAAGCATAAGTTGCCGGAGAGCTGTTCGGATAGCAAGTTGGCCAATGATTTTGTATATTTTTTCGATAATAAGATCAAGAATATTATATCGACGTTTGTGAGTGATAGTTCGCATATGGTTATGAGTGAACAAACTTCTGATATTAAACTGAGTGAGTTCCGAATTGTGAGTGAATTGACTGTTAGTGAGATGATCAAGAAGGCAAAACCTACGTACTCTGCAATCGACCCTATGCCGTTCAAGCTGTTTAATAGAAACAAAAGGTTTGATCGTCTGGTCAGCGTTATCACAAAAATGGTAAATGTGAGTATTGCTAATAGTGTGTTCCCAAACTCTGAAAAGCAAGCTATTGTAACACCCACATTGAAGGGGAATCTTGACCCCCAATCTTTCAGCTCATTTTGTCCTGTATCCAATTTAACTTTTCAATCCAAGATTTTGGAAAAGGTAATTTTAACTCAATTGATGGATTATTTGGATATGGTTGGTGCAATTCATGATAACCAGTCAGCCTACCATCATCTGTATTCCACGGAGACTGCTCTGTGTTCTATCGTAAGTGACATGCGCACTTTGATGGATGATGGAAAATGTGGTCTGTTGGTATTACTGGATTTGAGTGCTGCATTCGACACAGTAGTGCACAGTGTCTTACTGAGTGTCTGTGAACATATTGGTATAATAGGTGCTGCTCTCTCGTACCTGAAGAGTTACCTGACTGGCCGCAACTACTGTGTAAAAATAGGAAATTAATTTTCTGACGCAATACCATTAACAAGAGGTGTGCCTCAGGGTAGTGTTTTAGGCCCAATACTCTTCTGTTTATATACTACAGATTTTTCTGTACTACTTAAAAAGTACGAAGTCAGATTCAAGCTTTTTGCGGATGACACGCAGTTTTATATGTCATTCACAAATATACACGATTCAGAAACTCATTTGAGCTCTGTCCTTACTGACATTAAGCAATGGATGGATTCCAGGCAGCTTAAATTAAATCAAGATAAAACAGAATGTCTGTATGTCGGTCGTAGAACTGACTTCGACAGCTTGGGAGTACATAAACTGAAAGTGAATGATAGGGAAATCACAATCAACAAATGTGTGAAGAGTCTCGGGGTGATGTTGGACAGTGAGCTAATGATGAGAGATCAGATTGGTCATGTGGTTCAAATTGCTGGATACCACTTGAGCAATTTGGCTTTCGTAAGGAAATACCTTGATCAGAGTGTGATGACGAAACTGGTTTACAATCATGTTCTAAGTAAATTGGATTACTGTAATTCCCTATATTACGGCTTGCCTGATTATCTATTGAAGAAACTCCAGATGATCACGAACAGAGCTGCGAAATTGATACGAGGTCTGTCAAGAAGAGATCAAATAACGCCAGCACTCATACAACTACATTGGCTTCCTATTAAGGCACGTATCGTTTACAAGCAGTGTGTCATGGTTCATCAAGCGTTAAATTTTGGCAAACCAGTTTACATGCGAGATATGCTCCTGGACTTTCATGTGGATACCAATGTAGAATTGCGACATAGCAGCGAGGTGAATAGGCTTCTGGAACCAAGATTCAGAAGGGAATGTGGAAAAAGAGCGTTCGCAAATAGTGCTCCTCGCCTCTACAACAACCTTCCGAGCTTCGTTAGGGCAGCAGAAACAGCTGCTCTATTCAAAAAGAGACTGAAGACACACCGCTTCACCGAGTCTTACAACCTCATAAATGAAGAAATGAGACCAAGTTTCCGGCTTTAGTTGATCTACGGAGTGACTTGGAGAGCTGACAACCGTTGAAAGTCCCTAGAAGCCATCACATAAGTAACATAAGTAAGTAAGAGTGTGTGGGTGTCATTACGGTTCCTGGACTGTATATATAAACCATCATACATTCGGTGGTGGGTGTGTGGGTGTCATTACAGTGCTTGGACTGTAAATATCAACAGTCATTCATGGGGTGGTGGGTGTGTGGATGTCATTACAGTGCTTGGACTGAAAATATCAACAGTCATTCTTGGAGTGGTGGGTGTGTGGATGTCATTACAGTGCTTGGCCAATAAATATTAACCATCATGTATGGGGTGGTAGGTGTGTGGGTGTCATTACAGTGCATGGACTGTAAATATCAACAGTCATTCATAGGGTGGTGGGTGTGTGAGTGTCATTACAGAACTTGGACTGTAAATATCAACAGTCATTCATGGGGTGGTGGGTGTGTAGGTGTCATTATAGAGCTTGGACTGTAAATATCAAAAGTAATTCTTGATGTGGTCGGTGTGTGGGTGTCATTACAGTGCTTAGACTGTAAATATTAACAGTCATTTATAGGGTGGTGGGTGTGTGGCTGTCATTACAGTGCTTGGACTGTAAATATCAACAGTCAATCATGGGCTGGTAGGTGTGTGGGTGTCATTACATTGCTTTGACTGTAAATATCAACAGACATTCATGGGGTGGTGGGTGTGTGGGTGTCATTACAGTGTTTTGTTTGTAAATATCAACAGTCATTTATAAGGTTGTAAGTGTCATTAGAGTGATTGGACTGTAAATATCAACAGTCATTCATAAGGTGGTGGGTGTGGGGGTGTCATTACATTGTTTTGACTGTAAATATCAACAGTCATTAATGGGGTGGTGGGGGTGAGGGTGTTATTACAATGCTTGGACGGTAAATATTAACAGTCATTCATGGGGTGGTGGGTGTGAGGGTGTCATTACAGTGCTTACACTGTATATATCAACAATCATTCATAGGGTGGTGGGTGTGTGGGTGTCATTATAGTGTTTGGACTGTAAATATCAACAGTCATTCATAGGGTGGTGGGTGTGTGGGTGTCATTACAATGTTTTAATTGTAAATATCAATAGTCATTCATAGGGTGGTGGGTGTCATTAGAGTGTTTGGACTGTAAATATCAACAGTCATTCATGGGGTGGTAGGTGTGTGGGTGTCATTACAGTGCTTGGACTGTAAATATCAACCATCATTTATGGGGTGGTGTTTGTGTGGGTGTCATTACAGTTCCTGGACTGTAAATATCAACAGTCATTCATAGGGTGGTGGGTGTGTGAGTGTCATTGCAGAGCTTGGACTGTAAATATCAACAGTTATTCATGGGGTGGTGGGTGTGTGGGTGTCATTACAGTGCTTAGACTGTAAATATCAACAGTCAGTTATTGAGTAGTGGGTGTGTGGGTGTCATTACAGTGCTTGGACTGTAAATATTAACAGTCAATCATTGGGTGGTCGGTGTGTGGGTGTCATTACAGTGCTGGGACTGTAATTATCAACAGTCATTCATGGGGTGGTGTGTGTGGGTGTCATTACAGTGTTCTAACTATATATATATCAACATTCATTAATTGGGTGGTGGGTGTCATTACAGTGCTTTGACTGTAAATATCAACAGTCATTTATAGAGTGGTGGGTGTGTGGCTGTCATGACAGTACTTGGACTGTAAATATCAACAGTCATTAATGTGTGGGTGTCATTACAGAGCTCAGACTGTAAATATTAACAGTCATTCCTGGGGTGGTGGGTGTGTTGGTGTCATTACAGTGCTTGGACTATAAATATTAACCGTCATTTATGGGGTGGTGGGTGTGTTGGTGTCATTACAGTGCATGGACTGTAAATATCAACAGTCATTTATAGAGTGGTGGGTGTGTGGCTGTCATTACAGTGCTTGGACTGTAAATATCAACAGTCAATCATGGGGTGGTGGGTGTGTGGGTGTCATTACATTGCTTAGACTGTAAATATACACAGTCATTTTTTGGGTGGTGGGTGTGTGGGTGTCATTACAGTGCTTGGACTGTAAATATCAATAGTCAATCATAAGATGGTCAGTGTGTGGGTGTCATTACAGTGCTTGGACTGTAAATATCAACAGTCATTCATGAGGTGGTGAGTGTGTGGGTATCATTACAGTGTTTTAACTATAAATACCAACATTCATTTATTGTGTGGTGGGTGTCATTAGAGTGCATGGACTGTAAAAAATAATAGTAATTCAAGGGGTGGTGCATGTGTGGGGGTCATGACAGTGCTTGGACTGTAAATATCAACAGTCATTCATGGGGTGGTGCGTGTGTGGGTGTCATTACAGTTCCTGGACTGTAAATATAAACCATCATACATTAGGTGGTGGGTGTGTGGGTGTCATTACAGTGCTTGGACTGTAAATATCAACAGTCATTAATGGGGTGGTGGGTATGTGGATGTCATTACAGTGCTTGGACTGAAAATATCAACAGTCTTTATGGGGTGGTGCGTGTGTGGGTGTTATTACAGTGCTTGGCCAATAAATATTAACCGTCATTTATGGGGTGGTGGGTGTGTGGGTGTCATTACAGTGCTTGGACTGTAAATATCAAAAGTCATTTTTGGGGTGGTCGGTGTGTGGGTGTCATTACAGTGCTTAGACTGTAATTATTAACAGTCATTTATGGGGTGGTGGGTGTGTGGGTGTCATTACAGTGCTTAGACTTTAAATATTCACAGTCATTTATGGGGTGGTGTGTGTGTGGCTGTCATTACAGTGCTTGGACTGTAAATATCAACAGTCAATCATGGGGTGGTGGGTGTGCGGGTGTCATTACAGTTCTTTGACTGTAAATATCAACAGACATTCATGGGGTGGTGGGTGTATTGGTGTCATTACAGTGTTTTGTTTGTAAATATCAACATTCATTTATAAGGTTATGGGTGTCATTGAAGTGCTTGGACTGTAAATATCAACAGTCATTTATAAGGTTGTTGGTGTGTGGGTGTCATTACAGTGTTTTGACTGTAAATATCAACAGTCATTCATGGGGTTGTGGGGGTGAGGGTGTCATTACAGTGCTTGGACTGTAAATATCAACAGTCATTCATGGGGTGGTGGGTGTGTGGGTGTCATTATAATGCTTAAAATGTAAATATCAACAGTCATTCATGGGGTGGTGGGTGTGTGGTTGTCATTACAGTTCATGGACTATAAATATTAAGTCATTCATGGTGTGGTGGGTGTGTGTGTGTGTCATTAGTGCTTGGACTGTAAATATCAACAGTCATTCATGGGGTGCTTGGTGTCATTACAGTGCTTGGAGTGTAAATATCAACAGTCAATCATGGGGTGTTGGTAGTCATTAGAGTGTTTGGACTCTAAATATCAACAGTCATTCATGGGGTTTTGGGTGTTTGGGTGTCTATGCAGTGCTTGGACTGTAAATATCAACAGTCAATCATGGGGTGGTTGGTTTCTGGGTGTCATTAGAGTGCTTGGACTGTAAATATCAACAGTCATTCATGGGGTGGTGGGTGTGTGGGTGTCATAACAGTGCTTAGACTGTAAATATCAATAGTCATTCATGGGGTGGTGGGTGTGAGGGTGTCTTTACAGTGCTTAGACTGTATATATCAACAATCATTCATGGGGTCGTGGGTGTGTGGGTGTCATTATAGTGTTTGGACCGTAAATATCAAGTCATTCATGGGATGGTGGGTGTCTGTGTGTCATTAGTGCTTGGACTGTGAATATTAACAGTCATTCATGTGGTGGTGGGTGTCTATGCAGTGCTTGGACTGTAAATATCAACAGTCAATCATGGAGTGGTGGGTGTGTGGGTGTCATTAGAGTGCTTGGACTGTAAATATTAACAGTCATTCATGGGGTGGTGGGTGTGTGGGTGTCATTACAGTGTTTTGACTGTAAATATCAACAGTCATTCATAGGGTGATGGGTTTCATTACAGTGCTTGGCCTGTAAATCTCAACAGTTATTCAAGGGGCGGTAGGTGTGTGGGTGTCATGACACTGCTTGGACTGTAAATATCAACAATCATTCATGGGGTGGTGAGTGTGTGGGTGTTATTACAGTTCTTGGACTGTATATATCAACCATTATTCATTGGTTGGTGGGTGTGTGGGTGTCATTACAGTGCTTGGACTGTAAATATTAACAGTTATTCATGGGATGGTGGGTGTGTGGATGTCATTACAGTGCTCGGACTTAAAATATTAATTGTCATTTATAGGGTGGTGGGTGTGTGGGTGTTATTACAGTGGTTGGACTGTAAATATCAACAGTCATTCATAAAGTGCTGGGTGTGTGAGTGTCATTACAGAGCTTGGACTGTATATATCAACAGTCATTCATGGGGTTAGGGTTTGTGGGTGTCATTACAGTGCTTAGACTGTAAATATCAACAGTCATTAATTGGGTGGTGGGTGTGTGGGTGTCATTATAGTGTTTGAACTGTAAATATCAACAATCAATCATGGGGTGGTCGGTGTGTGGGTGTCATTACAGTGCTTGGACTGTAAATATCAACAGTCATTCATGGGGTGGTGGGTGTTTTGGTGTCATGACATTGCTTGGACTGTAAATATCAACAGTCATTCATGGGGTGGTAAGTGTGTGGGTGTCATTACAGTTCTTGGACAATAAATATCAACCCTTATTCATTAGGTGGTGGGTTTGTGGGTGTCATTACAGTGCTCAGACTGTAAATGTTAACAGTCATTCATGGGGTGGTGGGTGTGTGGATGTCTTTACAGTGCTTAGACTGTAAATATCAACAGTCATTCATGGGGTGGTGGGTGTGTGGGTGTCATTACAGTGCTTGGACTATAAACATAACCGTCATTTATGGGGTTATGGGTGTGTGGGTGTCATTACAATGCATGGACTGTAAATATAATCAGTCATTTATGTGGTTGTGGGTGTGTAGGTGTCATTACAGTGCTTGGACTGTAAATATCAAAATTAATTCTTTGGGTGGTGGGTGTGTGGGTATCATTACAGTGCTTAGACTGATAATATCAACAGTCATTTATGGGGTGGTGGGTGTGTGGCTGTCATTATAGTGCTTAGACTGTAAATATCAACAGTCAATCATAGTGTGGTGGGTATGTGGGTTTCGTTACAGTGCTTGGACTGTAAATATCAACAGTCCTTTATGGGTTGGTGGGTGTGTGGGTGTCATTACAGTGCTTAGACTGTAAATATCAACAGTCATTTATTGGGTGGTGGGTGTGTGGCTGTCATTACAGTGCTTGGACTGTAAATATCAACAGTTATTTAAAGGGTGGTGGGTGTTTGAGTGTCATTACAGAGCTTGGACTGTAAATATCAACAGTCAATTATAGGGTGGTGGGTGTGTGGCTGTCATTATAGTGCTTGGACTGTAAATATCAACAGTCAATCATGGGGTGGTGGGTGTGTGGGTGTCATTACATTGCTTTGACTGTAAATATCAACAGTCATTCATGGGGTGGTTGGTGTGTGGGTATCATTACAGTGTTTTGATTGTAAATATCAACAGTCATAATAAGGTGGTGTGTGTCATTAGAGTGGTTGCCCTGTAAATATCAACAGTCATTCATGGGGTGGTGGGTGTTGGGTTTTCCATACAGTGCTTTAACTGTAAATATCAACAGTCATTCATGGGGTGGTGAGGGTGAGGGTGTCATTACAGTGCTTGGACTGTAAATATCAACAGTCATTTATGCGGTGGTTGGTGTGTGGGTTTCATTATAGTGCTAGAACTGTAAATATCAACAGTCATTCATGGGGTGGTGGGTGTGTGGGTGTCATTACAGTGCTTGGACTATAAATATCAATTCATTCATGGTGTGGTGGGTGTGTGTGTCATTAGTGCTTGGACTGTAAATATCAACAGTCATTCATTGGGTGGTTGGTGTCATTACAGTGTTTGGACTGTAAATATCAACAGTCAATCATGGAATGTTGGATGTCATTAGAATGCTTGGACTGTAAATATCAACAGTCAATCATGGGGTGTTCGGTGTGTGGGTGTTATTACAGTGCTTTAACTATAAATATCAACGTTCATTTATTGGGTGGTGGGTGTCATTAGAATGCTTGGACTGTAAATATCAACAGTCATTCATAGGGTGGTGCATGTGTGGGTGTAATGACAGTGCTTGGACTGTAAATATCAACAGTCATTCATGGGGTTGTGAGTGTGTGGGTGTCATTACAGTGCTTTGATTGTAAATATCAACAGTCATTCATGGGGTAATGGGGGTGAGGGTGTCATTACAGTGCTTGGACTGTAAATATGAACAGTCATTCATGGGGTGGTGGGTGTGTGGGTGTCATTACAGTGCTTAGACTGTAAGTATCAAAAGTCATTCATGGGGTAATAGGGGTGAGGGTGTTATTACATTGCTTGGACTGTAAATATGAACAGTCATTCATGGGGTTGTGTGTGTGTAGGTGTCATTACAGTGCTTAGACTGTAAGTATTAAAAGTCATTTATGGGGTGGTGGGTGTGTGGCTGTCATTATAGTGCTTGGACTGTAAATATCAACAGTCAATCTTGGGGTGGTGGGTATGTGGGTGTCATTACAGTGCTTGGACTGTAAATATCAACAGTCATTCATGGGGTGGTGGGTGTGTGGGTGTCATTACAGTGTTTTGATTTTAAATAACAACAGTCATTTATAAGGTGGTGGGTGTCATTAGAGTGCTTGGACTGTAAATATCAACAGTCATTCATATATTGGTGGGTGTGTTGGTGTCATTACAGTGCTTCGACTGTAAATATCAACCATAATGCATGGGGTGGTGGGTGTGGGACGTCATTACAGTGCTTTAACTGTAAATATCAACAGTCATTCATGGGGTGGTGGGGGTGAGGGTGTCATTACAGTTCTTGGACTATAAATATCAACCATCATTCATTAGGTGGTGGGTTTGTGGGTGTCATTACAGTGCTTAGACTGTAAATATTAACAGTCATTCATGGGGTGGTTGGTGTGTGGATGTCATTACAGTGCTTAGACTGAAAATATCAACAGTCATTCATGTGGTGGTGAGTGTGTGGTTGTCATTACAGTGCTTTGACTATAAATATTAACCGTCATTTATGGGGTTGTCGGTGTGTGGGTGTCATTACAGTACATGGACTGCAAATATTGTCAGTCATTCATGGGGTTGTGGGTGTGAAGGTGTCATTACAGTGCATGGACTGTAAATATCAAAATCCATTCTTATGATGGTGGGTGTGTGGGTATCATTACAGTGCTTAGACTCTAAATATCAACAGTCATTTATGGGGTGGTGGGTGTGTGGCTGTCATTATAGTGCTTGGACTGTAAATATCAACAGTCAATCATAGTGTGGTGGGTATGTGGGTGTCATTACAGTTCTTGGACTGTAAATATCAACAGTCCTTCATGGGTTGGTGGGTGTGTGGGTGTCATTACAGAGCTTACACTGTAAATATCAACAGTCATTTATTGGGTGGTGGGTGTGAGGGTGTCATTACAGTGCTTAGACTGTAAATATAAACAGTCATTCATGGGGTGGTGGGTGTGTGGGTGTCATTACAGTGTTTTAACTATAAATATTAACATTCAATTATTGGGTGGTGGGTTTTCATTAGAGTGCTTGGACTGTAAATATCAACAGTCATTCATGGGGTGGTGCATGTGTGGGTGTCATGACAGTGCTTGGACTGTCAATATCAACAGTCATTCATGGGGTGGTGAGTGTGTGGGTGTCATTACAGTTCCTGGACTGTAAATATAAACCATCATTCATCAGGTGGTGGGTGTTTGGATGTCATTACAGTACTTGGACTAAAAATATAAACAGTCATTCTTGGGGTGGTGGGTGTGTGGGTGTCATTACAGTGCTTGGCCTATAAATATTTACCGTCATTTATGGGGTGGTGGGTGTGTGGGTGTCATTACAGTGCTTGGACTGTAAATATCAACAGTCATTCGTAGGGTGGTGGGTGTTTGAGTGTCATTACAGAGCTTGGACTGTAAATATCAACAGTCATTTATAGGGTGGTGGGTGTGTGGGTGTCATTACAGTGCTTGGACTGTAAATATCAACAGTCAATCATGGGGTGGTGGGTGTGTGGGTGTCATTACAGTGCTTTGACCGTAAATATCAACAGTCATACATGGGGTGGTGGGTGTGTGGGTGTCATTACAGTGTTTTGATTGTAAATATCAACAGTCATTAATAAGGTGGTGGGTGTCATTAGAGTGCTTGCCCTGTAAATATCAACAGTCATTCATGGGGTGGTGGGTGTTGGGTTTTCCATACAGTGCTTTGACTGTAAATATCAACAGTCATTCATGGGGTTGTGAGGGTGAGGGTGTCATTACAGTGCTTGGACTGTAAATATCAACAGTCATTCATGGGGTGGTGGGTATGTGGGTGTCATTACAGTGCTTGGACTATAAATATCAATTAATTCATGGTGTTGTGGGTGTGTGTGTCATTAGTGTTTGGACTGTAAATATCAACAGTCATTCATCGGGTGGTGAGGGTGAGGGTGTCATTACAGTGCTTGGACTGTAAATATCAACAGTCATTTATGGGGTGGTGGGTATGTGGGTGTCATTATAGTGCTTGAACTGTAAATATCAGCAGTCATTAATGGGGTGGTGGGTGTGTTTGTGTCATTACAGTGCTTGGACTATAAATATCAATTCATTCATGGTGTGGTGGGTGTGTGTGTCATTAGTGCTTGGACTGTAAATATCAACAGTCATTCATGGGGTGGTTGGTGTCATTACAGTGTTTGGACTGTAAATATCAACAGTCAATCATGGAATGTTGGGTGTCATTAGAATGCTTAGACTCTAAATATTAACAGTCATTTATTGGGTGGTGGGTGTGTGGGTGTCATTATAGTGCTTGGACTGTAAATATCAACAGTCAATCATGGGGTGGTCGGTGTGTGGGTGTCATTACAGTGCTTTAACTATAAATATCAACGTTCATTTATTGGGTGGTGGGTGTCATTAGAATGCTTGGACTGTAAATATCAACAGTCATTCATAGGGTGGTGCATGTGTGAGTGTAAAGACAGTGCTTGGACTGTAAATATCAACAGTCATTCATGGGGTGGTGAGTGTGTGGGTGTCATTACAGTGCTTTGACTGTAAATATCAACAGTCATTCATGGGGTAATGGGGGTGAGGGTGTCATTACAGTGCTTGGACTGTAAATATGAACAGTCATTCATGGGGTTGTGGGTGTGTGGGTGTCATTACAGTGCTTAGACTGTAAGTATCAAAAGTCATTCATGGGGTAATGGGGGTGAGGGTGTCATTACAGTGCTTGGACTGTAAATATGAACAGTCATTCATGGGGTTGTGTGTGTGTAGGTGTCATTACAGTGCTTAGACTGTAAGTATCAAAAGTCATTTATGGGGTGGTGGGTGTATGGCTGTCATTATAGTGCTTGGACTGTAAATATCAACAGTCGATCTTGGGGTGGTGGGTATGTGGGTGTCATTACAGTGCTTGGACTGTAAATATCAACAGTCATTCATGGGGTGGTGGGTGTGTGGGTGTCATTACAGTGTTTTGATTGTAAATAACAACAGTCATTTATAAGGTGGTGGGTGTCATTAGAGTGCTTGGACTGTAAATATCAACAGTCATTCATGGATTGGTGGGTGTGTTGGTGTCATTACAGTGCTTGGACTGTAAATATCAACCATAATGCATGGGGTGGTGGGTGTGGGACGTCATTACAGTGCTTTAACTGTAAATATCAACAGTCATTCATGGGGTGGTGGGGGTGAGGGTGTCATTACAGTTCTTGGACTATAAATATCAACCATCATTCATTAGGTGGTGGGTTTGTGGGTGTCATTACAGTGCTTAGACTGTAAATATTAACAGTCATTCATGGGGTGGTGAGTGTGTGGTTGTCATTACAGTGCTTTGACTATAAATATTAACCGTCATTTATGGGGTTGTCGGTGTGTGGGTGTCATTACAGTACATGGACTGCAAATATTGTCAGTCATTCATGGGGTTGTGGGTGTGTAGGTGTCATTACAGTGCTTGGACTGTAAATATCAAAATCCATTCTTATGGTGGTGGGTGTGTGGGTATCATTACAGTGCTTAGACTCTAAATATCAACAGTCATTTATTGGGTGGTGGGTGTGTGGCTGTCATTATAGTGCTTGGACTGCAAATATCAACAGTCAATCATAGTGTGGTGGGTATGTGGGTGTCATTACAGTTCTTGGACTGTAAATATCAACAGTCCTTCATGGGTTGGTGGGTGTGTGGGTGTCATTACAGAGCTTACACTGTAAATATCAACAGTCATTTATTGGGTGGTGGTGTGAGGGTGTCATTACAGTGCTTGGACTGTCAATATCAACAGTCATTCATGGGGTGGTGAGTGTGTGGGTGTCATTACAGTTCCTGGACTGTAAATATAAACCATCATTCATCAGGTGGTGGGTGTTTGGATGTCATTACAGTACTTGTACTTAAAATATCAACAGTCATTCTTGGGGTGGTGGGTGTGTGGGTGTCATTACAGTGCTTGGCCTATAAATATTAACCGTCATTTATGGGGTGGTTGGTGTGTGGGTGTCATTACAGTGCTTGGACTGTAAATATCAACAGTCATTCGTAGGGTGGTGGGTGTTTGAGTGTCATTACAGAGCTTGGACTGTAAATATCAACAGTCATTTATAGGGTGGTGGGTGTGTGGGTGTCATTACAGTGCTTTGACGGTAAATATTAACAGTCATACATGGGGTGGTGGGTGTGTGGGTGTCATTACAGTGTTTTGATTGTAAATATCAACAGTCATTAATAAGGTGGTGGGTGTCATTAGAGTGCTTGCCCTGTAAATATCAACAGTCATTCATGGGGTGGTGGGTGTTGGGTTTTCCATACAGTGCTTTGACTGTAAATATCAACAGTCATTCATGGGGTTGTGAGGGTGAGGGTGTCATTACAGTGCTTGGACTGTAAATATCAACATTCATTCATGGGGTGGTGGGTATGTGGGTGTCATTACAGTGCTTGGACTATAAATATCAATTAATTCATGGTGTTGTGGGTGTGTGTGTCATTAGTGCTTGGACTGTAAATATCAACAGTCATTCATGGGGTGGTGAGGGTGAGGGTGTCATTACAGTGCTTGGACTGTAAATATCAACAGTCATTTATGGGGTGGTGGGTATGTGGGTGTCATTATAGTGCTTGAACTGTAAATATCAACAGTCATTCATGGGGTGGTGGGTGTGTCTGTGTCATTACAGTGCTTGGACTATAAATATCAATTCATTCATGGTGTGGTGGGTGTGTGTGTCATTAGTGCTTGGACTGTAAATATCAACAGTCATTCTTGGGGTGGTTGGTGTCATTACAGTGTTTGGACTGTAAATATCAACAGTCAATCATGGAATTTTGGGTGTCATTAGAATGCTTAGACTGTAAATATTAACAGTCATTTATTGGGTGGTGGGTGTGTGGGTGTTATTATAGTGCTTGGACTGTAAATATCAACAGTCAATCATGGGGTGGTCGGTGTGTGGGTGTCATTACAGTGCTTTAACTATAAATATCAACGTTCATTTATTGGGTGGTGGGTGTCATTAGAATGCTTGGACTGTATATATCAACAGTCATTCATAGGGTGGTGCATGTGTGGGTGTAATGACAGTGCTTGGACTGTAAATATCAACAGTAATTCATGTGGTGGTGAGTGTGTGGGTGTCATTACAGTGCTTGAACTGTAAATATCAACAGTCATTCATGGGGTGGTGTGTGTTGGGGTGTCATTACAGTGCTTTGACTGTAAATATCAAGAGTCATTCATGGGGTAATGGGGTTGAGGGTGTCATTACAGTGCTTGGACTGTAAATATCAACAGTCATTCATGGGGTTGTGTGTGTGTAGGTGTAATTACAGTGCTTAGACTGTAAGTATCAAAAGTCATTTATGGGGTGGTGGGTGTGTGGCTGTCATTATAGTGCTTGGACTGTAAATATCAACAGTCAATCTTGGGGTGGTGGGTATGTGGGTGTCATTACAGTGCTTGGACTGTAAATATCAACAGTCATTCATGGGGTGGTAGGTGTGTGGGTGTCATTACAATGTTTTGATTGTAAATAACAACAGTCATTTATAAGGTGGTGGGTGTCATTAGAGTGCTTGGACTGTAAATATCAACAGTCATTCGTGGATTGGTGGGTGTGTTGGTGTCATTACAGTGCTTGGACTGTAAATATCAACCATAATGCATGGGGTGGTGGGTGTGGGACGTTATTACAGTGCTTTGACTGTAAATATCAACAGTCATTCATGGGGTGGTGGTGGTGAGGGTGTCATTACAGTTCTTGGACTATAAATATCAACAATCATTCATTAGGTGGTGGGTTTGTGGGTGTCATTACAGTGCTTAGACTGTAAATATTAACAGTCCTTCATGGGTTGGTGGGTGTGTGGGTGTCATTACAGAGCTTACACTGTAAATATCAACAGTCATTTATTGGGTGGTGGTGTGAGGGTGTCATTACAGTGCTTGGACTGTAAATATAAACAGTCATTCATGGGGTGGTGGGTGTGTGGGTGTCATTACAGTGTTTTAACTATAAATATTAACATTCAATTATTGGGTGGTGGGTTTTCATTAGAGTGCTTGGACTGTAAATATCAACAGTCATTCATGGGGTGGTGCATGTGTGGGTGTCATGACAGTGCTTGGACTGTCAATATCAACAGTCATTCATGGGGTGGTGAGTGTGTGGGTGTCATTACAGTTCCTGGACTGTAAATATAAACCATCATTCATCAGGTGGTGGGTGTTTGGATGTCATTACAGTACTTGTACTTAAAATATCAACAGTCATTCTTGGGGTGGTGGGTGTGTGGGTGTCATTACAGTGCTTGGCCTATAAATATTAACCGTCATTTATGGGGTGGTTGGTGTGTGGGTGTCATTACAGTGCTTGGACTGTAAATATCAACAGTCATTCGTAGGGTGGTGGGTGTTTGAGTGTCATTACAGAGCTTGGACTGTAAATATCAACAGTCATTTATAGGGTGGTGGGTGTGTGGGTGTCATTACAGTGCTTTGACGGTAAATATTAACAGTCATACATGGGGTGGTGGGTGTGTGGGTGTCATTACAGTGTTTTGATTGTAAATATCAACAGTCATTAATAAGGTGGTGGGTGTCATTAGAGTGCTTGCCCTGTAAATATCAACAGTCATTCATGGGGTGGTGGGTGTTGGGTTTTCCATACAGTGCTTTGACTGTAAATATCAACAGTCATTCATGGGGTTGTGAGGGTGAGGGTGTCATTACAGTGCTTGGACTGTAAATATCAACAGTCATTCATGGGGTGGTGGGTATGTGGGTGTCATTACAGTGCTTGGACTATAAATATCAATTAATTCATGGTGTTGTGGGTGTGTGTGTCATTAGTGCTTGGACTGTAAATATCAACAGTCATTCATGGGGTGGTGAGGGTGAGGGTGTCATTACAGTGCTTGGACTGTAAATATCAACAGTCATTTATGGGGTGGTGGGTATGTGGGTGTCATTATAGTGCTTGAACTGTAAATATCAACAGTCATTCATGGGGTGGTGGGTGTGTATGTATCATTACAGTGCTTGGACTATAAATATCAATTCATTCATGGTGTGGTGGGTGTGTGTGTCATTAGTGCTTGGACTGTAAATATCAACAGTCATTCTTGGGGTGGTTGGTGTCATTACAGTGTTTGGACTGTAAATATCAACAGTCAATCATGGAATGTTGGGTATCATTAGAATGCTTAGACTGTAAATATTAACAGTCATTTATTGGGTGGTGGGTGTGTGGGTGTTATTATAGTGCTTGGACTGTAAATATCAACAGTCAATCATGGGGTGGTCGGTGTGTGGGTGTCATTACAGTGCTTTAACTATAAATATCAACGTTCATTTATTGGGTGGTGGGTGTCATTAGAATGCTTGGACTGTATATATCAACAGTCATTCATAGGGTGGTGCATGTGTGGGTGTAATGACAGTGCTTGGACTGTAAATATCAACAGTAATTCATGTGGTGGTGAGTGTGTGGGTGTCATTACAGTGCTTGAACTGTAAATATCAACAGTCATTCATGGGGTGGTGTGTGTTGGGGTGTCATTACAGTGCTTTGACTGTAAATATCAAGAGTCATTCATGGGGTAATGGGGTTGAGGGTGTCATTACAGTGCTTGGACTGTAAATATCAACAGTCATTCATGGGGTTGTGTGTGTGTAGGTGTAATTACAGTGCTTAGACTGTAAGTATCAAAAGTCATTTATGGGGTGGTGGGTGTGTGGCTGTCATTATAGTGCTTGGACTGTAAATATCAACAGTCAATCTTGGGGTGGTGGGTATGTGGGTGTCATTACAGTGCTTGGACTGTAAATATCAACAGTCATTCATGGGGTGGTAGGTGTGTGGGTGTCATTACAATGTTTTGATTGTAAATAACAACAGTCATTTATAAGGTGGTGGTTGTCATTAGAGTGCTTGGAATGTAAATATCAACAGTCATTCATGGATTGGTGGGTGTGTTGGTGTCATTACAGTGCTTGGACTGTAAATATCAACCATAATGCATGGGGTGGTGGGTGTGGGACGTCATTACAGTGCTTTGACTGTAAATATCAACAGTCATTCATGGGGTGGTGGTGGTGAGGGTGTCATTACAGTTCTTGGACTATAAATATCAACAATCATTCATTAGGTGGTGGGTTTGTGGGTGTCATTACAGTGCTTAGACTGTAAATATTAACAGTCATTCATGGGGTGGTGGGTATGTGGATGTCATTACAGTGCTTAGATTGAAAATATCAACAGTCATTCATGGGGTGGTGAGTGTGTGGTTGTCATTACAGTGCTTTGACTATAAATATTAACCGTCATTTATGGGGTTGTCGGTGTGTGGGTGTCATTACAGTGCATGGACTGCAAATATTGTCAGTCATTCATGGGGTTGTGGGTGTGTAGGTGTCATTACAGTGCTTGGACTGTAAATATCAAAAACCATTCTTAGGGTGGTGGGTGTGTGGGTATCATTACAGTGCTTAGACTCTAAATATCAACAGTCATTTATGGTGTGGTTGGTGTGTGGCTGTCATTATAATGCTTGGACTGTAAATATCAACAGTCAATCATAGTGTGGTGGGTATGTGGGTGTCATTACAGTTCTTGGACTGTAAATATCAACAGTCCTTCATGGGTTAATGGGTGTGTGGGTGTCATTACAAAGCTTACACTGTAAATATCAACAGTCAGTTATTGGGTGGTGGGTGTGAGGGTGTCATTACAGTGCTTGGACTTTAAATATAAACAGTCATTCATGGGGTGGTGGGTGTGTGGGTGTCATTACAGTGTTTTAACTATAAATATTAACATTCAATTATTGGGTGGTGGTTTTCATTAGAGTGCTTGGACTGTAAATATCAACAGTCATTCATGGGGTGGTGGGTGTTTTGGTGTCATGACATTGCTTGGACTATAAATATCAACCCTTATTCATTAGGTGGTGGGTTTGTGGGTGTCATTACAATGCTCAGACTGTAAATGTTAACAGTCATTCATGGGGTGGTGGGTGTGTGGATGTCTTTACAGTGCTTAGACTGTAAATATCAACAGTCATTCATTGGGTGGTGGGTGTGTGGGTGTCATTACAGTGCTTAGACTGTAAATATCAACAGTCATAAATTGGGTGGTGGGTGTGTGGGTGTCATTACAGTGTTAGAACTGTAGATATCAACAGTCAATCATGGGGTGGTCGGTGAGTGGGTGTCATTACAGTGATTGGACTGTAAATATCAACAGTCAATCATGGGGTGGTTGGTTTCTGGGTGTCATTACAGTGCTTGGACTGTAAATATCAACAGTGAGTCATGGGGTGGTGGGTGTGTGGGTGTTATTACAGTGTTTTGATTGTAAATATCAACAGTCATTCATAGGGTGGTGGGTGTCATTAGAGTGCTTGGACTGTAAATATCAACAGTCATTCATGGGGCGGTAGGTGTGTGGGTGTCATGACACTGCTTGGACTGTAAATATCAACAGTCATTCATGGGGTGGTGAGTGTGTGGGTGTTATTACAGTTCTTGGACTGTATATATCAACCATTATTCATTGGTTGGTGGGTGTGTGGGTGTCATTACAGTGCTTGGACTGTAAATATTAACAGTTATTCATGGGGTGGTGTGTGTGTGGATGTCATTACAGTGCTCTGACTTAAAATATTAATTGTCATTTATAGGGTGGTTGGTGTGTGGGTGTTATTACAGTGGTTGGACTGTAAATATCAACAGTCATTCATAAAGTGCTGGGTGTGTGAGTGTCATTACAGAGCTTGGACTGTAAATATCAACAGTCATTCATGGGGTTAGGGTTTGTGGGTGTCATTACAGTGCTTAGACTGTAAATATCAACAGTCATTAATTGGGTGGTGGGTGTGTGGGTGTCATTACAGTGTTTGAACTGTAAATATCAACAGTCAATCATGGGGTGGTCGGTGTGTGGGTGTCATTACAGTGCTTGGACTGTAAATATCAACAGTCATTCATGGGGTGGTGGGTGTTTTGGTGTCTTGACATTGCTTGGACTGTAAATATCAACAGTCATTCATGGGGTGGTAAGTGTGTGGGTGTCATTAGAGTTCTTGGACTATAAATATCAACCCTTATTCATTAGGTGGTGGGTTTGTGGGTGTCATTACAGTGCTCAGACTGTAAATGTTAACAGTCATTCATGGTGTGGTGGGTGTGTGGATGTCATTACAGTGCTTGGACTATAAACATAACCATCATTTATGGGGTTATGGGTGTGTGGGTGTCATTACAATGCATGGACTGTAAATATAATCAGTCATTTATGTGGTTGTGGGTGTGTAGGTGTCATTACAGTGCTTGGACTGTAAATATCAAAATTAATTCTTTGGGTGGTGGGTGTGTGGGTATCATTACAGTGCTTAGACTGATAATATCAACAGTCATTTATGGGGTGGTGGGTGTGTGGCTGTCATTATAGTGCTTAGACTGTAAATATCAACAGTCAATCATAGTGTGGTGGGTATGTGGGTTTCGTTACAGTGCTTGGACTGTAAATATCAACAGTCCTTTATGGGTTGGTGGGTGTGTGGGTGTCATTACAGTGCTTAGACTGTAAATATCAACAGTCATTTATTGGGTGGTGGGTGTGTGGCTGTCATTACAGTGCTTGGACTGTAAATATCAACACTTATTTAAAGGGTGGTGGGTGTTTGAGTGTCATTACAGAGCTTGGACTGTAAATATCAACAGTCATTTATAGGGTGGTGGGTGTGTGGCTGTCATTATAGTGCTTGGACTGTAAATATCAACAGTCAATCATGGGGTGGTGGGTGTGTGGGTGTCATTACATTGCTTTGACTGTAAATATCAACAGTCATTCATGGGGTGGTTGGTGTGTTGGTATCATTACAGTGTTTTGATTGTAAATATCAACAGTCATAATAAGGTGGTGTGTGTCATTAGAGTGGTTGCCCTGTAAATATCAACAGTCATTCATGGGGTGGTGGGTGTTGGGTTTTCCATACAGTGCTTTAACTGTAAATATCAACAGTCATTCATGGGGTGGTGAGGGTGAGGTTGTCATTACAGTGCTTGGACTGTAAATATCAACAGTCATTTATGCGGTGGTTGGTGTGTGGGTTTCATTATAGTGCTAGAACTGTAAATATCAACAGTCATTCATGGGGTGGTGGGTGTGTGGGTGTCATTACAGTGCTTGGACTATAAATATCAATTCATTCATGGTGTGGTGGGTGTGTGTGTCATTAGTGCTTGGACTGTAAATATCAACAGTCATTCATTGGGTGGTTGGTGTCATTACAGTGTTTGGACTGTAAATATCAACAGTCAATCATGGAATGTTGGATGTCATTAGAATGCTTAGACTGTAAATATTAACAGTCATTTATTGGGTGGTGGGTGTGTGGGTGTCATTATAGTGCTTGGACTGTAAATATCAACAGTCAATCATGGGGTGTTTGGTGTGTGGGTGTCATTACAGTGCTTTAACTATAAATATCAACGTTCATTTATTGGGTGGTGGGTGTCATTAGAATGCTTGGACTGTAAATATCAACAGTCATTCATAGGGTGGTGCATGTGTGGGTGTAATGACAGTGCTTGGACTGTAAATATCAATAGTCATTCATGGGGTGGTGAGTGTGTGGGTGTCATTACAGTGCTTTGATTGTAAATATCAACAGTCATTCATGGGGTAATGGGGGTGAGGGTGTCATTACAGTGCTTGGACTGTAAAAATGAACAGTCATTCATGGGGTGGTGGGTGTGTGGGTGTCATTACAGTGCTTAGACTGTAAGTATCAAAAGTCATTCATGGGGTAATGGGGGTGAGGGTGTCATTACATTGCTTGGACTGTAAATATGAACAGTCATTCATGGGGTTGTGTGTGTGTACGTGTCATTACAGTGCTTAGACTGTAAGTATCAAAAGTCATTTATGGGGTGGTGGGTGTGTATCTGTCATTATAGTGCTTGGACTGTAAATATCAACAGTCAATCTTGGGGTGGTGGGTATGTGGGTGTCATTACAGTGCTTGGACTGTAAATATCAACAGTCATTCATGGGGTGGTGGGTGTGTGGGTGTCATTACAGTGTTTTGATTGTAAATAACAACAGTCATTTATAAGGTGGTGGGTGTCATTAGAGTGCTTGGACTGTAAATATCAACAGTCATTCATGGATTGGTGGGTGTGTTGGTGTCATTACAGTGCTTGGACTGTAAATATCAACCATAATGCATGGGGTGGTGGGTGTGGGACGTCATTACAGTGCTTTAACTGTAAATATCAACAGTCATTCATGGGGTGGTGGGGGTGAGGGTGTCATTACAGTTCTTGGACTATAAATATCAACCATCATTCATTAAGTGGTGGGTTTGTGGGTGTCATTACAGTGCTTAGACTGTAAATATTAACAGTCATTCATGGGGTGGTGGGTGTGTGGATGTCATTACAGTGCTTAGACTGAAAATATCAACAGTCATTCATGGGGTGGTGAGTGTGTGGTTGTCATTACAGTGCTTTGACTATAAATATTAACCGTCATTTATGGGGTTGTCGGTGTGTGGGTGTCATTACAGTACATGGACTGCAAATATTGTCAGTCATTCATGGAGTTGTGGATGTGTAGGTGTCATTACAGTGCTTGGACTGTAAATATCAAAATCCATTCTTATGGTGGTGGGTGTGTGGGTATCATTACAGTGCTTAGACTCTAAATATCAACAGTCATTTATGGGGTGGTGGGTGTGTGGCTGTCATTATAGTGCTTGGACTGTAAATATCAACAGTCAATCATAGTGTGGTGGGTATGTGGGTGTCATTACAGTTCTTGGACTGTAAATATCAACAGTCTTTCATGGGTTGGTGGGTGTGTGGGTGTCATTACAGAGCTTACACTATAAATATCAACAGTCATTTATTGGGTGGTGGGTGTGAGGGTGTCATTACAGTGCTTGGACTGTAAATATAAATAGTCATTCATGGGGTGGTGGGTGTGTGGGTGTCATTACAGTGTTTTAACTATAAATATTAACATTCAATTATTGGGTGGTGGGTTTTCATTAGAGTGCTTGGACTGTAAATATCAACAGTCATTCATGGGGTGGTGCATGTGTGGGTGTCATGACAGTGCTTGGACTGTCAATATCAACAGTCATTCATGGGGTGGTGAGTGTGTGGGTGTCATTACAGTTCCTGGACTGTAAATATAAACCATCATTCATCAGGTGGTGGGTGTTTGGATGTCATTACAGTGCTTGGACTGAAAATATCAACAGTCATTCTTGGGGTGGTGGGTGTGTGGGTGTCATTACAGTGCTTGGACTGTAAATATCAACAGTCATTCATGGGGTGGTGGGTGTTTTGGTGTCATGACATTGCTTGGACTGTAAATATCAACAGTCATTCATGGGGTGGTAAGTGTGTGTGTGTCATTACAGTTCTTGGACTATAAATATCAACCCTTATTCATTAGATGGTGGGTTTGTGGGTGTCATTACAATGCTCAGACTGTAAATGTTAACAGTCATTCATGGGGTGGTGGGTGTGTGGATGTCTTTACAGTGCTTAGACTGTAAATATCAACAGTCATTTATTGGGTGGTGGGTGTGTGGGTGTCATTACAGTGCTTAGACTGTAAATATCAACAGTCATTAATTGGGTGGTGGGTGTGTGGGTGTCATTACAGTGTTAGAACTGTAAATATCAACAGTCAATCATGGGGTGGTCGGTGTGTGGGTGTCATTACAGTGCTTGGACTGTAAATATCAACAGTCATTCATGGGGTGGTGGGTGTTTTGGTGTCATGACATTGCTTGGACTGTAAATATCAACAGTCATTTATGGGGTGGTAAGTGTGTGGGTGTCATTACAGTTCTTGGACTATAAATATCAACCCTTATTCATTAGGTGGTGGGTTTGTGGGTGTCATTACAGTGCTCAGACTGTAAATGTTAACAGTCATTCATGGGGTGGTGGGTGTGTGGATGTCTTTACAGTGCTTAGACTGAAAATATCAATAGTCATTCATGGGGTGGTGGGTGTGTGGGTGTCATTACAGTGCTTGGACTATAAACATAACCGTCATTTATGGGGTTATGGGTGTGTGGGTGTCATTACAATGCATGGACTGTAAATATAATCAGTCATTCATGTGGTTGGGGGTGTGTAGGTGTCATTACAGTGCTTGGACTGTAAATATCAAAATTAATTCTTTGGGTGGTCGGTGTGTGGGTATCATTACAGTGCTTAGACTGATAATATCAACAGTCATTTATGGGGTGGTGGGTGTGTGGCTGTCATTATAATGCTTAGACTGTAAATATCAACAGTCAATCATAGTGTGGTGGGTATGTGGGCTTCATTACAGTGCTTGGACTGTAAATATCAACAGTCCTTTATAGGTTGGTGGGTGTGTGGGTGTCATTACAGTGCTTGGACTGTAAATATCAACAGTCATTTAAAGGGTGGTGGGTGTTTGAGTGTCATTACAGAGCTTGGACTGTAAATATCAACAGTCATTTATAGGGTGGTGGGTGTGTGGCTGTCATTACAGTGCTTGGACTGTAAATATTAACAGTCAATCATGGGGTGGTGGGTGTGTGGGTGTCATTACATTGCTTTGACTATAAATATCAACAGTCATTCATGGGGTGGTTGGTGTGTGGGTATCATTACAGTGTTTTGATTGTAAATATCAACAGTCATAATAAGGTGCTGGGTGTCATTAGAGTGGTTGCCCTGTAAATATCAACAGTCATTCATGGGGTGGTGGGTGTTGGGTTTTCCATACAGTGCTTTAACTGTAAATATCAATAGTCATTCATGGGGTGGTGAGGGTGAGGGTGTCATTACAGTGCTTGGACTGTAAATATCAACAGTCATTTATGCGGTGGTTGGTGTGTGGGTTTCATTATAGTGCTAGAACTGTAAATATCAACAGTCATTCATGGGGTGGTGGGTGTGTGGGTGTCATTACAGTGCTTGGACTATAAATATCAATTCATTCATGGTGTGGTGGGTGTGTGTGTCATTAGTGCTTGGACTGTAAATATCAACAGTCATTCATTGGGTGGTTGGTGTCATTACAGTGTTTGGACTGTAAATATCAACAGTCAATCATGGTATGTTGGGTGTCATTTGAATGCTTAGACTGTAAATATTAACAGTCATTTATTGGGTGGTGGGTGTGTGGGTGTCATTATAGTGCTTGGACTGTAAATATCAACAGTCAATCATGGGGTGGTCAGTGTGTGGGTGTCATTACAGTGCTTTAACTATAAATATCAACGTTCATTTATTGGGTGGTGGGTGTCATTAGAATGCTTGGACTGTAAATATCAACAGTCATTCATGGGGTGGTGGGTGTGTGGGTGTCATTACAGTGCTTGGACTATAAATAACAACCATCATTTATGGGGTGGTGGATGTGTGGGTGTCATTAGAGTGCTTGGACTGTAAATATCAACAGTCATTCATGGGATGAGTGGGTGTGATTACAGTGCTTGGACTAAATATCAACAGTCATACATAGGGATGGTGGGTGTCATTTCAGTGCTTGGTGTGTAAATATCAACAGTCATTCATGGGTGGTGGGTGTCATTACAGTGCTTGGACTGTAAATATCAACAACCATTTATGGGGTGGTAGGTGTGTGGGTGTCATTACAGTGATTGGAGTGTAAATATCAATAGTCATTCATGGGAAGGTGGGTGTGTGGGTGTCATTACAGTGCTTGGACTGTAAATATTAACAGTCTTTTATGGGGTGGTGGGTGTGTGGGTTATATTACAGTGCTTGGACTGTAAATACTAACCATCATTCATGGGGTTGTGGTTGTGTGGGTGTCATTACAGTTCTTGGACTATAAATATCAACAGTCGTTCATGGGTTGGTGTTTGTGTGGGTGTCATTGCAATGCTTGGACTGTAAATATCAACAGTCTTTCAAGGGGTGTTGGGTTGTTGGTGTCATTACAGTGCTTGGATTGTAAATATCAACAGTCATTCATTGGGTGGTGGGTGTGTGGGTGTCATTACAGTGCTTGGACTGTAATTATCAACTGTCATTCATGGCGTGTGTCGTTGATATTACAGTGCTTGGACTGTAAATATCAACTGTCATTCATGGGGTGTGTCAGTGACATTACAGTGCTTGTACTGTAAATATCAACAGTCATTCAGTGGTTGGTGTGTGTGTGTCATTACCGTGCTTGGACTGTAAATTTCAACTGTCATTCATGGGGTGTGTTGGTGACATTACAGTGCTTGTACTGTAAATATCAACAGCCATTCATGGGGTGGTGGGTTTGTGGGTCTCATTACAGTAATTAGACTGTAAATATCAACAAACATTAATGGGGTGGTGGGTGTGTGGGTGTCATTCCAGTGCTTAATCTGTAAATATCAACAGTTATTCATTTAGTGGTGGGTGTAGGGGTGTCATTACAGTGCTTGGACTGTGAATATCAACCATCATTCATGGGGTGGTGGGTGTGTGGGTGTCATTACAATGCTTGTACGGTAAATATCAACTGTCATTCATGGGGTTGGGGGTGTGTGGGTGTCATTACAGTGCTTGGACTGTAAATATCAACAGTCATTCATTAAGTGGTGGGTGTGTGGGAGTCATTACAATGCTTGTACTATAAATATCAATAGTCATTAATGAGGTGTTGGGTGTGTGGGTGTCATTACAGTGCTTGGACTGTAAATATTAACAGTCATTCATGGGGTGGATGGTGTGTGAGTGTCATTACACTGTTGGGATTGTAAATATCAACAGTTATTCATGGGGTTGTCAGTGTGTGGGTGTTAATAAAATGTTTGGACTGTAAATACCAACTATCATTCATGGTGTGTGCGGGTGCTATTACATAGCTTGGACTCTAAATATCAACAGTCATTCTTAGGTTGGTGGGGGGGGAGTGTCATTACATTGCCTGGACTGTAAATATCAACAATCATTCATGGGGTAGTGGGTGTGTAGGTGTAAGTACAGATCTTAGACCGTAAATATCAAGTCATTTATGGGGTAGTGGATGTATGTGTGTCAGTACTGTGCTTGGACAGTAAATATAAACAGTCATTCATAGGGTGATGGGTCAGTTGGTGTCATTACAGGGCTTGGATAGTAAAAATCAAAAGAAATTCATGGGGTGGTGGGTTTGAGGGTGTCATTACAGTGCTTGGAATGAAAATATCAAAAGTCATTCATGGGGTGGTGGGTGTGTGGGAGTCATTACAGTGCTTGGACTATAAATATCAACAGTCATTTATGGGGTGTTGGTTGTGTGTGTGTCATTACATTGCTTGGACAGTAAACATCAACAGTTAATCATAAGGTGGTGTGTGTGTGAGTGTCATTAAAGTGCTTGGACTGTAAATATCAACAGTCATTCATAGGTGGTGAATGTATAGGTATCATTTCTGTGCTTGGACTGTAAATATCAACAGTTATTCATGGGGTGGTGGGTTTTGGGGGGATATTACAGTGCTTGGAATGTAAATATCAACAGTCATTCATGGGGTTGTGGTTGTGTGGGTGTCATTTCTTTGCTTGGACTGTAAAATATCAACAGTCATTCATGGGGTGGTGGGTGTGTGGGTGTCATTACAGTGCTTGGACTATAAATAACAACCATCATTTATGGGGTGGTGGATGTGTGGGTGTCATTAGAGTGCTTGGACTGTAAATATCAACAGTCATTCATGGGATGAGTGGTGTGATTACAGTGCTTGGACTAAATATCAACAGTCATACATAGGGATGGTGGGTGTCATTTCAGTGCTTGGTGTGTAAATATCAACAGTCATTCATGGGTGGTGGGTGTCATTACAGTGCTTGGACTGTAAATATCAACAACCATTTATGGGGTTGTGGGTGTGTGGGTGTCATTACAGTGATTGGACTGTAAATATCAACAGTCATTCATGGGGTGGTGTGTGTGTGGGTGTCATTACAGTGCTTTGACTGTAAATATCAACAGTCATTCATGGGAAAGTGGGTGTGTGGGTGTCATACAGTGCTTGGACTGTAAATATTAACAATCTTTCATGTGGTGGTGGGTGTGTGGATCATATAACAGTGCTTGGACTGTAAATACTAACCATCATTCATGGGGTTGTGGTTGTGTGGGTGTCATTACAGGGATTGGACTGTAAATATCAACAGTCATTCATGGGTTGGTGGGTGTGTGGGTGTCATTACAATGCTATAATCTGTAAATATCAACAGTCATTCAAAGGGTGGTGGGTTGTTGGTTTCATTACAGTGCTTGGATTGTAAATATCAACAGTCATTCATTGGGTGGTGGGTGTGTGGGTGTCATTACAGTGCTTGGACTGTAAATATCAACTGTCATTCATGGGGTATGTTGGTGACATTACAGTGCTTGGACTGTAAATATCAACTGTTATTAATGGGGTGTGTCGGTGACATTACAGTGCTTGTACTGTAAATAACAACAGTCATTCATGGGTTGGTGTGTGTGTGTCATTACGGTGCTTGGACTGTAAATTTCAACTGTCATTCATGGGGTGTGTCGGTGACATTACAGTGCTTGTACTGTAAATATCAACAGCAATTCATGGGGTGGTGGGTGTGTGGGTGTCATTACAGTAATTGGACTGTAAGTATCAACAGACATTTATAGGGTGGTGGGTGTGTGGGTGTCATTACAGTGCTTAATCTGTAAATATCAACAGTTATTCATTTAGTGGTGGATGTAGGGGTGTCATTACAGTGCTTGGACTGTGAATATCAACCATCATTCATGGGGTGGTGGGTGTGTGGGTGTCATTACAATGCTTGGACTGTAAATATCAACAGTCATTCATTAAGTGGTGGGTGTGTAGCAGTCATTACAATACTTGTACTATAAATATCAATAGTCATTAATGGGGTGTTGGGTGTGTGGGTGTCATTACTTTGCTTGGACTGTAAATATTAACAGTCATTTATTGGCTGGATGGTGTGTGAGTGTCATTACAGTGTTTGGACCGTAAATATCAATAGTCATTCATGGGGTGGTTGGTGTGTAGGTCTCATTACAGTGCATGGAATATAAATATCAACAGTCATTCATGGGGTGGATGGTGTGTGAGTATCATTACAGAGCTTAGACTGTAAATATCACCAGTCATTCATGAGGTGGTTAGTGTGTGGGTGTTAATACAATTCTTGGACTGTAAATATCAACTGTCATTCATGGTGTGTGTGGGTGCTATTATAGAGCTTGGACTCTAAATATCAACAGTCATTCTTAGGTTGGTGGGGGGGGGATGTCATTACAGTGCCTGGACTGTAAATATCAACAATCATTCATGGGGTGGTGGGTGTGTAGGTGTAAGTACAGATCTTGGACCATAAATACCAAGTCATTCATGGGGTAGTGGATGTATGTGTCAGTACTATGCTTGGACTGTTAATATCAACATTCATTCATGGGGCGGAGGGTGTATGGGTGTCATGACAGTGCTTGGACTGTAAATATCAACAATCATTCATGGGGTTGTGGGTGTGTGAGTTTCATTACAGTGCTAGGACTGTAAATATCAAAAGTTATTCATGGCATGATTGGTGTGTGGGTGTCATTACAGCGCATTAATTAACTGTATGTATCAACAGTCATTTATGGGGTGGTGTGTGTATGGGTGTTATTACAGTGTTTTGACTATAAATATCAACAGTCATTTATGGGTAGGGGAGTGTCATTGCAATGCTTGGACTGTAAATATCAAGTCATTCATTGGGTGGTGGGTGTGTGGATGTCATTACAGTGCTTGGACAGTAAATATCAATAGTCATTCATGGAGTGGTGGGTGTGTGGGTGTCATTACAGTGCTTGGAGAGTAAATATCAACAGTCATTCATTGAGTGTTGGGTGCATAGGTGTCATTACAGTGCTTGGACTTTAAATACCAACAGTAATTTATGGGTTGGTGGGTGTCATTACAGTGCTTGGACTGTAAATATCAGCAGTCATTCATATGGCAGTGGTTGTGTGTGTCATTACAGTGTTTGGACTTTAAATATCAAGAGCCATTCATGGGGTGGTGGGTGTTGGGGTGTCATTACAGTGCTTGGTCTGTAAATATCAACTGTCTCTTATGGAGTGGTGGGTGTTTGTGTGTCATTACAGTGGTTGGACTGTAAATATCTACAGTCATTCATGGGGTGGTGGGTGTGTGGGTGTCATTCCTGTGCTTGGACTATGAATATCCCCAGTCATTCATGGGGTAGTGGGTGTGTGGGTGTCATTACATTGCTTGGACTGTAAATATCAACAATCATTTATGGGGTGGTGGGTGTGTTGGTGTCATTACAGTGCTTTGACTGTAAATATCAATAGTCATTCATGGGAAGGTGGGTGTGTGGGTGTCATTACAGTGCTTGGACTGTAAATATTAACAGTCTTTTATGGGGTGGTGGGTGTGTGGGTTATATTACAGTTCTTGGACTGTAAATACTAACCATCATTCATGGGGTTGTGGTTGTGTGGGTGTCATTACAGTGCTTGGACTATAAATATCAACAGTCGTTCATGGGTTGGTGTTTGTGTGGGTGTCATTACAATGCTTGGACTGTAAATATCAACAGTCTTTCAAGGGGTGGTGGGTTGTTGGTGTCATTACAGTGCTTGGATTTTAAATATCAACAGTCATTCATTGGGTGGTGGGTGTGTGGGTGTCATTACAGTGCTTGGACTGTAATTATAAACTGTCATTCATGGCGTGTGTCGTTGACATTACAGTGCTTGGACTGTAAATATCGACTGTCATTCATGGGGTGTGTCAGTGACATTACAGTGCTTGTACTGTAAATATCAACAGTCATTCATGGGTTGGTGTGTGTGTGTCATTACCGTGCTTGGACTTTAAATTTCAACTGTCATTCATGGGGTGTGTTGGTGACATTACAGTGCTTGTACTGTAAATATCAACAGCCATTCATGGGGTGGTGGGTTTGTGGGTCTCATTACAGTAATTAGACTGTAAATATCAACAGACATTAATGGGGTGGTGGGTGTGTGGGTGTCATTCCAGTGCTTAATCTGTAAATATCAACAGTTATTTATTTAGTGGTGGGTGTAGGGGTGTCATTACAGTGCTTGGACTGTAAATATCAACCATCATTCATGGGGTGGTGGGTGTGTGGGTGTCATTACAATGCTTGTACGGTAAATATCAACTGTCATTCATGAGGTTGGGGGTGTGTGGGTGTCATTACAGTGCTTGGACTGTAAATATCAACAGTCATTCATTAAGTGGTGGGTGTGTGGGAGTCATTACAATGCTTGTACTATAAATATCAATAGTCATTAATGAGGTGTTGGGTGTGTGGGTGTCATTACAGTGCTTGGACTGTAAATATTAACAGTCATTCATGGGGTGGATGGTGTGTGAGTGTCATTACACTGTTGGGATTGTAAATATCAACAGTTATTCATGGGGTTGTCAGTGTGTGGGTGTTAATAAAATGTTTGGACTGTAAATACCAACTGTCATTCATGGTGTGTGCGGGTGCTATTACATAGCTTGGACTCTAAATATCAACAGTCATTCTTAGGTTGGTGGGGGGGGGAGTGTCATTACATTGCCTGGACTGTAAATATCAAAAATCATTCATGGGGTGGTGGGTGTGTAGGTGTAAGTACAGATCTTAGACTGTAAATATCAAGTCATTTATGGGGTAGTGGATGTATGTGTGTCAGTACTGTGCTTGGAGAGTAAATATAAACAGTCATTCATAGGGTGATGGGTCAGTTGGTGTCATTACAGGGCTTGGATAGTAAATATCAAAAGTAATTCATGGGGTGGTGGGTTTGTGGGTGTCATTACAGTGCTTGGACTGAAAATATCAAAAGTCATTCATGGGGTGGTGGGTGTGTGGGAGTCATTACAGTGCTTGGACTATAAATATCAACAGTCATTTATGGGGTGGTGGGTGTGTGTGTTTCATTACAGTGTTTGGACTGTAAATATCAACAGTCATTCATAGGATGGTGGGTGTGTGACTGTCATTACAGTGCTCAGATTGTAAATATTAACAGTCAATTATGGGGTGGTGGGTGTCATTAGAGCACTTGGACTGAAAATATTAACAGTTATTCATAAGGTGGTGTGTGTGTGGATGCCATTACAGTGCTTTGACTAAAAATATCAACAGTCTTTCATGGGGTGGTGGGTGTGTAGGTGTCATTACAGTGCTTGGACTGTAAATATCAACAGTCATTCATAGGGTGGTGGGTTTCATTATCGTTCTTGGACAGTAAATATCAATAGTCATTCATGGGGTGTTGGGTGTGTGGGTGTCATTACTGTACTTAGACTGTAGATATCAACCATAATTTATGGGGTGGTGGGTGTGGGGGTGTCATTACAATGCTTGGACTGTAAATATCAACAGTCATTCATGGGGTTGTGGGTGTGTGGGTGTTATTATAGAATTTGGACTGTAAATATCAACAGTCATTCATGGGGTGGTGGGTTGTGGGTGTCATTACAGTGCTTGGACTGTAAATATCAAGTCATTTATGGGGTGGTGGGTGTGTGTGTGTCATTAGTTCTTGGACTGTAAATTTCAACAGTCATTTATATGGTTGTGGGTGGCATTACAGTGCTTAGACTGTATATATCAACAGTAATTCATGGGGAGATGGGTGTTCGGGTGTCATTACAGAGCTTGGACTGTTAATATCAACAGTTATTTATGGGGTGGTTTTTGTTTGGGTGTCATTACATTGCTTGGACTGTAAATATCAACAGTCATTCTTGGAGTTGTGGTTGTGTGGGTGTCATTACAGTGCTTAGACGGTAAATATTAACAGTCATTTATGGGGAGGTGGGTGTGAGGGTGTCATTACAGTGCTTGGACTGTAAATATCAACAGTCATTCAGTGGGTGGTGGGTGTGTGGGTTTCATTACTGTTCTTGGACTGTAAATATCAACCATCATTCATTGTGTGGAGGGTGTGTTGGTGTCATTACAGTGCTCAGACTGTAAATATTAACAGTCATTCATGTGTTGGTGGGTGTGTGGATGTCATTACAGTGTTTGGAATGAAAATATCAACAGATATATATAAGGTGGTCAGTTTGTGGGTGTCATTACAGTGTTTGGACTATAAATATCAACCATCATTTATGGGGTGCTGGATGTGTGGGTGTCATTACAGTGCTTGGACTGTAAATATCAACAGTCATTCTTAAGGTGGTGGGTGTGTGTGTCATTACAGAGCTTGGACTGTAAATATCAACAGTCTTTCATAGGGTGGTGGGTGTATGGGTGTTTTTACAGTGATTTGACTGTAAATATTAACAGTCATTTATGGGGTGGTTGGTGTGTGGGTGTCATTACAGTGCTTAGACTGTAAATATCAACAGTCATTTATTGGGTGGTGGGTGTGTGGGTGTCATTACAGTGCTTGGACTGTAAATATCAACAGTCATTCATGGGGTGGTAAGTGTGTGTGGGTGTCATTACAGTGCTTGGACAGTAAATATCAACAGTCATTCATGGAATGATAGGTGTGTGGTGGTCATTACAGTGTTTTGATTGTAAATATCAACAGTCATTTATAGGGTGGTGGGTGTCCTTAGAGTGCTTGGACTGAAAATATCAACAGTCATTCATGGGGTGGTGGGTGTGTGGGTGTTATTACAGTGCTTGGACTGTAAATATAAACTATAATTCATGGGGTGGTGGGTGTGTGGGTGTCTGTAAGGGCCGAAATTTTCAACAGCTGGATTAATACTCCTGTCTCTCACATCAACTTATGTTTCCTTGTCTGTGTACCCTGTTCATACACATTTATTCCCATGTACCAGTTAAGTAATCTTTTCCTGTTTCCTAGATAGTAATGTGATGCAGTAGTGGAGGACGAGAAGAATTTAACTGCTTGATCAGCAGTTTCTTCGTCTCCCCCCCCCCCTTCCTTGGGATATCGATGGCAGCGCCATCTACACTACTCAATGCTGGCATCGTGATCTAACCGAAGTTTTGTCTAGGATGGACGACTGACTGGTGGCAGAATGGAGCTGCACTTTGAACAGTTAGGAGCTCTGAGCCTCCTCTGCCTCCTTCTCTTGTGGAGCATATCTATCGCTTGGGCAGCGACTGGTCTGCCTCCTACAATTGTGTATTCCTGAGACAATGCTGTCTCATAATTGTTACTCCTACCATTGGGTAATTTTTAATTGTGTAACCGTTTACTCTACTCTTGAGACTCTGCTGTCTCTTAATTGTTGTAGGGAAAGGGATAGTCTCCTTGAGTGGTGCTGTATTATATATTGGGGTTGTGAAGTGTTTAATATATTTGTCTTCTTCAAACTGTGTTTGTTACAATCCCTCTGATTTTGGTGGTGCTAGAATCCTTAAATGTTCGAAGAAGTTGCCGACATGCCACTCTTCGATTCGAGCCTTGACAGTGTCATTACAGAGCTTGGACTGTAAATATCAACAGTCATTCATGGGGTGGTGGGTGTTTAGGTGGCATTACAGTGCTTGGACTACAAATATCAACAGTCAATCATGGGGTTGTGGGTGTCGGGGTGTCATTACAGTGCTTGGACAGTAAATATCAACAGTCATTCATGGGGTGGTGGGTGTGTTGGTGCCATTACAGTGTTTTGACTGTAAATATCAACAGTCATTCATGGGGTAGTGAGTGTTTGGGTGTCATTACAGTTCTTGGACTGTAAATATTAACAGTCATTCATAGGGTGGTGGGTGTGTGGATGTCATTACAGTGCTTGGACTGTAAATATTAACCATTATTCATTAGGTAGTGGGTGTGTGGGTGTCATTACCGTGCTCAGACTGTAAATATTAAGTCATTCAAATAGTGGTTGGTGTTGGGTTGTCATTACAGTGCTTGGACTTTAAATATCAACAGTCTTTCATGGGATGGTGGGTGTGTGGGTATCATTACAGTGCTTGAACTGTAAATCTCAACAGTCATTCATAGGGTGGTGGGTGTGTGAGTGTCATTACAGAGCTTGGACTGTAAATATCTACAGTCATTCATGGGGTGGTGGGTGTGTAAGTGTCATTACAGTGCTTGGACTGTAAATATCAATAGTCATTCTTGGGGTGGTGGGTGTGTGGAAGTCATTACAGTGCATAGACTGTAAATATCAACAGTCATTTATAGGGTGTAAGGTGACATTAGAGTGCTTGGACTGTAAATATCAACAGTCATTCATGGGGTGGTGGGTGTGTGGGTGTCATGACAGTGTTTGGACTGTAAATATCAACCATAATTCATGGGGTGGTGGGTGTGGGGGTGTCATTACAGTGCTTTCAATGTAAATATCAACAGTCATTCATGGGGTGATGGGTGTGTGGTTGCCATTACAGAGCTTGGACTGTAAATATCAACAATCGTTCATGGGATGGTAGGTGTTTGGGTGTCATTACAGTGCTTGGACTGGTAATATCAATAGTCATTCATGGGGTGGTGAGTGTGTCTGTGTCATTACAGTTCTTGGTCTGTAAATTTCAACCATCATTCATTGGGTGGTGGGTGTGTGGGTGTCATTACAGTGTTTGGACTGCAAATATTAACAGTCATCCATTGGGCGGTGGGTGTCATTAGAGTGCTTGGACTATAAATATCAACAGTCATTCATAGGGTGGTGGGTGTGTGGGTGTCATTACAGTGCTTGGACTGTTAATATCAATAGTCTTTCATGGGGTTGTGAGTGTGTCTGTGTCATTACATTTCTTGGTCTGTAAATCTCAACCATCATTCATTGGGTGGTGGGTGTGTAGGTGTCATTACAGTGTTTGGACTGCAAATATTAACAGTCATCCATGGGGTGGTGGGTGTCATTAGAGTGCTTGGACTGTAAATATTAACAGTCATTAATAGGTTGGTGAGTGTGTGGATGTCATTACAGTGCTTGGACTAAAAATATCAACATTATTTCATGGGGTGGTGGATGTGTGGGTGTCATTACAGTGCTTGGACTATAAATATCAACCATCATTAATAGGTTGGTGGGTGTGTGGGTTTCATTACAGTGCTTGGACTGTAAATATCAACAGTCATTCATAGGGTGGTGGGTGTGTGGGTGTCATTACAGAGCTTGGACTGTAAATATCAACAGTCATTCATGGGGTGGTGGGTGTGTGGGGGACATTGGAGTGCTTGGACTGTAAATATCAACAGTCATTATTGTGGTGGTGGGTGTCATGAGAGTGCTTAGACTGTAAATATCAACAGTCATTTATGGAATGGTGGTTGTGTGGGAGTCAATACAGTGCTTGGACTGTTAATATTAACCATAATTTATTGGATGGTCGGTGTGTTGGTGTCATTACAGTGCTTTGACTGTAAATATAAACAGTCATTCATGGGGCGGTGGTTGTGAGGGTGTCATTTCAGTGCTTGGACTGTAAATATCAACAGTAATTTATGGGGTTGTGGGTGTCATTACAGTGCTTGGACTGTAAATATCAAACGTCATTCATGAGATGGTGGGTGTGTGGGGGTCATTACAGTGCTTGGACTGTAAATATCAAGTCATTCATGGGGTGGTTGGTGTGTGGGTGTCATTATTGCTTGGACTGTAAATATCAAAAGTCATTCATGGGCAGGTGGGTGTGTGGGTGTTCTTACGGTGCTTTGAATGTATATATCAACAGTCATTCAGAGGGTGGTGGGTGTCATTAGAGTGCTTGGACTGTAAAATATCAACAGTTATTCATAGGGTGGTGGGTGTGTTAGTGTCATTACAGTATTTGGACTGTAAATATCAACAGACATTCATGGGGTGGTTAGTGTGTGGGTGCCATTACAGTGCTTGGATTGTGAATATCAACAGTCATTCATGGGGTGGTTGGTGTGTGGTTTTTATTACAGTGCTTTGACTGTAAATATCAACAGTCATTCAGAGGGTGGTGGGTGGCATTAGAGTGCTTGGAATGTAAATATTAACAGTCATTCATGGGGTGGTGGGTGTGTGGGTGTCATTATAGTGCTTGGACTGTTAATATCAAGTCATTCATGGGGTGGTTGGAGTGTGGGTGTTATTACAGTGCTTGGACTGTAAATATCAACAGTCAATCATGGGGTGGTGGGTGTGTGGATGTCATTACAGTGTTTTGATTGTAAATATCAACAGTCATTTATAGGGTGGTGGATGTCATTACATTGCTTGGACTGTAAATATCAACAGTCATTTATGGAATGGTGGTTGTGTGGGTGTCATTACAGTGCTTGGACTGTAAATATCAACCATAACTCATGGAGTGGTGGGTGTGGGGGTGTCAATACAGTGCTTTGACTGTAAATATTAACAGTCATTCATGAAATGGTGGGTGTGTGGGTGTCATTATAGTGCTTGGACTGTAAATATCAACAGTCATTTATGGGGTGGTGGGTGTGTGGCTGTCATTAGTGCTTTGAATGAAAATATCAACAGTCATTCATGGGGTGGTGGTTGGCATTACAGTGCTTGGACTGTAAATATCAACAGTCATTCATAAGGTGATGGGTGTGTGGGTGTCATTATAATGTTTGGACTGTAAATACCAACAGTCATTCATGGGGTTGTTTGTGTGTGGGTGTCATTACAGTGCTTTGACTGTAAATATCAAGAGTCATTCATGGGGTGGTGGGTGTGAGGGTGTCATTACAGTGTTTGGACTGTAAATATCAACAGTCATTCATGGGGTTGTGGGTGTCATTACAGTGCTTTGACTGTAAATATCAATAGTCATTTATAGAGTGGTGGGTGTTTGGGTGTCATTACATTGCTTGGACTGTAAATATCAACAGTCAATCATGAGGTACTGGGTGTGTGGGTGTCATTAGAGTGCTTAGACTGCAAATATCAACAGTCATTCATAGGGTGGTTGGTGTCATTAGAGTGCTTGGACTGTAAATATCAACAGTCATTAATGGGGTGGTGAGTGTATGGGTGTCATTATAGTGCATGGACTGTAAATATCAACAATAATTCATGGAGTGGTCTGTGTGTGGGTGTCATTACAGTGCTTTGACTGTAAGTATCAAGAGTCATTCATGGGGTGGTGGGTGTGAGGGTGTCATTACAGTGTTCGGACTGTAAATATCAACAGTCATTTATGGGGTTGTGGGTGTGGGGGTGTCATTATAGTGCTTGGACTGTAAATACCAACCGTCATTTATGGGTATGGTTGGTGTGTGGGTGTCATTACAGTGCTTGGACTGTAAATATCAAGTCATTAATGGGGTGGTGGGTGTGTGTGTGTCATTATTGCTTGGACTGTAAATATCAACAGTCATTTATAGGGTGGTGGTTGTGTGGGTGCCTAGACTGTAAATATCAACAGTCATTTATGGAGTGGTGGGTGTGTGGGTGTCATTACAGTGCTTGGACTGTAAATATCAACCATAATTCATAGGGTGGTGGGTGTGGGGGTGTCATTACAGTGCTTTGAATGTAAATATCAACAGTCATTAATGGGGTGATGGGTGTGTGGTTGTCATTACAGAGCTTGGACTGTAAATATCAACAGTCATTCATGGGGTGGTATGTGTTTGGGTGTCATTACAGTGCTTGGAGTATAAATATCAACAGTCAATCAAGAGGTGGTGGGTGTCAAGGTGTCATTACAGTGCTTGGACTATAATTATCAACAGTCATTCATGGGGTGGTGGGTGTGTGGGGGTCATTACAGGGTTTTGACTGTAAATATCTACAGTCATTAATGGGGTGGTGAGTGTGTGGGAGTCATTACGGTTATTTGACTGTAAATATTAACAGTCATTCACAGGGTGGTGGATGTGTGGGTGTCATTACAGAGCTTGGACTGTTAATATCAAAACTCATTCATGGGGTGGTGAGTGTGTCTGTGTCATTACAGTTCTTGGTCTGTAAATTTTAACCATCATTTATTGGGTGGTGGGTGTGTGGGTGTCATTACAGTGTTTGGACTGCAAATATTAACAGTCATCCATGGGGTTGTGGGTGTCATTAGAGTGCTTGGACTGTAAATATAAACTGTCATTCATAGGTTGGTGAGTGTGTGGATGTCATTACAGTGCTTGGACTAAAAATATCAACAGTCATTAATGAGGTGATGGGTGTGTGGGTGTCATTACAGTGCTCGGACAATAAATATCAACCATCATTAATAGGGTGGTGGGTGTGTGAATTTCATTACAGTGCTTGGACTGTAAGTATCAACAGTCATTCATAGGGTTGTGGGTGTGTGAGTGTCATTACAGAGCTTGGACTGTAAATATCAACAGTCATTCATTGGGTGTTGGGTGTGTGGTTGTCATTACAGAGCTTGGACTGTAAATATCCACAGTCATTCATGGGGTGGTATGTGTTTGGGTGTCATTACAGTGCTTGGACTATAAATATCAACAGTCAATCAAAGGGTGGTGGGTGTCATGGTGTCATTACAGTGCTTGGACTGTAATTATTAACAGTCATTCATGGGGTGGTGGGTGTGTGGGGGTCATTACAGGGTTTTGACTGTAAATATCAACCATTATTCATGGGGTGGTAAGTGTGTGGGAGTCATTACAGTTCTTGGACTGTAAATATTAACAGTCATTCATGGAATGGTGGATGTGTGGATGTCATTACAGTGCTGGGACTAATAATATCAACAGTCTTTAATGGGGTGGTGGATGTGTGGGTGTCATTAAATTGCTTGGACTGTAAATATTAACAGTCATTCATATAGTGGTGGGTGTGTGGATGTCATTACAATGCTTGGACTGTTAATATCAACAGTAATTCATGGGGTGGTGAGTGTGCCTGTGTCATTACAGTTCTTGGTCTGCAAATTTCAACCATCATTCATTGGGTGGTGGGTGTGTGGGTGTCATTACAGTGTTTGGACTGTTAATATCAACAGTAATTCATGGGGTGGTAAGTGTGTCTGTGTCATTACAGTTCTTGGTCTGCAAATTTCAACCATCATTCATTGGGTGGTGGGTGTGTGGGTGTCATTACAGTGTTTGGACTGCAAATATTAACAGTCATCCATTTGGTGGTGGGTGTCATAGAGTGCTTGAACTGTAAATATTAACAGCCATTCTTAGGTTGGTGAGTGTGTGGATGTCATTAGAGTGCTTGGACTAAAAATATCAACAGTCTTTCATGGGGTGGTGGGTGTGTGGGTGTCATTACAGTGCTTGGACTAAAAATATCAACCATCATTAATAGGGTGGTGGGTGTGTGGGTTTATTACAGTGCTTGGACTGTAAATATCATCAGTCATTCATTAGATGGTGGGTGTGTGGGTGTCATTACAGTGTTTTGACTGTAAATATCAACAGTCATTCATGGGGTAGTGAGTGTGTGGGTGTCATTACAGTTCTTGGACTGTAAATATTAACAGTCATTCATGGGGTGGTGGGTGTGTGGATGTCATTACAGTGCTTGGACTGTAAATATCAACCATTATTCATTGGGTAGTGGGTGTGTGGGTGTCATTACAGTGCTTGGACTGTAAATATTTACTGTCATTCATTTAGTGGTTGGTGTTGAATTGTCATTACGGTGCTTGGACTTTAAATATCAACAGTCTTTCATGGGGTGGTGGGTTTGTGGGTGTCATTACAGTGCTTGAACTGTAAATCTCAACAGTCATTCATAGGGTGGTGGGTTTGTGATTGTCATTACATAGCTTGGACTGTAAATATCTACAGTCATTTATGGGATGGTGGGTGTGTAAGTGTCATTACAGTGCTTGGACTGTAAATATCAAAAGTCATTCTTCGGGTGGTGGTTGTGTGGGTGTCATTACAGTGCTTAGACTCTAAATATCAACAGTCATTTATGGAGTGGTGGGTGTGTGGCTGTCATTACAGAGCTTGGACTGTAAATATCAATAGTCAATCATGGGGTGGTGGGTGTGTGGGTGTCATTACAGTGCTTGGACTGTAAATATCAACAGTCATTCATGGGGTGGTGGGTGTGTGGGTTTCATTACAGTTTTTTTATTGTAAATATCAACAGTCATTCATAGGGTGGAGGGTGTCATTAGAGTCTTTGGACTGTAAATATCAACATTCATTCATGGAGTGGTTTGTGTGTGGGTGTCATTACAGTGCTTGGACTGTAAATATCAACCATAATTCATGGGGTGGTGGGTGTGGGGGTGTCATTACAGTGCTTTGAATGTAAATATCAACAGTCATTAATGGGGTGATGGGTGTGTGGTTGTCATTACAGAGCTTGGACTGTAAATATCAACAGTCAATCATGGGGTGGTATGTGTTTAGGTGTCATTACAGTGCTTGGAGTATAAATATCAACAGTCAATCAAGAGGTGGTGGGTGTCAAGGTGTCATTACAGTGCTTGGACTGTAATTATCAACAGTCATTCATGGGGTGGTGGGTGTGTGGGGGTCATTACAGGGTTTTGACTGTAAATATCAACAGTCATTCATGGGGTGGTGAGTGTGTGGGAGTCATTACGGTTATTTGACTGTAAATATTAACAGTCATTCACGGGATGGTGGATGTGTGGGTGTCATTACAGAGCTTGGACTGTTAATATCAAAACTCATTCATGGGGTGGTGAGTGTGTCTGTGTCATTACAGTTCTTGGTCTTTAAATTTCAACCATCATTTATTGGGTGGTGGGTGTGTGGGTGTCATTACAGTGTTTGGACTGCAAATATTAACAGTCATCCATGGGGTTGTGGGTGTCATTAGAGTGCTTGGACTGTAAATATAAACTGTCATTCATAGGTTGGTGAGTGTGTGGATGTCATTACAGTGCTTGGACTGTAAATATCAACAGTCATTCATGGGGTGGTATGTGTTTGGGTGTCATTACAGTGCTTGGACTATAAATATCAACAGTCAATCAAGAGGTGGTGGGTGTCATGGTGTCATTACAGTGCTTGAACTGTAAATCTCAACAGTCATTCAAAGGGTGGTGGGTGTGTGATTGTCATTACATAGCTTGGACTGTAAATATCTACAGTCATTTATGGGATGGTGGGTGTGTAAGTGTCATTACAGTGCTTGGACTGTAAATATCAACAGTCATTCTTCGGGTGGTGGTTGTGAGGGTGTCATTACAGTGCTTAGACTGTAAATATCAACAGTCATTAATGGAGTGGTGGGTGTGTGGCTGTCATTACAGTGTTTGGACTGCAAATATTAACAGTTATCCATGGGGTTGTGGGTGTCATTAGAGTGCTTGGACTGTAGATATAAACTGTCATTCATAGGTTGGTGAGTGTGTGGATTTCATTACAGTGCTTGGACTGTAAGTATCAACAGTCATTCATAGGGTGGTTGGTGTGTAAGTGTCATTACAGTGCTTGGACTGTAAATATCAACAGTCATTCTTCGGGTGGTGGTTGTGTGGGTGTCATTACAGTGCTTAGACTGTAAATATCAACAGTCATTTATGGAGTGGTGGGTGTGTGACTGTCATTACTGAGCTTGGACTGTAAATATCAACAGTCATTCATGGGGTTGGGGGTGTGTGGGTTTCATTACACTGTTTTGATTGTAAATATCAACATTCATTCATAGGGTGGAGGGTGTCATTAGAGTGCTTGGACTGTAAATATCAACAGTCATTTATATGGTGGTGGGTGTGTGGGTGTTATTACAGTGCTTGGACTGTAAATATCAACCATAATTCATGGGGTGGTGGGTGTGGGGGTGTCATTACAGTGCTTTCAATGTAAATATCAACAGTCATTCATGGGGTAATGGGTGTGTGGGTGTCATTACCGAGCTTGGACTGTAAATATCAACAGTCATTCATGGGGTGGTAGGTTTGTGGGTGTCATTACAGTTCTTGGACTGAAAATATCAACAGTCATTCATGGGGTGGTGGGTGTGTGGGTGTCATTACAGAGCTTGGACTGTTAATATCAACAGTCATTCATGAGGTGGTGAGTGTGTCTGTGTCATTACAGTTTTTGGTCTGTAAATTACAACCATCATTTATTGGGTGGTGGGTGTTTGGGTGTCATTACAGTGTTTGGACTGCAAACATTAACAGTCATCCATGGGGTTGTGGGTGTCATTAGAGTGCTTGGACTGTAGATATAAACTGTCATTCATAGGTTGGTGAGTGTGTGGATGTCATTACAGTGCTTGGACCAAAAATTTCAACAGTCATTCATGAGGTGGTGGGTGTGTGGGTGTCATTACAGTGCTCGGACTGTAAATATCAACAGTCATTCACAGGGTGGTGGGTGTGTGAGTGTCATTAAAGAGCTTGTACTGTAAATATCAAGAGTCATTCATGGGGTGGTGGGTGTGTGGGTGTCATTACAGTGCTTGGACTGTAAATATCAACAGTCATTATTGGGGTGGTGGGTGTCATGAGAGTGCTTGGGCTGTAAATATCAACAGTCATTCATGGGGTGGTGGGTGTGTTGGTGTTATTACAGTTCTTTGATTGTAAATATCATCAGTCATTCATAGGGTGGTGGGTGTCATTAGGATCCTTGGACTGTAAATATCAAAAGTCATTAATGGGGTCGTGAGTGTGTGTTGGTGTCATTACAGTGCTTGGACTGAAAATATCAACCATAATTCATAAGGTGGTCGGTGTGTTGGTGTCATTACAGTGATTTGACTGTAAATATCAACAGTCGTTCATTGGGTAGTGGGTGTGAGGGTGTCATTACAGTGCATGGACTGTAAATATCAACAGTCATTTATGGGGTGGTGGGTGTGTGGGTGTCATTATAGTGTTTGGACTGTAAATATCAACAGTCATTCATGGTGTGGTGGGTGTGTGGGTGTCATTACAATGCTTGGACTGTAAATATCAAGTCATTCATGGGGTGGTGGGTGTGTGGGTGTCATTATTGCTTGGAATGTAAATATCAACAGTCATTTATGGGTGGTGGGTGTGTGGGTGTTATTATAGTGCTTTGACTGTAAATATCAAAAGTCATTCAGAGGGTGGTGGGTGTCATTAGAGTGCTTGGACTGTAAATATCAACAGTCATTCATGGGGTGGTGAGTGTGTGGGTGTCATTACAGTGCTTGGACTGTGAATATCAACAGTCATTCATGGGGTGGTTGGTGTGTGGGTGTTATTACAGTGCTTTGACTGTAAATATCAACAGTCATTCAGAGGGCGGTGGGTGTCATTACAGTGCTTGGACTGTAAATATTAAAATTCATTTTTGGGGTGGTGGGTTTGTGAATATCATTACAATGTTTGGACTGTAAATATCAATGGTCATTTATGGGGTGGTTGGTGTGTGGGTGTCATTACAGTGTTTTGATTGTAAATATCAACAGTCATTCATAGGTTGGAGGGTATCATTAGAGTTATTGAACTATAAATATCAACCATAACTCATGGGGTGGTGGGTGTGGGGGTGTCGTTACAGTGCTTTGACTCTAAATATCAACAGTCATTCATAGGGTTGTGGGTGTGAGGGTGTCATTACATTGCTTGGACTGTAAATAACAATAGTCATTTATGAAATGGTGGGTGTGTGGATGTCATTATAGTGCTTGGACTGTAAATATCAACAGTCATTTATGGGGTGGTGGGTGTGTGGCTGTCATTAGTGCTTTGACTGTAAATATCAACAGTCATTCATTTGGTGGTGGGTGTGAGGGTGTCATTACAGTGTTTGGACTGTAAATATCAACAATCATTCATGGGGTTGTGGGTGTGTGGGTGTCATTATATTGATTAGACTGTAAATACCAACAGTCATTTTTGGGGTGATGGGTGTGTGGGTGTCATTACAGTGTTTGGACTGTAAATATCAACAGTCATTTATAGAGTGGTGGGTTTTTGGGTGTCATTACATTGCTTGGACTGTAAATATCAACAGTCAATCATGAGGTAGTGGGTGTGTGGGTGTCATTATAGTGCTTAGACTGTAAATATCAACAGTCATTCATAGTTTGGTGGGTGTCATTAGAGTGCTTGGACTGTAAATATCAACAGTCATTAATGGGGTGGTGAGTGTATGGGTGTCATTATAGTGCATGGACTGTAAATATCAACCATAGTTCATGGGGTGATCGATGTGTGGGTGTCATTACAGTGCTTTGACTGTAAATATCAAGAGTCATTCATGGGGTGGTGGGTGTGAGGGTGTCATTATAGTGATTGTACTGTAAATACCAACAGTCATTTTTGGGATGGTTGGTGTGTGGGTATCATTACAGTGCTTGGTCTGTAAATATCAAGTCATTAATGGGGTGGTAGGTGTGTGTGTGTCATTATTGCTCGGACTGTAAATATCAACAGTCATTCATGGGGTGGTGGTTGTGTGGTTGTCATTACAGTCCTTAGACTGTAAATATCAACAGTCATTCATGAGGTGGTGGGTGTGAGGGTGTCATTACAGTGTTTTGATTGTAAATATCAACAGTCATTCATAGGGTGGAGGGTATCATTAGAGTGATTGGACTGTAAATATTAACAGTCATTCATGGAGTGGTGGGTGTGTGGGTGTCATTACAGTGCTTGGACTGTAAATATCAACCATAATTCATGGGGTGGTTGGTGTGGGGGGGTCATTACTGTGCTTTGAATGTAAATATCAACAGTCATTCATAGGGTGATGGGTGTGTGATTGTCGTTACAGAGCTTGGACTGTAAATATCAACAGTCATTCATGGGGTGGTAGGTGTTTGGGGGTCATTACAGTGCTTGGACTATAAATATCAACAGTCAATCAAGGGGTAATGGGTTTCGGGGTGTCATTACAGTGCTTGGACTGTAATTATCAACAGTCATTCATTTTGTGGTGGGTGTATGGGGGTCATTACAGTGTTTTAACTGTAAATATCAACAGTCATTTATGGGGTGGTGAGTGTGTTGGTGTTATTACAGTTCTTTGATTGTAAATATCAACAGTCATTCATATGGTGGTGGGTGTCATTAGAGTGCTTGGACTGTAAATATCAACAGTCATTAATGGGGTCGTGAGTGTGTGTTTGTGTCATTGCAGAGCTTGGACTGTAAATATCAACAGTCATTCATGGGGTGGTGGGTGTGTGGGTGTCATTAAAGTGCTTGGACTGTAAATATCAACAGTTATTCATGGGGTGGTGGGTGTGTGGGTGTCATTACAGTGTTTCGACTGTAAATATCAACAGTCATTCATGGGGTGGTGAGTGTTTGCGTGTCATTACAGTGCTTGAACTGTCAATATCAACAGTCATTCATGGGGTGGTTGGTGAGTGGGTGTTATTACAGTGCTTTGACTGTAAATATCAACGGTCATTCAGAGGGTGGTGGGTGTCAATAGAGTGCATGGATTGTAAATATTAACAGTCATTCATGGGGTGGTGGGTGTGTGAATGTCATTACAGTGCTTGGACTGTAAATATCAAGTCATTCATGGGATGGTGGGTGTGTGGGTGTCATTATTGCTTGGACTGTAAATATCAACAGTCATTCATTGGGTGGTGGGTGTGTGGGTGTAATTACAGTGCTTGGACTGTAAATATCAAGTCATTCATGGGGTGGTGAGTGTGTGGGTGTCATTATTGCTTGGACTGTAAATATCAACAGTCATTCATTAGGTGGTGGGTGTGTGGGTGTTATTACAGTGCATTGACTGTAAATATCAACAGTCATTCAGAGGGTGGTGGGTGTCATTAGAGTGCTTGGACTGTAAATATCAACAGCTATTCATGGGGTGGTGGGTGTGTGGGTGTCATTACAGTGTTTCGACTGTAAATATCAACAGTCATTTATGGGGTGGTGAGTGTGTGGGTGTCATTACAGTGCTTGGACTGTAAATATCAACAGTCATTCAGAGGGTGGTGGGTGTCATTAGAGTGCGTGGACTGTAAATATTAACAGTCATTCATGGGGTGGTGGGTGTGTGAATGTCATTACAGTGCTTGATATGAAAATATCAACAGTCATTTATGGGGTGGTGGGTGTGTGGGTGTCATTATAGTGCTTGGACTATAAATATCAACCATCATTTATGGGGTGGTGTGTGTGGGGGTGTCATTACAGTGCTTGACCTGTAAATATCAACAGTCATTCATAGGGTGGTGGATGTATGTGTCATTACAGAGCTTGGACTGTAAATATCAACAGTCATTTAATGGGTGGTGGGTGTGTTGATGTCATTACAGTGCTTGGACTGTAAATATAAACAGTCATTCTTGGGGTGGTGGGTGTGTGGGTGTCACTAAAGTGCTTGGACTGTAAATATCAACAGTCATTCATGGGGTGGTGGGTGTGTGGGTGTCATTACAGTGTTTTGATTGTAAATATCAACAGTCATTAATAAGGTGGTGGATGTCATTACATTGCATGGACTGTAAATATCAACAGTCATTTATGGAATGGTAGTTGTGTGGGTGTCATTACAGTGCTTGGACTGTAAATATTAACCATAACTCATGGGGTGGTTGGTGTGGGGGTGTTATTACAGTGCTTTGACTGTAAATATCAACAGTCATTAATAGGTTGGTGGGTGTGAGGGTGTCATTACATTGCTTGGACTGTAAATAACAACAGTTATTCATAAAATGATGGGTGTGTGGGTGTCATTATAGTGCTAGGACTATAAATATCAACAGTCTTTTATGGGGTGGTGTGTGTGTGGCTGTCATTAGTGCTTTGACTGTAAATATCAACAGTCATTCATGGGGTGGTTGCTGGCATTACAGTGCTTGGACAGTAAATATCAACAGTCATTCATAGGGTGATGGGTGTGTGGGTGTCATTACAGTGCTTGGACTATAAACATAACCATCATTTATGGGGTTATGGGTGTGTGGGTGTCATTACAATGCATGGACTGTAAATATAATCAGTCATTTATGTGGTTGTGGGTGTGTAGGTGTCATTACAGTGCTTGGACTGTAAATATCAAAATTAATTCTTTGGTTGGTGGGTGTGTGGGTATCATTACAGTGCTTAGACTGATAATATCAACAGTCATTTATGGGGTGGTGGGTGTGTGGCTGTCATTATAGTGCTTAGACTGTAAATATCAACAGTCAATCATAGTGTGGTGGGTATGTGGGTTTCGTTACAGTGCTTGGACTGTAAATATCAACAGTCCTTTATGGGTTGGTGGGTGTGTGGGTGTCATTACAGTGCTTAGACTGTAAATATCAACAGTCATTTATTGGGTGGTGGGTGTGTGGCTGTCATTACAGTGCTTGGACTGTAAATATCAACAGTCATTTAAAAGGTGGTGGGTGTTTGAGTGTCATTACAGAGCTTGGACTGTAAATATCAACAGTCATTTATAGGGTGGTGGGTGTGTGGCTGTCATTATAGTGCTTGGACTGTAAATATCAACAGTCAATCATGGGGTGTTCGGTGTGTGGGTGTCATTACAGTGCTTTAACTATAAATATCAACGTTCATTTATTGGGTGGTGGGTGTCATTAGAATGCTTGGACTGTAAATATCAACAGTCATTCATAGGGTGGTGCATGTGTGGGTGTAATGACAGTGCTTGGACTGTAAATATCAACAGTCATTCATGGGGTGGTGAGTGTGTGGGTGTCATTACAGTGCTTTGACTGTAAATATCAACAGTCATTCATGGGGTAATGGGGGTGAGGGTGTCATTACACTGCTTGGACTGTAAATATGAACAGTCATTCATGGGGTGGTGGGTCTGTGGGTGTCATTACAGTGCTTAGACTGTAAGTATCAAAAGTCATTCATGGGGTAATGGGGGTGAGGGTGTCATTACAGTGCTTGGACTGTAAATATAAACAGTCATTCATGGGGTTGTGTGTGTGTAGGTGTCATTACAGTGTTTTGATTGTAAATAACAACAGTCATTTATAAGGTGGTGGGTGTCATTAGAGTGCTTGGACTGTAAATATCAACAGTCATTCATGGATTGGTGGGTGTGTTGGTGTCATTACAGTGCTTGGACTGTAAATATCAACCATAATGCATGGGGTGGTGGGTGTGGGACATCATTACAGTGCTTTAACTGTAAATATCAACAGTCATTCATGGGGTGGTGGGGGTGAGGGTGTCATTACAGTTCTTGGACTATAAATATCAACCATCATTCATTAGGTGGTGGGTTTGTGGGTGTCATTACAGTGCTTAGACTGTAAATATTAACAGTCATTCATGGGGTGGTTGGTGTGTGGATGTCATTACAGTGCTTAGACTGAAAATATCAACAGTCATTCATGGGGTGGTGAGTGTGTGGTTGTCATTACAGTGCTTTGACTATAAATATTAATCGTCATTTATGGGGTTGTCGGTGTGTGGGTGTCATTACAGTACATGGACTGCAAATATTGTCAGTCATTCATGGGGTTGTGGGTGTGTAGGTGTCATTACAGTGCTTGGACTGTAAATATCAAAATCCATTCTTATGGTGGTGGGTGTGTGGGTATCATTACAGTGCTTAGACTCTAAATATCAACAGTCATTTATGGGGTGGTGGGTGTGTGGCTGTCATTATAGTGCTTGGACTGTAAATATCAACAGTCAATCATAGTGTGGTGGGTATGTGGGTGTCATTACAGTTCTTGGACTGTAAATATCAACAGTCCTTCATGGGTTGGTGGGTGTGTGGGTGTCATTACAGAGCTTACACTGTAAATATCAACAGTCATTTATTGGGTGGTGGGTGTGAGGGTGTCATTACAGTGCTTGGACTGTAAATATCAACGATCATTCAGAGGGTGGTGGGTGTCATTAGAGTGCATGGATTGTAAATATTAACAGTCATTCATGGGGTGGTGGGTGTGTGAATGTCATTACAGTGCTTGGACTGTAAATATCAAGTCATTCATGGGATGGTGGGTGTGTGGGTGTCATTATTGCTTGGACTGTAAATATCAACAGTCATTCATTGGGTGGTGGGTGTGTGGGTGTAATTACAGTGCTTGGACTGTAAATATCAAGTCATTCATGGGGTGGTGAGTGTGTGGGTGTCATTATTGCTTGGACTGTAAATATCAACAGTCATTCATGGGGTGGTGGGTGTGTGGGTGTTATTACAGTGCATTGACTGTAAATATCAACAGTCATTCAGAGGGTGGTGGGTGTCATTAGAGTGCGTGGACTGTAAATATTAACAGTCATTCATGGGGTGGTGGGTGTGTGAATGTCATTACAGTGCTTGATATGAAAATATCAACAGTCATTTATGGGGTGGTGGGTGTGTGGGTGTCATTATAGTGCTTGGACTATAAATATCAACCATCATTTATGGGGTGGTGTGTGTGGGGGTGTCATTACAGTGCTTGACCTGTAAATATCAACAGTCATTCATAGGGTGGTGGATGTGTGTGTCATTACAGAGCTTGGACTGTAAATATCAACAGTCATTTAATGGGTGGTGGGTGTGTTGATGTCATTACAGTGCTTGGACTGTAAATATCAACAGTCATTCATGGGGTGGTGGGTGTGTGGGTGTCATTAAAGTGCTTGGACTGTAAATATCAACAGTCATTCATGGGGTGGTGGGTGTGTGGGTGTCATTACAGTGTTTTGATTGTAAATATCAACAGTCATTAATAAGGTGGTGGATGTCATTACATTGCATGGACTGTAAATATCAACAGTCATTTATGGAATGGTAGTTGTGTGGGTGTCATTACAGTGCTTGGACTGTAAATATTAACCATAACTCATGGGGTGGTTGGTGTGGGGGTGTTATTACAGTGCTTTGACTATAAATATCAACAGTCATTAATAGGTTGGTGGGTGTGAGGGTGTCAATACATTGCTTGGACTGTAAATAACAACAGTCATTCATAAAATGATTGGTGTGTGGGTGTCATTATAGTGCTAGGACTATAAATATCAACAGTCATTTATGGGGTGGTGTGTGTGTGGCTGTCATTAGTGCTTTGACTGTAAATATCAACAGTCATTCATGGGGTGGTTGCTGGCATTACAGTGCTTGGACAGTAAATATCAACAGTCATTCATAGGGTGATGGGTGTGTGGGTGTCATTACAGTGCTTGGACTATAAACATAACCATCATTTATGGGGTTATGGGTGTGTGGGTGTCATTACAATGCATGGACTGTAAATATAATCAGTCATTTATGTGGTTGTGGGTGTGTAGGTGTCATTACAGTGCTTGGACTGTAAATATCAAAATTAATTCTTTGGGTGGTGGGTGTGTGGGTATCATTACAGTGGTTAGACTGATAATATCAACAGTCATTTATGGGGTGGTGGGTGTGTGGCTGTCATTATAGTGCTTGGACTGTAAATATCAACAGTCAATCATAGTGTGGTGGGTATGTGGGTGTCATTACAGTTCTTGGACTGTAAATATCAACAGTCCTTCATGGGTTGGTGGGTGTGTGGGTGTCATTACAGAGCTTACACTGTAAATATCAACAGTCATTTATTGGGTGGTGGGTGTGAGGGTGTCATTACAGTGCTTGGACTGTAAATATCAACGATCATTCAGAGGGTGGTGGGTGTCATTAGAGTGCATGGATTGTAAATATTAACAGTCATTCATGGGGTGGTGGGTGTGTGAATGTCATTACAGTGCTTGGACTGTAAATATCAAGTCATTCATGGGATGGTGGGTGTGTGGGTGTCATTATTGCTTGGACTGTAAATATCAACAGTCATTCATTGGGTGGTGGGTGTGTGGGTGTAATTACAGTGCTTGGACTGTAAATATCAAGTCATTCATGGGGTGGTGAGTGTGTGGGTGTCATTATTGCTTGGACTGTAAATATCAACAGTCATTCATGGGGTGGTGGGTGTGTGGGTGTTATTACAGTGCATTGACTGTAAATATCAACAGTCATTCAGAGGGTGGTGGGTGTCATTAGAGTGCGTGGACTGTAAATATTAACAGTCATTCATGGGGTGGTGGGTGTGTGAATGTCATTACAGTGCTTGATATGAAAATATCAACAGTCATTTATGGGGTGGTGGGTGTGTGGGTGTCATTATAGTGCTTGGACTATAAATATCAACCATCATTTATGGGGTGGTGTGTGTGGGGGTGTCATTACAGTGCTTGACCTGTAAATATCAACAGTCATTCATAGGGTGGTGGATGTGTGTGTCATTACAGAGCTTGGACTGTAAATATCAACAGTCATTTAATGGGTGGTGGGTGTGTTGATGTCATTACAGTGCTTGGACTGTAAATATCAACAGTCATTCATGGGGTGGTGGGTGTGTGGGTGTCATTAAAGTGCTTGGACTGTAAATATCAACAGTCATTCATGGGGTGGTGGGTGTGTGGGTGTCATTACAGTGTTTTGATTGTAAATATCAACAGTCATTAATAAGGTGGTGGATGTCATTACATTGCATGGACTGTAAATATCAACAGTCATTTATGGAATGGTAGTTGTGTGGGTGTCATTACAGTGCTTGGACTGTAAATATTAACCATAACTCATGGGGTGGTTGGTGTGGGGGTGTTATTACAGTGCTTTGACTATAAATATCAACAGTCATTAATAGGTTGGTGGGTGTGAGGGTGTCAATACATTGCTTGGACTGTAAATAACAACAGTCATTCATAAAATGATGGGTGTGTGGGTGTCATTATAGTGCTAGGACTATAAATATCAACAGTCATTTATGGGGTGGTGTGTGTGTGGCTGTCATTAGTGCTTTGACTGTAAATATCAACAGTCATTCATGGGGTGGTTGCTGGCATTACAGTGCTTGGACAGTAAATATCAACAGTCATTCATAGGGTGATGGGTGTGTGGGTGTCATTACAGTGCTTGGACTATAAACATAACCATCATTTATGGGGTTATGGGTGTGTGGGTGTCATTACAATGCATGGACTGTAAATATAATCAGTCATTTATGTGGTTGTGGGTGTGTAGGTGTCATTACAGTGCTTGGACTGTAAATATCAAAATTAATTCTTTGGGTGGTGGGTGTGTGGGTATCATTACAGTGCTTAGACTGATAATATCAACAGTCATTTATGGGGTGGTGGGTGTGTGGCTGTCATTATAGTGCTTAGACTGTAAATATCAACAGTCAATCATAGTGTGGTGGGTATGTGGGTTTCGTTACAGTGCTTGGACTGTAAATATCAACAGTCCTTTATGGGTTGGTGGGTGTGTGGGTGTCATTACAGTGCTTAGACTGTAAATATCAACAGTCATTTATTGGGTGGTGGGTGTGTGGCTGTCATTACAGTGCTTGGACTGTAAATATCAACAGTCATTTAAAGGGTGGTGGGTGTTTGAGTGTCATTACAGAGCTTGGACTGTAAATATCAACAGTCATTTATAGGGTGGTGGGTGTGTGGCTGTCATTATAGTGCTTGGACTGTAAATATCAACAGTCAATCATGGGGTGTTCGGTGTGTGGGTGTCATTACAGTGCTTTAACTATAAATATCAACGTTCATTTATTGGGTGGTGGGTGTCATTAGAATGCTTGGACTGTAAATATCAACAGTCATTCATAGGGTGGTGCATGTGTGGGTGTAATGACAGTGCTTGGACTGTAAATATCAACAGTCATTCATGGGGTGGTGAGTGTGTGGGTGTCATTACAGTGCTTTGACTGTAAATATCAACAGTCATTCATGGGGTAATGGGGGTGAGGGTGTCATTACAGTGCTTGGACTGTAAATATGAACAGTCATTCATGGGGTGGTGGGTGTGTGGGTGTCATTACAGTGCTTAGACTGTAAGTATCAAAAGTCATTCATGGGGTAATGGGGGTGAGGGTGTCTTTACAGTGCTTTGACTGTAAATATGAACAGTCATTCATGGGGTTGTGTGTGTGTAGGTGTCATTACAGTGCTTAGACTGTAAGTATCAAAAGTCATTTATGGGGTGGTGGGTGTTTGGCTGTCATTATAGTGCTTGGACTGTAAATATCAACAGTCAATCTTGGGGTGGTGGGTATGTGGGTGTCATTACAGTGCTTGGACTGTAAATATCAACAGTCATTCATGGGGTGGTGGGTGTGTGGGTGTCATTACAGTGTTTTGATTGTAAATAACAACAGTCATTTATAAGGTGGTGGGTGTCATTAGAGTGCTTGGACTGTAAATATCAACAGTCATTCATGGATTGGTGGGTGTGTTGGTGTCATTACAGTGCTTGGACTGTAAATATCAACCATAATGCATGGGGTGGTGGGTGTGGGACGTCATTACAGTGCTTTAACTGTAAATATCAATAGTCATTCATGGGGTGGTGGGGGTGAGGGTGTCATTACAGTTCTTGGACTATAAATATCAACCATCATTTATTAGGTGGTGGGTTTGTGGGTGTCATTACAGTGCTTAGACTGTAAATATTAACAGTCTTTCATGGGGTGGTGGGTGTGTGGATGTCATTACAGTGCTTAGACTGAAAATATCAACAGTCATTCATGGGGTGGTGAGTGTGTGGTTGTCATTACAGTGCTTTGACTATAAATATTAATCGTCATTTATGGGGTTTTCGGTGTGTGGGTGTCATTACAGTACATGGACTGCAAATATTGTCAGTCATTCATGGGGTTGTGTGTGTGTAGGGGTCATTACAGTGCTTGGACTGTAAATATCAAAATCCATTCTTATGGTGGTGGGTGTGTGGGTATCATTACAGTGCTTAGACTCTAAATATCAACAGTCATTTATGGGGTGGTGGGTGTGTGGCTGTCATTATAGTGCTTGGACTGTAAATATCAACAGTCAATCATAGTGTGGTGGGTATGTGAGTGTCATTACAGTTCTTGGACTGTAAATATCAACAGTCCTTCATGGGTTGGTGGGTGTGTGGGTGTCATTACAGAGCTTACACTGTAAATATCAACAGTCATTTATTGGGTGGTGGGTGTGAGGGTGTCATTACAGTGCTTGGACTGTAAATATAAACAGTCATTCATGGGGTGGTGGGTGTGTGGGTGTCATTACAGTGTTTTAACTATAAATATTAACATTCAATTATTGGGTGGTGGGTTTTCATTAGAGTGCTTGGACTGTAAATATCAACAGTCATTCATGGGGTGGTGCATGTGTGGGTGTCATGACAGTGCTTGGACTGTCAATATCAACAGTCATTCATGGGGTGGTGAGTGTGTGGGCGTCATTACAGTTCCTGGACTGTAAATATAAACCATCATTCATCAGGTGGTGGGTGTTAGGATGTCATTACATTACTTGGACTTAAAATATCAACAGTCATTCTTGGGGTGGTGGGTGTGTGGGTGTCATTACAGTGCTTGGCCTATAAATATTAACCGTCATTTATGGGGTGGTGGGTGTGTGGGTGTCATTACAGTGCTTGGACTGTAAATATCAACAGTCATTCGTAGGGTGGTGGGTGTTTGAGTGTCATTACAGAGCTTGGACTGTAAATATCAACAGTCATTTATAGGGTGGTGGGTGTGTGGGTGTCATTACAGTGCTTGGACTGTAAATATCAACAGTCAATCATGGGGTGGTGGGTGTGTGGGTGTCATTACAGTGCTTTGACGATAAATATCAACAGTCATTCATGGGGTGGAGGGTGTGTGGGTGTCATTACAGTGTTTTGATTGTAAATATCAACAGTCATTAATAAGGTGGTGGGTGTCATTAGAGTGCTTGCCCTGTAAATATCAACAGTCATTCATGGGGTGGTGGGTGTTGGGTTTTCCATACAGTGCTTTGACTGTAAATATCAACAGTCATTCATGGGGTTGTGAGGGTGAGGGTGTCATTACAGTGCTTGGACTGTAAATATCAACAGTCATTCATGGGGTGGTGGGTATGTGGGTGTCATTACAGTGCTTGGACTATAAATATCAATTCATTCATGGTGTTGTGGGTGTGTGTGTCATTAGTGCTTGGACTGTAAATATCAACAGTCATTCATGGGGTGGTTGCTGGCATTACAGTGCTTGGACAGTAAATATCAACAGTCATTCATAGGGTGATGGGTGTGTGTGTGTCATTACAGTGCTTGGACTATAAACATAACCATCATTTATGGGGTTATGGGTGTGTGGGTGTCATTACAATGCATGGACTGTAAATATAATCAGTCATTTATGTGGTTGTGGGTGTGTAGGTGTCATTACAGTGCTTGGACTGTAAATATCAAAATTAATTCTTTGGGTGGTGGGTGTGTGGGTATCATTACAGTGCTTAGACTGATAATATCAACAGTCATTTATGGGGTGGTGGGTGTGTGGCTGTCATTATAGTGCTTAGACTGTAAATATCAACAGTCAATCATAGTGTGGTGGGTATGTGGGTTTCGTTACAGTGCTTGGACTGTAAATATCAACAGTCCTTTATGGGTTGGTGGGTGTGTGGGTGTCATTACAGTGCTTAGACTGTAAATATCAACAGTCATTTATTGGGTGGTGGGTGCGTGGCTGTCATTACAGTGCTTGGACTGTAAATATCAACAGTCATTTAAAGGGTGGTGGGTGTTTGAGTGTCATTACAGAGCTTGGACTGTAAATATCAACAGTCATTTATAGGGTGGTGGGTGTGTGGCTGTCATTATAGTGCTTGGACTGTAAATATCAACAGTCAATCATGGGGTGTTCGGTGTGTGGGTGTCATTACAGTGCTTTAACTATAAATATCAACGTTCATTTATTGGGTGGTGGGTGTCATTAGAATGCTTGGACTGTAAATATCAACAGTCATTCATAGGGTGGTGCATGTGTGGGTGTAATGACAGTGCTTGGACTGTAAATATCAACAGTCATTCATGGGGTGGTGAGTGTGTGGGTGTCATTACAGTGCTTTGACTGTAAATATCAACAGTCATTCATGGGGTAATGGGGGTGAGGGTGTCATTACAGTGCTTGGACTGTAAATATGAACAGTCATTCATGGGGTGGTGGGTGTGTGGGTGTCATTACAGTGCTTAGACTGTAAGTATCAAAAGTCATTCATGGGGTAATGGGGGTGAGGGTGTCTTTACAGTGCTTTGACTGTAAATATGAACAGTCATTCATGGGGTTGTGTGTGTGTAGGTGTCATTACAGTGCTTAGACTGTAAGTATCAAAAGTCATTTATGGGGTGGTGGGTGTTTGGCTGTCATTATAGTGCTTGGACTGTAAATATCAACAGTCAATCTTGGGGTGGTGGGTATGTGGGTGTCATTACAGTGCTTGGACTGTAAATATCAACAGTCATTCATGGGGTGGTGGGTGTGTGGGTGTCATTACAGTGTTTTGATTGTAAATAACAACAGTCATTTATAAGGTGGTGGGTGTCATTAGAGTGCTTGGACTGTAAATATCAACAGTCATTCATGGATTGGTGGGTGTGTTGGTGTCATTACAGTGCTTGGACTGTAAATATCAACCATAATGCATGGGGTGGTGGGTGTGGGACGTCATTACAGTGCTTTAACTGTAAATATCAATAGTCATTCATGGGGTGGTGGGGGTGAGGGTGTCATTACAGTTCTTGGACTATAAATATCAACCATCATTTATTAGGTGGTGGGTTTGTGGGTGTCATTACAGTGCTTAGACTGTAAATATTAACAGTCTTTCATGGGGTGGTGGGTGTGTGGATGTCATTACAGTGCTTAGACTGAAAATATCAACAGTCATTCATGGGGTGGTGAGTGTGTGGTTGTCATTACAGTGCTTTGACTATAAATATTAATCGTCATTTATGGGGTTGTCGGTGTGTGGGTGTCATTACAGTACATGGACTGCAAATATTGTCAGTCATTCATGGGGTTGTGTGTGTGTAGGGGTCATTACAGTGCTTGGACTGTAAATATCAAAATCCATTCTTATGGTGGTGGGTGTGTGGGTATCATTACAGTGCTTAGACTCTAAATATCAACAGTCATTTATGGGGTGGTGGGTGTGTGGCTGTCATTATAGTGCTTGGACTGTAAATATCAACAGTCAATCATAGTGTGGTGGGTATGTGAGTGTCATTACAGTTCTTGGACTGTAAATATCAACAGTCCTTCATGGGTTGGTGGGTGTGTGGGTGTCATTACAGAGCTTACACTGTAAATATCAACAGTCATTTATTGGGTGGTGGGTGTGAGGGTGTCATTACAGTGCTTGGACTGTAAATATAAACAGTCATTCATGGGGTGGTGGGTGTGTGGGTGTCATTACAGTGTTTTAACTATAAATATTAACATTCAATTATTGGGTGGTGGGTTTTCATTAGAGTGCTTGGACTGTAAATATCAACAGTCATTCATGGGGTGGTGCATGTGTGGGTGTCATGACAGTGCTTGGACTGTCAATATCAACAGTCATTCATGGGGTGGTGAGTGTGTGGGCGTCATTACAGTTCCTGGACTGTAAATATAAACCATCATTCATCAGGTGGTGGGTGTTAGGATGTCATTACATTACTTGGACTTAAAATATCAACAGTCATTCTTGGGGTGGTGGGTGTGTGGGTGTCATTACAGTGCTTGGCCTATAAATATTAACCGTCATTTATGGGGTGGTAGGTGTGTGGGTGTCATTACAATGCTTGGACTGTAAATATCAACAGTCATTCGTAGGGTGGTGGGTGTTTGAGTGTCATTACAGAGCTTGGACTGTAAATATCAACAGTCATTTATAGGGTGGTGGGTGTGTGGGTGTCATTACAGTGCTTGGACTGTAAATATCAACAGTCAATCATGGGGTGGTGGGTGTGTGGGTGTCATTACAGTGCTTTGACGATAAATATCAACAGTCATTCATGGGGTGGAGGGTGTGTGGGTGTCATTACAGTGTTTTGATTGTAAATATCAACAGTCATTAATAAGGTGGTGGGTGTCATTAGAGTGCTTGCCCTGTAAATATCAACAGTCATTCATGGGGTGGTGGGTGTTGGGTTTTCCATACAGTGCTTTGACTGTAAATATCAACAGTCATTCATGGGGTTGTGAGGGTGAGGGTGTCATTACAGTGCTTGGACTGTAAATATCAACAGTCATTCATGGGGTGGTGGGTATGTGGGTGTCATTACAGTGCTTGGACTATAAATATCAATTCATTCATGGTGTTGTGGGTGTGTGTGTCATTAGTGCTTGGACTGTAAATATCAACAGTCATTCATGGGGTGGTGAGGGTGAGGGTGTCATTACAGTGCTTGGACTGTAAATATCAACAGTCATTTATGGGGTGGTGGGTATGTGGGTGTCATTATAGTGCTTGAACTGTAAATATCAACAGTCATTCATGGGGTAGTGGGTGTGTCTGTGTCATTACAGTGCTTGGACTATAAATATCAATTCATTCATGGTGTGGTGGGTGTGTGTGTCATTAGTGCTTGGACTGTAAATATCAACAGTCATTCATGGGGTGGTTGGTGTCATTACAGTGTTTGGACTGTAAATATCAACAGTCAATCATGGAATGTTGGGTGTCATTAGAATGCTTAGACTGTAAATATTAACAGTCATTTATTGGGTGGTGGGTGTGTGGGTGTCATTATAGTGCTTGGACTGTAAATATCAACAGTCAATCATGGGGTGGTCGGTGTGTGGGTGTCATAACAGTGCTTTAACTATAAATATCAACGTTCATTTATTGGGTAGTGGGTGTCATTAGAATGCTTGGACTGTATATATCAACAGTCATTCATAGGGTGGTGCATGTGTGGGTGTAATGACAGTGCTTGGACTGTAAATATCAACAGCAATTCATGGGGTGGTGAGTGTGTGGGTGTCATTACAGTGCTTGGACTGTAAATATCAACAGTCATTCATGGGGTGGTGTGTGTTGGGGTGTCATTACAGTGCTTTGACTGTAAATATCAACAGTCATTCATGGGGTAATGGGGTTGAGGGTGTCATTACAGTGCTTGGACTGTAAATATCAACAGTCATTTATGGGGTTGTGTGTGTGTAGGTGTAATTACAGTGCTTAGACTGTAAGTATCAAAAGTCATTTATGGGGTGGTAGGTGTGTGGCTGTCATTATAGTGCTTGGACTGTAAATATCAACAGTCAATCTTGGGGTGGTGGGTATGTTGGTGTCATTACAGTGCTTGTACTGTAAATATCAACAGTCATTCATGGGGTGGTGGGTGTGTGGGTGTCATTACAATGTTTTGATTGTAAATAAAAACAGTCATTTATAAGGTGGTGGGTGTCATTAGAGTGCTTGGACTGTAAATATCAACAGTCATTCATGGATTGGTGGGTGTGTTGGTGTCATTACAGTGCTTGGACTGTAAATATCAACCATAATGCATGGGGTGGTGGGTGTGGGACGTCATTACAGTGCTTTGACTGTAAATATCAACAGTCATTCATGGGGTGGTGGGGGTGAGGGTGTCATTACAGTTCTTGGACTATAAATATCAACAATCATTCATTAGGTGGTGGGTTTGTGGGTGTAATTACAGTGCTTAGACTGTAAATATTAACAGTCATTCATGGGGTGGTGGGTATGTGGATGTCATTACAGTGCTTAGACTGAAAATATCAACAGTCATTCATGGGGTGGTGAGTGTGTGGTTGTCATTACAGTGCTTTGACTATAAATATTAACCGTCATTTATGGGGTTGTCGGTGTGTGGGTGTCATTACAGTGCATGGACTGCAAATATTGTCAGTCATTCATGGGGTTGTGGGTGTGTAGGTGTCATTACAGTGCTTGGACTGTAAATATCAAAATCCATTCTTATGGTGGTGGGTGTGTGAGTATCATTACAGTGCTTAGACTCTAAATATCAACAGTCATTTATGGTGTGGTTGGTGTGTGGCTGTCATTATAGTGCTTGGACTGTAAATATCAACAGTCAATCATAGTGTGGTGGGTATGTGGGTGTCATTACAGTTCTTGGACTGTAAATATCAACAGTCCTTCATGGGTTGGTGGGTGTGTGGGTGTCATTACAAAGCTTACACTGTAAATATCAACAGTCATTTATTGGGTGGTGGGTGTGAGGGTGTCATTACAGTGCTTGGACTGTAAATATAAACAGTCATTCATGGGGTGGTGGGTGTGTGGGTGTCATTACAGTGTTTTAACTATAAATATTAACATTCAATTATTGGGTGGTGAGTTTTCATTAGAGTGCTTGAACTGTAAATATCAACAGTCATTCATGGGGTGGTGCATGTGTGGGTGTCATGACAGTGCTTGGACTGTCAATATCAACAGTCATTCATGGGGTGGTGAGTGTGTGGGTGTCATTACAGTTCCTGGACTGTAAATATAAACCATCATTTATCAGGTGGTGGGTGTTTGGATGTCATTACAGTGCTTGGACTGTAAATATCAACAGTCAATCATGGGGTGGTCGGTGTGTGGGTGTCATTACAGTGCTTGGACTGTAAATATCAACAGTCATTCATGGGGTGGTGGGTGTTTTGGTGTCATGACATTGCTTGGACTGTAAATATCAACAGTCATTCATGGGGTGGTAAGTGTGTGGGTGTCATTACAGTTCTTGGACTATAAATATCTACCCTTATTCATTAGGTGGTGGGTTTGTGGGTGTCATTACAGTGCTCAGACTGTAAATGTTAACAGTCATTCATGGGGTGGTGGGTGTGTGGATGTCTTTACAGTGCTTAGACTGTAAATATCAACAGTCATTCATGGGGTGGTGGGTGTGTGGGTGTCATTACAGTGCTTGGACTATAAACATAACCGTCATTTATGGGGTTATGGGTATGTGGGTGTCATTACAATGCATGGACTGTAAATATAATCAGTCATTCATGTGGTTGTGGGTGTGTAGGTGTCATTACAGTGCTTGGACTGTAAATATCAAAATTAATTCTTTGGGTGGTGGGTGTGTGGGTATCATTACAGTGCTTAGACTGATAATATCAACAGTCATTTATGGGGTGGTGGGTGTGTGGCTGTCATTATAGTGCTTAGACTGTAAATATCAACAGTCAATCATAGTGTGGTGGGTATGTGGGCTTCATTACAGTGCTTGGACTGTAAATATCAACAGTCCTTTATGGGTTGGTGGGTGTGTGGGTGTCATTACAGTGCTTAGACTGTAAATATCAACAGTCATTTATTGAGTAGTGGGTGTGTGGCTGTCATTACCGTGCTTGGACTGTAAATATCAACAGTAATTTAAAGGGTGGTGGGTGTTTGAGTGTCATTACAGAGCTTGGACTGTAAATATCAACAGTCATTTATAGGGTGGTGGGTGTGTGGCTGTCATTACAGTGCTTGGACTGTAAATATTAACAGTCAATCATGGGGTGGTGGGTGTGTGGGTGTCATTACATTGCTTTGACTATAAATATCAACATTCATTCATGGGGTGGTTGGTGTGTGGGTATCATTACAGTGTTTTGATTGTAAATATCAACAGTCATAATAAGGTGGTGGGTGTCATTAGAGTGGTTGCCCTGTAAATATCAACAGTCATTCATGGGGTGGTGGGTATTGGGTTTTCCATACAGTGCTTTAACTGTAAATATCAACAGTCATTCATGGGGTGGTGGGTGTGTGGGTGTCATTACAGTGCTTGGACTAAAAATATCAATTCATTCATGGTGTGGTGGGTGTGTGTGTCATTAGTGCTTGGACTGTAAATATCAACAGTCATTCATTGGGTGGTTGGTGTCATTACAGTGTTTGGACTGTAAATATCAACAGTCAATCATGGTATGTTGGGTGTCATTTGAATGCTTAGACTGTAAATATTAACAGTCATTTATTGGGTGGTGGGTGTGTGGGTGTCATTATAGTGCTTGGACTGTAAATATCAACAGTCAGTCATGGGGTGGTCGGTGTGTGGGTGTCATTACAGTGCTTTAACTATAAATATCAACGTTCATTTATTGGGTTGTGGATGTCATTAGAATGCTTGGACTGTAAATATCAACAGTCATTCATAGGGTGGTGCATGTGTGGGTGTAATGACAGTGCTTGGACTGTAAATATAAACAGTCATTCATGGGGTAATGGGGGTGAGGGTGTCATTACAGAGCTTGGACTGTAAATATGAACAGTCATTCATGGGGTGGTGGGTGTGTGGGTGTCATTACAGTGCTTAGACTGTAAGTATCAAAAGTCATTCATGGGGTATTGGGGGTGAGGGTGTCATTACAGTGCTTGGACTGTAAATATGAACAGTCATTCATGGGGTTGTGCGTGTGTAGGTGTCATTACAGTGCTTAGACTGTAAGTATCAAAAGTCATTTATGGGGTGGTGGGTGTGTGGCTGTCATTATAGTGCTTGGACTGTAAATATCAACAGTCAATCTTGGGGTGGTGGGTATGTGGGTGTCATTACAGTGCTTGGACTGTAAATATCAACAGTCATTCATGGGGTGGTGGGTGTGTGGGTGTTATTACAGTGTTTTGATTGTAAATAACAACAGTCATATATAAGGTGGTGGGTGTCATTAGTGTGCTTTGACTGTAAATAACAACAGTCTCTCATGGATTGGTGGGTGTGTTGGTGTCATTACAGTGCTTGGACTGTAAATATCAACCATAATGCATGGGGTGGTGGGTGTGGGACGTCATTACAGTGCGTTAACTGTAAATATCAACAGTCATTCATGGGGTGGTGGGGGTGAGGGTGTCATTACAGTTCTTGGACTATAAATATCAACCATCATTCATTAGGTGGTGGGTTTGTGGGTGTCATTACAGTGCTTAGACTGAAAATATCAACAGTCATTCATGGGGTGGTGAGTGTGTGGTTGTCATTACAGTGCTTTGACTATAAATATTAACCGTCATTTATGGGGTTGTCGGTGTGTGGGTGTCATTACAGTACATGGACTGCAAATATTGTCAGTCATTCATGGGGTTGTGGGTGTGTAGGTGTCATTTCAGTGCTTGGACTGTAAATATAAAAATCCATTCTTATGGTGGTGGGTGTGTGGGTGTCATTACAGAGCTTACACTGTAAATATCAACAGTCATTTATTGGTTGGTGGGTGTGAGGGTGTCATTACAGTGCTTGGACTGTAAATATAAACAGTCATTCATGGGGTGGTGGGTGTGTGGGTGTCATTACCGTGTTTTAACTATAAATATTAACATTCAATTATTGGGTTGTGGGTTTTCATTAGAGTGCTTGGACTGTAAATATCAACAGTCATTCATGGGGTGGTGCATGTGTGGGTGTCATGACAGTGCTTGGACTGTCAATGTCAACAGTCATTCATGGGGTGGTGAGTGTGTGGGTGTCATTACAGTTCCTGGACTGTAAATATAAACCATCATTCATCAGGTGGTGGGTGTTTGGATGTCATTACAGTACTTGGACTGAAAATATCAATAGTCATTCTTGTGGTGGTGGGTGTGTGGGTGTCATTACAGTGCTTGGCCTATAAATATTAACCGTCATTTATGGGGTGGTGGGTGTGTGGGTGTCATTACAGTGCTTGGACTGTAAATATCAACAGTCATTCGTAGGGTGGTGGGTGTTTGAGTGTCATTACAGTGCTTGGACTGTAAATATCAACAGTCAATCATGGGGTGGTGGGTGTGTGGGTGTCATTACAGTGCTTAGACTGTAAATATCACCAGTCATTCATGAGGTGGTTATTGTGTGGGTGTTAATACAATTCTTGGACTGTAAATATCAACTGTCATTTATGGTGTGTGTGGGTGCTATTATAGAGCTTGGACTCTAAATATCAACAGTCATTCTTAGGTTGATGGGGGGGGGATGTCATTACAGTGGCTGGACTGTAAATATCAACAATCATTCATGGGGTGGTTGGTGTGTAGGCGTAAGTACAGATCTTGGACCATAAATACCAAGTCATAAATGGGGTAGTGGATGTATGCGTGTCAGTACTATGCTTGGACTGTTAATATCAACAGTCATTCATGGGGCGGAGGGTGTATGGGTGTCATGACAGTGCTTGGACTGTAAATATCAACAATCATTAATGGGGTGGTGAGTGTGTGGGTTTCATTACAGTGCTAGGACTGTAAATATCAAAAGTTATTCATGGCATGATTGGTGTGTGGGTGTCATTACAGCGCATTAATTAACTGTATGTATCAACAGTCATTTATGGGGTGGTGTGTGTATGGGTGTCATTTAAGTGCTTTGACTATAAATATCAACAGTCATTTATGGGTAGGGGAGTGTCATTGCAATGCTTGGACTGTAAATATCAAGTCATTCATGGGGTGGTGGGTGTGTGGATGTCATTACAGTGCTTGGACAGTAAATATCAATAGTCATTCATGGAGTGGTGGGTGTGTGGGTGTCATTACAGTGCGTGGAGAGTAAATATCAACGGTCATTCATTGAGTGTTGGGTGCATAGGTGTCATTACAGTGCTTGGACTTTAAATATCAAAAGTAATTTATGGGTTGGTGGGTGTCATTACAGTGCTTGGACTGTAAATATCAGCAGTCATTCATATGGCAGTGGTTGTGTGTGTCATTACAGTGTTTGGACTTTAAATATCAAGAGCCATTCATGGGGTGGTGGGTGTTGGGGTGTCATTACAGTGCTTGGTCTGTAAATATGAACTGTCTCTTATGGAGTGGTGGGTGTTTGTGTGTCATTACAGTGGTTGGACTGTAAATATCTACAGTCATTCATGGGGTGGTGGGTGTGTGGGTGTCATTCCTGTGCTTGGACTATGAATATCCCCAGTCATTCATGGGGTAGTGGGTGTGTGGGTGTCATTACATTGCTTGGACTGTAAATATCAACAATCATTTATGGGGTGGTGGGTGTGTTGGTGTCATTACAGTGCTTTGACTGTAAATATCAATAGTCATTCATGGGAAGGTGGGTGTGTGGGTGTCATTACAGTGCTTGGACTGTAAATATTAACAGTCTTTTATGGGGTGGTGGGTGTGTGGGTTATATTACAGTGCTTGGACTGTAAATACTAACCAATATTCATGGGGTTGTGGTTGTGTGGGTGCCATTACAGTTCTTGGACTATAAATATCAACAGTCGTTCATGGGTTGGTGTTTGTGTGGGTGTCATTACAATGCTTGGACTGTAAATATCAACAGTCTTTCAAGGGGTGGTGGGTTGTTGGTGTCATTACAGTGCTTGGATTGTAAATATCAACAGTCATTCATTGGGTGGTGGGTGTGTGGGTGTCATTACAGTGCTTGGACTGTAATTATCAACTGTCATTCATGGCGTGTGTCGTTGACATTACAGTGCTTGGACTGTAAATATCAACTGTCATTCATGGGGTGTGTCAGTGACATTACAGTGCTTGTACTGTAAATATCAACAGTCATTCATGGGTTGGTGTGTGTGTGTCATTACCGTGCTTGGACTGTAAATTTCAACTGTCATTCATGGGGTGTGTTGGTGACATTACAGTGCTTGTACTGTAAATATCAACAGCCATTCATGGGGTGGTGGGTTTGTGGGTCTCATTACAGTAATTAGACTGTAAATATCAACAGACATTAATGGGGTGGTGGGTGTGTGGGTGTCATTCCAATGCTTAATCTGTAAATATCAACAGTTATTCATTTAGTGGTGGGTGTAGGGTGTCATTACAGTGCTTGGACTGTGAATATCAACCATCATTTATGGGGTGGTGGGTGTGTGGGTGTCATTACAATGCGTGTACGGTAAATATCAACTGTCATTCATAGGGTTGGGGGTGTGTGGGTGTCATTACAGTGCTTGGACTGTAAATATCAACAGTCATTCATTAAGTGGTGGGTGTGTGGGAGTCATTACAATGCTTGTACTATAAATATCAATAGTCATTAATGAGGTGTTGGGTGTGTGGGTGTCATTACAGTGCTTGGACTGTAAATATTAACAGTCATTCATGGGGTGGATGGTGTGTGAGTATCATTACACTGTTGGGATTGTAAATATCAACAGTTATTCATGGGGTTGTCAGTGTGTGGGTGTTAATAAAATGTTTGGACTGTAAATACCAACTGTCATTCATGGTGTGTGCGGGTGCTATTACATAGCTTGGACTCTAAATATCAACAGTCATTCTTAGGTTGGTGGGGGGGGAGTGTCATTACATTGCCTGGACTGTAAATATCAACAATCATTCATGGGGTGGTGGGTGTGTAGGTGTAAGTACAGATCTTAGACTGTAAATATCAAGTCATTTATGGGGTAGTGGATGTATGTGTGTCAGTACTGTGCTTGGACAGTAAATATAAATAGTAATTCATAGGGTGATGGGTCAGTTGGTGTCATTACAGGGCTTGGATAGTAAATATCAAAAGTAATTCATGGGGTGGTGGGTTTGTGGGTGTCATTACAGTGCTTGGACTGAAAATATCAAAAGTCATTCATGGGGTGGTGGGTGTGTGGGAGTCATGACAGTGCTTGGACTGTCAATATCAACAGTCATTCATGGGGTGGTGAGTGTGTGGGTGTCATTACAGTTCCTGGACTGCAAATATAAACCATCATTCATCAGGTGGTGGGTGTTTGGATGTCATTACAGTGCTTGGACTGAAAATATCAACAGTCATTCTTGGGGTGGTGGGTGTGTGGGTGTCATTACAGTGCTTGGACTGTAAATATCAACAGTCATTCATGGGGTGGTGGGTGTTTTGGTGTCATGACATTGCTTGGACTGTAAATATCAACAGTCATTCATGGGGTGGTAAGTGTGTGGGTGTCATTACAGTTCTTGGACTATAAATATCAACCCTTATTCATTAGGTGGTGGGTTTGTGGGTGTCATTACAATGCTCAGACTGTAAATGTTAACAGTCATTCATGGGGTGGTGGGTGTGTGGATGTCTTTACAGTGCTTAGACTGTAAATATCAACAGTCATTCATGGGGTGGTGGGTGTTTTGGTGTCATGACATTGCTTGGACTGTAAATATCAACAGTCATTCATGGGGTGGTAAGTGTGTGAGTGTCATTACAGTTCTTGGACTATAAATATCAACCCTTATTCATTAGGTGGTGGGTTTGTGGGTGTCATTACAGTGCTCAGACTGTAAATGTTAACAGTCATTCATGGGGTGGTGGGTGTGTGGATGTCTTTACAGTGCTTAGACTGTAAATATCAACAGTCATTCATGTGGTGGTGGTTGTGTGGGTGTCATTACAGTGCTTGGACTATAAACATAACCGTCATTTATGGGGTTATGGGTGTGTGGGTGTCATTACAATGCATGGACTGTAAATATAATCAGTCATTCATGTGGTTGTGGGTGTGTAGGTGTCATTACAGTGCTTGGACTGTAAATATCAAAATTAATTCTTTGGGTGGTGGGTGTGTGGGTATCATTACAGTGCTTAGACTGATAATATCAACAGTCATTTATGGGGTGGTGGGTGTGTGGCTGTCATTATAGTGCTTAGACTGTAAATATCAACAGTCAATCATAGTGTGGTGGGTATGTGGGCTTCATTACAGTGCTTGGACTGTAAATATCAACAGTCCTTTATGGGTTGGTGGGTGTGTGGGTGTCATTACAGTGCTTAGACTGTAAATATCAACAGTCATTTATTGGGTGGTGGGTGTGTGGCTGTCATTACAGTGCTTGGACTGTAAATATCAACAGTCATTTAAAGGGTGGTGGGTGTTTGAGTGTCATTACAGAGCTTGGACTGTAAATATCAACCGTCATTTATAGGGTGGTGGGTGTGTGGCTGTCATTACAGTGCTTGGACTGTAAATATCAACAGTCAATCATGGGGTGGTGCGTGTGTGGGTGTCATTACATTGCTTTGACTATAAATATCAACAGTCATTCATGGGTTGGTTGGTGTGTGGGTATCATTACAGTGTTTTGATTGTAAATATCAACAGTCATAATAAGGTGGTGGGTGTCATTAGAGTGGTTGCCCTGTAAATATCAACAGTCATTCATGGGGTGGTGGGTGTTGGGTTTTCCATACAGTGCTTTAACTGTAAATATCAACAGTCATTCGTGGGGTGGTGGGTGTGTGGTTGTCATTACAGTGCTTGGACTATAAATATCAATTCATTCATGGTGTGGTGGGTGTGTGTGTCATTAGTGCTTGGACTGTAAATATCAACAGTCATTCATTGGGTGGTTGGTGTCATTACAGTGTTTGGATTGTAAATATCAACAGTCAATCATGGTATGTTGGGTGTCATTTGAATGCTTAGACTGTAAGTATCAAAAGTCATTCATGGGGTAATGGGGGTGAGGGTGTCATTACAGAGCTTGGACTGTAAATATGAACAGTCATTCATGGGGTGGTGCATGTGTGGGTGTAATGACAGTGCTTGAACTGTAAATATCAACAGTCATTCATGGGGTAATGGGGGTGAGGGTGTCATTACAGAGCTTGGACTGTAAATATGAACAGTCATTCATGGGGTGGTGGGTGTGTGGGTGTCATTACAGTGCTTAGACTGTAAGTATCAAAAGTCATTCATGGGGTAATGGGGGTGAGGGTGTCATTACAGTGCTTGGACTGTAAATATGAACAGTCATTCATGGGGTTGTGTGTGTGTAGGTGTCATTACAGTGCTTAGACTGTAAGTATCAAAAGTCATTTATGGGGTGGTGGGTGTGTGGCTGTCATTATAGTGCTTGGACTGTAAATATCAACAGTCAATCTTGGGGTGGTGGGTATGTGGGTGTCATTACAGTGCTTGGACTGTAAATATCAACAGTCATTCATGGGGTGGTGGGTGTGTGGGTGTCATTACAGTGTTTTGATTGTAAATAACAACAGTCATTTATAAGGTGGTGGGTGTCTTTAGAGTGCTTTGACTGTAAATAACAACAGTCATTCATGGATTGGTGGGTGTGTTGGTGTCATTACAGTGCTTGGACTGTAAATATCAACCATAATGCATGGGGTGGTGGGTGTGGGACGTCATTACAGTGCGTTAACTGTAAATATCAACAGTCATTCATGGGGTGGTGGGGGTGAGGGTGTCATTACAGTTCTTGGACTATAAATATCAACCATCATTCATTAGTTGGTGGGTTTGTGGGTGTCATTACAGTGCTTAGACTGTAAATATTAACAGTCATTCATGGGGTGGTGGGTGTGTGGATGTCATTACAGTGCTTAGACTGAAAATATCAACAGTCATTCATGTGGTGGTGAGTGTGTGGTTGTCATTACAGTGCTTTGACTATAAATATTAACCGTCATTTATGGGGTTGTCGGTGTGTGGGTGTCATTACAGTACATGGACTGCAAATATTGTCAGTCATTCATGGGGTTGTGGGTGTGTAGGTGTCATTACAGTGCTTGGACTGTAAATATCAAAATCCATTCTTATGGTGGTGGGTGTGTGGGTATCATTACAGTGCTTAGACTCTAAATATCAACAGTCATTTATGGGGTGGTGGGTGTGTGGCTGTCATTATAGTGCTTGGCCTGTAAATATCAACAGTCAATCATAGTGTGGTGGGTATGTGGGTGTCATTACAGTTCTTGGACTGTAAATATAAACAGTCCTTCATGGGTTGATGGGTGTGTGGGTGTCATTACAGAGCTTACACTGTAAATATCAACAGTCATTTATTGGGTGGTGGGTGTGAGGGTGTCATTACAGTGCTTGGACTTTAAATATAAACAGTCATTCATGGGGTGGTGGGTGTGTGGGTGTCATTACCGTGTTTTAACTATAAATATTAACATTCAATTATTGGGTGGTGGGTTTTCATTAGAGTGCTTGGACTGTAAATATCAACAGTCATTCATGGAGTGGTGCATGTGTGGGTGTCATGACAGTGCTTGGACTGTCAATGTCAACAGTCATTCATGGGGTGGTGAGTGTGTGGGTGTCATTACAGTTCCTGGACTGTAAATATAAACCATCATTCATCAGGTTGTGAGTGTTTGGATGTCATTACAGTACTTGGACTGAAAATATCAATAGTCATTCTTGGGGTGGTGGGTGTGTGGGTGTCATTACAGTGCTTGGCCTATAAATATTAACCGTCATTTATGGGGTGGTGGGTGTGTGGGTGTCATTACAGTGCTTGGACTGTAAATATCAACAGTCATTCGTAGGGTGGTGGGTGTTTGAGTGTCATTACAGTGCTTAGACTGTAAATATTACCAGTCAAAAATGAGGTGGTTATTGTGTGGGTGTTAATACAATTCTTGGACTGTAAATATCAACTGTCATTCATGGTGTGTGTGGATGCTATTATAGAGCTTGGACTCTAAATATCAACAGTCATTCTTAGGTTGGTGGGGGGGGATGTCATTACAGTGCCTTGACTGTAAATATCAACAATCATTCATGGGGTGGTGGGTGTGTAGGCGTAAGTACAGATCTTGGACCATAAATACCAAGTCATTCATGGTGTAGTGGATGTATGCGTGTCAGTACTATGCTTGGACAGTTAATATCAACAGTCATTCATGGGGCGGAGGGTGTATGGGTGTCATGACAGTGCTTGGACTGTAAATATCAACAAACATTCATGGGGTGGTGTGTGTGTGGGTTTCATTACAGTGCTAGGACTGTAAATATCAAAAGTTATTCATGGCATGATTGGTGTGTGGGTGTCATTACAGTGCATTAATTAACTGTATGTATCAACAGTCATTTATGGGGTGGTGTGTGTATGGGTGTCATTTCAGTGCTTTGACTATAAATATCAACAGTCATTTATGGGTAGGGGAGTGTCATTGCAATGCTTGGACTGTAAATATCAAGTCATTCATGGGGTGGTGGGTGTGTGGATTTCATTACAGTGCTTGGACAGTAAATATCAATAGTCATTCATGGAGTGGTGGGTGTGTGGGTTTCATTACAGTGCTTGGAGAGTAAATATCAACAGTCATTCATTGAGTGTTGGGTGCATAGGTGTCATTACAGTGCTTGGACTTTAAATATCAACAGTAATTTATGGGTTGGTGGGTGTCATTACAGTGCTTGGACTGTAAATATCAGCAGTCATTCACATGGCAGTGGTTGTGTGTGTCATTACAGTGTTTGGACTTTAAATATCAAGAGCCATTCATGGGGTGGTGGGTGTTGGGGTGTCATTACAGTGCTTGGTCTGTAAATATCAACTGTCTCTTATGGAGTGGTGGGTGTTTGTGTGTCATTACAGTGGTTGGACTGTAAATATCTACAGTCATTCATGGGGTGGTGGGTGTGTGGGTGTCATTCCTGTGCTTGGACTATGAATATCCCCAGTCATTCATGGGGTAGTGGGTGTGTGGGTGTCATTACATTGCTTGGACTGTAAATATCAACAATCATTTATGGGGTGGTGGGTGTGTTGGTGTCATTACAGTGCTTTAACTGTAAATATCAATAGTCATTCATGGGAAGGTGGGTGTGTGGGTGTCATTACAGTTCTTGGACTATAAATATTAACAGTCTTTTATGGGGTGGTGGGTGTGTGGGTTATATTACAGTGCTTGGACTGTAAATACTAACCATCATTCATGGGGTTGTGGTTGTGTGGGTGTCATTACAGTTCTTGGACTATAAATATCAACAGTCGTTCATGGGTTGGTGTTTGTGTGGGTGTCATTACAATGCTTGGACTGTAAATATCAACAGTCTTTAAGGGGTGGTGGGTTGTTGGTGTCATTACAGTGCTTGGATTGTAAATATCAACAGTCATTCATTGGGTGGTGGGTGTGTGGGTGTCATTACAGTGCTTGGACTGTAATTATCAACTGTCATTCATGGCGTGTGTCGTTGACATTACAGTGCTTGGACTGTAAATATCAACTGTCATTCATGGGGTGTGTCAGTGACATTACAGTGCTTGTACTGTAAATATCAACAGTCATTCATGGGTTGGTGTGTGTGTGTCATTACCGTGCTTGGACTGTAAATTTCAACTGTCATTCATGGGGTGTGTTGGTGACATTACAGTACTTGTACTGTAAATATCAACAGCCATTCATGGGGTGGTGGGTTTGTGGGTCTCATTACAGTAATTAGACTGTAAATATCAACAGACATTAATGGGGTAGTGGGTGTGTGGGTGTCATTCCAGTGCTTAATCTGTAAATATCAACAGTTATTCATTTAGTGGTGGGTGTAGGGGTGTCATTACAGTGCTTGGACTGTGAATATCAACCATCATTCATGGGGTGGTGGGTGTGTGGGTGTCATTACAATGCTTGTACGGTAAATATCAACTGTCATTCATGGGGTTGGGGGTGTGTGGGTGTCATTACAGTGCTTGGACTGTAAATATCAACAGTCATTCATTAAGTGGTGGGTGTGTGGGAGTCATTACAATGCTTGTACTATAAATATCAATAGTCATTAATGAGGTGTTGGGTGTGTGGGTGTCATTACAGTGCTTGGACTGTAAATATTAACAGTCATTCATGGGGTGGATGGTGTGTGAGTGTCATTACACTGTTGGGATTGTAAATATCAACAGTTATTCATGGGGTTGTCAGTGTGTGGGTGTTAATAAAATGTTTGGACTGTAAATACCAACTGTCATTCATGGTGTGTGTGGGTGCTATTACATAGCTTGGACTCTAAATATCAACAGTCATTCTTAGGTTGGTGGGGGGGGAGTGTCATTACATTGCCTGGACTGTAAATATCAACAATCATTCATGGGGTGGTGGGTGTGTAGGTGTAAGTACAGATCTTAGACCGTAAATATCAAGTCATTTATGGGGTAGTGGATGTATGTGTGTCAGTACTGTGCTTGGACAGTAAATATAAACAGTCATTCATAGGGTGATGGGTCAGTTGGTGTCATTACAGGGCTTGGATAGTAAAAATCAAAAGTAATTCATGGGGTGGTGGGTTTGTTGGTGTCATTACAGTGCTTGGACTGAAAATATCAAAAGTCATTCATGGGGTGGTGGGTGTGTGGGAGTCTTAACAGTGCTTGGACTATAAATATCAATAGTCATTTATGGGGTGTTGGGTGTGTGTGTGTCATTACATTTCTTGGACTGCAAACATCAACAGTTAATCATAAGGTGGTGTGTGTGTGAGTGTCATTAAAGTGCTTGGACTGTAAATATCAACAGTCATTCATGGGTGGTGGATGTATAGGTATCATTACTGTGCTTGTACTGTAAATATCAACAGTCATTCATGGGGTGGTGGGTTTTGGGAGGATATTACAGTGCTTGGAATGTAAATATCCACAGTCATTCATGGGGTTGTGGTTGTGTGGGTGTCATTTCTTTGCTTGGACTGTAAAATATCAACAGTCATTCATGGGGTGGTGGGTGTGTGGGTATCATTACAGTGCTTGGACTATAAATAACAACCATCATTTATGGGGTGGTGGATGTGTGGGTGTCATTAGAGTGCTTGGACTGTAAATATCAACAGTCATTCATGGGATGAGTGGGTGTGATTACAGTGCTTGGACTAAATATCAACAGTCATACATAGGGATGGTGGGTGTCATTTCAGTGCTTGGTGTGTAAATATCAACAGTCATTCATGGGTGGTGGGTGTCATTACAGTGCTTGGACTGTAAATATCAACAACCATTTATGGGGTGGTGGGTGTGTGGGTGTCATTACAGTGATTGGACTGTAAATATCAACAGTCATTCATGGGGTGGTGTGTGTGTGGGTGTCATTACAGTGCTTTGACTGTAAATATCAACAGTCATTCATGGGAAAGTGGGTGTGTGGGTGTCATACAGTGCTTGGACTGTAAATATTAACAATCTTTCATGGGGTGGTGTGTGTGTGGATCATATAACAGTGCTTGGACTGTAAATACTAACCATCATTCATGGGGTTGTGGTTGTGTGGGTGTCATTACAGGGATTGGACTGTAAATATCAACAGTCATTCATGGGTTGGTGGGTGTGTGGGTGTCATTACAATGCTATGGTCTGTAAATATCAACAGTCATTCAAAGGGTGGTGGGTTGTTGGTTTCATTACAGTGCTTGGATTGTAAATATCAACAGTCATCCATTGGGTGTTGGGTGTGTGGGTGTCATTACAGTGCTTGGACTGTAAATATCAACTGTCATTCATGGGGTGTGTTGGTGACATTACAGTGCTTGGACTGTAAATATCAACTGTTATTCATGGGGTGTGTCGGTGACATTACAGTGTTTGTACTGTAAATAACAATTGTCATTCATGGGTTGGTGTGTGTGTGTCATTACGGTGCTTGGACTGTAAATTTCAACTGTCATTCATGGGGTGTGTCGGTGACATTACAGTGCTTGTACTGTAAATATCAACAGCAATTCATGGGGTGGTGGGTGTGTGGGTCTCATTACAGTAATTGGACTGTAAGTATCAACAGACATTTATAGGGTGGTGGATGTGTGGGTGTCATTACAGTGCTTAATCTGTAAATATCAACAGTTATTCATTTAGTGGTGGATGTAGGGGTGTCATTACAATGCTTGGACTGTGAATATCAACCATCATTCATGGGGTGGTGGGTGTGTGGGTGTCATTACAATGCTTGGACTGTAAATATCAACTGTCATTCATGGGGTTGGGGGTGTGTGGGTGTCATTACAGTGCTTGGACTGTAAATATCAACAGTCATTCATTAAGTGGTGGGTGTGTAGCAGTCATTACAATACTTGTACTATAAATATCAATAGTCATTAATGGGGTGTTGGGTGTGTGGGTGTCATTACTTTGCTTGGACTGTAAATATTAACAGTCATTCATTGGGTGGATGGTGTGTGAGTGTCATTACAGTGTTTGGACCGTAAATATCGATAGTCATTCATGGGGTGGTTGGTGTGTAGGTCTCATTACAGTGCATGGAATATAAATATCAACAGTCATTCATGGGGTGGATGGTGTGTGAGTATCATTACAGAGCTTAGACTGTAAATATCACCAGTCATTCATGAGGTGGTTAGTGTGTGGGTGTTAATACAATTCTTGGACTGTAAATATCAACTGTCATTCATGGTGTGTGTGGGTGCTATTATAGAGCTTGGACTCTAAATATCATCAGTCATTCTTAGGTTAGTGGGGGGGGGGGATGTCATTACAGTGCCTGGACTGTAAATATCAACAATCATTCATGGGGTGGTGGGTGTGTAGGTGTAAGTACAGATCTTGGACCATAAATACCAAGTCATTCATGGGGTAGTGGATGTATGCGTGTCAGTACTATGCTTGGACTGTTAATATCAACAGTCATTCATGGGGTGGAGGGTGTATGGGTGTCATGACAGTGCTTGGACTGTAAATATCAACAATCATTCATGGGGTGGTGGGTGTGTGGGTTTCATTACAGTGCTAGGACTGTAAGTATCAAAAGTTATTCATGGCATGATTGGTGTGTGGGTGTCATTACAGTGCATTAATTAACTGTATGTATCAACAGTCATTTATGGGGTGGTGTGTGTATGGGTGTCATTTCAGTGCTTTGACTATAAATATCAACAGTCATTTATGGGTAAGGGAGTGTCATTGCAATGCTTGGACTGTAAATATCAAGTCATTCATGGGGTGGTGGGTGTGTGGATGTCATTACAGTGCTTGGACAGTAAATATCAAAAGTCATTCATGGAGTGGTGGGTGTGTGGGTGTCATTACAGTGCTTGGAGAGTAAATATCAACAGTCATTCATTGAGTGTTGGGTGCATAGGTGTCATTACAGTGCTTGGACTTTAAATATCAACAGTAATTTATGGGTTGGTGGGTGTCATTACAGTGCTTGGACTGTAAATATCAGCAGTCATTCATATGGCAGTGGTTGTGTGTGTCATTACAGTGTTTGGACTTTAAATATCAAGAGCCATTCATGGGGTGGTGGGTGTTGGGGTGTCATTACAGTGCTTGGTCTGTAAATATCAACTGTCTCTTATGGAGTGGTGGGTGTTTGTGTGTCATTACAGTGGTTGGACTGTAAATATCTACAGTCATTCATGGGGTGGTGGGTGTGTGGGTGTCATTCCTGTGCTTGGACTATGAATATCCCCAGTCATTCATGGGGTAGTGGGTGTGTGGGTGTCATTACATTGCTTGGACTGTAAATATCAACAATCATTTATGGGGTGGTGGGTGTGTTGGTGTCATTACAGTGCTTTGACTGTAAATATCAATAGTCATTCATGGGAAGGTGGGTGTGTGGGTGTCATTACAGTGCATGGACTGTAAATATTAACAGTCTTTTATGGGGTGGTGGGAATGTGGGTTATATTACAGTGCTTGGACTGTAAATACTAACCATCATTCATGGGGTTGTGGTTGTGTGGGTGTCATTACAGTGCTTGGACTATAAATATCAACAGTCGTTCATGGGTTGGTGTTTGTGTGGGTGTCATTACAATGCTTGGACTGTAAATATCAACAGTCTTTCAAGGGGTGGTGGGTTGTTGGTGTCATTACAGTGCTTGGATTTTAAATATCAACAGTCATTCATTGGGTGGTGGGTGTGTGGGTGTCATTACAGTGCTTGGACTGTAATTATCAACTGTCATTCATGGCGTGTGTCGTTGACATTACAGTGCTTGTACTGTAAATATCAACAGCTATTCATGGGGTGGTGGGTTTGTGGGTCTCATTACAGTAATTAGACTGTAAATATCAACAGACATTAATGGGGTGGTGGGTGTGTGGGTGTCATTCCAGTGCTTAATCTGTAAATATCAACAGTTATTCATTTAGTGGTGGGTGTAGGGTGTCATTACAGTGCTTGGACTGTAAATATAAACAATCATTCATGGGGTGGTGGGTGTGTGGGTGTCATTACAATGCTTGTACGGTAAATATCAACTGTCATTCATGGGGTTGGGGGTGTGTGGGTGTCATTACAGTGCTTGGACTGTAAATATCAACAGTCATTCATTAAGTGGTGGGTGTGTGGGAGTCATTACAATGCTTGTACTATAAATATCAATAGTCATTAATGAGGTGTTGGGTGTGTGGGTGTCATTACAGTGCTTGGACTGTAAATATTAACAGTCATTCATGGGGTGGATGGTGTGTGAGTGTCATTACACTGTTGGGATTGTAAATATCAACAGTTATTCATGGGGTTGTCAGTGTGTGGGTGTTAATAAAATGTTTGGACTGTAAATACCAACTGTCATTCATGGTGTGTGCGGGTGCTATTACATAGCTTGGACTCTAAATATCAACAGTCATTCTTAGGTTGGTGGGGGGGGAGTGTCATTACATTGCCTGGACTGTAAATATCAACAATCATTCATGGGGTGGTGGGTGTGTAGGTGTAAGTACAGATCTTAGACTGTAAATATCAAGTCATTTATGGGGTAGTGGATGTATGTGTGTCAGTACTGTGCTTGGACAGTAAATATAAACAGTCATTCATAGGGTGATGGGTCAGTTGGTGTCATTACAGGGCTTGGATAGTAAATATCAAAAGTAATTCATGGGGTGGTGGGTTTGTGGGTGTCATTACAGTGCATGGACTGAAAATATCAAAAGTCATTCATGGGGTGGTGAGTGTGTGGGAGTCATTACAGTGCTTGGACTATAAATATCAAGTCATTTATGGGGTGGTGGGTGTGTGTGTTTCATTACAGTGTTTGGACTGTAAATATCAACAGTCATTCATAGGATGGTGGGTGTGTGACTGTCATTAAAGTGCTCAGATTGTAAATATTAACAGTCAATTATGGGGTGGTGGGTGTCATTAGAGCACTTGGACTGAAAATATTAACAGTTATTCATAAGGTGGTGGGTGTGTGGATGCCATTACAGTGCTTTGACTAAAAATATCAACAGTCTTTCATGGAGTGGTGGGTGTGTAGGTGTCATTACAGTGCTTGGACTGTAAATATCAACAGTCATTTATGGGGTGGTGGGTGTGTGGGTGTTATTACAGTGTTTTGATTGTAAATATCAACAGTCATTCATAGGGTGGTGGGTTTCATTATCGTTCTTGGACTGTAAATATCAACAGTCATTCATGGGGTGTTGGGTGTGGGGGTGTCATTACTGTACTTAGACTGTAGATATCACCTATAATTTATGGGGTGGTGGGTGTGGGGGTGTCATTACAATGCTTGGACTGTAAATATCAACAGTCATTCATGGGGTTGTGGGTGTGTGGGTGTTATTATAGATTTTGGACGGTAAATATCAACAGTCATTCATGGGGTGGTGGGTGTGTGGGTGTCATTACAGTGCTTGGACTGTAAATATCAAGTCATTTATGGGGTGGTGGGTGTGTGTGTGTCATTAGTGCTTGGACTGTAAATTTCAACAGTCATTTATATGGTTGTGGGTGGCATTACAGTGCTTAGACTGTATATATCAACAGTAATTCATGGGGAGATGGGTGTTCGGGTGTCATTACAGAGCTTGGACTGTTAATATCAACAGTTAATTATGGGGTGGTTTTTGTTTGGGTGTCATTACATTGCTTGGACAGTAAATATCAACAGTCATTCTTGGAGTTGTGGTTGTGTGGGTGTCATTACAGTGCTTAGACGGTAAATATTAACAGTCATTTATGGGGAGGTGGGTGTGAGGGTGTCATTACAGTGCTTGGACTGTAAATATCAACAGTCATTCAGTGGGTGGTGGGTGTGTGGGTTTCATTACTGTTCTTGGACTGTAAATATCAACCATCATTCATTGTGTGGAGGGTGTGTTGGTGTCATTACAGTGCTCAGACTGTAAATATTACAGTCATTCATGTGTTGGTGGGTGTGTGGATGTCATTACAGTGCTTGGACTGAAAATATCAACAGATATATATGAGGTGGTGGGTTTGTGGGTGTCATTACAGTGTTTGGACTATAAATATCAACCATCATTTATGGGGTGCTGGATGTGTGGGTGTCATTACAGTGCTTGGACTGTAAATATCAACAGTCATTCTTAAGGTGGTGGGTGTGTGTGTCATTACAGAGCTTGGACTGTAAATATCAACAGTCTTTCATAGGGTGGTGGGTGTATGGGTGTTTTTACAGTGATTTGACTGTAAATATTAACAGTCATTTATGGGGTGGTTGGTGTGTGGGTGTCATTACAGTGCTTAGACTGTAAATATCAACAGTCATTTATTGGGTGGTAAGTGTGTGTGGGTGTCATTACAGTGCTTGGACAGTAAATATCAACAGTCATTCATTGAATGATAGGTGTGTGGTGGTCATTACAGTGTTTTGATTGTAAATATCAACAGTCATTTATAGGGTGGTGGGTGTCATTAGAGTGCTTGGACTGAAAATATCAACAGTCATTCATGGGGTGGTGGGTGTGTGGGTGTTATTACAGTGCTTGGACTGTAAATATAAACTATAATTCATGGGGTTGTGGGTGTGTGGGTGTCTGTAAGGGCCGAAATTTTCAGCAGCTGGATTAATACTCCTGTCTCTCACATCAACTTATGTTTCCTTGTCTGTGTACCCTGTTCATACACATTTATTCACATGTACTAGTTAAGTAATCTTTTCCTGTTTCCTAGATAGTAATGTGATGCAGTAGTGGAGGACGAGAAGAATTTAACCGCTTGATCAGCAGTTTCTTCGTCTCCCCCCCCCCCCTTCCTTGGGATATCGATGGCAGCGCCATCTACACTACTCAATGTTGGCATCGTGATCTAACCGAAGTTTTGTCTAGGATGGACGACTGACTGGTGGCAGAATGGAGCTGCACTTTGAACAGTTAGGAGCTCTGAGCCTCCTCTGCCTCCTTCTCTTGTGGAGCATATCTATCGCTTGGGCAGCGACTGGTCTGCCTCCTACAATTGTGTATTCCTGAGACACTGCTGTCTCATAATTGTTACTCCTACCATTGGGTAACTTTTAATTGTGTAACCGTTTACTCTACTCTTGAGACTCTGCTGTCTCTTAATTGTTGTAGGGAAAGGGATAGTCTCCTTGAGTGGTGCTGTATTATATATTGGGGTTGTGAAGTGTTTAATATATTTGTCTTCTTCAAACTGTGTTTGTTACAATCCCTCTGATTTTGGTGGTGCTAGAATCCTTAAATGTTCGAAGAAGTTGAAGACATGCCACTCTTCGATTCGAGCCTTGACACTGTCATTACAGAGCTTGGACTGTAAATATCAACAGTCATTCATGGGGTGGTGGGTGTTTAGGTGGCATTACAGTGCTTGGACTACAAATATCAACAGTCAATCATGGGGTTGTGGGTGTCGGGGTGTCATTACAGTGCTTGGACAGTAAATATCAACAGTCATTCATGGGGTGGTGGGTGTGTGGGTGCCATTACAGTGTTTTGACTGTAAATATCAACAGTCATTCATGGGGTAGTGAGTGTTTGGGTGTCATTACAGTTCTTGGACTGTAAATATTAACAGTCATTCATAGGGTGGTGGGTGTGTGGATGTCATTACAGTGCTTGGACTGTAAATATCAACCATTATTCATTAGGTAGTGGGTGTGTGGGTGTCATTACCGTGCTCAGACTGTAAATATTAAGTCATTCAAATAGTGGTTGGTGTTGGGTTGTCATTACAGTGCTTGGACTTTAAATATCAACAGTCTTTCATGGGATGGTGGGTGTGTGGGTATCATTACAGTGCTTGAACTGTAAATCTCAACAGTCATTTATAGGGTGGTGGGTGTGTGAGTGTCATTACAGAGCTTGGTCTGTAAATATCTACAGTCATTCATGGGGTGGTGGGTGTGTAAGTGTCATTACAGTGCTTGGACTGTAAATATCAATAGTCATTCTTGGGGTGGTGGGTGTGTGGAAGTCATTACAGTGCTTAGACTGTAAATATCAACAGTCATTTATAGGGTGTAAGGTGACATTAAGGTGCTTGGACTGTAAATATCAACAGTCATTCATGGGGTGGTGGGTGTGTGGGTGTCATTACAGTGCTTGGAATGTAAATATCAACCATAATTCATGGGGTGGTGGGTGTGGGGGTGTCATTACAGTGCTTTCAATGTAAATATCAACAGTCATTCATGGGGTGATGGGTGTGTGGTTGCCATTACAGAGCTTGGACTGTAAATATCAACAATCGTTCATGGGATGGTAGGTGTTTGGGTGTCATTACAGTGCTTGGACTGGTAATATCAATAGTCATTCATGGGGTGGTAAGTGTGTCTGTGTCATTACAGTTCTTGGTCTGTAAATTTCAACCATCATTCATTGGGTGGTGGGTGTGTGGGTGTCATTACAGTGTTTGGACTGCAAATATTAACAGTTATCCATTGGGCGGTGGGTGTCATTAGAGTGCTTGGACTGTAAATATCAACAGTCATTCATGGGGTGGTGGGTGTGTGGGTGTCATTACAGTGCTTGGACTGTTAATATCAATAGTCTTTCATAGGGTTGTGAGTGTGTCTGTGTCATTACATTTCTTGGTCTGTAAATCTCAACCATCATTCATTGGGTGGTGGGTGTGTAGGTGTCATTACAGTGTTTGGACTGCAAATATTAACAGTCATCCATGGGGTGGTGGGTGTCATTAGAGTGCTTGGACTGTAAATATTAACAGTCATTAATAGGTTGGTGAGTGTGTGGATGTCATTACAGTGCTTGGACTAAAAATATCAACATTCTTTCATGGGGTGGTGGATGTGTGGGTGTCATTACAGTGCTTGGACTATAAATATCAACCATCATTAATAGGTTGGTGGGTGTGTGGGTTTCATTACAGTGCTTGGACTGTAAATATCAACAGTCATTCATAGGGTGGTGGGTGTGTGAGTGTCATTACAGAGCTTGGACTGTAAATATCAACAGTCATTCAAGGGGTGGTGGGTATGTGGGGGACATTGGAGTGCTTGGACTGTAAATATCAACAGTCATTATTGTGGTGGTGGGTGTCATGAGAGTGCTTATACTGTAAATATCAACAGTCATTTATGGAATGGTGGTTGTGTGGGAGTCAATACAGTGCTTGGACTGTAAATATTAACCATAATTTATTGGATGGTCGGTGTGTTGGTGTCATTACAGTGCTTTGACTGTAAATATAAACAGTCATTCATGGGGCGGTGGTTGTGAGGGTGTCATTTCAGTGCTTGGACTGTAAATATCAACAGTAATATATGGGGTGGTGGGTGTCATTACAGTGCTTGGACTATAAATATCAACAGTCATTCATGAGGTGGTGGGTGTGTGGGGGTCATTACAGTGCTTGGACTGTAAATATCAAGTCATTCATGGGGTGGTTGGTGTGTGGGTGTCATTATTGCTTGGACTGTAAATATCAAAATTCATTCATGGGCAGGTGGGTGTGTGGGTGTTCTTACGGTGCTTTGAATGTAAATATCAACAGTCATTCAGAGGGTGGTGGGTGTCATTAGAGTGCTTGGACTGTAAAATATCAACAGTTATTCATAGGGTGGTGGGTGTGTTAGTGTCATTACAGTATTTGGACTGTAAATATCAACAGTCATTCATGGGGTGGTTAGTGTGTGGGTGCCATTACAGTGCTTGGATTGTGAATATCAACAGTCATTCATGGGGTGGTTGGTGTGTGGTTTTTATTACAGTGCTTTGACTGTAAATATCAACAGTCATTCAGAGGGTGGTGGGTGGCATTAGAGTGCTTGGAATGTAAATATTAACAGTCATTTTATGGGGTGGTGGGTGTGTGGGTGTCATTATAGTGCTTGGACTGTTAATATCAAGTCATTCATGGGGTGGTTGGAGTGTGGGTGTTATTACAGTGCTTTAACTGTAAATATCAACAGTCATTCAGAGGGTTGTGGGTGTCATTACAGTGCTTGGACTTTAAATATCAACAGTCTTTCATGGCATGGTGGGTGTGTGGGTATCATTACAGTGCTTGAACTGTAAATCTCAACAGTCATTCATAGGGTGGTGGGTGTGTGAGTGTCATTACAGAGCTTGAACTGTAAATAACAACAGTCAATAATGGGGTGGTGGGTGTGTGGATGTTATTACAGTGCTTGGACTGTAAATATCAACAGTCAATCATGGGGTGGTGGGTGTGTGGGTGTCATTACAGTGTTTTGATTGTAAATATCAACAGTCATTTATAGGGTGGTGGATGTCATTACATTGCTTGGACTGTAAATATCAACAGTCATTTATGGAATGGTGGTTGTGTGGGTGTCATTACAGTGCTTGGACTGTAAATATCAACCATAACTCATGGGGTGGTGGGTGTGGGGGTGTCAATACAGTGCTTTGACTGTAAATATCAACAGTCATTCATGAAATGGTGGGTGTGTGGGTGTCATTATAGTGCTTGGACTGTAAATATCAACAGTCATTTATGGGGTGGTGGGTGTGTGGCAGTCATTAGTGCTTTGAATGAAAATATCAACAGTCATTCATGGGGTGGTGGTTGGCATTACAGTGCTTGGACTGTAAATATCAACAGTCATTCATAAGGTGATGGGTGTGTGGGTGTCATTATAATGTTTGGACTGTAAATACCAACAGTCATTCATGGGGTGGTTGGTGTGTGGGTGTCATTACAGTGCTTTGACTGTAAATATCAAGAGTCATTCATGGGGTGGTGGGTGTGAGGGTGTCATTACAGTGTTCGGACTGTAAATATCAACAGTCATTCATGGGGTTGTGGGTGTTTGGGTGTCATTACAGTTCTTGGACTGTAAATATCAACCATAACTCTTGGGGTGGTGGGTGTGGGGGTGTCATTACAGTCCTTTGACTTAAATATCAACAGTCATTCATAGGGTGGTGGGTGTTAGAGTGTCATTTCAGTGTTTGGACTGTAAATATCAATAGTCATTTATAGAGTGGTGGGTGTTTGGGTGTCATTACATTGCTTGGACTGTAAATATCAACAGTCAATCATGAGGTACTGGGTGTGTGGGTGTCATTAGAGTGCTTAGACTGCAAATATCAACAGTCATTCATGGGGTGGTTGGTGTCATTAGAGTGCTTGGACTGTAAATATCAACAGTCATTAATGGGGTGGTGAGTGTATGGGTGTCATTATAGTGCATGGACTGTAAATATCAACAATAATTCATCTAGTGGTCGGTGTGTGGGTGTCATTACAGTGCTTTGACTGTAAGTATCAAGAGTCATTCATGGGGTGGTGGGTGTGAGGGTGTCATTACAGTGTTCGGACTGTAAATATCAACAGTCATTTATGGGGTTGTGGGTGTGGGGAATGTCATTATAGTGCTTGGACTGTAAATACCAACCGTCATTTATGGGTATGGTTGGTGTGTGGGTGTCATTACAGTGCTTGGACTGTAAATATCAAGTCATTAATGGGGTGGTGGGTGTGTGTGCGTCATTATTGCTTGGACTGTAAATATCAACAGTCATTTATAGGGTGGTGGTTGTGTGGGTGCCTAGACTGTAAATATCAACAGTCATTTATGGAGTGGTGGGTGTGTGGCTGTCATTACAGAGCTTGGACTGTAAATTTCAATAGTCAATCATAGGGTGGTGGTTGTGTGGGTGTCATTACAGTGCTTGGACTGTAAATATCAACAGTCATTCATGGGGTGGTGGGTGTGTGGGTTTCATTACAGTTTTTTTATTGTAAATATCAACAGTCATTCATAGGGTGGAGGGTGTCATTAGAGTCTTTGGACTGTAAATATCAACATTCATTCATGGAGTGGTGGGTGTGTGGGTGTCATTACAGTGCTTGGACTGTAAATATCAACAGTCATTTATGGGGTGGTGGGTGTGTGGGTGTCATTATAGTGTTTGGACTGTAAATATCAACAGTCATTCATGGTGTGGTGGGTGTGTGGGTGTCATTACAATGCTTGGACTGTAAATATCAAGTCATTCATGGGGTGGTGGGTGTGTGGGTGTCATTATTGCTTGGAATGTAAATATCAACAGTCATTTATGGGTGGTGGTTGTGTGGGTGCCTAGACTGTAAATATCAACAGTCATTTATGGAGTGGTGGGTGTGTGGCTGTCATTACAGAGCTTGGACTGTAAATATCAATAGTCAATCATAGGGTGGTGGTTGTGTGGGTGTCATTACAGTGCTTGGACTGTAAATATCAACAGTCATTCATGGGGTGGTGGGTGTGTGGGTTTCATTACAGTTTTTTTATTGTAAATATCAACAGTCATTCATAGGGTGGAGGGTGTCATTAGAGTCTTTGGACTGTAAATATCAACATTCATTCATGGAGTGGTGGGTGTGTGGGTGTCATTACAGTGCTTGGACTGTAAATATCAACAGTCATTTATGGGGTGGTGGGTGTGTGGGTGTCATTATAGTGTTTGGACTGTAAATATCAACAGTCATTCATGGTGTGGTGGGTGTGTGGGTGTCATTACAATGCTTGGACTGTAAATATCAAGTCATTCATGGGGTGGTGGGTGTGTGGGTGTCATTATTACTTGGAATGTAAATATCAACAGTCATTTATGGGTGGTGGGTGTGTGGGTGTTATTATAGTGCTTTGACTGTAAATATCAAAAGTCATTCAGAGGGTGGTGGGTGTCATTAGAGTGCTTGGACTGTAAATATCAACAGTCATTCATGGGGTGGTGAGTGTGTGGGTGTCATTACAGTGCTTGGACTGTGAATATCAACAGTCATTCAAGGGGTGGTTGGTGTGTGGGTGTTATTACAGTGATTTGACTGTAAATATCAACAGTCATTCAGAGGGTGGTGGGTGTCATTACAGTGCTTGGACTGTAAATATTAAAATTCATTTTTGGGGTGGTGGGTGTGTGAATGTCATTACAATGTTTGGACTGTAAATATCAACGGTCATTTATGGGGTGGTTGGTGTGTGGGTGTCATTACAGTGTTTTGATTGTAAATATCAACAGTCATTCATAGGTTGGAGGGTATCATTAGAGTTACTGAACTATAAATATCAACCATAACTCATGGGGTGGTGGGTGTGGGGGTGTCGTTACAGTGCTTTGACTCTAAATATCAACAGTCATTCATAGGGTGGTGGGTGTGAGGGTGTCATTACATTGCTTGGACTGTAAATAACAATAGTCATTTATGAAATGGTGGGTGTGTGGATGTCATTATAGTGCTTGGACTGTAAATATCAACAGTCATTTATGGGGTGGTGGGTGTGTGGCTGTCATTAGTGCTTTGACTGTATATATCAACAGTCATTCATGGGGTGGTGGGTGTGAGGGTGTCATTACAGTGTTTGGACTGTAAATATCAACAATCATTCATGGGGTTGTGGGTGTGTGGGTGTCATTATAGTAATTGGACTGTAAATACCAACAGTCATTTTTGGGGTGATGGGTGTGTGGGTGTCATTACAGTGTTTTGACTGTAAATATCAACAGTCATTTATAGAGTGGTGGGTGTTTGGGTGTCATTACATTGCTTGGACTGTTAATATCAACAGTCAATCATGAGGTAGTGGGTGTGTGGGTGTCATTAGAGTGCTTAGACTGTAAATATCAACAGTCATTCATAGTTTGGTGGGTGTCATTAGAGTGCTTGGACTGTAAATATCAACAGTCATTAATGGGGTGGTGAGTGTATGGGTGTCATTATAGTGCATGGACTGTAAATATCAACCATAGTTCATGGGGTGATCGATGTGTGGGTGTCATTACAGTGCTTTGACTGTAAATATCAAGAGTCATTCATGAGGTGGTGGGTGTGAGGGTGTCATTATAGTGATTGTACTGTAAATACCAACAGTCATTCTTGGGGAGGTTGGTGTGTGGGTGTCATTACAGTGCTTGGTCTGTAAATATCAAGTCATTAATGGGGTGGTAGGTGTGTGTGTGTCATTATTGCTCGGACTGTAAATATCAACAGTCATTCATGGGGTGGTGGTTGTGTGGTTGTCATTACAGTACTTAGACTGTAAATATCAACAGTCATTTTTGGAGTGGTCGGTGTGTGGCTGTCATTACAGTGCTTGGACTGTAAATATCAACAGTCAATCATGGGGTGGTGGGTGTGTGGGTGTCATTACAGTGCTTGGACTATAAATATCAACAGTCATTCATGAGGTGGTGGGTGTGAGGGTGTCATTACAGTGTTTTGATTGTAAATATCAACAGTCATTCATAGGGTGGATGGTATCATTAGAGTGATTGGACTGTAAATATTAACAGTCATTCATTGAGTGGTGGGTGTGTGGGTGTCATTACAGTGCTTGGACTGTAAATATCAACCATAATTCATGGGGTGGTTGGTGTGGCGGGTCATTACTGTGCTTTGAATGTAAATATCAACAGTCATTCAAAGGGTGATGGGTGTGTGGTTGTCGTTACAGAGCTTGGACTGTAAATATCAACAGTCATTCATGGGCTGGTAGGTGTTTGGGGGTCATTACAGTGCTTGGACTATAAATATCAACAGTCAATCAAGGGGTGGTGGGTGTCGGGGTGTCATTTCAGTGCTTGGACTGTAATTATCAACAGTCATTCATTTTGTGGTGGGTGTATGGGGGTCATTACAGTGTTTTAACTGTAAATATCAACAGTCATTTATGGGGTGGTGAGTGTGTGGGAGTCATTACAGTTCTTGGACTGTAAATATTAACAGTCATTCATGGGGTGGTGGATGTGTGGATGTCATTACAGTGCTTGACCTAATAATATCAACAGTCATTCATGGGGTGGTGGGTGTGTGGGTGTCATTACAGTGCTTGGAATGTAAATATTAACAGTCATTCATGGGGTGGTGGGTGTGTGGATGTCATTACAGTGCTTGGACTGTAAATATTTACAGTTATTCATGGGGTGGTGGGTGTGTGGGTGTCATTAAAGAGCTTGGAGTGTAAATATCAACAGTCATTCATGGGGTGGTGGGTGTGTGGGTGTCATTACAGTGCTTGGACTGAAAATATCAACAGTCATTATTGGGGTGGTGGGTGTCATGAGAGTGCTTAGAATGTAAATATCAACAGTCATTTATGGGGTGGTGGGTGTGTGGCTGTCATTACAGTGCTTGGACTGTAAATATCAACAGTCATTTATGGGGTGGTGGGTGTGTTAGTGTTATTACAGTTCTTTGACTGTAAATATCAACAGTCATTCATGGGGTGGTGGGTGTGTTGGTGTTATTACAGTTCTTTGATTGTAAATATCAACAGTCATTCATAGGGTGGTGGGTGTCATTAGAGTGCTTGGACTGTAAATATCAACAGTCATTAATGGGGTCGTGAGTGTGTGTTTGTGTCATTGCAGTGCTTGGACTGTAAATATCAACAGTCATTCATGGGGTGGTGGGTGTGTGGGTGTCATTACAGTGCTTGGACAGTAAATATCAAGTCATTCATGGGGTGGTGGGAGTCATTATTGCTTGGAGTGTAAATATCAACAGTCATTCAAGGGGTGGTTGGTGTGTGGGTGTAATTGCAGTGCTTGGACTGTAAATATCAAGTCATTCATGGGGTGGTAGGTGTGTGGGTGTCATTATTGCTTGGACTGTAAATATCAACAGTCATTCATGGGGTGGTGGGTGTGTGGGTGTCATTAAAGTGCTTGGACTGTAAATATCAACAGTTATTCATGGGGTGGTGGGTGTGTGGGTGTCATTACAGTGTTTCGACTGTAAATATCAACAGTCAAACATGGGGTGGTGAGTGTGTGCGTGTCATTACAGTGCTTGGACAGTCAATATCAACAGTCATTCATGGGGTGGTTGGGGAGTGGGTGTTATTACAGTGCTTTGACTGTAAATATCAACGGTCATTCAGAGGGTGGTGGGTGTCATTAGAGAGCATGGATTGTAAATATTAACAGTCATTTATGGGGTGGTGGGTGTGTGAATGTCATTACAGTGCTTGGACTGTAAATATCAAGTCATTCATGGGATGGTGGGTGTGTGGGTGTCATTATTGCTTGGACTGTAAATATCAACAGTCATTCATTGGGTGGTGGGTGTGTGGGTGTAATTACAGTGCTTGGACTGTAAATATCAAGTCATTCATGGGGTGGTGAGTGTGTGGGTGTCATTATTGCTTGGACTGTAAATATTAACAGTCATTCATGGAGTGGTGGGTGTGTGGGTGTTATTACAGCGCATTGACTGTAAATATCAACAGTCATTCAGAGGGTGGTGGGTGTCATTAGAGTGCGTGGACTGTAAATATTAACAGTCATTCATGGGGTGGTGGGTGTGTGAATGTCATTACAGTGCTTGATATGAAAATATCAACAGTCATTTATGGGGTGGTGGGTGTGTGGGTGTCATTATAGTGCTTGGACTATAAATATCAACCATCATTTATGGGGTGGTGTGTGTGGGGGTGTCATTACAGTGCTTGACCTGTAAATATCAACAGTCATTCATAGGGTGGTGGGTGTGTGTGTCATTACAGAGCTTGGACTGTAAATATCAACAGTCATTTAAGGGATGGTGGGTGTGTTGATGTCATTACAGTGCTTGGACTGTAAATATCAACAGTCATTCATGGGGTGGTGGGTGTGTGGGTGTCATTAAAGTGCTTGGACTGTAAATATCAACAGTCATTCATCGGGTGGTGGGTGTGTGGGTGTCATTACAGTGTTTTGATTGTAAATATCAACAGTCATTAATAAGGTGATGGATGTCATTACATTGCTTGGACTGTAAATATCAACAGTCATTTATGGAATGGTAGTTGTGTGGGTGTCATTACAGTGCTTGGACTGTAAATATTAACCATAACTCATGGGGTGGTTGGTGTGAGGGTGTTATTACAGTGATTTGACTGTAAATATCAACAGTCATTCATAGGGTGGTGGGTGTGAGGGTGTCATTACATTGCTTGGACTGTAAATAACAACAGTCATTCATAAAATGATGGGTGTGTGGGTGTCATTATAGTGCTAGGACTATAAATATCAACAGTCATTTATGGGGTAGTGTGTGTGTGGCTGTCATTAGTGCTTTGACTGTAAATATCAACAGTCATTCATGGGGTGGTTGCTGGCATTACAGTGCTTGGACTGTAAATATCAACAGTCATTCATAGGGTGATGAGTGTGTGGGTGTCATTACAGTGTTTGGACTGTAAATATAAACAGTCATTTATAGAGTGGTGGGTGTTTGGGTGTCATTTATTGCTTGGACTTAAATATCAACAGTCAATCATGAGGTAGTGGGTGTGTGGGTGTCATTAGAGTGCTTAGACTGTAAATATCAACAGTACTTTTTAGAGTGGTGGGTGTCATTAGAGTGCTTGGACTGTAAATATCAAGAGTCTTTCATGGGGTGGTGGGTGTGAGGGTGTCATTACAGTGTTCGGAGTGTAAAAATCAACAGTTATTCATGGGGTTGTGGGTGTGTGGGTGTCATTATAGTGATTGGACTGTAAATATCAACAGTCATTCATGGGGTGGTGGGTGTGTGGTTGTCATTACAGTATTTTGATTGTAAATATCAACTTTCATTCATAGTGTGGAGGGTATCATTAGAGTGCTTGGACTGTAAATATCAACAGTCATTTATGGGGTTGTGGGTGTGTGGGTGTCATTACAGTGCTTGAACTGTATATATCAACCATAATTCATGGGGTGGTGGGTGTGGGGGTGTCATTACAGTGCTTTGAATATAAATATCAACAGTCATTCATGGGGTGATGGGTGTGTGGTTGTCATTACAGAGCTTGGACTGTAAATATCAACAGTTATTCATGGGGTGGTAGGTGTTTGGGTGTCATTACACTGCTTGGACTATAAAAATCAATAGTCAATCAAGGGGTGAAGGGTGTCGGGGTGTCATTACAGTGCTTGGACTGTAATTATCAACAGTCATTTATGGGGTGGTGGATGTGTGGATGTCATTACATAGCTTGAACTAATAATATCAACAGTCATTCATGGGGTGGTGGGTGTGTGGATGTCACTACAGTGCTTGGACTGAAAATATAAACAGTCATTCATGGGGTGGTTGGTGTCATTAGAGTGCTTGGACTGTAAATATCAACAGTCATTTATGGTGTGGTGGGTGTGTGGCTGTCGTTACAGCACTTGGACTGTAAATATCAATAGTCATTCATGGGGTGGTGGGTGTATGGGTGTCATTACAGAGCTTGGACTGTAAATATCAACAGTCATTCATGGGGTGGTGGGTGTGTGGGTGTCAATACAGTTCTTGGACTGTAAATATCAACAGTCATTTATAGTGTGGTGGATGTGTGGCTGTCATTACAGCACTTGGACTGTAAATATCAACAGTCATTCATAGGGTGGTGGGTGTGTTTGTGTTAATACAGTTCTTTGATTGTAAATATCAACAGTCATTCATAGGGTGGTGTGTGTCATTAGAGTGCTTGGATTGTAAATATCAACAGTCATTAATGGGGTCGTGAGTGTGTGTTGGTGTCATTACAGTGCTTGGACTGTAAATATCAACCATAAATCCTGGGGTGGTCGGTGTGTTAGTGTCATTACAGTTCTTTGACTGAAAATATCAACGGTCATTCATGGTTTGGTCGGTATGAGGGTGTCATTACATTGCTTGGACTGTAAATATCAACAGTCATTCATGGGGTGGTGGGTGTGTGGGTGTCATTATAGTGCTTGGACTGTAAATATCAACAGTCATTTATGGGGTGGTGGGTGTGTGGGTGTCATTACAGTGTTTCGACTGAAAATATCAACAGTCATTCATGGGGTGGTGAGTGTGTGGGTGTCATTACTGTGCTTGGACTGTGAATATCAACAGTCATTCATGGGGTGGTTGGTGTGTGGGTGTTATTACAGTGCTTTGACTGTAAATATCAACAGTCATTCAGAGGGTGTTGGGTGTCATTAGAGTGCATGGACTGTAAATATTAACAGTCATTCATGGGGTGGTGGGTGTGTGATTGTCATTACAGTGCTTGGACTGAAAATATCAACAGTCATTTATGGGGTGGTGGGTGTGTGAGTGTCATTATAGTGCTTGGACTATAAATATCAACCATCATTTATGGGGTGGTGTGTGTCTGGGTGTCATTACAGTGCTTGGACTGTGAATATCAACAGTCATTCATAAGGTGGTGAGTGTGTGGGTATTATAACAGTGCTTTGACTGTAAATATCAACAGCCATTCAGAGGGTGGTGGGTGTCATTAGAGTGCTTGTACTGTAAATATCAACAGTCATTCATGGGGTGGTAAGTGTCTGGGTGTGATTGCAGTTCTTGGACTGTAAATATCAACCCTCATTCATTGGTTGTTGGGTTTGTTGGTGTCATTACAGTGCTTGGACTGAAAACATCAACAGTCATTTATGGGGTGGTGGGTGTGTGGCTGTCATTACAGTGCTTGGACTGTAAATATCAACAGTCATTTATGGGGTGGTGGGTGTGTTAGTGTTATTACAGTTCTTTGACTGTAAATATCAACAGTCATTCATGGGGTGGTGGGTGTGTTGGTGTTATTACAGTTCTTTGATTGTAAATATCAACAGTCATTCATAGGGTGGTGGGTGTCATTAGAGTGCTTGGACTGTAAATATCAACAGTCATTAATGGGGTCGTGAGTGTGTGTTTGTGTCATTGCAGTGCATGGACTGTAAATATCAACAGTCATTCATGGGGTGGTGGGTGTGTGGGTGTCATTACAGTGCTTGGACAGTAAATATCAAGTCATTCATGGGGTGGTGGGTGTCATTATTGCTTGGAGTGTAAATATCAACAGTCATTCAAGGGGTGGTTGGTGTGTGGGTGTAATTGCAGTGCTTGGACTGTAAATATCAAGTCATTCATGGGGTGGTAGGTGTGTGGGTGTCATTATTGCTTGGACTGTAAATATCAACAGTCATTCATGGGGTGGTGGGTGTGTGGGTGTCATTAAAGTGCTTGGACTGTAAATATCAACAGTTATTCATGGGGTGGTGGGTGTGTGGGTGTCATTACAGTGTTTCGACTGTAAATATCAACAGTCAAACATGGGGTGGTGAGTGTGTGCGTGTCATTACAGTGCTTGGACAGTCAATATCAACAGTCATTCATGGGGTGGTTGGGGAGTGGGTGTTATTACAGTGCTTTGACTGTAAATATCAACGGTCATTCAGAGGGTGGTGGGTGTCATTAGAGAGCATGGATTGTAAATATTAACAGTCATTTATGGGGTGGTGGGTGTGTGAATGTCATTACAGTGCTTGGACTGTAAATATCAAGTCATTCATGGGATGGTGGGTGTGTGGGTGTCATTATTGCTTGGACTGTAAATATCAACAGTCATTCATTGGGTGGTGGGTGTGTGGGTGTAATTACAGTGCTTGGACTGTAAATATCAAGTCATTCATGGGGTGGTGAGTGTGTGGGTGTCATTATTGCTTGGACTGTAAATATTAACAGTCATTCATGGAGTGGTGGGTGTGTGGGTGTTATTACAGCGCATTGACTGTAAATATCAACAGTCATTCAGAGGGTGGTGGGTGTCATTAGAGTGCGTGGACTGTAAATATTAACAGTCATTCATGGGGTGGTGGGTGTGTGAATGTCATTACAGTGCTTGATATGAAAATATCAACAGTCATTTATGGGGTGGTGGGTGTGTGGGTGTCATTATAGTGCTTGGACTATAAATATCAACCATCATTTATGGGGTGGTGTGTGTGGGGGTGTCATTACAGTGCTTGACCTGTAAATATCAACAGTCATTCATAGGGTGGTGGGTGTGTGTGTCATTACAGAGCTTGGACTGTAAATATCAACAGTCATTTAAGGGATGGTGGGTGTGTTGATGTCATTACAGTGCTTGGACTGTAAATATCAACAGTCATTCATGGGGTGGTGGGTGTGTGGGTGTCATTAAAGTGCTTGGACTGTAAATATCAACAGTCATTCATCGGGTGGTGGGTGTGTGGGTGTCATTACAGTGTTTTGATTGTAAATATCAACAGTCATTAATAAGGTGATGGATGTCATTACATTGCTTGGACTGTAAATATCAACAGTCATTTATGGAATGGTAGTTGTGTGGGTGTCATTACAGTGCTTGGACTGTAAATATTAACCATAACTCATGGGGTGGTTGGTGTGAGGGTGTTATTACAGTGATTTGACTGTAAATATCAACAGTCATTCATAGGGTGGTGGGTGTGAGGGTGTCATTACATTGCTTGGACTGTAAATAACAACAGTCATTCATAAAATGATGGGTGTGTGGGTGTCATTATAGTGCTAGGACTATAAATATCAACAGTCATTTATGGGGTAGTGTGTGTGTGGCTGTCATTAGTGCTTTGACTGTAAATATCAACAGTCATTCATGGGGTGGTTGCTGGCATTACAGTGCTTGGACTGTAAATATCAACAGTCATTCATAGGGTGATGAGTGTGTGGGTGTCATTACAGTGTTTGGACTGTAAATATAAACAGTCATTTATAGAGTGGTGGGTGTTTGGGTGTCATTTATTGCTTGGACTTAAATATCAACAGTCAATCATGAGGTAGTGGGTGTGTGGGTGTCATTAGAGTGCTTAGACTGTAAATATCAACAGTACTTTTTAGAGTGGTGGGTGTCATTAGAGTGCTTGGACTGTAAATATCAAGAGTCTTTCATGGGGTGGTGGGTGTGAGGGTGTCATTACAGTGTTCGGAGTGTAAAAATCAACAGTTATTCATGGGGTTGTGGGTGTGTGGGTGTCATTATAGTGATTGGACTGTAAATATCAACAGTCATTCATGGGGTGGTGGGTGTGTGGTTGTCATTACAGTATTTTGATTGTAAATATCAACTTTCATTCATAGTGTGGAGGGTATCATTAGAGTGCTTGGACTGTAAATATCAACAGTCATTTATGGGGTTGTGGGTGTGTGGGTGTCATTACAGTGCTTGAACTGTATATATCAACCATAATTCATGGGGTGGTGGGTGTGGGGGTGTCATTACAGTGCTTTGAATATAAATATCAACAGTCATTCATGGGGTGATGGGTGTGTGGTTGTCATTACAGAGCTTGGACTGTAAATATCAACAGTTATTCATGGGGTGGTAGGTGTTTGGGTGTCATTACACTGCTTGGACTATAAAAATCAATAGTCAATCAAGGGGTGAAGGGTGTCGGGGTGTCATTACAGTGCTTGGACTGTAATTATCAACAGTCATTTATGGGGTGGTGGATGTGTGGATGTCATTACATAGCTTGAACTAATAATATCAACAGTCATTCATGGGGTGGTGGGTGTGTGGATGTCACTACAGTGCTTGGACTGAAAATATAAACAGTCATTCATGGGGTGGTTGGTGTCATTAGAGTGCTTGGACTGTAAATATCAACAGTCATTTATGGTGTGGTGGGTGTGTGGCTGTCGTTACAGCACTTGGACTGTAAATATCAACAGTCATTCATGGGGTGGTGGGTGTATGGGTGTCATTACAGAGCTTGGACTGTAAATATCAACAGTCATTCATGGGGTGGTGGGTGTGTGGGTGTCAATACAGTTCTTGGACTGTAAATATCAACAGTCATTTATAGTGTGGTGGATGTGTGGCTGTCATTACAGCACTTGGACTGTAAATATCAACAGTCATTCATAGGGTGGTGGGTGTGTTTGTGTTAATACAGTTCTTTGATTGTAAATATCAACAGTCATTCATAGGGTGGTGTGTGTCATTAGAGTGCTTGGATTGTAAATATCAACAGTCATTAATGGGGTCGTGAGTGTGTGTTGGTGTCATTACAGTGCTTGGACTGTAAATATCAACCATAAATCCTGGGGTGGTCGGTGTGTTAGTGTCATTACAGTTCTTTGACTGAAAATATCAACGGTCATTCATGGTTTGGTCGGTATGAGGGTGTCATTACATTGCTTGGACTGTAAATATCAACAGTCATTCATGGGGTGGTGGGTGTGTGGGTGTCATTATAGTGCTTGGACTGTAAATATCAACAGTCATTTATGGGGTGGTGGGTGTGTGGGTGTCATTACAGTGTTTCGACTGAAAATATCAACAGTCATTCATGGGGTGGTGAGTGTGTGGGTGTCATTACTGTGCTTGGACTGTGAATATCAACAGTCATTCATGGGGTGGTTGGTGTGTGGGTGTTATTACAGTGCTTTGACTGTAAATATCAACAGTCATTCAGAGGGTGTTGGGTGTCATTAGAGTGCATGGACTGTAAATATTAACAGTCATTCATGGGGTGGTGGGTGTGTGATTGTCATTACAGTGCTTGGACTGAAAATATCAACAGTCATTTATGGGGTGGTGGGTGTGTGAGTGTCATTATAGTGCTTGGACTATAAATATCAACCATCATTTATGGGGTGGTGTGTGTCTGGGTGTCATTACAGTGCTTGGACTGTGAATATCAACAGTCATTCATAAGGTGGTGAGTGTGTGGGTATTATAACAGTGCTTTGACTGTAAATATCAACAGCCATTCAGAGGGTGGTGGGTGTCATTAGAGTGCTTGTACTGTAAATATCAACAGTCATTCATGGGGTGGTAAGTGTCTGGGTGTGATTGCAGTTCTTGGACTGTAAATATCAACCCTCATTCATTGGTTGTTGGGTTTGTTGGTGTCATTACAGTGCTTGGACTGAAAACATCAACAGTCATTTATGGGGTGGTGGGTGTGTGAGTGTCATTACAGTGCTTGGACCATAAATATCAACCATCATTTAAGGGGTGGTGGGTGAGTGGGTGTCATTACATTGCTTGGACTGTAAATATCAACAGTCATTCATAGAGTGGTCGGTGTGTAGATGTCATATCAGTGCTTGGACTGTAAATATCAACAGTCAATCATAGGGTGGTGTGTGTGTGGGTGTCATTACAGTGGCTTGATTGTAATTATCACCAGTCATTCATATGGTGGTGGGTGTCATTACAGTGCTTGGACTGTAAATATCAACAGTCATTCATTGGGTGGTGGTTGTGTGGGTGTCATTAGAGTGCTTGGACTGTAAATATCAACCATAATTCAAGGGGTGGTGGGTGTGGGGGTGTCATTACAATGCTTGGACTGTAAATATCAACAGTCAATCATGGTGTGGTGGGTGTGTTGGTGTCATTACAGAGTTTGGACTGTAAATATCAACAGTCATTCATGGGGTGGGGGGTGTATGGGTGTCATTACAGTGATTTGATTGTAAATATCAACAGTCATTTATAGTGTGGTGGGTATCATTAGAGTGCTTGGACTGTAAATATCAACAGTCATTCATGGGTTTGTGGGTGTGTGGGTGTCATTACAGTGCTTGGACTGTAAATATCAACTATAATTCATGGGGTCATGGGTGTTGGGGTGTCATTACAGTGCTTTGACTGTGAATATCAACAGTCATTCATGGGGTGGTGGGTGGCATTACAGTGCTTGGACTGTAAATATCAACAGTCATTCTTGGGGTGATGGTTGTGTGGGTGTTATTACAATGATTTAATTGTAAATATTACAGTCATTCAGAGGGTGGTGGGAGTCATTAGAGTGCTTGGACTGTAAATATTAACAGTCATTCATAGGGTGGTGGGTGTTTGGATGTCATTACAGTGCTTGGACTTAAAATATCAACAGTCATTTATGGGGTGGTGGGTGTGTGGGTGTCATTACAGTGCTTGGACTTTAAATATCAACCATAATTTATGGGGTTGAGGGTGTGTGGGTGTCATGACAGTGCTTGGACTGTAAATATCAACAGTCATTCATAGGGTGGTGGGTGTGTGAGTGTCATTACAGAGTTTGTACTGTAAATATCAACAGTCATTCATGGGGTGGTGGGTGTGTGGATGTCATTATAATGCTTGGACTGTAAATATCAACAGTCAATCATGGGGTGGTGGGTGTGTGGGTGTCATTACAGTGTTTTAATTGTAATTATCAACAGTCAATCATAGAGTGGTGGGTATCATTATAGTGCTTGGACTGTAAATATCAACAGTTATATATGGGGTGTTGGTTGTGTGGGTGTCTTTACAGTGCTTGGACTGTAAATATCAAACATAATTCATGGGATGGTGGGTATGGGGGTGTCATTACAGTGCTTGGACTGTAAATATCAACAGTCAATTATGGGGTGGTGGGTGTTTGGGTGTCATTACAGTGCTTGGACTGTAAATATCAACAGTCATTCATGGTATCGTGGATGTAAGGGTGTCATTACAGTGTTTTCATTGTAAATATCAACAGTCATTCATAGGGTGGTGGGTATCATTAGAGTGCTTGGACTGTAAATATCAACAGTCATTTATTGGGTTGAAGGTGTGTGGGTGTCATTACAGTGATTGGACTGTAAATATCAACAGTCAATCATGAGGTAGTGGGTGTGTGGGTGTCAATAGAGTGCTTAGACTGTAAATATCAACATTCAATCATAAGGTGGTGGGTGGCATTACAGTGATTGGACTGTAAATATCAACAGTCATTTATAAGGTGATGGGTGTGTGGGTGTCATTACTGTGTTTGGACTGTAAATATCAACAGTCATTTATAGAGTGGTGGGTGTTTGAGTGTCATTACATTGCTTGGACTGTAAATATCAACAGTCAATCATGAGGTAGTGGGTTTGTGGGTGTCATTAGACTGCTTAGATTGAAAATATCAACAGTCATTCATAGATTGGTGGGTGTCATTTGAGTGCTTGGACTGTAAATATCAACAGTCATTAATGGGGTGGTGAGTGTATGGGGGTTATTATAGTGCATGGACTGTAAATATCAAGAGTCATTCATAGTGTGGTGGGTGTGAGGGTGTCATTAAAGTGTTCAGACTGTAAATATCAACAGTCATTTATGGGATGGTGGGTGTGTGGGTGTCATTATTGTGCTTAGACTGTAAATACCAACAGTCATTAATGAGGTGGTTGATGTGTGGGTGTCATTACAGTGCTTGGACTGTAAATATCAAGTTATTAATGGTGTGGTGGGTGTGTGTGCTTCATTATTGCTTGTACTGTAAATATTAACAGTCATTCATGATGTGGTGGGTGGCATTACAGTGCTTGGACTGTAAATATCAACAGTCATTCATGAGGTGATAGGTGTGTGGGTGTCATTACAGTGCTTGGACTGTAAATATCAACAGTCATTTATGGGATGTTGGTTGTTTGGGTGTCATTGCATTGCTCTGACTGTAAATATCAATAGTCAATATTGGGGTGGTGGGTGTCGTAACAGTGCTTGGACTGTAAATATCAACAGTCATTCATAGGGTGGTGGGTGTGTTGGTGTTATTACAGTGCTTTGACTGTAAATATCAACAGTCATTCAGAGGGTGGTGGGTGTCATTAGAGTGCTTGGACAGTAAATATCAACAGTTATTCATGTGGTGGTGGGTGTGTGGGTATCATGAAAGTGCTTGGACTGTAAATATCAACAGTCATTCATTGGGTGAAGAGTGTGTGGGTGTCATTACAGTGCTTGGACTGTAAATATCAAGAAATAATTCATAAGGTGATGGGTGTGTGGGTGTCATTACAGTGCTTGGACTGTAAATATCAACAGTCATTTATGGGATGGTGGGTGTTTGGTTGTCATTACATTGCTTGGACTGTAATTATCAACAGTCAATCATGGGGTGGTGGGTGTCGTAACAGTGCTTGGACTGTAAATATCAACTATCATTCATTGTGTGGTGTGTGTGTGGGTGTCATTACATTACTTAAACTGTGAATATCAACAGTCATTCGTGGGTTGGTGAGTGTGTGGGTATTAATTTAGTGCTTTGACTGTAAATATCAACAGTTTTTCAGAGGGTGGTGGGTGTCATTAGAGTGCTTGGACTGTAAATATCAACAGTTATTCATGGGGTGGTGGGTGTGTGGGTATCATTACAGTGCTTGGACTGTAAATATTAAAAGTCATTCATGGGGTGGTGAGTGTGTGGGTGTCATTGCAGTTCTTGGACTGTAAATATCAACCACTATTCATTGGGTGGTGTGTGTCTGGGTGTCATTACAGTGTTTGGACTGTGAATATCAACAGTCATTCATGGGGTGGTGAGTGTGTGGGTATAATTACAGTGCATTGACTGTAAATACCAACAGTAATTCAGAGGGTGGTGGGTGTCATTAGAGTGCTTGGACTGTAAATATCAACAGTCATTCATGGGGTGGTGGGTGTGTGGATGTCATTACAGTACTTGGACTGAAAACATCAACAGTCATTTATGGGGTGGTGGGTGTTTGAGTGTCATTACAGTGCTTGGGCAATAAATATCAACCATCATTTAAGGGGTGGTGGGTGAATGGGTGTCATTACAGTGCTTGGACTGTAAATATCAACAGTCATTCATAGGGTGGTCAGTATGTGGGTGTCATTAGAGTGGTTTGATTGTAATTATCAACAGTCATCCATAGGGTGGTGGGTGTCATTACAGTGCTTGGACTGTAAATATCAACAGTCATTCATTGGGTGGTGGTTGTGTGGGTGTCATTACAGTGCTTGGACTGTAAATATCAACCATAATTCATAGGGTGGTGGGTGTTTTGGTGTCATTACAGTGCTTGGACTATAAATATCAACCATCATTTAAGGGGTGGTTGGTGAGTGGGTGTCATTACAGTGTTTGGACTGTAAATATCAACAGTCAATTATGGGGTGGTGGGTGTGTGGGTGTCATTATTGTGCTTAGACTGTAAATACCAACAGTCATTAATGAGGTGGTTGGTGTGTGGGTGTCATTACAGTGCTTGAACTGTAAATATCAAGTCATTAATGGTGTGGTGGGTGTGTGTGTTTCATTATTGCTTGTACTGTAAATATCAACAGTCATTCATGATGTGGTGGGTGTCATTACAGTGCTTGGACTGTAAATATCAACAGTCATTTATGGGATGTTGGTTGTTTGGGTGTCATTACATTGCTCTGACTGTAAATATCAATAGTCAATCATGGGGTGGTGGGTGCCGTAACAGTGCTTGAACTGTAAATATCAACAGTCATTTATAGGGTGGTGGGTGTGTTGGTGTTATTACAGTGCTTTGACTGTAAATATCAACAGTCATTCAGAGGGTGGTGGGTGTCATTAGAGTGCTTGGACAGTAAATATCAACAGTTATTCATGGGGTGGTGGGTGTGTGGGTATCATGAAAGTGCTTGGACTGTAAATATCAACAGTCATTCATTGGGTGGTGAGTGTGTGGGTGTCATTACAGTGCTTGGACTGTAAATATAAAGAAATAATTCATAAGGTGATGGGTGTGTGGGTGTCATTACAGTGCTTGGACTGTAAATATCAACAGTCATTTATGGGATGGTGGGTGTTTGGTTGTCATTACATTGCTTGGACTGTAAATATCAACAGTCAATCATAGGGTGGTGGGTGTCGTAACAGTGCTTGGACTGTAAATATCAACTATCATTCATTGGGTGGTGTGTGTGTGGGTATCATTACATTGCTTAAACTGTGAATATCAACAGTCATTCGTGGGTTGGTGAGTGTGTGGGTATTATTACAGTGCTTTGACTGTAAATATCAACAGTTATTCAGAGGGTGGTGGGTGTCATTAGAGTGCTTGGACTGTCAATATCAACAGTTATTCATGGGGTGGTGGGTGTGTGGGTATCATTACAGTGCTTGGACTGTAAATATTAAAAGTCATTCATGGGGTGGTGAGTGTGTGGGTGTCATTGCAGTTCTTGGACTGTAAATATCAACCACTATTCTTTGGGTGGTGTGTGTCTGGGTGTCATTACAGTGTTTGGACTGTGAATATCAACAGTCATTCATGGGGTGGTGAGTGTGTGGGTATTATTACAGAGCTTTGACTGTAAATATCAACAGTCATTCAGAGGGTGGTGGGTGTCATTTTTGTGCTTGGACTGTAAATATCAACAGTCATTCATGGGGTGGTGGGTGTGTGGATGTCATTACAGTACTTGGACTGAAAACATCAACAGTCATTTATGGGGTGGTGGGTGTTTGAGTGTCATTACAGTGCTTGGACTATAAATATCAACCATCATTTAAGGGGTGGTGGGTAAATGGGTGGCATTACAGTGCTTGGACTGTAAATATCAACAGTCATTCATAGGGTGGTCAGTGTGTGGGTGTCATTAGAGTGGTTTGATTGTAATTATCAACAGTCATCCATAGGGTGGTGGGTGTCATTACAGTGCTTGGACTGTAAATATCAACAGTCATTCATTGGGTGGTGGTTGTGTGAGTGTCATTACAGAGCTTGGACTGTAAATATCAACCATAATTCATGGGGTGGTGGGTGTTTTGGTGTCATTACAGTGCTTGGACTATAAATATCAACCATCATTTAAGGGGTGGTTGGTGAGTGGGTGTCATTACAGTGTTTGGACTGTAAATATCAACAGTCAATTATGGGGTGGTGGTTGTGTGGGTGTCATTATTGTGCTTAGACTGTAAAAACCAACAGTCATTAATGAGGTGGTTGGTGTGTGGGTGTCATTACAGTGCTTGGACTGTAAATATCAAGTCATTAATGGTGTGGTGGGTGTGTGTGTTTCATTATTGATTGTACTGTAAATATCAACAGTCATTCATGATGTGGTGGGTGGCATTACAGTGCTTGGACTGTAAATATCAACAGTCATTCATGAGGTGATGGATGTGTGGGTGTCATTACAGTGGTTGGACTGTAAATATCAACAGTCATTTATGGGATGTTGGTTGTTTGGGTGTCATTACATTGCTCTGACTGTAAATATCAATAGTCAATCATGGGGTGGTGGGTGTCGTAACAGTGCTTGAACTGTAAATATCAACAGTCATTTATAGGGTGGTGGGTGTGTTGGTGTTATTACAGTGCTTTGACTGTAAATATCAACAGTCATTCAGAGGGTGGTGGGTGTCATTAGAGTGCTTGGACAGTAAATATCAACAGTTATTCATGGGGTGGTGGGTGTGTGGGTATCATGAAAGTGCTTGGACTGTAAATATCAACAGTCATTCATTGGGTGGTGAGTGTGTGGGTGTCATTACAGTGCTTGGACTGTCAATATAAAGAAAAATTCATAAGGTGATGGGTGTGTGGGTGTCATTACAGTGCTTGGACTGTAAATATCAACAGTCATTTATGGGATGGTGGGTGTTTGGTTGTCATTACATTTCTTGGACTGTAAATATCAACAGTCAATCATAGGGTGGTGGGTGTCGTAACAGTGCTTGGACTGTAAATATCAACTATCATTCATTGGGTGGTGTGTGTGTGGGTGTCATTACATTGCTTAAACTGTGAATATCAACAGTCATTCGTGGGTTGGTGAGTGTGTGGGTATTATTACAGTGCTTTGACTGTAAATATCAACAGTTATTCAGAGGGTGGTGGGTGTCATTAGAGTGCTTGGACTGTAAATATCAACAGTTATTCATGGGGTGGTGGGTGTGTGGGTATCATTACAGTGCTTGGACTATAAATATTAAAAGTCATTCATGGGGTGGTGAGCGTGTGGGTGTCATTGCAGTTCTTGGACTGTAAATATTAACCACTATTTATTGGGTGGTGTGTGTCTGGGTGTCATTACAGTGTTTGGACTGTGAATATCAACAGTCATTCATGGGTTGGTGAGTGTGTGGGTATTATTACAGTGCTTTGAATGTAAATATCAACAGTCATTCAGAGGGTGGTGGGTGTCATTAGAGTGCTTGGACTGTAAATATCAACAGTAATTCATGGGGTGGTGGGTGTGTGGATGTCATTATAGTACTTGGACTGAAAACATCAACAGTCATTTATGGGGTGGTGGGTGTTTGAGTGTCATTACAGTGCTTGGACTGTAAATATCAACCATCATTTAAGGGGTGGTGGGTGAATGGGTGTCATTACAGTGCTTGTACTGTAAATGTCAACAGTCATTCATAGGGTGGTCAGTGTGTGGGTGTCATTACAGTGGTTTGATTGTAATTATCAACAGTCATCCATAGGGTGGTGGGTGTCATTACAGTGCTTGGACTGTAAATATCAACAGTCATTCATTGGGTGGTGGTTGTGCGGGTGTCATTACAGTGCTTAGACTGTAAATATCAACCATAATTCATGGGGTGGTGGGTGTTTGGGTGTCATTACAGTGCTTGGACTATAAATATCAACCATCATTTAAGGGGTGGTGGGTGAGTGGGTGTCATTACAGTGCTTGGACGGTAAATATCAACTGTCAATTATGGGGTGGTGGGTGTGTTGGTGTCATTACAGTGCTTGGACTGTAAATATCAACAGTCATTCATAGCGTGGTGGGTTTCATTAGAGTGCTTGGACTGTAAATATAAACAGTCATTCATTGGTTTTTGGGTGTGTGGGTGTCATTACAGTGCTTGGACTGTACATATCAACTATAATTCATGGGGTCGTGGGTGTTGGGGAGTCAAGACAGTGCTTTGACTGTAAATTTTAACAGTCATTCATGGGGTGGTGGGTGGCATTACAGTGCTTGGACTGTAAATATCAACAGTCATTCATAGGGTGATGAGTGTGTGGGTGTCATAACAGTGCTTGGACTGTAAATATCAACAGTTATTTATAGGGTGGTGGGTGTTTAATGTCATTACATTGCTTGGACTGTAAATATCAACAGTCAATCAAGGAGTTTTGTGTGTGTGAGTGTCATTACAGTGCTTGGACTGTAAATATCAACAGTCATTCATAGGGTGGTTGGTGTGTGAGTGTTATTACAGAGCTTGGACTGTAAATATGAACAGTCATTCTTGGGGTGATGGTTATGTGGGTGTTATTACAGTGCTTTGACTGTAAATATCAACAGTCATTTATAGAGTGGTGGGTGTTTGAGTGTCATTACATTGCTAGGACTGTAAATAACAATAGTCAATCATGAGGTAGTGGGTGTGTGGGTGTCATTAGAGTGCTTGGACTGAAAACATCAACAGTCATTCATGGAGTAGTGGGTGTGTGGGTGTCATTACAGTGCTTGGATTGTAAATATCAACAGTCATTCTTGGGGTGATGGTTATGTGGGTGTTATTACAGTGCTTTGACTGTAAATATCAACAGTCATTCAGAGGGTGGTGGGTGTTATTACAGTGCTTTGACTGTAAATATCAACAGTCATTCAGAGGGTGGTGGGTGTTATTACAGTGCTTTGACTGTAAATATCAACAGTCATTCAGAGGGTGGTGGGTGTTATTACAGTGCTTTGACTGTAAATATCAACAGTCATTCAGAGGGTGGTGGGTGTCATTAGAGTGCTTGGACTGTAAATATCAACAGTCATTCATGGGGTGGTTGGTGTGGGGATGTCATTACAGTGCTTGGACTGAAAACATCAACAGTCATTTATGGGGTGGTGGGTGAGTGGGTGTCATTACAGTGCTTGTACTGTAAATATCAACTGTCATTCATAGGGTGGTGGGTGTGTGGATGTCATTACAGTGCTTGGACTGTATATATCAACAGTCAATCATAGGGTGGTGGGTGTGTGGGTGTCATTACAGTGGTTTGATTGTAATTATCAACAATCATTCATAGGGTGGTAGGTGTCCTTACAGTGCTTGGACTGTAAATATCAACAGTCATTCATTGGGTGGTGGTTGTGTGGGTGTCATTAGAGTGCTTGGACTGTAAATATCAACCATAATTCATTGGGTGGTGGGTGTGGGGATGTCATTTCAGTGCTTGAACTGTAAATATCAACACTCAATCATGGGGTGGTGGGTGTGTTGGTGTCATTACAGTGCTTGAACTGTAAATATCAACAGTCATTCATGGGGTGGTGGGTGTATGGGTGTCATTTCAGTGATTTGATTGTAACTATCAACAGTCATTCATAGGGTGGTGGGTATCATTAAAGTGCTTGGACTGTAAATATCAACAGTCATTCATGGGTTTGTAGGTGTGTGGGTGTCATTACAGTGCTTGGACTGTAAATATCAAATATAATTCATGGGGTCATGGGTGTTTGGGTGTTAATACAGTGCTTTGACCGTAAATATCAACAGTCATTCATGGGGTGGGGGGTGGCATTACAGTGCTTGGACTGTAAATATCAACAGTCATTCATATGGTGATGAGTGTGTGGGTGTCATTACCGTACTTGGACTGTAAATATCAACAGTTATTTATAGGGTGGTGGGTGTTTGGTGTCATTACATTGCTTGAACAGTAAATATCAACAGTCAATCATGGGATGGTGGGTGTGTGGGTATCATTACAATGCTTGGACTCTAAATATCAACAGTCATTCATAGGGTGGTAGGTGTGTGAGTGTTATTACAGAGCTTAGACTGTAAATATCAACAGTCATTCATGGAGTGGTGGGTGTGTGGGTGTCATTACAGTGCTTGGACTGTAAATATCAACAGTCATTCTTGGGGTGATGGTTGTGTGGGTGTTATTACAGTGTTTTGACTGTAAATATCAACAGTTATTCAAAGGGTGGTGGGTGTCATTAGAGTGCTTGGACTGTAAATATTAAAAGTCATTCATGGGGTGGTGGGTGTTTGGAAGTCATTACAGTGCTTGGACTGAAAATATCAACAGTCATTTATGGGGTGGTGGGTGTGTGGGTGTCATTACAGTGCTTGAACTTTAATTATCAACCATCATTATGGGGTTGTATGTGTGTGGGTGTCATGACAGTGCTTGGACTGTAAATATCAACAATCATTATAGGGTCGTGGGTGTGTGAGTGTCATTACAGAGTTTGGACTGTAAATATCAACAGTCATGCATGGGGTGGTGGGTGTGTGGATGTCATTAAAATGCTTGGACTGTAAATATCAACAGTTAATCATGGGATGGTGGGTGTATGGGTGTCATTACATTGCTTGGACTGTAAATATCAACAGTCTTTCATGGGGTGGTGGGTGTGTGGGTGTCATTACAGTGTTTTGATTGTAATTATTAACAGTCAATCATAGGGTGGTGGGTGTCATTACAGTGCTTGGACTGTAATTATCAACAGTCATTTATGGGGTGGTGGTTGTGTGGGTGTCTTTACAGTGCTTGGACTGTAAATATCAAACATAATTCATGGGATGGTGGGTGTGGGGGTGTCATTACAGTGCTTGGACTGTAAATATCAACAGTCAATTATGAGGTGGTGGGTGTTTGGGTGTCTTTACAGTGCTTGGACTGTAAATATCAACAGTCATTCATGGGATCGTGGGTGTATGGGTTTCATTACAGTGTTTTGATTGTAAATATCAACAGTCATTCATAGGGTGGTGGTTATCATTAGAGTGCTTGGACTGTGAATATCAACAGTCATTCATTGGGTTGTAGGTGTCTGGGTGTCATTACAGTGCTTGGACTGTAAATATCAACAGTCAATCATGAGCTAGTGGGTGTGTGGGTGTCAATAGAGTGCTTAGACTGTAAATATCAACAGTCAATCATAGGGTGGTGGGTGGCATTACAGTGATTGGACTGTAAATATTAACAGTCATTCATAGGGTGATGGGTGTGTGGGTGTCATTACAGTGCTTGGACTGTAAATATCAACAGTCATTTATGGGATGGTGTGTGTTTGGGTGTCATTACATTGCTTGGACTGTAAATATCAACAGTCAATCATGGGGGGGTGGGTGTCATAACAGTGCTTGGACTGTAAATATCAACAGTCATTCATAGGGTGGTGGGTGTGTGGGTGTTATTACAGTGCTTTGACTGTAAATATCAACAGTCATTCAGAGGGTGGTGGGTGTCATTAGAGTGTTTGGACTGTAAATATCAACAGTTATTCATGGGGTGGTGTGTGTGTGGGTATCATGAAAGTGCTTGGACTGTAAATATCAACCATAATTCATGGGGTGGTGTGTGTGTGGGTGTCATTACAGTGCTTAAACTGTGAATATCAACAGTCATTAATGGGGTGGTGAGTGTGTGGGTATTATTACAGTGCTTTGATTGTAAATATCAACAGTCATTCAGAGGGTGGTGGGTGTCATTAGAGTGCTTGGACTGTAAATATCAACAGTCATTCATGGGGTGGTTGGTGTGTGGATGTCATTACAGTGCTTGGACTGAAAACATCATCAGTCATTTATGGGGTGGTGGGTGTTTGGGTATCATTACAGTGCTTGGACTATATATATCAACCATCATTTAACGGGTGGTGGGTGAGTGGGTGTCATTACCGTGCTTGGACAGTAAATATCAACAGTCATTCATAGGGTGGTCGGTGTGTGGATGTCATTACAGTGCTTGGACTGTAAATATCAACAGTCAATCATAGGGTGGTGGATGTGTGGGTGTCATTACAGTGATTTGATTGTAATTATCAACAGTCATTCATAGGGTGGTAGGTGTCCTTACAGTGCTTGGACTGTAAATATGAACAGTCATTCATTGGGTGGTGGTTGTGTGGGTGTCATTAGAGTGCTTGGACTGTAAATATCAACCATAATTCATGGGGTGGTGCATGTGGGGGTGTCATTACAGTGCTTGGACTGTAAATATCAACAGTCATTTATAGGGTGATGAGTGTGTGAGTGTCATTACAGTGCTGGGACTGTAAATATCAACAGTCATTTTTAGGGTGGTGGGTGTTTGGTGTCAATACATTGCTTGGACTGTAAATATCAACAGTCATTCTTAGGGTGATGGTTGTGTGGGTGTTATTACAGTGCTTTGACTGTAAATATCAACAGTTATTCAGAGGGTGGTGGGTGTCATTAGAGTGCTTGGACTGTAAATATTAACAGTCATTTATGGCGTGGTGGGTGTTTGGATGTCATTACAGTGCTTGGACTGAAAATATCAACAGTCATTTATGGGGTGGTGGGTGTGTGGGTGTCATTACAGTGCTTGGACTTTAATTATCAACCATCATTTATGGGGTTGCGGGTGTGTGGGTGTCATGACAGTGCTTGGACTGTAATTATCAACAGTCTTTCATGGGGTGGTGGGTGTGTGGGTGTCATTACAGTGCTTGGACTGTAAATATCAAATATAATTCATGGGATGGTGGGTGTGGAGGTGTCATTACAATGCTTGGACTGTAAATATCAACAGTCAATTATGGGGTGGTGGGTGTTTGGGTGTCATTACAGTGCTTGGACGGTAAATATCAACAGTCATTCATGGGATCGTGGGTGTATGGGTGCCATTACAGGGTTTTGATTGTAAATATTAACAGTCATTCATAGTGTGGTGGGTATCATTAGAGTGCTTGGACTGTAAATATCAACAGTCTTTCATTGGGTTGTAGGTGTGTGGGTGTCATTACAGTGCTTGGACTGTAAATATCAACAGTCAATCATGAGGTAGTGGTGTGTGGGTGTCAATAGAGTGCTTAGACTGTAAATATCAATAGTCAATCATAGGGTGGTGGGTGGCATTACAGTGATTGGACTGTAAATATTAACAGTCATTCATAGGGTGATGGGTGTGTGGGTGTCATTACTGTGTTTGGACTGTAAATATCAACAGACATTTAAAGAGTGGTGGGTGTTTGAGTGTCATTACATTGCTTGGACTGTAAATAACAATAGTCAGTCATGAGGTAGTGGGTGTGTGGGTGTCATTAGAGTGCTTAGACTGTAAATATCAACAGTCATTCATAGATTGGTGGGTGTCATTTGAGTGCTTGGACTGTAAATGTCAACAGTCATTAATGGGTGTGGGTGTATGGGTGTTATTATTGTGCAGGGACTGTAAATATCAACTATATTTTATGGGGTTGTCGGTGTGTGGGTGTCATTACAGTGTTTTGTCTGTAAATATCAAGAGTCGTGCATGGGGTTGTGGGTGTGAGGGTGTCATTACAGTGTTCGGACTTTAAATATCAACAGTCATTTATGCGGTGGTGGGTGTGTGGGTGTCATTATAGTGCTTGGACTGTAAATATCAACAGTCATTAATGGGGTGGTTGGTGTGTTGGTGTCATTACAGTGCTTGGACGGTAAATATCAAGTCATTAATGGAATGGTGGGTGTGTGTGTGTCATTATTGCTTGGACTGTAAATATAAACAGTCATTCATGGGGTGGTTGGTGGCATTACAGTGCTTGGACTGTAAATATCAACAGTCATTCATGAGGTGATGTGTGTGTGGGTGTCATTACAGTGCTTGGACTGTAAATATTATCAGTCATTTATGGGATGGTGTGTGTTTGGGTGTCATTACATTGCTTGGACTGTAAATATCAACAGTCAATCATAGGGTGGTGGGTGTCATAACAGTGCTTGGACTGTAAATATCAACAGTCATTCATAGGGTGGTGGGTGTGTGGGTGTTATTACAGTGCTTTGACTGTAAATATCAACAGTCATTCAGAGGGTGGTGGATGTCATTAGAGTGCTTGGACTGTAAATATCAACAGTTATTCATGGGGTGGTGGGTGTGTGGGTATCATGAAAGTGCTTGGACTGTAAATATCAACCATAATTCAAGGGGTGGTGTGTGTGTGGGTGTCATTACAGTGCTTAAACAGTGAATATCAACAGTCATTAATGGGGTGGTGAGTGTGTGGGTGTCATTACAGGGCTTAAACTGTGAATATAAACAGTCATTAATGGGGTGGTGAGTGTGTGGGTATTATTACAGTGCTTTGACTGTAAATATCAACAGTCATTCATTGGGTGGTGGGTGTGTGGATGTCATTACAGTGCTTGGAATGAAAACATAAAAAGTCATTTATTGGGTGGTTGGTGTTTGGGTGTCATTACAGTGCTTGGACTATAAATATCAACCATCATTTAAGGGGTGGTTGGTGAGTGGGTGTCATTACAGTGCTTGGACTGTAAATATCAACAGTTATTTATAGGGTGGTCAGTGTGTGGATGTCATTATAGTGCTTGGACTGTAAATATCAACAGTCAATCATATGGTGGTGGGTGTGTGGGTGTCATTACAGTGGTTTGATTGTAATTATCAACAGTCATTCATAGGGTGGTGGGTGTCATTACAGTGCTTGGACTGTAAATATCAACAGTCATTCATAGGGTGGTGGGTGTGTGGATGTCATTACAGTGCTTGGACTGAAAACATCAACAGTCATTTATGGGGTGGTGGGTGTGTGGGTGTCATTACAGTGCTTGGACTATAAATATCAACCATCATTTAAGGGGTGGTGGGTGAGTGGGTGTCATTACAGTGCTTGGACTGTAAATATCAACAGTCATTCATAGGGTGGTCAGTGTGTGGATGTCATTATAGTGCTTGGACTGTAAATATCAACAGTCAATAATAAGGTGGTGGGTGTGTGGGTTGTCATTACAGTGGTTTGATTGTAATTATCAACAGTCATTCATAGGGTGGTGGGTGTCATTACAGTGCTTGGACTTTAAATATCAACAGTCATTCATTGGGTGGTGGTTGTGTGGGTGTCATTACAGTGCTTGGACTGTAAATATCAACAATAATTCATGGGGTGGTGGGTCTGGGGGTGTCATTACAGTGCTTGGAATATAAATATCAACAATCATTTAAGGGGTTGTTGGTGAGTGGGTGTCATTACAGTGCTTGGACTGTAAATATCAACAGTCATTTATAGGGTGGTCAGTGTGTGGATGTCATTATAGTGCTTGGACTGTAAATATCAACAGTCAATCATAGGGTGGTGGGTGTGTTGGTGTCATTACAGTGGTTTGATTGTAATTATCAACAGTCATTCATAGGGTGGTGGGTGTCATTACAGTGCTTGGACTGTAAATATCAACAGTCATTCATAGGGTGGTGGGTGTGTGGATGTCATTACAGTGCTTGGACTGAAAACATCAACAGTCATTTATGGGGTGGTGGGTGTGTGGGTGTCAATACAGAGCTTGGACTATAAATATCAACCATCATTTAACCCCTCCGGGCCGGGCCAAGAATGAAATTACGTGCTGTGTGTACGGGGCAAATACTTAATTTAATCCTGCCTGTCCGGGTATTTCCCGGAAAATCACTCTACTTCTCTTACTCCCTACGTCTAAACTACAATACTGAACAACTTAAATTTGATTGTGTACTCACCATCAACTCCTCCTCTTTCCATTAAAACCAACCCTAGCTCTCTAGGACACTCCATTACCGAGAAATCAAGTGAGGAATGGAGGTCACTTTTCCCGTGAGAGCGAGGCTGCGTTCGCTTTGTGAGCGTGGCTCTGACAAGGACTGGCGTGGGTGGAGAAAAGATGGCCGCCGGCAGAATGACGCAACACTTGCCTCCCCCAGGGGACACGTCGTACGGTTCGTGTGCATCCTACCATTACAGCCCCTGTATTATTTGTGTGGTTAGCTGACCATTCCAGAGTGGTTTTATGCCCTGGAGAGAAGCGTGGGAGTTATGTACAGTATTTACGCGAAACATTTTCAGTGTCATTCGCACCATTTGTTCATGTTCAACGTAAATATAAATGTGTCACTATCACTGTTATCCTTATTTTCTATATATTTTTGTATTTTGTTGTTTTAAATTTTTTATTATAATTTTTTCTATGCGTAAATGTGTCACTATCACTTTTCTTATAGCCTAATATGTACAAATGTGTCACTATCACGTCACTACAGCCTAAAATATATGTACAAATGTGTCACTATCACGTCACTACAGCCTAAAATATATGTACAAATGTGTCACTCTCACTTTTCTTATAGCCTAATAAGTACAAATGTGTCACTATCACGTCACTACAGCCTAAAATATATGTACAAATGTGTCACTCTCACTTTTCTTATAGCCTAAATAGTGTCACTGTCATCAAGTGTCACTGTCACTTTATTCGCATACTCCCATCACTTCCTGCTTCTATATATATTCCAATATATGGTAGTCTGAGAAGCAGTTTCCAGGGCATAACGGCACACAACATTCCTTGCACCAGAAGCGAGTTTCCTTGGACTTCTGGGGGTGACGTGTTGTGTGCCTGCAAACATAGCAGCGACGAGAGCCTGGACGTCCTGACGGCAACGGTGGCAGATTAGTGAGGTAGTGGCGAGCCATATAGCCACTCTGCTGCAACCTGTCAGGCCGTTGTGCCGCTGCCTGTCTGCCTTGCTGTGGTTGCACAGTGCTGAACCTCTCCAGGAGCTGAGATATCAACTCTAGCTCGAATTCCCGGAGTGCCAACTTGGAGTCAGGGTGATGCTGGAGGTAGAGTATATAACAGTTCAGCACTGTGACATCAAGAAGGTGGAAGAAAGCCTTCTTGTACCACTTACAAGTTTTTCTCAGACAATCGATGGAACTCACCATCATGTCTGACTTATCAACGAGTCTCATATTGATGTTATAATCGAGCACAGCATCAGGCTTGTAGATGGTATCACCTGTGCCGCGCTCAGTCTTCCCAGAATCCTGCATCACGCCCCTGTTCACGGTGGTGAGCATATTGACGGGGCGTTTATCGTGCCATTTGATGGCCAGCATGTTCCCACATTTCTTTTTGAAGCAGTCGCCCCTCCGGGTGAGAGGGAATGCTGGCCACCCCTTCCTGTTGACACGAATAGTTCCGCAGGATCCTGTTTGGTGCTGCAGGAGAAACTGGCTAAGTGCTGGAGAGGTGTAATAGTTATCAGTGTACAGGATGTGGTTGTTGTCAAGGTAATCCCCCATGAGTGCCTTGACAACACTCCCGCTGAAGCCAAGAGGGTCGTCGGCCGGGACATCCACATCCGTACCTGAATAGAGTATAAAATCCAACACATAGCCAGTCTTACAGTCGCAGATGACATAGAATTTGATGCCAAATCTATGCCTCTTTGACGGGATGTACTGGATGAAGGACAGTCTTCCCCTGAACAGCACCAGAGACTCGTCGATAACCACTTTCTGGAATGGTCGAAAAAATGCTCGTATTTTCTCCTGGAGGATAGACATTACTGGCCTAATTTTCCACAGCCTGTCGTTCGGGTGTGGACCCATGTTGGGGGCGAAGTGCAGGTAGGACAAAATGTCCCTATACCTGTCCCTGGACATGTATTTCCCGAACGCAGGTGTGGATATCAGGGCGTGTGTGCTCCAGAAGTCCTTGAGGCGATGTTTCTTGACATGAGGCATCATCATGGTCAAAGCTAACCACACATACAACTCAGCAATATCGACGTCAGCCCATTGCAACATCTTACTATGTTCCCTGCCTGGTCTATTGCTGAGTTGCACAGAGAGTTGTTTGAAGGTGTTTATCTCCTGCATCATGTAAGTCATCAATATTATATCAAAAAAGGCAGTGAAATAATCTAATATTGATGACCTCTGACGACAGGGAAATGCGGCCTGTATACCTGAATGACTGTCGTCAAAGATAGGTATATCAGGCGCAAATTCATCGCAATCCGAATCGAACGAGCCCGTATTTTCTTCACTACGACCAGCCATTGTCACGGTCAAGCACACACTGATTGAATGTGGGGATGAAAAGGTCTGGTGGTGAAGTATAGCCAGATCAAAAAAAATCCCGACAAATTTGGCGTTTTTCCCCATAAATTACCAAAAGCGGGATTTCCCGCTGCCCGGACTCTGTCGACAGAGCGGGATTTCCCGCTGCCCGGCCTCTGTCGACCGAGCGGGAAATCCCGCTGCCCGGACTCTGGGGGTTAAGGGGTGGTGGGTGAGTGGGTGTCATTACAGTGCTTGGACTGTAAATATCAACAGTCATTCATAGGATGGTCAGTGTGTGGATGTCATTATAGTGCTTGGACTGTAAATATCAACAGTCAATAATAAGGTGGTGGGTGTGTGGGTTGTCATTACAGTGGTTTGATTGTAATTATCAACAGTCATTCATAGGGTGGTGGGTGTCATTACAGTGCTTGGACTTTAAATATCAACAGTCATTCATTGGGTGGTGGTTGTGTGGGTGACATTACAGTGCTTGGACTTTAAATATCAACCATAATTCATGGGGTGGTGGGTCTGGGGGTGTCATTACAGTGCTTGGACTGTAAATATCAACAGTCAATCATGGGATGGTGGGTGTGTTGGTGTTATTACAGTGTTTGGAATGTAAATATCAACAGTCATTCATCGGGTTGTGGGTATCATTAGAGTGCTTGGACTGTAAATATCAACAGTCATTCAAAGGTTTGTGGGTGTGTTGGTGTCTTTACAGTGCTTGGACTGTAAATATCAACTATAATTCATGGGGTCGTGGGTGTTGGGGTGTCATTACAGTGCTTTGACTGTAAATATTATCAGTCATTTATGGGGTGGTGGGTGGCATTACAGTGCTTGGACTGTAAATATCAACAGTCATTCATAGGGTGATGAGTGTGTGGGTGTCATTACAGTGCTTGGAATGTAAATATCAACAGTCATTTATAGGGTGGTGGGTTTTTGGTGTCATTACATTGCTTGGACTGTAAATATCAACAGTCAATCATGGAGTGGTGGGTGTGTGGGTGTCATTACAGTGCTTGGACTGTAAATATCAACAGACATTCATAGGGTGGTAGGTGTGTGAGTGTTATTACAGAGTTTGGACTGTAAATATCAACAGTCATTCATGAAGTGTTGTGTGTGTGGGTCTCATTACAGTGCTTGGACTGTAAATATCAACAGTCATCCTTGGGATGATGGTTGTGTGGGTGTTATTTCAGTGCTTTGATTGTAAATATCAACAGTCATTCAGAGGGTGGTGGGTGTCATTAGAGTGCTTGGACTGTAAATATTAACAGTCATTCATGGGGTGATGGGTGTTTGGATGACATTACAGTGCTTGGACTGAAAACATCAACAGTCATTTATGGGGTGGTGGGTGTTTGGGTGTCATTACAGTGCTTGGACTATAAATATCAACCATCATTTAAGGGGTGGTGGGTGAGTGGGTGTCATTACCCTGCTTGGACTGTAAATATCAACAGTCATTCATAGGGTGGTCGGTGTGTGAATGTCATTACAGTGCTTGGACTGTAAATATCAGCAGTCAATCATAGGGTGGTGGATATGTGGGTGTCATTACAGTGGTTTGATTTTAATTATCAACAGTCATTCATAGGGTGGTAGGTGTCCTTACAGTGCTTGGACTGTAAATATGAACAGTCATTCTTTGGGTGGTGGTTGTGTGGGTGTCATTAGAGTGCTTGGACTGTAAATATCAACCATAATTCATGGGGTGGTGCGTGTGGGGGTGTCATTACAGTGCTTGGACTGTAAATATCAACTGTCAATCATGGGGTGGTGGGTGTGTTGGTGTCATTACAGTGCTTGGACTGTAAATATCAACAGTCATTCATGGGGTGGTGGGTGTATGGGTGTCATTACAGTGATTTGATTGTAAATATCAACAGTCATTCATAGGGTAGTGGGTATCATTAGAGTGCTTGGACTGTAAATATCAACAGTTATTAATGGGTTTGTGGGTGTGTGGGTGTCATTACAGTGCTTGGACTGTATATATCAACTATAATTCATGGGGTCGTGGGTGTTGGGATGTCATTACAGTGCTTTGACTGTAAATATTAACAGTCATTCATGGTGTGGTGGGTGGCATTACAGTGCTTGGACTGTAAATATCAACAGTCATTTATAGGGTGATGAGTGTGTGGGTGTCATTACAGTGCTGGGACTGTAAATATCAACAGTCATTTTTAGGGTGGTGGGTGTTTGGTGTCAATACATTGCTTGGACTGTAAATATCAACAGTCATTCTTAGGGTGATGGTTGTGTGGGTGTTATTACAGTGCTTTGACTGTAAATATCAACAGTTATTCAGAGGGTGGTGGGTGTCATTAGAGTGCTTGGACTGTAAATATTAACAGTCATTTATGGCGTGGTGGGTGTTTGGATGTCATTACAGTGCTTGGACTGAAAATATCAACAGTCATTTATGAGGTGGTGGGTGTGTGAGTGTCATTACAGTGCTTGGACTTTAATTATCAACCATCATTTATGGGGTTGTGGGTGTGTGGGTGTCATGACAGTGCTTGGACTGTAATTATCAACAGTCTTTTATGGGGTGGTGGGTGTGTGGGTGTCATTACAGTGCTTGGACTGTAAATATCAACAGTAATTTATGGTGTGGTTGTTGTGTGGGTGTCTTTACAGTGCTTGGACTGTAAATATCAAACATAATTCATGGGATGGTGGGTGTGGGGGTGTCATTACAGTGCTTGGACTGTAAATATCAACAGTCAATCATGAGGTAGTGGTGTGTGGGTGTCAATAGAGTGCTTAGACTGTAAATATCAATAGTCAATCATAGGCTGGTGGGTGGCATTACAGTGATTGGACTGTAAATATTAACAGTCATTCATAGGGTGATTGGTGTGTGGGTGTCATTACTGTGTTTGGACTGTAAATATCAACAGTCATTTAAAGAGTGGTGGGTGTTTGAGTGTCATTACATTGCTTGGACTGTAAATAACAATAGTCAATCATGAGGTAGTGGGTGTGTGGGTGTCATTAGAGTGCTTAGACTGTAAATATCAACAGTCATTTATAGATTGGTGAGTGTCATTTGAGTGCTTGGACTGTAAATGTCAACAGTCATTAATGGGGTGGTGGGTGTATGGGTGTTATTATAGTGCATGGACTGTAAATATCAATTATATTTTATGGGGTTGTCGGTGTGTGGGTGTCATTACAGTGTTTTGTCTGTAAATATCAAGAGTCGTGCATGGGGTGGTGGGTGTGAGGGTGTCATTACAGTGTTAGGACTGTAAATATCAACAGTCATTTATGCGGTGGTTGGTGTGTGGGTGTCATTATAGTGCTTGGACTGTAAATATCAACAGTCATTAATGGGGTGGTTGGTGTGTTGGTGTCATTACAGTGCTTGGACGGTAAATATCAAGTCATTAATGGGGTGGTGGGTGTGTGTGTGTCATTATTGCTTTGACTGTAAATATAAACAGTCATTCATGGGGTGGTGGGTGGAATTACAGATGTTTGGACTGTAAATATCAACAGTCATTCATGAGGTGATGTGTGTGTGGGTGTCATTACAGTGCTTGGACTGTAAATATCATCAGTCATTTATGGGATGGTGTGTGTTTGGGTGTCATTACATTGCTTGGACTGTAAATATCAACAGTCAATCATAGGGTGGTGGGTGTCATAACAGTGCTTGGACTGAAAATATCAACAGTCATTTATGGGGTGGTGGGTGTGTGGGTGTCATTACAGTGCTTGGACTTTAAATATCTACCATCATTTATGGGGTTATGGGTGTGTGGGTGTCATTACAGTGCTTGGACTGTAAATATCAACAGTCATTCATAGGGTGGTGGGTGTGTGAGTGTCATTACTGAGCTTGGACTGTAAATATCAACAGTCATTCATGGAGTGGTGGGTGTGTGGATGTCATTATAGTGCTTGTACTGTAAATATCAACAGTCAATCATGGAGTGGTGGGTGTGTGGGTGTCATTACAGTGCTTGGACTGTAAATATCAACAGTCTTTCATGGGGTGGTGGGTGTGTGGGTGTCATTACAGTGTTTTAATTGTAATTATCAACAGTCAATCATAGGGTGGTGTGTGTCATTACAGTGCTTGGACTGTCAATAGAAAACAGTCATTTATAGGGTGGTGGTTGTGTGGGTGTCTATACAGTGCTTGGACTGTAAATATCAAACATAATTCATGGGATGGTGGGTGTGGGGGTGTCATTACAATGCTTGGACTCTAAATATCAACAGTCAATCATGGGGTGGTGGGTGTGTGGGTGTCATTACAGTGCTTGGACTGTAAATATCAACAGTCATTCATGGGATCGTGGGTGTATGGGTGTCATTACAGTGTTTTGATTGTAAATATCAACAGTCATTCATAGGGTGGTGGGTATCATTAGAGTGCTTGGACTATAAATATCAACAGTCATTCATGGGATTGTGGGTGTGTGGGTGTCATTACAGTGCTTGGACTGTAAATATCAACAGTCAATCATGAGGTACTGGGTGTGTGGGTGTCATTAGAGTGCTTAGACTATAAATATCAACAGTCATTCATAGATTTATGGGTATCATTTGAGTGTTTGGAATGTAAATATAAACAGTCATTAATGGGGTGGTGAGTGTATGGGTGTCATTATAGTGCTTGGACTGTAAATATTAACCATATTTCGTGGGGTTGTCGTTGTGTGGGAGTCATTACAGTGCTTTGTCTGTAAATATCAGGAGTCATTCATGGGGTGGTGGGTGTGAGGGTGTCATTACAGTGCTTGGACTGTAAATATCAACAGTCAATCAAGGAGTGGTGGGTGTGTGGGTGTCATTACAGTGCTATGACTGTAATTATCAACAGTCATTCATAGAGTGGTAGGTGTGTGATTGTTATTACAGAGCTTGGACTGTAAATATCAACTGTCATTCATGGAGTGTTGGGTGTGTGGGTGTCATTACAGTGCTTGGACTGTAAATATCAACAGTCATTCTTGGGGTGATGGTTGTGTGGGTGTTATTACAGTGCTTTGACTGTAAATATCAACAGTCATTCAGAGGGTGGTGGGTGTCATTAGAGTGCATGGACTGTAAATATTAACAGTCATTCATGGGGTGGTGGGTGTTTAAATGTCATTACAGTGCTTGAACTGAAAATATCTACAGTCATTTATGGGGTGGTGGGTGTGTGGTTGTCATTACAGTGCTTAGACTTTAAATATCTACCATCATTTATGGGGTTATGGGTCTGTGGGTGTCATTACAGTGCTTGGACTGTAAATATCAACAGTCATTCATAGGGTGGTGGGTGTGTGAGTGTCATTACTGAGCTTGGACTGTAAATATCAACAGTCATTCATGGAGTGGTGGGTGTGTGGATGTCATTATAGTTCTTGGACTGTAAATATCAACAGTCAAACATGGGGTGGTGGGTGTGTGGGTGTCATTACAGTGCATGGACTGTAAATATCAACAGTCTTTTATGGGGTGGTGGGTGTGTGGGTGTCATTACAGTTTTTTTATTGTAATTATCAACAGTCAATCATAGGGTGGTGGGTGTCATTACAGTGCTTGGACAGTAAATATCAACAGTCATTTAGAGGGTGGTGGTTGTGTGAGTGTCTTTACACTGCTTGAACTGTCAATATCAAACACAATTCATGGGATGGTGGGTGTGGAGGTGTCATTACAGTGCTTGGACTCTAAATATCAACAGTTAATCATGGGGTGGTGGGTGTGTGGGTGTCATTTCAGTGCTTGGACTGTAAATATCAACAGTCATTAATGGGATCGTGGGTGTATGGGTGTCATTACAGTGTTTTGATTGTAAATATCAACAGTCATTCATAGGGTGGTGGGTATCATTAAAGTGCTCGGACTGTAAATATCAACAGTCATTCATGGGGTTGTGGGTGTGTGGGTGTCATTACTGTGCTTGGACTGTAAATATCAACAGTCAATCATGAGGTAGTGGGTGTGTGGGTGTCATTAGAGTGCTTAGACTGTAAATATCAACAGTCAATCATGAGGTAGTCGGTGTGTGGGTGTCATTAGAGTGTTTAGACTGTAAATATGAACAGTCCTTCATAGATTTATGAGTGTCATTTAAGTGCTTGGACAGTAAATATCAACAGTCATTAATGGGGTGGTGAGTGTATTTGTGTCATTATAGTGCATGGACTGTAAATATCAACCATATTTCATGGGGTTGTCGGTGTGTGGGCGTCATTACAGTGCTTTGTCTGTAAATATCAGGAGTCATTCATGGATGGTGGGTGTGAGGGTGTCATTACAGTGTTCGGACTGTAAATATCAACAGTCATTTATGGGGTGGTGTGTTTGTGGGTGTCATTATAGTGCTTGGACTGTAAATACCTACACTCATTCATGGGTTGGTTGGTGTGTGGGTTTTCATTACAGTGCTTGGACTAAAAATATCAAAAGTCATATATGGGGTGGTGGGTGTGTGGGTGTCATTACAGAGCTTGGACTATAATTATCAACCATCATTTATGGGGTGGTGGGTGTGTGGGTGTCATTACAGAACTTGGACTGTAAATATCAACAGTCATTCATGGGGTTGTGGGTGTGTGGGTTTCATTACAGTGTTTTGATTGTAATTATCAACAGTCATTCATAGGGTGGTGGGTGTCATTAGAGTGCTTGGACTGTAAATATCAACAGTTATTCATGGGGTGGTGGTTGTGTGGGTATTATTAAATTGCTTGGACTGTAAATATCAACAGTCATTCATGGGGTGGTGAGTGTGTGGGTGTCATTGCAATTCTTGTACTGTAAATATCAACCATCATTTAGTGGGTGGTGTGTGTGTGGGTGTCATTACAGTGCTTGGTCTGTAAATATCAACAGTCACTCATAGGGTTGTGAGTGTGTGGGTATTATTTCAGTGTTTTGACTGTAAATATCAACAGTCATTCAGAGGGTGGTGGGTATCATTAGAGGGCTTGTACTGTAAATATCAACAGTCATTCATAGGGTGGTGGGTGTGTGGATAGCATTACAGTGCTTGGACTAAAAACATCAACAGTCATTTATTGGGTGGTGGGTGTGAGGGTGTCATTACAGTGCTTGGACTATAAATGTCAACCATCATTTAAGGGGTGGTGGGTGAGTGGGTGTCATTACAGTGCTTGGACTGTAATTATCAACAGTCATTCATAGGGTGGTCTGTGTGTGGATGTCATTACACTGCTTGGACTGTAAATATCAACAGTCAATCATAGGGTGGTGGGTGTGTGGGTGTCATTACAGTGGTTTGATTGTAATTATCAACAGTCATTCATAGGGTGGTGGGTGTCATTACAGTGCTTGTACTGTAAATATCAACAGTCTTTCATTAGGTGGTGGTTGTGTGGGTGTCATTACAGTGCTTGGACTGTAAATATCAACAGTCAATCATGTGGGAGTGGGTGTGTTGGTGTCATTACAGTGCTTGGACTGTAAATATCAACAGTCATTCATAGGGTGGTGGGTGTATGGGTGTCATTACAGTGATTTGATTGTAAATATCAACAGTCATTCATAGGGTGGGAGGTATCATTAGAGTGCTTGGACTGTAAATATCAACAGTCATTTATGGGTTTGTGGGAGTGTGAATGTCATTACAGTACTTGGACTGTAAATATCAACTATAATTCATGGGGTCGTGGGTGTTAGGGTGTCATTACTGTGTTTTGACTGTAAATATCAACAGTCATTCATGGGGTGGTTTGTGGCATTACAGTGCTTGGACTGTAAATATCAACTGTCATTCATAGGGTGATGAGTGTGTGGGTGTCATTACAGTGCTTGGACTGTAAATATCAACAGTCATTTATAGGGTGGTGGATGTTTGGTGTCATTACAGTGCTTGGACTGTAAATATCAACAGTCATTCTTGGGGTGATGGTTGTGTGGGTGTTATTACAGTGCTTTGACTGTAAATATCAACAGTCATTCAGAGAGAGGTGGGTGTCATTAGAGTGCTTGGACTGTAAATATTAACAGTCATTCATGGGGTGGTGGGTGTTTGGATGTCATTACAGTGCTTGGAATGAAAATATCAACAGTCATTTATGGGGTGGTGGGTGTGTGGGTGTCATTACAGTGCTTGGACTTAAAATATCAACCATCATTTATGGGGTTGTGGGTGTGTGGGTGTCATTACAGTGCTTGGACTGTAAATATCAACAGTCATTCATAGGGTGGTGGGTGTGTGAGTGTCATTACAGAGCTTGGACTGTAAATATCATTAGTCATTCATTGGGTTGTGGGTGTGTGGATGTCATTATAATGCTTAGACTGTAAATATCAACAGTCAATCATGGGGTGGTGGGTGTGTGGGTGTCATTACAGTGCTTGGACTGTAAATATCAACAGTCTTTCATGTAGTGGTGGGTGTGTGAATGTCTTTACAGTGTATTGTTTGTAATTATTAACAGTCAATCATAGGGTGGTGGGCGTCATTACAGAGCTTGGACTGTAAATATCAAACATAATTCATGGGATGGTGGGTGTTGAGGTGTCATTACAGTGCTTGAACTGTAAATATCAACAGTCAATCATGGGGTGGTGGGTGTGTGGGTGTCATTACAGTGCTTGGACTGTAAATATCAACAGTCATTCATGGGATCGTAAGTGTATGGGTGTCATTACAGTGTTTTGATTGTAAATATCAACAGTCATTCATAGGATCGTGGGTATCATTAGAGTGCTTGGACTGTAAATATCATGTCATTAATGGGGTGGTGGGTGTTTGTGTGTCATTATTGCTTGGACTGTAAATATCAACAGTCATTCATGAGGTGATGGGTGTGTGGGTGTCATTACAGTGCTTGGACTGTAAATATCAACAGTCAAATATGGGATAGTGGGAATTTGGGTGTCATTACATTGCTTGGACTGTAAATATCAATAGTCAATCATGGGGTGGTGGGTGTCGTAACAGTGCTTGGACTGTAAATATCAACAGTCATTCATAGGGTGGTGGGTGTGTGGGTGTTATTACAGTGCTTTGACTGTAAATATCAACAGTCATTCAGAGGGTGGTGGGTGTCATTAGAGTGCTTCGACTGTAAATATCAACAGTCATTCAGAGGGTATTGGGTGTCATTAGAGTGCTTAGACTGTAAATATCAACAGTTATTTATGGGGTGGTGGGTGTGTGGGTGTTATTACAGTGCTTTGACTGTAAATATCAACAGTCATTCATGGGGTGGTAAGTGTGTGGGTGTCATTGCAGTTCTTGGACTCTAAATATCAACCATCATTCATTGGGTGGTGTGTGTGTGGGTGTCATTACAGTGCTTAAACTGTGAATATCAACAGTCATTCATAGGGTTGTGAGTGTGTGGGTATTATTTCAGTGTTTTGACTGTAAATATCAACAATCATTCAGAGGGTGGTGTGTGTCATTAGAGTGCTTGGACTGTAAATATCAACAGTCATTCATGGGGTGGTGGGTGTGTGGATATCATTACAGTGCTTGGACTGAAAACATCAACAGTCATTTATGGGGTGGTGGGTGTGTGGGTGTCATTACAGTGCTTGGACTATAAATATCAACCATCATTTAAGGGGTGGTGGGTGAGTGGGTGTCATTACAGTGGTTTGATTGTCATTTTCAACAGTCATTCAAAGGGCGGTGGGTGTCATTACAGTGCTTGTACTGTAAATATCAACAGTCATTCATTGGGTGGTGGTTGTGTGGGTGTCATTACGGTGCTTGGACTGTAAATATCAACCATAATTCATAAGGTAGTGGGTGTGGTTGTGTCATTACAGTGCTTGGACTGTAAATATCAACAGTCAGTCATAGGGTGGTATGTGTGTTGGTGTCATTACAGTGCTTGGACTTCAAATATCAACAGTCATTTATGGGGTGGTGGGTGTATGGGTGTCATTACAGTGATTTGATTGGAAATATCAACAGTCATTCATAGTGTGGTGGGTATCATTAGAGTGCTTGGACTATAAATATAAACAGCCATTTATGGGTTTGTGGGTGTGTGGGTGTCATTACAGTGCTTGGACTGTAAATATCAACTATAATTCATGGGGTCGTGGGTGTTGGGGAGTCAATACAGTGCTTTGTCTGTAAATATCAACAGTCATTCATGGGGTGGTGGGTTCTTGGACTGTAAATATCAACATTCATTTATAGGGTGATGAGTGTGTGGGTGTCATTACAGTGCTTGGACTGTAAATATCAACAGTCATTTATAGGGTAGTTGGTGTTTGGTGTCATTACATTGCGTGGATTGTAAATATCAACAGTCAATCATGGAGTGGTGGGTGTGTGGGTGTCATTACAGTGGTTGGACTGTAAATATCAACAGTCATTCATAGGGTGATAGGTGTGTGAGTGTTATTACAGAGCTTGGACTGTAAACATCAACAGTCATTCATGGAGTGGTGGGTGTGTGGCTGTCATTACAGTGATTGGACTGTAAATATCAACAGTCTTTCTTGGGGTGATGGTTGTGTGGGTGTTATTACAGTGCTTTGACTGTAAATATCAACAGTCATTCAAAGGGTGGTGGTTGTCATTAGAGTGCTTAGACTGTAAATATTAACAGTCATTCATGGGGTGGTGGGTGTTTGGATGTCATTATAGTGCTTGGACTGAAAATATCAACAGTCATTTATAGGGTTGTGGTTGTGTGGGTGTCATTACAGTGCTTGGACTGTAAATATCGACAGTCATTCATAGGGTGGTGGGTGTGTGAGTGTCATTACAGAGCTTGGACTGTATATATCAACAGTCCTTCATGGGGTGGTGGGTGTGTGGATGTCATTATAGTGCTTGGACTGTAAATATCAACAGTCAATCATGGGGTGGTGGGTGTGTGGGTGTCATTACAGTGCTTGGACTGTAAATATCAACAGTCTTTCATGGGGTGGTGGGTGAGTGGGTGTCATTACAGTGTTTTGATTGTAATTATCAACAGTCAATTATAGGGTGGTGGGTGTCATTACAGTGTTTGGACTGTAAATATCAAGAGTCATTTATAGGGTGGTGGTTGTGTGGGTGTCTTTACAGTGCTTGGACTGTAAATATCAAACATAATTCATGGGATGGTGGGTGTGGGCGTGTCATTACAGTGCTTGGACTGTAGATATCAACAGTCATTCATGGGGTTGTAGGTGTGTGGGTGTCATTACAGTGCTTGGACTGTAAATATCAACAGTCAATCATGAGGTAGTGGGTGTGTTGGTGTCATTAGAGTGCTTAGACTGTAAATATCAACAGTCAATCATAGGGTGGTGGGTGGCATTACAGTGATTGGACTGTAAATATCAACAGTCATTCATAGGGTGATGGGTGTGTGGGTGTCATTACAATGTTTGGACTGTAAATATCAACAGTCATTTATAGAGTGGTGGGTGTTTAAATGTCATTACATTGCTTGGACTGTAAATATTAACAGTCAATCATGAGGTAGTGGGTGTGTGGGTGTCATTAGAGTGCTTAGACTGTAAATATCAACAGTCATTCATAGATTGGTGGGTGTCATTTGAGTGCTTGAATTGTAAATATCAACAGTCATTAATAAGTTGGTGAGTGTATGGGGGTCATTATAGTGCATGGACTGTAAATATCAACCATATTTCATGGGGTTGTGGGTGTGTGGGTGTCATTACAGTGCTTTGTCTGTAAATATCAAGAGTCATTCATGGGGTGGTGGGTGTGAGGGTGTCATTACAGTGTTCGGACTGTAAATATCAACAGTCATTCATTGGGTGGTGGGTGTGTAGGTGTCATTATAGTACTTGGATTGTAAATACCAACAGTCATTCATACGGTGGTTGGTGTGTGGGTGTCAATACAGTGATTGGACTGTAAATATCAAGTCAATAATGGGGTGGTGGGTGTGTGTGTGTCATTATTGCTTGGACTGTAAATATCAACAGTCATTCATGGGGGGGGGGTGGCATTATAGTGCTTGGACTGTAAATATCAACAGTCATTCATGAGGTGATGGGTGTGTGGGTGTCATTACAGTGCTTGGACTGTAAATATCAACAGTCATTTATGAGGTGGTGGGTATTTGGGTGTCATTACATTGCTTGGACTGTAAATATCAACATTTAATCATGGGGTGGTGGGTGTCATTACAGTGCTTGGACTGTAAATATCAACAGTCATTCATATGGTGGTGGGTGTGTGGGTGTTATTACAATGCTTTGACTGTAAATATCAACAGTCATTCAGAGGGTAATGGGTGTTATTAGAGTGCTTGGACTGTAAATATCAACATCTATTCATGGCGTGATGGGTATGTGGGTATCATGAAAGTGTTTGAACCGTAAATATCAACAGTCATTCATGGGGTGGTGATGTGTGGGAGTCATTGCAGTTCTTGGACTGTAAATATCAACCATCATTCATTTGGTGGTGTGTGTGTGGGTGTCATTACAGTGCTTGGACTGTGAATATCAACAGTCATTCATGGGGTGGTGAGTGTGTGTGTATTATTACAGTGCTTTGACTGTAAATATCAACAGTCATTCAGAGGGTGATGGGTGTCATTAGAGTGCTTGGACTGTAAATATTAACAGTCATTCATGGGGTGTTGGGTGTGTGGATGTCATTACAGTGCTTGAACTAATAATATCAACAGTCATTTATAGGGTGGTGGGTGTGTGGGTGTCAATACAGTGCTTGGACTATAAATATCAACCGTCATTTATGGGGTGGTGGGAGAGTGGGTTTTCATTACCATGCTTGGACTATAAATATCAACAGTCATTCATAGGGTGGTGGGTGTGTGAGAGTCATTACAGAGCTTGGACTGTAAATATTAACAGTCATTCATGGGGTGGTGGGTGTGTGGATGTCATTACAGTGCTTGGACTGTAAATATCAACAATCAATCATAGGGTGGTGGGTGTGTGGGTATCATTACACTGCTTGGACTGTAAATATCAACAGTCATTCATGGTGTGGTGGGTGTGTGGGTGTCATTACAGTGTTTTGATTGTAATTATCAACAGTCATTCATGGGGTGGTGGGTTTCATTACAGTGCTTGGACTGTAAATAACAACAGTCATTCATGGGATGGTGGGAGTGTGGATGTCATTACAGAGCTTGGACTGTAAATATCAACCATAATTCATGGGGTGGTGGGTGTGGGGGTGTCATTACTGTGCTTGGACTGTAAATATCAACAGTCAATCATGGGGTGGTGGGTGTGTGGGGGTCATTACAGTGCTTGGACTGTAAATATCAAGTCATGTATATGGTGGTGGGTGTATGGGTGTCATTACAGTGATTTGATTGTAAATATCAACAGTCATTCATAGGGTGGTGGGTATCATTAGAGTGCTTGGACTGTAAATATCAACAGTCATTCATGGGGTTGTGGGTGTTTGTGTGTCATTACAGTGCTTGGACTGTAAATATCAACTATAATTCATGGGGTCGTGGGTGTTGGAGTGTCATTACAGTGCTTTTACTGTAAATATCAACAGTCATTCATGGGGTGGTGTGTGGCATTACAGTGCTTGGACTGTATATATCAAGAGTCATTCATAGGGTGATGGGTGTGTGGGTGTCATTACAGTGCTTGGACTGTAAATATCAACAGTCATTTATAGGGTGTTGGGTGTTCGGGTGTCATTACATTGCTTGGACTGTAAATATCAACATTCAATCATGGGGTGGTGGGTGTGTGGGTGTCATTACAATGCTTGGACTGTAAATATCAACAGTCATTCATAGGGTGGTGGGTGTGTGTGTTATTACAGAGCTTGGACTGTAATTATCAACAGTCATTCATGGAGTGGTAGGTGTGTGGGTGTCATTACAGTGCTTGGACTGTAAATATCAACAGTCATTCTTGAGGTGATGGTTGTGTGAGTGTTATTACAGTGCTTTGACTGTAAATATCAACAGTCATATAGAGGGTGGTGGGTGTCATTAGAGTGCTTGGACTGTAAATATTAACAGTCATTCATTGGGTTGTGGGTGTGTGGATGTCATTACAGTGCTTGGACTGAAAATATCACCAGTCATTTATGGGGTAGTGGGTGTGTGGGTGTCATTACAGTGCTCGGACTATAATTATCAACCGTCATTTATGGGGTGGTGGGTGTGTGGGTGTCATTACAGTGCTTGGACTGTAAATAACAATAGTCATTCATGGGGTGGTGGGTGTGTGGGTGTGATAACCGTGTTTTGATTGTAATTATCAACAGTCATTCATAGGGTGGTGGGTATCATTAGAGTGCTTGGACTGTAAATATCAATAGTCATTCATGGGGTTGTGGGTGTGTGGGTATCATTACAGAGCTTGGACTGTAAATATCAACTATAATTCATGGGATCGTCGGTGTTGGGGTGTCATTACAGTGCATTGACTGTAAATATCCACGGTCATTTATGTGGTGGTGTGTGTGAGGGTGTCATTACAGTGCTTGGACTGTAAATATCAACAGTCATTCATGAGGTGATGGGTGTGTGTGTGTCATTATAGTGCTTGGACTGTAAATATCAACATTCATTCATGTGGTGGTGGGTTTGTGGGTGTCATTTCAGTGCTTGGACTGTAAATATCAAGTCATTTATGTGGTGGTGGGTGTGTGTGTGTCATTATTGCTTTGACTGTAAATATCAACAGTCATTTATGGGGTGGTGGGTGTGTGGGTGGCATTACAGTGCTTGGACTGTATATATCAAGAGTAATTCATAGGTTGATGGGTGTGTGGGTGTCATTACAGTGCTTGTACTGTAAATATCAACAGTCATTTATAGGGTGTTGGGTGTTTGGGTGTCATTACATTGCTTGGACTGTAAATATCAACAGTCAATCATGGGGTGGTGGGTGTGTGGGTGTCATTACAGTGCTGGGAATGTAAACATCAAAAGTCATTCAGAAGGTGATGGGTGTTTTGGTGTCATTACAGTGCTTGGACTGTAAATATCAACAGTCATTTTTAGGGTGGTGGGTGTTTGGATGTCATTACATTGCTTGGACTGTAAATATCAACAGTCAATCATGGGGTGGTGGGTGTGTGGGTGTCATTACAGTGCTTGGACAGTAAATATTAACAGTCATTCATAGGGTGGTGGGTGTGAGAGTGTTATTACAGAGCTTGGACTGTAAATATCAACAGTCATTTATGGGGTGGTTGGTGTGTTGGTGTCATTACATTACTTGGACTATAAATATCAACCATCATTTATGGGTTGGTGGGTGTGTGGGAGTCACTACAGTGCTTGGACTGTAAATATCAACAGACATTCATAGGGTGGTGGGTGTGTGAGTGTAATTACAGAGCTTGGACTGTAAATATCTACAGTCATTCATAGGGTGGTGGGTGTCATTAGAGTGCTTGGACAGTAAATTTCAACAGTTATTCATGGGGTGGTAGGTGTGTGGGTGTCCTTACAGTTCTTGGACTGTAAATATCAACCATAATTCATGGAGTGGTGGGTGTGGGGGTGTCATTACAGTGCTTGGACTGTAAATATCAAGTTTTTCATGGGGTGGTGTGTGTGTATGTTATTAGTGCATGGACTATAAATATCAACAGTCATTCATGGGTTGATGGGTGTGTGGGTGTCATTACAGTGCTTGGACTATAAATATCAACAGTCAATCATGGAATGGTGGGGGTCGGGGTGTCATTACAGAGCTTGGACTGTAAATATCAACAGTTATTCATGGGGTGGTGGGTGTGTGGGTATCATGAAAGTGTTTGGACTGTAAATATCAACAGTCATTCATGGGGTGGTGAGTGTGTTGGTGTCATTGCAGTTCTTAAACTGTAAATATCAACCATCATTCATTGGGTGGTGGGTGTGTGGTTATCATTACAGTGCTTGGACTGTGAATATCAACAGTCATTTATGGTTTGGTGAGTGTGTGGGTGTTATTATAGTGCTTTGACTGTAAATATCAACAGTCATTCAGAGGGTGTTGGGTTTCATTAGAGTGCTTGGACTGTAAATATTAACAGTCATTCATGGGATGGTTGGTGTGTGGATGTCATTACAATGCTTGGACTGAAAATATCAACAGTCATTTATGGGTTGGTGGGTGTGTCAGTGTCATTACAGTGCTTGGACTATAAATATCAACCATCATTTATGGGGTGGTGGGTGTGTAAGTGTCATTACTGTTACGAACACTAGATTACTCAGAGACTGTTAGGCACTGTTTCTAGGGATATGGTTAGTAATCCAGTCTCAAACAATTAAAAGATGAATGGATAATTTGTTATCCGGCCAGTAATTGAGGTTTTGGTTCAAAGGTACCAACTGGCATTAAACATATTTGTATTTAGATTTGATGTGATGATTGGTAGTCTCCAGTATGTGCTTATATTCTGGTATACTAAACTTAAGAGTGAAAACCTCATAGGTGATAGTTGGGAATGTAATAAGAATGCTAGGGAAATTTCTAAATTATAATTAACACATCAGAAATACTATAACAACATAAATGTACATAAATAATCCACACCAAGACTTAATACTACACTTAATACTAAATTAAACCTAAACACCAAAATTTGTATAAAGAATGGGAACCCTCAGTACAAGACTTAAAATTAACACATAATACTGTACTGTACTCAGAAGAAAAGATGTGCAGAACACCAGATTTATGGAAGCACCAAGATCAGCCCTAGGCACAAGCTGAGTGGTGAAGAGGTTAAACCCAACGACGAGGGAAGTTGAGTAGAGACTGACTTTTCAAGGACTGAACCTCCATATATATAGGGTAGATTTGGTGATTCGGGATAGCTCAATGAGGGGTCAAATTAACTTCTCCGAACCTTCGGAACCTGGGGATTTTCCAGTTGTTCCCTTGTTCGAGGAGGGGAACCTGGCCATTCCCCAGTGGCTGTCACATTACAGTTCTTGGACTATAAATATCAATAGTCATTCATAGGGTAGTGGGTGTGTAAGTGTCATTACAGAGCTTGGACTGTAAATATCAATAGTCCTTCATGGGGTGGTGGGTGTGTGGATGTCATTACAGTGCTTGGACTGTAAATATCAACCATAATTCATGGGGTGGTGGGTGTGGGGGTGTCATTACAGTGTTTTGATTGTAATTATCAACAGTCATTCATAGGGTGGTGGGTGTCATTACAGTGCTTGGACTGTAAATATCAACCATAATTCATAGGGTAGTGGGTGTGTAAGTGTCATTACAGAGCTTGGACTGTAAATATCAACAGTCCTTCATAGGGTGGTGGGTGTGTGGATGTCATTACAGTGCTTGGACTGTAAATATCAACCATAATTCATGGGGTGGTGGGTGTGGGGGTGTCAATACAGTGTTTTGATTGTAATTATCAACAGTCATTCATAGGGTGGTGGGTGTCATTACAGTGCTTGGACTGTAAATATCAACCATAATTCATGGGGTGGTGGGTGTGGGGGTGTCATTACAGTGCTTGGACTGTAAATATCAACCGTCAATCATGGAGTGGTGGGTGTGTAGGTGTCATTACAGTGCTTGGAGTGTAAATATCAACAGTCATTAATGGGGTGGTGGGTGTATGGGTGTCATTACAGTGATTTGATTGTAAATATCAACAGTCATTTATTGGGTGGTGGGTGGCATTACAGTGCTTGGACTGTAAATATCAACAGTCATTCATGGGGTTGTGGGTGTGTGGGTGTCATTACAGTTCTTGGACTGTAAAGATCAACAATAATTCATGGGGTGGTGGGTGTTGGGGTGTCATTACAGTGCTTTGACTGTAAATATCAACAGTCATTTATTGGGTGGTGGGAGGCATTACAGTGCTTGGACTGTAAATATCAACAGTTATTCTTTTAGTGGTGGTTGTGTGGGTGTCATTATAGTGCTTAGACTGTAAATATCAACAGTCATTCATGGAATGGTAAGTGTGTGTGTGTCATTACAGTTCTTGGACTGTAAATATCAACCATCATTTATTGTGTGTTGGGTGAGTGGGTGTCATTACAGTGCTTGGACTGTGAATATCAACAGTCATTCATGGGGTGGTGAGTGTGTGGGTGTTAATACAGTGATTTGACTGTATATATCAACAGTCATTCAGAGGGTGGTGTGTGTCATTAGAGTGCTTGGACTGTATATATTAACAGTTATTCATGAGGTGGTGGGTGTGTGGGTGTCATTACATTGCTTGGACTATAAATATCAACCATCATTTATGGGGAGGTGGGTGTGTGGGTGTCATTACAGTGCTTGGACTGTAAATATCAACAGTCATTCTTGGGGTGGTGGGTGTATGGGTGTCATTACAGTGGTTGGATTGTAAATATCAACAGTTATTCATGGGGTGGTGGTTGTGTGGGTGTCATTACAGTGTTTTGATTGTAATTTTTAATAGTCATTTATAGGGTGGTGGGTGTCATTACAGTGCTTGGACTGTAAATATCAACAGTCATTTAAGGGGTGGTGGTTGTGTGGGTATCATTACAGTGCTTGGACTGTATATATCAACCATAATTCATGGGGTGGTTGGTGTGGGGGTGTCATTACAATGCTTGGACTGTAAATATCAGCAGTTAATCATGGGGTGGTGTGTGTGTGGGTGTCATTACAGTGCTTGGACTGTAAATATCAACAGTCATATATGGGGTGGTGGGTGTATGGGTGTCATTACAGTGTTTTGATTGTAAATATCAACAGTCATTTATAGGGTGGTAGGTATAATTAGAGTGCTTGGACTGTAAATATCAACAATCATTCATAGGGTTGTGGGTGTGTGGGTGTATTACAGTGCTTGGACTGTAAATATCAACTATAATTCATGGGGTCGTGGGTGTTTGGGTGTTATTACAGTGCTTTGACTGTAAATATCAACAGTCATTTTTGGGGTGGTGTGTGTGAGGGTGTCTTTACATAGCTTGGACTATAAATATCAACAGTCATTCATGGGTTGGTGGGTGGGTGGGTGTCATTAAAGTGCTTAGACTGTAAATATCAACAGTTATTTATGAGGTGGTGGGTGTGTGGCTGTCATTACAGTGCTTGGACTATAAATTTCAACAGTCATTCATGGGGTGGTGGATGTGTGGGTGTCAATACAGTGCTTGGACTGTAAATATCAAGTCATTCATGGGGTGGTGGGTGTGTGTTTGTCATTATTGCTTGAACTGTAAATATCAACAGTCATTCATGGGGTGGTGGGTTGCATTACAGTGCTTGGACTGTAAATATCAACAGTCATTCATAGGGTGGTGGGTGTGTGGGTGTTATTACAGTGCTTTGATTGTAAATATCAACAGCCATTCAGAGGGTGGTGGGTGTCATTAGAGTGCTTGGACTGTAAATATCAACAGTCATTTATGGGGTGGTGGGTGTGTGGGTGTCATGAAAGTGCTTGAACAGTAAATATCAACCATCACTCATTGGGTGGTGGATGTGTGGGTGTCATTACAGTGCTTGGACTGTGAATATCAACAGTTATTCATAGGGTGGTGGGTGTGTGAGTGTCATTACAGAGCTTGGACTGTAAATATCAACAGTCATTGATGGGGTGGTGGGTGTGAGGGTGTCATTACAGTGCTTGGACTGTAAATATCAACAGTCATTCATGTGGTTAGTGGATGTCATTATAGTGCTTGGACTGTAAATTTCAACAGTCATTCATAGGGTGGTGGGTTGCATTACAGTGCTTGGACTGTAAATATCTACAGTCATTCATAGGGTGATTAGTGTGTTGCTGTCATTACATTGCTTGGACTGTAAATATCAACAGTCAATCATGGGGAGGTTGGTATCATTACAGTGCTTGGACTGTAAATATCAACAGTCATTCATAGGGTGGTGGGTGTGTGGGTGTTATTACAGTGCTTTGATTGTAAATATCAACAGCCATTCAGAGGGTGGTGGGTGTGATTAGAGTGCTTGGACTGTAAATATCAACAGTCATTTATGGGGTGGTGGGTGTGTGGGTGTTATGAAAGTGCTTGAACTGTAAATATCAACCATCATTCATTGGGTGGTGGATGTGTGGGTGTCATTACAGTGCTTGGATTGTGAATATCAACAGTTATTCATAGGGTGGTGGGTGTGTGAGTGTCATTACAGAGCTTGGACTGTAAATATCAACAGTCGTTCATGGGGTGGTGGGTGTGTGGATGTCATTACAGTGCTTGGACTGTAAATATTAACAGTTAATCATGGGGTGGTGGGTGTGTGGGTGTCATTAATGTGCTTCGACTGTAAATATCAACAGTCATTCATGGGGTGGTGGGTGTGTGGCTGTCATTACATTGCTTGGACTGTAAATATCAACAGTCAATCTTGGGGAGGTTGGTGTCATTACAATGCTTGGACTGTAAATATCAACAGTCATTCCTAGGGTGGTGGGTGTGTGGGTGTTATTACAGTGCTTTGATTGTAAATATCAACAGCTATTCAGAGTGTAGTGGGTGTGGGTGTGTCATTACAGTGCTTTGACTATAAATATTAATAGTCATTCATGGGGTGGTGGGTGTGAGGATGTCATTACAGTGCTTGGACTGTAAATATCAACAGTCATTCATGTGGTTAGTGGATGTCATTATAGTGCTTGGACTGTAAATATCAACAGTCATTCTTGGGGTGGTGGGTGTGTGGGTGCCATTACAGTGCTTTGACTGTAAATATCAAGAGTCATTCATGGGGTGGTGGGGGTTAGGGTGTCATTACAGTGTTCGGACTGTAATTTTTAACAGTCATTCATGTGGTTAGTGGATGTCATTATAGTGCTTGGACTGTAAATATCAACAGTCATTTATGGGGTGGTGGGTGTGGGTGTCATTACAGTGTTTTGACTGCGAATATCAACAGTCATTTATAGGGTTGTGGGTTTCATTAGAGTGCTTGAACTGTAAATATCAACAGTTATTTATGGGGTGGTGGGTGTGTGGGTGTCATTACAGTGCTTTGACTGTAAATATAAACAGTCATTTATGGGTTGGTGGGTGTGTGTGTCATTATAGTGCTTAGACTGTAAATATCAACTGTCATTAATTCGGTGGTGGGTATCATTAGAGTGCTTGGACTATAAATATTAACAGTTATTTATGGGGTGGTGGGTTTGTGGGTGTCATGACAGTGCTTGGACTGAAAATATCAACAGTCATTCATGGGGTGGTGGGTGTGTGGGTGTCATTACAGTGTTTGATTGTAAATACCAACAGTCATTCATAAGGTTGTGGGTGTCATTAGAGTGCTTGGACTATAAATATCAACAGTTATTTATGGGTTGGTGGGTTTGTGGGTGTCATGACAGTGCTTGGACTGTAAATATCAACAGTCATTCATGGAGTGGTGGGTGTGTGGGTGTCATTACAGTGCTTGGACTGTAAATATCAACAGTCATTTATGGTGTGGTGGGTGTGGGTGTCATTACAGTGTTTTGACTGTAAATATCAACAGTCATTCATAGGGTGGTGGGTTTCATTAGAGTGCTTGGACTGTAAATATCAACAGTTATTTATGGGGTGGTGGGTTTTTGGTTGTCATGACAGTGCTTGGACTGCAAATATCAACAGTCATTCATGGGGTGGTGGGTGTTTTGGTGTCATTACAGTGCTTGGACTGTAAATATCAACAGTCATCCAGGGGGTGGTGGGTGTGTGGGCATCATTAAAGTTTTTTTATTGTAAATATTAACAGTAATTCATAGGGTGGTGGGTGTCATTAGAGTGCTTGGACTGTAAATATCAAGAGTCATTTATAAGGTGGTGGGTGTGTTGGTGTCATTACAGTGCTTGGACTCTAAAATATCAACTGTCATTTATGGAGTGGTGGTTGTGTGGGTGTCATTACAGTGCTTTGACTGTAAATATCAACAGTCATTCATAGGGTGGTGGGTGTCATTAGAGTGCTTGGACTATAAATATCAACAGTTATTTATGGGGTGAAGGTTTGTGGGAGTCATGACAGTGCTTGGACTGTAAATATCAACAGTCATTCATGGGGTGGTTGGTGTGTGGGTGTCATTACAGTGCTTTGACTGTAAATATCAAGTCATTTATGGGGTGGTGGGTTTGTTGGTGTCATGACAGTGCTTGGACTGTAAATATCAACAGTCATTCATGGGGTGGTGGGTGTTTTGGTGTCATTACAGTGCTTGGACTGTAAATATGAACAGTCATCCAGGGGGTGGTGGGTGTGTGGACATCATTACAGTGTTTTGATTGTAAATATCAACAGTAATTCATAGGGTGGTGGGTGTCATTAGAGTGCTTGGACTATAAATATCAACAGTTATTTATGGGGTGAAGGTTTGTGGGTATCATGACAGTGCTTGGACTGTAAATATCAACAGTCATTCATGGGGTGGTGGGTGTGTTGGTATCATTACAGTGTTTTGACTGTAAATATCAACAGTCATTTATGGGGTGGTGGGTGTGGGTGACATTACAGTGTTTTGACTGTAAATATCAACAGTCATTTATTGGGTGGTGTGTTTCATTAGAGTGCTTGGACTGTAAATATCAACAGTTATTTATGGGGTGGTGGGTGTGTGGGTGTCATTACAGTGCTTTGACTGTAAATATCAACAGTCATTTATGGGGTGGTGGGTGTGTGTGTCATTATAGTGCTTAGACTGTAAATATCAACAGTCATTAATTGGGTGGTGGGTGTCATTAGAGTGCTTGGACTATAAATATTATCAGTTATTTATGGGGTGGTGGGTTTGTGGGTGTCATGACAGTGCTTGGACTGAAAATATCAACAGTCATTAATGGGGTGGTGGGTGTGTGGGTGTCATTACAGTGTTTTGATTGTAAATACCAACAGTCATTCATAGGGTGGTGGGTGTCATTAGAGTGCTTGGACTATAAATATCAACAGTTATTTATGGGGTGGCGGGTTTGTGGGTGTCATGACAGTGCTTGGACTGTAAATATCAACAGTCATTCATGGGGTGGTGGGTGTGTGGGTGTCATTACAGTGCTTGGACTGTAAATATCAACAGTCATTTATGGGGTGGTGGGTGTGGGTGTCATTACAGTGTTTTGACTGTAAATATCAACAGTCATTCATAGGGTGGTGGGTTTCATTAGAGTGCTTGGACTGTAAATATCAACAGTTATTTATGGGGTGGTGGGTTTGTGGGTGTCATGACAGTGCTTGGACTGTAAATATCAACAGTCATTCATGGGGTGGTGGGTGTTTTGGTGTCATTACAGTGGTTGTACTGTAAATATCAACAGTCATCCAGGACGTGGTGGGTGTGTGGGCATCATTACAGTGTTTTGATTGTAAATATCAACAGCAATTCATAGGGTGGTGGGTGTCATTAGAGTGCTTGGACTATAAATATCAACAGTTATTTATGGGGTGGTGGGTTTGTCGGTGTCATGACAGTGCTTGGACTGTATATATCAACAGTCATTCATGGGGTGGTGGGTGTGTGGGTGTCATTACAGTGCTTGGACTGTAAATATCAACAGTCATTTATGGGGTGGTGGTTGTGTTAGTGGCATTACAGTGCTTTGACTGTAAATATCAACAGTCATTCATAGGGTGGTGGGTGTCATTAGAGCGCTTGGACTATAAATATCAACAGTTATTTATGGGGTGAAGGTTTGTGGGTGTCATGACAGTGCTTGGACTGTAAATATCAACAGTCATTCATGGGGTGGTGGGTGTGTGGGTGTCATTACAATGCTTTGACTGTAAATATCAACAGTCATTTATGGGGTGGTGGGTTTGTGGGTGTCATGACAGTGCTTGGACTGTAAATATCAACAGTCATTCATGGGGTGGTGGGTGTTTTGGTGTCATTACAGTGCTTGGACTGTAAATATCAACAGTCATCCAGCGGGTGGTGGGTGTGTGGGCATCATTACAGTGTTTTGATTGTAAATATCAACAGTAATTCATATGGTGGTGGGTGTCATTAGAGTGCTTGGACTGTAAATATCAAGAGTCATTTATAAGGTGGTGGGTGTGTTGGTGTCATTACAGTGCTTGGACTGTAAAATATCAACTGTCATTTATGGGGTGTTGGTTGCGTGGGTGTCATTACAGTGCTTTGACTGTAAATATCAACAGTCATTCATAGGGTGGTGGGTGTGTAGGTGACATTAGAGAGCTTGGACTGTAAATATTATGGGTTATTCATGGGGTAGTGGGTGTGTGGATGTCATTACAGTGCTTGAACTGAAAATATCAACAGTCATTCATGGGGTGGTGGGTGTGTGGGTGTTATTACAGTGTTTGGACTGTAAATATCAAATGTCATTAATGGGGTGGTGGGTGTGTGGGTGTCATTACAGTGCTTTGACTGTAAATATCAACATTCATTTATGGGGTTGTGGGTGTGTGTGTCATTATAGTGCTTGGACTGTAAATATCAACAGTCATTCATGGGGTGGTGAGTGTGTGGGTGTCATTAAAGTGCTTGGACTGAAAATATCAAGTCATTCATAGTGTGGTGGGTGTGTGTGTGTCATTAGTGCTTGGACTGTAAATATCAACAGTCATTCATGAGGTTGTGTGTAGCATTACATTGCTTGAATTGTATATATCAAAAGTCATTTATAGGGTGGTGGGTGTGTGGGTGACATTACAGTGCTTGGAGTGTAAATATCAACAGTCAATCATGGGGTGGTGGGTGTGTGGGTGTCATTACAGAGCTTGGACTGTAAATATCAACAGTCATTCATGGAGTGGTGGGTGTGTGGGTGTCATTACAGTGCTTGGACTGTAAATATCAACAGTCATTCTTGGGGTGATGATTGTGTGAGTGTTATTACAGTGCTTTGACTGTAAATATCAACAGTCATATAGAGGGTGGTAAGTGTCATTAGAGTGCTTGGACTGTAAATATTAACAGTCATTCATGGGGTGGTGGGTGTGTGGATGTCATTACAGTGCTTGGACTAAAAATATCAACAGTCATATATGGGGTGGTGGGTGTGTGGGTGTCATTACAGTGCTTGGACTATAATTATCAACCATCATTTATGGGGTGGTGGGTGTGTAGGTGTCATTACAGAACTTGGACTGTAAATATCAACAGTCATTCATGGGGTTGTGGGTGTGTGGGTGTCATTACAGTGTTTTGATTGTAATTATCAACAGTCATTTATAGGGTGGTGGGTGTCATTACAGTGCTTGGACTGTAATTATCAAGAGTCATTCATGGGGTAGTGGTTGTGTGGGTGTCTTTACATTGCTTGGACTGTAAATATCAAACATAATTCATGGGATGGTAGGTGTGCGGGTTTCATTACACTGCTTGGACGGTAAATATCAACAGTCAATAATGAGGTAATGGGTGTGTGGGTGTCATTACAGTGCTTGGACTGTAAATATCAACAGTTATTAATGGGGTCGTGAGTGTATAGGTGTCACTATAGTGTTTTGATTGTAAATATCAACAGTCATTCAAAGGGTGGTGGGTATCATTAGAGTGCTCGGACTGTAAATATCTACAGTCATGCATGGGGTCGTGGGTGTGTGGGTATCATTACAGTGCTTGGACTATAAATATCAACAGTCATTTATGGGGTGGTTGTTGTGTGGGTATCATTACAGTGCTTTGACTGTAAATATCAACAGTCATTCAGAGGGTGGTGGGTGTCATTAGAGGGCTTGGACTGTAAATATCAACAGTCATTCATGGGGTGGAGGGTGTGTGGATAGCATTACAGTGCTTGGACTGAAAACATCAACAGTCATTTATGGTGTAGTGGGTGTGTGGGTGTCATTACAGTGCTTGGACTATAAATATCAACCATCATTTAACGGGTGATGAGTGAGAGGGTGTCATTACAGTGCTTGGACTGTAATTATCAACAGTCATTCATAGGGTTGTCAGTGTGTGGATGTCATTACAGTGCTTGGACTGTAAATATCAACAGTCAATCATAGGGTGGTGGGTATGTGGGTGTCATTACAGTGGTTTGATTGTAATTATCAACAGTCATTCATAGGGTGGTGGGTGTCATTACAGTGCTTGGACTGTAAATATCAACAGTCATTCATTGGGTGGTGGTTGTGTGGGTATCATTACAGTGCTTGGACTGTAAATATCAACCATAATTCATGGGGTGGTGGGTGTGGGGGTTTCATTACAGTGCTTGGACTGTAAATATCAACATTCAATCATGTGGTGGTGGGTGTGTTGGTGTCATTAAAGTGCTTGGACTGTAAATATCAACAGTCATTCATGGGATGGTGGGTGTATGGGTGTCATTACAGTGATTTAATTGTAAATATCAACAGTCATTCATAGGGTGGTAGGTATCATTATAGTGCTTGGACTGTAAATATCAACAGTCATTCATGGGTTTGTGGATGTGTGGGTGTCATTACAGTACTTGGACTGTAAATATCAACTATAATTCATGAGGTCGTGTGTGTTAGGGTGTCATTACTGTGCTTTGACTGTAAATATCAACATTCATTCATGGGGTGGTGGGTGGCATTACAGTGCTTGGACTGTAAATATCAACTGTCATTCATAGGGTGATGAGTGTGTGGGTGTCATTACAGTGCTTGGACAGTAAATATCAACAGTCATTTATAGGGTGGTGGGTGTTTGGTGTCATTACATTGCTTGGACTGTAAATATCAACAGTTAATCATAGGGTGGTGGGTGTTTGGGTGTCAGTACAGTGCTTGGACGGTAAATATCAACAGTCATTCATAGGGTGGTAGGTGTGTGTGTTATTTCAGAGCTTGGACTGTAAATATCAACAGTCATTCATGGAGTGGTAGGTGTGTGGGTGTCATTTCAGTGCTCGGACTGTAAATATCAACAGTCATTCTTGGGGTGATGGTTGTGTGGGTGTTATTACAGTGCTTTGACTGTAAATATCAACAGTCATTAAGAGGGAGGTGGGTGTCATTAGAGTGCTTGGACTGTAAATATTAACAGTCATTCATGGGTGGTGGGTGTTTGGATGTCATTACAGTGCTTGGAATGAAAATATTAACAGTCATTTATGGGGTGTTTAGTGTGTGGGTGTCATTACAGTGCTTGGACTTAAAATATCAACCATCATTTATGGGGTTGTGGGTGTGTGGGTGTCATTACAGTGCTTGGACTGTAAATATCAACAGTCATTCATAGGGTGGTGGGTGTGTGAGTGTCATTACAGTTTTTTTATTGTAATTATTAACAGTCAATCATAGGGTGGTGGGCGTCATTACAGTGCTTGGACTGTAAATATCAACAGTCATTTATGGGGTGGTGGTTGTGTATGTGTCTTTACAGTGCTTGGACTGAAAATATCAAACATAATTCATGGGATGGTGGGTGTGGGGGTGTTATTACAGTGCTTGAACTGTAAATATCAACAGTCAATCATGGGGTGGTGGGTGTGTAGGGGTCATTACAGTGCTTGGAATGTAAATATCAACAGTCATTCATGGGATCGTGGGTGTATGGGTGTCATTACAGTGTTTTGATTGTAAATATCAACAGTCATTTATAGGGTCGTGGGTATCATTAGAGTGCTTGGACTGTAAATATCAACAGTCATTTATAGAGTGGTGGGTGTTTGAGTGTCATTACATTGCTTGGACTGTAAATATCAACTGTCAATCATGAGGTAGTGGGTGTGTGGGTGTCATTAGAGTGCTTAAACTGTAAAAATCAACAGTCATTCATAGATTGGTGGGTGTCATTTGAGTGCTTGGACTGTAAATATCAACAGTCATTAATGGGGTGGTGAGTGTATGGGTGTTATTATAGTTCATGGACTTTAAATATCAACCATATTTCAAGGGGTTGTCGGTGTGTGGGTGTCATTACAGTGTTCGGACTGTAAATATCAACAGTCATTCATGGGTTGGTGGGTGTGTGGGTGTTATTACAGTGCTTTGACTGTAAATATCAACAGTCATTCAGAGGGTGGTGGGTGTCATTAGAGTGCTTGGACTGTAAATATCAACAGTTATTCTTGGGGTGGTGAGTGTGTGGGTATCATAAAAGTGCTTAGACTGTAAATATTAACAGTCATTCATGGGGTGGTGAGTGTGTGGGTGTCATTGCAGTTCTTGGACTGTAAATATCAACCATCATTCATTTGGTGGTGTGTGTGTGGGTGTCATTACAGAATCTTAAACTGTGAATATCAACAGTCATTCATGGGTATGTGAGTGTGTGGGTATTATTACAGTGCTTTGACTGTAAATATCAACAGTCATTCAGTGGGTGGTGGGTGTCATTAGAGTGCTTCGACTGTAAATATCAACAGTCATTCAGAGGGTATTGGGTGTCATTAGAGTGCTTAGACTGTAAATATCAACAGTTATTTATGGGGTGGTGGGTGTGTGGGTGTTATTACAGTGCTTTGACTGTAAATATCAACAGTCATTTAGAGGGTGGTGGGTGTCATTAGAGTGCTTGTACTGTAAATATCAACAGTTATTCATGGGGTGGTGGGTGTGTGGGTGTCATTACAGTGTTTTGATTGTAATTATCAACAGTCAATCATAGGGTGGTGGGTGTCATTACAGTGTTTAGACTCTAAATATCAACAGTCATTTATAGGGTGGTGGTTTTGTGGGTGTCTTTACAGTGATTGGACTGTAAATATCAAACATAATTCATGGGATGGTGGGTGTGGGGGTGTTATTACAGTGCTTGGACTGTAAATATCAACAGTCAATCATAGGGTGGTGGGTGTGTGGGTGTCATTACAGTGTTTTGATTGTTAATATCAACAGTCATTCATAGGGTGGTGGGTATCATTAGAGTGCTTGGACTGTAAATATCAACAGTCATTCATGGGGTTGTGGGTGTGTGGGTGTCATTACAGTGCTTGGACTGTAAATATCAACAGTCAATCATGAGGTAGTGGGTGTGTGGGTGTCATTAGAGTGCTTGTACTGTAAATATCAACAGTCATTCATGTGGTGGTGGGTTTTTGGGTGTCATTGCAGTGCTTGGACTGTAAATATTAGGTCATTTATGTGGTGGTGGGTGTGTGTGTGTCATTATTGCTTTGACTGTAAATATCAACAGTCATTCATGGTGTGGTGGGTGTCATTACAGTGCTGGTAATGTAAATATCAACAGTCATTCATAGGGTGATGGGTGTGGGGGTGTCATTACAGTGCTTTGAATGTAAATATCAACAGTCATTCATGGGGTGGTGGGGGTGTGTGTGTCATTATGGTGCTTGAACTGTAAATATCTAAAGTCATTCATGGGGTGGTGTGTGTGTGTGTTATTAGTGCTTGGACTGTAAATATAAACAGTCATTTATGGGGTTGTGGGTGGCATTACAGTGCTTGGACTGTAAATATAAACAGTAATACATTTGGTTAGTGGATGTCATTATAGCTCTTTGACTGTAAATATCAACAGTCAGTCATGGGGTGGTGGATGTGTGGGTGACATTACAGTGCTTTGACTGTAAATATCAAGAGTCATTCATGGGGTGTTGGGTGTGAGGGTGTCATTACAAAGTTCGGACTGTAAATATCAACAGTCATTAATAGGGTTGTGGGTGTGTGGGTGTCATTATAGTGATTGGAATGTAAATACCAACAGTCATTCTTGGGGTGGTTGGTGTGTGGGTGTTATTACAGTGCTTGGACTTTAAATATCAACAGTCATTCATGTGGTTAGTGGATGTAATTATAGTGCTTGGACTGTAAATATCAACAGTCATTCTTGAGGTGGTGGGTGTGTGGGTGCCATTACATTGCTTTGACTGTAAATATAAACAGTCAATTATGGGGTGGTGGGAGTGTGGGTGTCATTACAGTACTTTGACAGTATATATCAATAGTCATTCATGGGGTGGTTAGTGTGTGGGTGTCATTACAGTGTTTTGATTGTAAATATCAAGTCATTCATGACTTTGACTGTAAATATCAACAGTCATTTATGGGGTGGTGGGTGTCATTAGAGTGCTTGGACTATAAATATTAACAGTTATTTATTGGGTGGTGGGTTTGCGGGTGTCATGACAGTGCTTGGACTGAAAATATCAACAGTCATTCATGGGGTGGTGGGTGTGTGGGTGTCATTACAGTGTTTTGATTGTAAATACCAACAGTCATTCATAGGGTGGTGGGTGTCATTAGAGTGCTTGGACTATAAATATCAACAGTTATTTATAGGGTTGTGGGTTTGTGGGTGTCATGACAGTGCTTGGACTGTAAATATCAACAGTCATTCATGGGGTTGTGGGTGTGTGGGTGTCATTACAGTGCTTGGACTGTAAATATCAACAGGTAATCATTGATTGGTGGGTTTGTGGGTGTCATTACAGTGTTTGGACTGAAAATATCAATAGTAATTCATGGGGTGGTAAGGGTGGGTGTCATTACAGTGTTTTGACTGCAAATATCAACAGTCATTCATGGGGTGGTGAGTGTGTGAGTGTCATTACACTTCTTGGACTCTAAATATTAACAGTCATTCATGGGGTGGTAGGTGTGTGGGTGTCATTACAGTTATTGGACTGTAAATATCAACCATCATTCATTGGGTGGTAGGTGTGTCGGTGTCATTACAGTGCTTGTACTGTAAATATTAACAGTCATTCATGGGGTAGTGGGTGTGTGGGTGTCATTACATTGATTGGACTGAAAATATCAACAGTCATCCAGGTGGTGGTGGGTGTGTGTGCATCATTACAGTGTTTTGATTGTAAATATCAACAGTAATTCATAGGATGGTGGGTGTCATTAAAGTTCTTGGACTGTAAATATCAAGAGTCATTTAAGGGGTGGTGGGTGTGGGGGTGTTATTACAGTGCTTGGACTGTAAATATCAACAGTCAATCATAGGGTGGTGGGTGTGTGGGTGTCATTACAGTGTTTTGATTGTTAATATCAACAGTCATTCATAGGGTGGTGGGTATCATTAGAGTGCTTGGACTGTAAATATCAACAGTCATTCATGGGGTTGTGGGTGTGTGGGTGTCATTACAGTGCTTGGACTGTAAATATCAACAGTCAATCATGAGGTAGTGGGTGTGTGGGTGTCATTAGAGTGCTTGTACTGTAAATATCAACAGTCATTCATGTGGTGGTGGGTTTTTGGGTGTCATTGCAGTGCTTGGACTGTAAATATTAGGTCATTTATGTGGTGGTGGGTGTGTGTGTGTCATTATTGCTTTGACTGTAAATATCAACAGTCATTCATGGTGTGGTGGGTGTCATTACAGTGCTGGTAATGTAAATATCAACAGTCATTCATAGGGTGATGGGTGTGGGGGTGTCATTACAGTGCTTTGAATGTAAATATCAACAGTCATTCATGGGGTGGTGGGGGTGTGTGTGTCATTATGGTGCTTGAACTGTAAATATCTAAAGTCATTCATGGGGTGGTGTGTGTGTGTGTTATTAGTGCTTGGACTGTAAATATAAACAGTCATTTATGGGGTTGTGGGTGGCATTACAGTGCTTGGACTGTAAATATAAACAGTAATACATTTGGTTAGTGGATGTCATTATAGTGCTTTGACTGTAAATATCAACAGTCAGTCATGGGGTGGTGGATGTGTGGGTGACATTACAGTGCTTTGACTGTAAATATCAAGAGTCATTCATGGGGTGTTGGGTGTGAGGGTGTCATTACAAAGTTCGGACTGTAAATATCAACAGTCATTAATAGGGTTGTGGGTGTGTGGGTGTCATTATAGTGATTGGAATGTAAATACCAACAGTCATTCTTGGGGTGGTTGGTGTGTGGGTGTTATTACAGTGCTTGGACTTTAAATATCAACAGTCATTCATGTGGTTAGTGGATGTAATTATAGTGCTTGGACTGTAAATATCAACAGTCATTCTTGAGGTGGTGGGTGTGTGGGTGCCATTACATTGCTTTGACTGTAAATATAAACAGTCAATTATGGGGTGGTGGGAGTGTGGGTGTCATTACAGTACTTTGACAGTATATATCAATAGTCATTCATGGGGTGGTTAGTGTGTGGGTGTCATTACAGTGTTTTGATTGTAAATATCAAGTCATTCATGACTTTGACTGTAAATATCAACAGTCATTTATGGGGTGGTGGGTGTCATTAGAGTGCTTGGACTATAAATATTAACAGTTATTTATTGGGTGGTGGGTTTGCGGGTGTCATGACAGTGCTTGGACTGAAAATATCAACAGTCATTCATGGGGTGGTGGGTGTGTGGGTGTCATTACAGTGTTTTGATTGTAAATACCAACAGTCATTCATAGGGTGGTGGGTGTCATTAGAGTGCTTGGACTATAAATATCAACAGTTATTTATAGGGTTGTGGGTTTGTGGGTGTCATGACAGTGCTTGGACTGTAAATATCAACAGTCATTCATGGGGTTGTGGGTGTGTGGGTGTCATTACAGTGCTTGGACTGTAAATATCAACAGTCATTTATGGGGTGGTGGGTGTGGGTGTCATTACAGTGTTTTGACTGTAAATATCAACAGGTAATCATTGATTGGTGGGTTTGTGGGTGTCATTACAGTGTTTGGACTGAAAATATCAATAGTAATTCATGGGGTGGTAAGGGTGGGTGTCATTACAGTGTTTTGACTGCAAATATCAACAGTCATTCATGGGGTGGTGAGTGTGTGAGTGTCATTACACTTCTTGGACTCTAAATATTAACAGTCATTTATGGGGTGGTAGGTGTGTGGGTGTCATTACAGTTATTGGACTGTAAATATCAACCATCATTCATTGGGTGGTAGGTGTGTCGGTGTCATTACAGTGCTTGTACTGTAAATATTAACAGTCATTCATGGGGTAGTGGGTGTGTGGGTGTCATTACATTGATTGGACTGAAAATATCAACAGTCATCCAGGGGGTGGTGGGTGTGTGTGCATCATTACAGTGTTTTGATTGTAAATATCAACAGTAATTCATAGGATGGTGGGTGTCATTAAAGTTCTTGGACTGTAAATATCAAGAGTCATTTAAGGGGTGGTGGGTGTGTGGGTGTCATTACAGTGCTTGGACTGTAAAATATCAACTGTCATTTATGGGGTGGTTGGTGTGTGGGTGTCATTACAGTGCTTTGACTGTAAATATCAACAGTCATTTATGGGGTGGTGAGTGTGTGTGTCATTATAGTGCTTGGACTGTAAATATCAACAGTCATTTATGTGGTGATGTGTGTCATTAGAGTGCTTGGACTATAAATATCAACAGTTATTTATGGGGTGGTGGGTTTGTGGGTGACATGACAGTGCTTGGACTGAAAATAGCAACAGTCATTCATGGGGTGGTGGGTATATGGGTGTCATTACAGTGTTTTGATTGTAAATACCAACAGTCATTCATAGGGTGGTGGGTGTCATTAGAGTGCTTGGACTATAAATATCAACAGTTATTTATAGGGTGGTTTGTTTGTGGGTGTCATTACAGTGCTTGTACTGTAAATATTATGTGTTATTCATGAGGTAGTGGGTGTGTGGATGTCATTACAGTGCTTGGACTGAAAAGATCAACAGTCATTTATGGGGTGGTTGGTGTGTGGGTGTTATTACAGTGTTTGGACTGTAAATATCAAATGTCATTAATGGGGTGGTGGGTGTGTTGGTGTCATTACAGTGCTTTGACTGTAAATATCAACAGTCATTTATGGGGTTGTCTGTGTGTGTGTCTTTATAGTGCTTGGACTGTAAATATCAACAGTCATTCATGGGGTGGTGAGTGTGTGGGTGTCATTAAAGTGCTTGGACTGAAAATATCAAGTCATTCATAGTGTGGTGGGTGTGTGTGTGTCATTAGTGCTTGGACTGTAAATATCAACAGTCATTCATGGGGTGGTGTGTAGCATTACATTGCTTGATTGTATATATCAAAAGTCATTCACGGGGTTATGGGTGTGTGGGTGTCATTACAGTGCTTGGACTGTAAATATCATAAGTCATTTATAGGGTGGTTGGTGTTTGCGTGTCATCACATTGCTTGGACTGTAAATATCAACAGTCAATCATGGGGTGGTGGTTGTGTGGGTGTCATTACAGTGCTTGGAATGTAAATATAAACAGTCATTCATGGGGTGGTGGGTGTGTGGGTGTTATTACAGTTCTTTGACTGTAAATATCAACAGTCATTCAGGGGATTGTGGGTGTCATTAGAGTGCTTGGACTGTAAATATCAACAGTTATTCATGGGGTGGTGGGTGTGTGGGCGTCATGACTTTGCTTGGACTGTAAATATCAACAGTCATTAATGGGGTGGTGAGTGTGTAGGTGACATTACAGTGCTTTAACTGTAAATATCAAGTCAATCATGGGGTAGTTGGTGTGTGGGTGACATTACAGTGCTTGGAGTGTAAATATCAACAGTCATTCATGAGGTGGTGGGTGTGTGGGTGTCATTACAGATATCGGAATGTAAATATCAACAGTCATTCATGGGGTGGTGGGTGTGTGGATGTCATTACAGTGCTTGGACAGTAAATATCAACTGTCAATCATGTGGAGGTGGGTGTGTTGGTGTCATTACAGTGCATGGACTGTAAATATCAACCATCATTCATTGGATGGTGGGTGTGTGGGTGTCATTACAGTGTTTTGATTGTAAATATCAACAGTCATTGATGGAGTGGTGGGTGTGTAGGTGTCATTACAGTGCTTTGACTATAAATATCAACCATAATTCATGGGGTGGTGGGTGTGGGGGTGTCATTACAGTGCTTTGACTGTAAATATCAATAGTCATTCATAAGGTGTTTGTGGCATTACAGTGATTGGAGTGTAAATATCAACAGTCATTCATGGCATAGGGTGATGGGTGTGTGGGTTTTATTACAGTGCTTGGACTGTAAATATCAACAGTCATTTATGGGGTGGTGGGTGTGTGGCTGTCATTACAGTGCTTGGACTGTAAATATCAACAGGCAGTCATGGGGTGGTGGGTTTGTGTGTGTCGTTACAGTGTTTGGACTTTAAATATCAACAGTCATTCATGGGGTGGTGGGTAGGTGGTTGTCATTACAGTGCTTGGACTGTAAATATCAAGTCATTCATGGGGTGGTGGGTGTGTGTGTCATTAGTGTTTGGGTGTGTAAATATCAACAGTCATTTATGAAGTGGTGGGTTGCATTACAGTGCTTGGACTGTAGATATCAACAGTTATTCACGGGGTGGTGGGTGTGTGGTTGTCATTACAGTGCTTGGACTATAAATATGAACAGTCATTAATGGGGTGTTGGGAGTGTGGGTGTCATTACAGTGAATGAACTGTATATATCAACAGTTATTCACGGGGTGGTGGGTGTGTGGGTGTCATTACAGTGCTTATACTGTCAATTTAAAAAGTCATTCATGGGGTGATGGGTGTGTGGGTGTCATTACAGTGCGTAGACTGTAAATATCAACAGTCATATATGGGGTGGTGGGTGTGTGGCTGTCATTACAGTGCTTAGACTGTAAATATCAACAGTCAATCATGGGGAGGTGGGTTTGTGGGTGTCATTACAGTGCTTGGACTGTAAATATGAACAGTCGTTTATGGGGTGGTGGGTGGGTGGGTGTCATTACAGTGCTTGAACTGAAAATATCAAGTCATTTATGAAATAGTGGGTGGCATTACAGTGCTTGGACTGTAAATATCAACAGTCATTAATGGGATGGTTAATAAGTGGGTGTCATTACAGAGCTTTGATTGTAAATATCAACAATCATTCATAGGGTGGTGGGTGTGGGGATGTCATTACAGTGCTTTGACAGTAAATATCAACAGTCATTCATTTGGTGGTAGGTGTTTGTGTGTCATTATAGTGCTTGGACTGTAAATATCAACTGTCATTCATAGGGTGGTGGGTATGATTGTGTCATTACAGTGCTTGAACTGTAAATATCAACTGTCATTCATTAGGTGGTAGGTGTTTGTGTGTCCTTATAGTGCTTGGACTGTAAATATCAAAAGTCATTCATGGGGTGGTGGGTGTGTGGGTGTCATTACAGTGCTTGGACAGTAAATATCAAGTCATTCATTAGGTGGTGGGTGTGTGTGTGTGTCATTAGTGCTTGGACTGTAAATATCAACAGTCATTCATTGGGTGGTGGGTGTGTGGGTGTCTTTACAGTGCTCAGACTGTAAATATTAAGTGTCATTTATGGGGTGGTGGGTGTGTGGATGTCATTACAGTGCTTGGACTGTAAATATCAACAGTCATTTATTGGATGGTGAGTGTGTGGGTGTCATTACAGTGCTTGGACTGTAAATATTTACAGCCATTCATGGGTTGGAGGGTGTGTGTGTGTCATTAGTGCTTTGAATGTAAATATCAACAGTCATTTATTTGGTGGTGGGTGTGTGGCTGTCATTAGAATGCTTGGACTGTAAATATCAACCATAATTCATGGGGTGGTGGGTACGAGGGTGTCATTACAGTGCTTAAACTGTAAATATCAACAGTTATTCATGGGGTGGTAGGTGTTTGGGTGTCATTATAGTGCTTGGACTGTAAATATCAATAGTCATTCATGGGGTGGTTGGTGTGTGGGTGTCATTACATGGCTTGGACTGTAAATAGCAAGTCATTTATGGGGTGGTGGGTATGTGTGTGTCATTAGTGCTTGGACTGTAAATATCAAGAGTCATTCATGGGATGGTGGGTGGCATTACAGTGCTTGGACTGTAAATATCAACAGTCAGTCATGGGGTGGTGGGTATTTGGCTGTCATTAGAATGCTTGGACTGTAAATATCATCAATAATTCATGGGGTGGTGGGTGTAGGGGTGTCATTACAGTGCTTTGACTGTAAATGTCAACAGTCACTCATGGGGTGGTAGGTTTGTGGTTGTCATTACAGTGCTTGGACTGTAAATATCATCAGTCATTCATGGGGTGGTGGGTTGGTGGGTGTCATTACAGTGCTTGGACTGTAAATATCAAGTCATTCATGGGTTGGTGGGTGTGTGTGTGTGTCATTAGTGCTTGGACTGTAAATATAAACAGTCATTTATAGGGTTGTGGGTGGCATTACAGTGCTTGGACTGTAAATATCAACAGTCATTTATGAGGTGGGTGTGTGTGTGTCTGTCATTACAGTGCTTGGACTGTAAATACCAAAAGGCAGTCATGGGGTGGTTGGTTTGTGTGTGTCGTTACAGTGTTTGGACTTTAAATATCAACAGTCATTCATGGGGTGGTGGGTGTGTGGGTGTCATTACAGTGCTTGGACAGTATATATCAATAGTCATTCATGGGGTGGTTAGTGTGTGGGTGTCATTACAGTGTTTTGATTGTAAATATCAAGTCATTCATGACTTTGACTGTAAATATCAACAGTCATTTATGGGGTGGTGGGTGTGTGTGTCATTATAGTGCTTGGACTGTAAATATCAACAGTCATTAATTGGGTGGTGGGTGTCATTAGAGTGCTTGGACTATAAATATTAACAGTTATTTATGGGGTGGTGGGTTTGTGGGTGTCATGACAGTGCTTGGACTGAAAATATCAATAGTCATTCATGGGGTGGTGGGTGTGTGGGTGTCATTACAGTGTTTTGATTTTAAATACCAACAGTCATTCATAGGGTGGTGGGTGTCATTAGAGTGCTTGGACTATAAATATCAACAGTTATTTATAAGGTGGTGGGTTTGTGAGTGTCATGACAGTGCTTGGACTGTAAATATCAACAGTCATTCATGGGGTTGTGGGTGTGTGGGTGTCATTACAGTGCTTGGACTATATATATCAACCGTTATTTAGGGAGGGGGGTGATTACAGTGCTTGGAAAGTAAATATTAACAGTCATTCATAGTGTGGTTGGTGTGTGAGTGTCATTACAGAGCTTGGACTGTAAATATCAACAGTCAATTATGAGGTGGTGGGTATGTGGGTGTCATTACAGTGCTTGGACTTTAAATATCAACAGTCATTAATGGGATGGTTAATGAGTGGGTGTCATTACAGAGCTTTGATTGTAAATATCAACAATCATTCATAGGGTGGTGGGTGTGGGGATGTCATTACAGTGCTTTGACAGTAAATATCAACAGTCATTCATTTGGTGGTAGGTGTTTGTGTGTCATTATAGTGCTTGGACTGTAAATATCAACAGTCATTCATAGGGTGGTGGGTATGTTTGTGTCATTACAGTGCTTGAACTGTAAATATCAACTGTCATTCATTAGGTGGTAGGTGTTTGTGTGTCATTATAGTGCTTGGACTGTAAATATCAACAGTCATTCATGGGGTGGTGGGTGTGTGGGTGTCATTACAGTGCTTGGACAGTAAATATCAAGTCATTCATTAGGTGGTGGGTGTGTGTGTGTCATTAGTGCTTGGACTGTAAATATCAACAGTCATTCATTGGGTGGTGGGTGTGTGGGTGTCTTTACAGTGCTCAGACTGTAAATATTAAGTGTCATTTATGGGGTGGTGGGTGTGTGGATGTCATTACAGTGCTTGGACTGTAAATATCAACAGTCATTTATTGGATGGTGAGTGTGTGGTAGTCATTACAGTGCTTGGACTGTAAATATTTACAGCCATTTATGGGTTGGAGGGTGTGTGTGTGTCATTAGTGCTTTGAATGTAAATATCAACAGTCATTCATGGGGTGGTAGGTTTGTGGTTGTCATTACAGTGCTTGGACTGTAAATATCATCAGTCATTCATGGGGTGGTGGGTTGGTGGGTGTCATTACAGTGCTTGGACTGTAAATATCAAGTCATTCATGGGTTGGTGGGTGTGTGTGTGTGTCATTAGTTCTTGGACTGTAAATATAAACAGTCATTTATGGGGTTGTGGGTGGCATTACAGTGCTTGGACTGTAAATATCAACAGTCATTTATGAGGTGGGTGGGTGTGTGTCTGTCATTACAGTGCTTGGACTGTAAATATCAACAGGCAGTCATGAGGTGGTTAATTTGTGTGTGTCGTTACAGTGTTTGGACTTTAAATATCAACAGTCATTCCTGGGGTGGTGGGTGTGTGGGTGTCATTACAGTGCTTGGACAGTATATATCAATAGTCATTCATGGGGTGGTTAGTGTGTGAGTGTCATTACAGTGTTTTGATTGTAAATATCAAGTCATTCATGACTTTGACTGTAAATATCAACAGTCATTTATGGGGTGGTGGGTGTGTGTGTCATTATAGTGCTTGGACTGTAAATATCAACAGTCATTAATTGGGTGGTGGGTGTCATTAGAGTGTGTGGACTATAAATATTAACAGTTATTTATGGGGTGGTGGGTTTGTGGGTGTCATGACAGTGCTTGGACTGAAAATATCAATAGTCATTCATGGGGTGGTGGGTGTGTGGGTGTCATTACAGTGTTTTGATTGTAAATACCAACAGTCATTCATAGGGTGGTGGGTGTCATTAGAGTGCTTGGACTATAAATATCAATAGTTATTTATAGGGTGGTGGGTTTGTGAGTGTCATGACAGTGCTTGGACTGTAAATATCAACAGTCATTCATGGGGTTGTGGGTGTGTGGGTGTCATTACAGTGCTTGGACTGTAAATATCAACAGTCATTTATGGGGTGGTGGGTGTGGGTGTCATTACAGTGTTTTGACTGTAAATATCAACAGGTAATCATTGATTGGTGGGTTTGTGGGTGTCATTACTGTGTTTGGACTGTAAATATCAATAGTAATTCATGGGGTGGTAAGGGTGGGTGTCATTACAGTGTTTTGACTGCAAATATCAACAGTCATTCATGGGCTGGTGAGTGTGTGGGTGTCATTACACTTCTTGGACTGTAAATATTAACAGTCATTCATGGGGTGGTAGGTGTGTGGGTGTCATTACAGTTATTGGACTGAAAATATCAACCATCATTCATTGGGTGGTAGGTGTGTCGGTGTCATTACAGTGCTTGTACTGTAAATATTAACAGTCATTCATGGGGTAGTGGGTGTGTGGGTGTCATTACATTGATTGGACTGAAAATATCAACAGTCATCCAGGGGGTTGTGGGTGAGTGTGCATCATTACAGTGTTTTGATTGTAAATATCAACAGTAATTCATAGGGTGGTGGGTGTCATTAGAGTTCTTGGACTGTAAATATCAAGAGTCATTTATGGGGTGGTGGGTGTGTTGGTGTCATTACAGTGCTTGGACTGTAAAATATCAACTGTCATTTATGGGGGTGGTTGGTGTGTGGGTTTCATTACAGTGCTTTGACTGTAAATATCAAGAGTCATTTATGGGGTGGTTGGTGTGTGTGTCATTATAGTGCTTGGACTGTAAATATCAACAGTCATTCATGGGGTGATGTGTGTCATTAGAGTGATTGGACTATAAATATCAACAGTTATTTATGAGGTGGTGGGTTTGTGGGTGACATGACAGTGCTTGGACTGAAAATAGCAACAGTCATTCATGGGGTGGTGGGTGTATGGGTGTCATTACAGTGTTTTGATTGTAAATACCAACAGTCATTCATAGGGTGGTGGGTGTCATTAGAGTGCTTGGACTATAAATATCAACTGTTATTTATAGGGTGGTTGGTTTGTGGGTGTTATTACAGTGCTTATACTGTAAATATTACGGGTTATTCATGAGGTAGTGGGTGTGTGGATGTCATTACAGTGCTTGGACTGAAAAGATCAACAGTCATTCATGGGGTGGTTGGTGTGTGGGTGTTATTACAGTGTTTGGACTGTAAATATCAAATGTCATTAATGGGGTGGTGGGTGTGTGGGTATCATTACAGTGCTTTGACTGTAAATATCAACAGTCATTTATGGGGTTGTCTGTGTGTGTGTCTTTATAGTGCTTGGACTGTAAATATCAACAGTCATTCATGGGGTGGTGAGTGTGTGGGTGTCATTAAAGTGCTTGGACTGAAAATGTCAAGTCATTCATAGTGTGGTGGGTGTGTGTGTGTCATTAGTGATTGGACTGTAAATATCAACAGTCATTAATGGGGTGGTGTGTAGCATTACATTGCTTGGATTGTATATATCAAAAGTCATTCACGGGGTTATGGGTGTGTGGGTGTCATTACAGTGCTTGGACTGTAAATATCAAATGTCATTTATAGGGTGGTTGGTGTTTGGGTGTCATCACATTGCTTGGACTGTAAATATCAACAGTCAATCATGGGGTGGTGGTTGTGTGGGTGTCATTACAGTGCTTGGAATGTAAATATAAACAGTCATTCATGGGGTGGTGGGTGTGTGGGTGTTATTACAGTTCTTTGACTGTAAATATCAACAGTCATTCAGAGGATTGTGGGTGTCATTAGAGTGCTTGGACTGTAAATATCAACAGTTATTCATGGGGTGGTGGGTGTCATGACTTTGCTTGGACTGTAAATATCAACAGTCATTAATGGGTTGGTGAGTGTGTAGGTGACATTACAGTGCTTGGACTGTAAATATCAAGTCAATCATGGGGTAGTTGGTGTGTGGGTGACATTACAGTGCTTGGAGTGTAAATATCAACAGTCATTCATAAGGTGGTGGGTGTGTGGGTGTCATTACAAATATCGGAATGTAAATATCAACAGTCATTCATGGGCTGGTGGGTGTGTGGATGTCATTACAGTGCTTGGACTGTAAATATCAACAGTCAATCATGAGGAGGAGGGTGTGTTCCGGTCATTACAGTGCATGGACTGTAAATATCAACCGTCATTCATTGGATGGTGGGTGTGTGGGTGTCATTACAGTGCTTGGAGTGTAAATATCAACAGTCATTCATGGCATAGGGTGATGGGTGTGTGGGTTTTATTACAGTGCTTGGACTGTAAATATCAACAGTCATTTATGGGGTGGTGGGTGTGTGGCTGTCATTACAGTGCTTGGACTGTAAATATCGACAGGCAGTCATGAGGTGGTGGGTTTGTGTGTGTCGTTACAGTGTTTGGACTTTAAATATCAACAGTCATTCATGGGGTGGTGGGTAGGTGGTTGTCATTACAGTGCTTGGACTGTAAATATCAAGTCATTCATGGGGTGGTGGGTGTGTGTGTCATTAGTGCTTGGGTGTGTAAATATCAACAGTCATTTATGAAGTGGTGGGTGGCATTACAGTGCTTGGACTGTAGATATCAACAGTCATTTATAGGGTGGTGGGTGTGTGGTTGTCATTACAGTGGTTGGACTGTAAATATCAACAGTCAATCATGAGGTGGATGGTGTGTGGGTGTCATTACAGAGCTTGGACTGTAAATATCAACAATAATTTTTGGGGTGGTGGGTGTGTGGGGGTCATTACAATGCTCAGACTGTAAATATTAACAGTCATTCATGGGGTGGTGGGTGTGTGGATGTCATTACAGTGCTTGGACTGAAAATATCAACAGTCATTTGTGGGGTGGTGGGTGTGTGGTTGTCATTACAGTGCTTGGACTATAAATATCAACAGTCATTAATGGGGTGTTGGGAGTGTGGGTGTCATTACAGTGAATGAACTGTATATATCAACAGTTATTCACGGGGTGGTGGGTGTGTGGGTGTCATTACAGTGCTTAGACTGTCAATTTAAAAAGTCATTCTTGGGGTGATGGGTGTGTGGGTGTCATTACAGTGCGTAGACTGTAAATATCAACAGTTATATATGGGGTGGTGGGTGTGTGGCTGTCATTAGTGCTTGGACTGTAAATATCAAGTCATTTATGAAATAGTGGGTGGCATTACAGTGCTTGGACTGTAAATATCAACAGTTATTCATAGGGTTGTGGGTATGTGGATGTCATTACAGTGCTTGGACTATATATATCAACCGTTATTTAAAAGGGGGGGTGATTACAGTGCTTGGAAAGTAAATATTAACAGTCATTCATAGTGTGGTTGGTGTGTGAGTGTCATTACAGAGCTTGGACTGTAAATATCAACAGTCAATTATGAGGTGGTGGGTATGTGGGTGTCATTACAGTGCTTGGACTGTAAATATCAACAGTCATTAATGGGATGGTTAATGAGTGGGTGTCATTACAGAGCTTTGATTGTAAATATCAACAATCATACATAGGGTGGTGGGTGTGGGGATGTCATTACAGTGCTTTGACTGTAAATATCAACAGTCATTCATAGGGTGGTGGGTATGATTGTGTCATTACAGTGCTTGAACTGTAAATATCAACTGTCATTCATTAGGTGGTAGGTGTTTGTGTGTCATTATAGTGCTTGGACTGTAAATATCAACAGTCATTAATGGGGTGGTGGGGGTGTGGGTGTCAATTCAGTGCTTTGACAGTAAATATCAAGTCATTCATTAGGTGGTGGGTGTGTGTGTGTGTCATTAGTGCTTGGACTGTAAATATCAACAGTCATTCATTGGGTGGTGGGTGTGTGGGTGTCTTTACAGTGCTCAGACTGTAAATATTAAGTGTTATTTATGGGGTGGTGGGTGTGTGGATGTCATTACAGTGCTTGGACTGTAAATATTTACAGCCATTCATGGGTTGGAGGGTGTGTGTGTGTCATTAGTGCTTTGAATGTAAATATCAACAGTCATTTATTTGGTGGTGGGTGTGTGGCTGTCATTAGAATGCTTGGACTGTAAATATCAACCATAATTCATGGAGTGGTGGGTACGAGGGTGTCATTACAGTGCTTAAACTGTAAATATCAACAGTTATTCATGGGGTGGTAGGTGTTTGGGTGTCATTATAGTGCTTGGACTGTAAATATCAATAGTCATTCATTTGGTGGTTGGTGTGTGGGTGTCATTACATAGCTTGGACTGTAAATATCAACTAAAATTCATGGGGTGGTGGGTGTGGGGATGTCATTACAGTTCTTTCACTGTAAATATCAATTGTCATTCATGGGGTGGTGGGTTTGAAGGTGTCATTACAGTGCTTAAACTGTAAATATCAACAGTCATTCATAGTGTGGTAGGTGTTTGGGTGTCATTATAGTGCTTGGACTGTAAATATCAACAGTCATTTATGAGGTGGGTGGGTGTGTGGCTGTCATTACAGTGCTTGGACTGTAAATATCTACGGTCATTGATGGGGGGGTGGGTGTGTGGCTGTCATTACAGTGCTTGGACTGTAAGTATCAACAGTAAATCATGGGGTGGTGGGTTTGTTGATGTCATTACAGTGCTTGGACTGTAAATATCAACAGTTATTCATGGGGTGGTGGGTCTGTGTGTGTCATTAGTGCTTGGACTGTAAATATCAACAGTTATTATTGGGGTGGTGAGTGGCATTACAGTGCTTCTACTATAAATATCAACCGTCATTAATGGAGTGGTGGGTGTGTGGGTGTCATTACAGTGCTTGGACTGTAAATATCAACAGTCATTCATAAGGTGGTAAGTGTGTGGGTGCCATTACAGTGTTTTTACAGTAAATATCAACAGTCATTTATTGGGTGGTGAGTGTGTGGGTGTCATTACAGTGCTTGGACTGTAAATATTAACAGTCATTCATGGGGTGGTGGGTTGGTGGGTGTTATTACAGTGCTTGGACAGTAAATATCAAGTCATTCTTGGGTTGGTGGGTGTGTGTGTGTCATTAGTGCTTTGAATGTAAATATCAACAGTCATTTATGGGGTGGTGAATGTGTGGCTGTCATTAGAATGCTTGGACTGTAAATATCAACCATAATTCATGGGGTGGTGGGTGTGGGGGTGTCATTAAGGTGTTTTGACTGTAAATATCAACAGTCATTCATGGGGTGGTGGGTATGAGGGTGTCATTACAGTGCTTAAACTGTAAATATCAACAGTCATTCATGGGGTGGTAGGTGTTTGGGTGTCATTATAGTGCTTGGACTGCTAATATGAACAGTCTTTCATGGGGTGGTTGGTGTGTGGGTGTCATTACATGGCTTGGACTGTAAATATCAAGTCATTTATGGGGTGGTGGGTATGTGTGTGTCATTAGTGCTTGGACTGTAAGTATCAACAGTCATTCATGGGATGGTGGGTTGCATTACATTGCTTGGACTGTAAATATCAATAGTCATTCATTGGGTGGTGGGTGTGTGGATGTCATTACAGTGCATGGACTGTAAATATCAACACTCATTTATGAGGTGGTGGGTGTGTGGCTTTCATTACAGTGTTTGGACTGTAAATATCAACAATCAGTCATGGGGTTGTGGGTGTGTGGATGTCATTACAGTGCTTGTACTGTAAAAATCAACAGTCATTTATGGGGTGGTGGGTGTGTGACTGTCATTAGAATGCTTGGACTGTAAATATCAACCATATTTCATGGGGTGGTGGGTGTGGGGGTGTCATTACATTGCTTTGACTGTAAATATCAACAGTCATTCATGGGGTGGTGGGTATTAGGGTGTCATTACAGTGCTTAAACTGTAAATATCAACAGTCATTAATGGGGTGGTAGGTGTTTGGGTGTCATTATAGTGCTTGGACTGTAAATATCAACAGTCATTCATGGGGTGGTTGGTGTGTGGGTGTCATTACATGGCTTGGACTGTAAATATCAAGTCATTTATGGGGTGGTGGGTATGTGTGTGTCATTAGTGCTTGGACTTTAAATATCATCAGTCATTCATGGGATGGTGGGTGGCATTACAGTGTTTGGACTGTAAATATCAACAGTCAGTCAAGGGGTGGTGGATGTGTGGATGTCATTACAGTGATTGGACTGTAAATATCAACAGTCATTAATGGGATGGTGGGTTTGTGGCTGTCATTACAGTGTTTGGACTGTAAATATCAACAGTCAGTCATGGGGTGGTTGGTGTGTGGATGTCATTACAGTGCTAGAACTGTAAATATCAACAGTCATTTATTGGGTGGTGGGTGTGTCGCTTTCATTAGAATGCTTGGACTGTAAATATCAACTATAATTCATGGGGTGGTGGGTGTGGGGATGTCATTACAGTTCTTTGACTGTAAATACCAACTGTCATTCATGGGGTGGTGGGTATGAAGGTGTCATTACAGTGCTTAAACTGTAAATATCAACAGTCATTCATAGGGTGGTAGGTGTTTGGGTGTCATTATAGTGCTTGGACTGTTAATATCAACATTCTTTCATGGGGTGGTTGGTGTGTGGGTGTCATTACATGGCTTGGACTGTAAATATCAAGTCATTTATGGGGTGGTGGGTATGTGTGTGTCATTAGTGCTTGGACTGTAAATATCAACAGTCATTCATGGGATGGTGAGTGGCATTACATTGCTTGGACTGTAAATATCAACAGTCATTCATAGGGTGATGGGTGTGTGAGGGTCATTACAGTGCTTGGACTGTAAATATAAACAATCACTTATGGGGTGGTGGGTGTGTGGCTGTCATTACAGTGTTTGGACAGTAAATATCAACAGTCAGTCATGGGGTGGTGGGTTTGTGGGTGTTATTACAGTGCTTGGACTGTAAATATCAACAGTTAATAATTCGGTGGTGGATGTGTGTTAGTCATTAAAGTGCTTGAACTATAAATATTATGTCAATCACGGGGTGGTGGGTGTGTGTGTGTCATTAGTTCTTGGACTGTAAATATCAACAGTCATTCATAAGATGGTGGGTGGCATTACAGTGCTTGGACTGTAAATATCAACAATCATTCATTGGGTGGTGGGTGTGTGGGTGTCATTACAGTGATCAGACTGTAAATATTAAGTGTCATTGACAGTGTGGTGGGTGTGTGGATGTCATTACAGTGCTTGGACTGTAAATATCAACAGTCATCTATGGGGTGGTGGGTGTGTGGCTGTCATTACAGTGCTTGGACTGTAAATATCTACTGTCATTTATGGGGTGGTGGGTGTGTGGCTGTCATTACAGTGCTTGGACTGTAAATATCAACAGTTAATAATGGGCTGGTGGGGTTGTGGATGTCATTACAGTGCTTGGACTGTAAATATCAACAGTTATTCATGGGGTGGTGGGTGTGTGTGTGTCATTACAGTGCTTGGACTATAAATATCAACCGTCATATATAGGGTGGTGGGTGTGTGACTGTCATTACAGAGCTTGGACAGTAAATATTAACAGTCAATCATGAGGTGGTGGGTGTGTGGGTTTCATTACAGTGATTGGACTGTAAATATCAACAGTCATTCATTGGATGGTGGGTGTGTGGGTGTCATTACAGTTTTTTTATTTGTAAATATCAACAGTCATGGGGTGGTGGGTGTGTGGGTGTCATTAGAGTGCTTCGACTGTAACTATCAACAGTCATTCATTGGGTGGTGGGTGTTTGGGTGTCTATGCAGTGCTTGGACTGTAAATATCAACAGTCAATTATGAGGTGGTGGGTGTGTTGGTGTCATTACAATGCTCGGACTGTAAATATCAACAGTCATTCATGGGGTGGTGGGTGTGTGGGTGTCATTACAGTGTTTTGACGGTATATATTACAGTCATTCATAGGGTGGTGGGTGTCATTACAGTTCTTGGACTGTAAATATCAACCATCATCCATTTTGTGGTGGGTGTGTGGGTGTCATTACAGTGCTCAGACTATAAATATTAACAGTCATTCATGGGGTGGTGGGTGTGTGGGTGTCATTACAGTGCTTGGACTGAAAATATCAACAGTCATTTATAGGGTGGTGGGTGTGTGAGTGTCATTACAGAGCTTGGACTGTAAATATCAATAGTCATTTATGGGGTGGTGGGTGTGTGGGTGTCATTACAATGCTTGGAGAGTAAATATCAAAAGTCATTCTTGTGGTGGTGGGTGTGTGGGTGTCATTACAGTGCTTAAAATGTAAATATCAACATTCATTTATGGGGTGGTTGGTGTGTGGCTGTCATTACAGTGCTTGGATTGTAAATATCAACAGTCAATTATTGGGTGGTGGGTTTGTGGGTTTTATTACCGTGCTTGGACTGTAAATATCAACAGTCAGTCATGGGGTTGTGGGTGTGTGGATGTCATTACAGTGCTTGGACTGTAAATATCAACAGTCATTTATTGGGTGGTGGGTGTGTGGCTGTCATTAGAATGCTTGGACTGTAAATATCAACCATAATTCATGGGGTGGTGGGTGTGGGGGTGTCATTACAGTGGTTTGACTGTAAATATCAACAGTCATTCATGGGGTGGTGGGTATGAGGGTGTCATTACAGTGCTTAAACTATAAATATCAACAGTCATTCATGGGGTGGTAGGTGTTTGGGTGTCATTATAGTGCTTGGACTGTAAATATCAACATTCATTCATGGGGTGGTTGGTGTGTGGGTGTCATTACATGGCTTGGACTGTAAATATCAAGTCATTTATGGGGTGGTGGGTATGTGTGTGTCATTAGTGCTTGGACTGTAAATATCAACATTCATTCATGGGATGGTGGGTGGCATTACAGTGCTTGGACTGTAAATATCAACAGTCAGACATGGGGTGGTGGGTGTGTGGATGTCATTACAGTGATTGGACTGTAAATATCAACAGTCATTAACGGGGTGGTGGGTGTGTGACTGTCATTACAGTGATTGGACTGTAAATATCAACAGTCAGTCATGGGGTGGTTGGTGTGTGGATGTCATTACAGTGTTTGGACTGTAAATATCAACAGTCATTTATGGGGTGGTGGGTGTGTGGCTGTCATTAGAATGCTTGGACTGTAAATATCAACCATAATTCAAGGGGTGGTGGGTGTGGGGGTGTCATTAAAGTGTTTTGACTATTAATATCAACAGTCATTCAAGGGGTGGTGGGTATGAGAGTGTCATTAGTGCTTGGACTGTAAGAATCAACAGTCATTCATGGGATAGTGGGTGACGTTACATTGCTTGGACTGTAAATTTCAACAGTCATTCATAGGGTGATGGGTGTGTGGGTGTCATTACAGTGTTTGGACAGTAAATATCAACAGTCAGTCATGGGGTGGTGGGTTTGTGGGTGTTTTTACAGTGCTTGGACTGTAAATATCAACAGTCAATAATTCGGTGGTGGATGTGTGTGTGTCATTACAGTGCTTGAACTATAAATATTAAATCAATCATGGGGTGGTGGGTGTGTGGGTGTCATTAGTGCTTGGACTGTAAATATCAAAAGTCATTAATGAGGCGGTGGGTGGCTTTACAGTGCTTGGACTGTAAATATCAACCATCATTCATTGGGTAGTGGGTGTGTGGGTGTCATTACAGTGCATAGACTGTAAATATTAAGTGTCATTGACAGTGTGGTGGGTGTGTGGATGTCATTACAGTGCTTGGACTGTAAATATCAACAGTCATTTATGAAGTGGAGGGTGTGTGGCTTTCATTACAGTGCTTGGACTATAAATATCTAATGTCATTAATAGGGTGGTGGGTCTGTGGCTGTCATTACAGTGCTTGGACTGTAAATATCAACAGTTAATTATGGGGTTGTGGGGTTGTGGATGTCATTACAGTACTTGGACTGTAAATATCAACAGTTTTTCATGGGGTGTTGGGTGTGTGGCTGTCATTACAGTGCTTGGGCTGTAAATATTAACAGTTAATCATGAGGTGGTAGGTGTGTGGGTTTCATTACAGTGATTGGACTGTAAATATCAACAGTCATTCATTGGATGGTGGGTGTGTGGGTGTCATTACAGTGTTTTGATTGTAAATATCAACAGTCATGGGGTGGTGGGTGTGTGGGTGTCAGTAGAGTGCTTGGACTGTAAATATCAGCGATAATTTTTGGGGTGGTGGGTGTTTGTGTGTCTATGCAGTGCTTGGACTGTAAATATAAACAGTCAATCATGAGGTGGTGGATGTGTTGGTGTCATTACAATGCTTGGACTGTAAATATCAACAGTCATTTATGTGGTGGTGGGTGTGTGGGTGTCATTACAGTGTTTTGATGGTAAATATTAACAGTCATTCATAGGGTGGTGGGTGTCATTACAGTTCTTGGACTGTAAATATCAAGTCATTCATGGGTTGGTGGGTGTGTATGTATAATTAGTGCTCGGACTGTAAATATCAACAGTCATTTATGGGGTTGAGGGTGGCATTACAGTGCTTGGACTGTAAATATTTACATTCATTCATAGGGTGGTTGGTGTGTGAGTGTCATTACAGAGCTTGGACTGTAAATATCAATAGTCATTCATTGGGTGGTGGGTGTGTGGATGTCATTACAGTGCATGGACTGTAAATATCAACAGTCATTTATGAGGTGGTGGGTGTGTGTCTTTTATTACAGTGTTTGGAGTGTAAATATCAACAGTCAGTCATGGGGTTGTGGGTGTGTGGATGTCATTACAGTGCTTGGACTGTAAAAATCAACAATCATTTATGGGGTTGTGGGTGTGTGGCTGTCATAAGAATGCTTGGACTGTATATATCAACCATATTTCATGGGGTGGTGGGTGTGGGGGTGTCATTACAGTGCTTTGACTGTAAATATCAACAGTCATTCATGGGGTGGTGGGTATGATGGTGTCATTAAAGTGCTTAAACTGTAAATATCAACAGTCATTCATGGGGTGGTAGGTGTTTGGGTGTCATTATAGTGCTTGGACTGCTAATATCAACAGTCTTTCATGGGGTGGTTGGTGTGTGGGTGTCATTACATGGCATGGATTGTAAATATCAAGTCATTTATGGGGTGGTGGGTATGTGTGTATCATTAGTGCTTGGACTGTAAATATCAACAGTCATTCATGGGATGGTGGGTGGCATTACATTGCTTGGACTGTAAATATCAACAGTCATTCATAGGGTGATGGGTGTGTGGGTGTCATTACAGTGCTTGGACTGTAAATATCAACAGTCATTTATGGGGTGGTGGGTGTGTGGCTGTCATTACAGTGTTTGGACAGTAAATATCAACAGTCAGTCATGGGGTGGTGGGTTTGTGGGTGTTATTACAGTGCTTGGACTGTAAATATCAACAGTCAAAAATTCGGTGGTGGGTGTGTGTGTGTGTTATTACAGTGCTTGAACTATAAATATTAAGTCAATCATGGGGTGGTGGGTGTGTGTGTGTCATTAGTGCTTGGACTGTAAATATCAACAGTCATTCATGAGGTGGTGGGTGGCATTACAGTGCTTGGACTGTAAATATCAACCATCATTCATTGGGTGGTGGGTGTGTGGGTATCATTACAGTGCTCAGACTGTAAATATTAAGTGTCATTAACAGTGTGGTGGGTGTGTGGATGTCATTACAGTGCTTGGACTGTAAATATCAACAGTTAATTATGGGGTTGTGGGGTTGTGGTTGTCATTACAGTGCTTGGACTGTAAATATCAACAGTTTTTCATGGGGTGATGGGTGTGTGGGTGTCATTACAGTGCTTGGACAAAATAAATATCAACCGTCATATATAGGGTGGTGGGTGTGTGAGTGTCATTACAGAGCTTGGACTGTAAATATTAACAGTTAATCATGAGGTGGTGGGTGTGTGGGTTTCATTACAGTGATTGGATTGTAAATATCAACAGTCATTCATTGGATGTTGGGTGTGTGGGTGTCATTACAGTGTTTTGATTGTAAATATCAACAGTCATGGGGTGGTGGGTGTGTGGGTGTCATTAGAGTGCTTGGACTGTAAATATCAACCATAATTTTTGGGGTGGTGGGTGTTTGGGTGTCTATGCAGTGCTTGGACTGTAAATATAAACAGTCAATCATGAGGTGATGGGTGTGTTGGTGTCATTACATTGCTTGGACTGTAAATATCAACAGTCATTCATGGGGTGGTGGGTGTGAGGGTGTCATTACAGTGTTTTGACGGTAAATATTAACAGTCATTCATAGGGTGGTGGGTGTCATTACAGTTCTTGGACTGTAAATATCAAGTCATTCATGGGTTGGTGGGTGTGGGTGTATAATTAGTGCTCGGACTGTAAATATTAACAGTCATTTATGGGGTTGTGGGTGGCATTACAGTGCTTGGGCTGTAAATATTTACAGTCATTCATAGGGTGGTTGGTGTGTGAGTGTCATTACAGAGCTTGGACTGTAAATATCAATAGTCATTCATTGGGTGGTGGGTGTGTGGATGTCATTACAGTGCATGGACTGTAAATATCAACAGTCATTTATGGGGTGGTGGGTGTGTGGCTTTCATTACAGTGTTTGGACTGTAAATATCAACAGTCAGTCATGGGGTTGTGGGTGTGTGGATGTCATTACAGTGCTTGGACTGTAAAAATCAACAGTCATTTATGGGGTGGTGGGTGTGTGGCTGTCATTAGAATGCTTGGACTGTAAATATCAACCATATTTCATGGGGTGGTGGGTGTGGGGGTGTCATTACAGTGCTTAAACTGTAAATATCAACAGTCATTCATGGGGTGGTAGGTGTTTGGGTGTCATTATAATGCTTGGACTGTAAATATCAACAGTCATTCATGGGGTGGTTGGTGTGTGGGTGTCATTACATGGCTTGGACTGTAAATATCAAGTCATTTATGGGGTGGTGGGTATGTGTGTGTCATTAGTGATTGGACTGTAAATATCAACAGTCATTCATTGGATGGTGGGTGTGTGGGTGTCATTACAGTGTTTTGATTGTAAATATCAACAGTCATGGGGTGGTGGGTGTGTGGGTGTCATTAGAGTGTTTGGACTGTAACTATCAACAGTCATTCATTGGGTGGTGGGTGTTTGGGTGTCTATGCAGTGCTTGGACTGTAAATATCAACAGTCAATCATGAGGTGGTTGGTGTGTTGGTGTCATTACAATGCTTGGACTGTAAATATCAACAGTCATTCATGGGGTGGTGGGTGTGTGGGTGTCATTACAGTGTTTTGACGGTATATATTAACAGTCATTCATAGGGTGGTGGGTGTCTTTACAGTTCTTGGACTGTAAATATCAACCATCATCCATTGGGTGGTGGGAGTGTGAGTGTCATTACAGTGCTCAGACTATAAATATTAACAGTCATTCATGGGGTGGTGGGTGTGTGGGTGTCATTACAGTGCTTGGACTGTAAATATCAACAGTCATTTATAGGGTGGTGGGTGTGTGAGTGTCATTACAGAGCTTGGATTGTAAATATCAACAGTCATTTATGGGGTGGTGGGTGTGTGGGTGTCATTACAATGCTTGGAGAGTAAATATCAAAAGTCATTCTTGTGGTGGTGGGTGTGTGGGTGTCATTACAGTGCTTAAAATGTAAATATCAACAGTCATTTATGGGGTGGTGGGTGTGTGGCTGTCATTACAGTGCTTGGATTGTAAATATCAACAGTCAATTATTGGGTGGTGGGTTTGTGGGTTTCATTACCGTGCTTGGACTGTAAATATCAACAGTCAGTCATGGGGTTGTGGGTGTGTGGATGTCATTACAGTGCTTGGACTGTAAATATCAACAGTCATTTATGGGGTGGTGGGTGTGTGGCTGTCATTAGAATGCTTGGACTGTAAATATCAACCATAATTCATGGGGTGGTGGTTGTGGGGGTGTCATTACAGTGCTTTGACTGTAAATATCAACAGTCATTCATGGGGTGGTGAGTATGAGGGTGTCATTACAGTGCTTAAACTGTAAATATCAACAGTCATTCATGTGGTGGTTGGTGTGTGGGTGTCATTACATGGCTTGGACTGTAAATATCAAGTCATTTATAGGGTGGTGGGTATGTGTGTGTCATTAGTGCTTGGACTGTAAATATCAACATTCATTCATGGGATGGTGGGTGGCATTACAGTGCTTGAACTGTAAATATCAACAGTCAGTCATGGGGTGGTGTGTGTGTGGATGTCATTACAGTGATTGGACTGTAAATATCAACAGTCATTAACAGGGTGGTGGATGTGTGGCTGTCATTACAGTGTTTGGAATGTAAATATCAACAGTCAGTCATGGGGTGGTTGGTGTGTGGATGTCATTACAGTGCTTGGACTGTAAATATCAACAGTCATTTATGGGGTGGTGGGTGTGTGGCTGTCATTAGAATGCTTGGACGGTAAATATCAACCATAATTCATGGGGTGGTGGGTGTGGGGGTGTCATTAAAGTGCTTTTACTGTAAATATCAACAGTCGTTCATGGGGTGGTGGGTATGAGGGTGTCATTACAGTGCTTAAACTGTAAATATCAACAGTCATTCATGGGGTGGTAGGTGTTTGGGTGTCATTATAGTGCTTGGACTGCTAATATCAACAGTCTTTCATGGGGTGGTTGGTGTGTTGGTGTCATTACATGGCTTGGACTGTAAATATCAAGTCATTTATGGGGTGGTTGGTATGTGTGTGTCATTAGTGCTTGGACTGTAAGTATCAACAGTCATTCATGGATTGGTGGGTGGCATTACATTGCTTGGACTGTAAATATCAACAGTCATTCATAAGGTGATGGGTGTGTGGGTGTCATTACAGTGCTTGGACTGTAAATATCAACAGTCATTTATGGGGTGGTGGGTGTGTGGCTGTCATTACAGTGTTTGGACAGTAAATATCAACAGTCAGTCATGGGGTGGTGGGTTTGTGGGTGTTATTACAGTGCTTGGACTGTAAATATCAACAGTCAATAATTCGGTGGTGGGTGTGTGTGTGTCATTACAGTGCTTGAACTATAAATATTAAGTCAATCATGGGGTGGTGGGTGTGTGTGTGTCATTAGTGCTTGGACTGTAAATATCAACAGTCATTCATGAGGTGGTGGGTGGCATTACAGTGCTTGGACTGTAAATATCAACCATCATTCATTGGGTGGTGGGTGTGTGGGTGTCATTACAGTGCTCAGACTGTAAATATTAAGTGTCATTGACAGTGTGGTGGGTGTGTGGATGTCATTACAATGCTTGGACTGTAAATATCAACAGTCATTTATGAAGTGGTGGGTGTGTGGCTTTCATTACAGTGCTTGGACTGTAAATATCTACTGTCATTAATAGGGTGGTGGGTGTGTGGCTGTCATTACAGTGCTTGGACTGTAAATATCAACAGTTAATTATGGGGTTGTGGGGTTGTGGATGTCATTACAGTGCTTGGACTGTAAATATCAACAGTTTTTCATGGGGTGGTGGGTGTGTGGGTGTCATTACAGTGCTTGGACTATAAATATCAACCGTCATATATAGGGTGGTGGGTGTGTGAGTGTCATTAAAGATCTTGGACTGTAAATATTAACAGTTAATCATGAGGTGGTGGGTGTGTGGATTTCATTACAGTGATTGGACTGTAAATATCAACAGTCATTCATTGGATGGTGGGTGTGTGGGTGTCATTACAGTGTTTTGATTGTAAATATCAACAGTCATGGGGTGGTGGGTGTGTGGGTGTCATTAGAGTGCTTGGACTGTAAATATCAACCATAATTTTTGGGGTGGTGGGTGTTTGTGTGTCTATGCAGTGTTTGGACTGTAAATATAAATAGTCAATCATGAGGTGGTGGGTGTGTTGGTGTCATTACAATGCTCGGACTGTAAATATCAACAGTCATTTATGGGGTTGTGGGTGGCATTACAGTGCTTGGACTGTAAATATTTACATTCATTCATAGGGTGGTTGGTGTGTGAATGTCATTATAGAGCTTGGACTGTAAATATCAATAGTCATTCATTGGGTGGTGGGTGTGTGGATGTCATTACAGTGCATGGACTGTAAATATCAACAGTCAGTCATGGGGTGGTGGGTTTGTGGGTGTTATTACAGTGCTTGGACAGTAAATATCAACAGTTAATAATTCGGTGGTGGGTGTGTGTGTTTCATTAAAGTGCTTGAACTATAAATATTAAGTCAATCACGGGGTGGTGGGTGTGTGTGTGTCATTAGTGCTTGGACTGTAAATATCAACAATCATTTAAGGGGTGGTGGGTGTGTGGCTGTCATTACAGTGTTTGGACAGTAAATATCAACAGTCAGTCATGGGGTGGTGGGTTTGTGGGTGTTATTACAGTGCTTGGACTGTAATTATCAACAGTTAATAATTCGGTGGTGGGTGTGTGTGTGTCATTAAAGTGCTTTAACTATAAATATTAAGTTAATCACGTGGTGGTGGGTGTGTGTGTGTCATTAGTGCTTGGACTGTAAATATCAACAGTCATTCATGAGGTGGTGAGTGGCTTTACAGTGCATGGACTGTAAATATCAACCATCATTCATTGGGTGGTGGGTGTGTGGGTGTCATTATAGTGCTCAGACTGTAAATATTAAGTGTCATTGACAGTGTGGTGGGTGTGTGGATGTCATTACAATGCTTGGACTGTAAATATCAACAGTCATTTATGAAGTGGTGGGTGTGTGGCTTTCATTACAGTGCTTGGACTGTAAATATCTACTGTCATTAATAGGGTGGTGGGTGTGTGGCTGTCATTACAGTGCTTGGACTGTAAATATCAACAGTTAATTATGGGGTTGTTGGGTTGTGGATGTCATTACAGTGCTTGGACTGTAAATATCAACAGTTTTTCATGGGGTGGTGGGTGTGTGGGTGTCATTACAGAACTTGGACTATAAATATCAACTGTCATATATAGGGTGGTGGGTGTGTGAGTGTCATTAAAGAGCTTGGACTGTAAATATTAACAGTTAATCATGAGGTGGTGGGTGTGTGGGTTTCATTACAGTGATTGGACTGTAAACATCAACAGTCATTCATTGGATGGTGGGTGTGTGGGTGTCATTACAGTGTTTTGATTATAAATATCAACAGTCATGGGGTGGTGGGTGTGTGGGTGTCATTAGAGTGCTTGGACTGTAAATATCAACCATAATTTTTGGGGTAGTGGGTGTTTGTGTGTCTATGCAATGCTTGGACTGTAAATATAAACAGTCAATCATGAGGTGGTGGGTGTGTTGGTGTCATTACAATGCTTGGACTGTAAATATCAACAGTCATTCATGGGGTGGTGGGTGTGTGGGTGTCATTACAGTGTTTTGACGGTAAATATTAACAGTCATTCATAGGGTGGTGGGTGTCATTACAGTTCTTGGACTGTAAATATCAAGTCATTCATGGGTTGGTGGGTGTGTGTGTATAATTAGTGCTCGGACTGTAAATATCAACAGTCATTTATGGGGTTGTGGGTGGCATTACAGTGCTTGGACTGTAAATATTTACATTCATTTATAGGGTGGTTGGTGTGTGAGTGTCATTACAGAGCTTGGACTGTAAATATCAATAGTCATTCATTGGGTGGTGGGTGTGTGGATGTCATTACAGTGCATGGACTGTAAATATCAACAGTCAGTCATGGGGTGGTGGGTTTGTGGGTGTTATTACAGTGCTTGGACAGTAAATATCAACAGTTAATAATTCGGTGGTGTGTGTGTGTGTGTCATTAAAGTGCTTGAACTATAAATATTAAGTCAATCACGGGGTGGTGGGTGTGTGTGTGTCATTAGTGCTTGGACTGTAAATATCAACAATCATTTATGGGGTGGTGAGTGTGTGGCTGTCATTACAGTGTTTGGACAGTATATATCAACAGTCAGTCATGGGGTGGTGGGTTTGTGGGTGTTATTACAGAGCTTGGACTGTAAATATCAACAGTTAATAATTCGGTGGTGGGTGTGTGTGTGTCATTAAAGTGCTTGAACTATAAATATTAAGTTAATCAGGGGGTGGTGGGTGTGTGTGTGTCATTAGTGCTTGGACTGTAAATATCAACAGTCATTCATGAGGTGGTGGGTGGCATTACAGTGCTTGGACTGTAAATATCAACCATCATTCATTGGGTGGTGGGTGTGTGGGTGTCATTACAGTGATCAGACTATAAATATTAAGTGTCATTGACAGTGTTATGGGTGTGTGGATGTCATTACAGTGCTTGGACTGTAAATATCAACAGTCATTTATGGGGTGGTGGGTGTGTGGCTGTCATTACAGTGCTTGGACTGTAAATATCTACTGTCATTTATGGGGTGGTGGGTGTGTGGCTGTCATTACAGTGCTTGGACTGTAAATATCAACAGTTAATTATGGGGTGGTGGGGTTGTGGATGTCATTACAGTGCTTGGACTGTAAATATCAACCGTCATATATAGGGTGGTGGGTGTTTGACTGTCATTACAGAGCTTGGAATGTAAATATTAACAGTCAATCATGAGGTGGTGGGTGTGTGGGTTTCATTACAGTGATTGGACTGTAAATATCAACAGTCATTCATTGGATGGTGGGTGTGTGGGTGTCATTACAGTGTTTTGATTGTAAATATCAACAGTCATGGGGTGGTGGGTGTGTGGGTGTCATTAGAGTGCTTGGACTGTAACTATCACCAGTCATTCATTGGGTGGTGGGTGTTTGGGTGTCTATGCATTGCTTGGACTGTAAATATCAACAGTCAATCATGAGGTGGTGGGTGTGTTGGTGTCATTACAATGCTTGGACTGTAAATATCAACAGTCATTCATGGGGTGGTGGGTGTGTGGGTGTCATTACAGTGTTTTGACGGTATATATTAACAGTCATTCATAGGGTGGTGTGTGTCATTACAGTTCTTGGACTGTAAATATCAACCATCATCCATTGGGTGGTGGGTGTGTGGGTGTCATTACAGTTGTCAGACTATAAATATTAACAGTCATTCATGGGGTGGTGGGTGTGTGGGTGTCATTACAGTGCTTAGACTGTAAATATCAACAGTCATTTATGGGGTGGTGGGTGTGTGGGTGTCATTACAATGCTTGGAGAGTAAATATCAAAAGTCATTCATGGGGTGGTGGGTGTGTGGGTGTCATTACAGTGCTTAAAATGTAAATATCAACAGTCATTCATGGGGTGTTAGGTGTTTGGGTGTCCTTATAGTGCTTGGACTGCTAATATCAACAGTCTTTCATGGGGTGGTTGGTGTGTGGGTGTCATTACATGGCTTGGACTGTAAATATCAAGTCATTTATGGGGTGGTGGGTATGTGTGTGTCATTAGTGCTTGGACTGTAAGTATCAACAGTCATTCATGGGATGGTGGGTGGCATTACATTGCTTGGACTGTAAATATCAACAGTCATTCATAGGGTGATGGGTGTGTGGGTGTCATTACAGTGCTTGGACTGTAAATATCAACAGTCATTTATGGGGTGGTGGGTGTGTGGCTGTCATTACAGTGTTTGGACAGTAAATATCAACAGTCAGTCATGGGGTGGTGGGTTTGTGGGTGTTATTACAGTGCTTGGACTGTAAATATCAACAGTCAATAATTCGGTTGTGGGTGTGTGTGTGTCATTACAGTGCTTGAACTATAAATATTAAGTCAATCATGGGGTGGTGGGTATGTGTGTGTCATTAGTGCTTGGACTGTAAATATCAACAGTCATTCATGAGGTGGTGGGTAGCATTACAGTGCTTGGACTGTAAATATCAACCATCATTCATTGGGTGGTGGGTGTGTGGGTGTCATTACAGTGCTCAGACTGTAAATATTAAGTGTCATTGACAGTGTGGCGGGTGTGTGGATGTCATTACAATGCTTGGACTGTAAATATCAACAGTCATTTATGAAGTGGTGGGTGTGTGGCTTTCATTACAGTGCTTGGACTGTAAATATCTACTGTCATTAATAGGGTGGTGGGTGTGTGGCTGTCATTACAGTGCTTGGACTGTAAATATCAACAGTTAATTATGGGGTTGTGGGGTTGTGGATGTCATTACAGTGCTTGGACTGTAAATATCAACAGTTTTTCATGGGGTGATGGGTGTGTGGGTGTCATTACAGTGCTTGGACTATAAATATCTACTGTCATATATAGGGTGGTGGGTGTGTGAGTGTCATTAAAGAGCTTGGACTGTAAATATTAACAGTTAATCATGAGGTGGTGGGTGTGTGGGTTTCATTACAGTGATTGGACTGTAAATATCAACAGTCATTCATTGGATGGTGGGTGTGTGGGTGTCATTACAGTGTTTTGATTGTAAATATCAACAGTCATTGGGTGGTGGGTGTGTGGGTGTCATTAGAGTGCTTGGACTGTAAATATCAACCATAATTTTTGGGGTGGTGGGTGTTTGTGTGTCTATGCAGTGCTTGGACTGTAAATATAAACAGTCAATCATGAGGTGGTGGGTGTGTTGGTGTCATTACAATGCTTGGACTGTAAATATCAACAGTCATTCATAGGGTGGTGGGTGTGTGGGTGTCATTACAGTGTTTTGACGGTAAATATTAACAGTCATTCATAGGGTGGTGGGTGTCATTACAGTTCTTGGACTGTAAATATCAAGTCATTCATGGGTTGGTGGGTGTGTGTGTTTAATTAGTGCTCGGACTGTAAATATCAACAGTCATTTATGGGGTTGTGGGTGGCATTACAGTGCTTGGACTGTAAATATTTACATTCATTCATAGAGTGGTTGGTGTGTGAGTGTCATTACAGAGCTTGGACTGTAAATATCAATAGTCATTCATTGGGTGGTGGGTGTGTGGATGTCATTACAGTGCATGGACTGTAAATATCAACAGTCAGTCATGGGGTGGTGGGTTTATGGGTGTTATTACAGTGCTTGGACAGTAAATATCAACAGTTAATAATTCGGTGGTGGGTGTGTGTGTGTCATTAAAGTGCTTGAACTATAAATATTAAGTTAATCACGGGGTGGTGGGTGTGTGTGTGTCATTAGTGCTTGGACTGTAAATATCAACAGTCATTCATGAGGTGTTGGGTGGCATTACAATGATTGGACTGTAAATATCAATCATCATTCATTGGGTGGTGGGTGTGTGGGTGTCATTACAGTGATCAGACTATAAATATTAACAGTCATTCATGGGGTGGTGGGTGTTTGGGTGTCATTACAGTGTTTTGATTGTAAATATCAACAGTCATGGGGTGGTGGGTGTGTGGGTGTCATTAGAGTGCTTGGACTGTAACTATCAACAGTCATTCATTGGGTGGTGGGTGTTTGGGTGTCTATGCAGTGCTTGAACTGTAAATATCAACAGTCAATCATGAGGTGGTGGGTGTGTTGGTGTCATTACAATGCTTGGACTGTAAATATCAACAGTCATTCATGGGGTGGTGGGTGTGTGGGTGTCATTACAGTGTTTTGACGGTATATATTAACTGTCATTCATAGGGTGGTGGGTGTCATTACAGTTCTTGAACTGTAAATAGCAACCATCATCCATTGGGTGGTGGGTGTGTGGGTGTCATTACAGTGATCAGACTATAAACATTAACAGTCATTCATGGGGTGGTGGGTATGTGGGTGTCATTACAGTGCTTAGACTGTAAATATCAACAGTCATTTATAGGGTGGTGGATGTGTGAGTGTCATTACAGAGCTTGGAGAGTAAATATCAAAAGTCATTCTTGGGGTGGTGGGTGTGTGGGTGTCATTAGAATGCTTGGACTGTAAATATCAACCATAATTCATGGGTTGGTGGGTGTGGGGGTGTCATTACAGTGCTTTGACTGTAAATATCAACAGTCATTCATGGGGTGGTGGGTATGAGGGTGTCATTACAGTGCTTAAACTGTAAATATCAACAGTCATTCATGGGGTGGTAGGTGTTTGGGTGTCATTATAGTGCTTGGACTGTAAATATCAACAGTCATTCATGGGGTGGTTGGTGTGTGGGTGTCATTACATGGCTTGGACTGTAAATATCAAGTCATTTATGTGGTGGTGGGTATGTGTGTGTCATTAGTGCTTGGACTGTAAATATCAACATTCATTCATTGGATGGTGGGTGGCATTACAATGCTTGGACTGTAAATATCAACAGTCAGTCATGGGGTGGTTGGTGTGTGGATGTCATGACAGTGATTGGACTGTAAATATCAACAGTCATTAATGGGGTGGTGGGTGTGTGGCTGTCATTACAGTGTTTGGACTGTAAATATCAACAGTCAGTCATGGGGTGGTTGGTGTGTGGATGTCATTACAGTGCTTGGACTGTAAATATCAGCAGTCATTCATAGGATGGTGGGTGGCATTACATTGCTTGGACTGTAAATATCAACAGTCATTCATAGGGTGATGGGTGTGTGGGTGTCATTACAGTGCATGGACTGTAAATATCAACAGTTATTTATGGGGTGGTGGGTGTTTGGGTGTCATTACTGTGTTTGGACAGTAAATATCAACAGTCAGTCATGGGGTGGTGGGTTTGTGGGTGTTATTACAGTGCTTGGACTGTAAATATCAACAGTCAATAATTCGGTGGTGGGTGTGTGTGTGTCATTACAGTGCTTGAACTATAAATATTAAGTCAATCATGGGGTGGTGGGTGTGTGTGTGTCATTAGTGCTTGGACTGTAAATATCAACAGTCATTCATGAGGTGGTGGGCGGCATTACAGTGCTTGGACTGTAAATATCAACCATCATTCATGGGGTGGTGGGTGTGTGTGTGTCATTACAGTGCTTGGACCATAAATATCAACCGTCATATATAGGGTGGTGGGTGTGTGACTGTCATTACAGAGCTTGGACTGTAAATATTAACAGTCAATCATGAGGTGGTGGGTGTGTGGGTTTCATTACAGTGATTGGACTGTAAATATCAACAGTCATTCATTGGATGGTGGGTGTGTGGGTGTCATTACAGTTTTTTTATTGTAAATATCAACAGTCATGGGGTGGTGGGTGTGTGGGTGTCATTAGAGTGCTTGGACTGTAACTATCAACAGTCATTCATTGGGTGGTGGGTGTTTGGGTGTCTATGCAGTGCTTGAACTGTAAATATCAACAGTCAATCATGAGGTGGTGGGTGTGTTGGTGTCATTACAATGCTTGGACTGTAAATATCAACAGTCATTCATGGGGTGGTGGGTGTGTGGGTGTCATTACAGTGTTTTGACGGTATATATTAACAGTCATTCATAAGGTGGTGGGTGTCATTACAGTTCTTGGACTGTAAATATCAACCATCATCCATTGGGTGGTGGGTGTGTGGGTGTCATTACAGTGCTCAGACTATAAATATTAACAGTCATTTATGGGGTGGTGGGTGTGTGGGTGTCATTACAGTGCTTAGACTGTAAATATCAACAGTCATTTATAGGGTGGTGGGTGTGTGAGTGTCATTACAGAGCTTGGACTGTATATATCAACAGTCATTTATGGGTCGGTGGGTTTGTGGGTGTCATTACAATGCTTGGAGAGTAAATATCAAAAGTCATTCTTGGGATGGTGGGTGTGTGGGTGTCATTACAGTGCTTAAAATGTAAATATCAATAGTCATTTATGGGGTGGTGGGTGTGTGGCTGTCATTACAGTGCTTGGATTGTAAATATCAACAGTCAATTATTGGGTGGTGGGTTTGTGGGTTTCATTACCGTGCTTGGACTGTAAATATCAACAGTCAGTCATGGGGTTGTGGGTGTTTGGATGTCATTACAGTGCTTGGACTGTAAATATTAACAGTCATTTATGGGGTGGTGGGTGTGTGGCTGTCATTAGAATGCTTGGACTGTAAATATCAACCATAATTCATGGGGTGGTGGGTGTGGGGGTGTCATTACAGTGCTTTGACTGTAAATATCAACAGTCATTCATGGAGTGGTGGGTATGAGGGTGTCATTACAGTGCTTTGACTGTAAATATCAACAGTCATTCATGGGGTGGTGGGTATGAGGGTGTCATTACAGTGCTTAAACTGTAAATATCAACAGTCATTCATGGGGTGGTAGGTGTTTGGGTGTCATTATAGTGCTTGGACTGTAAATATCAACAGTCATTCATGGGGTGGTTGGTGTGTGGGTGTCATTACATGGCTTGGACTGTAAATATCAAGTCATTTATGGGGTGGTGGGTATGTGTGTGTCATTAGTGCTTGGACTGTAAATATCAACATTCATTCATTGGATGGTGGGTGGCATTACAGTGCTTGGACTGTAAATATCAACAGTCAGTCATGGGGTGGTGGGTGTGAGGATGTCATGACAGTGATTGGACTGTAAATATCAACAGTCATTAATGGAGTGGTGGGTGTGTGGCTGTCATTACAGTGTTTGGACTGTAAATATCAACAGTCAGTCATGGGGTGGTTGGTGTGTGGATGTCATTACAGTGCTTGGACTGTAAATATCATCAGTCATTTATGGAGTGGTGGGTGTGTGGCTGTCATTAGAATGCTTGGACTGTAAATATCAACCATAATTCATGGGGTGGTGGGTGTGGCGGTGTCATTAAAGTGCTTTGACTGTAAATATCAACAGTCATTCATGGGGTGGTGGGTATGAGGGTGTCATTACAGTGCTTAAACTGTAAATATCAACAGTCATTCATGGGGTGGTAGGTGTTTGGGTATCATTATAGTGCTTGGACTGCTAATATCAACAGTCTTTCATGGGGTGGTTGGTGTGTGGGTGTCATTACATGGCTTGGACTGTAAATATCAAGTCATTTATGGGGTGGTGGGTATGTGTGTGTCATTAGTGCTTGGACTGTAAATATCAACAGTCATTCATAGGATGGTGGGTGGCATTACATTGCTTGGACTGTAAATATCAACAGTCATTCATAGGGTGATGGGTGTGTGGGTGTCATTACAGTGCTTGGACTGTAAATATCAACCATCATTCATTGGGTGGTGGGTGTGTGGGTGTCATTACAGTGCTCAGACTGTAAATATTAAGTGTCATTAACAGTGTGGTGGGTGTGTGGATGTCATTACAGTGCTTGGACTGTAAATATCAACAGTCACTTATGAAGTGGTGGGTGTGTGGCTTTCATTACAGTGCTTGGACTGTAAATATCTACTGTCATTAATAGGGTGGTGGGTGTGTGGCTGTCATTACAGTGCTTGGACTGTAAATATCAACAGTTAATTATGGGGTTGTGGGGTTGTGGATGGCATTACAGTGCTTGGACTGTAAATATCAACAGTTTTTCATGGGGTGGTGGGTGTATGGGTGTCATTACAGTGCTTGGACTATAAATATCAACCATCATATATAGGGTGGTGGGTGTGTGAGTGTCATTACAGAGCTTGGACTGTAAATATTAACAGTTAATCATGAGGTGGTGGGTGTGTGGGTTTCATTACAGTGATTAGACTGTAAATATCAACAGTCATTCATTGGATGGTGGGTGTGTGGGTGTCATTACAGTGTTTTGATTGTAAATATCAACAGTCATGGGGTGGTGGGTGTGTGGGTGTCATTAGAGTGCTTGGACTGTAAATATCAACCATAATTTTTGGGGTGGTGGGTGTTTGTGTGTCTATGCAGTGTTTGGATTGTAAATATAAACAGTCAATCATGAGGTGGTGGGTGTGTTGGTGTCATTACAATGCTTGGACTGTAAATATCAACAGTCATTCATAGGGTGGTGGGTGTGTGGGTGTCATTACAGTGTTTTGACGGTAAATATTAACAGTCATTCGTAGGGTGGTGGGTGTCATTACAGTGCTCAGACTATAAATATTAACAGTCATTCATGGGTTGGTGGGTGTGTGTGTATAATTAGTGCTCGGACTGTAAATATCAACAGTCATTTATGGGGTTGTGGGTGTCATTACTGTTCTTGGACTGTAAATATTTACAGTCATTCATAGGGTGGTTGCTGTGTGAGTGTCATTACAGAGCTCTGACTGTAAATATCAATAGTCATTCATTAGGTGGTGGGTGTGTGGATGTCATTACAGTGCATGGACTGTAATTATTAACAGTCATTTATGGGGTTGTGGGTGTGTGGCTATCATTACAGTGTTTGGACTGTAAATATCAACAGTCAGTCATGGGGTTGTGGGTGCGTGGATGTCATTACAGTGCTTGGACTGTAAAAATCAACATTCATTTATGGGGTGGTGGGTGTGTGGCTGTCATTAGAATGGTTGGACTGTAAATATCAACCACATTTCATGGGGTGGTGGGTGTGGGGGTGTTATTACAGTGCTTTGACTGTAAATATCAACAGTCATTCATGGGGTGGAGGGTATGAGTGTGTCATTACAGTGCTTAAACTGTAAATATCAACAGTCATTCATTAGGTGGTAGGTGTTTGGTTGTCATTATAGTGCTTGGACTGTAAATATCAACAGTCATTCATTAGGTGGTTGGTGTGTGGGTGTCATTACATGGCTTGGACTGTAAATATCAAGTCATTTATGGGGTGGTGGGTATGTGTGTGTCATTAGTGCTTGGACTGTAAATATCATCAGTCATTCATGTGATGGTGGGTGGCATTACAGTGCTTGGACTGTAAATATCAACAGTCAGTCATGGGGTGGTGGGTGTGTGGATGTCATTACAGTGATTGGACTGTAAATATCAACAGTCATTAATGGGGTGGTGGGTTTGTGGCTGTCATTACAGTGTTTGGACTGTAAATATCAACAGTCAGTCATGGGGTGGTTGGTGTGTGGATGTCATTACAGTGCTTGGACTGTAAATATCAACAGTCATTTATTGGGTGGTGGGTGTGTGGCTGTCATTAGAATGCTTAGACTGTAAATATCAACCATAATTCAAGGGGTGGTGGGTGTAGGGGTGTCATTACAGTGCTTTGACTGTAAATACCAACAGTCATTAATGGGGTGGTGGGTATGAAGGTGTCATTACAGTGCTTAAACTGTAAATATCAACAGTCATTCATGGGGTGGTAGGTCTTTGGGTGTCATTAAATTGCTTGGACTGTAAATATCAACAGTCATTCATAGGGTGATGGGTGTGTGGGGGTCATTACAGTGCTTGGATTGTAAATATCAACAATCATTTATGGGGTGGTGGGTGTGTGGCTGTCATTACAGTGTTTGGACAGTAAATATCAACAGTCAGTCATGGGGTGGTGGGTTTATGGGTGTTATTACAGTGCTTGAACTGTAAATATCAACAGTTAATAATTCGGTGGTGGGTGTGTGTGTGTCATTAAAGTGCTTGAACTATAAATATTAAGTCAATCACGGGGTGGTGGGTGTGTGTGTGTCATTAGTGCTTGGACTGTAAATATCAACAGTCATTCATGAGGTGGTGGGTGGCATTACAGTGCTTGGACTGTAAATATCAACCATCATTTATTGGGTATTGGGTGTGTGGGTGTCATTACAGTGCTCAGACTGTAAATATTAAGTGTCATTCACAGTGTGGTGGGTGTGTGGATGTCATTACAGTGCTTGGAATGTAAATATCAACAGTCATTTATGGGGTGTTGGGTGTGTGGCTGTCATTACAGTGCTTAGACTGTAAATATCTACTGTCATTTATGGGGTGGTGGGTGTGTGGCTGTCATTACAGTGCTTGGACTGTAAATATTAACAGTTAATTATGGGGTGGTGGGGTTGTGGATGTCATTACAGTGCTTGGACTGTAAATATCAACAGTTATTCATGGGGTGGTGGGTGTGTGTGTGTCATTACAGTGCTTGGACTATAAATATCAACCGTCATATATAGGGTGGTGGGTGTGTGAGTGTCATTACAGAGCTTGGACTGTAAATATTAACAGTCAATCATGAGGTGGTGGGTGTGTAAGTTTCATTACAGAGATTGGACTGTAAATATCAACAGTCATTCATTGGATGGTGGGTGTGTGGGTGTCATTACAGTGTTTTGATTGTAAATATCAACAGTCATGGGGTGGTGGGTGTGTGGGTGTCATTAGAGTGCTTGGACTGTAAATATCAACAGTCATTCATTGGGTGGTGGGTGTTTGGGTGTCTATGCAGTGCTTGGACTGTAAATATCAACAGTCAATCATGAGGTGGTAGGTGTGTTGGTGTCATTAAAATGCTTGGACTGTAAATATCAACAGTCATTCATGGGGTGTTGGGTGTGTGGGTGTCATTACAGTGTTTTGACGGTAAATATTAACAGTCATTCATAGGGTGGTGGGTGTCATTACAGTTCGTGGACTGTAAATATCAACCATCATCTATTGGGTGGTGGGTGTGTGGGTGTCATTACAGTTCTCAGACTATAAATATTAACAGTCATTCATGAGGTGGTGGGTGTGTGAGTGTCATTACAGTGCTTGGACTGTAAATATCAACAGTCATTTATAGGGTGGTGGTTGTGTGAGTGTCATTACAGAGCTTGGACTGTAAATATCAACAGTCATTTATGGGGTGGTGGGTGTGTGTGTTTCATTACAATGCTTGGAGAGTAAATATCAAAAGTCATTCTTGGGGTGGTGGGTGTGTGAGTGTCTTTACAGTGCTTAAAATATAAATATCAACAGTCATTCATGGGGTGGTGGGTGTGTGGGTGTCATTACATGGCTTGGACTGTAAATATCAAGTCATTTATGGGGTAGTGGGTATGTGTGTGTCATTAGTGCTTGGACTGTAAATATCAACATTCATTCACTGGATGGTGGGTGGCATTACAGTGCTTGGACTGTAAATATCAACAGTCAGTCATGAGGTGGTGGGTGTGTGGATGTCATGACAGTGATTGGACTGTAAATATCAACAGTCATTAATGGGGTGGTGGGTGTGTGGCTGTCATTACAGTGTTTGGACTGTAAATATCAACAGTCAGTCATGGGGTGGTTGGTGTGTGGATGTCATTACAGTGCTTGGACTGTAAATATCATCAGTCATTTATGGGGTGGTGGGTGTGTGGCTGTCATTAGAATGATTGGACTGTAAATATCAACCATAATTCATGGGGTGGTGGGTGTGGGGGTGTCATTAAAGTGCTTTGACTGTAAATATCAACAGTCATTCATGGGGTGGTGGGTATGAGGGTGTCATTATAATGCTTAAACTGTAAATATCAACAGTCATTCATGGGGTGGTAGGTGTTTGGGTGTCATTATAGTTCTTGGACTGCTAATATCAACAGTCTTTCATGGGGTGGTTGGTGTGTGGGTGTCATTACATGGCTTGGACTGTAAATATCAAGTCATTTATGGGGTGGTGGGTATGTGTGTGTCATTAGTGCTTGGACTGTAAATATCAACAGTCATTCATAGGATGGTGGGTGGCATTACATTTCTTGGACTGTAAATATCAATAGTCATCCATAGGGTGATGGGTGTGTGGGTGTCATTACAGTGCATGGACTGTAAATATCAACAGTTATTTATGGGGTGGTGGGTGTTTGGCTGTCATTACTGTGTTTGGACAGTAAATATCAACAGTCAGTCATGGGGTGGTGGGTTTGTGGGTGTTATTACAGTGCTTGGACTGTAAATATCAACAGTCAATAATTCGGTGGTGGGTGTGTGTGTGTCATTACAGTGCTTGAACTATAAATATTAAGTCAATCATGGGGTGGTGGGTGTGTGTGTGTCATTAGTGCTTGGACTGTAAATATCAACAGTCATTCATGAGGTGGTGGGCGGCATTACAGTGCTTGGACTGTAAATATCAACCATCATTCATTGGGTGGTGGGTGTGTGGGTGTCATTACAGTGCTCAGACTGTAAATATTAAGTGTCATTAACAGTGTGGTGGGTGTGTGGATGTCATTACAGTGCTAGGACTGTAAATATCAACAGTCATTAATGAAGTGGTGGGTGTGTTGCCTTCATTACAGTGCTTGGACTGTAAATATCTACTGTCATTAATAGGGTGGTGGGTGTGTGGCTGTCATTACAGTGCTTGGACTGTAAATATCATCAGTTAATTATGGGGTTGTGGGGTTGTGGATGTCATTACAGTGCTTGGACTGTAAATATCAACAGTTTTTCATGGGGTGGTGGGTGTGTGGGTGTCATTACAGTGCTTGGACTATAAATATCAACCATCATATATAGGGTGGTGAGTGTGTGAGTGTCATTACAGAGCTTGGACTGTAAATATTAACAGTTAATCATGAGGTGGTGGGTGTGTGGGTTTCATTACAGTGATTGGACTGTAAATATCAACATTCATTCATTGGATGGTGGGTGTGTGGGTGTCATTACAGTGTTTTGATTGTAAATATCAACAGTCATGGGGTGGTGGGTGTGTGGGTGTCATTAGAGTGCTTAGACTGTAAATATCAACCATAATTTTTGGGGTGGTGGGTGTTTGTGTGTCTATGCAGTGTTTGGATTGTAAATATAAACAGTCAATCATGAGGTGGTGGGTGTGTTGGTGTCATTACAATGCTTGGACTGTAAATATTAACAGTCATTCATAGGGTGGTGGGTGTGTGGGTGTCATTACAGTGTTTTGACGGTAAATGTTAACAGTCATTCATAGGGTGGTGGGTGTCATTACAGTTCTTGGACTGTAAATATCAAGTCATTCATGGGTTGGTGGGTGTGTGTGTATAATTAGTGCTCGGACTGTAAATATCAACAGTCATTTATGGGGATGTGGGTGGCATTACAGTGCTTGGGCTGTAAATATTTACAGTAATTTATAGGGTGGTTGGTGTGTGAGTGTCATTACAGAGCTTGGACTATAAATATCAATAGTTATTCATTGGGTGGTGGGTGTGTGGATGTCATTACAGTGCATGGACTGTAAATATCAACAGTCATTTATGGGGTGGTGGGTGTGTGGATTTCATTACAGTGTTTGGACTGTAAATATCAACAGTCAGTCATGGGGTTGTGGGTGTGTGGATGTCATTACAGTGCTTGGACTGTAAAAATCAACAGTCATTTATGGGGTGGTGGGTGTGTGACTGTCATTGGAATGCTTGGACTGTAAATATCAACCATATTTCATGGGGTGGTGGGTGTGGGGGTGTCATTACAGTGCTTTGACAGTAAATATTAACAGTCATTCATGGGGTGGAGGGTATGAGGGTGTCATTACAGTGCTTAAACTGTAAATATCAACTGTCATTCATGGGGTGGTAGGTGTTTGGGTGTCATTATAGTGCTTGGACTGTAAATATCAACAGTCATTCATGGGGTGGTTGGTGTGTGGGTGTCATTACATGGCTTGGACTGTAAATATTAAGTTATTTATGGGGTGGTGGGTATGTGTGTGTCATTAGTGCTTGGACTGTAAATATCAACAGTCAGTCATGGGGTGGTGGGTGTGTGGATGTCATTACAGTGCTTGGACTGTAAATATTAACAGTTAATTATGGGGTGGTGGGGTTGTGGATGTCATTACAGTGCTTAGACTGTAAATATCAACAGTTATTCATGGGGTGGTGGGTGTGTGTGTGTCATTACAGTGCTTGGACTATAAATATCAACCATCATATATAGGTAGGTGGGTGTGTGAGTGTCATTACAGAGCTTGGACTGTAAATATTAACAGTCAATCATGAGGTGGTGGGTGTGTGGGTTTCATTACAGTGATTGGACTGTAAATATCAACAGTCATTCATTGGATGGTGGGTGTGTGGGTGTCATTACAGTGTTTTGATTGTAAATATCAACAGTCATGGGGTGGTGGGTGTGTGGGTGTCATTAGAGTGCTTGGACTGTAAATATTAACAGTCATTTATTATGTGGTGGGTGTTTGGGTGTCTATGCAGTGCTTGGACTGTAAATATCAACAGTCAATCATGAGGTGGTGGGTGTGTTGGTGTCATTACAATGCTTGGACTGTAAATATCAACAGTCATTCATAGGGTGGTGGGTGTCATTACAGTTATTGGACTGTAAATATCAACCATCATCCATGGGGTGGTGGGTGTGAGGGTGTCAATACAGTGCTCAGACTATAAATATTAACAGTCATTCATGGGTTGGTGGGTGTGTGTGTATAATTAGTGCTCGGACTGTAAATATCAACAGTCATTTATGGGGTTGTGGGTGTCATTACTGTTCTTGGACTGTAAATATTTACAGTCATTCATAGGGTGGTTGGTGTGTGAGTGTCATTACAGAGCTTGGACTGTAAATATCAATAGTCATTCATTAGGTGGTGGGTGTGTGGATGTCATTACAGTGCATGGACTGTAAATATTAACAGTCATTTATGGGGTTGTGGGTGTGTGGCTTTCATTACAGTGTTTGGACTGTAAATATCAACAGTCAGTCATGGGGTTGTGGGTGCGTGGATGTCATTACAGTGCTTGGACTGTAAAAATCAACAGTCATTCATGGGGTGGAGGGTATGAGGGTGTCATTACAGTGCTTAAACTGTAAATATCAACAGTCATTCATTAGGTGGTAGGTGTTTGGTTGTCATTATAGTGCTTGGACTGTAAATATCAACAGTCATTCATGAGGTGGTTGGTGTGTGGGTGTCATTACATGGCTTGGACTGTAAATATCAAGTCATTTATGGGGTGGTGGGTATGTGTGTGTCATTAGTGCTTGGACTGTAAATATCATCAGTCATTCATGGGATGGTGGGTGGCATTACAGTGCTTGGACTGTAAATATCAACAGTCAGTCATGTGGTGGTGGGTGTGTGGATGTCATTACAGTGATTGGACTGTAAATATCAACAGTCATTAATGGGGTGGTGAGTTTGTGGCTGTCATTACAGTGTTTGGACTGTAAATATCAACAGTCAGTCATGGGGTGGTTGGTGTGTGGATGTCATTACAGTGCTTGAACTGTAAATATCAACAGTCATTTATTGGGTGGTGGGTGTGTGGCTGTCATTAGAATGCTTGGACTGTAAATATCAACCATAATTCAAGGGGTGGTGGGTGTGGGGGTGTCATTACAGTGCTTTGAATGTAAATACCAACAGTCATTAATGGGGTGGTGGGTATGAAGGTGTCATTACAGTGCTTAAACTGTAAATATCAATAGTCATTCATGTGGTGGTAGGTCTTTGGGTGTCATTAAATTGCTTGGACTGTTAATATCAACAGTCATTCATGGGGTGGTGGGTGTGTGGGTGTCATTACAGTGTTTTGACGGTAAATATTAACAGTCATTCATAGGGTAGTGGGTGTCATTACAGTTCTTAGACTGTAAATATCAACCATCATCCATGGGGTGGTGGGTGTGAGGGTGTCATTACAGTGCTCAGACTATAAATATTAACAGTCATTCATGGGTTGGTGGGTGTTTGGGTGTCATTACATGGCTTGGACTGTAAATATCAAGTCATTTATGGGGTGGTGGGTATGTGTGTGTCATTAGTGCTTGGACTGTAAATATCAACAGTCATTCATGGGATGGTGGGTGGCATTACATTGCTTGGACTGTAAATATCAACAGTCATTCATAGGGTGATGGGTGTGTGGGGGTCATTACAGTGCTTGGATTGTAAATATCAACAATCATTTATGGGGTGGTGGGTGTGTGGCTGTCATTACAGTGTTTGGACAGTAAATATCAACAGTCAGTCATGGGGTGGTGGGTTTATGGGTGTTATTACAGTGCTTGAACTGTAAATATCAACAGTTAATAATTCGGTGGTGGGTGTGTGTGTGTCATTAAAGTGCTTGAACTATAAATATTAAGTCAATCACGGGGTGGTGGGTGTGTGTGTGTCATTAGTGCTTGGACTGTAAATATCAACAGTCATTCATGAGGTGGTGGGTGGCATTACAGTGCTTGGACTGTAAATATCAACTATAATTTATTGGGTGTTGGGTGTGTGGGTGTCATTACAGTGCTCAGACTGTAAATATTAAGTGTCATTGACAGTGTGGTGGGTGTGTGGATGTCATTACAGTGTTGGAATGTAAATATCAACAGTCATTTATGGGGTGTTGGGTGTGTGGCTGTCATTACAGTGCTTAGACTGTAAATATCTACTGTCATTTATGGGGTGGTGGGTGTGTGGCTGTCATTACAGTGCTTGGACTGTAAATATTAACAGTTAATTATGGGGTGGTGGGGTTGTGGATGTCATTACAGTGCTTGGACTGTAAATATCAACAGTTATTAATGGGGTGGTGGGTGTGTGTGTGTCATTACAGTGCTTGGACTATAAATATCAACCATCATATATAGGGTGGTGGGTGTGTGAGTGTCATTACAGAGCTTGGACTGTAAATATTAACAGTCAATCATGAGGTGGTGGGTGTGTGAGTTTCATTACAGAGATTGGACTGTAAATATCAACAATCATTCATTGGATGGTGGGTGTGTGGGTGTCATTACAGTGTTTTGATTGTAAATATCAACAGTCATGGGGTGGTGGGTGTGTGGGTGTCATTAGAGTGCTTGGACTGTAAATATCAACAGTCATTCATTGGGTGGTGGGTGTTTGGGTGTCTATGCAGTGCTTGGACTGAAAATATCAACAGTCAATCATGAGGTGGTAGGTGTGTTGGTGTCATTACAATGCTTGGACTGTAAATATCAACAGTCATTCATGGGGTGTTGGGTGTGTGGGTGTCATTACAGTGTTTTGACGGTAAATATTAACAGTCATTCATAGGGTGGTTGATGTCATTACAGTTCGTGGACTGTAAATATCAACCATCATCTATTGGGTGGTGGGTTTGTGGGTGTCATTACAGTTCTCAGACTATAAATATTAACAGTCATTCATGGGGTGGTGGGTGTGTGGGTGTCATTACAGTGCTTGGACTGTAAATATCAACAGTCATTTATAGGGTGGTGGGTGTGTGAGTGTCATTACAGAGCTTGGACTGTAAATATCAACAGTCATTTATGGGGTGGTGGGTGTGTGGGTATCATTACAATGCTTGGAGAGTAAATATCAAAAGTCATTCTTGGGGTGGTGGGTGTGTGGGTGTCATTACAGTGTTTAAAATATAAATATCAACATTCATTTATGGGGTGGTGGGTGTGTGGCTGTCATTACAGTGCTTGAATTGTAAATATTAACAGTCAATTATTGGGTGGTGGGTTTGTGGGTTTCATTACCGTGCTTGGACTGTAAATATCAACCTGTCATTCATAAGGTTGTGGGTGTGTGAGTGTCATTACAGTGTTTTGAATGTAAATATCAACAGTCATTCATAAGGTGGTGTGTGTCATTAGAGTGCTTGGACTGTAAATATCAACAGTCATTCATGGGGTGGTTGAAGTGTAGGTGTCATTACAGTTCTTGGACTGTAAATATCAACCATAATTTATTGGGTGGTTGGTGTGGGGGTGTCATTACAGTGCTTTGACTGTAAATATCAACAGTCATTGATGGGTTGGGGGGGGTGAGGGTGCCATTACAGTGCTTGGACTGTAAATATCAACAGTCATTCATGGGGTGGTTGGTGTGTGGGTGTCATTATAGTGTTTGAACTGTAATTATCAACAGTTATTCATAGGGTGGTGTTTGTGTGGGTGTTATTACAGTACTTGAACTGTAAATATCAACCATCATTCATTGGGTGGTGGGTGTGTGGGTGTCATTACAGTGCTCAGACTGTAAATATTAACAGTCATTCATAGGGTGGTAGGTGTGTGAGTGTCATTACAAAGCTTGGACTGTAAATATCAACAGTCATTTATCGGGTGGTGGGTGTGTGGGTGTCATTAGAGTGCTTGGACTGTAAATATCAACAGTCATTCATGGGGTGGTGGGTGTCATGACATTGCTTGGACTGTAAATATCAACAGTCATTCATGGGGTGGTGAGTGTGTGGGTGTCATTACAGTTCTTCGACTGTAAATATCTACCATCATTCATTGGGTGGTGGGTGTGTGGGTGTCATTACAGTGCTCAGACTGTAAATATTAACAGTCATTCATTGGGTGGTTGGTGTGTGGCTGTCATTACAGTGATTGGACTGTAAATACCAACAGTCAATTATTGGGTGGAAGGTTTGTGGGTGTCGTTACAGTGTTTTAATTGTAAATATCAACAGTCATTCGTAAGGTGGTGGGTGTCATTAGAGTGCTTGGACTGTAACTATCAACAGTCATTCATGGGGTGGTTGGTGTGTAGGTGTCATTACATTTCTTGGACTGTAAATATCAACCATAATTCATTGGGTGGTGGGTGTGGGGGTGTCATTACAGTGTTTTGACTGTAAATATCAACAGTCATTCATGGGGTGGTGGGGGTGAGGGTGTCATTACAGTGCTTGGACTGTAAATATCAACAGTCATTCATGGTGTGGTTGGTGTGTGGATGTCATTATAGTGCTTGAACTGTAATATGACAGTGCTTGGACTATAAATATCAACAGTCATTTATGGGGTGGTGGGTGTGTGGATGTTATTACAGTGCCTGGACTGAAAATATCAACAGTCATTAATGGAGTGGTGGATGTGTGGGTGTCATTACAGTTCTTGGACCGTAAATATTAACAGTCATTCATGGGGTGGTAGGTGTGTGGATGTCATTACAGTGCTTTGAATGAAAATGTAAACAGTCATTCATGGTGTGGTAGGTGTGTGGGTGTCATTACAGTGCTTGGACTATAAAAATTAAATGTCATTAATGGGGTAGAAGGTGTGTGAGTGTCATTACAGTGCTTGGACTGTAAATATCAACAGTCATTCCTAGGGTGGTGGGTGTGTGAGTGTCATTACAGAGCTTGGACTGTAAATATCAAGAGTCATTCATGGAGTGGTGGGTGTGTGGTGTCATTACAGTGATTGGACTAAAAATATATAGAGTCATTCATGGGGTGGTGTGTGTGTGGGTGTCATTACAGTGCTTAGATTGTAAATATCATCAGTCATTTAATGGGTGGTGGGTGTGTAGGTGTCATTACAGTGCTTGGACTGTAAATATCAACAGTCAATCTTGGGGAGGTGGGCCTGTGGGTGTCATTACAGTGCTTGGACTGTAAATAATAGCAGTCATTTATGGGGTGGTTTGTGTGTGGGTGTCATTACAGTGTTTTGACTATAAATATAAACAGTCATTTATTGGGTGGTGGGTGTCATTAGAGTGCTTGGACTGTAAATATCAACAGTCATTCATGGGGTGGTGGGTGTCATGACAGTGCTTGGACTGTAAATATCAACAGTCATTAATGGGATGGTGAGTGTGTGGGTGTCATTACAGTTCTTGGACTGTAAATATCAACCATCATTCATTGGGTGGTGGGTGTGTGGGTGTTATTACAGTGCTCATACTGTAAATATAAACAGTCATTCATGGGGTGGTGGGTTTGTGGATGTGATTACAGTGCTTGGACTGAAAATATTAAAAGTCATTCATGGGGTGGTGGGTGTGTGGGTGTCATTACAGTGCTTGGACTATAAATATCAACTGTCATTTATGGGGTGGTGGGTGTGTGGGTGTCATTACATTGCTTGGACTGTAAATATCAACAGTCATTTATAGGCTGGTGGATGTGTGGGTTTTATTACAGTTCTTGGACTGTAAATATCAACTATTATTCATTGGGTAGTGGGTGTGTGGGTTACATTACAGAGCTTGGACTGTAAATATTAACAGTCATTCATGGGATAGTGGGTGTGTGGGTGTCATTACAGTGTTTGGACTGTAAATATCAACAGTCATTCATAGGGTGGTGGGTGTGTGAGTGTCATTACAGAGCTTGGACTGTAAATATCAACATTCATTAATGGAGTGGTGGGTGTGTGGGTGTCATTACAGTGCTTGGACTGTAAATATTAACAGTCGTTCATGGGGTGGTAGGTGTGTAGATGTCATTACAGTGCTTGGACTGAAAATATCAACTGTCATTCATAGGATGGTGGGTGTGTGGGTTTTAATTACAGTTCTTTGACTGTAAATATCAACCATCATTCATTGGGTGGTGGGTGTGTGGGTGACATTACAGTGCTTGGACTGTAAATATTAACAGTCATTCATGGGGTGGTGGGTGTGTAGGTGTTATTATAGTGCTTGGACTGTAAATATCAACAGTCATTTATGGGGTGGTGGGTGTGTGGCTGTCATTACAGTGCTTGGACTGTAAATACCAATAGTCAATTATTGGGTGGAAGGTTTGTGGGTGTCGTTACAGTGTTTTAATTGTAAATATCAACAGTCATTCATAAGGTGGTGGGTGTCATTAGAGTGCTTGGACTGTAAATATCAACAGTCATTCATGGGGTGGTTGGTGTGTAGGTGTCATTACATTTCTTAGACTGTAAATATCAACCATAATTCATTGGGTGGTGGGTTTGGGGCGTCATTACAGTGTTTTGACTGTAAATATCAACAGTCATTCATGGGGTGGTGGGGGTGAGGGTGTCATTACAGTGCTTGGACTGTAAATATCAACAGTCATTCATGGTGTGGTTGGTGTGTGGATGTCATTATAGTGCTTGAACTGTAATATGACAGTGCTTGGACTATAAATATCAACAGTCTTTTATGGGGTGGTGGGTGTGTGGGTTTAATTACAGTTCTTGGACTGTAAATATCAACCATCATTTATTGGGTGGTGGGTGTGTGGGTGACATTACAGTGCTTGGACTGTAAATATTAACAGTCATTCATGGGGTGGTGGGTGTGTAGGTGTTATTATAGTGCTTAGACTGTAAATATCAACAGTCATTCATGGGGTGGTGGGTGTGTGGGTGTCATTACAGTGCTTGGACTATAAAAATCAAATGTCATTTATGGGGTAGAAGGTGTGTGAGTGTCATTACAGTGCTTGGACTGTAAATATCAACAGTCATTTATCGGGTGGTGGGTGTGTGAGTGTCATTACAGAGCTTGGACTGTAAATATCAAGAGTCATTCATGGAGTGGTGGGTGTGTGGTGTCATTACAGTGCTTGGACTGAAAATATCAAAAGTCATTCATGGGGTGGTGGGTTTGTGGGTGTCATTACAGTGCTTGGACTATAAATATCAACTGTTATTTATGGGGTGGTGGGTGTGTGGGTGTCATTACATTGCTTGGACTGTAAATATCAACAGTCATTTATAGGCTGGTGGATGTGTGGGTTTTATTACAGTTCTTGGACTGTAAATATCAACTAATATTCATTGGGTAGTGGGTGTGTGGGTTACATTACAGTGCTTGGACTGTAAATATTAACAGTCATTCATGGGATAGTGGGTGTGTCGATGTCATTACAGTGCTTGTACTGAAAATATCAACAGTCATTCATAGGGTGGTAGGTGTATGGGTGTCATTACAGTGCTTGGACTATAAATATCAACCGTCATTTATGGGGTGGTGGGTGTGTGGGTGTCATTACAGTGTTTGGACTGTAAATATCAACAGTCATTCATAGGGTGGTGGGTGTGTGTGTTATTACAGAGCTTGGACTGTAAATATCAACATTCATTAATGGAGTGGTGGGTGTGTGGGTGTCATTACAGTGCTTGGATTGTAAATATTAACAGTCGTTCATGGGGTGGTAGGTGTGTAGATGTCATTACAGTGCTTGGACTGAAAATATCAACTGTCATTCATGGGATGGTGGGTGTGTGGGTTTAATTACAGTTCTTGGACTGTAAATATCAACCATCATTCATTGGGTGGTGGGTGTGTGGGTGACATTACAGTGCTTGGACTGTAAATATTAACAGTCATTCATGGGGTGGTGGGTGTGTAGGTGTTATTATAGTGCTTGGACTGTAAATATCAACAGTCATTCATGGGGTGGTGGGTGTTTGGGTGTCATTACATTGATTGGACTAAAAATATCAAGTCACTCATTGGGTGGTGGGTGTGGGCGTGTCATTAGTGCTTGAAATATAAATATCAACAGTCATTCATGGGATGGTGGGTGGCTTTACAGTGCTTGGACTCTAAATATCAACAGTAATTCATAGGGTGATGGGTGTGTGGGTGTCATTACAGTGCTTGGACTGAAAATATCAACAGTCATTTATTGGGTGGTGGGTGTGTGGGTATCATTACAGTCCTTGGAATGTAAATATCAACCATTATTCATTGGGTGGTGGGTTATGTGGGTGACATTACAGTGCTAGGACTGTAAATATTAACAGTCATTCATGGGGTGGTAGGTGTGTAGATGTCATTACAGTGTTTGGACTGAAAATAACAACTGTCATTCATGGGGTGGTGGGTGTGTGGGTTTCATTACAGTTCTTGGACTGTAAATATCAACCATCATTCATTGGGTGGTGGGTATGTGGGTGACATTACATTGCTTGGACTGTAAATATTTACAGTCATTCATGGGGTGTTGGGTGTGTGGATGTCATTACAGTGCATGGACTGAAAATATCAAATGTCATTCATGGGGTGGTGGGTGTGTGGGTGTCATTACATTGCTTTGACTGTAAATATCAACCGTGATTTATGGGGTGGTAAGTGTGTGGGTGTCATTACAGTCCTTGGACTGTAAATATCAACCATAATTAATGGGGGGGCTGGTGTTAGGGTGTCATTATAGTGCTTGAACTGTAAATATCAACAGTCATTTATGGGGTGGTGGGTGTGTGGGTGTCATTACATTGCTTGGACTGTAAATATCAAGTCATTCATGGGGTGATGGGTGTGTGGGTGTCATTACAGAGCTTGGATTGTAAATATCAACAGTCATTTATGGGGTTGTGGGTGTCTGGGTGTCTGTGCAATGCTTGTACTGTAAATATCAACAGTCATTAATGGGGTGGTTGATGTGTGGGTGTCATTACATAGCATGGACTGTAAATATCAAGTCATTCATTGGGTAGTGGGTGTGTGTGTGCCATTATTGCTTGGACTGTAAATATCAACAGTCATTCATGGGATGGTGGGTGGCATTACAGTGATTGGAATCTAAATATCAAAAGTAATTTATAGGGTGATGGGTGTGTGGGTGTCATTACACTGCTTGGACTGTAATTATTAACAGTCATTCATGGGGTTGTGGGTGTTTGGGTGTCTATGCATTGTTTGGACTGTAAATATTAACAGTTAATCATGGGGTGGTGGGTGGTTGGTGTCATTACAGTGCTTGGACTGTATAAATCAACAGTTATTCATGGGGTGGTGGGTGTGTGGGTGTCATTACAGTGTTTTGACTGTATATATTAACAGTCATTCATAGGGTGGTGGGTGTCATTAGTGTGCTTGGACTGTAAATATCAACAGTTTTAATGGGGTGGGGAGTGTATGGGTGTTATTACAGTTCTTGGACTGTAAATATCAACCATCATTCATTGGGTTGTGGGTGTGTGGCTGTCATTACAGTGCTCAGACTGTAAATATTAACAGTCATTCATGGGGTGGTGGGTGTGTGGATGTCATTACAGTGCATGGACTGAAAATATCAACTGTCATTCATGGGGTGGTGAGTGTGTGGGTGTCATTACAGTGCTCAGACTGTAAATATTAACAGTTTTTCATGGGGTGGTCAGTGTGTGGATGTCATTACAGTGCATGGACTGAAAATATCAACTGTCATTCAAGGGGTGGTGAGTGTGTGGCTGTCATTACAGTGCTCAGACTGTAAATATTAACAGTTATTCATGGGGTGGTGGGTGTGTGGATGTCATTACAGTGCATGGACTGAAAATATCAACTGTCATTCAAAGGGTGGTGGGTGTGTGGGTGTCATTACAGTGCTTGGATTGTAAATATCAACCTTCATTTATGGGGTGGTGGGTGTGTGGGTATTATTACAGTGCTTAGACTGTAACTATCAAATGTCATTTTTAGGATAGTGGGTGCCATTACATTGCTTAGACTGTAAATACCAACAGTCATTTATGGGGTGGTGGGTGTGTGGGTGTCATTAGAGTGCTTGGACTGTAAATATTAACTGTGATTTATGGGGTGTTGGGTGTGTAGGTGTCATTACAGTGTTTGGACTGTAAATATTAACTGTGATTTATGGGGTGGTGGGTGTGTGGGTGTCATTACAGTGTTTGGACTGTAAATATTAAAAGTAATTCTTGGGGTGGTGAGTGTGTGGGTGTCATTACAATGCTTAGACTGTAAATATCAACAGTCATTTATGGGGTGGTGGGTGTGTGGGTGTCATTACAGTGCTGAGACTGTAATTATCAACAGTAATTTATGGGGTGGTGGGTGTGTGGCTGTCATTACAGTGCTTGGACTGTAAATATCAACAGTCAATCATGGGGTGGTGGGTGTGCGGGTGTCATTACAGTGTTTCGACTGTAAATATCAAAAGTCATTCATAGGTGGTGGGTGTGTGGGTGTCATTACAGTGTTTTGATTGTAAATATCAACAGTCAATTATAGGTTGGTTGGTGTCATTAGAGTGCTTGGACTGTAAATATCAACAGTAATTTATGGGGTGGTGGGTGTGTGGTTGTCATTACAGTGCTTGGACTGTAAATATCAACAGTCAATCATGGGGTGGTGGGTGTGCGGGTGTCATTACAGTGCTTTGACTGTAAATATCAACAGTCATTCATAGGATGATGGGTGTGAGGGTGTCATTACAGTGCATGGACTGAAAATATCGACTGTCATTCATGGGGTGGTGAGTGTGTGGGTGTTATTACAATTCTTGGACTGTAAATATCAATCATCATTCAATGGGTGGTGGGTGTGTGGGTGTCATTACAGTGCTCAGACTGTAAATATTAACAGTTATTCATGGGGTGGTGGGTGTGTGGATGTCATTACAGTGCATGGACGGAAAATATCAACTGTCATTCATAGAGTGGTGGGTGTGTGAGTGTCATTACAGAGCTTTGACTATAAATATCAACAGTCATTCATGGGGTTGTGGGTTTTTGGGTGTCTATGCAGTGCTTGGAGTGTAAATATCAACAGACAATCATGGGGTAGTGGGTGTGTGGTTGTCATTACAGTGCTTGGACTCTAAATATCAACAGTCATTCATGGGGTGGTGTGTGTGTGGGTATCATTACAGTGCTTAGACTGTAAATATTAACAGTCATTTATTGGGTGGTTGGTGTGTGGGTGTCATTACAGAGCTTGGATTGTAAATATCAACAGTCATTCATAGGGTGGTGGGTGTGTGAGTATCATTACAGAGCTTGGACTGTAAATATCAACAGTCATTCAGGGGGTGGTTGGTGTGTAGGTGTCATTACAGTGCTTGGACTGTAAATATCAACCATAATTCAAGGGGTGGTGGGTGTGTGGGTGTCATTACATTGCTTAGACTGTAAATATCAACAAACATTTATTGGGTGGTGGGTGTGTGGCTGTCATTACAGTGCTTGGACTGTAAATATCAACAGTCAATCATGGGGTGGTGGGTGTGTGTCATTACAGTGCTTGGACTGAAAATATCAACAGTCATTCATTGGGTGTTGGGTGTGTGGGTGTCATTACTTTGCTTGGACTGTAAATATTAACTGTGATTTATGGGGTGGTGGGTGTGTAGGTGTCATTACAGTGTTTGGACTGTAAATATCAAAAGTCATACTTGGGGTGGTGAGTGTGTGGGTGTCATTATAATGCTTAGATTGTAAATATCAACAGTCATTTATGGGGTGGTGGGTGTGTGGGTTTCATTACAGTGCTTAGACTGTAACTATCAAATTTCATTCTTAGGGTAGTGGGTGCCATTACATTGCTTAGAATGTAATTATCAACAGTCATTTATGGGGTGGTGGGTGTGTGGGTGTCATTACAGTGCTTGGACTGTAAATATCAACAGTCATTTATGGAGTGGTGGGTGTGTGGGTGTCATTACAGTGCTTGGACTCTATATATCAACAGTCATTCATGGGGTGGTGGGTGTGTGGGTGTCATTAGAGTGCTTAAACTGTAAATATTAACAGTCATTTATTGGGTGGTGGGTGTGTGGGTGTCATTACAGAGCTTGGACTGTAAATACCAACAGTCATTCAGGGGGTGGTTGGTGTGTAGGTGTCATTACAGTGCTTGGACTGTAAATATCAAAAGGCATTCTTGGGGTTGTGGGTGTGTGGGTGTCATTACATTGCTTAGACTGTATATATCAACAAACATTTATTGGGTGGTGGGTGTGTGGCTGTCATTACAGTGATTGGACTGTAAATATCAATAGTCAATCATGGGGTGGTGGGTGTGTTGGTGTCATTACAGTACTTGGACTGAAAATATCAAAAGTCATTCATGGGGTGTTGGGTGTGTCGGTGTCATTACAGTGCTTGGACTGTAAATATTAACTGTGATTTATGGGGTGGTGGGTGTGTAGGTGTCATTACAGTGTTTGGACTGTAAATATTAAAAGTCATTCTTGGGGTGGTGAGTGTGTGGGTGTCATTACAATGCTTAGACTGTAAATATCAACAGTCATTTATGGGGTGGTGGGTGTGTGGGTGTCATTACAGTGCTTAGACTGTAAATATCAACTGTCATTTATGGGGTGGTGGGTGTGTGGCTGTCATTACAGTGATTGGACTGTAAATATCAACAGTCAATCATGGGGTGGTGGGTGTGCGGGTGTCATTACAGTGTTTTGACTGTAAATATCAAAAGTCATTCATAGGTGGTGGGTGTGTGGGTGTCATTACAGATTTTTTATTGTAAATATCAACAGTCAATTATAGGTTGGTTGGTGTCATTAGAGTGCTTGGACTGTAAATATCAACAGTCATTCATGGGGTGGTGGGTGTGTGGGTGACATTACATTGCGTGGACTGTAAATATCAATCATAATTTATGGGGTGGTGGGTGTGCGGGTGTCATTACAGTGCTTTGACTGTAAATATCAACAGTCATTCATAGGATGATGGGTGTGAGGGTGTCATTACAGTGCTTAGACTGTAATTATCAACAGTCATTCATGTGGTGGTGTGTGTGTGGCTGTCATTATAGTGCTTGGACTGTAAATATAAACAGTCACTCATGGGGTGGTGGGTGTCTGTGTGTCATTAGTGCATGGACTGTAAATATCAACAGTCATTCAAGGGGTGGTGGGTGGCATTACAGTGCTTGGACTCTAAATATCAACAGTCATTCATAGAGTGGTGGGTGTGTGAGTGTCATTACAGAGCTTTGACTATAAATATCAACAGTCATTCATGGGGTTGTGGGTTTTTGGGTGTCTATGCAGTGCTTGGAGTGTAAATATCAACAGTCAATCATGGGGTGGTGGGTGTGTGGTTGTCATTACAGTGCTTGGACTCTAAATATCAACAGTCATTCATGGGGTGGTGTGTGTGTGTGGGTATCATTACAGTGCTTAGACTGTAAATATTAACAGTCATTTATTGGGTGGTTGGTGTGTGGGTGTCATTACAGAGCTTGGACTGTAAATATCAACAGTCATTCATAGGGTGGTGGGTGTGTGAGTATCATTACAGAGCTTGGACTGTAAATATCAACTGTCATTCAGGGGGTGGTTGGTGTGTAGGTGTCATTACAGTGCTTGGACTGTAAATATCAACCATAATTCATGGGGTGGTGGGTGTGTGGGTGTCATTACATTGCTTAGACTGTAATTATCAACAAACATTTATTGGGTGGTGGGTGTGTGGCTGTCATTACAGTGCTTGGACTGTAAATATCAACAGTCAATCATGGTTTGGTGGGTGTGTAGGTTTCATTACAGTGTTTGGACTGTAAATATCAACAGTCATTTATGGGGTGGTGTGTGTGTGGCTGTCATTAGAGTGCTTGGACTCCAAATATCAACAGTCAATCATGGGGAGGTTGGTGTGCGGGTGTCATTACAGTGTTTTGACTGTAAATATCAAAAGTCATTAATAGGTGGTGGGTGTGTGAGTGTCATTACAGTGTTTTGATTGTAAATATCAACAGCCAATTATAGGTTAGTTTGTGTCATTAGAGTGTTAGGACTGTAAATATCAACAGTCATTCATGGGGTGGTGGGTGTGTGAGTGTCATTACAGTGGTTGGACTGTAATTATCAACAGTCCTTCATGGATTGGAGGGTGTGTGGGTGTCATTACAGTGCTTTGACTGTAAATATCAACAGTCATTTATTGGGTGGTGGGTGTGTGGGTGTCATTACAGTGCTTGGACTGTAAATATCAACCATAATTCATGGGTTGGTGGGTGTGAAGGTGTCATTACAGTGCTTTGACTGTAAATATCAACAGTCATTTATAGGGTGGTGGGTGTGTGGGTGTCATTACAGTGTTTAGACTGTAAATATCAAAAGTCAATCATGGGGTGGTGGGTGTGTGGGTGTCATTATAGTGCTTGGACTGTAAATATCAACATTCAATCATGGGGTGTGGGGTGTGTGGGTGTCTTTACATTGCTTGGACTGTAAATATCAAGTCATTCATTGGGTGGTGGCTGTGTGTGTGTCATTAGTGCTTGGATTGTAAATATCAACAGTCATTCATGGGGTAGTGGGTGGCATTACAGTGATTGGACTCTAAATATGAACAGCAATTCATAGGGTGATGGGTGTGTGGGTGTCATTACAGTGCTTGGACTGTAAATATTAACAGTAATTCATGGGGTAGTGGGTGTGTGGGTTTGATTATAGTTCTTGGACTGTAAATATCAACCATCATTCATTGGGTGGTGGGTGTGTGGGTGACATTACAGTGCTTGGACTGTAAATATTAACAGTCATTCATGGGGTGGTGGGTGTGTAGGTGTTATTATAGTGCTTGGACTGTAAATATCAACATTCATTCATGGGGTGGTGGGTGTGTGGGTGTCATTACATTGATTGGACTAAAAATATCAAGTCACTCATTGGGTGGTGGGTGTTGGTGTGTCATTAGTGCTTGAAATATAAATATCAACAGTCATTCATGGGATGGTGGGTGGCATTACAGTGCTTGGACTCTATATATCAACAGTCATTCATGGGGTGGTGGGTGTGTGGGTGTCATTAGAGTGCTTAAACTGTAAATATTAACAGTCATTTATTGGGTGGTGGGTGTGTGGGTGTCATTACAGAGCTTGGACTGTAAATACCAACAGTCATTCAGGGAGTGGTTGGTGTGTAGGTGTCATTACAGTGCTTGGACTGTAAATATCAAAAGTCATTCTTGGGGTTGTGGGTGTGTGGGTGTCATTACATTGCTTAGACTGTATATATCAACAAACATTTATTGGGTGGTGGGTGTGTGGCTGTCATTACAGTGATTGGACTGTAAATATCAACAGTCAATCATGGGGTGGTGGGTGTGTTGGTGTCATTACAGTACTTGGACTGAAAATATCAACAGTCATTCATGGGGTGTTGGGTGTGTCGGTGTCATTACAGTGCTTGGACTGTAAATATTAACTGTGATTTATGGAGTGGTGGGTGTGTAGGTGTCATTACAGTGTTTGGACTGTAAATATTAAAAGTCATTCTTGGGGTGGTGAGTGTGTGGGTGTCATTACAATGCTTAGACTGTAAATATCAACAGTCATTTATAGGGTGGTGGGTGTGTGGGTGTCATTACAGTGCTTAGACTGTAAATATCAACTGTCATTTATAGAGTGGTGGGTGTGTGGCTGTCATTACAGTGATTGGACTGTAAATATCAACAGTCAATCATGGGGTGGTGGGTGTGCGGGTGTCATTACAGTGTTTTGACTGTAAATATCAAAAGTCATTCATAGGTGGTGGGTGTGTGGGTGTCATTACAGATTTTTGATTGTAAATATCAACATTCAATTATAGGTTGGTTGGTGTCATTAGAAAGCTTGAACTGTAAATATCAACAGTCATTCATGGGGTGGTGGGTGTGTGGGTGACATTACATTGCGTGGACTGTAAATATCAATCATAATTTATGGGGTGGTGGGTGTGCGGGTGTCATTACAGTGCTTTGACTGTAAATATCAACAGTCATTCATAGGATGATGGGTGTGAGGGTGTCATTACAGTGCTTAGACTGTAATTATCAACAGTCATTCATGTGGTGGTGTGTGTGTGGCTGTCATTATAGTGCTTGGACTGTAAATATTAACAGTCACTCATGGGGTGGTGGGTGTCTGTGTGTCATTAGTGCATGGACTGTAAATATCAACAGTCATTCAAGGGGTGGTGGGTGGCCGTACAGTGCTTGGACTCTAAATATCAACAGTCATTCATAGAGTGGTGGGTGTGTTAATGTCATTACAGAGCTTTGACTATAAATATCAACAGTCATTCATGGGGTTGTGGGTTTTTGGGTGTCTATGCAGTGCTTGGAGTGTAAATATCAACAGTCAATCATGGGGTGGTGGGTGTGTGGTTGTCATTACAGTGCTTGGACTCTAAATATCAACAGTCATTCATGGGGTGGTGTGTGTGTGTGGGTATCATTACAGTGCCTAGACTGTAAATATTAACAGTCATTTATTGGGTGGTTGGTGTGTGGGTGTCATTACAGAGCTTGGACTGTAAATATCAACAGTCATTCATAGGGTGGTGGGTGTGTGAGTATCATTACAGAGCTTGGACTGTAAATATCAACTGTCATTCAGGGGGTGGTTGGTGTGTAGGTGTCATTACAGTGCTTGGACTGTAAATATCAACCATAATTCATGGGGTGGTGGGTGTGTGGGTGTCATTACATTGCTTAGACTGTAATTATCAACAAACATTTATTGGGTGGTGGGTGTGTGGCTGTCATTACAGTGCTTGGACTGTAAATATCAACAGTCAATCATAGGGTGGTGGGTGTGTAGGTGTCATTACAGTGTTTGGACTGTAAATATCAACAGTCATTTATGGGGTGGTGTGTGTGTGGCTGTCATTAGAGTGCTTGGACTCCAAATATCAACAGTCAATCATGGGGAGGTGGGTGTGCGGGTGTCATTACAGTGTTTTGACTGTAAATATCAAAAGTCATTAATAGGTGGTGGGTGTGTGAGTGTCATTACAGTGTTTTGATTGTAAATATCAACAGCCAATTATAGGTTGGTTTGTGTCATTAGAGTGTTAGGACTGTAAATATCAACAGTCATTCATGGGGTGGTGGGTGTGTGAGTGTCATTACAGTGGTTGGACTGTAATTATCAACAGTCCTTCATGGATTGGAGGGTGTGTGGGTGTCATTACAGTGCTTTGACTGTAAATATCAACTGTCATTTATTGGGTGGTGGGTGTGTGGGTGTCATTACAATGCTTGGACTGTAAATATCAACCATAATTCATGGGTTGGTGGGTGTGAAGGTGTCATTACAGTGCTTTGACTGTAAATATCAACAGTCATTTATGGGGTGGTGGGTGTGTGGGTGTCATTACAGTGTTTAGACTGTAAATATCAACAGTCAATCATGGGGTGGTGGGTGTGTGGGTGTCATTATAGTGCTTGGACTGTAAATATCAACAGTCAATCATGGAGTGTTTGGTGTGTGGGTGTTTTTACATTGCTTGGACTGTAAATATCAAGTCATTCATTGGGTGGTGGCTGTGTGTGTGTCATTAGTGCTTGGATTGTAAATATCAACAGTCATTCATGGGGTAGTGGGTGGTATTACAGTGATTGGACTCTAAATATGAACAGCAATTCATAGGGTGATGGGTGTGTGGGTGTCATTACAGTGCTTGGACTGTTAATATTAACAGTAATTCATGGGGTAGTGGGTGTGTGGGTTTGATTATAGTTCTTGGACTGTAAATATCAACCATCATTCATTGGGTGGTGGGTGTGTGGGTGACATTACAGTGCTTGGACTGTAAATATTAACAGTCATTCATGGGGTGGTGGGTGTGTAGGTGTTATTATAGTGCTTGGACTGTAAATATCAACAGTCATTCATGGGGTGGTGGGTGTGTGGGTGTCATTACATTGATTGGACTAAAAATATCAAGTCACTCATTGGGTGGTGGGTGTTGGTGTGTCATTAGTGCTTGAAATATAAATATCAACAGTCATTCATGGGATGGTGGGTGGCATTACAGTGCTTGGACTCTAAATATCAACAGTAATTTATAGGGTAATGGGTGTGTGGGTGTCATTACAGTGCTTGGACTGAAAATATCAACAGTCATTTATTGGGTGGTGTGTGTGTGGGTATCATTACAGTGCTTGGACTGAAAATATCAACTGTCATTCATGGGTGGTGGGTGTGTGGGTGACATTACAGTGCTTGGACTCTAAATATAAACAGTCATTCATGGGGTGGTGTGTGTGTGAATGTCATTAAAGTGCTTGGACTGAAAATAACAACAGTCATTCATAGGGTAGTAGGTGTGTGGGTGTCATTACAGTGCTTGGACTTCAAATATCAACCGTCATTTATGGGGTGGTAGGTGTGTGGGTGTCATTACAGTGCTTGGACTATAAAAATCAACCATCATTTATGGGGTGGTGGGAGTTTGGGTGTCATTACAGTGCTTAGACTGTAAATATCAACAGTCATTTGTGGGGTAGTGGGTGTCATTAGAGTGCTTGGACTGTAAATTTCAACAGTCATTTATGGATTGGTGTGTGTGTTGGTGTCATTACAGTGCTTGGACTGTAAATATCAACCATAATTAATGGGGTGGTGGGTGTGGGGCTGTTACTACAGTGCTTGGACTGTAAATATCAACAGTCATTCATGGGAAGGTGGATGTGTGGGTGTCATTACAGTGCTTGAACTGTTAATATCAACAGTCATTCATGGGGTGGTGGGTGTGTGGGTGTCATTACATTGCTTGGACTGTAAATATCAAGTCATTCATGGGGTGTTGGGTGTGTTTGTGTCATTATAGTTCTTGGACTGTAAATATCAACAGTCAATCATGGGGTGTTGGGTGTGTGGATGTCATTACATTGCTTGGACTGTAAATATCAAGTCATTCATTGGGTGGTGGGTGTGTGTGTGTCATTAGTGCTTGGACTGTAAATATCAAGTCATTCATGGGGTAGTGGGAGGCTTTACAGTGATTGGACTCTATATATCAACAGTAATTCATAGGGTGATGGGTGTGTGGGTGTCATTACAGTGCTTGGACTGTAAATATTAACAGTAATTCATGGGGTTGTGTGTATTTGGGTGTCTATGCATTGCTTGGACTGTAAATATCAACAGTCAATCATGGAGTGGTGGGTGTGTGGGTGTCATTACAGTGCTTGGACTGTAAATATAAACAGTCATTCATGTGGTGGTGGGTGTGTGGGTGTCATAACAGTGTTTTCATTGTAAATATTTACAGTCATTCATAGGGTGGTGGGTGTCATAAAGTGCTTGGACTGTAAATATCAACAGTTTTTCATGGGGTGGTGGGTGTGTTGGTGTCATGACAGTGCTTGGACTGTAAATATCAACCATAATTAATGGGGTGGTGGGTGGCATTACAGTGCTTGGACTCCAAATATCAACAGTCATTTATGGGGTGATAAGTGTGTTTGTGTCATTACAGAGCTTGGACTGTAAATATCAACAGTCATTTATGTAGTTGTGGGTTTCTGGGTGTCTGTGCGGTGCTTGGACTGTAAATATCAGCAGTCAATCATGGGGTGGTGGGTGTGTGGGTGTCATTACAGAGCTTGGACTGTGAATATCAACAGTCATTCATGGGGTGGTGGGTATGTGGGTGTCATTACAGTGTTTTGATTGTAAATATCAACAGTCATTCATAGTGTGGTGGGTGTAATTAGAGTGCTTGGACTGTAAATATCAACAGTCATTCATTGGGTGGTTGGTGTGTGGGTGTCATTACAGTGCTTGGACTGTAAATATCAACCATAATTCATGGGGTGGTGGGTGTGAAGGTGTCATTACAGTGCTTTGACTGTAAATATCAACAGTCATTTATGGGGTGGTGGGTGTGAGGGTGTCATTACAGTGCTTAGACTGTAAATATCAACAGTCATTCATGGGGTGGTGGGTGTGTGGGTGTCATTATAGTGCTTGGACTGTAAATATCAACAGTCAATCATGGGGTGTGGTGTGTGTGGGTGTCTTTACATTGCTTGGACTGTAAATATCAAGTCATTCATTGGGTGGTGGCTGTGTGTGTGTCATTAGTGCTTGGATTGTAAATATCAACAGTCATTCATGGGGTAGTGGGTGGCATTACAGTGATTGGACTCAAAATATGAACAGTAATTCATAGGGTGGTTGGTGTGTAGGTGTCATTACATTGCATGGACTGAAAATATCAATTGTCATTCATGGGGTGGTGGGTGTGTGGGTGTCATTACATTGCTTGGACTGTAAATATCAACCGTGATTAATAAGGTGGTAAGTGTGTGGGTGTCATTACAGTCCTTGGACTGTAAATATCAACCGTAATTAATAGGGGGGTTGATGTGGGTGTGTTATTACAGTGTTTGGACTGTAAATATTACCAGTCATTAATTTGGTGGTGGATGTGTGGGTGTCATTATAGTGCTTGAACTGTAAATATCAACAGTCATTCATGGGGTGGTGGGAGTGTGGGTGTCATTACATTGCTTGGACTGTAAATATCAAGTCATTATGGGGTGGTGGGTGTGTGTTTGTCATTTGTGCTTGGACTGTAAATATCAACAGTCATTCATTGGGTGGTGGGTGGCATTACAGTGCTTGGACTCTAAATATCAACATTCATTCAATGGGTGATGGGTGTTTGGGTGTCATTACAGAACGTGGATTGTAAATATCAACAGTCATTCATGGGGTTGTGGGTTTCTGGTTGTCTGTGCAATGCTTGGACTGTAAATATCAACAGTCATAAATGGGCTGGTGGGTGTGTGGGTGTCATTACATTGCTTGGACTGTAAATGTCAAGTCATTCATTGGGTGTTGGGTGGCATTACAGTGATTGGACTCTAAATATCAAAAGTAATTCATAGGGTGATGGGTGTGTGGGTGTCATTACAGTGTTTGGACTGTAATTATTAACAGTCATTCATGGGGTTGTGGGTGTTTGGGTTTCTATGCATTGTTTGGACTGTAAATATCAACAGTTAATCATGTGGTGGTGGGTGTGTGGTGTCATTACAGTGCTTGGACTGTAAATATTAACAGTTATTTATGGGATGGTGGGTGTTTGGATGTCATTACAGTGCATGGACTGAAAATATCAACTGTCATTCATGGGGTGGTGAGTGTGTGGGTGTTATTACAATTCTTGGACTGTAAATATCAATCATCATTCAAAAGGTGGTGGGTGTGTGGGTGTCATTACAGTGCTCAGACTGAAAATATTAACCGTTATTTATGGGGTGGTGGGTGTGTGGATGTGATTACAGTGCATGGACGGAAAATATCAACTGTCATTCAAGGGGTGGTGGGTGTGTGGGTGTCATTACAGTGCTTGGACTGTAAATATCAACTGTCATTTATAGGGTGGTGGTTGTGTGAGTGTCATTACAGAGCTTGGACTGTAAATATCAACAGTCATTTATGGGGTGGTGGGTGTGTGTGTTTCATTACAATGCTTGGAGAGTAAATATCAAAAGTCATTCTTGGGGTGGTGGGTGTGTGGGTGTCATTACAGTGCTTGGACTGTAAATATCAACAGTCATTCATGGGGTGGTGGGTGTGCGGGTGTCATTACAGTGTTTTGACTGTAAATATCAAAAGTCATTCATAGGTGGTGGGTATGTGGGTGTCATTACAGTGTTTTGATTGTAAATATCAACAGTCAATTATAGGTTGGTTGGAGTCATTATAGTGCTTGGACTGTAAATATCAACAGTCATTCATGGGGTGGTGGGTGTGTGGGTGACATTACATTGCGTGGACTGTAAATATCAATCATAATTCATGGGGTTGTAGGTGTGCGGGTGTCATTACAGTGCTTTCACTGTAAATATCAACAGTCATTCATAGGATGATGGGTGTGAGGGTGTCATTACAGTGCTTAGACTGTAAATATAAACAGTCACTCATGGGGTGCTGGGTGTCTGTGTGTCATTAGTGCTTGGACTGTAAATATCAACAGTCATTCAAGGGGTTGTGGGTGGCATTACAGTGCTTGGACTCTAAATATCAACAGTCATTCATAGAGTGGTGGGTGTGTGAGTCTCATTACAGAGCTTTGACTATAAATATCAACAGTCATTCATGGGGTTGTAGGTTTTTGGGTGTCTATGCAGTGCTTGGAGTGTAAATATCAACAGTCAATCATGGGGTGGTGGGTGTGTGGTTGTCATTACAGTGCTTGGACACTAAATATCAACAGTCATTCATGTGGTGGTGTGTGTGTAGGTGTCATTACAGTGCTTAGACTGTAAATATTAACAGTCATTTATTGGGTGGTGGGTGTGTGGGTGTCATTACCGAGCTTGGACTGTAAATATCAACAGTCATTCATAGGGTGGTGGGTGTGTGGGTGTCATTACAATGCTTAGACTGTAAATATCAACAGTCATTTATAGGGTGGTGGGTGTGTGGGTGTCATTACAGTGCTTAGACTGTAAATATCAACTGTCATTTATGGGGTGGTGGGTGTGTGGCTGTCATTACAGTGATTGGACTGTAAATATCAACAGTCAATCATGGGGTGGTGGGTGTGCGGGTGTCATTACAGTGTTTTGACAGTAAATATCAAAAGTCATTCATAGGTGGTGGGTGTGTGGGTGTCATTACAGATTTTTGATTGTAAATATCAACATTCAATTATAGGTTGGTTGGTGTCATTAGAGTGCTTGAACTGTAAATATCAACAGTCATTCATGGGGTGGTGGGTGTGTGGGTGACATTACATTGCGTGGACTGTAAATATCAATCATAATTTATGGGGTGGTGGGTGTGCGGGTGTCATTACAGTGCTTTGACTGTAAATATCAACAGTCATTCATAGGATGATGGGTGTGAGGGTGTCATTACAGTGCTTAGACTGTAATTATCAACAGTCATTCATGTGGTGGTGTGTGTGTGGCTGTCATTATAGTGCTTGGACTGTAAATATAAACAGTCACTCATGGGGTGGTGGGTGTCTGTGTGTCATTAGTGCATGGACTGTAAATATCAACAGTCATTCAAGGGGTGGTGGGTGGCCGTACAGTGCTTGGACTCTAAATATCAACAGTCATTCATAGAGTGGTGGGTGTGTGAGTGTCATTACAGAGCTTTGACTATAAATATCAACAGTCATTCATGGGGTTGTGGGTTTTTGGGTGTCTATGCAGTGCTTGGAGTGTAAATATCAACAGTCAATTATGGGGTGGTGGGTGTGTGGTTGTCATTACAGTGCTTGGACTCTAAATATCAACAGTCATTCATGGGGTGGTGTGTGTGTGTGTGTGTATCATTACAGTGCTTAGACTGTAAATATTAACAGTCATTTATTGGGTGGTTGGTGTGTGGGTGTCATTACAGAGCTTGGACTGTAAATATCAACAGTCATTCATAGGGTGGTGGGTGTGTGAGTATCATTACAGAGCTTGGACTGTAAATATCAACTGTCATTCAGGGGGTGGTTGGTGTGTAGGTGTCATTACAGTGCTTGGACTGTAAATATCAACCATAATTCATGGGGTGGTGGGTGTGTGGGTGTCATTACATTGCTTAGACTGTAATTATCAACAAACATTTATTGGGTGGTGGGTGTGTGGCTGTCATTACAGTGCTTGGACTGTAAATATCAACAGTCAATCATAGGGTGGTGGGTGTGTAGGTGTCATTACAGTGTTTGGACTGTAAATATCAACAGTCATTTATGGGGTGGTGTGTGTGTGGCTGTCATTAGAGTGCTTGGACTCCAAATATCAACAGTCAATCATGGGGAGGTGGGTGTGCGGGTGTCATTACAGTGTTTTGACTGTAAATATCAAAAGTCATTAATAGGTGGTGGGTGTGTGAGTGTCATTACAGTGTTTTGATTGTAAATATCAACAGCCAATTATAGGTTGGTTTGTGTCATTAGAGTGTTAGGACTGTAAATATCAACAGTCATTCATGGGGTGGTGGGTGTGTGAGTGTCATTACAGTGGTTGGACTGTAATTATCAACAGTCCTTCATGGATTGGAGGGTGTGTGGGTGTCATTACAGTGCTTTGACTGTAAATATCAACTGTCATTTATTGGGTGGTGGGTGTGTGGGTGTCATTACAGTGCTTGGACTGTAAATATCAACCATAATTCATGGGTTGGTGGGTGTGAAGGTGTCATTACAGTGCTTTGACTGTAAATATCAACAGTCATTTATGGGGTGGTGGGTGTGTGGGTGTCATTACAGTGTTTAGACTGTAAATATCAACAGTCAATCATGGGGTGGTGGGTGTGTGGGTGTCATTATAGTGCTTGGACTGTAAATATCAACAGTCAATCATGGAGTGTGGGGTGTGTGGGTGTTTTTACATTGCTTGGACTGTAAATATCAAGTCATTCATTGGGTGGTGGCTGTGTGTGTGTCATTAGTGCTTGGATTGTAAATATCAACAGTCATTCATGGGGTAGTGGGTGGCATTACAGTGATTGGACTCTAAATATGAACAGCAATTCATAGGGTGATGGGTGTGTGGGTGTCATTACAGTGCTTGGACTGTAAATATTAACAGTAATTCATGGGGTAGTGGGTGTGTGGGTTTGATTATAGTTCTTGGACTGTAAATATCAACCATCATTCATTGGGTGGTGGGTGTGTGGGTGACATTACAGTGCTTGGACTGTAAATATTAACAGTCATTCATGGGGTGGTGGGTGTGTAGGTGTTATTATAGTGCTTGGACTGTAAATATCAACAGTCATTCATGGGGTGGTGGGTGTGTGAGTGTCATTACATTGATTGGACTAAAAATATCAAGTCACTCATTGGGTGGTGGGTGTTGGTGTGTCATTAGTGCTTGAAATATAAATATCAACAGTCATTCATGGGATGGTGGGTGGCATTACAGTGCTTGGACTCTAAATATCAACAGGAATTTATAGGGTGATGGGTGTGTGGGTGTCATTACAGTGCTTGGACTGAAAATATCAACAGTCATTTATTGGGTGGTGGGTGTGTGGGTATCATTACAATCCTTGGAATGTAAATATCAACCATTATTCATTGGGTGGTGGGTTATGTGGGTGACATTACAGTTCTAGGACTGTAAATATTAACAGTCATTCATAGGGTGGTAGGTGTGAAGATGTCATTACAGTGCGTGGACTGTAAATATTAACTGTCATTCATGGGGTGGTGGGTGTGTGGGTTTCATTACAGTTCTTGGACTGTAAATATCAACCATCATTCATTGGGTCGTGGGTGTGTGGGTGACATTACATTGCTTGGACTGTAAATATTAACAGCCATTCATGGGGTGGTGGGTGTGTAGGTGTCATTATAGAGCTTGGACTGTAAATATCAACAGTCATTCATGGGGTGGTGGGTGTGTGGGTGTCATTACATTGCTTGGACTGTAAATATCAAGTCATTCATTATGTGGTGGGTGTGTGTGTGTCATTAGTGCTTGGACTGTGAATATAAACATTTATTCATGGGGTGGTAGGTGTCATTACAGTGCTTGGACTCTAAATATCAACAGTAATTTATAGGGTGATGGGTGTGTGGGTGTCATTACAGTGCTTGGACTGAAAATATCAACAGTCATTTATTGGGTGGTGGGTGTGTGGGTATCATTACAGTGCTTGGACTGAAAATATCAACTGTCATTCATGGGTGGTGGGTGTGTGGGTGACATTACAGTGCTTGGACTCTAAATATAAACAGTCATTCATTGGGTGGTGGGTGTGTGAATGTCATTAAAGTGCTTGGACTGAAAATAACAACAGTCATTCATAGGGTAGTAGGTGTGTGGGTGTCATTACAGTGCTTGGACTTCAAATATCAACCGTCATTTATGGGGTGGTAGGTGTGTGGGTGTCATTACAGTGCTTGGACTATAAAAATCAACCATCATTTATGGGGTGGTGGGAGTTTGGGTGTCATTACAGTGCTTAGACTGTAAATATCAACAGTCATTTGTGGGGTAGTGGGTGTCATTAGAGTGCTTGGACTGTAAATTTCAACAGTCATTTATGGATTGGTGTGTGTGTTGGTGTCATTACAGTGCTTGGACTGTAAATATCAACCATAATTAATGGGGTGGTGGGTGTGGGGCTGTTACTACAGTGCTTGGACTGTAAATATCAACAGTCATTCATGGGAAGGTGGATGTGTGGGTGTCATTACAGTGCTTGAACTGTTAATATCAACAGTCATTCATGGGGTGGTGGGTGTGTGGGTGTCATTACATTGCTTGGACTGTAAATATCAAGTCATTCATGGGGTGTTGGGTGTGTTTGTGTCATTATAGTTCTTGGACTGTAAATATCAACAGTCAATCATGGGGTGTTGGGTGTGTGGATGTCATTACATTGCTTGGACTATAAATATCAAGTCATTCATTGGGTGGTGGGTGTGTGTGTGTCATTAGTGCTTGGACTGTAAATATCAAGTCATTCATGGGGTAGTGGGAGGCTTTACAGTGATTGGACTCTATATATCAACAGTAATTCATAGGGTGATGGGTGTGTGGGTGTCATTACAGTGCTTGGACTGTAAATATTAACAGTAATTCATGGGGTTGTGTGTATTTGGGTGTCTATGCATTGCTTGGACTGTAAATATCAACAGTCAATCATGGGGTGGTGGGTGTGTGGGTGTCATTACAGTGCTTGGACTGTAAATATAAACAGTCATTCATGTGGTGGTGGGTGTGTGGGTGTCATAACAGTGTTTTCATTGTAAATATTTACAGTCATTCATAGGGTGGTGGGTGTCATAAAGTGCTTGGACTGTAAATATCAACAGTTTTTCATGGGGTGGTGGGTGTGTTGGTGTCATGACAGTGCTTGGACTGTAAATATCAACCATAATTAATGGGGTGGTGGGTGGCATTACAGTGCTTGGACTCCAAATATCAACAGTCATTCATGGGGTGATAAGTGTGTTTGTGTCATTACAGAGCTTGGACTGTAAATATCAACAGTCATTTATGTAGTTGTGGGTTTCTGGGTGTCTGTGCGATGCTTGGACTGTAAATATCAGCAGTCAATCATGGGGTGGTGGGTGTGTGGGTGTCATTACAGAGCTTGGACTGTGAATATCAACAGTCATTCATGGGGTGGTGGGTATGTGGGTGTCATTACAGTGTTTTGATTGTAAATATCAACAGTCATTCATAGTGTGGTGGGTGTAATTAGAGTGCTTGGACTGTAAATATCAACAGTCATTCATTGGGTGGTTGGTGTGTGGGTGTCATTACAGTGCTTGGACTGTAAATATCAACCATAATTCATGGGGTGGTGGGTGTGAAGGTGTCATTACAGTGCTTTGACTGTAAATATCAACAGTCATTTATGGGGTGGTGGGTGTGAGGGTGTCATTACAGTGCTTAGACTGTAAATATCAACAGTCATTCATGGGGTGGTGGGTGTGTGGGTGTCATTATAGTGCTTGGACTGTAAATATCAACAGTCAATCATGGGGTGTGGTGTGTGTGGGTGTCTTTACATTGCTTGGACTGTAAATATCAAGTCATTCATTGGGTGGTGGCTGTGTGTGTGTCATTAGTGCTTGGATTGTAAATATAAACAGTCATTCATGGGGTAGTGGGTGGCATTACAGTGATTGGACTCAAAATATGAACAGTAATTCATAGGGTGGTTGGTGTGTAGGTGTCATTACATTGCATGGACTGAAAATATCAATTGTCATTCATGGGGTGGTGGGTGTGTGGGTGTCATTACATTGCTTGGACTGTAAATATCAACCGTGATTAATAAGGTGGTAAGTGTGTGGGTGTCATTACAGTCCTTGGACTGTAAATATCAACCGTAATTAATAGGGGGGTTGATGTGGGTGTGTTATTACAGTGTTTGGACTGTAAATATTACCAGTCATTAATTTGGTGGTGGATGTGTGGGTGTCATTATAGTGCTTGAACTGTAAATATCAACAGTCATTCATGGGGTGGTGGGAGTGTGGGTGTCATTACATTGCTTGGACTGTAAATATCAAGTCATTATGGGGTGGTGGGTGTGTGTTTGTCATTTGTGCTTGGACTGTAAATATCAACAGTCATTCATTGGGTGGTGGGTGGCATTACAGTGCTTGGACTCTAAATATCAACATTCATTCAATGGGTGATGGGTGTTTGGGTGTCATTACAGAACGTGGATTGTAAATATCAACAGTCATTCATGGGGTTGTGGGTTTCTGGGTGTCTGTGCAATGCTTGGACTGTAAATATCAACAGTCATAAATGGGCTGGTGGGTGTGTGGGTGTCATTACATTGCTTGGACTGTAAATGTCAAGTCATTCATTGGGTGTTGGGTGGCATTACAGTGATTGGACTCTAAATATCAAAAGTAATTCATAGGGTGATGGGTGTGTGGGTGTCATTACAGTGTTTGGACTGTAATTATTAACAGTCATTCATGGGGTTGTGGGTGTTTGGGTTTCTATGCATTGTTTGGACTGTAAATATCAACAGTTAATCATGTGGTGGTGGGTGTGTGGTGTCATTACAGTGCTTGGACTGTAAATATTAACAGTTATTTATGGGATGGTGGGTGTTTAGATGTCATTACAGTGCATGGACTGAAAATATCAACTGTCATTCATGGGGTGGTGAGTGTGTGGGTGTTATTACAATTCTTGGACTGTAAATATCAATCATCATTCAAAAGGTGGTGGGTGTGTGGGTGTCATTACAGTGCTCAGACTGAAAATATTAACCGTTATTTATGGGGTGGTGGGTGTGTGGATGTGATTACAGTGCATGGACGGAAAATATCAACTGTCATTCAAGGGGTGGTGGGTGTGTGGGTGTCATTACAGTGCTTGGACTGTAAATATCAACTGTCATTTATGGGGTTGTGGGTGTGTGGGTTTCATTACAGTGCTTAGACTGTAACTATCAAATGTTATTCTTAGGGTAGTGGGTGCCATTACATTGCTTAGACTGTAAATATAAACAGTCATTTATGGGGTGCTGGGTGTGTGGGTGTCATTACAGTGCTTGGACTGTAAATATCAACAGTCATTTATGGAGTGGTGGGTGTGTGGGTGTCATTACAGTGCTTGGACTCTAAATATCAACAGTCATTCATGGGATGGTGGGTGTGTGGGTGTCATTAGAGTGATTAAACTGTAAATATTAACAGTCATTTATTGGGTGGTGGGTGTGTGGCTGTCATTACAGTGCTTGGACTGAAAATATCAACAGTCAATCATGGAGTGGTGGGTGTGTTGGTGTCATTACAGTGCTTGGACTGAAAATATCAACAGTCATTCATGGGGTGTTGGGTGTGTGGGTGTCAATACAGTGCTTGGACTGTAAATATTAACTGTGATTTATCGGGTGGTGGGTGTGTAGGTGTCATTACAGTGTTTGGACTGTAAATATTAAAAGTTATTCTTGGGGTGGTGAGTGTGTGGGTGTCATTACAATGCTTAGACTTTAAATATTAACAGTCATTTATGGGGTGGTGGGTGTGTGGGTGTCATTACAGTGCTTAGACTGTAAATATCAACAGTCATTTATGGTGTGGTGGGTGTATGGCTGTCATTACAGTGCTTGGACTGTAAATATCAACAGTCATTCATGGGGTGGTGGGTGTGCGGGTGTCATTACAGTGTTTTGACTGTAAATATCAAAAGTCATTCATAGGTGGTGGGTATGTGGGTGTCATTACAGTGTTTTGATTGTAAATATCAACAGTCAATTATAGGTTGGTTGGAGTCATTATAGTGCTTGGACTGTAAATATCAACAGTCATTCATGGGGTGGTGGGTGTGTGGGTGACATTACATTGCGTGGACTGTAAATATCAATCATAATTCATGGGGTTGTAGGTGTGCGGGTGTCATTACAGTGCTTTCACTGTAAATATCAACAGTCATTCATAGGATGATGGGTGTGAGGGTGTCATTACAGTGCTTAGACTGTAAATATAAACAGTCACTCATGGGGTGCTGGGTGTCTGTGTGTCATTAGTGCTTGGACTGTAAATATCAACAGTCATTCAAGGGGTTGTGTGTGGCATTACAGTGCTTGGACTCTAAATATCAACAGTCATTCATAGAGTGGTGGGTGTGTGAGTCTCATTACAGAGCTTTGACTATAAATATCAACAGTCATTCATGGGGTTGTAGGTTTTTGGGTGTCTATGCAGTGCTTGGAGTGTAAATATCAACAGTCAATCATGGGGTGGTGGGTGTGTGGGTGTCATTACATTGCTTGGACTGTAAATGTCAAGTCATTCATTGGGTGTTGGGTGGCATTACAGTGATTGGACTCTAAATATCAAAAGTAATTCATAGGGTGATGGGTGTGTGGGTGTCATTACAGTGTTTGGACTGTAATTATTAACAGTCATTCATGGGGTTGTGGGTGTTTGGGTTTCTATGCATTGTTTGGACTGTAAATATCAACAGTTAATCATGTGGTGGTGGGTGTGTGGTGTCATTACAGTGCTTGGACTGTAAATATTAACAGTTATTTATGGGATGGTGGGTGTTTGGATGTCATTACAGTGCATGGACTGAAAATATCAACTGTCATTCATGGGGTGGTGAGTGTGTGGGTGTTATTACAATTCTTGGACTGTAAATATCAATCATCATTCAAAAGGTGGTGGGTGTGTGGGTGTCATTACAGTGCTCAGACTGAAAATATTAACCGTTATTTATGGGGTGGTGGGTGTGTGGATGTGATTACAGTGCATGGACGGAAAATATCAACTGTCATTCAAGGGGTGGTGGGTGTGTGGGTGTCATTACAGTGCTTGGACTGTAAATATCAACTGTCATTTATGGGGTTGTGGGTGTGTGGGTTTCATTACAGTGCTTAGACTGTAACTATCAAATGTTATTCTTAGGGTAGTGGGTGCCATTACATTGCTTAGACTGTAAATATAAACAGTCATTTATGGGGTGCTGGGTGTGTGGGTGTCATTACAGTGCTTGGACTGTAAATATCAACAGTCATTTATGGAGTGGTGGGTGTGTGGGTGTCATTACAGTGCTTGGACTCTAAATATCAACAGTCATTCATGGGATGGTGGGTGTGTGGGTGTCATTAGAGTGCTTAAACTGTAAATATTAACAGTCATTTATTGGGTGGTGGGTGTGTGGCTGTCATTACAGTGCTTGGACTGAAAATATCAACAGTCAATCATGGAGTGGTGGGTGTGTTGGTGTCATTACAGTGCTTGGACTGAAAATATCAACAGTCATTCATGGGGTGTTGGGTGTGTGGGTGTCAATACAGTGCTTGGACTGTAAATATTAACTGTGATTTATCGGGTGGTGGGTGTGTAGGTGTCATTACAGTGTTTGGACTGTAAATATTAAAAGTTATTCTTGGGGTGGTGAGTGTGTGGGTGTCATTACAATGCTTAGACTTTAAATATTAACAGTCATTTATGGGGTGGTGGGTGTGTGGGTGTCATTACAGTGCTTAGATTGTAAATATCAACAGTCATTTATGGGGTGGTGGGTGTATGGCTGTCATTACAGTGCTTGGACTGTAAATATCAACAGTCATTCATGGGGTGGTGGGTGTGCGGGTGTCATTACAGTGTTTTGACTGTAAATATCAAAAGTCATTCATAGGTGGTGGGTATGTGGGTGTCATTACAGTGTTTTGATTGTAAATATCAACAGTCAATTATAGGTTAGTTGGAGTCATTATAGTGCTTGGACTGTAAATATCAACAGTCATTCATGGGGTGGTGGGTGTGTGGGTGACATTACATTGCGTGGACTGTAAATATCAATCATAATTCATGGGGTTGTAGGTGTGCGGGTGTCATTACAGTGCTTTCACTGTAAATATCAACAGTCATTCATAGGATGATGGGTGTGAGGGTGTCATTACAGTGCTTAGACTGTAAATATAAACAGTCACTCATGGGGTGCTGGGTGTCTGTGTGTCATTAGTGCTTGGACTGTAAATATCAACAGTCATTCAAGGGGTTGTGTGTGGCATTACAGTGCTTGGACTCTAAATATCAACAGTCATTCATAGAGTGGTGGGTGTGTGAGTCTCATTACAGAGCTTTGACTATAAATATCAACAGTCATTCATGGGGTTGTAGGTTTTTGGGTGTCTATGCAGTGCTTGGAGTGTAAATATCAACAGTCAATCATGGGGTGGTGGGTGTGTGGTTGTCATTACAGTGCTTGGACACTAAATATCAACAGTCATTCATGTGGTGGTGTGTGTGTAGGTGTCATTACAGTGCTTAGACTGTAAATATTAACAGTCATTTATTGGGTGGTGGGTGTGTGGGTGTCATTACCGAGCTTGGACTGTAAATATCAACAGTCATTCATAGGGTGGTGGGTGTGTGAGTATCATTACAGAGCTTGGACTGTAAATATCAACAGTCATTCAGGGGGTGGTTGGTGTGTAGGTGTCATTACAGTGCTTGGACTGTAAATATCAAAAGTCATTCTTGGGGTTGTGGGTGTGTGGGTGTCATTACATTGCTTAGACTGTAAATATCAACAAACATTTATTGGGTGATGTGTGTTCGGGTGTCATTACAGTGTTTGGCCTGTAATTATTAACAGTCATTCATGGGGTTGTGGGTGTTTGGGTTTCTATGCATTGTTTGGACTGTAAATATCAACAGTTAATCATGGGGTGGTGGGTGTGTGGTGTCATTACAGTGCTTGGACTGTAAATATTAACAGTCAATCATGGGTTGGTAAGTGTGTTGGTGTTATTACAGTGCTTGGGATGAAAATATCAAAAGTCATTCATTGGGTTGTGGGTGTTTGGGTTTCTATGCATTGTTTGGACTGTAAATATCAACAGTCAATCATGGGGTGGTAAGTGTGTTGGTGTTATTACAGTGCTTGGGATGAAAATATCAACAGTCATTCATTGGGTGTTGGGTGTGTGGGAGTCATTACTGTGCTTGGACTGTAAATATTAACTGTGAGATATGGGGTGGTGGGTGTGTAGGTGTCATTACAGTGCTTGGACTGTAAATATCAAAAGTAATTCTTGGGGTGGTGAGTGTGTGGGTGTCATTATAATGCTTAAACTGTAAATATCAACAGTCATTTATGGGGTGGTGGGTGTATGGGTGTCATTACAGTGCTTAAACTGTAAAATTCAACAGTCATTTATAGGGTGGTGGGTGTGTGGCTGTCATTACAGTTCTTGGACTGTAAATATCAACAGTCAATCATGGGGTGGTGGGTGTGCGGGTGTCATTACAGTGTTTTGACTGTAAATATCAAAAGTCATTTATAGATGGTGGGTGTGTGAGTGTCATTACAGTGTTTTGATTTTAAATATCAACAGTCAATTATAGGTTGGTTGGTGTCATTAAAGTGCTTGGACTGTAAATATCAACAGTCATTCATTGGGTGGTGGGTGTGTGGGTGACATTATATTGCGTGGACTGTAAATATCAACCATAATTCATTGGGTGGTGGGTGTGCGGGTGTCATTACAGTGCTTTGACTGTAAATATCAACAGTCATTCATAGGGTGATGGGTGTGAGGGTGTCATTACAGTGCTTAGACTGTAATTATCAACAGTCATTTATGTGGTGGTGGGTGTGTGGGTATCATTATAGTGCTTGGACTGTAAATATCAACAGTCACTCATGGGGTGGTGGGTGTCTGTGTGTCATTAGTGCTTGGACTGTAAATATCAACAGTCATTCAAGGGGTGGTGGGTGGCATTACAGTGATTGGACTGTAAATATCGACAGTTATTTATGGGGTGGTGGTTGTGTGGGTGTCATTACAATGTTTTGATTGTAAATATCAACAGTCATTCATAGGGTGGTGGGTGTTATTAGAGTGCTTGGACTGTAAATATCAACAGTCATTCATGGGGTGGTGGGTGTGTGGGTGTCATTATAGTGCTTGGACTGTAAATATCAACAGTCACTCATGGGGTGGTGGGTGTGTGTGTCATTAGTGCTTGGACTGTAAATATCAACAGTCATTCATGGGGTGGTGGGTGTGTGGGTGTCATTACAGTTGTTGGACTGTAATTATCAACAGTCCTTCATGGATTGGTGGGTGTGTGGGTGTCATTACAGTGCTTAGACTGTAAATATCAACAGTCATTCTTGGGGTGGTGCTTGTGTGGGTGTCACGACAGTGATTGGACTGTAAATATCAACAGTCATTAATGGGGTGGTGAGTGTGTGGGTGTCATTACATTTCCTGGACTGCTAATATAAACCATCATACATTAGGTGGTGGGTGTGTGGGGGTCATTACACTGCTCAGACTGTAAATATTAACAGTCATTCATGGGGTGGTGGGTGTGTGGATGTCATTACAGTGCTTGGACTGAAAATATCAACACTCATTCTTAATGTGGTGGGTGTGTGGGTGTCATTACAGTGATTGGCCTATAAATATTAACCGTCATTTATGGGGTGGTGGGTGTGTGGGTGTCATTACAGTGCTAGGACTGTAAATATCAACAGTCATTTATAAGGTTGTGGGTGTGTGAGTGTAATTACAGAGCTTGGACTGTATATATCAACAGACAATAATGGGGAGGTGGGTGTGTAGGTGTCATTACAGTGCTTGGACTGTAAATATCAAAAGTCATTCTTGGGGTGGTCGGTGTGTGGGTGTCATTACAGTGCTTAGACTGTAAATATCAACAGTCATTTATGGGGTGGTTGGTGTGTGGCTGTCATTACAGTGCTTGGACTGTAAATATCAACAGTCAATCGTGGGGTGGTGTGTGTGTGGGTGTCATTACAGTGCTTTGACTTTAAATATCAACAGTCATTCTTGGGGTGGTGGGTGTGTGGGTGTTATTACAGTGTTTTGATTGTAAATATCAACAGCCATTTAAAAGGTGGTGGGTGTCATTAGAGTGCTTGAACTGTAAATATCAACAGTAATTTCTAAGGTGGTAGGTGTTGGGGTATCATTACACTGCTTTGACTGTAAATATCAACAGTCATCCATGATTTGGTGGGGGTGAGGGTGTCATTACAGTGCTAGGACTGTAAATATCAACAGTCATTCATAGGGTGTTGGGTGTGTGGGTTTCATTATAGTGCTTGAACTGTAAATATCAACAGTCATTCATGGGGTGGTGAGTGTGTGGGTGTCATTACAGTGCTTGGACTATAAATATCAAGTCATTCATGGTGTGGTGGGTGTGTGTGTCATTAGGGCTTGGACTGTAAATATCAACAGTCAATCATGGGGTGGTTGGTGTCATTACAGTGCTTGGACTGTAAATATCAACAGTCAATCATGGGGTGTTGGGTGTCATTAGAGTGCTTGGACTGTAAATATCAACAGTCATTCATGGGGTTTTGGTGTTTGAGTGTCTATGAAGTTCTTGGACTGTAAATATCAACAGTCATTCATGGGGTGGTGGGTGTCTGGGTGTCATTACAGTGCTTTGACTGTAAATATCAACCGTTATTTATGGCGTGGTGTTTGTGTGGGTGTCATTACAGTTCCTGGACTGCAAATATCAATAGTCATTCATAGGGTGGTGGGTGTGTGAGTGTCATTACAGGGCTTGGACTGTAAATATCAACAGTCATTCATGGGGTTGTGGGTGTGTGGGTGTCATTACAGTGCTTAGACTGTAAATATCAACAGTCTGTAATTGTGTGATGGGTGTGTGGGTGTCATTACAGTGCTTGGACTGTAAATATTAACAGTCAATCATGGGGTGGTCGGTGTGTCGGTGTCATTACAGTGCTGGGACTGTAATTATCAACAGTCATTCATGGGGTGGTGTGTTTGTTGGTGTCATTACAGTGTTTTAACTATAAATATCAACATTCATTTATTGGGTGTTGGGTGTCATTACAGTGCTTTGACTATAAATATCAACAGTCATTTATGGGGTGGTGCATGTGTGGGTGTCATGACAGTACTTGGACTGTAAATATCAACAGTCATTAATGGGGTGGTGAGTGTGTGGGTGTCATTACAGTTTTTGGACTGTAAATATCAACCATCATTAATGTGTGGGTGTCATTACAGAGCTCAGACTGTAAATATTAACAGTTATTCCTGGGGTGGTGGGTGTGTTGGTGTCATTACAGTGCTTGGACTATAAATATGAATCATCATTTATTGGGTGGTGGGCGTGTGGGAGTCATTACAGTGCTTGGACTGTAAATATCAACAGTCATTCATTGGGTGGTGGGTGTGTGAGTGTAATTACAGAGCTTGGACTGTATATATCAACAGACACTCATGGGGTGGTGGGTGTGTGGGTGTCATTACAGTGCTTTGACTGTAAATATCAATAGTCATTCTTGGGGTGGTGGGTGTGTGGGTGTCATTACAGTGTTTTGATTGTAAATATCAACAGCCATTTAAAAGGTGGTGGGTGTCATTAGAGTGCTTGAACTGAAAATATCAACAGTAATTTATAAGGTGGTAGGTGTGAGGGTGTCATTACAGTGCTTTGACTGTAAATATCAACAGTCATTCATGGGATGGTGGGGGTGTGGGTGTCATTACAGTGCTTGGATAGTAAATATCAATAGTCAATCATGGGAAGGTTGGTGTGTGGGTGTCATTATAGTGCTTGGAATGTAAATATAAACAGTCATTCATGAGGTGGTGGGTGGGCGGGTTTCATTACAGTGTTTTAACTATAAATATCAACTTTTATTTATTGGGTTGTTGGTGTCATTAGAGTGCTTGGAGTGTAAATATCAACAGTCATTCATGGGGTGGTGCATGTGTGGGTGTCACGACAGTGATTGGACTGTAAATATCAACAGTCATTAATGGGGTGGTGAGTGTGTGGGTGTCATTACATTTTCTGGACTGCTAATATAAACCATCATACATTAGGTGGTGGGTGTGTGGGGGTCATTACACTGCTCAGACTGTAAATATTAACAGTCATTCATGGGTTGGTGGGTGTGTGGATGTCATTACAGTGCCTGGAATGAAAATATCAACACTCATTCTTAATGTGGTGGGTGTGTGGGTGTCATTACAGTGATTGGCCTATAAATATTAACCGTCATTTATGGGATGGTGGGTGTGTGGGTGTCATTACAGTGCTTGGACTGTAAATATCAACAGTCATTCATAGGGTTGTGGGTGTGTGAGTGTAATTACAGAGCTTGGACTGTATATATCAACAGACAATAATGGGGAGGTGGGTGTGTAGGTGTCATTACAGTGCTTGGACTGTAAATATCAAAAGTCATTCTTGGGGTGGTCGGTGTGTGGGTGTCATTACAGTGCTTAGACTGTAAATATCAACAGTCATTTATGGGGTGGTGGGTGTGTGGCTGTCATTACAGTGCTTGGACTGTAAATATCAACAGTCAATCATGGGGTGGTGGGTGTGTGGGTGTCATTACAGTGCTTTGAATGTAAATATCAACAGTCATTCTTGGGGTGGTGGGTGTGTGGGTGTTATTACAGTGTTTTGATTGTAAATATCAACAGCCATTTAAAAGGTGGTGGGTGTCATTAGAGTGCTTGAACTGTAAATATCAACAGTAATTTATAAGGTGGTAGGTGTTGGGGTATCATTACGGTGCTTTGACTGTAAATATCAACAGTCATTCATGAGGTGGTGGGGGTGAGGGTGTCATTACAGTGCTAGGACTGTAAATATCAACAATCATTCATGGGATGGTGGGTGTGTGGGTTTCATTATAGTGCTTGAACTGAAAATATCAATAGTCATTCATGGGGTGGTGGGTGTGTGGGTGTCATTACAGTGCTTGGACTATAAATATCAAGTCATTCATGGTGTGGTGGGTGTGTGTGTGTCATTAGTGCTAGGACTGTAAATATCAACAGTCAATCATGGGGTGGTTGGTGTCATTACAGTGCTTGGACTGTAAATATCGACAGTCAATCATGGGGTGTTGGGTGTCATTAGAGTGCTTGGACTGTAAATATCAACAGTCATTCATGGGGTTTTGGTGTTTGGGTGTCTATGCAGTGCTTGGACTGTATATATCAACAGTCATTCATGGGGTGGTGGGTGTGTGGGTGTCATTACAGTGCTTGGACTGTAAATATCAACCGTCATTTATGGGGTGGTGTTTGTGTAGGTGTCATTACAGTGCTTGGACTGTAAATATCAAAAGTCATTCTTGGGGTGGTCGGTGGTTGGGTGTCATTACAGTGCTTGGACTGTAAATATCAACAGTCAATCATGGGGTTGTGGGTGGTTGGGTGTCATTACATTGCTTTGACAGTAAATATCAATAGTCATTCTTGGGGTGGTGGGTGTGTGGATGTCATTACAGTGTTTTGATTGTAAATATCAACAGCCATTTAAAAGGTGGGGGGTGTCATTAGAGTGCTTGAACTGTAAATATCAACAGTAATTTATAAGGTGGTAGGTGTGAGGGTGTCATTACAGTGCTTTGACTGTAAATATCAACAGTCATTCATGGGGTGGTGGGGGTGAGGGTGTCATTACAGTGCTAGGACTGAAAATATCAACAGTCATTTATTGGGTGGTGGGTGTGTGGGTGTCATTACAGTGCTTGGACAGTAAATATCAATAGTTAATCATGGGAAGGTCGGTGTGTGGGTGTCATTATAGTGCTTGGACTGTAAATATCAACAGTCATTCATGAGGTGGTGGGTGGGCGGGTGTCATTACAGTGTTTTAACTATAAATATCAACATTCATTTATTGGGTGGTGGGTGTCATTAGAGTGCTTGGAGTGTAAATATCAACAGTCATTCATGGGGTGGTGCATGTGTGGGTGTCATTACATTTCCTGGACTGCTAATATAAACCATCATACATTAGGTGATGGGTGTGTGGGTGTCATTACACTGCTCAGACTGTAAATATTAACAGTCATTCATGGGGTGGTGGGTGTGTGGATGTCATTACAGTGCTTGAACTGAAAATATCAACAGTTATTCTTAAGGTGGTGGGTGTGTGGGTGTCATTACAGTGATTGGCCTATAAATATTAACCGTCATTTATGGGGTGGTGGGTGTGTGTGTGTCATTACAGTTCTTTGACTATAAATATCAACAGTCATTCATGGGGTGGTGCATGTGTGGGTGTCATGACAGTACTTGGACTGTAAATATCAACAGTCATTAATGGGGTGGTGAGTGTGTGGGTGTCATTACAGAGCTCAGACTATAAATATTAACAGTTATTCCTGGGGTGGTGGGTGTGTTGGTGTCATTACAGTGCTTGGACTATAAATATGAACCATCATTTATGGGGTGGTGGGTGTGTGGGTGTCATTACAGTGCATGGACTGTAAATATCAACAGTCATTCATAGAGTGGTGGGTGTGTGGCTGTCATTACAGTGCTTGGACTGTAAATATCAACAGACAATCATGGGGTGGTGGGTGTGTGGGTGTCATTACAGTGCTTAGACTGTAATTATCAACAGTCCTTCATGGGTTTGTGGGTGTGTGGGTGTTATTACAGTGCTTAGACTGTAAATATCTACAGTCATTTTTTGGGTGGTGGGTGTGTGGGTGTCATTACAGTGCTTGGACTGTAAATATCAATAGTCAATCTTGGGATGGTCAGTGTGTGGGTGTCATTGCAGTGCTTGGACTGTAAATATCAACAGTCATTCATGAGGTGGTGGGTATGTGGGTGTCATTACAGTGTTTTAACTATAAATATCAACATTCATTTATTGGGTGGTGGGTGTCATTAGAGTGCTTGGACTGTAAATATCAACAGTCATACATGGGGTGGTGCATGTGTGGGTGTCATGACAGTGCTTGGACTGTAAATATCAACAGTCATTCATGGGGTGTAAGGGAGACTGCGGTGGTGAAAGGTGTCTCGTTAGCTCCGTGACATGTATAAACAGTGCTAGTGTTTACATTAACAGTGCAGTGCTAGTGCGCCTGTATATGTTTTGGCACGTCCAGCATGGGTTCTCCAGTTGACGAGCTGTGCCTTGTCTGTCATGAGCGAGATGATGGAAAGGTCAAGTGGCTGAAATGTCTCAAGTGCAAATTGGGCGGCCATAGCACTTGTACGAGAATGACTGGTTTGAAATCAAATGCTTCGGAAGTAAATTGGGTTTGTGATCCTTGTGCTCTAGTGATAAAGAGTGAAGTTCACCTTCGAGAGGAGATTAATGTAATGAAAAGTGATATTATTGAAATCAAGAATATGCTGAAGGATATAAGACTACCCGAGAATCTTCAGAATAGTGTAATGGCTGCTTTGCCGGCTCTGACTGACAGGGTCATACTGGCTGTGGAAGAGGCTGTGTCAGCTCAATCGGGCCAGGTGGAAAAAGATGGCATGAACTGGGCTGATTTGGTGTCGAGAAGCAGGAAACGGAAACGCACACAGAAAAATAAGAATCTTCTTATTATTAAAGCAAAGGGTAGCGAAAAAGCAGTTGATATGAAGAAAGAGGTCGAAGAATTGTTGTCGGATGTTCAAATTATGGACTCCAAATTCACTAACAAGGGAAATATTGTTATAAATCTTGAATCTGAAGAGAAGAGAAATGCTGCACAAAATAAGTTACACGAGGTGGGGAATTTAATTGTTTCCAATGGGAAGCGATGGGACCCCAAAATTATGGTATGTAATGTGGCTCGGAATGAGGACAAGGAATCGCTCATTGAAGAAATTATTGTAAGGAATAATTTGGAATCGATTGACGGAGTTATGAATAAAATGAAAATTGTTTCTGAAAGACCAGCTGCAGGAGGGACTGTACATTATGTACTGAAGTGTGATCCAGAGGTACGTGCAAGAATTCACGGGATGAATGACAAGCTGAAGCTGAAGTGGGGCGTTCATCAGGTATACGATCGTTATTTTCCACTACTGTGTTACCACTGCCTGAAATTCGGTCACAAGTCGGATAGTTGCCAATCCAAGGTCAAAGGTCATGCACCCCACTGCTATAAGTGTGCAGGTCAGCATGAAGGTCGCTCTTGCCAGTCTGATGTGAGAAAATGCTTCAACTGTGCTGCTTCAAAACGTCAAAGCGAACACTCTGTAAGTAGTTTGTCTTGCCCCATTTTCACCTCGGAGGTAAATAGGATCAGACTCAACACTAACCATGGCTTTTAATATGCAAAGTGTTAATTGTGGACTATTGAACGTGCAGTCTGCTAAAAATAAAACATTTGAGATACGCCAGACGATTGTTGATGGCTGTTTAGATTTTTATGCCATTACTGAGACGTGGTTAACGAAATTTGACTCAGCTGTATCCAGGAAATGACTCCGGTGACTCATTCTTTTTTACATAAACCGAGGTGTACGGGTCGAGGCGGAGGTGTTGGTCTATTTGTTTCAAATTCTATAAAGAAGGTGAAGGTATGCAAGTCGCCGGGGTTTGAAAGTTTCGAACTCCTTCAGGTTGAGTGTCAAGCTGGTGGAAGCAAAGTAACGTTTATAACAATATATAGACCCCCTGCTACTAGCCCTGGTTTATTCATTGATGAGCTTGAGCTGTACCTCGAGACGGTTGACATGATTAGCTCTAATGTCATTGTGTTGGGAGATTTTAATTTTTGGCTTGATACTCCAGGAGCCCGCTATGTTCAGCGATTTACAGATATGTTAGCAACGTTTAACCTGGTCAATGTCGTGAACAAGCCCACATCGATTTGTGGCCATATTATTGATTTGGTCTTGGTGGACACATCTGGAGACCTGGTACGTAACCTTCAGGTGGACGATGTATGCTCCCTTTCACCGATACACAAACTTGTGGTGTTTAATCTGAACCTGTTGTTGAGTAAAAGGCAAGTAAAGAATATTTCTTTTCGGTCCAGAAGAAATTTTAATAGTGATGGTCTACTATCACTCGTTTGTAATAAGATAGTCGAGCAATACGGTGATTCGTGCAATCATGGGTGGGCAGTGAAAGGAGAGTGTCATGACTGTTTGTACAATCTATACAATTACACGCTGAAGTCTGAATACGACAAAATGTGTCCTATAGTTGAGAAGAAAATAATAGTGAAAGATGAATCTCCGTGGTTCAACAATGACATAAATAAAGCGAAAATTAATAAAAAAAAGATGGAAAGACGGTAGCGCAAGTATCGTACTGAGGAATGTAGACATGCATACACTCAAGCACGAAACTACGAATTAAGGCTTGTCACCAAGAGAAAGTGCAGTTATTACAAAGAGAAAACTGAAATGGCGGGATCGAATATACACGAGCTCTACAAGATACTTGACTGCCTGACTGGTGATAAGAGGAAGCATAAGTTGCTGGAGAGCTGTTCGGATAGCAAGTTGGCCAATGATTTTGTATATTTTTTCGATAATAAGATCAAGAATATTATATCGACGTTTGTGAGTGATAGTTCGCATATGGTTATGAGTGAACAAACTTCTGATATTAAACTGAGTGAGTTCCGAATTGTGAGTGAATTGACTGTTAGTGAGATGATCAAGAAGGCAAAACCTACGTACTCTGCAATCGACCCTATGCCGTTCAAGCTGTTTAATAGAAACAAAAGGTTTGATCGTCTGGTCAGCGTTATCACAAAAATGGTAAATGTGAGTATTGCTAATAGTGTGTTCCCAAACTCTGAAAAGCAAGCTATTGTAACACCCACATTGAAGGGGAATCTTGACCCCCAATCTTTCAGCTCATTTCGTCCTGTATCCAATTTAACTTTTCAATCCAAGATTTTGGAAAAGGTAATTTTAACTCAATTGATGGATTATTTGGATATGGTTGGTGCAATTCATGATAACCAGTCAGCCTACCGTCGTCTGTATTCCACGGAGACTGCTCTGTGTTCTATCGTAAGTGACATGCGCACTTTGATGGATGATGGAAAATGTGGTCTGTTGGTATTACTGGATTTGAGTGCTGCATTCGACACAGTAGTGCACAGTGTCTTACTGAGTGTCTGTGAACATATTGGTATAATAGGTGCTGCTCTCTCGTACCTGAAGAGTTACCTGACTGGCCGCAACTACTGTGTAAAAATAGGAAATTAATTTTCTGACGCAATACCATTAACAAGAGGTGTGCCTCAGGGTAGTGTTTTAGGCCCAATACTCTTCTGTTTATATACTACTGATTTTTCTGTACTACTTAAAAAGTACGAAGTCAGATTCAAGCTTTTTGCGGATGACACACAGTTTTATATGTCATTTACAAATATACACGATTCAGAAACTCATTTGAGCTCTGTCCTTACTGACATTAAGCAATGGATGGATTCCAGGCAGCTTAAATTAAATCAAGATAAAACAGAATGTCTGTATGTCGGTCGTAGAACTGACTTCGACAGCTTGGGAGTACGTAAACTGAAAGTGAATGATAGGGAAATCACAATCAACAAATGTGTGAAGAGTCTCGGGGTGATGTTGGACAGTGAGCTAATGATGAGAGATCAGATTGGTCATGTGGTTCAAATTGCTGGATACCACTTGAGGAATTTGGCTTTCGTAAGGAAATACCTTGATCAGAGTGTGATGACGAAACTGGTTTACAATCATGTTCTAAGTAAATTGGATTACTGTAATTCCCTATATTACGGCTTGCCTGATTATCTATTGAAGAAACTCCAGATGATCACGAACAGAGCTGCGAGATTGATACGAGGTCTGTCAAGAAGAGATCGAATAACGCCAGCACTCATACAACTACATTGGCTTCCTATTAAGGCACATATCGTTTACAAGCAGTGTGTCATGGTTCATCAAGCGTTAAATTTTGGCAAACCAGTTTACATGCGAGATATGCTCCTGGACTTTCATGTGGATACCAATGTAGAATTGCGACATAGCAGCGAGGTGAATAGGCTTCTGGAACCAAGATTCAGAAGGGAATGTGGAAAAAGAGCGTTCGCAAATAGTGCTCCTAGCCTCTACAACAACCTTCCGAGCTTCGTTAGGGCAGCAGAAACAGCTGCTCTATTCAAAAAGAGGCTGAAGACACACCTCTTCACCGAGTCTTACAACCTCATAAATGAAGAAATGAGACCAAGTTTCCGGCTTTAGTTGATCTACGGAGTGACTTGGAGAGCTGGCAACCGTTGAAAGTCCCTAGAAGCCATCACATAAGTAACATAAGTAAGTAAGAGTGTGTGGGTGTCATTACGGTTCCCGAACTGTAAATATAAACCATCATACATTCGGTGGTGGGTGTGTGGGTGTCATTACAGTGCTTGAACTGTAAATATCAACAGTCATTCATGGGGTGGTGGGTGTGTGGATGTCATTACAGTGCTTGGACTGAAAATATCAACAGTCATTCTTGGGGTGGTGGGTGTGTGGATGTCATTACAGTGCTTGGCCAATAAATATTAACCATCATGTATGGGGTGGTAGGTGTGTGGGTGTCATTACAGTGCTTGGACTGTAAATATCAACAGTCATTCATAGGGTGGTGGGTGTGTGAGTGTCATTACAGAACTTGGACTGTAAATATCAACAGTCATTCATGGGGTGGTGGGTGTGTAGGTGTCATTATAGTGCTTGGACTGTAAATATCAAAAGTCATTCTTGATGTGGTCGGAGTGTGGGTGTCATTACAGTGCTTAGACTGTAAATATTAACAGTCATTTATAGGGTGGTGGGTGTGTGGCTGTCATTACAGTGCTTGGACTGTAAATATCAACAGTCAATCATGGGGTGGTAGATGTGTGGGTGTCATTACATTGCTTTGACTGTAAATATCAACAGACATTCATGGGGTGGTGGGTGTGTGGGTGTCATTACAGTGTTTTGTTTGTAAATATCAACAGTCATTTATAAGGTTGTAAGTGTCATTAGAGTGATTGGACTGTAAATATCAACAGTCATTCATAAGGTGGTGGGTGTGGGGGTGTCATTACATTGTTTTGACTGTAAATATCAACAGTCATTAATGGGGTGGTGGGGGTGAGGGTGTTATTACAGTGCTTGGACTGTAAATATTAACAGTCATTCATGGGGTGGTGGGTGTGAGGGTGTCATTACAGTGCTTACACTGTATATATCAACAATCATTCATAGGGTGGTGGGTGTGTGGGTGTCATTATAGTGTTTGGACTGTAAATATCAAGAGTCATTCATGGGGTGGTGGGTGTGTGGGTGTCATTACAATGTTTTAATTGTAAATATCAATAGTCATTCATAGGGTGGTGGGTGTCATTAGAGTGTTTGGACTGTAAATATCAACAGTCATTCATGGGGTGGTCGGTGTGTGGGTGTCATTACAGTGCTGGGACTGTAATTATCAACAGTCATTCATGGGATGGTGTGTGTGTGGGTGTCATTACAGTGTTTTAACTATATATATCAACATTCATTAATTGGGTGGTGGGTGTCATTACAGTGCTTTGACTGTAAATATCAACAGTCATTTATAGAGTGGTGGGTGTGTGGCTGTCATTACAGTGCTTGGACTGTAAATATCAACAGTCAATCATAGGGTGGTGGGTGTGTGGGTGTCATTACAGTGCTTGGACTGTAAATATCAACCGTCATTTATGGGGTGGTGCGTGTGTGGGTGTCATGACAGTACTTGGACTGTAAATATCAACAGTCATTAATGTGTGGGTGTCATTACAGTGCTCAGACTGTAAATATTAACAGTCATTCCTGGGGTGGTGGGTGTGTTGGTGTCATTACAGTGCTTGGACTATAAATATTAACCGTCATTTATGGGGTGATGGGTGTGTTGGTGTCATTACAGTGCATGGACTGTAAATATCAACAGTCATTTATAGAGTGGTGGGTGTGTGGCTGTCATTACAGTGCTTGGACTGTAAATATCAACAGTCAATCATGGGGTGGTGGGTGTGTGGGTGTCATTACAATGCTTAGACTGTAATTATCAACCATCCTTCATGGGTTGGTGGGTGTGTGGGTGTCATTACAGTGCTTAGACTGTAAATATACACAGTCATTTTTTGGGTGGTGGGTGTGTGGGTGTCATTACAGTGCTTGGATTGTAAATATCAATAGTCAATCATAAGATGGTCAGTGTGTGGGTGTCATTACAGTGCTTGGACTGTAAATATCAAAAGTCATTCATGAGGTTGTGGGTGTGTGGGTGTCATTACAGTGTTTTAACTATAAATATCAACATTCATTTATTGGGTGGTGGGTGTCATTAGAGTGCATGGACTGTAAAAAATAATAGTAATACATGGGGTGGTGCATGTGTGGGTGTCATGACAGTGCTTGGACTGTAAATATCAACAGTCATTCATAGGGTGGTGCATGTGTGGGTGTCATTACAGTTCCTGGACTGTAAATATAAACCATCATACATTAGGTGGTGGGTGTGTGGGTGTCATTAAAGTGCTTGGACTGTAAATATCAACAGTCATTAATGGGGTGGTGGGTGTGTGGATGTCATTACAGTGCTTGGACTGAAAATATCAACAGTCATTCTTAGGGTGGTGCGTGTGTGGGTGTTATTACAGTGCTTGGCCAATAAATATTAACCGTCATTTATGGGGTGGTGGGTGTGTGGGTGTCATTACAGTGCTTGGACTGTAAATATCAAAAGTCATTTTTGGGGTGGTCGGTGTGTGGGTGTCATTACAGTGCTTAGACTGTAAATATTAACAGTCATTTATGGGGTGGTGGGTGTGTGGGTGTCATTACATTGCTTAGACTTTAAATATTCACAGTCATTTATGGGGTGGTGGGTGTGTGGCTGTCATTACAGTGCTTGGACTGTAAATATCAACAGTCAATCATGGGGTGGTGGGTGTGCGGGTGTCATTACAGTTCTTTGACTGTAAATATCAACAGACATTCATGGGGTGGTGGGTGTATGGGTGTCATTACAGTGTTTTGTTTGTAAATATCAACATTCATTTATAAGGTTATGGGTGTCATTGAAGTGCTTGGACTGTAAATATCAACAGTCATTCATATGGTGGTTGGTGTGGGGGTGTCATTACAGTGTTTTGACTGTAAATATCAACAGTCATTCATGGGGTTGTAGGGGTGAGGGTGTCATTACAGTGCTTGGACTGTAAATATCAACAGTCATTCATGGGGTGGTGGGTGTGTGGGTGTCATTATAATGCTTGAAATGTAAATATCAACAGTCATTCATGGGGTGGTGGGTGTGTGGTTGTCATTACAGTGCATGGACTATAAATATTAAGTCATTCATGGTGTGGTGGGTGTGTGTGTGTGTCATTAGTGCTTGAACTGTAAATATCAACAGTCATTCATGGGGTGCTTGGTGTCATTACAGTGCTTGGACTGTAAATATCAACAGTCAATCATGAGGTGTTGGTAGTCATTAGAGTGTTTGGACTCTAAATATCAACAGTCATTCATGGGGTTTTGGGTGTTTGGGTGTCTATGCAGTGCTTGGACTGTAAATATCAACAGTCAATCATGGGGTGGTTAGTTTCTGGGTGTCATTACAGTGCTTGGACTGTAAATATCAACAGTGAGTCATGGGGTGGTGGGTGTGTGGGTGTCATTACAGTGTTTTGATTGTAAATATCAACAGTCATTCATAGGGTGGTGGGTGTCATTAGAGTGCTTGGACTGTAAATACCAACAGTCATTCATGGAGTGGTGGGTTTGTGGGTGTCATAACAGTGCTTAGACTGTAAATATCAATAGTCATTCATGGGGTGGTGGGTGTGAGGGTGTCATTACAGTGCTTAGACTGTATATATCAACAATCATTCATGGGGTCGTGGGTGTGTGGGTGTCATTATAGTGTTTGGACCGTAAATATCAAGTCATTCATGGGATGGTGGGTGTCTGTGTGTCATTAGTGCTTGGACTGTGAATATTAACAGTCATTCATGTGGTGGTGGGTGTCTATGCAGTGCTTGGACTGTAAATATCAACAGTCAATCATGGAGTGGTGGGTGTGTGGGTGTCATTAGAGTGCTTGGACTGTAAATATTAACAGTCATTCATGGGGTGGTGGGTGTGTGGGTGTCATTACAGTGTTTTGACTGTAAATATAAAACAGTCATTCATAGGGTGAAGGGTTTCATTACAGTGCTTGGACTGTAAATATCAACAGTTATTCAAGGGGCGGTAGGTGTGTGGGTGTCATGACACTGCTTGGACTGTAAATATCAACAGTCATTCATGGGGTGGTGAGTGTGTGGGTGTTATTACAGTTCTTGGACTGTATATATCAACCATTATTCATTGGTTGGTGGGTGTGTGGGTGTCATTACAGTGCTTGGACTGTAAATATTAACAGTTATTCATGGGGTGGTGGGTGTGTGGATGTCATTACAGTGCTCGGACTTAAAATATTAATTGTCATTTATAGGGTGGTGGGTGTGTGGGTGTCATTACAGTGCTTGGACTGTAAATATCAACAGTCATTCATTGGGTTAGGGTTTGTGGGTGTCATTACAGTGCTTAGACTGTAAATATCAACAGTCATTAATTGGGTGGTGGGTGTGTGGGTGTCATTACAGTGTTTGAACAGTAAATATCAACAGTCAATCATGGGGTGGTCGGTGTGTGGGTGTCATTACAGTGCTTGGACTGTAAATATCAACAGTCATTCATGGGGTGGTGGGTGTTTTGGTGTCATGACATTGCTTGGACTGTAAATATCAACAGTCATTCATGGGGTGGTAAGTGTGTGGGTGTCATTACAGTTCTTGGACTATAAATATCAACCCTTATTTATTAGGTGGTGGGTTTGTGGGTGTCATTACAGAGCTCAGACTGTAAATGTTAACAGTCATTCATGGGGTGGTGGGTGTGTGGATGTCTTTACAGTGCTTAGACTGTAAATATCAACAGTCATTTATGGGGTGGTGGGTGTGTGGCTCTCATTATAGTGCTTAGACTGTAAATATCAACAGTCAATCATAGTGTGGTGGGTATGTGGGTTTCGTTACAGTGCTTGGACTGTAAATATCAACAGTCCTTTATGGGTTGGTGGGTGTGTGGGTGTCATTACAGTGCTTAGACTGTAAATATCAACAGTCATTTATTGGGTGGTGGGTGTGTGGCTGTCATTACAGTGCTTGGACTGTAAATATCAACAGTCATTTAAAGGGTGGTGGGTGTTTGAGTGTCATTACAGAGCTTGGACTGTAAATATCAACAGTCATTTATAGGGTGGTGGGTGTGTGGCTATCATTTGGTGCTTGGACTGTAAATATCAACAGTCAATCATGGGGTGGTGGGTATGTGGGTGTCATTACATTGTTTTGACTGTAAATATCAACAGTCATTCATTGGGTGGTTGGTGTGTGGGTATCATTACAGTGTTTTGATTGTAAATATCAACAGTCATAATAAGGTGGTGTGTGTCATTAGAGTGGTTGCCCTGTAAATATCAACAGTCATTCATGGGGTGGTGGGTGTTGGGTTTTCCATACCGTGCTTTAACTGTAAATATCAACAGTCATTCATGGGGCGGTAAGTGTGAAGGTGTCATTACAGTGCTTGGACTGTAAATATCAACAGTCATTTATGCGGTGGTTGGTGTGTGGGTTTCATTATAGTGCTAGAACTGTAAATATCAACAGTCATTCATGGGGTGGTGGGTGTGTGGGTGTCATTACAGTGCTTGGACTATAAATATCAATTCATTCATGGTGTGGTGGGTGTGTGTGTCATTAGTGCTTGGACTGTAAATATCAACAGTCATTCATTGGGTGGTTGGTGTCATTACAGTGTTTGGACTGTAAATATCAACAGTCAATCATGGAATGTTGGATGTCATTAGAATGCTTAGACTGTAAATATTAACAGTCATTTATTGGGTGGTGGGTGTGTGGGTGTCATTATAGTGCTTGGACTGTAAATATCAACAGTCAATCATGGGGTGGTCGGTGTGTGGGTGTCATTACAGTGCTTTAACTATAAATATCAACGTTCATTTATTGGGTGGTGGGTGTCATTAGAATGCTTGGACTGTAAATATCAACAGTCATTCATAGGGTGGTGCATGTGTGGGTGTAATGACAGTGCTTGGACTGTAAATATCAACAGTCATTCATAGGGTGGTGAGTGTGTGGGTGTCATTACAGTGCTTTGACTGTAAATATCAACAGTCATTCATGGGGTAATGGGGGTGAGGGTGTCATTACAGTGCTTGGACTGTAAATATGAACCGTCATTCATGGGGTGGTGGGTGTGTGGGTGTCATTACAGTGCTTAGACTGTAAGTATCAAAAGTCATTCATGGGGTAATGGGGGTGAGGGTGTCATTACAGTGCTTGGACTGTAAATATGAACAGTCATTCATGGGGTTGTGTGTGTGTAAGTGTCATTACAGTGCTTAGACTATAAGTTTTAAAAGTCATTTATGGGGTGGTGTGTGTGTGGCTGTCATTATACTGCTTGGACTGTAAATATCAACAGTCAATCTTGGGGTGGTGGGTATGTGGGTGTCATTACAGTGCTTGGACTGTAAATATCAACAGTCATTCATGGGGTGGTGGGTGTGTGGGTGTCATTACAGTGTTTTGATTGTAAATAACAACAGTCATTTATAAGGTGGTGGGTGTCATTAGAGTGCTTGGACTGTAAATATCAACAGTCATTCATGGATTGGTGGGTGTGTTGGTGTCATTACAGTGCTTGTACTGTAAATATCAACCATAATGCATGGGGTGGTGGGTGTGGGACGTCATTACAGTGCTTTAACTGTAAATATCAACAGTCATTCATGGGGTGGTGGGGGTGAGGGTGTCATTACAGTTCTTGGACTATAAATATCAACCATCATTCATTAGGTGGTGGGTTTGTGGGTGTCATTACAGTGCTTAGACTGTAAATATTAACAGTCATTCATGGGGTGGTGGGTGTGTGGATGTCATTACAGTGCTTAGACTGAAAATATCAACAGTCATTCATGGGGTGGTGAGTGTGTGGTTGTCATTACAGTGCTTTGACTATAAATATTAACCGTCATTTATGGGGTTGTCGGTGTGTGGGTGTCATTACAGTACATGGACTGCAAATATTGTCAGTCATTCATGGGGTTGTGGGTGTGTAGGTGTCATTACAGTGCTTGGACTGTAAATATCAAAATCCATTCTTATGGTGGTGGGTGTGTGGGTATCATTACAGTGATTAGACTCTAAATATCAACAGTCATTTATGGGGTGGTGGATGTGTGGCTGTCATTATAGTGCTTGGGCTGTAAATATCAACAGTCAATCATAGTGTGGTGGGTATGTGGGTTTCGTTACAGTGCTTGGACTGTAAATATCAACAGTCCTTTATGGGTTGGTGGGTGTGTGGGTGTCATTACAGTGCTTGGACTGTAAATATAAACAGTCATTCATGGGGTGGTGGGTGTGTGGGTGTCATTACAGTGTTTTAACTATAAATATTAAAATTCAATTATTGGGTGGTGGGTTTTCATTAGAGTGCTTGGACTGTAAATATCAACAGTCATTCATGGGGTGGTGCATGTGTGGGTGTCATGACAGTGCTTGGACTGTCAATATCAACAGTCATTCATGGGGTGGTGAGTGTTTGGGTGTCATTACAGTTCCTGGACTGTAAATTTAAACCATCATTCATCAGGTGGTGGGTGTTTGGATGTCATTACAGTACTTGGACAGAAAATATCAACAGTCATTCTTGGGGTGGTGGGTGTGTGGGTGTCATTACAGTGCTTGGCCTATAAATATTAACCGTCATTTATGGGGTGGTGTGTGTGTGGGTGTCATTACAGTGCTTGGACTGTAAATATCAACAGTCATTCGTAGTGTGGTGGGTGTTTGAGTGTCATTACAGAGCTTGGACTGTAAATATTAACAGTCATTTATAGGGTGGTGGGTGTGTGGGTGTCATTACAGTGCTTGGACTGTAAATATCAACAGTCAATCATGGGGTGGTGGGTGTGTGGGTGTCATTACAGTGCTTTGACGGTAAATATCAACAGTCATACATGGGGTGGTGGGTGTGTGGGTGTCATTACAGTGTTTTGATTGTAAATATCAACAGTCATTAATAAGGTGGTGGGTGTCATTAGAGTGTTTGCTCTGTAAATATCAACAGTCATTCATGGGGTGGTGGGTGTTGGGTTTTCCATACAGTGCTTTGACTGTAAATATCAACAGTCATTCATGGGGTTGTGAGGGTGATGGTGTCATTACAGTGCTTGGACTGTAAATATCAACAGTCATTAATGGGGTGGTGGGTATGTGGGTGTCATTACAGTGCTTGGACTATAAATGTCAATTCATTCATGGTGTTGTGGGTGTGTGTGTCATTAGTGCTTGGACTGTAAATATCAACAGTCATTCATGGGGTGGTGAGGATGAGGGTGTCATTACAGTGCTTGGACTGTAAATATCAACAGTCATTTATGGGGTGGTGGATGTGTGGCTGTCATTATAGTGCTTGGACTGTAAATATCAACAGTCAATCATAGTGTGGTGGGTATGTGGGTTTCGTTACAGTGCTTGGACTGTAAATATCAACAGTCCTTTATGGGTTGGTAGGTGTGTGGGTGTCATTACAGTGCTTGGACTATAAATATCAATTCATTCATGGTGTGGTGGGTGTGTGTGTCATTAGTGCTTGGACTGTAAATATCAACAGTCATTCATGGGGTGGTTGGTGTCATTACAGTGTTTGGACTGTAAATATCAACAGTCAATCATGGAATGTTGGGTGTCATTAGAATGCTTAGACTGTAAATATTAACAGTCATTTATTGGGTGGTGGGTGTGTGGGTGTCATTATAGTGCTTGGACTGTAAATATCAACAGTCAATCATGGGGTGGTCGGTGTGTGGGTGTCAATACAGTGCTTTAACTATAAATATCAACGTTCATTTATTGGGTGGTGGGTGTCATTAGAATGCTTGGACAGTATATATCAACAGTCATTCATAGGGTGGTGCATGTGTGGGTGTAATGACAGTGCTTGGACTGTAAATATCAACAGTAATTAATGGGGTGGTGAGTGTGTGGGTGTCATTACATTGCTTGGACTGTAAATATCAACAGTCATTCATGGGGTGGTGTGTGTTGGGGTGTCATTACAGTGCTTTGACTGTAAATATCAACAGTCATTCATGGGGTAATGGGGTTGAGGGTGTCATTACAGTGCTTGGACTGTAAATATCAACAGTCATTCATGGGGTTGTGTGTGTGTAGGTGTAATTACAGTGCTTAGACTGTAAGTATCAAAAGTCATTTATGGGGTGGTGGGTGTGTGGCTGTCATTATAGTGCTTGGACTGTAAATATCAACAGTCAATCTTGGGGTGGTGGGTATGTGGGTGTCATTACAGTGCTTGGACTGTAAATATCAACAGTCATTCATGGGGTGGTGGGTGTGTGGGTGTCATTACAATGTTTTGATTGTAAATAACAACAGTCATTTATAAGGTGGTGGGTGTCATTAGAGTGCTTGGACTGTAAATATCAACAGTCATTCATAGGGTGGTAGGTGTGTGGGTGTCATTACAGTGCTTGGACTGTAAATATCAACAGTCATTCATAGGGTGGTGGGTGTGTGAGTGTCATTACAGAACTTGGACTGTAAATATCAACAGTCATTCATGGGGTGGTGGGTGTGTAGGTGTCATTATAGTGCTTGGACTGTAAATATCAAAAGTCATTCTTGATGTGGTCGGAGTGTGGGTGTAATTACAGTGCTTAGACTGTAAATATTAACAGTCATTTATAGGGTGGTGGGTGTGTGGCTGTCATTACAGTGCTTGGACTGTAAATATCAACAGTCAATCATGGGGTGGTAGGTGTGTGGGTGTCATTACATTGCTTTGACTGTAAATATCAACAGACATTCATGGGGTGGTGGGTGTGTGGGTGTCATTACAGTGTTTTGTTTGTAAATATCAACAGTCATTTATAAGGTTGTAAGTGTCATTAGAGTGATTGGACTGTAAATATCAACAGTCATTCATAAGGTGGTGGGTGTGGGGGTGTCATTACATTGTTTTGACTGTAAATATCAACAGTCATTAATGGGGTGGTGGGGGTGAGGGTGTTATTACAGTGCTTACACTGTATATATCAACAATTATTCATAGGGTGGTGGGTGTGTGGGTGTCATTATAGTGTTTGGACTGTAAATATCAACAGTCATTCATGGGGTGGTGGGTGTGTGGGTGTCATTACAATGTTTTAATTGTAAATATCAATAGTCATTCATAGGGGGGTGGGTGTCATTAGAGTGTTTGGACTGTAAATATCAACAGTCATTCATGGGGTGGTAGGTGTGTGGGTGTCATTACAGTGCTTGGACTGTAAATATCAACCATCATTTATGGGGTGGTGTTTGTGTGGGTGTCATTATAGTTCCAGGACTGTAAATATCAACAGTCATTCATAGGGTGGTGGGTGTGTGAGTGTCATTGCAGAGCTTGGACTGTAAATATCAACAGTTATTCATGGGGTGGTTGGTGTGTGGGTGTCATTACAGTGCTTAGACTGTAAATATCAACAGTCAGTTATTGGGTAGTGGGTGTGTGGGTGTCATTACAGTGCTTGGACTGTAAATATCAACAGTCAATCATGGGGTGGTCGGTGTGTGGGTGTCATTACAGTGCTGGAACTGTAATTATCAACAGTCATTCATGGGGTGGTGTGTGTGTGGGTGTCATTACAGTGTTTTAACTATATATATCAACATTCATTAATTGGGTGGTGGGTGTCATTACAGTGCTTTGACTGTAAATATCAACAGTCATTTATAGAGTGGTGGGTGTGTGGCTGTCATTACAGTGCTTGGACTGTAAATATCAACAGTCAATCATAGGGTGGTGGGTGTGTGGGTGTCATTACATAGCTTGGACTGTAAATATCAACCGTCATTTATGGGGTGGTGGGTGTGTGGGTGTCATTACAGTGTTTTGATTGTAAATAACAACAGTCATTTATAAGGCGGTGGGTGTCATTAGAGTGCTTGGACTGTAAATATCAACAGTCATTCATGGATTGGTGGGTGTGTTGGTGTCATTACAGTGCTTGGACTGTAAATATCAACCATAATGCATGGGGTGGTGGGTGTTGGACGTCATTACAGTGCTTTAACTGTAAATATCAACAGTCATTCATGGGGTGTTGGGGGTGAGGGTGTCATTACAGTTCTTGGACTATAAATATCAACCATCATTCATTAGGTGGTGGGTTTGTGGGTGTCATTACAGTGATTAGACTGTAAATATTAACAGTCATTCATGGAGTGGTGGGTGTGTGGATGTCATTACAGTGCTTAGACTGAAAATATCAACAGTCATTCATGGGGTGGTGAGTGTGTGGTTGTCATTACAGTGCTTTGACTATAAATATTAACCATCATTTATGGGGTTGTCGGTGTGTGGGTGTCATTACAGTACATGGACTGCAAATATTGTCAGTCATTCATGGGGTTGTGGGTGTGTAGGTGTCATTACAGTGCTTGGACTGTAAATATCAAAATCCATTCTTATGGTGGTGGGTGTGTGGGTATCATTACAGTGCTTAGACTCTAAATATCAACAGTTATTTATGGGGTGGTGGGTGTGTGGCTGTCATTATAGTGCTTGGACTGTAAATATCAACAGTCAATCATAGTGTGGTGGGTATGTGGGTTTCGTTACAGTGCTTGGACTGTAAATATCAACAGTCCTTTATGGGTTGGTGGGTGTGTGGGTGTCATTACAGTGCTTAGACTGTAAATATAAACAGTCATTCATGGGGTGGTGGGTGTGTGGGTGTCATTACAGTGTTTTAACTATAAATATTAAAATTCAATTATTGGGTGGTGGGTTTTCATTAGAGTGCTTGGACTGTAAATATCAACAGTCATTCATGGGGTGGTGCATCTGTGGGTATCATGACAGTGCTTGGACTGTCAATATCAACAATCATTTATGGGGTGGTGGGTATGTGGGTGTCATTATAGTGCTTTAACTGTAAATATCAACAGTCATTCATGGGGTGGTGGGTGTGTCTGTGTCATTACAGTGCTTGGACTATAAATATCAATTCATTCATGGTGTGGTGGGTGTGTGTGTCATTAGTGCTTGGACTGTAAATATCAACAGTCATTCATGGGGTGGTTGGTGTCATTACAGTGTTTGGACTGTAAATATCAACAGTCAATCATGGAATGTTGGGTGTCATTAGAATGCTTAGACTGTAAATATTAACAGTCATTTATTGGGTGGTGGGTGTGTGGGTGTCATTATAGTGCTTGGACTGTAAATATCAACAGTCAATCATGGGGTTGTCGGTGTGTGGGTGTCATTACAGTGATTGGACTGTAAATATCAACAGTCATTCATGGGGTGGTGTTTGTTGGGGTGTCATTACAGTGCTTTGACTGTAAATATCAACAGTCATTCATGGGGTAATGGGGTTGAGGGTGTCATTACAGTGCTTGGACTGTAAATATCAACAGTCATTCATGGGGTTGTGTGTGTGTAGGTGTAATTACAGTGCTTAGACTGTAAGTATCAAAAGTCATTTATGGGGTGGTGGGTGTGTGGCTGTCATTATAGTGCTTGGACTGTAAATATCAACAGTCCTTTATGGGTTGGTGGGTGTGTGGGTGTCATTACAGTGCTTAGACTGTAAATATCAACAGTCATTTATTGGGTTGTGGGTGTGTGGCTGTCATTACAGTGCTTGGACTGTAAATATCAACAGTCATTTAAAGGGTGGTGGGTGTTTGAGTGTCATTACAGAGCTTGGACTGTAAATATCAACAGTAATTTATAGGGTGGTGGGTGTGTGGCTGTCATTATAGTGCTTGGACTGTAAATATCAACAGTCAATCATGGGGTGGTGGGTGTGTGGGTGTCATTACATTGCTTTGACTGTAAATATCAACAGTCATTCATGGGGTGGTTGGTGTGTGGGTATCATTACAGTGTTTTGATTGTAAATATCAACAGTCATAATAAGGTGGTGTGTGTCATTAGAGTGGTTGCCCTGTAAATATCAACAGTCATTCATGGGGTGGTGGGTGTTGGGTTTTCCATACAGTGCTTTAACTGTAAATATCAACAGTCATTCATGGGGTGGTGAGGGTAAGGGTGTCATTACAGTGCTTGGACTGTAAATATCAACAGTCATTTATGCGGTGGTTGGTGTGTGGGTTTCATTATAGTGCTAGAACTGTAAATATCAACAGTCAATCATGGGGTGGTCGGTGTGTGGGTGTCATTACAGTGCTTTAACTATAAATATCAACTTTCATTTATTGGGTGGTGGGTGTCATTAGAATGCTTGGACTGTAAATATCAACAGTCATTCATAGGGTGGTGCATGTGTGGGTGTAATGACAGTGCTTGGACTGTAAATATCAACAGTCATTCATGGGGTGGTGAGTGTGTGGGTGTCATTACAGTGCTTAGACTGTAAGTATCAAAAGTCATTCATGGGGTAATGGGGGTGAGGGTGTCATTACAGTGCTTGGACTGTAAATATGAACAGTCATTCATGGGGTTGTGTGTGTGTAGGTGTCATTACAGTGCTTAGACTGTAAGTATCAAAAGTCATTTATGGGGTGGTGTGTGTGTGGCTGTCATTATAGTGCTTTGACTGTAAATATCAACAGTCAATCTTGGGGTGGTGGGTATGTGGGTGTCATTTCAGTGCTTGGACTGTAAATATCAACAGTCATTCATGGGGTGGTGGGTGTGTGGGTGTCATTACAGTGTTTTGATTGTAAATAACAACAGTCATTTATAAGGTGGTGGGTGTCATTAGAGTGCTTGGACTGTAAATATCAACAGTCATTCATGGATTGGTGGGTGTGTTGGTGTCATTACAGTGTTTGGACTGTAAATATCAACCATAATGCATGGGGTGGTGGGTGTGGGACATCATTACAGTGTTTTAACTGTAAATATCAACAGTCATTCATGGGGTGGTGGGGGTGAGGGTGTCATTACAGTTCTTGGACTATAAATATCAACCATCATTCATTAGGTGGTGGGTTTGTGGGTGTCATTACAGTGATTAGACTGTAAATATTAACAGTCATTTATGGAGTGGTGTGTGTGTGGATGTCATTACAGTGCTTAGACTGAAAATATCAACAGTCATTCATGGGGTGGTGAGTGTGTGGTTGTCATTACAGTGCTTTGACTATAAATATTAACCGTCATTTATGGGGTTGTCGGTGTGTGGGTGTCATTACAGTACATGGACTGCAAATATTGTCAGTCATTCATGGGGTTGTGGGTGTGTAGGTGTCATTACAGTGCTTGGAGTGTAAATATCAAAATCCATTCTTATGGTGGTGGGTGTGTGGGTATCATTACAGTGCTTAGACTCTAAATATCAACAGTCATTTATGGGGTGGTGGGTGTGTGGCTGTCATTATAGTGCTTGGACTGTAAATATCAACAGTCAATCAGAGTGTGGTGGGTATGTGGGTTTCGTTACAGTGCTTGGACTGTAAATATCAACAGTCCTTTATGGGTTGGTGGGTGTGTGGGTGTCATTACAGTGCTTAGACTGTAAATATAAACAGTCATTCATGGGGTGGTGGGTGTGTTAGTGTCATTACAGTGTTTTAACTATAAATATTAAAATTCAATTATTGGGTGGTTGGTTTTCATTAGAGTGCTTGGACTGTAAATATCAACAGTCATTCATGGGGTGGTGCATGTGTGGGTGTCATGACAGTGCTTGGACTGTCAATATCAACAATCATTTATGGGGTGGTGGGTATGTGGGTGTCATTATAGTGTTTGAACTGTAAATATCAACAGTCATTCATGGGGTGGTGGGTGTGTCTGTGTCATTACAGTGCTTGGACTATAAATATCAATTCATTCATGGTGTGGTGGGTGTGTGTGTCATTAGTGCTTGGACTGTAAATATCAACAGTCATTCATGGGGTGGTTGGTGTCATTACAGTGTTTGGACTGTAAATATCAACAGTCAATCATGGAATGTTGGGTGTCATTAGGATGCTTAGACTGTAAATATTAACAGTCATTTATTGGGTGGTGGGTGTGTGGATGTCATTATAGTGCTTGGACTGTAAATATCAACAGTCAATCATGGGGTGGTCAGTGTGTGGGTGTCATTACAGTGCTTGGACTGTAAATATCAACAGTCATTCATGGGGTGGTGTGTGTTGGGGTGTCATTACAGTGCTTTGACTGTAAATATCAACAGTCATTCATGGGGTAATGGGGTTGAGGGTGTCATTACAGTGCTTGGACTGTAAATATCAACAGTCATTCATAGGGTGGTGGGTGTGTGAGTGTCATTACAGAACTTGGACTGTAAATATCAACAGTCATTCATGGGGTGGTGGGTGTGTAGGTGTCATTATAGTGCTTGGACTGTAAATATCAAAAGTCATTCTTGATGTGGTCGGAGTGTGGGTGTCATTACAGTGCTTAGACTGTAAATATTAACAGTCATTTATAGGGTGGTGGGTGTGTGGCTGTCATTACAGTGCTTGGACTGTAAATATCAACAGTCAATCATGGGGTGGTAGGTGTGTGGGTGTCATTACATTGCTTTGACTGTAAATATCAACAGACATTCATGGGGTGGTGGGTGTGTGGGTGTCATTACAGTGTTTTGTTTGTAAATATCAACAGTCATTTATAAGGTTGTAAGTGTCATTAGAGTGATTGGACTGTAAATATCAACAGTCATTCATAAGGTGGTGGGTGTGGGGGTGTCATTACATTGTTTTGACTGTAAATATCAACAGTCATTAATGGGGTGGTGGGGGTGAGGGTGTTATTACAGTGCTTACACTGTATATATCAACAATCATTCATAGGGTGGTGGGTGTGTGGGTGTCATTATAGTGTTTGGACTGTAAATATCAACAGTCATTCATGAAGTGGTGGGTGTGTGGGTGTCATTACAATGTTTTAATTGTAAATATCAATAGTCATTCATAGGGGGGTGGGTGTCATTAGAGTGTTTGGACTGTAAATATCAACAGTCATTCATGGGGTGGTAGGTGTGTGGGTGTCATTACAGTGCTTGGACTGTAAATATCAACCATCATTTATGGGGTGGTGTTTGTGTGGGTGTCATTACAGTTCCTGGACTGTAAATATCAACAGTCATTCATAGGGTGGTGTGTGTGTGAGTGTCATTGCAGAGCTTGGACTGTAAATATCAACAGTTATTCATGGGGTGGTTGGTGTGTGGGTGTCATTACAGTGCTTAGACTGTAAATATCAACAGTCAGTTATTGGGTAGTGGGTGTGTGGGTATCATTACAGTGCTTGGACTGTAAATATCAACAGTCAATCATGGGGTGGTCGGTGTGTGGGTGTCATTACAGTGCTGGAACTGTAATTATCAACAGTCATTCATGGGGTGGTGTGTGTGTGGGTGTCATTACAGTGTTTTAACTATATATATCAACATTCATTAATTGGGTGGTGGGTGTCATTACAGTGCTTTGACTGTAAATATCAACAGTCATTTATAGAGTGGTGGGTGTGTGGCTGTCATTACAGTGCTTGGACTGTAAATATCAACAGTCAATCATAGGGTGGTGGGTGTGTGGGTGTCATTACAGTGCTTGGACTGTAAATATCAACCGTCATTTATGGGGTGGTGGGTGTGTGGGTGTCATTCCAGTGTTTTTATTGTAAATAACAACAGTCATTTATGAGGTGGTGGGTGTCATTAGAGTGCTTGGACTGTAAATATCAACAGTCATTCATGGATTGGTGGGTGTGTTGGTGTCATTACAGTGCTTGGACTATAAATATCAACCATAATGCATGGGGTGGTGGGTGTGGGACGTCATTACAGTGATTAGACTGTAAATATTAACAGTCATTCATGGAGTGGTGGGTGTGTGGATGTCATTACAGTGCTTAGACTGAAAATATTAACAGTCATTCATGGGGTGGTGAGTGTGTGGTTGTCATTACAGTGCTTTGACTATAAATATTAACCATCATTTATGGGGTTGTCGGTGTGTGGGTGTCATTACAGTACATGGACTGCAAATATTGTCAGTCATTCATGGGGTTGTGGGTGTGTAGGTGTCATTACAGTGCTTGGACTGTAAATATCAAAATCCATTCTTATGGTGGTGGGTGTGTGGGTATCATTACAGTGCTTAGACTCTAAATATCAACAGTTATTTATGGGGTGGTGGGTGTGTGGCTGTCATTATAGTGCTTGGACTGTAAATATCAACAGTCAATCATAGTGTGGTGGGTATGTGGGTTTCGTTACAGTGCTTGGACTGTAAATATCAACAGTCCTTTATGGGTTGGTGGGTGTGTGGGTGTCATTACAGTGCTTAGACTGTAAATATAAACAGTCATTCATGGGGTGGTGGGTGTGTGGGTGTCATTACAGTGTTTTAACTATAAATATTAAAATTCAATTATTGGGTGGTGGGTTTTCATTAGAGTGCTTGGACTGTAAATATCAACAGTCATTCATGGGGTGGTGCATGTGTGGGTGTCATGACAGTGCTTGGACTGTCAATATCAACAATCATTTATGGGGTGGTGGGTATGTGGGTGTCATTATAGTGCTTTAACTGTAAATATCAACAGTCATTCATGGGGTGGTGGGTGTGTCTGTGTCATTACAGTGCTTGGACTATAAATATCAATTCATTCATGGTGTGGTGGGTGTGTGTGTCATTAGTGCTTGGACTGTAAATATCAACAGTCATTCATGGGGTGGTTGGTGTCATTACAGTGTTTGGACTGTAAATATCAACAGTCAATCATGGAATGTTGGGTGTCATTAGAATGCTTAGACTGTAAATATTAACAATCATTTATTGGGTGGTGGGTGTGTGGGTGTCATTATAGTGCTTGGACTGTAAATATCAACAGTCAATCATGGGGTTGTCGGTGTGTGGGTGTCATTACAGTGATTGGACTGTAAATATCAACAGTCATTCATGGGGTGGTGTTTGTTGGGGTGTCATTACAGTGCTTTGACTGTAAATATCAACAGTCATTCATGGGGTAATGGGGTTGAGGGTGTCATTACAGTGCTTGGACTGTAAATATCAACAGTCATTCATGGGGTTGTGTGAGTGTAGGTGTAATTACAGTGCTTAGACTGTAAGTATCAAAAGTCATTTATGGGGTGGTGGGTGTGTGGCTGTCATTATAGTGCTTGGACTGTAAATATCAACAGTCCTTTATGGGTTGGTGGGTGTGTGGGTGTCATTACAGTGCTTAGACTGTAAATATCAACAGTCATTTATTGGGTGGTGGGTGTGTGGCTGTCATTACAGTGCTTGGACTGTAAATATCAACAGTCATTTAAAGGGTGGTGGGTGTTTGAGTGTCATTACAGAGCTTGGACTGTAAATATCAACAGTAATTTATAGGGTGATGGGTGTGTGGCTGTCATTATAGTGCTTGGACTGTAAATATCAACAGTCAATCATGGGGTGGTGGGTGTGTGGGTGTCATTACATTGCTTTGACTGTAAATATCAACAGTCATTCATGGGGTGGTTGGTGTGTGGGTATCATTACAGTGTTTTGATTGTAAATATCAACAGTCATAATAAGGTGGTGTGTGTCATTAGAGTGGTTGCCCTGTAAATATCAACAGTCATTCATGGGGTGGTGGGTGTTGGGTTTTCCATACAGTGCTTTAACTGTAAATATCAACAGTCATTCATGGGGTGGTGAGGGTGAGGGTGTCATTACAGTGCTTGGACTGTAAATATCAACAGTCATTTATGCGGTGGTTGGTGTGTGGGTTTCATTATAGTGCTAGAACTGTAAATATCAACAGTCAATCATGGGGTGGTCGTTGTGTGGGTGTCATTACAGTGCTTTAACTATAAATATCAACGTTCATTTATTGGGTGGTGGGTGTCATTAGAATGCTTGGACTGTAAATATCAACAGTCATTCATAGGGTGGTGCATGTGTGGGTGTAATGACAGTGCTTGGACTGTAAATATCAACAGTCATTCATGGGGTGGTGAGTGTGTGGGTGTCATTACAGTGCTTAGACTGTAAGTATCAAAAGTCATTCATGGGGTAATGGGGGTGAGGGTGTCATTACAGTGCTTGGACTGTAAATATGAACAGTCATTCATGGGGTTGTGTGTGTGTAGGTGTCATTACAGTGCTTAGACTGTAAGTATCAAAAGTCATTTAAGGGGTGGTGGGTGTGTGGCTGTCATTATAGTGCTTTGACTGTAAATATCAACAGTCAATCTTGGGGTGGTGGGTATGTGGGTGTCATTACAGTGCTTGGACTGTAAATATCAACAGTCATTCATGGGGTGGTGGGTGTGTGGGTGTCATTACAGTGTTTTGATTGTAAATAACAACAGTCATTTATAAGGTGGTGGGTGTCATTAGAGTGCTTGGACTGTAAATATCAACAGTCATTCATGGATTGGTGGGTGTGTTGGTGTCATTACAGTGTTTGGACTGTAAATATCAACCATAATGCATGGGGTGGTGGGTGTGGGACATCATTACAGTGCTTTAACTGTAAATATCAACAGTCCTTTATGGGTTGGTGGGTGTGTGGGTGTCATTACAGTGCTTAGACTGTAAATATAAACAGTCATTCATGGGGTGGTGGGTGTGTGAGTGTCATTACAGTGTTTTAACTATAAATATTAAAATTCAATTATTGGGTGGTGGGTTTTCATTAGAGTGCTTGGACTGTAAATATCAACAGTCATTCATGGGGTGGTGCATGTGTGGGTGTCATGAAAGTGCTTGGACTGTCAATATCAACAATCATTTATGGGGTGGTGGGTATGTGGGTGTCATTATAGTGCTTGAACTGTAAATATCAACAGTCATTCATGGGGTGGTGGGTGTGTCTGTGTCATTACAGTGCTTGGACTATAAATATCAATTCATTCATGGTGTGGTGGGTGTGTGTGTCATTAGTGCTTGGACTGTAAATATCAACAGTCATTCATGGGGTGGTTGGTGTCATTACAGTGTTTGGACTGTAAATATCAACAGTCAATCATGGAATGTTGGGTGTCATTAGAATGCTTAGACTGTAAATATTAACAGTCATTTATTGGGTGGTGGGTGTGTGGGTGTCATTATAGTGCTTGGACTGTAAATATCAACAGTCAATCATGGGGTGGTCAGTGTGTGGGTGTCATTACAGTGCTTGGACTGTAAATATCAACAGTCATTCATGGGGTGGTGTGTGTTGGGGTGTCATTACAGTGCTTTGACTGTAAATATCAACAGTCATTCATGGGGTAATGGGGTTGAGGGTGTCATTACAGTGCTTGGACTGTAAATATCAACAGTCATTCATGGGGTTGTGTGTGTGTAGGTGTAATTACAGTGCTTAGACTGTAAGTATCAAAAGTCATTTATGGGTTGGTGGGTGTGTGGCTGTCATTATAGTGCTTGGACTGTAAATATCTACAGTTAATCTTGGGGTGGTGGGTATGTGGGTGTCATTACAGTGCTTGGACTGTAAATATCAACAGTCATTCATGGGGTGGTGGGTGTGTGGGTGTCATTACAATGTTTTGATTGTAAATAACAACAGTCATTTATAAGGTGGTGGGTGTCATTAGAGTGCTTGGACTGTAAATATCGACAGTCATTCATGGATTGGTGGGTGTGTTGGTGTCATTACAGTGCTTGGACTGTAAATATCAACCATAATGCATGGGGTGGTGGGTGTGGGACGTCATTACAGTGCTTTGACTGTAAATATCAACAGTCATTCATGCGGTGGTGGGGGTGAGGGTGTCATTACAGTTCTTGGACTATAAATATCAACAATCATTCATTAGGTGGTGGGTTTGTGGGTGTCATTACAGTGCTTAGACTGTAAATATTAACAGTCATTCATGGGGTGGTGGGTATGTGGATGTCATTACAGTGCTTAGACTGAAAATATCAACAGTCATTCATGGGGTGGTGAGTGTGTGGTTGTCATTACAGTGCTTTGACTATAAATATTAACCGTCATTTATGGGGTTGTCGGTGTGTGGGTGTCATTACAGTGCATGGACTGCAAATATTGTCAGTCATTCATGGGGTTGTGGGTGTGTAGGTGTCATTACAGTGCTTGGACTGTAAATATCAAAATCCATTCTTATGGTGGTGGGTGTGTGGGTATCATTACAGTGCTTAGACTCTAAAAATCAACAGTCATTTATGGTGTGGTTGGGGTGTGGCTGTCATTATAGTGCTTGGACTGTAAATATCAACAGTCAATCATAGTGTGGTGGGTATGTGGGTGTCATTACAGTTCTTGGACTGTAAATATCAACAGTCCTTCATGGGTTGGTGGGTGTGTGGGTGTCATTACAAAGCTTACACTGTAAATATCAACAGTCATTTATTGGGTGGTGGGTGTGAGGGTGTCATTACAGTGCTTGGACTGTAAATATAAACAGTCATTCATGGGGTGGTGGGTGTGTGGGTGTCATTACAGTGTTTTAACTATAAATATTAACATTCAATTATTGGGTGGTGAGTTTTCATTAGAGTGCTTGGACTGTAAATATCAACAGTCATTCATGGGGTGGTGCATGTGTGGGTGTCATGACAGTGCTTGGACTGTCAATATCAACAGTCATTCATGGGGTGGTGAGTGTGTGGGTGTCATTACAGTTCCTGGACTGTAAATATAAACCATCATTCATCAGGTGGTGGGTGTTTGGATGTCATTACAGTGCTTGGACTGAAAATATCAACAGTCATTCTTGGGGTGCTGGGTGTGTGGGTGTCATTACAGTGCTTGGACTGTAAATATCAACAGTCATTCATGGGGTGGTGGGTGTTTTGGTGTCATGACATTGCTTGGACTGTAAATATCAACAGTCATTCATGGGGTGGTAAGTGTGTGGGTGTCATTACAGTTCTTGGACTATAAATATCAACCCTTATTCATCAGGTGGTGGGTTTGTGGGTGTCATTACAGTGCTCAGACTGTAAATGTTAACAGTCATTCATGGGGTGGTGGGTTTGTGGATGTCTTTACAGTGCTTAGACTGTAAATATCAACAGTCATTCATTGGGTGGTGGGTGTGTGGGTGTCATTACAGTGCTTAGACTGTAAATATCAACAGTCATTAATTGGGTGGTGGGTGTGTGGGTGTCATTACAGTGTTTGAACTGTAAATATCAACAGTCAATCATGGGGTGGTCGGTGTGTGGGTGTCATTACAGTGCTTGGACTGTAAATATCAACAGTCATTCATGGGGTGGTGGGTGTTTTGGTGTCATGACATTGCTTGGACTGTAAATATCAACAGTCATTCATGGGGTGGTAAGTGTGTGGGTGTCATTACAGTTCTTGGACTATAAATATCAACCCTTATTCATTAGGTGGTGGGTTTGTGGGTGTCATTACAGTGCTCAGACTGTAAATGTTAACAGTCATTCATGGGGTGGTGGGTGTGTGGATGTCTTTACAGTGCTTAGACTGTAAATATCAACAGTCATTCATGAGGTGGTGGGTGTGTGGGTGTCATTACAGTGCTTGGACTATAAACATAACCGTCATTTATGGGGTTATGGGTGTGTGGGTGTCATTACAATGCATGGACTGTAAATATAATCAGTCATTCATGTGGTTGTGGGTGTGTAGGTGTCATTACAGTGCTTGGACTGTAAATATCAAAATTAATTCTTTGGGTGGTGGGTGTGTGGGTATCATTACAGTGCTTAGACTGATAATATCAACAGTAATTTATGGGGTGGTGGGTGTGTGGCTGTCATTATAGTGCTTAGACTGTAAATATCAACAGTCAATCATAGTGTGGTGGGTATGAGGGCTTCATTACAGTGCTTGGACTGTAAATATCAACAGTCCTTTATGAGTTGGTGGGTGTGTGGGTGTCATTACAGTGCTTAGACTGTAAATATCAACAGTCATTTATTGGGTGGTGGGTGTGTGGCGGTCATTACAGTGCTTGGACTGTAAATATCAACAGTCATTTAAAGGGTGGTGGGTGTTTGAGTGTCATTACAGAGCTTGGACTGTAAATATCAACAGTCATTTATAGGGTGGTGGGTGTGTGGCTGTCATTACAGTGCTTGGACTGTAAATATCAACAGTCAATCATGGGGTGGTGGGTGTGTGGGTGTCATTACATTGCTTTGACTATAAATATCAACAGTCATTTATGAGATGGTTGGTGTGTGGGTATTATTACAGTGTTTTGATTGTAAATATCAACAGTCATAATAAGGTGGTGGGTGTCATTAGAGTGGTTGCCCTGTAAATATCAACAGTCATTCATGGGGTGGTGGGTGTTGGGTTTTCCATACAGTGCTTTAACTGTAAATATCAACAGTCATTCATGGGGTGGTGAGGGTAAGGGTGTCATTACAGTGCTTGGACTGTAAATATCAACAGTCATTTATGCAGTGGTTGGTGTGTGGGTTTCATTATAGTGCTAGAACTGTAAATATCAACAGTCATTCATGGGGTGGTGGGTGTGTGGGTGTCATTACAGAGCTTGGACTATAAATATCAATTAATTTATGGTGTGGTGGGTGTTTGTGTCATTAGTGCTTGGACTGTAAATATCAACAGTCATTCATTGGGTGGTTGGTGTCATTACAGTGTTTGGACTGTAAATATCAACAGTCAATCATGGTATGTTGGGTATCATTAGAATGCTTAGACTGTAAATATTAACAGTCATTTATTGGGTGGTGGGTGTGTGGGTGTCATTATAGTGCTTGGACTGTAAATATCAACAGTCAATCATGGGGTGGTCGGTGTGTGGGTGTCATTACAGTGCTTTAACTATAAATATCAACGTTCATTTATTGGGTGGTGGGTGTCATTAGAATGCTTGGACTGTAAATATCAACAGTCATTCATAGGGTGGCGCATGTGTGGGTGTAATGACAGTGCTTGTACTGTAAATATCAACAGTCTTTCATGGGGTGGTGAGTGTGTGGGTGTCATTACAGTGCTTTGACTTTAAATATCAACAGTCATTCATAGGGTAATGGGGGTGAGGGTGTCATTACAGAGCTTGGACTCTAAATATGAACAGTCATTCATGGGGTGGTGGGTGTGTGGGTGTCATTACAGTGTTTAGACTGTAAGTATCAAAAGTCATTCATGGGGTAATGGGGGTGAGGGTGTCATTACAGTGCTTGGACTGTAAATATGAACAGTCATTCATGGGGTTGTGTGTGTGTAGGTGTCATTACAGTGCTTAGACTGTAAGTATCAAAAGTCATTTATGGGGTGGTAGGTGTGTGGCTGTCATTATAGTGCTTGGACTGTAAATATCAACAGTCAATCTTGGGGTGGTGGGTATGTGGGTGTCATTACAGTGCTTGGACTGTAAATATCAACAGTCATTCATGAAGTGGTGGGTGTGTGGGTGTCATTACAGTGTTTTGATTGTAAATAACAACAGTCATTTATAAGGTGGTGTGTGTCATTAGAGTGCTTTGACTGTAAATATCAACTGTCATTCATGGATTGGTGGGTGTGTTGGTGTCATTACAGTGCTTGGACTGTCAATATCAACAGTCATTTATGGGGTGGTGGGTATGTGGGTGTCATTACAGTGCTTGGACTGTAAATATCAACAGTCATTCGTAGGGCGGTGGGTGTTTGAGTGTCATTACAGTGCTTGGACTGTAAATATCAACAGTCAATCATGGGGTGTTGGGTGTGTGGGTGTCATTACAGTGCTTTGACGGTAAATATCAACAGTCATACATGGGGTGGTGGGTGTGTGGGTGTCATTACAGTGTTTTGATTGTAAATATCAACAGTCATTAATAAGGTGGTGGGTGTCATTAGAGTGCTTGCCCTGTAAATATCAACAGTCATTCATGGGGTTGTGGGTGTTGGGTTTTCCATACAGTGCTTTGACTGTAAATATCAACAGTCATTCATGGGGTTGTGAGGGTGAGGGTGTCATTACAGTGCTTGGACGGTAAATATCAACAGTCATTCATGGGGTGGTGGGTATGTGGGTGTTATTACAGTGCTTGGACTATAAATATCAATTCATTCATGGTGTTGTGGGTGTGTGTGTCATTAGTGTTTGGACTGTAAATATCAACAGTCATTCATGGGGTGGTGAGGGTGAGGGTGTCATTACAGTGCTTGGACTGTAAATTTCAACAGTCATTTATGGGGTGGTGGGTATGTGGGTGTCATTATAGTGCTTGAACTGTAAATATCAACAGTCATTCATGGGGTGGTGGGTGTGTCTGTGTCATTACAGTGCTTGGACTATAAATATCAATTCATTCATGGTGTGGTGGGTGTGTGTGTCATTAGTGCTTGGACTGTAAATATCAACGGTCATTCATGGGGTGGTTGGTGTCATTACAGTGTTTGGACTGTAAATATCAACAGTCAATGATGGGATGTTGGGTGTCATTAGAATGCTTAGACTGTAAATATTAACAGTCATTTATTGGGTGGTGGGTGTGTGGGTGTCATTATAGTGCTTGGACTGTAAATATCAACAGTCAATCATGAGGTGGTCGGTGTGTGGGTGTCATTACAGTGCTTTAACTATAAATATCTACGTTCATTTATTGGGTGGTGGGTGTTATTAGAATGCTTGGACTGTAAATATCAACAGTCATTCATAGGGTGGTGCATGTGTGGGTGTAATGACAGTGCTTCGACTGTAAATATCAACAGTCATTCATGGGGTGGTGAGTGTGTGGGTGTCATTACAGTGCTTTGACTGTAAATATCAACAGTCATTCGTGGGGTGGTGGGTGTGTGGGTGTCATAACAGTCTTTTGATTGTAAATATCAACAGTCATTTATAAGGTTGTGGGTGTCATTAGAGTGCTTGGACTGTAAATATCAACAGTCATTCATGGGGTGGTGTGTGTTGGGGTGTCATTACAGTGCTTTGACTGTAAATATCAACAGTCATTCATGGGGTAATGGGATTGAGGGTGTCATTACAGTGCTTGGATTGTAAATATCAACAATCATTCATGGGGTTGTGTGTATGTAGGTGTCATTACAGTGCTTAGACTGTAAGTATCAAAAGTCATTTATGGGGTGGTGGGTGTGTGGCTGTCATTATAGTGCTTGGACTGTAAATATCAACAGTCAATCTTGGGGTGGTGGGTATGTGGGTGTCATTACAGTGCTTGGACTGTAAATATCAACAGTCATTCATGGGGTGGTGGGTGTGTGGGTGTCATTACAGTGTTTTGATTGTAAATAACAACAGTCATTTATAAGGTGGTGGGTGTCATTAGAGTGCTTGGACTGTAAATATTAACAGTCATTCATGGATTTGTGGGTGTGTTGGTGTCATTACAGTGCTTGGACTGTAAATATCAACCATAATGCAAGGGGTGGTGGGTGTGGGACGTCATTACAGTGCTTTGACTGTAAATATCAACAATCATTCATGGGATGGTGGGGGTGAGGGTGTCATTACAGTTCTTGGACTAAAAATATCAACAATCATTCATTAGGTGGTGGGTTTGTGGGTGTCATTACAGTGCTTAGACTGTAAATATTAACAGTCATTCATGGGGTGGTTGGTATGTGGATGTCATTACAGTGCTTAGACTGAAAATATCAACAGTCATTCATGGGGTGGTGAGTGTGTGGTTGTCATTACAGTGCTTTGACTATAAATATATACCGTCATTTATGGGGTTGTCGGTGTGTGGGTGTCATTACTGTGCATGGACTGCAAATATTGTCAGTCATTCATGGGGTTGTGGGTGTGTAGGTGTCATTACAGTGCTTGGACTGTAAATATCAAAATTCATTCTTATGGTGGTGGGTGTGTGGGTATCATTACAGTGCTTAGACTCTAAATATCAACAGTCATTTATGGTGTGGTTGGTGTGTGGCTGTCATTATAGTGCTTGGACTGTAAATATCAACAGTCAATCATAGTGTGGTGGGTATGTGGGTGTCATTACAGTTCTTGGACTGTAAATATCAACAGTCCTTCATGGGTTGGTGGGTGTGTGGGTGTCATTACAGAGCTTACACTGTAAATATCAACAGTCATTTATTGGGTGGTGGGTGTGAGGGTGTCATTACAGTGCTTGGACTGTAAATATAAACAGTCATTCATGGGGTGGTGGGTGTGTGGGTGTCATTACAGTGTTTTAACTATAAATATTAACATTCAATTATTGGGTGGTGAGTTTTCATTAGAGTGCTTTGACTGTAAATATCAACAGTCATTCATGGGGTTGTGCATGTGTGGGTGTCATGACAGTGCTTGGACTGTCAATATCAACAGTCATTCATGGGGTGGTGAGTGTGTGGGTGTCATTACAGTGCTTGGACTGTAAATATCAACAGTCATTCATGGGGTGGTGGGTATGTGGGTGTTATTACAGTGCTTGGACTATAAATATCAATTCATTCATGGTGTTGTGGGTGTGTGTGTCATTAGTGCTTGGACTGTAAATATCAACAGTCATTCATGGGGTGGTGAGGGTGAGGGTGTCATTACAGTGCTTGGACTGTAAATTTCAACTGTCATTTATGGGGTGGTGGGTATGTGGGTGTCATTATAGTGCTTGAACTGTAAATATCAACAGTCAATCATGGGGTGGTGGGTGTGTCTGTGTCATTACAGTGCTTGGACTATAAATATCAATTCATTCATGGTGTGGTGGGTGTGTGTGTCATTAGTGCTTGGACTGTAAATATCAACAGTCATTCATGGGGTGGTTGGTGTCATTACAGTGTTTGGACTGTAAATATCAACAGTCAATGATGGGATGTTGGGTGTCATTAGAATGCTTAGACTGTAAATATTAACAGTCATTTATTGGGTGGTGGGTGTGTGGGTGTCATTATAGTGCTTGGACTGTAAATATCAACAGTCAATCATGGGGTGGTCGGTCGGTGTGTGGGTGTCATTACAGTGCTTTAACTATAAATATCTACGTTCATTTATTGGTTGGTGGGTGTCATTAGAATGCTTGGACTGTAAATATCAACAGTCATTCATAGGGTGGTGCATGTGTGGGTGTAATGACAGTGCTTCGACTGTAAATATCAACAGTCATTCATGGGGTGGTGAGTGTGTGGGTGTCATTACAGTGCTTTGACTGTAAATATCAACAGTCATTCGTGGGGTGGTGGGTGTGTGGGTGTCATAACAGTCTTTTGATTGTAAATATCAACAGTCATTTATAAGGTGGTGGGTGTCATTAGAGTGCTTGGACTGTAAATATCAACAGTCATTCATGGGGTGGTGTGTGTTGGGGTGTCATTACAGTGCTTTGACTGTAAATATCAATAGTCATTCATGGGGTAATGGGGTTGAGGGTGTCATTACAGTGCTTGGACTGTAAATATCAACAGTCATTCATGGGGTTGTGTGTATGTAGGTGTCATTACAGTGCTTAGACTGCAAGTATCAAAAGTCATTTATGGGGTGGTGGGTGTGTGGCTGTCATTATAGTGCTTGGACTGTAAATATCAACAGTCAATCTTGGGGTGGTGGGTATGTGGGTGTCATTACAGTGCTTGGACTGTAAATATCAACAGTCATTCATGGGGTGGTGGGTGTGTGGGTGTCATTACAGTGTTTTGATTGTAAATAACAACAGTCTTTTATAAGGTGGTGGGTGTCATTAGAGTGTTTGGACTGTAAATATTAACAGTCATTCATGGATTGGTGGGTGTGTTGGTGTCATTACAGTGCTTGGACTGTAAATATCAACCATAATGCAAGGGGTGGTGGGTGTTGGACGTCATTACAGTGCTTTGACTGTAAATATCAACAGTCATTCATGGGGTGGTGGGGGTGAGGGTGTCATTACAGTTCTTGGACTATAAATATCAACAATCATTCATTAGGTGGTGGGTTTGTGGGTGTCATTACAGTGCTTAGACTGTAAATATTAACAGTCATTCATGGGGTGGTTGGTATGTGGATGTCATTACAGTGCTTAGACTGAAAATATCAACAGTCATTCATGGGGTGGTGAGTGTGTGGTTGTCATTACAGTGCTTTGACTATAAATATATACCGTCATTTATGGGGTTGTCGGTGTGTGGGTGTCATTACTGTGCATGGACTGCAAATATTGTCAGTCATTCATGGGGTTGTGGGTGTGTAGGTGTCATTACAGTGCTTGGACTGTAAATATCAAAATCCATTCTTATGGTGGTGGGTGTGTGGGTATCATTACAGTGCTTAGACTCTAAATATCAACAGTCATTTATGGTGTGGTTGGTGTGTGGCTGTCATTATAGTGCTTGGACTGTAAATATCAACAGTCAATCATAGTGTGGTGGGTATGTGGGTGTCATTACAGTTCTTGGACTGTAAATATCAACAGTCCTTCATGGGTTGGTGGGTGTGTGGGTGTCATTACAGAGCTTACACTGTAAATATCAACAGTCATTTATTGGGTGGTGGGTGTGAGGGTGTCATTACAGTGCTTGGACTGTAAATATAAACAGTCATTCATGGGGTGGTGGGTGTGTGGGTGTCATTACAGTGTTTTAACTATAAATATTAACATTCAATTATTGGGTGGTGAGTTTTCATTAGAGTGCTTGGACTGTAAATATCAACAGTCATTCATGGGGTGGTGCATGTGTGGGTGTCATGACAGTGCTTGGACTGTCAATATCAACAGTCATTCATGGGGTTGTGAGTGTGTGGGTGTCATTACAGTTCCTGGACTGTAAATATAAACCATCATTCATCAGGTGGTGGGTGTTTGGATGTCATTACAGTGCTTGGACTGAAAATATCAACAGTCATTCTTGGGGTGGTGGGTGTGTGGGTGTCATTACAGTGCTTGGCCTATAAATATTAACCCTCATTTATGGGGTGGTGGGTGTGTGGGTGTCATTACAGTTCTTGGACTGTAAATATCAACAGTCATTCGTAGGGTGGTGGGTGTTTGAGTGTCATTACAGAGCTTGGACTGTAAATATCAACAGTCATTTATAGGGTGGTGGGTGTGTGGGTGTCATTACAGTGCTTGGACTGTAAATATCAACAGTCAATCATGGGGTGGTGGGTGTGTGGGTGTCATTACAGTGCTTTGACGGTAAATATCAACAGTCATACATGGGGTGGTGGGTGTGTGGGTGTCATTACAGTGTTTTGATTGTAAATATCAACAGTCATTAATAAGGTGGTGGGTGTCATTAGAGTGCTTGCCCTGTAAATATCAACAGTCATTCATGGGGTTGTGGGTGTTGGGTTTTCCATACAGTGCTTTGACTGTAAATATCAACAGTCATTCATGGGGTTGTGAGGGTGAGGGTGTCATTACAGTGCTTGGACTGTAAATATCAACAGTCATTCATGGGGTGGTGGGTATGTGGGTGTTATTACAGTGCTTGGACTATAAATATCAATTCATTCATGGTGTTGTGGGTGTGTGTGTCATTAGTGCTTGGACTGTAAATATCAACAGTCATTCATGGGGTGGTGAGGGTGAGGGTGTCATTACAGTGCTTGGACTGTAAATATCAACAGTCTTTTATGGGGTGGTGGGTATGTGGGTGTCATTAAAGTGCTTGAACTGTAAATATCAACAGTCATTCATGGGGTGGTGTGTGTTGGGGTGTCATTACAGTGCTTTGACTGTAAATATCAATAGTCATTCATGGGGTAATGGGGTTGAGGGTGTCATTACAGTGCTTGGACTGTAAATATCAAAAGTCATTCATGGGGTTGTGTGTATGTAGGTGTCATTACAGTGCTTAGACTGCAAGTATCAAAAGTCATTTATGGGGTGGTGGGTGTGTGGCTGTCATTATAGTGCTTGGACTGTAAATATCAACAGTCAATCTTGGGGTGGTGGGTATGTGGGTGTCATTACAGTGCTTGGACTGTAAATATCAACAGTCATTCATGGGGTGGTGGGTGTGTGGGTGTCATTACAGTGTTTTGATTGTAAATAACAACAGTCATTTATAAGGTGGTGGGTGTCATTAGAGTGTTTGGACTGTAAATATTAACAGTCATTCATGGATTGGTGGGTGTGTTGGTGTCATTACAGTGCTTGGACTGTAAATATCAACCATAATGCAAGGGGTGGTGGGTGTTGGACGTCATTACAGTGCTTTGACTGTAAATATCAACAGTCATTCATGGGGTGGTGGGGGTGAGGGTGTCATTACAGTTCTTGGACTATAAATATCAACAATCATTCATTAGGTGGTGGGTTTGTGGGTGTCATTACAGTGCTTAGACTGTAAATATTAACAGTCATTCATGGGGTGGTTGGTATGTGGATGTCATTACAGTGCTTAGACTGAAAATATCAACAGTCATTCATGGGGTGGTGAGTGTGTGGTTGTCATTACAGTGCTTTGACTATAAATATATACCGTCATTTATGGGGTTGTCGGTGTGTGGGTGTCATTACTGTGCATGGACTGCAAATATTGTCAGTCATTCATGGGGTTGTGGGTGTGTAGGTGTCATTACAGTGCTTGGACTGTAAATATCAAAATCCATTCTTATGGTGGTGGGTGTGTGGGTATCATTACAGTGCTTAGACACTAAATATCAACAGTCATTTATGGTGTGGTTGGTGTGTGGCTGTCATTATAGTGCTTGGACTGTAAATATCAACAGTCAATCATAGTGTGGTGGGTATGTGGGTGTCATTACAGTTCTTGGACTGTAAATATCAACAGTCCTTCATGGGTTGGTGGGTGTGTGGGTGTCATTACAGAGCTTACACTGTAAATATCAACAGTCATTTATTGGGTGGTGGGTGTGAGGGTGTCATTACAGTGCTTGGACTGTAAATATAAACAGTCATTCATGGGGTGGTGGGTGTGTGGGTGTCATTACAGTGTTTTAACTATAAATATTAACATTCAATTATTGGGTGGTGAGTTTTCATTAGAGTGCTTGGACTGTAAATATCAACAGTCATTCATGGGGTGGTGCATGTGTGGGTGTCATGACAGTGCTTGGACTGTCAATATCAACAGTCATTCATGGGGTGGTGAGTGTGTGGGTGTCATTACAGTTCCTGGACTTTAAATATAAACCATCATTCATCAGGTGGTGGGTGTTTGGATGTCATTACAGTGCTTGGACTGAAAATATCAACAGTCATTCTTGGGGTGGTGGGTGTGTGGGTGTCATTACAGTGCTTGGCCTATAAATATTAACCCTCATTTATGGGGTGGTGGGTGTGTGGGTGTCATTACAGTGCTTGGACTGTAAATATCAACAGTCATTCGTAGGGTGGTGGGTGTTTGAGTGTCATTACAGAGCTTGGACTGTAAATATCAACAGTCATTTATAGGGTGGTGGGTGTGTGGGTGTCATTACAGTGCTTGGACTGTAAATATCAACAGTCAATCATGGGGTGGTGGGTGTGTGGGTGTCATTACAGTGCTTTGACGGTAAATATCAACAGTCATACATGGGGTGGTGGGTGTGTGGGTGTCATTACAGTGTTTTGATTGTAAATATCAACAGTCATTAATAAGGTGGTGGGTGTCATTAGAGTGCTTGCCCTGTAAATATCAACAGTCATTCATGGGGTTGTGGGTGTTGGGTTTTCCATACAGTGCTTTGACTGTAAATATCAACAGTCATTCATGGGGTTGTGAGGGTGAGGGTGTCATTACAGTGCTTGGACTGTAAATATCAACAGTCATTCATGGGGTTGTGGGTATGTGGGTGTTATTACAGTGCTTGGACTATAAATATCAATTCATTCATGGTGTTGTGGGTGTGTGTGTCATTAGTGCTTGGACTGTAAATATCAACAGTCATTCATGGGGTGGTGAGGGTGAGGGTGTCATTACAGTGCTTGGACTGTAAATATCAACAGTCATTTATGGGGTGGTGGGTATGTGGGTGTCATTAAAGTGCTTGAACTGTAAATATCAACAGTCATTCATGGGGTGGTGGGTGTGTCTGTGTCAATACAGAGCTTGGACTATATATATCAATTCATTCATGGTGTGGTGGGTGTGTGTGTCATTAGTGCTTGGACTGTAAATATCAACAGTCATTCATGGGGTGGTTGGTGTCATTACAGTGTATGGACTGTAAATATCAACAGTCACTCATGGGATGTTGGGTGTCATTAGAATGCTTAGACTGTAAATATTAACAGTCATTTATTGGGTGGTGGGTGTGTGGGTGTCATTATAGTGCTTGGACCGTAAATATCAACAGTCAATCATGGGGTGGTCGGTGTGTGGGTGTCATTACAGTGCTTTAACTATAAATATCTACGTTCATTTATTGGGTGGTGGGTGTCTTTAGAATGCATGGACTGTAAATATCAACAGTCATTCATAGGGTGGTTCATGTGTGGGTGTAATGACAGTGCTTGGACTGTAAATATCAACAGTCATTCATGGGGTGGTGAGTGTGTGGGTGTCATTACAGTGCTTTGACTGTAAATATCAACAGTCATTCGTGGGGTGGTGGGTGTGTGGGTGTCATTACAGTCTTTTGATTGTAAATATCAACAGTCATTTATAAGGTGGTGGGTGTCATTAGAGTGCTTGGACTGTAAATATCAACAGTCATTCATGGGGTGATGTGTGTTGGGGTGTCATTACAGAGCTTTGACTGTAAGTATCAAAAGTCATTCATGGGGTAATGGGGTTGAGGGTGTCATTACAGTGCTTGGACTGTAAATATCAACAGTCATTCATTGGGTTGTGTGTGTGTAGGTGTCATTACAGTGATTAGACTGTAAGTATCAAAAGTCATTTATGGGGTGGTGGGTGTGTGGCTGTCATTATAGTGCTTGGACTGTAAATATCAACAGTCAATCTTTGGGTGGTGGGTATGTGGGTGTCATTACAGTGCTTGGACTGTAAATATCAACAGTCATTCATGGGGTGGTGGGTGTGTGGGTGTCATTACATTGTTTTGATTGTAAATAACAACAGTCATTTATAAGGTGGTGGGTGTCATTAGAGTGCTTGGACTGTAAATATCAACAGTCATTCATGGATTGGTGGGTGTGTTGGTGTCATTACAGTGCTTGGACTGTAAATATCAACCATAATGCATGGGGTGGTGGGTGTGGGACGTCATTACAGTGCTTTGACTGTAAATATCAACAGTCATTCATGGGGTGGTGGGGGTGAGGGTGTCATTACAGTTCTTGGACTATAAATATCAACAATCATTCATTAGGTGGTGGGTTTGTGGGTGTCATTACAGTGCTTAGACTGTAAATATTAACAGTCATTCATGGGGTGGTTGGTATGTGGATGTCATTACAGTGCTTAGACTGAAAATATCAACAGTCATTCATGGGGTGGTAAGTGTGTGGTTGTCATTACAGTGCTTTGACTATAAATATTAATCGTCATTTATGGGGTTGTCGGAGTGTGGGTGTCATTACAGAGCATGAACTGCAAATATTGTCAGTCATTCATGGGGTTGTGGGTGTGTAGGTGTCATTACAGTGCTTGGACTGTAAATATCAAAATCCATTCTAATGGTGGTGGGTGTGTGGGTATCATTACAGTGCTTAGACTCTAAATATCAACAGTCATTTATGGTGTGGTTGGTGTGTGGCTGTCATTATAGTGCTTGGACTGTAAATATCAACAGTCAATCATAGTGTGGTGGGTATGTGGGTGTCATTACAGTTCTTGGACTGTAAATATCAACAGTCCTTCATGGGTTGGTGGGTGTGTGGGTGTCATTACAGATCTTACACTGTAAATATCAACAGTCATTTATTGGGTGGTGGGTGTGAGGGTGTCATTACAGTGCTTGGACTGTAAATATAAACAGTCATTCATGGGGTGGTGGGTGTGTGGGTGTCATTACAGTGCTTTAACTATAAATATTAACATTCAATTATTGGGTGGCGAGTTCTCATTAGAGTTCTTGGACTGTAAATATCAACAGTCATTCATGGGGTGGTGCATGTGTGGGTGTCATGACAGTACTTGGACTGTCAATATCAACAGTCATTCATGGGGTGGTGAGTGTGTGGGTGTCATTACAGTTCCTGGACTGTAAATATAAACCATCATTCATCAGGTGGTGGGTGTTTGGATGTCATTACAGTGCTTGGACTGAAAATATCAACAGTCATTCTTGGGGTGGTGGGTGTGTGAGTGTCATTACAGTGCTTGGCCTATAAATATTAACCCTCATTTATGGGGTGGTGGGTGTGTGGGTGTCATTACAGTGTTTGGACTGAAAATATCAACAGTCATTCGTAGGGTGGTGGGTGTTTGAGTGTCATTACAGAGCTTGGACTGTAAATATCAACAGTCATTTATAGGGTGGTGGGTGTGTGGGTGTCATTACAGTGCTTGGACTGTAAATATCAACAGTCAATCATGGGGTGGTGGGTGTGTGGGTGTCATTACAGTGCTTTGACGGTAAATATCAACAGTCATACATGGGGTGGTGGGTGTGTGGGTGTCATTACAGTGTTTTGATTGTAAATATCAACAGTCATTAATAAGGTGGTGGGTGTCATTAGAGTGCTTGCCCTGTAAATATCAACAGTCATTCATGGGGTGGTGGGTGTTGGTTTTTCCATACAGTGCTTTGACTGTAAATATCAACAGTCATTCATGGAATGGTGAGGGTGAGGGTGTCATTACAGTGCTTGGACTGTAAATATCAACAGTCATTCATGGGGTGGTGGGTATGTGGGTGTCATTACAGTGCTTGGACTATATATATCAATTCATTCATGGTGTTGTGGGTGTGTGTGTCATTAGTGCTTGGACTGTAAATATCAACAGTCATTTATGGGGTGGTTGGTGTCATTACAGTGCTTGGACTGTAAATATCAACAGTCAATCATGGAATGTTGGGTGTTATTAGAATGCTTGGACTGTAAATATCAACAGTCATTTATTAGGTGGTGGGTGTGTGGGTGTCATTACAGTGCTTGGACTGTAAATATCAACAGTCAATCATGGGGTGGTCGGTGTGTGGGTGTCTTTACAGTGCTTTAACTATAAAAATCAACATTCATTTATTGGGTGGTTGGTGTCATTAGAGTGCTTGGACTGTAAATATCAACAGTCATTCATAGGGTGGTGCATGTGTGGGTGTCATGACAGTGCTTGGACTGTAAATATCAACAATCATTCATGGGATGGTGTGTGTGTGGGTGTCATTACAGTGCTCTGACTGTAAATATCAACAGTCATTCGTGAGGTGGTGGGTGTGTGGGTGTCATTACAGTCTTTTGATTGTAAATATCAACAGTCATTTATAAGGTGGTAGGTGTCATTAGAGTGCTTGGACTGTAAATATCAACAGTCATTCATGGGGTGGTGGGTGTTGGGGTGTCATTACAGTTCTTTGACTGTAAATATCAATAGTCATTCATGGGGTAATGGGGGTGAGGGTGTCATTACAGTGCTTGGACTGTAAATATCAACAGTCATTCATGGGGTTGTGTGTGTGTAGGTGTCATTACAGTACTTAGACTGTAAGTATCAACAGTCATTTATAGGGTGGTGGGTGTGTGGCTGTCATTATAGTGCTTGGACTGTAAATATCAACAGTCAATCATGGGGTTGTGGGTATGTGGGTGTCATTGCAGTGCTTGGACTGTAAATATCAACAGTCATTCATGGGGTGGTGGGTGTATGGGTGTCATTACAGTGTTTTGATTGTAAATATCAACAGTCATTAATAAGGTGGTGGGTGTCATTAGAGTGCTTGCCCTGTAAATATCAATAGTCATTCATGAGGTGGTGGGTGTTGGGTTTTCCATACAATGCTTTGACTGTAAATATCAACAGTCATTCATGGGGTGGTGAGGGTGAGGGTGTCATTACAGTGCTTGGACTGTAAATATCAACAGTCATTCATGGGGTGGTGGGGGTGCGGGTGTCATTACAGTTTTTGGACTTTAAATATCAACCATCATTCATTAGGTGGAGGGTTTGTGGGTGTCATTACAGTGCTTAAACTGTAAATATCAAAATTCATTCTTGGGGTGGTGGGTGTGTGGGTATCATTACAGTGCATAGACTCTAAATATCAACAGTTATTTATGGGGTGGTTGGTGTGTGGCTGTCATTATAGTGCTTGGACTGTAAATATCAACAGTCAATCATAGTGTGTTGGGTATGTGGGTGTCATTACAGTTCTTGGACTGTAAATATCAACAGTTTTTCATGGGTTGGTGGGTGTGTGGGTGTCATTACAGAGATTAGACTGTAAATATCAACAGTCATTTATAGGGTGGTGGGTGTGAGGGTGTCATTACAGTGCTTGGACTGTAAATATCAACAGACATTCATGGAGTGGTGGGTGTGTTGGTGTCATTACAGTGCTTGGACTGTAAATATCAACCATAATGCATAGGGTGGTGGGAGTGGGGCATTATTACAGTGCTTTGACTGTAAATATCAACAGTCATCATGGGGTGGTGGGGGTGAGAGAGTCATTACAGTTCTTGGACTATAAATATCAACCATCATTCATTAGGTGGTGGGTTTGTGTGTGTCATTACAGTGCTTAGACTGTAAATATTAACAGTCATTCATGTGGTGGTGGGTGTGTGGATGTCATTACAGTGCATGGACTGTAAATATTGTCAGTCATTCATGGGGTTGTGGGTGTGTAGGTGTCATTAGAGTGCTTGGACTGTAAATATCAAAATTCATTCTTGGGGTGGTGGGTGTGTGGGTATCATTACAGTGCATAGACTCTAAATATCAACAGTAATTTATGGGGTGGTGGGTGTGTGGCTGTCATTATAGTGCTTGGACTGTAAATATCAACAGTCAATAATAGTGTGGTGGGTATGTGGATGTCATTACAGTTCTTGGACTGTAAATATCAACAGTCCTTTATGGGTTGGTGGGTGTGTGGGTGTCATTACAGAGCTTAGACTGTAAATATCAACAGTCATTTATTGGGTGGTAGGTGTGAGGGTGTCATTACAGTGCTTGGACTGTAAATATAAACAGTCATTCATGGGGTGGTGGGTGTGTGGGTGTCATTACAGTGTTTTAACTATAAATATTAACATTCAATTATTGGGTGGTTGGTTTTCATTAGAGTGCTTGGACTGTAAATATCAACAGTCATTCATGGGGTGGTGAGTGTGTGGGTGTCATTACAGTTCCTGGACTGTAAATATAAACCATCATTCATCAGGTGGTGGGTGTTTGGATGTCATTACAGTGCTTGGACTGAAAATATCAACATTCATTCTTGGGGTGGTGGGTGTGTGGGTGTCATTACAGTACTTGGCCTATAAATATTAACCATCATTTATTAGGTGGTGGGTGTGTGGGTGTCATTACAGTGCTTGGACTGTAAATATCAACAGTCATTAGTAGGGTGGTGGGTGTTTGAGTGTCATTACAGAGATTGGACTGTAAATATCAACAATCATTTATAGGGTGGTGGGTGTGTGGGTGTCATTACAGTGCTTGGACTGTAAATATCAACAGTCAATCATGGGGTGGTGGGTGTATGGGTGTCATTACAGTGTTTTGATTGTAAATATCAACAGTCATTAATAAGGTGGTGGGTGTCATTAGAGTGCTTGCCCTGTAAATATCAATAGTCATTCATGAGGTGGTGGGTGTTGGGTTTTCCATACAATGCTTTGACTGTAAATATCATCAGTCATTCATGGGGTGGTGAGGGTGAGTGTGTCATTACAGTGCTTGGACTGTAAATATCAACAGTCATTCATGGGGTGGTGGGTATGTGAGTGTCATTACAGTGCTTGGACTATAAATATCAATTAATTTATGGTGTGGTGGGTGTGTGTGTCATTAGTGCTTGGACTGTAAATATCAACAGTCATTCATGGGGTGGTTGGTGTCATTACAGTGCTTGGACTGTAAATATCAACAGTCAATCATCGAATGTTGGGTGTCATTAGAATGCTTGGACTGTAAATATCAACAGTCATTTATAGGGTGGTGGGTGTGTGGGTGTCATTACAGTGTTTGGACTGTAAATATCAACAGTCAATCATGGGGTGGTCGGTGTGTGGGTGTCTTTACAGTGCTTTAACTATATATATCAACATTCATTTATTGGGTGGTTGGTGTCATTAGAGTGCTTGGACTGTAAATATCAACAGTCATTCATAGGGTGGTGCATGTGTGGGTGTCATGACAGTGCTTGGACTGTAAATATCAACAATCATTCATGGGATGGTGAGTGTGTGGGTGTCATTACATTGCTTTGACTGTAAATATCAACAGTCATTCGTGAGGTGGTGGGTGTGTGGGTGTCATTACAGTCTTTTGATTGTAAATATCAACAGTCATTTATAAGGTGGTAGGTGTCATTAGAGTGCTTGGACAGTAAATATCAACAGTCATTCATGGGGTGGTGGGTGTAGGGGTGTCATTACATTGCTTTGACTGTAAATATCAACAGTCATTTTTGTGGTAATGGGGGTGAGGGTGTCATTACAGTGCTTCGACTGTAAATATCAACAGTCATTCATGGGGTTGTGTGTGTAGGTGTCATTACAGTGCTTAGACTGTAAGTATCAACAGTAATTTATGGGGTGGTGGGTGTGTGGCTGTCATTATAGTGCTTGGACTGAAAATATCAACAGTCAATCATGGGGTTGTGGGTATGTGGGTGTCATTACAGTGCTTGGACTGTAAATATCAACAGTCATTCATGGGGTGGTGGGTGTGTGGGTGTCATTACAATGGTTTGAATGTAAATAACAACATTCATTTATAAGGTGGTGGGTGTCATTAGAGTGCTTGGACTGTAAATATCAACAGTCATTCATGGAGTGGTGGGTGTGTTGGTGTCATTACAGTGCTTGGACTGTAAATATCAACCATAATGCATAGGGTGGTGGGAGTGGGGCGTTATTACAGTGCTTTGACTGTAAATATCAACAGTCATTCATGGGGTGGTGGGGGTGAGGGTTTCATTACAGTTCTTGGACTATAAATATCAACCATCATTCATTAGGTGGTGGGTTTGTGGGTGTCATTACAGTGCTTAGACTGTAAATATTAACAGTCATTCATGGGGTGGTGAGTGTGTGGTTGTCATTACAGTGCTTTGACTATAAATATATACCGTCATTTATGGGGTTGTCGGTGTGTGGGTGTCATTACTGTGCATGGACTGCAAATATTGTCAGTCATTCATGGGGTTGTGGGTGTGTAGGTGTCATTACAGTGCTTGGACTGTAAATATCAAAATCCATTCTTATGGTGGTGGGTGTGTGGGTATCATTACAGTGCTTAGACTCTAAATATCAACAGTCATTTATGGTGTGGTTGGTGTGTGGCTGTCATTATAGTGCTTGGACTGTAAATATCAACAGTCAATCATAGTGTGGTGGGTATGTGGGTGTCATTACAGTTCTTGGACTGTAAATATCAACAGTCCTTCATGGGTTGGTGTTTGTGTGGGTGTCATTACAAAGCTTACACTGTAAATATCAACAGTCATTTATTGGGTGGTGGGTGTGAGGGTGTCATTACAGTGCTTGGACTGTAAATATAAACAGTCATTCATGTGGTGGTGGGTGTGTGGGTGTCATTACAGTGTTTTAACTATAAATATTAACATTCAATTATTGGGTGGTGAGTTTTCATTAGAGTGCTTTGACTGTAAATATCAACAGTCATTCATGGGGTGGTGCATGTGTGGGTGTCATGACAGTGCTTGGACTGTCAATATCAACAGTCATTCATGGGGTGGTGAGTGTGTGGGTGTCATTACAGTTCCTGGACTGTAAATATAAACCATCATTCATCAGGTAGTGGGTGTTTGGATGTCATTACAGTGCTTGGACTGAAAATATCAACAGTCATTCTTGGGGTGGTGGGTGTGTGGGTGTCATTACAGTGCTTGGCCTATAAATATTAACCCTCATTTATGGGGTGGTTGGTGTGTGGGTGTCATTACAGTGCTTGGACTGTAAATATCAACAGTCATTCGTAGGGTGGTGGGTGTTTGAGTGTCATTACAGAGCTTGGACTGTAAATATCAACAGTCATTTATAGGGTGGTGGGTGTGTGGGTGTCATTACAGTGCTTGGACTGTAAATATCAACAGTCAATCATGGGGTGGTGGGTGTGTGGGTGTCATTACAGTGCTTTGACGGTAAATATCAACAGTCATACATGGGGTGGTGGGTGTGTGGGTGTCATTACAGTGTTTTGATTGTAAATATCAAAAGTCATTAATAAGGTTGTGGGTGTCATTAGAGTGCTTGCCCTGTAAATATCAACAGTCATTCATGGGGTGGTGGGTGTTGGGTTTTCCATACAGTGCTTTGACTGTAAATATCAACAGTCATTCATGGGGTTGTGAGGGTGAGGGTGTCATTACAGTGCTTGGACTGTAAATATCAACAGTCATTCATGGGGTGGTGGGTATGTGGGTGTTATTACAGTGCTTGGACTATAAATATCAATTCATTCATGGTGTTGTGGGTGTGTGTGTCATTAGTGCTTGGACTGTAAATATCAACAGTCATTCATGGGGTGGTGAGGGTGAGGGTGTCATTACAGTGCTTGGACTGTAAATATCAACAGTCATTTATGGGGTGGTGGGTATGTGGGTGTCATTAAAGTGCTTGAACTGTAAATATCAACAGTCATTCATGGGGTGGTGGGTGTGTCTGTGTCATTACAGAGCTTGGACTATAAATATCAATTCATTCATGGTGTGGTGGGTGTGTGTGTCATTAGTGCTTGGACTGTAAATATCAACAGTCGTTCATGGGGCGTTTGGTGTCATTACAGTGTTTGGACTGTAAATATCAACAGTCAATCATGGGATGTTGGGTGTCATTAGAATGCTTAGACTGTAAATATTAACAGTCATTTATTGGGTGGTGGGTGTGTGGGTGTCATTATAGTGCTTGGACCGTAAATATCAACAGTCAATCATGGGGTGGTCGGTGTGTGGGTGTCATTACAGTGCTTTAACTATAAATATCTACGTTCATTTATTGGGTGGTGGGTGTCATTAGAATGCATGGACTGTAAATATCAACAGTCATTCATAGGGTGGTTCATGTGTGGGTGTAATGACAGTGCTTGGACTGTAAATATCAACAGTCATTCATGGGGTGGTGAGTGTGTGGGTGTCATTACAGTGCTTTGACTGTAAATATCAACAGTCATTCGTGGGGTGGTGGGTGTGTGGGTGTCATTACAGTCTTTTGATTGTAAATATCAACAGTCATTTATAAGGTGGTGGGTGTCATTAGAGTGCTTGGACTGTAAATATCAACAGTCATTCATGGGGTGGTGTGTGTTGGGGTGTCATTACAGTGCTTTGACTGTAAGTATCAAAAGTCATTCATGGGGTAATGGGGTTGAGGGTGTCATTACAGTGCTTGGACTGTAAATATCAACAGTCATTCATGGGGTTGTGTGTGTGTAGGTGTCATTACAGTGCTTAGACTGTAAGTATCAAAAGTCATTTATGGGGTGGTGGGTGTGTGGCTGTCATTATAGTGCTTGGACTGTAAATATCAACAGTCAATCTTGAGGTGGTGGGTATGTGGGTGTCATTACAGTACTTGGACTGTAAATATCAACAGTCATTCATGGGGTGGTGGGTGTGTGGGTGTCATTACATTGTTTTGATTGTAAATAACAACAGTCATTTATAAGGTGGTGGGTGTCATTAGAGTGCTTGGACTGTAAATATCAACAGTCATTCATGGATTGGTGGGTGTGTTGGTGTCATTACAGTGCTTGGACTGTAAATATCAACCATAATGCATGGGGTGGTGGGTGTGGGACGTCATTACAGTGCTTTGACTGTAAATATCAACAGTCATTCATGGGGTGGTGGGGGTGAGGGTGTCATTACAGTTCTTGGACTATAAATATCAACAGTCATTTATGGGGTGGTGGGTATGTGGGTGTCATTACAGTGCTTAGACTGAAAATATTAACAGTCATTCATGGGGTGGTTGGTATGTGGATGTCATTACAGTGCTTAGACTGAAAATATCAACAGTCATTCATGGGGTGGTAAGTGTGTGGTTGTCATTACAGTGCTTTGACTATAAATATTAACCGTCATTTATGGGGTTGTCGGGGTGTGGGTGTCATTACAGTGCATGAACTGCAAATATTGTCAGTCATTCATGGGGTTGTGGGTGTGTAGGTGTCATTACAGTGCTTGGACTGTAAATATCAAAATCCATTCTAATGGTGGTGGGTGTGTGGGTATCATTACAGTGCTTAGACTCTAAATATCAACAGTCATTTATGGTGTGGTTGGTGTGTGGCTGTCATTATAGTGCTTGGACTGTAAATATCAACAGTCAATAATAGTGTGGTGGGTATGTGGGTGTCATTACAGTTCTTGGACTGTAAATATCAACAGTCCTTCATGGGTTGGTGGGTGTGTGGGTGTCATTACAGAGCTTACACTGTAAATATCAACAGTCATTTATTGGGTGGTGGGTGTGAGGGTGTCATTACAGTGATTGGACTGTAAATATCAACAGTCATTCATGGGGTGGTGCATGTGTGGGTGTCATGACAGTGCTTGGACTGTCAATATCAACAGTCATTCATGGGGTGGTGAGTGTGTGGGTGTCATTACAGTTCCTGGACTGTAAATATAAACCATCATTCATCAGGTGGTGGGTGTTTGGATGTCATTACAGTACTTGGACTGAAAATATCAACAGTCATTCTTGGGGTGGTGGGTGTGTGAGTGTCATTACAGTGCTTGGCCTATAAATATTAACCCTCATTTATGGGGTGGTGGGTGTGTGGGTTTCATTACAGTGTTTGGACTGAAAATATCAACAGTCATTTGTAGGGTGGTGGGTGTTTGAGTGTCATTACAGAGCTTGGACTGTAAATATCAACAGTCATTTATAGGGTGGTGGGTGTGTGGGTGTCATTACAGTGCTTGGACTGTAAATATCAACAGTCAATCATGGGGTGGTGGGTTTGTGGGTGTCATTACAGTGTTTTGATTGTAAATATCAACAGTCATTAATAAGGTGGTGGGTGTCATTAGAGTGCTTGCCCTGTAAATATCAACAGTCATTCATGGGGTGGTGGGTGTTGGGTTTTCCATACAGTGCTTTGACTGTAAATATCAACAGTCATTCATGGGGTGGTGAGGGTGAGGGTGTCATTACAGTGCTTGGACTGTAAATATCAACAGTCATTCATGGGGTGGTGGGTATGTGGGTGTCATTACAGTGCTTGGACTATAAATATCAATTCATTCATGGTGTTGTGGGTGTGTGTGTCATTAGTGCTTGGACTGTAAATATCAACAGTCATTCATGGGGTGGTTGGTGTCATTACAGTGCTTGGACTGTAAATATCAACAGTCAATCATGGAATGTTGGGTGTTATTAGAATGCTTGGACTGTAAATATCAACAGTCATTTATTAGGTGGTGGGTGTGTGGGTGTCATTACAGTGCTTGGACTGTAAATATCAACAGTCAATCATGGGGTGGTCGGTGTGTGGGTGTCTTTACAGTGCTTTAACTATAAAAATCAACATTCATTTATTGGGTGGTTGGTGTCATTAGAGTGCTTGGACTGTAAATATCAACAGTCATTCATAGGGTGGTGCATGTGTGGGTGTCATGACAGTGCTTGGACTGTAAATATCAACAATCATTCATGGGATGGTGTGTGTGTGGGTGTCATTACAGTGCTCTGACTGTAAATATCAACAGTCATTCGTGAGGTGGTGGGTGTGTGGGTGTCATTACAGTCTTTTGATTGTAAATATCAACAGTCATTTATAAGGTGGTAGGTGTCATTAGAGTGCTTGGACTGTAAATATCAACAGTCATTCATGGGGTGGTGGGTGTTGGGGTGTCATTACAGTTCTTTGACTGTAAATATCAATAGTCATTCATGGGGTAATGGGGGTGAGGGTGTCATTACAGTGCTTGGACTGTAAATATCAACAGTCATTCATGGGGTTGTGTATGTGTAGGTGTCATTACAGTACTTAGACTGTAAGTATCAACAGTTATTTATGGGGTGGTTGGTGTGTGGCTGTCATTATAGTGCTTGGACTGTAAATATCAACAGTCAATCATAGTGTGTTGGGTATGTGGGTGTCATTACAGTTCTTGGACTGTAAATATCAACAGTCCTTCATGGGTTGGTGGGTGTGTGGGTGTCATTACAGAGATTAGACTGTAAATATCAACAGTCATTTATAGGGTGGTGGGTGTGAGGGTGTCATTACAGTGCTTGGACTGTAAATATCAACAGTCATTCATGGAGTGGTGGGTGTGTTGGTGTCATTACAGTGCTTGGACTGTAAATATCAACCATAATGCATAGGGTGGTGGGAGTGGGGCGTTATTACAGTGCTTTGACTGTAAATATCAACAGTCATCATGGGGTGGTGGGGGTGAGAGTCATTACAGTTCTTGGACTATAAATATCAACCATCATTCATTAGGTGGTGGGTTTGTGTGTGTCATTACAGTGCTTAGACTGTAAATATTAACAGTCATTCATGTGGTGGTGGGTGTGTGGATGTCATTACAGTGCATGGACTGTAAATATTGTCAGTCATTCATGGGGTTGTGGGTGTGTAGGTGTCATTACAGTGCTTGGACTGTAAATATCAAAATTCATTCTTGGGGTGGTGGGTGTGTGGGTATCATTACAGTGCATAGACTCTAAATATCAACAGTCATTTATGGGGTGGTGGGTGTGTGGCTGTCATTATAGTGCTTGGACTGTAAATATCAACAGTCAATAATAGTGTGGTGGGTATGTGGATGTCATTACAGTTCTTGGACTGTAAATATCAACAGTCCTTTATGGGTTGGTGGGTGTGTGGGTGTCATTACAGATCTTAGACTGTAAATATCAACAGTCATTTATTGGGTGGTAGGTGTGAGGGTGTCATTACAGTGCTTGGACTGTAAATATAAACAGTCATTCATGGGGTGGTGGGTGTGTGGGTGTCATTACAGTGTTTTAACTATAAATATTAACATTCAATTATTGGGTGGTTGGTTTTCATTAGAGTGCTTGGACTGTAAATATCAACAGTCATTCATGGGGTGGTGAGTGTGTGGGTGTCATTACAGTTCCTGGACTGTAAATATAAACCATCATTCATCAGGTGGTGGGTGTTTGGATGTCATTACAGTGCTTGGACTGAAAATATCAACATTCATTCTTGGGGTGGTGGGTGTGTGGGTGTCATTACAGTGCTTGGCCTATAAATATTAACCATCATTTATTAGGTGGCGGGTGTGTGGGTATCATTACAGTGCTTGGACTGTAAATATCAACAGTCATTAGTAGGGTGGTGGGTGTTTGAGTGTCATTACAGAGCTTGGACTGTAAATATCAACAGTCATTTATAGGGTGGTGGGTGTGTGGGTGTCATTACAGTGCTTGGACTGTAAATATCAACAGTCAATCATGGGGTGGTGGGTGTATGGGTGTCATTACAGTGTTTTGATTGTAAATATCAACAGTCATTAATAAGGTGGTGGGTGTCATTAGAGTGCTTGCCATGTAAATATCAATAGTCATTCATGAGGTGGTGGGTGTTGGGTTTTCCATACAATGCTTTGACTGTGAATATCAACAGTCATTCATGGGGTGGTGAGGGTGAGTGTGTCATTACAGTGCTTGGACTGTAAATATCAACAGTCATTCATGGGGTGGTGGGTATGTGGGTGTCATTACAGTGCTTGGACTATAAATATCAATTAATTTTTGGTGTGGTGGGTGTGTGTGTCATTAGTGCTTGGACTGTAAATATCAACAGTCATTCATGGGGTGGTTGGTGTCATTACAGTGCTTGGACTGTAAATATCAACAGTCAATCATCGAATGTTGGGTGTCATTAGAATGCTTGGACTGTAAATGACAACAGTCATTTATAGGGTGGTGGGTGTGTGGGTGTCATTACAGTGTTTGGACTGTAAATATCAACAGTCAATCATGGGGTGGTCGGTGTGTGGGTGTCTTTACAGTGCTTTAACTATATATATCAACATTCATTTATTGGGTGGTTGGTGTCATTAGAGTGCTTGGACTGTAAATATCAACAGTCATTCATAGGGTGGTGCATGTGTGGGTGTCATGACAGTGCTTGGACTGTAAATATCAACAATCATTCAAGGGATGGTGAGTGTGTGGGTGTCATTACAGTGCTTTGACTGTAAATATCAACAGTCATTCGTGAGGTGGTGGGTGTGTGGGTGTCATTACAGTCTTTTGATTGTAAATATCAACAGTCATTTATAAGGTGGTAGGTGTCATTAGAGTGCTTGGACAGTAAATATCAACAGTCATTCATGGGGTGGTGGGTGTTGGGGTGTCATTACAGTGCTTTGACTGTAAATATCAACAGTCATTTATGGGGTAATGGGGGTGAGGGTGTCATTACAGTGCTTGGACTGTAAATATCAACAGTCATTCATGGGGTTGTGTGTGTAGGTGTCATTACAGTGCTTAGACTGTAAGTATCAACAGTCATTTATGGGGTGGTGGGTGTGTGGCTGTCATTATAGTGCATGGACTGTAAATATCAACAGTCAATCATGGGGTTGTGGGTATGTGGGTGTCATTACAGTGCTTGGACTGTAAATATCAACAGTCATTCATGGGGTGGTGGGTGTGTGGGTGTCATTACAATGGTTTGAATGTAAATAACAACATTCATTTATAAGGTGGTGGGTGTCATTAGAGTGCTTGGACTGTAAATATCAACAGTCATTCATGGAGTGGTGGGTGTGTTGGTGTCATTACAGTGCTTGGACTGTAAATATCAACAGTCATTCATAGGGTGGTGCATGTGTGGGTGTCATGACAGTGCTTGGACTGTAAATATCAACAGTCATTCATGGGGTTGTGGGGGTGAGGGTGTCATTACAGTTCTTGGACTATAAATATCAACCATCATTCATTAGGTGGTGGGTTTGTGGGTGTCATTACAGTGCTTAGACTGTAAATATTAAAAGTCATTAATGTGGTGGTGGGTGTGTGGATGTCATTACAGTGCCTAGACTGAAAATATCAACAGTCATTTATGGGGTGGTGGGTGTGTGGTTGTCATTACTGTGCTTGGACTATAAATATCAACCGTCATTTATGGGGTTGTGGGTGTGTGGGTGTCATTACAGTTCTTGGACTGTAAATATCAACAGTCATACATAGGGTGGTGGGTGTGTAAGTGTCATAACAGAGCTTGGACTGTAAATATCAACAGTCATTCATGGGGTTGTGTGTGTGTAGGTGTCATTACAGTGCTTAGACTGTAAATATCAACAGTCATTTTTTGAGTGGTGGGTGTGTAGGTGTCATTACAGTGCTTGGACTGTAAATATCAACATTCATTCTTGGGGTGGTGGGTGTGTGGGTATCATTACAGTGTTTAGACTGTAAATATCAACAGTCATTTATGGGGTGGTGGGTATGTGGGTTTCATTACAGTGCTTGGAATGTAAATATCAACAGTCCTTTATGGGTTTGTGGATGTGTGGGTGTCATTACAGTGTTTTAACTATAAATATCAACATTCATTTACTTGGTGGTGGGTTTTCATTAGACTGCTTGGACTGTAAATATCAACAGTCATTCATAGGGTGGTGCATGTGTGGGTGTCAAGACAGTGCATTGACTGTAAATATCAACAATCATTCATCAGGTGGTGGGTGGTTGGATGTCATTACATTGCTCGGACTGAAAATATCAACAGTCATTCTTGGGGAGGTGGGTGTGTGGGTGTCATTACAGTGCTTAGCCTATAAATATTAACCATCATTTATGGAGTGGTGGGTGTGTGGGTGTCATTACAGTGCTTGGACTATAAATATCTCCAGTCATTCATAGGGTGGTGCATGTGTGGGTGTCCTTACAGTGCTTTGACTGTAAATATCAACAGTCATTCATGGGGTGGTGGGGGTGAGGGTGTCATTACAGTGCTTGGAGAGTAAATATCAACAGTCATTCATGGGGTGGTGGGTATGTGGGTGTCATTATAGTGCTTGAACTGTAAATATCAACAGTCATTCATTGGGTGGTGGGTGTGTGGGTGTCATTACAGTGCTTGGACTATAAATATTAAGTCATTCATGGTGTGGTAGGTGTGTGTGTGTCATTAGTGCTTGGACTGTAAATATTAACAGTCATTCATGGGGTGGTTGGTGTCATTAAAGTGCTTGAACTGTAAATATCAACAGTCAATCATGGAATGTAGGGTGTCATTAGAGTGCTTGGACTGTAAATATCAACAGTCATTTATTAGGTGGTGGGTGTGTGGGTGTCATTACAGTGCTTGGACTGTAAATATTAACAGTCAATCATGGGGTGGTCGGTCTGTGGGTGTCATTACAGTGCTTGGACTATAAATATCAACAGTCATTCATGGGGTGCTGGGTGTGTGGTTGTCATTACAGTGTTTTAACTATAAATATCAACATTCATTTATTGGGTGGTAGGTGTCATTAGAGTGCTTGGACTGTAAATATCAACAGTTATTCATAGGGTGATGCCAGTGTGGGTGTCATGACAGTGATTGGACTGTAAATATCAACAGTCATATATGGGGTGGTGAGTGTGTGGGTGTCATTACAGTTCCTGGACTGTAAATATAAACCATCAATTATTAGGTGGTGGGTGTGTGGGTGTCATTACAGATCTTAGACTGTAAATATCAACAGTCATTTATTGGGTGGTAGGTGTGAGGGTGTCATTACAGTGCTTGGACTGTAAATATAAACAGTCATTCATGGGGTGGTGGGTGTGTGGGTGTCATTACAGTGTTTTAACTATAAATATTAACATTCAATTATTGGGTGGTTGGTTTTCATTAGAGTGCTTGGACTGTAAATATCAACAGTCATTCATGGGGTGGTGAGTGTGTGGGTGTCATTACAGTTCCTGGACTGTAAATATAAACCATCATTCATCAGGTGGTGGGTGTTTGGATGTCATTACAGTGCTTGGACTGAAAATATCAACATTCATTCTTGGGGTGGTGGGTGTGTGGGTGTCATTACAGTGCTTGGCCTATAAATATTAACCATCATTTATTAGGTGGCGGGTGTGTGGGTATCATTACAGTGCTTGGACTGTAAATATCAACAGTCATTAGTAGGGTGGTGGGTGTTTGAGTGTCATTACAGAGCTTGGACTGTAAATATCAACAGTCATTTATAGGGTGGTGGGTGTGTGGGTGTCATTACAGTGCTTGGACTGTAAATATCAACAGTCAATCATGGGTTGGTGGGTGTATGGGTGTCATTACAGTGTTTTGATTGTAAATATCAACAGTCATTAATAAGGTGGTGGGTGTCATTAGAGTGCTTGCCATGTAAATATCAATAGTCATTCATGAGGTGGTGGGTGTTGGGTTTTCCATACAATGCTTTGACTGTGAATATCAACAGTCATTCATGGGGTGGTGAGGGTGAGTGTGTCATTACAGTGCTTGGACTGTAAATATCAACAGTCATTCATGGGGTGGTGGGTATGTGGGTGTCATTACAGTGCTTGGACTATAAATATCAATTAATTTATGGTGTGGTGGGTGTGTGTGTCATTAGTGCTTGGACTGTAAATATCAACAGTCATTCATGGGGTGGTTGGTGTCATTACAGTGCTTGGACTGTAAATATCAACAGTCAATCATCGAATGTTGGGTGTCATTAGAATGCTTGGACTGTAAATGACAACAGTCATTTATAGGGTGGTGGGTGTGTGGGTGTCATTACAGTGTTTGGACTGTAAATATCAACAGTCAATCATGGGGTGGTCGGTGTGTGGGTGTCTTTACAGTGCTTTAACTATATATATCAACATTCATTTATTGGGTGGTTGATGTCATTAGAGTGCTTGGACTGTAAATATCAACAGTCATTCATAGGGTGGTGCATGTGTGGGTGTCATGACAGTGCTTGGACTGTAAATATCAACAATCATTCAAGGGATGGTGAGTGTGTGGGTGTCATTACAGTGCTTTGACTGTAAATATCAACAGTCATTCGTGAGGTGGTGGGTGTGTGGGTGTCATTACAGTCTTTTGATTGTAAATATCAACAGTCATTTATAAGGTGGTAGGTGTCATTAGAGTGCTTGGACAGTAAATATCAACAGTCATTCATGGGGTGGTGGGTGTTGGGGTGTCATTACAGTGCTTTGACTGTAAATATCAACAGTCATTTATGGGGTAATGGGGGTGAGGGTGTCATTACAGTGCTTGGACTGTAAATATCAACAGTCATTCATGGGGTTGTGTGTGTAGGTGTCATTACAGTGCTTAGACTGTAAGTATCAACAGTCATTTATGGGGTGGTGGGTGTGTGGCTGTCATTATAGTGCATGGACTGTAAATATCAACAGTCAATCATGGGGTTGTGGGTATGTGGGTGTCATTACAGTGCTTGGACTGTAAATATCAACAGTCATTCATGGGGTGGTGGGTGTGTGGGTGTCATTACAATGGTTTGAATGTAAATAACAACATTCATTTATAAGGTGGTGGGTGTCATTAGAGTGCTTGGACTGTAAATATCAACAGTCATTCATGGAGTGGTGGGTGTGTTGGTGTCATTACAGTGCTTGGACTGTAAATATCAACAGTCATTCATAGGGTGGTGCATGTGTGGGTGTCATGACAGTGCTTGGACTGTAAATATCAACAGTCATTCATGGGGTGGTGGGGGTGAGGGTGTCATTACAGTTCTTGGACTATAAATATCAACCATCATTCATTAGGTGGTGGGTTTGTGGGTGTCATTACAGTGCTTAGACTGTAAATATTAAAAGTCATTAATGTGGTGGTGGGTGTGTGGATGTCATTACAGTGCCTAGACTGAAAATATCAACAGTCATTTATGGGGTGGTGGGTGTGTGGTTGTCATTACTGTGCTTGGACTATAAATATCAACCGTCATTTATGGGGTTGTGGGTGTGTGGGTGTCATTACAGTTCTTGGACTGTAAATATCAACAGTCATACATAGGGTGGTGGGTGTGTAAGTGTCATAACAGAGCTTGGACTGTAAATATCAACAGTCATTCATGGGGTTGTGTGTGTGTAGGTGTCATTACAGTGCTTAGACTGTAAATATCAACAGTCATTTTTTGAGTGGTGGGTGTGTAGGTGTCATTACAGTGCTTGGACTGTAAATATCAACATTCATTCTTGGGGTGGTGGGTGTGTGGGTATCATTACAGTGTTTAGACTGTAAATATCAACAGTCATTTATGGGGTGGTGGGTGTGTGGCTGTCATTATAGTGCTTGGACTGTAAATATCAACAGTCAATCATGGTGTGGTGGGTATGTGGGTTTCATTACAGTGCTTGGAATGTAAATATCAACAGTCCTTTATGGGTTTGTGGATGTGTGGGTGTCATTACAGTGTTTTAACTATAAATATCAACATTCATTTACTTGGTGGTGGGTTTTCATTAGACTGCTTGGACTGTAAATATCAACAGTCATTCATAGGGTGGTGCATGTGTGGGTGTCAAGACAGTGCATTGACTGTAAATATCAACAATCATTCATCAGGTGGTGGGTGGTTGGATGTCATTACATTGCTCGGACTGAAAATATCAACAGTCATTCTTGGGGAGGTGGGTGTGTGGGTGTCATTACAGTGCTTAGCCTATAAATATTAACCATCATTTATGGAGTGGTGGGTGTGTGGGTGTCATTACAGTGCTTGGACTATAAATATCTCCAGTCATTCATAGGGTGGTGCATGTGTGGGTGTCCTTACAGTGCTTTGACTGTAAATATCAACAGTCATTCATGGGGTGGTGGGGGTGAGGGTGTCATTACAGTGCTTGGAGAGTAAATATCAACAGTCATTCATGGGGTGGTGGGTATGTGGGTGTCATTATAGTGCTTGAACTGTAAATATCAACAGTCATTCATTGGGTGGTGGGTGTGTGGGTGTCATTACAGTGCTTGGACTATAAATATTAAGTCATTCATGGTGTGGTAGGTGTGTGTGTGTCATTAGTGCTTGGACTGTAAATATTAACAGTCATTCATGGGGTGGTTGGTGTCATTAAAGTGCTTGAACTGTAAATATCAACAGTCAATCATGGAATGTAGGGTGTCATTAGAGTGCTTGGACTGTAAATATCAACAGTCATTTATTAGGTGGTGGGTGTGTGGGTGTCATTACAGTGCTTGGACTGTAAATATTAACAGTCAATCATGGGGTGGTCGGTCTGTGGGTGTCATTACAGTGCTTGGACTATAAATATCAACAGTCATTCATGGGGTGCTGGGTGTGTGGTTGTCATTACAGTGTTTTAACTATAAATATCAACATTCATTTATTGGGTGGTAGGTGTCATTAGAGTGCTTGGACTGTAAATATCAACAGTTATTCATAGGGTGATGCCAGTGTGGGTGTCATGACAGTGATTGGACTGTAAATATCAACAGTCATATATGGGGTGGTGAGTGTGTGGGTGTCATTACAGTTCCTGGACTGTAAATATAAACCATCAATTATTAGGTGGTGGGTGTGTGGGTGTCATTACAGTGCTCAGACTGTAAATATTAATAGTCATTCATAGGGTGGTGGGTGTGTGGATGTCCTTAGAGTGCTTGAATTGAAAATATCAACAGACATTCTTGGGGTAGTGGGTGAGTGGGTGTCATTACATTGCTTTGCCTAAAAATATTAACCGTCATTTATGGGGTGGGGGGTGTGTGGGTGTCATTACAGTGCTTGGACTGTAAATATCAAGTCATTTATAAGGTAGTGGGTGTGTGGCTGTCATTACAGTGCTTGGACTGTAAATATCAACAGTTATTCATGGGGTGGTGGGTGTGTAGGTGTCATTACAGTGCTTGGACTGTAAATATCAAAAGTCATTCTTGGGTTGGTCGGTGTGTGGGTGTCATTACAGTGCTTAGACTGTAAATATCAACAGTCATTTATGAAGTGGTTGGTGTGTGGCTGTCATTACAGTGCTCGGACTGTAAATATCAACAGTCAATCATGGGATGGTGGGTGTGTGGGTGTCATTACAGTGCTTTGACTGTAAATATCAACAGTCATTCGTGGGGTGGTGGGTGTGTGGGTGTCATTACAGTGTTTTGATTGTAATTATCAACAGTCATTTATAAGGTGGTGGGTGTCATTACAGTGCTTAGACTGTAAGTATCAACAGTCATTTATGGGGTGGTGGTTGTGTGGCTGTCATTATAGTGCTTGGACTGTAAATATCAACAGTCAATCATCGGGTGGTGGGTATGTGGGTGTAATTACAGTGCTTGAACTGTAAATATCAACAGTCATTCATGGGGTGGTATGTGTGTGAGTGTCATTACAGTGCTTGGACTAAAAATCTCTAGTCATTCGTGGTGTGGTGTGGGTGGAGGTGTCATTAGTGCTTGGACTGTAAATATCAATAGTCATTCATGGGGTGGTTGGTATCATTACAGTTCTTGGAATGTAAATATCAACAGTCAATCATCGGGTGTTGGGTGTCATTAGAGTGTTTGGAATATAAATATCAACAGTCATTCATGGGGTTTTGGGTGTTTGGGTGTCTATGCAGTGCTTGGACTGTAAATATCAACAGTCAATCATGGAGTTGTGGGTGTCTGGGTGTCATTACAGTGCTTGTACTGTAAATATCAACAGTGATTCATGGGGTGGTGGGTGTGTGGGTGTCATTACACTGTTTTGATTGTAAATATTAACAGTCATTCATAGGGTGGTGGGTGTCATTAGAGTGCTTGGACTGTAAATATCAACCATAATTAATGGGGTGGTGGGTGTGGGGGTGTCATTACAGTACTTGGACTGTATATATCAACAATCATTCATGGGGTGGTGGGTGTGTGGGTGTCATTAGAGTGCTTGGACTGTAAATATTAACAGTCATTCATGGGATGGTGGGTTTGTGGGTGTCATTACAGTGTTTTGACTGAATATATCAAAAGTCATTCATAAGGTGTTGGGTGTCATTACATTGCTTGGACTGTAAATATCAACAGTTATTCAAGGGGTGGTGGGTGTGTGGGTGTCATGACACTGCTTGGACAGTAAATATCAACAGTCATTCATGGGGTGGTGAGTGTGTGGGTGTTATTACAGTTCTTGGACTGTATATATCAACCATCATTCATTGGTTGGTGGGTGTGTGGGTGTTATTACAATGCTCAAACTGTAAATATTATCAGTCATTCATGGGGTGGTGGGTGTGTGGATGTGATTACAGTGCTTGGACTAAAAATATCAACTTTCATTCATAGGGTGGTGGGTGTGTGGGTGTCATTACAGTGTTTTGATTGTGAATATCAACAGTCATTAATAAGGTGGTGGGTGTCATTAGAGTGCTTGGACTGTAAATATCAACAGTCATTCATATGGTGAGGGGTGTGGGGGTGTCATTGCAGTGCTTTGACAGTAAATATCAACTGTCATTCAGGGGGTGGTGGGTATGTGGGTGTCATTATAGTGCTTGAACTGTAAATATCAACAGTCATTCATTGGGTGGTGGGTATGTGGGTGTCATTACAGTGCTTGGACTATAAATATCAAGTCATTCATGGTGTGGTGGGTGTGTGTGTGTCATTAGTGCTTGGACTGTAAATATCAACAGTCATTCATGGGGTGGTTGGTGTCATTACAGTGCTTGGACTGTAAATATCAACAGTCAATCATGGAATGTTGGGTGTCATTAGAGTGCTTGGACTGTAAATATCAACAGTCATTTATTGGGTTGTGGGTGTGTGGGTGTCATTACAGTGCTTGGACTGTAAATATCAACAGTTAATCATGGGGTGGTCGTTTTGTGGGTGTCATTACAGTACTAGGACTGTAAATATCATCAGTCATTCATGGAATGGTGGGTGTGTGGGTGTCATTACAGTGGTTTAACTATAAATATCAACATTCATTTATTGGGTGGTGGGTGTCATTAGAGTGCTTGGACTGTAAATATCAACAGTCATTCATGGGGTGGTGCGTGTGTGGGTGTCATGGCAGTGCTTGGACTGTAAATATCAACAGTCATTCATGGGGTGGTGAGTGTGTGGGTGTCATTACAGTTCCTGGACTGTAAATATAAACCATCATTCATTAGGTGGTGGGTGTGTGGGTGTCATTACAGTGCTCAGACTGAAAATAATAATAGTCATTTATGAGGTGGTGGGTGTGTGGATGTCATTACAGTGCTTGGACTGAAAATATCAACAGTCATTCTTGGGGTATTGGGTGTGTGGGTGTCATTACATTGCTTGGCCTATAAATATTAACCGTCATTTATGGGGTGGTGGGTGTGTGGGTGTCATTACAGTGCTTGGACTGTAAATATCAACAGTTATTTATGGGGTGGTGGGTGTGTAGGTGTCATTACAGTGCTTGGACTGTAAATATCAACAGTCATTTATGGGGTGATGGGTCTGTGGGAGTCATTACAGTGCTTGGACTGTAAATATCAACAGTCATTTTTGGGGTGTTGGGTGTTTGGGGGTCATTACAGTGCTTGGACTGTAAATATTAACAGTCAATCATGAGGTGGTGGGTGTGTGGGTGTTATTGCAGTGCTTGGACAGTAAATATCAACAGTCATTCATGGGGTTGTGGGTGTGTGGGTGTCATTACAGTGATTTGACTGTAAATATAAACAGTCATTTATTGAGTTGAGGGTGTCATTTGAGTGCTTGGACTGTAAATATCAACAGTAATTCATGGGGTGGTGGGTCTGTGCGTGTCATGAAAGTGTTTGGACTGTAAATATCAACAGTCATTCATGGGGTGGTGAGTGTGTGGGTGTCATTGCAGTTCTTGGACTGTAAATATCAACCATCATTTATTGGGTTGTGGGTGTGTGGGTGTCATTACAGTGCTCAGACTATAAATATTAACTGTCATTCATGTGGGGAAGGGTATGAGGATGTCATTACTGTGCTTGGACTGAAAATATCAACAGTCATTCATGGGGTGGTTAGTGTGAGGGTGTCATTACAGTGCTTGGGATATAAATATCAACCGTCATTTATGGGGTGGTGTTGTGTGTGGGTTTCATTACATTGCTTGGACTGTAAATATCAACAGTCATTCATAGGGTGGTGGGTGTGTGAGTGTCATTACAGAGCTTGGAATGTAAATATCAACAGTCATTTATTAGGTGGTGGGTGTGTTGTTATCATTATAGTGTTTGGACTGTAAGCATCAAAAGTCGTTCTTGGGGTGGTTGGTGCGTAGGTGTCATTACAGTGCTTAGACTGTAAATATCAACCGTCTTTTATTGGGTGGTGGGCGTGTGGCTGTTTTTACAGTGCTTGGACTGTAAATATCAACAGTCAATCATGGGGTGGTGGGCCTATGGGTGTTATTACAGAGCTTGGACTGTAAATATCAACAGTCATTAATGGGGTGGTGGGTGTGTGGGTGTCATTACAGAGCTTAAACTGTAAATACCAACAGTCATTCATGAGGTGGTGTGTGTTTGGCTGTTATTACAGTGCTTGGACTGTAAATATCAACAGTCATCATTGGGGTGGTGGCTGTGTGAGTGTCATTATAGTGCTTGGACTGTAAATATCAACAGTCATTCATAGGGTAGAGGGTGTGTGGGTGTCATTACAGTGTTTTGATTGTAAATATTAACAGTCATTAATGGGTTGGTAAGTGTGGGTTTGTCATTACAGTGCTTCGACTGTAAATATCAACAGTCATTCATGGGGTGGTTGGTGTGAGGGCGTCATTACAGTGCTTGGACTGTAAACAATGAGAGTCATTCATGTGGTGGTGGGTGTGAGTGTCATTATAGTGCTTGGACTGTAAATATCAACAGTCATTCATGGGGTGGTGGGTGTGTGGGTGTCATTACAGTGCTTGGACTGTAAATATCAAGTCATTCATGGGGTGGTGGGTGTGTTTATGTCATTAGTGCATGGACTGTAAATATCAACAGTCATTCATGGGGTGGTGGGTGGCATTACAGTGCTTGGACTGTAAATATCAACAGTCATTTATGGGGTGGTGGGTGTGTGGCTGTCATTATAGTGCTTGGACTGTAAATATCAACAGTCAATCATGGGGTGGTGGGTATGTGGGTGTCATTACAGTGCTTGGACTGAAATATCAACCGTCATTCATGGGGTGGTGGGTGTGTGAGTGTCATTACAGTGTTTTGATTGTAAATAACAACAGTCATTTATAAGGTCGTGGCTGTCATTAGAGTGCTTGGACTGTAAATATCAACAGTCATTCAAGTAGTGGTGGGTGTGGGGCATCATTACCGTGCTTTGACTGTAAATATCAACAGTCATTCATGGGGTGTTGGGGGTGAGGGTGTCATTACAGTGCTTGGACGGTAAATATCAGTAACAATTCATGGGGTTGTGGGTATATGGGTGTCATTATAGTGCTTGAACTATAAATATCAACAGTCATTCATGGGGTTGTGGGTGTGTGGGTGTTATTACAGTGCTTGTACTGTAAATATCAAGTCATTCATTGGGTGGTGGGTGTGTGTGTGTCATTCGTGCTTGGACTATAAATATCAACAGTGATTCATGGGGTGGTTGGTGGCATTACAGTGCTTGGACTGTAAATATCAACAGTCATTCATTGGGTGGTGGGTATGTGGGTGTCATTACAGTGCTTGGACTATAAATATCAAGTCATTCATGGTGTGGTGGGTGTGTGTGTGTCATTAGTGCTTGGACTGTAAATATCAACAGTCATTCATGGGGTGGTTGGTGTCATTACAGTGCTTGGACTGTAAATATCAACAGTCAATCATGGAATGTTGGGTGTCATTAGAGTGCTTGGACTGTAAATATCAACAGCCATTTATTGGGTTGTGGGTGTGTGGGTGTCATTACAGTGCTTGGACTGTAAATATCAACAGTTAATCATGGGGTGGTCGTTTTGTGGGTGTCATTACAGTACTAGGACTGTAAATATCATCAGTCATTCATGGAATGGTGGGTGTGTGGGTGTCATTACAGTGGTTTAACTATAAATATCAACATTCATTTATTGGGTGGTGGGTGTCATTAGAGTGCTTGGACTGTAAATATCAACAGTCATTCATGGGGTGGTGCGTGTGTGGGTGTCATGGCAGTGCTTGGACTGTAAATATCAACAGTCATTCATGGGGTGGTGAGTGTGTGGGTGTCATTACAGTTCCTGGACTGTAAATATAAACCATCATTCATTAGGTGGTGGGTGTGTGGGTGTCATTACAGTGCTCAGACTGTAAATAATAATAGTCATTTATGAGGTGGTGGGTGTGTGGATGTCATTACAGTGCTTGGACTGAAAATATCAACAGTCATTCTTGGGGTATTGGGTGTGTGGGTGTCATTACATTGCTTGGCCTATAAATATTAACCGTCATTTATGGGGTGGTGGGTGTGTGGGTGTCATTACAGTGCTTGGACTGTAAATATCAACAGTTATTTATGGGGTGGTTGGTGTGTAGGTGTCATTACAGTGTTTGGACTGTAAATATCAACAGTCATTTATCGGGTGATGGGTCTGTGGGAGTCATTACAGTGCTTGGACTGTAAATATCAACAGTCATTTTTGGGGTGTTGGGTGTTTGGGGGTCATTACAGTGCTTGGACTGTAAATATTAACAGTCAATCATGAGGTGGTGGGTGTGTGGGTGTTATTGCAGTGCTTGGACAGTAAATATCAACAGTCATTCATGGGGTTGTGGGTGTGTGGGTGTCATTACAGTGATTTGACTGTAAATATAAACAGTCATTTATTGAGTTGAGGGTGTCATTTGAGTGCTTGGACTGTAAATATCAACAGTAATTCATGGGGTGGTGGGTCTGTGCGTGTCATGAAAGTGTTTGGACTGTAAATATCAACAGTCATTCATGGGGTGGTGAGTGTGTGGGTGTCATTGCAGTTCTTGGACTGTAAATATCAACCATCATTTATTGGGTTGTGGGTGTGTGGGTGTCATTACAGTGCTCAGACTATAAATATTAACTGTCATTCATGTGGGGAAGGGTGTGAGGATGTCATTACTGTGCTTGGACTGAAAATATCAACAGTCATTCATGGGGTGGTTAGTGTGAGGGTGTCATTACAGTGCTTGGGATATAAATATCAACCGTCATTTATGGGGTGGTGTTGTGTGTGGGTTTCATTACATTGCTTGGACTGTAAATATCAACAGTCATTCATAGGGTGGTGGGTGTGTGAGTGTCATTACAGAGCTTGGAATGTAAATATCAACAGTCATTTATTAGGTGGTGGGTGTGTTGTTATCATTACAGTGTTTGGACTGTAAGCATCAAAAGTCGTTCTTGGGGTGGTTGGTGCGTAGGTGTCATTACAGTGCTTAGACTGTAAATATCAACCGTCTTTTATTGGGTGGTGGGCGTGTGGCTGTTTTTACAGTGCTTGGACTGTAAATATCAACAGTCAATCATGGGGTGGTGGGCCTATGGGTGTTATTACAGAGCTTGGACTGTAAATATCAACAGTCATTAATGGGGTGGTGGGTGTGTGGGTGTCATTACAGTAATTGAACTGTACAAATCAACAGTCATTCTTGGGGTGGTGGGTGTGTGGGTGTCATTACAGTGTTTTGATTGTAAATATTAACAGTCATTCATGGGTTGGTAAGTGTGGGGTTGTCATTACAGTGCTTCGACTGTAAATATCAACAGTTATTCATGGGGTGGTTGGTGTGAGGGCGTCATTACAGTGCTTGGACTGTAAACAATGAGAGTCATTCATGTGGTGGTGGGTGTGTGTGTCATTATAGTGCTTGGACTGTAAATATCAACAGTCATTCATGGATTGGTGGGTGTTTGGGTGTCATTACAGTGCTTGGACTGTAAATATCAAGTCATTCATGGGGTGGTGGGTGTGTTTATGTCATTAGTGCATGGACTGTAAATATCAACAGTCATTCATGGGGTGGTGGGTGGCATTACAGTGCTTGGACTGTAAATATCAACAGTCATTTATGGGGTGGTGGGTGTGTGGCTGTCATTATAGTGCTTGGACTGTAAATATCAACAGTCAATCATGGGGTGGTGGGTATGTGGGTGTCATTACAGTGCTTGGACTGAAATATCAACCATCATTCATGGGGTGGTGGGTGTGTGAGTGTCATTACAGTGTTTTGATTGTAAATAACAACAGTCATTTATAAGGTCGTGGCTGTCATTAGAGTGCTTGGACTGTAAATATCAACAGTCATTCAAGTAGTGGTGGGTGTGGGGCATCATTACCGTGCTTTGACTGTAAATATCAACAGTCATTCATGGGGTGTTGGGGGTGAGGGTGTCATTACAGTGCTTGGACGGTAAATATCAGTAACAATTCATGGGGTTGTGGGTATATGGGTGTCATTATAGTGCTTGAACTATAAATATCAACAGTCATTCATGGGGTGGTGGGTGTGTGGGTGTTATTACAGTGCTTGTACTGTAAATATCAAGTCATTCATTGGGTGGTGGGTGTGTGTGTGTCATTCGTGCTTGGACTATAAATATCAACAGTGATTCATGGGGTGGTTGGTGGCATTACAGTGCTTGGACTGTAAATATCAACAGTCATTCATAGGGTGATGGGTGTGTGGGAGTCATTACAGTGGTTTGACTGTAAATATCAGCAGTCATTTATGGGGTGTTGGGTGTCAGGGTGTCATTACATTGTTTGGACTGTAAATATCAACAGTCATTCATGGGGTGTTGAGGGTGTGGGTGTCATTACAGTTCATGGATTATAAATATCAACCATCATTCATTAGGTGGTGGGTTTGTGGGTGTCATTACAGTGCTTAGACTTTAAATATTAACAGTCATTTAAGGGATGGTGGGTGTGTGGGTGTTATTGCAGTGCTTGGACTATAAACATCAACCATCATTTATGGGGTTGTGGGTGTGTGGGTGTCATTACAGTTCTTGGACTGTAAATATTAACAGTCATACATAGGGTGGTGGGTGTGTGAGTGTCATTACAGAGCTTGTACTGTAAATATCAACAGTCAATTATGGGGTTGTGGGTGTGTAAGTGTCATTACAGTGCTTGGACTCTAAATATCAAAAGTCATTCCTGTGGATGGTGGGTGTGTGGGTGTCATTACAGTGCTTGGACTATAAATATCAACAGTCAATCATGGGGTGGTGGGTATGTGGGTGTCATTACAGTGCTTAGACTGTAAATATCAACAGTCATTCATGGTGTGCTGGGTGTGTGGGTGTCATTACAGTGTTTTGATTGTACATATCAACAGTCATTTACAAAATGGTGGGTGTCATTAGAGTGCTTGGACTGTAAATATCAACAGTCATTCATGGAGTGGTGTGTGTGTTGGTGTCATTACAGTGTTTGGACTGTAAATGTCAACCATAATTCATTGGGTGGTGGGTGTGGGGTGTCATTACCGTTCTTGGACTGTAAATATCAACCATTATTCATGAGGTGGTGGGTTTGTGGGTGTCATTACAGTGCTCAGACTGTAAATATTAACAGTCATTTATGGGGTTGTGGGTGTGTGGGTGTCATTACTGTTCTTGGACTGAAAAAATCAACAGTCATTCATAGGGTGGTGGGTGTGTGAGTGTCATTACAGAGCTTGGACTGTAAATATCAACAGTCATTCATGGGGTTGTGTGTGTGTTGGTGTCTTTACAGTGCTTAGACTTTAAGTATCAACAGTCATTTATGGGGTGGTGGGTGTGTGGGTGTCATTATAGTTCTTGGACTGTAAATATCAACAGTCAATCATGGGGTGGTGGGTATGTGGGTGTCATTGCAGTGCTTGAACTGTAAATATAAACCGTCATTCATGGGGTGGTGGGTGTGTGGGTGTCTTTAAAGTGTTTTTATTGTAAATAACAACACTCATTTATATGGTGATGGGTGTCATTAGAGTGCTTGGACTGTAAATATCAACAGTCATTCATGGAGCGGTGGGTGTGTTGGTGTCATTACAGTGCTTGGACTGTAAATATCAACCATAATGCATGGGATGGTAGGTGTGGGGCATCATTACAGTGATTTGACTGTAAATATCAACAGTCATTCATGGGGTGGTGGGGGTGAGGGTGCCATTACAGTGCTTGGACAGTAAATATCAGTAACAACTCATGGGGTTGTGGGTATGTGGGTGTCATTATAGTGCTTGAACTGTAAATATCAACAGTCATTCATGGGGTGGTGTGTGTGTGGGTGTCATTACAGTGCTTGGACTGTAAATATCAAGTCATTTATAGGGTGGTGGGTGTGTGTGTGTCTTTAGTGCTTGAACTGTAAATATCAACAGTGATTCATGGGGTGGTTGGTTGCATTATAGTGCTTGGACTGTTAATATCAACAGTCATTTTTGGGGTGTTGGGTGTTTGGGGGTCATTACAGTGCTTGGACTGTAAATATCAACAGTCAATCATGAGGTGGTGGGTGTGTGGGTGTCAATGCAGTGCTTGGACAGTATATATCAACAGTCATTCATGGGGTTGTGGGTGTGTGTGTGTCATTACAGTGATTTGACTGTAAATATCAACAGTCATTCATTGGGTGGTGGGTCTGTGCGTGTCATGACAGTGCTTGGACTGTAAATATCAACAGTCATTCATGGGGTTGTGAGTGTGTGGGTGTCATAGCAGTTCTTGGCCTGTAAATATCAACCATCATTCATTGGGCTGTGGGTGTGTGGGTGTCATTACAGTGCTGTGACTATAAATATTAACAGTCATTCATGTGGGGAAGGGTGTGTAGATGTCATTACAGTGCTTGGACTGTAAATATCAACCGTCATTTATGGGGTGGTGTTGTGTGTGAGTTTCATTACAGTGCTTAGACTGTAAATATCAACAGTCATTCATAGGGTGGTGGGTGTGTGAGAGTCATTACAGAGCTTTGAATATAAATATCAACAGTCATTCATGAGGTGGTGGGTGTGTTGTTATCATTACAGTGTTTGGACTGTAAACATCAAAAGTCATTCTTGGGGTGGTGGGTGCGTAGGTGTCATTACAGTGCTTAGACTGTAAATATCAACAGTCATTTATCGGGTGGTGGGCGTGTGGCTCTCTTTACAGTGCTTGGACTGTAAATATCAACAGTCAATCATGGGGTGGTGGGCCTATGGGTGTTATTACAGAGCTTTGACTGTAAATATCAACAGTCATTAATGGAGTGGTGGGTGTGTGAGTGTCATTACAGTAATTGAACTGTAAAAATCAACAGTCATTCTTGGGGTTGTGGGTGTGTTGGTGTCATTACAGTGCTTAGACTGTAAATACCAACAGTCATTCATGAGGTGGTGGGTGTTTGGCTGTTATTACAGTGCTTGGACTGTAAATATCAACAGTCATCAATGGGGTGGTGGCTGTGTGAGTGTCATTATAGTGCTTGGACTGTAAATATCAACAGTCATTCATGGGGTAGAGGGTGTGTGGGTGTCATTACAGTGTTTTGATTGTAAATATCAACAGTCATTCATAGGGTGGTGGGTGTCATTAGAGTGCTTGGACTGTAAATATCAACAGTCATCATTTGGGTGGTTGGTGTGTGGGTGTCATTACAGTGTTTGGACTGTAAATATCAACTATAATTCATGGGGTTGGTGGGTGTGTGAGTGTCATTACAGTAATTGAACTGTTAAAATCAACAGTCATTCTTGGGGTTGTGGGCCTGTGCATGTCATGACAGTGATTGGACTGTAAATATCAACAGTCATTCATGGGGTGGTTGGGGTGAGGGTGTCATTACAGTGCTTGGATGGTAAATATCATTAACAATTCATGGGGTTGTGGGTATATGGGTGTCATTATAGTGCTTAAACTGAAAATATTAACAGTCATTCATGGGGTGGTGGGTGTGAGGGGGTCATTACAGTGCTTGGACTATAAATATCAACCTTCATTTATGGGGTGGTGTTGTGTGTGGGTTTCATTACAGTGCTTGGACTGTAAATATCAACAGTCATTCATAGGGTGGTGGGTGTGTGAGTGTCATTACAGAGCTTGGAATGTAAATATCAACAGTCATTTATTAGGTGGTGGGTGTGTTGTTATCATTACAGTGTTTGGACTGTAAGCATCAAAAGTCGTTCTTGGGGTGGTTGGTGCGTAGGTGTCATTACAGTGCTTAGACTGTAAATATCAACCGTCTTTTATTGGGTGGTGGGCGTGTGGCTGTTTTTACAGTGCTTGGACTGTAAATATCAACAGTCAATCATGGGGTGGTGGGCCTATGGGTGTTATTACAGAGCTTGGACTGTAAATATCAACAGTCATTAATGGGGTGGTGGGTGTGTGGGTGTCATTACATTAATTGAACTGTCCAAATCAACAGTCATTCTTGTGGTGGTGGGTGTGTGGGTGTCATTACAGTGCTTAGGCTGTAAATACCAACAGTCATTCATGAGGTGGAGGGTGTTTGCCGGTTATTACTGTGCTTGGACTGTAAATATCAACAGTCATCAATGGGGTGGTGGCTGTGTGAGTGTCATTATAGTGCTTGGACTGTAAATGTCAACAGTCATTCATAGGGTAGAGGGTGTGTGGGTGTCATTACAGTGTTTTGATTGTAAATATCAACAGTCATTCATGGGTTGGTGGGTGTGGGGGTGTCATTACAGTGCTTCGACTGTAAATATCAACTGTCATTCATGGGGTGGTTGGTGTGAGGGCGTCATTACAGTGCTTGGACTGTAAACAATGAGAGTCATTCATGTGGTGGTGGGTGTGTGTGTCATTATAGTGCTTGGACTGTAAATATCAACAGTCATTCATGGGGTGGTGGGTGTGTGGGTGTCATTACAGTGCTTGGACTGTTAATATCAAGTCATTTATGGGGTGGTGGGTGTGTATGTCATTAGTGCATGGACTGTAAATATCAACAGTCATTCATGGGGTGGTGGGTGGCATTACAGTGCTTGGACTGTAAATATCAACAGTCATTTATGGGGTGGTGGGTGTGTGGCTGTCATTATAGTGTTTGGACTGTAAATATCAACAGTCAATCATGGGGTGGTGGGTATGTGGGTGTCATTACAGTGCTTGGACTGAAATATCAACAGTCATTCATGGGGTGGTGGGTGTTTGAGTGTCATTACAGTGTTTTGATTGTAAATAACAACAGTCATTTATAAGGTCGTGGCTGTCATTAGAGTGCTTGGACTGTAAATATCAACAGTCATTCAAGTAGTGGTGGGTGTGGGGCATCATTACTGTGCTTTGACTGTAAATATCTACAGTCATTCATGGGGTGGTGGGTGTGAGGGTGTCATTACAGTGCTTGTACTGTAAATATCAAGTCATTCATGGGGTGGTGGGTGTGTGTGTGTCATTAGTGCTTGGACTGTAAATATCAACAGTGATTCATGGGGTGGTTGGTGGCATTACAGTGCTTGGACTGTAAATATCAACAGTCATTCATAGGGTGATGGGTGTGTGGGAGTCATTACAGTGGTTTGACTGTAAATATCAGCAGTCATTTATGGGGTGTTTGGTGTCTGGGTGTCATTACATTGTTTGGAATGTAAATATCAACAGTCATTCATGGGGTGTTGAGGGTGTGGGTGTCATTACAGTTCTTGGATTATAAATATCAACCATCATTCATTAGGTGGTGGGTTTGTGGGTGTCATCACAGTGCTTAGACTTTAAATATTAACAGTCATTTAAGGGATGGTGGGTGTGTGGGTGTTATTGCAGTGCTTGGACTATAAATATCAACCATCATTTATGGGGTTGTGGGTGTGTGGGTGTCATTACAGTTCTTGGACTGTAAATATTAACAGTCATACATAGGGTGGTGGGTGTGTGAGTGTCATTACAGAGCTTGTACTGTAAATATCAACAGTCAATTATGGGGTTGTGGGTGTGTAGGTGTCATTACAGTGCTTGGACTCTAATTATTAAAAGTCATTCTTGGGGTGGTGGGTGTGTAGGTGTCATTACAGTGCTTGGACTATAAATATCAACAGTCAATCATGGGGTGGTGGGTATGTGGGTGTCATTACAGTGCTTAGACTGTAAATATCAACAGTCATTCATGGTGTGCTGGGTGTGTGGGTGTCATTACAGTGTTTTGATTGTACATATCAACAGTGATTTACAAGGTGGTGGGTGTCATTAGAGTGCTTGGACTGTAAATATCAACAGTCATTCATGGAGTTGTGTGTGTGTTGGTTTCATTACAGTGTTTGGACTGTAAATGTCAACCATATTTTCATTGGGTGGTGGATGTGGGGTGTCATTACCGTTCTTGGACTGTAAATATCAACCATTATTCATGAGGTGGTGGGTTTGTGGGTGTCATTACAGTGCTCAGACTGTAAATATTAACAGTCATTTATTGGGTTGTGGGTGTGTGGGTGTCATTACTGTTCTTGGACTGAAAAAATCAACAGTCATTCATAGGGTGGTGGGTGTGTGAGTGTCATTACAGAGCTTGGACTGTAAATATCAACAGTCATTCATGGGGTTGTGTGTGTGTTGGTGTCTTTACAGTGCTTAGACTTTAAGTATCAACAGTCATTTATGGGGTGGTGGGTGTGTGGGTGTCATTATAGTTCTTGGACTGTAAATATCAACAGTCAATCATGGGGTGGTGGGTATGTGGGTGTCATTGCAGTGCTTGAACTGTAAATATAAACCGTCATTCATGGGGTGGTGGGTGTGTGGGTGTCTTTAAAGTGTTTTTATTGTAAATAACAACAGTCATTTATATGGTGATGGGTGTCATTAGAGTGCTTGGACTGTAAATATCAACAGTCATTCATGGAGTGGTGGGTGTGTTGGTGTCATTACAGTGCTTGGACTGTAAATATCAACCATAATGCATGGGATGGTAGGTGTGGGGCATCATTACAGTGATTTGACTGTAAATATCAACAGTCATTCATGGGGTGGTGGGGGTGAGGGTGCCATTACAGTGTTTGGACAGTAAATATCAGTAACAACTCATGGGGTTGTGGGTATGTGGGTGTCATTATAGTGCTTGAACTGTAAATATCAACAGTCATTCATGGAATGGTGGGTGTGTGGGTGTCATTACAGTGCTTGGACTGTAAATATCAAGTCATTCATAGGGTGGTGGGTGTGTGTGTCTTTAGTGCTTGAACTGTAAATATCAACAGTGATTCATGGGGTGGTTGGTGGCATTATAGTGCTTGGACTGTTAATATCAACAGTCATTTTTGGGGTGTTGGGTGTTTGGGGGTCATTACAGTGCTTGGACTGTAAATATCAACAGTCAATCATGAGGTGGTGGGTGTGTGGGTGTCATTGCAGTGCTTGGACAGTATATATCAACAGTCATTCATGGGGTTGTGGGTGTGTGTGTGTCATTACAGTGATTCGACTGTAAATATCAACAGTCATTTATTGGGTTGTGGGTGTCATTAGAGTGCTTGGACTGTAAATATCAACAGTCAATTATTGGGTGGTGGGTCTGTGCGTGTCATGACAGTGCTTGGACTGTAAATATCAACAGTCATTCATGGGGTTGTGAGTGTGTGGGTGTCATAGCAGTTCTTGGCCTGTAAATATCAACCATCATTCATTGGGCTGTGGGTGTGTGGGTGTCATTACAGTGCTGTGACTATAAATATTAACAGTCATTCATGTGGGGAAGGGTGTGTAGATGTCATTACAGTGCTTGGACTGTAAATATCAACAGTCATTCATAGGGTGGTGGGTGTGTGAGAGTCATACAGAGCTTGGAATATAAATATCAACAGTCATTCATGAGGTGGTGGGTGTGTTGTTATCATTACAGTGTTTGGACTGTAAACATCAAAAGTCATTCTTGGGGTGGTGGGTGCGTAGGTGTCATTACAGTGCTGTTACTGTAAATATCAACAGTCATTTATCGGGTGGTGGGCATGTGGCTCTCTTTACAGTGCTTGGACTGTAAATATCAACAGTCAATCATGGGGTGGTGGGCCTATGGGTGTTATTACAGAGCTTGGACTGTAAATATCAACAGTCATTAATGGAGTTGTGGGTGTGTGAGCGTCATTACAGTAATTGAACTGTAAAAATCAACAGTCATTCTTGGGGTTGTGGGTGTGTTGGTGTCATTACAGTGCTTAGACTGTAAATACCAACAGTCATTCATGAGGTGGTGGGTGTTTGGCTGTTATTACAGTGCTTGGACTGTAAATATCAACAGTCATCAATGGGGTGGTGGCTGTGTGAGTGTCATTATAGTGCTTGGACTGTAAATATCAACAGTCATTCATGGGGTAGAGGGTGTGTAAGTGTCATTACAGTGTTTTGATTGTAAATATCAACAGTCATTCATAGGGTGGTGGGTGTCATTAGAGTGCTTGGACTGTAAATATCAACAGTCACCATTTGGGTGGTTGGTGTGTGGGTGTCATTACAGTGTTTGGACTGTAAATATCAACTATAATTCATGGGGTTGGTGGGTGTGTGAGTGTCATTACAGTAATTGAACTGTAAAAATCAACAGTCATTCTTGGGGTTGTGGGCCTTTGCATGTCATTACAGTGATTGGACTGTAAATATCAACAGTCATTCATGGGGTGGTGGGGGTGAGGGTGTCATTACAGTGCTTGGACGGTAAATATCATTAACAATTCATGGGGTTGTGGGTATATGGGTGTCATTATAGTGCTTGAACTGAAAATATTAACAGTCATTTATGGGGTGGTGGGTGTGAGGGTGTCATTACAGTGCTTGGACTATATATATCAACCGTCATTTATGGGGTGGTGTTGTGTGTGGGTTTCATTACAGTGCTTGGACTGTAAATATCAACAGTCATTCATAGGGTGGTGGGTGTGTTGTTATCATTACAGTGTTTGGACTGTAAACATCAAAAGTCATTCTTGGTGTGGTGGGTGCGTAGGTGTCATTACAGTGCTTAGACTGTAAATATCAACAGTCATTTATTGGGGGGGGGGCATGTGGCTGTCTTTACAGTGCTTGGACTGTAAATATCAAGTCATTCATGGGGTGGTGTGTGTGTGTGTGTGTGTGTCATTAGTGCATGGACTGTAAATATCAACAGTCATTCATGAGGTGGTGGGTGGCATTACAGTGCTTGGACTGTAAATATCAACAGTCATTTATGGAGTGCAGGGTGTGTGGGTGTCATTACAGTGCTTGGACTGTAAATATCAACAGTCATTCATGGGTTGATGAGTTTTTGGGTGTCATTACAGTGCTTGGATTGTAAATATCAACAGTCATTCATGGGGTGGTGGGTTTGTGGGTGTCATTATAGTGCTTAGACTGTAAATATCAAGTCATTAATGGGGTTGTGGGTGTGTGCATGTCATTACAGTTAATAGACTGTAAATATAAACAGTCATTTATGGGGTGGTGGGTGTGTGGGTGTTAATACAGTGCTTGAACTGTAAATATCAACAGTCATTCATGGGGTGGTGGGTGTGTGGGTGTCATTACAGTGGTTGGATTGTAAATATCAACAGTCATTAATAGGGTGGTGGGTGTCATTAGAGTGCTTGAACTGGAAATATCAACAGTCATTCATGGGTTGTGAGGGTGTCATTAGAGTGCTTGGACTGTAAATATCAACAGTCATTCATGGTGTGGTGGGTGTGTGGGTGTCATGACAGTGCTTGGACTGTAAATATCAACAGTCAGTCATGGGGTGGTGAGTGTGTGGGTGTCATTGCAGTGCTTGAACTATAAATATCAACAGCAATTCATGGGGTGGTGGGTCTGTGGGTGTCATTACAGTATTTTGATTGTAAATATCAACAGTCATTCATAGGGTGGTGGGTGTCATTAGAGTGCTTGGACTGTAAATATCAACAGTCATTGATGGGTTGATGGGTGTGTGGGTGTAATTACAGTGGTTGGACTGTAAATATCAACCATAATTCATGGGGTAGTGGGTGTTGGGGTGTCATTACAGTGCTTTGACTGTAAATATCAATAGTCATTCATGGGGTCGTGCATGTGAGGGTGACATTACAGTGCTTGGACTGTAAATATCAACAGTCATTCATGGGTTGGTGGGTGTGTGGGTGTCATTATAGTGTTTGGACTGTAAATATCACCAGTCATTCATGGGGTGGTGGGTGTGTGGGTGTCATTACAGTGCTTGGACTGTAAAAATCATGTCATTAATGGGGTGGTGGGTTTGTGTGTGTCATTAGTGCTTGGACTGTAAATATCAACAGTCATTTATGGGGTGGTGGGTGGCATTACAATGCTTGGACTGTAAATATCAACAGTCATTCATGGGTTGTGTGGGTGTCTTTACAGAGCTTGGACTGTAAATATCAACAGTCATTCATGAGGTGGTGGGTGTGTGGGTATCATTACAGTACTTGGACTGTAAATATCAACAGTCATTCATTAGGTGGTGGGTGTGTGGATGTCATTCCAGTGCTTGGACTGTAAATATCAACCATCATTCATGAGGTGGTGGGTGTGTCGGTGTCATTACAGTGCTTGGACTGTAAATATCAACAGTCATTCATGGGGTGGTGGGTGTGTGAGTGTCATTACACTTCTTGGACTGTATATATAAACAGTCATTCATAGTGGTGTGGGTGTGTGGGTTTCATTACAGTGCTTGGGCTGTAAATATCAACAGTCATTCACGGGATTCTGGGTGTGTGAGTGTCATTACAATGCTTGGACTGTAAATATCAACAGTCATTCATGAGGTGGTGGGTGTGTGGGTGTCATTACAGTGCTTGAACTGTAATTATCAACAGTCATTAATGGGGTGGTGCAAATAAGTCCATCTAAACATTTTGGTTTTGATAAAATATTTTCAAAATTAATTGAAGACTTGAAGGAACTTGAGAACAACGGCATTCAAATTAATAATGATAATTTGAAGGGGACACTATATTGCATTACTTGGGATAACTTGGGGTCTCATGGCATTGGTGCTTTTACAGAAAATTTTTGTAGATATTGTAACATAACCCTAAAAGAATTTCTTACTGACCCTGTGCATGTTGGTGTAATGTAATACATTAGCAATACAACAACTTAAAAACGAGAACACTGTCAAAATTTTAAATAATGTCATAGGTATTATATTTAATTATCCATTCAATGCACTGAAATATTATCATGTCTGCAAAGCAGGTTTTCCACCATGCCTGGGTCATGACATTTTTTAGGGTGTTGGTGATTATAACGTTGCTCTGATATTGAAGAATTTAGTAAATGAAAAGAGATGGCTAACTTATGCAGAACTTAATCAGTGTATAATTATGTTTCTTTATCGTGGTACAGATGCTGCCTCAATGCCATGTCAAGTAAATACTTCAGGTACTAAATTAGGTGGTCAGGCTACACAAAACTGGTGTTTAATCAGGCTGTTGCCTGTTATAATATATGGCAAAATTGTTGATGCTAATGATCCTGTTTGGCAGTTGTTCCTGTTATTACGTAACATTACTGAAATAATCTGTGCCCCAAAGTTTGACGACTCTGACCTAGCATATCTAGCAATACTTAATAATGAATATTTAGAAGACAGACAAAGAATTTTTTCAAATGACAAACTGAGGCCAAAGCATCATTTTCTAAAACATTATCCAAACCTAATTTTGCTGTTTGGCCCATTAATTCGGTTGTGGACATTACGCTTTGAAAGCAAGCACTGCTAATTCAAAGGATGCATTAAAAGTGCCCATTCCTTCAAGAATGTGTATCAGACCATGAGTGAAAAACATCAGTTATTACAAGCATACAAACAGGCCAGTTCATATTTTTCCCACTGATATAGAGGTTGTAAAAAACATTTTGTTAATCTCAGATACATAAAGTTCAGATATTAAAAAAGCCTTAATGATGTGTCAGATTACTGAAGGTGCAGAAGTTAGCTTGGAAGTGACAATAATGGGGACTCCATACAAGAAGGGACACTATGTGGTGTTAAGTAAATGTGAACAGGGTATAATGTTAGGTGAGATTCAGTTCATAATATTGAACTCCTGTACACAAGCATACTTTTTAGTAAAAAAATTCACAGAACAGATTTCCAAGGAGTTGCAATTATCTACAGTATTGAACACCTTCCTATGCTCTTCCTTTAAATGTACAGAATTTTCTAAACTCCTAGATTATTACCCACTGGTTGACTACAAAAGAGGAAAATAATTGTTGATCCCACTCAAACACAATATATCTGCATAAGACTTCCAAGAAAATTGAAAAGGTAATTTAAAGATTATAATTCTATATTCATGTAGACCATTAGATTTCCTGTACAGTACTGTATACCAGTACTACAGTACATTATATTCATCTCCTTTCCCTGGGGCATGATTTCAAGAAAATGACAAAAGGTTGAACTGAAATGGAAGTTAAATGTTAAAGTTCCATACAAAAGATTAAAACATTCTGAACTGGAATTGGTTGTAGCTAAGGACCATGATGGTTATGAAGCTGATGACAGTGATAGTGATACTTGTAGTACAAGTAGTAGAGAGACAGTGATTTACATGACAGGTAAAGTACAGTACTGTACCATATGCACTGTAATTATGAAAACTGCTTATATGAGTAATGTACAGCATACTAAAGTAACTCCACTTCTCTACCTTTAATTGTGTTCTACATTGAATTTTTTACACAAAAATCATAAGTAAAATGAAAATGGTTAAATGACTTCTGTAAACTGGGGTTCGACTTCCCTGAGCTCAGCTAGCTAAGTTAAACTGTTCTAATGAGATATGGTAGGCCTATGTGCAGTTATGGTAACTTACTTCCTTGTTTTGGATCATTATGGGTTTAATCTAGCAGTAGCTGTTTCATTTTCTAATTATTTTCTAATTATCAGAGACTGGATTGATAGATTTATTTATTGATGCTATTAGGCATCTGGCGGCGCAACAGCAATGGTCATATACCGCCCAACATAAAATGGTCATCTACATCATTAATAAAATATGTAAAAAGATTAAATAATTTTCACTACCTCGAAAGGGAGAAGCAGCATGAATAAAACCCACATCTTCCAAAAAATCATATATTAATGAAATAACCTACTTAAGTTAGATATATAAAAGAATTGAAATATTAACGAAAGAAACATTAAACTCTAACTACCAACAAATAAATAGCCATAAACACAATAAAATTCACAATTTGTGGAGAAGGCCAGCCTCCTCCACATACGAGAGGGTGTTCCCTCCCACACCACAAGCCTCCTCCCCGAGGACCTGAGAGAGACTGTAAGAACCGTCACCCTCCTGGTACTCAGAGAGGTGCCTACGACGAAGGTCACCAAGGCTGGGACACTCAACAATAAGATGCCGCACTGTCAAAGGGACCAGACAATCATCACAGTAGGGAGGGTGAGCCCTCTCCATTAAAAAGCCATGAGTCAATAATGTGTGGTCAATGCGCAGACGGACAAGAGCCGTCTCCCACCGGCAGGACAGGCCACTGTAGCTCCACAAACCAAGGTGCTGACGGATGTCGCGGAGCTTGTTAGCCCCGACGGCATCCCATCTGTCCTGCCAGCAGGAACAAACAGTAGCATCTATGTAGGGTCGAAGGTCCACTGCAGGAACAGGATGATGCCTGGCAGGAGGCCGGGAATTGGAGACCGCAGCCTTAGCCAGGGCGTCAGCCCGCTCATTCCCATCAACACCCACATGGGCCGGGACCCAACAACAAGTGACTTTGTGGCCACGACGACCCAGGAGGACAAGCCACTCAAGAATGGCCAACACCAGGGGATGGGAAGAGTTAAAATTACACAAGGCCTGCAAGGCACTACAGGAATCGCTAAAAATAGTAAACGGAGGCTGAGGGAGAGTAAAAATTACTTGGAGGGCATATAAAATAGCCGAGAGCTCAGCAGTAAAAATTGACATGACAAAAGGGAGCCTGCCGCCACGGCAAAAGTCAGGAAAGACAACTCCAAAGCCAACTTCAGCATCAGACTTTGACCCATCAGTGTACACGAGTGAAGGCATGTTCTAAAAAGAGGGAACGAGCCACTGGAGGAGAAAGAGATTCCTTCTTGTCTGTAAAGCAGGTGCAGGGAAAAACTTCTGGAAAAAGCCATGGAGCCACCCTGGGGACCCTCACAGGACAAATCTGTAAGTCATCAATGCCCATCTCCTCCATAGCCTTCCTGACCTGGAAGCCAAAGGGCCATGGTGTACGAGAATGTAAAAGGTAGTACTGAGACATGATATCAGATGACACCGCCAAGCAGGGAAGGGAGTCAGGAAGTCGATGTAATCGATGCCAACAACGAACCACCAAGGACTGGCGACGGAGATCAAGAGGTGGCTCATTAGCGTTCACCAGGAGACTGGGGATTGGGGACGACCTGAAGGCTCCGGTCGCCAGACGTACTCCAGCATGATGAACAGGGTCTAAAACTCTGAGACGGGCATCGGTGGCAGAAGAGTACACCTCACACCCATAGTCGTGTTTTGACCTAATAAGAACATGGTATAGGCGGAGGAGGGTGGCCTGATCAGCCCCTCAGGATGTATGGCCCAGGGCCCTCAACAGGTTAAGAGCCTTGAGGCAAGAGACCTTAAGTGTACGTAAGTGTGGCACCCAAGTCAAAAGTTTGTCAAAAAGGAGACCCAAAAAGCGAGTCTCCTCGACACAGGTGAATTCCAACAGTTTCTACCTTATATCATTAAAACCCTATAAAATCTTGCATATAACCACCTTCTATCATTAAAACCCTATAAAATCTTCAATATAATAATAACTTTTAACTTTACCCACCCTTCTATCATTAAAACCCTATAAAATCTTCCATATAATAATAACATTTAACTATACGCACCTTCTATTTATCTATCTATCATCCTTTACACACACACACAGTTTCATCCAACCCTCTGTCTCCATTGCAGGAGAACTTCCATCAAAGTTTTTTACGCACTGTGGCTGATGTGCAGCATACCAGTCACCTTCTGTTTTTTTATTTTTCTCACATATTCTGCAGTATTTACTCAATACTTCATAGTCCACAACAAGTCCTGTGTCAAAGTGTATGACTGGTACCACACAAAACTTTGCCACAAACCCTCTCTTTGACCAGGAACCATCACATGTCACTGTTATATTCTTCACTTCAGGAGAACCTGGTTGTTCATTTTCAAGATATTCATGGACGAGTTCCCGTGCTCGTTTCAAACTCACTTCACCATCTTGGATTCCTTTTGCCTCAATTTCTCGGGCAATGTAAAAGAACCTGGTACTTGACATTATTTTCATCTCGAACACTTTTTCCATGTCCTCAAGTATTTTATAGCCATTGTTTTCTAGGCCAAATTCTACGAACTTCATATTCACATCATACTTGCCCTGTGGTTCGTACCTGAAGGAGGTCCAGGCAACAGACGTCTCACCACACACACTACACTCGCACACGATTTTGTTCGCTGCACCAAGTCGCCTTCCTACACTGGGGATACCCAATGCAACATTTCTACACTTTTCACATTTTTTTTTGAAATTTTGGAACAATTTTCTCTTCGAAATTATGACATATTCGTCTTTCACTCTGTCAAGAGGAACAGCGATACTTTCTCGCAGCCGTCTCTTCACAGCGGCTGGTGACACTTGGGTTGTCCCCTCCTCTTGTGGTTGTGGTTGCTCCCCCGATGGTCCTGGTTGTGGCTGGGGTTGTGGTTGCTCCCCCGATGGTCCTGGTTGTGGCTGGGGTTGTGGTTGCTCCCATGATGGTCCTGGTTGTTGCTGGGGTTGTGGTTGCTCCCCTGCTTTTTCTGCAATAGCAGCCAGGGCCTTCTCCTTCTTCTTCCTCGCTATATCAGCCATCTTTTTTCTAAGCTTTGACTTGGGTCCCATCTTGAGAAAAAGATTGCTTGCCTGCTTGATTTGAGCTCGTACAATAATACTCGACAGAGTCTGGAGTAAAAGTGAAGGAAAGTGGTAGTGGTAGGATGCGCTGTTTATGGTCGCGTTCTGAATCCTTTGAGACAACTTGAGGGTAAAGGCTAATTTCATTTTACATTTCTGTTTTTTTCCTTTTATCATTCACAGTGAGTTTCATATAGAGTATTCTACATAAAAAAAACACACACACACACATATATATGTGTATTTGTATATGGGTTTGTTATATAGTCTACGACTGTTCAGAAAATGAATAGAGTGTGTATTGAAGACATCTACGTATAATTTGAATGCAGCCAGGCCAGGGGTAGGCCTCCTTATCAGCAGTGGTTGACCGTGTGAAGAAAGGTCGCGATATGGGTAGTGAACAAGGTTGGAGGTTATGGGGTTGGGGATTGGGAGTTAGGGGGAGAGAGTTATGGGGTGGGGGTTATGGGACTGGGGGTTATGTGGTTGGGGTTTATGGGGTGGGGTTTGGGATTGGGGGTTATGTGGTTGGGAATATGGGGTGGGGTTTGGGATTGGGGGTTATGGGTTGGGGGCTATGGGGTGGGAGTTATGGGGTGGGGTTTATGGGGTGGGGATCATGGGTTGAGGGTTATGGGGTGGGGGTTATGGGGTGGGGTTTATGGGGTTGGGGGTTATGGGGTTGGGGGTTATGGGTTGGGGGTTATGAGGTGGGGGTTATGGGGTGGGGGTTATGAGGTGGGGATTATGGGGTGGGGGTTATGGGATGGGGGTTATGGGATGGGGGTTGTGGGGTGGGGGTTGTGGGGTGGGGGTTGTGGGGTGGGGGTTGTGGAGTGGGGGTTATGGGGTTGGGGGTTGTAGGGTGGGGTTCATGGGGTTGGGGTTTATGGGGTGGGGGTTATGGGGTGGGGGTTATGGGGTGGGGATTATGGGGTGGGGGTTGTGCGGTGGGGGTTGTGGGGTGTGGGTTGTGGGGTGGGGGTTGTGGGGTGGGGATTGTGGAGTGGGGGTTATGGGATTGGGGGTTGTGGGGTGGGGTTTATGGGGTGGGGTTTATGGGGTTGGGGGTTATGGGGTGGGGGTTATGGGGTTGGGGGTTATGGGTTGGGGGTTATGAGGTGGGGGTTATGGGGTGGGGGTTATGAGGTGGGGATTATGGGGTGGGGGTTATGGGATGGGGGTTATGGGATGGGGGTTGTGGGGTGGGGATTGTGGGGTGGGGGTTGTGGGGTGGGGATTGTGGGTTGGGGGTTTTGGGGTGGGGTTTATGGGGTTGGGGGTTGTGGGGTGGGGTTTATGGGGTTGGGGAACATAATAATACTAATCAAATTACTAATTCAATGACCATATATAACATAGGAAACAAAAATGGAATTTCGAGTGTTTGGGGGTAGTTGGGGGGTGGGGGGGGGTTGGAGGGGTTTGAAGGCTGATAAGCAAGTTTGGTTGCTACTACATGATGCGTAGGACCTCAAAGAACATATTTAGCATGGAATTGAAAAATGCAAAATTTAGGCCAAAATTATCATGTCAGAGTGTGGTCTCCCCTCCTAACCTAAACTGCAGTAAACTACCGGGACCTAACCTGGGCAAACTACCGGGAATTAAACGTGGTAAGGACCGTAGCAAAATACGGTAAATATTGAAACAACTGCCGTTATCATGTACGTTTTTTCTACCTTCATTACCCACTTATTTAGACCATTCTAAGACTATTTTCTTCTATGGCATTTCCAAGATAGGGCATATTCAAATGGGGCATTTTGAACTTAGCCTAGCCTAACCTAACCTAACCTAGACCGCATCAGACCACAGGGACCTAATCTGGGCAAACTACCGGAATCTAACCTGGTCAAACTACCGGGAAATAACTGTGGTAAAGTACAGGAAATGACCGGGGCAGAATACTGGGACCTAGCCGGATGTGGTAACACTGCTACAAAACGGTAATGGGCCAAACTTTACCTTAAATGGCACCAAACTATGGTAATCTGGGGTAATTACCTTGGAAATGACAACACTGAAGAAATTAGCAATGCTGGTGTAAATAAAAGGGATTATGAGTGTTCACTATTATTATTATCATTATTATTATTATTATTTATTTATTTATTTATTTATCTAGTTATTGGGTTCTAAATATTCATTGGTATTTATTCAAATATATTTCATTTTTTTTATAATACTCCTATTGTTATTATTATTGTTATTATTATTACTTTTACATTCATCATCTCAATATAAACAAACTGGCAGCCATCATGGATTTTGACGTTATTATTGACAGTGTCGTGAAATCAGTGTTGCCATGTAAGAGGCAATTTTTTTTTTAATACTAAAAAAAAAAAAAAAATAATAATAATACTTAAAAAAAATTAATACTAAAAAAAATTAATACATAAAAAAATAATATTACTTAAAAAAATAATACTTAAAAAAAATTAATACTTATTAAAAAATTAATACTTACAAAAAGAAAGTGAAAAAAAAATAATACTTACAAAAAATAGCACTTAAAAAAATTGATATTTAAAAAAAAATTAATACTTAAACAAATTATATTTAAAAAAAATAATACTTAAAAAAAATTGTTACTTATCAAACCTTGGTTTGGCACTTACGACTGTCTTAGCCACTAAGGATATTATGGTTAAAGTTTAAAATTTTAGAAGTTACTATTAGGGTGCCAAATCAATCTTTAGATACATAAACAAATTCCAAAGTCAATATGACTTCAGCGGGAAACGTATGTCAGTATGGCCAGTTTGGTAACTATAACAAGTAGCAAAAAGAATAACCTAAGTTGGATGTTAGGGAGAATAAAGTCAATGAAGCACCTGTAAAGACTCTCAAAATGACACTTAGCTGTGGGGTTGCAGACACTTCGTTCTCCCAAGGTGAAGAAATGAGGCACGAGAATAGTATGGGTTATCACCAATAGTCAGTCACCCAGTCGAGTACCGGTATAAGGTTTCTTGGATAAGTCAAGAGGATATGTAGAAAAGAGCTCGTTAACTGAGAGCTATGACAATCAAGAATAAGGTATAAATGAAGGAACTTGAAGTGACTTGTACCACCACCAGTATTTGACTGGGCGAGATCCAGAACAGAACTGCCTTCCACACTCACTCTCTCCTCCTCCATCACCTCGGATTATATGTTATGAATCATCCCCAAAAGTCTCAAACTGAGGAAAACAGTTTCATACAGTTTTCACAACACAGAAAATTAGATTCATGAACATGGATCCATGTATTCATCGAATCATATCTTAACAAAACTAAATATACAGCATCCAATAATTATAACAAATACATGTATATGTTACACATGCAAAAAATCGATATTTTGGGTGCCCAAAGTCAATATATGCATGCATCTTCTGTACCCGTTTATATCCCAAATTCAGGCTCAAAACACCCAAAAAATCGATATTTTTGTGTCCCAGAAGCTATCTGTACATACCTACTCAGTGCTAGAATGTTTTCAAAATATAGGCTCAAAACATGCTAATAATCGATATTTTATGTGTCCAAAGTCGATATGTACATGCATCTTCTGTACCCGTTTTAATCTTAAATTCGAGTTAAAAAACCCGAAAATTCGATATTTTTGGGTTCAAGGAGTGATCTGTACATGACTACTCAGTGTTAGAATATTTTCAATATACAGGCACAAAACAAGTTGAAAATCGATATTTTAGGTGCCCTAAATCGATATGTGCATGCATCTTCTGTACCCGTTTAAAACTCAAATTCAGGCTCAAAACACCCGAAAATTCGATATTTTTGGGTCCCAGAAGCGATCTGTACATGACTACTTAGTGCTAAAATATTTTCAAAATACGTGCCCAAAACATGCTGAAAATTGATATTTTAGTTGCCCAAAGTCAATATGTGTATGCATATTCTGTACCCGTTTATATCCCAAATTCTGGCTCAAAACACCCGAAAATTCTATATTTTTGGGTCCCAGAAGCGATTTGTACATGCCTACTCAGTACTAGAATATTGTCATAATATACGTCCAAAACATGCTAAAAATCGATATTTTTGGTGCCCAAAGACGATATGTGCATGCATCTTCTGTACCCGTTTATATCTCAAATTCGAGTTAAAAAACCCGAAAATTCGATATTTTTGGATTCAAGGAGTGATCTGTACATGACTACTCAGTGTTAGAATATTTTCAATATACAGGCACAAAACAAGTTGAAAATCGATATTTTAGGTGCCCTAAATCGATATGTGCATGCATCTTCTGTACCCGTTTAAAACTCAAATTCAGGCTTAAAACACCCGAAAACTCGATATTTTTGGGTCCCAGAAGCGATCTGTACATGACTACTTAGTGCTAAAATATTTTCAAAATACGTGCCCAAAACATGCTGAAAATTGATATTTTAGTTGCCCAAAGTCAATATGTGTATGCATATTCTGTACCCGATTATATCCCAAATTCAGGCTCAAAACACCCGAAAATTCTATATATTTGGGTCCCAGAAGCGTTGTGTACATGCCTACTCAGTGCTAAAATATTTTCAAAATATAGGCCCAAAACATGCTAAAAATCGATATTTTTGGTGCCCAATGTCGATATGTGAATGCATCTTAAGTACTCGTTTATATCTCAAATTCAGGCTCAAAACACACAAAAATTCGATATTTTTGGGTCCCAGAAGCGATCTGTGCATGCATCTTCAGTACCCGTTAATATCTCAAATTCAGGCTAAAAAAAACCCGAAAATTCGATATTTTTGGGTCCCAGAAGCGATCTGTACATGCCTACTCAGTGCTATAATGTTTTCAAGATAGAGGCCCAAAACATGCTGAAATACTATATTGTAGGTGCAAAAAGTCGATCTATGCATACATCTTTATTACCTGTATACATCTCAAATTCAGGCTCAAAACACCCGAAAATTCGATATTTTTGGGTCCCAGAAGCGATCTATACATGCCTAGTCAGAACTAAAATATTTTCAAAATACGTGCCCAAAACATGCTGAAAATTGATATTTTAGTTGCCCAAAGTCAATATGTGTATGCATATTCTGTACCCGATTATATCCCAAATTCAGGCTCAAAACACCCGAAAATTCTATATATTTGGGTCCCAGAAGCGTTGTGTACATGCCTACTCAGTGCTAAAATATTTTCAAAATATAGGCCCAAAACATGCTAAAAATCGATATTTTTGGTGCCCAATGTCGATATGTGAATGCATCTTAAGTACTCGTTTATATCTCAAATTCAGGCTCAAAACACCCAAAAATTCGATATTTTTGGGTCCCAGAAGCGATCTGTGCATGCATCTTCAGTACCCGTTAATATCTCAAATTCAGGCTAAAAAACACCGAAAATTCGATATTTTTGGGTCCCAGAAGCGATCTGTACATGCCTACTCAGTGCTATAATGTTTTCAAGATAGAGGCCCAAAACATGCTGAAATACTATATTGTAGGTGCAAAAAGTCGATCTATGCATACATCTTTATTACCCGTATACATCTCAAATTCAGGCTCAAAACACCCGAAAATTCGATATTTTTGGGTCCCAGAAGCGATCTATACATGCCTAGTCAGTACTAAAATATTTTCAAAATACAAGCCCAAAACATGCTGAAAATTGATACTTTAGTTGCAAAAAGTCAATATGTGTATGAATATTCTGTACCCGTTTATATCCCAAATTCAGGCTCAAAACACCCGAAAATTCCATATTTTTGGGTCCCAGAAGCGATCTGTACATGCCTACTCAGTGCTTAAATATGTTTTAAAATATAGGCCCAAAACATGCTAAAAATAGATATTTTAGGTGCCCAAAGACGATATGTGCATGCATCTTCTGTACCCGTTTATATCTCAAATTCAGGCTCAAAACACCCGAAAATTCGATATTTTTGGGTTCAAGGAGCGATCTGTACATGCCTACTCAGTGTTAGAATATTTTCAAAATACAGGCACAAAACAAGTTCGAAATCGATATTTTATGTGCCCTAAATCAATATGTGCATGCATCTTCTGTACCGGTTTAAAACTCAAATTCAGGCTCAAAACACCCGAAAATTCGATATTTTTGGGTCCCAGAAGCGATCTGTACATGACTAGTTAGTGCTAAAATATTTTCAAAATACGTGCCCAAAACATGCTGAAAATTGATATTTTAGTTGCCCAAAGTCAATATGTGTATGCATATTCTGTACCCGTTTATATCCCAAATTCTGGCTCAAAACACCCGAAAATTCTATATTTTTGGGTCCCAGAGACGATTTGTACATGCCTACTCAGTACTAGAATATTGTCATAATATACGTCCAAAACATGCTAAAAATCGATATTTTTGGTGCCCAAAGACGATATGTGCATGCATCTTCTGTACTCGTTTATATCTCAAATTCAAGTTAAAAAACCCGAAAATTCGAAATTTTTGGGTTCAAGGAGTGATCTGTACATGACTACTCAGTGTTAGAATATTTTCAATATACAGGCACAAAACAAGTTGAAAATCGATATTTTAGGTGCCCTAAATCGATTTGTGCATGCATCTTCTGTACCCGTTTAAAACTCAAATTCAGGCTCAAAACACCCGAAAATTCGATATTTTTGGGTCCCAGAAGCGATCTGTACATGACTAGTTAGTGCTAAAATATTTTCAAAATACGTGCCCAAAACATGCTGAAAATTGATATTTTAGTTGCCCAAAGTCAATATGTGTATGCATATTCTGTACCCGATTACATCCCAAATTCAGGCTCAAAACACCCGAAAATTCTATATATTTGGGTCCCAGAAGCGTTGTGTACATGCCTACTCAGTGCTAAAATATTTTCAAAATATAGGCCCAAAACATGCTAAAAATCGATATTTTTGGTGCCCAATGTCGATATGTGAATGCATCTTAAGTACTCGTTTATATCTCAAATTCAGGCTCAAAACACCCAAAAATTCGATATTTTTGGGTCCCAGAAGCGATCTGTGCATGCATCTTCAGTACCCGTTAATATCTCAAATTCAGGCTAAAAAACCCCGAAAATTCGATATTTTTGGGTCCCAGAAGCGATCTGTACATGCCTACTCAGTGCTATAATGTTTTCAAGATAGAGGCCCAAAACATGCTGAAATACTATATTGTAGGTGCAAAAAGTCGATCTATGCATACATCTTTATTACCCGTATACATCTCAAATTCAGGCTCAAAACACCCTAAAATTCGATATTTTTGGGTCCCAGAAGCGATCTATACATGCCTAGTCAGTACTAAAATATTTTCAAAATACAAGCCCAAAACATGCTGAAAATTGATACTTTAGTTGCAAATATTCAATATGTGTATGAATATTCTGTACCCGTTTATATCCCAAATTCAGGCTCAAAACACCCGAAAATTCCATATTTTTGGGTCCCAGAAGCGATCTGTACATGCCTACTCAGTGCTTAAATATTTTCAAAATATAGGCCCAAAACATGCTAAAAATCGATATTTTTGGTGCCCAAAGACGATATGTGCATGCATCTTTTGTACCCGTTTATATCTCAAATTCAGGCTCAAAACACCCGAAAATTCGATATTTTTGGGTTCAAAGAGCGATCTGTACATGCCTACTCAGTGTTAGAATATTTTCAAAATACAGGCACAAAACAAGTTGAAAATCGATATTTTATGTGCCCTAAATCAATATGTGCATGCATCTTCTGTACCCGTTTAAAACTCAAATTCAGGCTCAAAACACCCGAAAATTCGATATATTTGGGTCCCAGAAGCGATCTGTACATGACTACTTAGTGCTAAAATATTTTCAAAATACGTGCCCAAAACATGCTGAAAATTGATATTTTAGTTGCCTAAAGTCAATATGTGTATGCATATTCCGTACCCGTTTATATCCCAAATTCTGGCTCAAAACACCCGAAAATTCTATATTTTTGGGTCCCAGAAGCGATTTGTACATGCCTACTCAGTACTAGAATATTGTCATAATATGCGTCCAAAAGATGCTAAAAATCGATATTTTTGGTGCCCAAAGACGATATGTGCATGCATCTTCTGTACCCGTTTATATCTCAAATTCGAGTTAAAAAACCCGAAAATTCGATATTTTTGGGTTCAAGGAGTGATCTGTACATGACTACTCAGTGTTAGAATATTTTCAATATACAGGCACAAAACAAGTTGAAAATCGATATTTTAGGTGCCCTAAATCGATATGTGCATGCATCTTCTGTACCCGTTTAAAACTCAAATTCAGGCTCAAAACACCCGAAAATTCGATATTTCTGGGTCCCAGAAACGATCTGTACATGACTACTTAGTGCTAAAATATTTTCAAAATACGTGCCCAAAACATGCTGAAAATTGATATTTTAGTTGCCCAAAGTCAATATGTGTATGCATATTCTGTACCCGATTATATCCCAAATTCAGGCTCAAAACACCCGAAAATTCTATATATTTGGGTCCCAGAAGCGATCTGTGCATGCATCTTCAGTACCCGTTAATATCTCAAATTCAGGCTAAAAAACCCCGAAAATTCGATATTTTTGGGTCCCAGAAGCGATCTGTACATGCCTACTCAGTGCTATAATGTTTTCAAGATAGAGGCCCAAAACATGCTGAAATACTATATTGTAGGTGCAAAAAGTCGATCTATGCATACATCTTTATTACTCGTATACATCTCAAATTCAGGCTCAAAACACCCGAAAACTCGTTATTTTTGGGTCCCAGAAGCGATCTATACATGCCTACTCAGTACTAAAATATTTTCAAAATACAAGCCCAAAACATGCTGAAAATTGATACTTTAGTTGCAAAAAGTCAATATGTGTATGAATATTCTGTACCCGTTTATATCCCAAATTCAGGCTCAAAACACCCGAAAATTCCATATTTTTAGGTCCCAGAAGCGATCTGTACATGCCTACTCAGTGCTTAAATATTTTCAAAATATAGGCCCAAAACATGCTAAAAATAGATATTTTTGGTGCCCAAAGACGATATGTGCATGCATCTTCTGTACCCGTTTATATCTCAAATTCAGGCTCAAAACACCCGAAAATTCGATATTTTTGGGTTCAAGGAGCGATCTGTACATGCCTACTCAGTGTTAGAATATTTTCAAAATACAGGCACAAAACAAGTTCAAAATCGATATTTTATGTGCCCTAAATCAATATGTGCATGCATCTTCTGTACCCGTTTATATCTGAAATTCAGGCTCAAAACAACCGAAAATTTGATATTTTTGGGTCTCAGAAGCGATCTGTGCATGCATCTTTAGTACTCTTTTATATCTCAAATTCAGGCTCAAAACACCCGAAAATTCGATATTTTTGCGTCCCAGAAGCGATCTGTACATGCCTACTCAGTGCTAAAATGCTTTCAAGATACAGGCCTAAAACATCCTGAAAATCGATATTGTAGGTGCAAAAATTCGATCTATGCATACATTTTCAGTACCCGTTTATATCTCAAATTCATGCTCAAAACACTCGAAAATTCGAATTTTTTTGGTCCCAGAATCGATCTGTACATTCCTATTTAGTACTAGAATATTATCAAATTATAGGGCAAAACATGCTAAAAATCGATATTTTTGGTGCCTAAAGTCGATATGTGCATGCATCTTCTTTACCCGTTTATATCTCAAATTAGAGATCAAAACACACGAAAATTTGATATTTTTGGATTCAAGGAGCGATCTGTACATGCCTACTCAGTGTTAGAATATTTTCAAAATACAGGTACAAAACAAGTTCAAAATCGATATTATAAGTGCCCTAAATCAATATGTGCATGCATCTTCTGTGCCCATTTATATCTCAAATTCTGGCTCAAAACACCCGAAAATTTGATATTTTTGGGTCCCAGTAGCGATCTGTGCATGCATCTTCAGTACCCTTTTTTATCTCAAATTCAGGAGAAAAAAAAAACGAAAATTCGATATTTTTTGGTCCCAGAAGCGATCTGTAGATGCCTACTCATTGCTAGAATGCTTTCAAGATACAGGCCCAAAACATACCTGAAAATCGATATTGTAGGTGCAAAAAGTCGATCTATGCATACATTTTCAGTACCCGTTTATATCTCAAATTCAGGCTGAAAACACCCGAAAATCCGATATTTTGGGGTCTTAGAAGCGATATGTACAGGCCTACTCAGTGCTTCAATGTTTTCAAAATATAGGCCCAAAACATGCTAAAAATCGATATTTTGTGTGTCCAAAGTCGATATATTCATGTATCTTCTGTACCCGTTTATATCTCAAATTCGTGATTAAAAACACACGAATATTAGATTTTTTTGGATTCAAGGAGTGATCTGTACATGCCTAGTTAGTGTTAGAATATTTTCAAATACAGGCACAAAACAAGTTGAAAATCGATATTTTAGGTGCCCTAAATCGATATGAGCATGCATCTTCTGTACCCGTTTATATCTCAAATTCAGGCTCAAAACACTCGAAAATTTGATATTTTTGGGTCCCAGAAGCGATCTGTACATGCCTACTCAGTGTTAGAATATTTTTAAGATACATGTCCAAAAACATGCTATAAATTGATATTTTAGGTGCCCTAAATCGATATGAGCATGCATCTTCTGTACCCGTTTATATCTCAAATTCAGGCTCAAAACACCCAAAAATTAGATATTTTTGGGTACCAGAAGCGATCTGTACATGTCTACTCAGTGACAGAATATTTTCAAAATACATTCCCAAAACATGCTAAAAAACGATATTTTTGGTGCCAAATGTCGATATGTGAATGCATCTTCAGTACTCATTTATATCTCAAATTCAGGCTCAAAACAACCGAAAATTCGACATTTTTGGGTCCCAGAAGCGATCTGTACATGCCTACTCCTTGCTAGAATATTATCAAAATATACGCCCAAAACATGCTAAAAATCGATTATTTTGTTGCCCAAGGACGATATGTGCATGCATCTTCTGTACCCGTTTATATCTCAAATTCAGTGTCAAAACACCCGAAAATTCGATATTTTTTGGACCCAGAAGCGATCTCTACATGTCTACTCAGTGACATGATATTTTCAAAATATAGGCCCAAAACATGCTGAAAAATCGATATTTTAGGTGCTTAATGTCGATATGTGCATGCATCTTCAGTACCCGTTTATATCTCAAATTCAGGCTCAAAACACACGAAAATTCGAATTTTTTTGGTCCCAGAAGCGATCTGTACATGCCTACTTAGTACTAGAATGTTTTCAAGATACAGGCCCAAAACATGCTAAAATACTATATTGTAGGTGCAAAAAGTCGATCTATGCATACATCTTCTTTACCTGTATACATCTCAAATTCAGGCTCAAAACACCCGAAAATTCGATATTTTTGGGTCCCAGAAGCGATCTATTCATGCCTACTCAGTGCTAAAATATTTTCAAAATACAAGCCCAAAACATGCTGAAAATTGATACTTTAGTTGCCCAAAGTCAATATGTGTATGAATATTCTGTACCCGTTTATATCCCAATTTCAGGCTCAAAACACCCGAAAATTCTATATTTTTGGGTCCCAGAAGCGTTGTGTACATGCCTATTCAGTGCTAAAATATTTTCAAAATATAGGCCCAAAACATGCTAATAATCGATATTATTGGTGCCCAATGTCGATATGTGCATGCATCTTCTTTACCCGTTTATATCTCAAATTTGAGATCAAAACACACGAAAATTCGATATTTTTGGATTCAAAGAGCGATCTGTACGGGTACTGAAGATGCATGCACATATCGACATTAAGCACCTAAAATATCGATTTTTCAGCATGTTTTGGGCCTATATTTTGAAAATATCATGTCACTGAGTAGACATGTAGAGATCGCTTCTGGGTCCAAAAAATATCGAATTTTCGGGTGTTTTGACACTGAATTTGAGATATAAACGGGTACAGAAGATGCATGCACATATCGTCCTTGGGCAACAAAATAATCGATTTTTAGCATGTTTTGGGCGTATATTTTGATAATATTCTAGCAAGGAGTAGGCATGTACAGATCGCTTCTGGGACCCAAAAATGTCGAATTTTCGGTTGTTTTGAGCCTGAATTTGAGATATAAATGAGTACTGAAGATGCATTCACATATCGACATTTGGCACCAAAAATATCGTTTTTTAGCATGTTTTGGGAATGTATTTTGAAAATATTCTGTCACTGAGTAGACATGTACAGATCGCTTCTGGTACCCAAAAATATCTAATTTTTGGGTGTTTTGAGCCTGAATTTGAGATATAAACGGGTACAGAAGATGCATGCTCATATCGATTTAGGGCACCTAAAATATCAATTTATAGCATGTTTTTGGACATGTATCTTAAAAATATTCTAACACTGAGTAGGCATGTACAGATCGCTTCTGGGACCCAAAAATATCAAATTTTCGAGTGTTTTGAGCCTGAATTTGAGATATAAACGGGTACAGAAGATGCATGCTCATATCGATTTAGGGCACCTAAAATATCGATTTTCAACTTGTTTTGTGCCTGTATTTGAAAATATTCTAACACTAACTAGGCATGTACAGATCACTCCTTGAATCCAAAAAAATCTAATATTCGTGTGTTTTTAATCACGAATTTGAGATATAAACGGGTACAGAAGATACATGAATATATCGACTTTGGACACACAAAATATCGATTTTTAGCATGTTTTGGGCCTATATTTTGAAAACATTGAAGCACTGAGTAGGCCTGTACATATCGCTTCTAAGACCCCAAAATATCGGATTTTCGGGTGTTTTCAGCCTGAATTTGAGATATAAACGGGTACTGAAAATGTATGCATAGATCGACTTTTTGCACCTACAATATCGATTTTCAGGTATGTTTTGGGCCTGTATCTTGAAAGCATTCTAGCAATGAGTAGGCATCTACAGATCGCTTCTGGGACCAAAAAATATCGAATTTTCGTTTTTTTTTTCTCCTGAATTTGAGATAAAAAAGGGTACTGAAGATGCATGCACAGATCGCTACTGGGACCCAAAAATATCAAATTTTCGGGTGTTTTGAGCCAGAATTTGAGATATAAATGGGCACAGAAGATGCATGCACATATTGATTTAGGGCACTTATAATATCGATTTTGAACTTGTTTTGTACCTGTATTTTGAAAATATTCTAACACTGAGTAGGCATGTACAGATCGCTCCTTGAATCCAAAAATATCAAATTTTCGTGTGTTTTGATCTCTAATTTGAGATATAAACGGGTAAAGAAGATGCATGCACATATCGACTTTAGGCACCAAAAATATCGATTTTTAGCATGTTTTGCCCTATAATTTGATAATATTCTAGTACTAAATAGGAATGTACAGATCGATTCTGGGACCAAAAAAATTCGAATTTTCGAGTGTTTTGAGCATGAATTTGAGATATAAACGGGTACTGAAAATGTATGCATAGATCGAATTTTTGCACCTACAATATCGATTTTCAGGATGTTTTAGGCCTGTATCTTGAAAGCATTTTAGCACTGAGTAGGCATGTACAGATCGCTTCTGGGACGCAAAAATATCGAATTTTCGGGTGTTTTGAGCCTGAATTTGAGATATAAAAGAGTACTAAAGATGCATGCACAGATCGCTTCTGAGACCCAAAAATATCAAATTTTCGGTTGTTTTGAGCCTGAATTTCAGATATAAACGGGTACAGAAGATGCATGCACATATTGATTTAGGGCACATAAAATATCGATTTTGAACTTGTTTTGTGCCTGTATTTTGAAAATATTCTAACACTGAGTAGGCATGTACAGATCGCTCCTTGAACCCAAAAATATCGAATTTTCGGGTGTTTTGAGCCTGAATTTGAGATATAAACGGGTACAGAAGATGCATGCACATATCGTCTTTGGGCACCAAAAATATCTATTTTTAGCATGTTTTGGGCCTATATTTTGAAAATATTTAAGCACTGAGTAGGCATGTACAGATCGCTTCTGGGACCTAAAAATATGGAATTTTCGGGTGTTTTGAGCCTGAATTTGGGATATAAACGGGTACAGAATATTCATACACATATTGACTTTTTGCAACTAAAGTATCAATTTTCAGCATGTTTTGGGCTTGTATTTTGAAAATATTTTAGTACTGAGTAGGCATGTATAGATCGCTTCTGGGACCCAAAAATAACGAGTTTTCGGGTGTTTTGAGCCTGAATTTGAGATGTATACGAGTAATAAAGATGTATGCATAGATCGACCTTTTGCACCTACAATATAGTATTTCAGCATGTTTTGGGCCTCTATCTTGAAAACATTATAGCACTGAGTAGGCATGTACAGATCGCTTCTGGGACCCAAAAATATCGAATTTTCGGGGTTTTTTAGCCTGAATTTGAGATATTAACGGGTACTGAAGATGCATGCACAGATCGCTTCTGGGACCCAAATATATAGAATTTTCGGGTGTTTTGAGCCTGAATTTGGGATATAATCGGGTACAGAATATGCATACACATATTGACTTTGGGCAACTAAAATATCAATTTTCAGCATGTTTTGGGCACGTATTTTGAAAATATTTTAGCACTAAGTAGTCATGTACAGATCGTTTCTGGGACCCAGAAATATCGAATTTTCGGGTGTTTTGAGCCTGAATTTGAGTTTTAAACGGGTACAGAAGATGCATGCACATATCGATTTAGGGCACCTAAAATATCGATTTTCAACTTGTTTTGTGCCTGTATATTGAAAATATTCTAACACTGAGTAGTCATGTACAGATCACTCCTTGAACCCAAAAATATCGAATTTTCGGGTTTTTTAACTCGAATTTGAGATATAAACGGGTACAGAAGATGCATGCACATATCGTCTTTGGGCACCAAAAATATCGATTTTTAGCATCTTTTGGACGCATATTATGACAATATTCTAGTACTGAGTAGGCATGTACAAATCGCTTCTGGGACCCAAAAATATAGAATTTTCGGGTGTTTTGAGCCAGAATTTGGGATATAAACGGGTACGGAATATGCATACACATATTGACTTTAGGCAACTAAAATATCAATTTTCAGCATGTTTTGGGCACGTATTTTGAAAATATTTTAGCACTAAGTAGTCATGTACAGATCGCTTCTGGGACCCAAATATATCGAATTTTCGGGTGTTTTGAGCCTGAATTTGAGTTTTAAACGGGTACAGAAGATGCATGCACATATTGATTTAGGGCACATAAAATATCGATTTTCAACTTGTTTTGTGCCTGTATTTTGAAAATATTCTAACACTGAGTAGGCATGTACAGATCGCTCTTTGAACCCAAAAATATCGAATTTTCGGGTGTTTTGAGCCTGAATTTGAGATATAAACGGGTACAAAAGATGCATGCACATATCGTCTTTGGGCACCAAAAATATCGATTTTTAGCATGTTTTGGGCCTATATTTTGAAAATATTTAAGCACTGAGTAGGCATGTACAGATCGCTTCTGGGACCCAAAAATATGGAATTTTCGGGTGTTTTGAGCCTGAATTTGGGATATAAACGGGTACAGAATATTCATACACATATTGAATATTTGCAACTAAAGTATCAATTTTCAGCATGTTTTGGGCTTGTATTTTGAAAATATTTTAGTACTGACTAGGCATGTATAGATCGCTTCTGGGACCCAAAAATATCGAATTTTAGGGTGTTTTGAGCCTGAATTTGAGATGTATACGGGTAATAAAGATGTATGCATAGATCGACTTTTTGCACCTACAATATAGTATTTCAGCATGTTTTGGGCCTCTATCTTGAAAACATTATAGCACTGAGTAGGCATGTACAGATCGCTTCTGGGACCCAAAAATATCGAATTTTCGGGGTTTTTTAGCCTGAATTTGAGATATTAACGGGTACTGAAGATGCATGCACAGATCGCTTCTGGGACCCAAAAATATCGAATTTTTGGGTGTTTTGAGCCTGAATTTGAGATATAAACGAGTACTTAAGATGCATTCACATATCGACATTGGGCACCAAAAATATCGATTTTTAGCATGTTTTGGGCCTATATTTTGAAAATATTTTAGCACTGAGTAGGCATGTACACAACGCTTCTGGGACCCAAATATATAGAATTTTCGGGTGTTTTGAGCCTGAATTTGGGATGTAATCGGGTACAGAATATGCATACACATATTGACTTTGGGCAACTAAAATATCAATTTTCAGCATGTTTTGGGCACGTATTTTGAAAATATTTTAGCACTAACTAGTCATGTACAGATCGCTTCTGGGACCCAAAAATATCGAATTTTCGGGTGTTTTGAGCCTGAATTTGAGTTTTAAACGGGTACAGAAGATGCATGCACAAATCGATTTAGGGCACCTAAAATATCGATTTTCAACTTGTTTTGTGCCTGTATATTGAAAATATTCTAACACTGAGTAGTCATGTACAGATCACTCCTTGAACCCAAAAATTTCGAATTTTCGGGTTTTTTAACTTGAATTTGAGATATAAACGAGTACAGAAGATGCATGCACATATCGTCTTTGGGCACCAAAAATATCGATTTTTAGCATGTTTTGGACGTATATTATGACAATATTCTAGTACTGAGTAGGCATGTACAAATCGTCTCTGGGACCCAAAAATATAGAATTTTCGGGTGTTTTGAGCCAGAATTTGGGATATAAACGGGTACAGAATATGCATACACATATTGACTTTGGGCAACTAAAATATCAATTTTCAGCATGTTTTGGGCACGTATTTTGAAAATATTTTAGCACTAACTAGTCATGTACAGATCGCTTCTGGGACCCAAAAATATCGAATTTTCGGGTGTTTTGAGCCTGAATTTGAGTTTTAAACCGGTACAGAAGATGCATGCACATATTGATTTAGGGCACATAAAATATCGATTTCGAACTTGTTTTGTGCCTGTATTTTGAAAATATTCTAACACTGAGTAGGCATGTACAGATCGCTCCTTGAACCCAAAAATATCGAATTTTCGGGTGTTTTGAGCCTGAATTTGAGATATAAACGGGTACAGAAGATGCATGCACATATCGTCTTTGGGCACCTAAAATATCTATTTTTAGCATGTTTTGGGCCTATATTTTAAAACATATTTAAGCACTGAGTAGGCATGTACAGATCGCTTCTGGGACCCAAAAATATGGAATTTTCGGGTGTTTTGAGCCTGAATTTGGGATATAAACGGGTACAGAATATTCATACACATATTGACTTTTTGCAACTAAAGTATCAATTTTCAGCATGTTTTGGGCTTGTATTTTGAAAATATTTTAGTACTGACTAGGCATGTATAGATCGCTTCTGGGACCCAAAAATATCGAATTTTCGGGTGTTTTGAGCCTGAATTTGAGATGTATACGGGTAATAAAGATGTATGTTATTACAGAGCGTGGACTGTAAATATCAACAGTCATTCATAGGGTGGTGGGTGTGTGAGTGTTATTACAGAGCTTGGACTGTAAATATCAACAGTCATTCATGGAGTGGTATGTGTGTGGGTGTCATTACAGTGCTTGGACTGTAAATATCAACAGTCATTCTTGGGGTAGTGGGTGTATGGGTGTCATTACAGTGATTTGATTAAAATATTAACAGTCATTTTATAAGGTGGTGGGTATCATTAGAGTGCTTGGACTGTAAATATCAACAGTCATGCATGGGGTTGTGGGTGTGTGGGTGTCATTACAGTGCTTGGACTGTAAATATCAACTATAATTCATGGGGTCGTGGGAGTTGGGGTGTCATTACAGTGCTTTGAGTGTAAATATCAACAGTCATTTATTGGGTGGTGGGTAGCATTACCGTGCTTGGACTGTAAATATCAACAGTCAATCATAGGGAGATGGGTGTGTGGGTGTCATTACAGTGCTTGGACTGTAAATATCCACAGTCTTTCATAGGGTGGTGGGTGTGTGAGTGTTATTACAGAGCTTGGACTGTAAATATCAACAGTCATTCATAGGGTGGTGGGTGTGTGAGTGTTATTACAGAGCTTGGACTGTAAATATCAACAGTCATTCATGGAGTGGTGTGTGTGTGGGTGTCATTACAGTGCTTGGACTGTAAATATCAACAGTCATTCTTGGGGTGGTGGTTGTGTGGGTGTCATTACAGTGCTTAGACAGTAAATATCAACAGTCATTTATGGGGTGATGGGTGTGACTGTGTCATTACAGTGCTTTGACTGTAAATATCAACAGTCATTCATGGGGTGGTGAGTGTGTGTGTGTCATTACAGTTTTTGGACTGTAAATATCAACCATCATTCAATGGGTGGTGGGTGAGTGGGTGTCTTTACACTGCTTGGACTGTGAATATCAACAGTCATTCGTAGGGTCGTGAGTGTGTGGGTGTTACTACAGTGCTTTGACTGTAAATATCAACAGTCATTCAGAGATTGGTTGGTGTCATTAGAGTGCTTGGACTGTAAATATCAACAGGCATTCTTGGGGTGGTGGATGTGTGGATGTCATTACAGTGCTTGGACTGAAAATATCAACAGTCATTTATGGGGTGGTGGGTGTGTGGGTGTCATTACATTGCTCGGACTATAAATATCAAACGTCATTGATGGGGTTGTGTGTGTAGGTATCATTACAGTGCTTGGACTGTAAATATCAACAGTCATTCATAGGGTGGTGGGCGTGTGAGTGTTATTACATAGCTTGGACTGTAAATATCAACTTTCATTCATGGGGTGGTGGGTGTGTGGGTGTCATTACAGTGCTTGGACTGTAAATATCAACAGTTTTTCATGGGGTTGTGGTTGTGTGGGTATTATTGCAGTCCTAGGACTGTAAACATCAACCATAATTCATGGGGTGGTGGGTGTGTGAGTGTCATTACAGTGTTTTAATTGTAATTATCAACAGTCATTCAGAGATTGGTTGGTGTCATTAGAGTGCTTGGACTGTAAATATCAACCATAATTCATGGGGTGGTGGGTGTGGGGGTCTCATTACAATGCTTGGACTGTAAATATCAACAGTCATTTATGGGGTGGTGGGTGCATGGGTGTCATTACAGTGCTTGGACTGTAAATACCAACAGTCATTCTTGGGGTGGTGGTTGTGTGGGTGTCATTACAGTGCTTAGACAGTAGATATCAACAGTCATTTATGGGGTGATGGGTGTGACTGTGTCATTACAGTTCTTGGACTGTAAATATCAACAGTCATTCATGGGGTGGTGAGTGTGTGTGTGTCATTACAGTTTTTGGACTGTAAATATCAACCATCATTCATTGGGTGGTGGGTGAGTGGGTGTCATTACAGTGCTTGGACTGTGAATATCAACAGTCATTCGTAGGGTCATGAGTGTGTGGGTGTTATTACAGTGCTTTGACTGTAAATATCAACAGTCATTCAGAGATTGGTTGGTGTCATTACAGTGCTTGGACTGAAAATATCAACAGTCATTTATGGGGTGGTGGGTGTGTGGGTGTCATTACATTGCTCGGACTATATAAATCAACCGTCATTTATGGGGTTGTGTGTGTGTGGGTGTCATTACAGTGCTTGGACTGTAAATATCAACAGTCATTCATAGGGTGGTGGGTGTGTGAGTGTTATTACATAGCTTGGACTGTAAATATCAACTTTCATTCATGGGGTGGTGGGTGTGTGGATGTCATTACAGTACTTGGACTGTAAATATCAATAGTCATTTTTGGGATGGTGGGTGTGTGTGTGTCATTACAATGCGTGGACTGTAAATATCAACAGTTATTCATGGGGTGGTGGGGGTGTGAGTGTCATTACAGTGTTTTGATTGTAATTATCAACAGTCATTTATAGGGTGGTGGGTGTCATTACAGTGCTTGGACTGTAAATATCAACAGTTTTTCATGGGGTTGTGGTTTTGTGGGTATCATTGCAGTCCTTGGACTGTAAACATCAACCATAATTCATGGGGTGGTGGGTGTGGGGGTCTCATTACAATGCTTGGAATGTATATATCAACAGTTATTCATGGGGTGGTGGGTGTGTGAGTGTCATTACAGTGTTTTAATTGTAATTATCAACAGTCATTCATAGGGTGGTGGGTGTCATTACAGTGCTTTGACTGTAAATATCAACAGTCATTTATGGGGTGGTGGGTGTATGGGTGTCATTACAGTGCTTGGACTGTAAATACCAACAGTCATTCTTGGGGTGGTGGTTGTGTGGGTGTCATTACAGTGCTTAGACAGTAAATATCAACAGTCATTTATGGGGTGATGGGTGTGACTGTGTCATTACAGTGCTTGGACTGTAAATATCAACAGTCATTCATGGGGTGGTGAGTGTGTGTGTGTCATTACAGTTTTTGGACTGTAAATATCAACCATCATTCATTGGGTGGTGGGTGAGTGGGTGTCATTACAGTGCTTGGACTGTGAATATCAACAGTTATTCGTAGGGTCATGAGTGTGTGGGTGTTATTACAGTGCTTTGACTGTAAATATCAACAGTCATTCAGAGATTGGTTGGTGTCATTAGAGTGCTTGGACTGTAAATATCAACAGTCATTCATGGGATGGTGGTTGTGTGAGTGTCATTACAGTGATTTGATTAAAATATTAACAGTCATTCATTGGGTGGTGGGTATCGTTAGAGTGCTTGGACTGTAAATATCAACAGTCATTCATGGGGTTGTTGGTGTGTGGTTGTCATTTCTGTGCTTGGACTGTAAATATCAACAGTCATTCATGGGGTTGTGGTTGTGTGGGTGTCATTACAGTGCTTGGACTGTAAATATCAACTATAATTCATAGGGTCGTGGGAGTTGGGGTGTCATTACAGTGCTTTGAGTTTAAATATCAACAGTAATTTATTGGGTGGTGGGTAGCATTACCTTGCTTGGACTGTAAATATTGACAGTCAATCATAGGGAGATGAGTGTGGGGGTGTCATTACAGTGCTTGGACTGTAAATATCCACAGTCTTTCATAGGGTGGTGGGTGTGTGAGTGTTATTACAGAGCTTGGACTGTAAATATCAACAGTCATTCATGGAGTGGTGTGTGTGTAGGTGTCATTACAGTGCTTGGACTGTAAATATCAACAGTCATTCTTGGGGTGGTGGTTGTGTGGATGTCATTACAGTGCTTAGACAGTAAATATCAACAGTCATTTATGGGGTGATGGGTGTGACTGTGTCATTACAGTGCTTGGACTGTAAATATCAACAGTCATTCATGGGGTGGTGAGTGTGTGTGTCATTACAGTTTTTGGACTGTAAATATCAACCATCATTCAATGGGTGGTGGGTGAGTGGGTGTCTTTACACTGCTTGGACTGTGAATATCAACAGTCATTCGTAGGGTCGTGAGTGTGTGGGTGTTATTACAGTGCTTTGACTGTAAATATCAACAGTCATTCAGAGATTGGTTGGTGTCATTAGAGTGCTTGGACTGTAAATATCAACAGTCATTCTTGGGGTGGTGGATGTGTGGATGTCATTACAGTGCTTGGATTGAAAATATCAACAGTCATTTATGGGGTGGTGGGTGTGTGGGTGTCATTACATTGCTCGGACTATAAATATCAACCGTCATTGATGGGGTTGTGTGTGTGGGTGTCATTACAGTGCTTGGACTGTAAATATCAACAGTCATTCATAGGGTGGTGGGTGTGTGAGTGTTATTACATAGCTTGGACTGTAAATATCAACTTTCATTCATGGGGTGGTGGGTGTGTGGATGTCATTACAGTACTTGGACTGTAAATATCAATAGTCATTCTTGGGATGGTGGGTGTGTGGGTGTCATTACAGTGTTTTGATTGTAATTATCAACAGTCATTCATAGGGTGGTGGGTGTCATTACAGTGCTTGGACTGTAAATATCAACAGTTTTTCATGGGGTTGTGGTTGTGTGGGTATCATTGCAGTCCTTGGACTGTAAACATCAACCATAATTCATGGGGTGGTGGGTGTGGGGGTCTCATTACAATGCTTGGAATGTAAATATCAACAGTTATTCATGGGGTGGTGGGTGTGTGAGTGTCATTACAGTGTTTTAATTGTAATTATCAACAGTCATTCATAGGGTGGTGGGTGTCATTACAGTGCTTGGACTGTAAATATCAACAGTCATTTATGGGGTGGTGGGTGTATGGGTGTCATTACAGTACTTGGACTGTAAATACCAACAGTCATTCTTGGGGTGGTTGTTGTGTGGGTGTCATTACAGTGCTTAGACAGTAAATATCAACAGCCATTTATGGGGTGATGGGTGTGACTGTGTCATTACAGTTCTTGGACTGTAAATATCAACAGTCATTCATAGGGGGGTGAGTGTGTGTTTGTCATTACAGTTTTTGGACTGTAAATATCAACCATCATTCATTGGGTGGTGGGTGAGTGGGTGTCATTACAGTTTTTGGACTGTAAATATCAACCATCATTCATTGGGTGGTGGGTGAGTGGGTGTCATTACAGTGCTTGGACTGTGAATATCAACAGTCATTCGTAGGGTCATGAGTGTGTGGGTGTTATTACAGTGCTTTGACTGTAAATATCAACAGTCATTCAGAGATTGGTTGGTGTCATTAGAGTGCTTGGACTGTAAATATCAACAGTCATTCTTGGGGTGGTGGATGTGTGGATGTCATTACAGTGCTTGGACTGAAAATATCAACAGTCATTTATGGGGTGGTGGGTGTGTGGGTGTCATTACATTGCTCGAACTATATATATCAACCGTCATTTATAGGGTTGTGTGTGTGTGGGTGTCATTGCAGTGCTTGGACTGTAAATATCAACAGTCATTCATAGGGTGGTGGGTGTGTGAGTGTTATTACATAGCTTGGACAGTAAATATCAACTTTCATTCATGGGATGGTGGGTGTGTGGATGTAATTACAGTACTTGGACTGTAAATATCAATGGTCATTCTTGGGATGGTGGGTGTGTGGGTGTCATTACAATGCGTGGACTGTAAATATCAACAGTTATTCATGGGGTGGTGGGTGTGTGAGTGTCATTACAGTGTTTTGATTGTAATTATCAACAGTCATTCATAGGGTGGTGGGTGTCATTACAGTGCTTGGACTGTAAATATCAACAGTTTTTCATGGGGTTGTGGTTGTGTGGGTATCATTGCAATCCTTGGACTGTAAATACCAATAGTCATTCATGGGGTGGTGGGTGTGGGGGTCTCATTACAATGCTTGGACTGTAAATATCAACAGTTATTCATGGGGTGGTGGGTGTCATTACAGTGCTTGGACTGTAAATATCAACAGTTATTTATGGGGTGGTGGGTGTATGGGTGTCATTACAGTGTTTTGATTGTAAATATCAACAGTCATTTATAGGGTGGTGGGTATCATTAGAGTGCTTGGACTGTAAATATCAACAGTTATTCATAGGGTTGTGGGTGTGTGGTTCTCATTACAGTGCTTAGACTGTAATTATCAACTATATTTCATGGGATCTTGGGTGTTAGGGTGTCATTACAGGGCTTTAACTGTAAATATAAACAGTCATTTATGGGATGGTGGGTGTGAGGGTGTCATTACAGAGCTTGGACTGTAAATATCAACAGTCATTCATGGGTTGGTGGGTGTGTGGGTGTCATTAGAGTGCTTAGACTGTAAATTTCAACAGTCATTCATGGAGTGGTGTGTGTGTTGGCGATGTTACAGTGTTTTGATATTTAAATATCAACAGTCATTCATAGGGTGGTGGGTGTCATTAGAGTGCTTGGACTGTAAATATCAACAGTCATTAATGGGGTGGTGGGTGTGTGGGTGTCATTACAGTGCTTGGATTGTAAATATCAACAGTCATTCATGGGGTGGTAGGTGTGTGGGTGTCATTACAGTGCTTTGACTGTAAATATCAACAGTCATCCATGGGTTGGTGGGTGGGTGGGTGTCATTAGAGTGCTTAGACTGTAAATTTCAACAGTCATTCATGGGGTGGTGTGTGTGTTGGCGATGTTACAGTGTTTTGATTGTAAATATCAACAGTCATTCATAGGGTGGTGGGTGTCATTAGAGTGCTTGGACTGTAAATATCAACAGTCATTAATGGGGTGGTGGGTGTGTGGGTGTCATTACAGTGCTTGGACTGTAAATATCAACCATAATTCATTGGGTGGTCAGTGTGTGGGTGTCATTACAGTGCTTTGACTGTAAATATCAAAAGTCATTCATGGGGTGGTGGGTGTGAGGGTGTCATTACAGTGCTTGGACTGTAAATATCAACAGTCATTTATGGGGTACTGGGAGTGTGGGTGTCATTATATTGCTTGGACTGTAAAAATCAATAGTCATTCATGGGGTGGTGGGTGTGTGGTTGTCATTACAGTGCTTGGACTGTAAATATATATTCATACATGGGGTGGTGGGTGTGTGTGTGTCATTATTGCTTAAACTGTAAATATCAACAGTCATTCATGGGGTTGTGGGTGGCATTACAGTGCTTGGACTGTAAATATAAACAGTCATTCATGGGGTAATGTGTGTGTGGGTGTCATTACAGTGCTTGGACTGTAAATATCAACAGTCATTAATGGGGTTGTGGGTGTGTGGCTGTCATTACATTGCTTGGACGGTAAGTATCAACAGTCAATCATGGGGAGGTGGGTGTCATTACAGTGCTTGGACTGTAAATATCAACAGTCATTTATTGGGTGGTGGGTGTGTGGGTGTCATGAAAGTGCTTGGACTGTAAATATCAACAGTCATTCATGGAGTGGTGAGTGTGTGGGTGTCATTACAGTTCTTGGACTGTAAATATCAACCATCATTCTTCGGGTGGTGGGTGTGTGGGTGTCATTACAGAGATTGTACTGTAAATATCAACATTCATTCATGGGGTGGTGGGTGTGTTGATGTCATTACAGTGCTTGGACTGTAAATATCAACAGTTAATCATGGGGTGGTGGGTGTGTGGGTGTCATTACAGTGCTTGGACTGTAAATATAAACATTCATTCATGGGGTGGTGGGTGTGTGGGTGTCATTACAGTGTTTTGATTGTAAATATCAACAGTCATTCATAGGGTGGTGGGTGTCATTACAGTACTTGGACTGTAAATATCAACAGTCATTCATGGGGTGGTGGTTGTATGGGTGTCATTACAGTGCTTGGACTGTAAATATTAAACATTAATCATGGGGTGGTGGGTTTTGGGTTGTCATTACAGTGCTTTGACTATAAATATCAACAGTCATTCATGGTGTGGTGGGTGTGAGGGTGTCATTACAGTGCTTGGATTGTAAATATCAACAGTCATTCATGTGGTGTGTGGATGTTATTATAGTGCTTGGACTGTAAATATCAACAGTCATTCTTGGGGTTGTCGGTGTGTTGGTGCCATTACATTGCTTTGACTGTATATATCAACAGTCATTCATGGGGTGGTCAGTGTTTGGGTGTCATTACAGTGTTTTGATTGTAAATATCAACAGTCATTCATATGGTGGTTGTTGTCATTACAGTGCTTTGACTGTAAATATGAACAGTCATTAATGGGGTGGTGGGTATGTGGGTGTCATTACAGTGCTTGGACAGTAAATATCAAGAGTCATTCATGGGGTGGTTGGTGTGTGGGTGTCATTACAGTGTTTGGATTGTAAATATCAACAGTCATTCATAGGGTGGTGGGTGTCATTACAGTCCTTGAACTGTAAATATCCACAGTCATTCATGGGGTGGTGGGTGTGTGGGTGTCATTACAGTGCTAGGACTGTAAATATAAAGTCATTCATGGGGTGGTGGGTGTGTGTGCCATTAGTGCTTGGACTATAAATATCAACAGTCATTGATGGGGTGGTGGGTGGCATTACAGTGCTTGGACTGTAAATATCAACAGTCATTCATGGGGTGATGGGTGTGTGGGTGTCATTACAGTGCTTTGACTGTAAATATCAACAGTCATACATGAAATGGTGGGTGCTTGGGTTTCATTACAGTGCTTGGACTATAAATATCAACAGTCAACAATGTGGTGGTGGGTGTGTTGATGTCATTACAGTGCTTGGACTGTAAATATCAACAGTTAATCATGGGGTGGTGGGTGTGTGGGTGTCATTACAGTGCTTGGACTGTAAATATAAACATTCATTCATGGGGTGGTGGGTGTGTGGGTGTCATTACAGTGTTTTGATTGTAAATATCAACAGTCATTCATAGGGTGGTGGGTGTCATTACAGTACTTGGACTGTAAATATCAACAGTCATTCATGGGGTGGTGGTTGTATGGGTGTCATTACAGTGCTTGGACTGTAGATATTAAACATTAATTATGGAGTGGTTGGTTTTGGGGTGTCATTACAGTACTTTGACTGTAAATATCAACAGTCATTCATGGGGTGGTGGGTGTGAGAGTGTCATTACAGTGCTTGGACTGTAAATATCAACAGTCATTCATGTGGTGTGTCGATGTTATTATAGTGCTTGGACTGTAAATATCAACAGTCATTCTTGGGGTGGTCGGTGAATAGGTGCCATTACATTGCTTTGACTGTATATATCAACAGTCATTCATGGGGTGGTTAGTGTTTGGGTATCATTACAGTGTTTTGATTGTAAATATCAACAGTCATTCATATGGTGGTTGGTGTCTTTACAGTGCTTTGACTGTAAATATCAACAGTCATTAATGGGGTGGTGGGTATGTGGGTGTCATTACAGTGCTTGGACAGTAAATATCAACAGTCATTCATGGGGTGGTGGGTGGCATTACAGTGCTTGGAGTGTAATTATTAACAGTCATTCATGGGGTAGTGGGTGTATGGGTGTCATTACAGTGATTTGATTAAAATATTAACAGTAATTTTATAAGGTGGTGGGTATCATTAGAGTGCTTGGACTGTAAATATCAACAGTCATACATGGGGTTGTGGGTGTGTGGGTGTCATTACAGTGCTTGGACTGTAAATATCAACTATAATTCATGTGGTCGTGGGAGTTGGGGTGTCATTACAGTGCTTTGAGTGTAAATATCAACAGTCATTTATTGGGTGGTGGGTAGCATTACCGTGCTTGGACTGTAAATATCAACATTCAATCATAGGGAGATGGGTGTGTGGGTGTCATTACAGTGCTTGGACTGTAAATATCCACAGTCATTCATAGGGTGGTGGGTGTGTGAGTGTTATTACAGAGCTTGGACTGTAAATATCAACAGTCATTCATGGAGTGGTGGGTGTGTGGGTGTCATTACAGTGCTTGGACTGTAAATATCAACAGTCATTCTTGGGGTGGTGGTTGTGTGGGTGTCATTACAGTGCTTAGACAGTAAATATCAACAGCCATTTATGGGGTGATGGGTGTGACTGTGTCATTACAGTGCTTGGACTGTAAATATCAACAGTCATTCATGGGGTGGTGAGTGTGTGTGTCTCATTACAGTTTTTGGACTGTAAATATCAACCATCATTCATTGGGTGGTGGGTGAGTGGGTGTCATTACAGTGCTTGGACTGTGAATATCAACATTCATTCGTAGGGTGGTGAGTGTGTGGGTGTTATTACAGTGCTTTGACTGTAAATATCAACAGTCATTCAGAGATTGGTTGGTGTCATTAGAGTGCTTGGACTGTAAATATCAACAGTCATTCTTGGGGTGGTGGATGTGTGGATGTCATTACAGTGCTTGGACTGAAAATATCAACAGTCATTTATGGGGTGGTGGGTGTCATTACATTGCTCAGACTATAAATATCAACCGTCATTTATGGGGTTGTGTGTGTGTGGGTGTCATTACAGTGCTTGGACTGTTAATATCAACAGTCATATATAGGGTGGTGGGTTGGTGAGTGTTATTACATAGCTTGGACTGTAAATATCAACTTTTATTCATGGGGTGGTGGGTGTGTGGATGTCATTACAGTACTTGGACTGTAAATATCAATAGTCATTCCTGTGATGGTGGGTGTGTGGGTATCATTACAATGCGTGGAATGTAAATATCAACAGTTATTTATGGGGTGGTGGGTGTGTGAGTGTCATTACAGTGTTTTGATTGTAATTATCAACAGTCATTCATAGGGTGGTGGGTGTCATTACAGTGCTTGTATTGTAAATATCAACAGTTTTTCATGGGGTTGTGGTTGTGTGGGTATCATTGCAGTCCTTGGAGTCTAAATATCAACCATAATTCATGGGGTGGTGGGTGTGGGGGTCTCATTACAATGCTTGGACTGTAAATATCAACAGTCATTCAAGGGGTGGTGGGTGTATGGGTGTCATTACAGTGTTTTGATTGTAAATATCAACAGTCATTAATAGGGTGGTGGGTATCATTAGAGTGCTTGGACTGTAAATATCAACAGTTATTCATAGGGTTGTGGGTGTGTGGGTGTCATTACAGTGCTTGGACTGTAAATATCAACTATATTTCATGGGATCTTGGGTGTTGGGGTGTCATTACAGAGCTTTAACTGTAAATATCAACAGTCATTTATGGGGTGGTGGGTGTGACGGTGTCATTACAGAGCTTGGACTGTAAATATCAACAGTCATTCATGGGTTGGTGGGTGTGTGTGGGTGTCATTACAGTGCTTTGACTGTAAATATCAACAGTCATCCATGGGTTGGTGGGTGGGTGGGTGTCATTTGAGTGCTTAGACTGTAAATTTCAACAGTCATTCATGGGGTGGTGTGTGTGTTGGCGATGTAACAGTGTTTTGATTGTAAATATCAACAGTCATTCATAGGGTGGTGGGTGTCATTAGAGTGCTTGGACTGAAAATATCAACAGTCATTAATGGGGTGGTGGGTGTGTGGGTGTCATTACAGTGCTTGGACTGTAAATATCAACCATAATTCATCGGGTGGTCAGTGTGTGGGTGTCATTACAGTGCTTTGACTGTAAATATCAACAGTCATTCATGGGGTGGTGGGTGTGAAGGTGTCATTACAGTGCTTGGACTGTAAATATCAACAGTCATTCATTGGGTACTGGGTGTGTGGGTGTCATCATATTGCTTGGACTGTAAAAATCAACAGTCATTCATGGGGTGGTGGGTGTGTGGATGTCAATACAGTATTTGGACTGTAAATATCTATTCATTCATGGGGTGGTGGGTGTGTGTGTATCATTATTGCTTAAACTGTAAATATCAACAGTCATTCATGGGGTGGTGGGTGGCATTACAGTGCTTGGACTGTAATTATCAACAGTCATTCATGGGGTGATAGGTGTGTGGGTGTCATTACAGTGCTTGGACTTTAAATATCAACAGTCATTAGTGGGGTGGTGGGTGTGTGGCTGTCATTACATTGCTTGGACGGTAAATATCAACAGTCAATCATGGGGAGGTGGGTGTCATTACAGTGCTTGGACTGTAAATATCAACAGCCATTTATGGGGTGGTTGGTGTGTCGGTGTTAATACAGTGCTTTGACTGTAAATATCAACAGCCATTCAGAGGGTGGTGGGTGTCATTAGAGTGCTTGGACTGTAAATATCAACAGTCATTTATGGGGTGGTGGGTGTGTGGGTGTCATGAAAGTGCTTGGACTGTAAATATCAACAGTCATTCATGGGGTGGTGAGTGTGTTGGTGTCATTACAGTTCTTGGACTGTAAATATCATCCATCATTCTTCGGGTGGTGGGTGTGTGGGTGTCATTACAGTGCTTGGACTGCGAATATCAACAGTCATTCATAGGGTGGTGGGTGTGTGAGTGTCATTACAGAGCTTGTACTGTAAATATCAAAAGTCATTCATGGGGTGGTGGGTGTGTTCATGTCATTACAGTGCTTGGACTGTAAATATCAACAGTTAATCATGGGGTGGTGGGTGTGTGGGTGTCATTACAGTGCTTGGACTGTAAATATAAACATTCATTCATGGGGTGGTGGGTGTGTGGGTGTCATTACAGTGTTTTGATTGTAAATATCAACAGTCATTCATAGGGTGGTGGGTGTCATTTCAGTACTTGGACTGTAAATATCAACAGTCATTCATGGGGTGGTGGTTGTATGAGTGTCATTACAGTGCTTGGACTGTAAATATTAAACATTAATCATAGGGTGGTGGGTTTTGGGGTGTCATTACAGTGCTTGGACTGTATATATCAACAGTCATTCATGTGGTGTGTGGATGTTATTATAGTGCTTGGACTGTAAATATCAACAGTCATTCTTGGGGTGGTCGGTGTGTAGGTGCCATTACATTGCTTTGACTGTATATATCAACAGTCATTCATGGGGTGGTTAGTGTTTGGGTGTCATTACAGTGTTTTGATTGTAAATATCAACAGTCATTCATATGGTGGTTGGTGTCATTACAGTGCTTTGACTGTAAATATCAACAGTCATTAATGGGGTGGTGGGTATGTGGGTGTCATTACAGTGCTTGGACAGTAAATATCAAGAGTCATTCATGGGGTGGTTGGTGTGTGGGTGTCATTACAGTGTTTTGATTGTAAATATCAACAGTGATTCATAGGGTGGTGGGTGTCATTACAGTCCTTGAACTGTAAATATCCACAGTCATTCATGGGGTGGTGGGTGTGTGGGTGTCATTACAGTTCTAGGACTGTAAATATAAAGTCATTCATGGGGTTGTGGGTGTGTGTGTCATTAGTGCTTGGACTATAAATATCAACAGTCATTGATGGGGTGGTGGGTGGCATTACAGTGCTTGGACTGTAAATATCAACAGTCATTCATGGGGTGATGGGTGTGTGGGTGTCATTACAGTGCTTTGTCTGTAAATATCAACAGTCAGACATTAAATGGTGGGTGCTTGGGTGTCATTACAGTGCTTGGACTATAAATATCAACAGTCAACAATGGGGTGGTGGGTGTGTTGATGTCATTACAGTGCTTGGACTGTAAATATCAACAGTTAATCATGGGGTGGTGGGTGTGTGGGTGTCATTACAGTGCTTGGAGTGTATATATAAACATTCATTCATGGGGTGGTGGGTGTGTGGGTGTCATTACAGTGTTTTGATTGTAAATATCAACAGTCATTCATAGGGTGGTGTGTGTCATTACAGTATTTGGACTGTAAATATCAACAGTCATTCATGGGGTGGTGGTTGTATGGGTGTCATTACAGTGCTTGGACTGTAAATATTAAACATTAATTATGGGGTGGTGGGTTTTGGGGTGTCATTACAGTGCTTTGACTGTAAATATCAACAGTCATTCATGGGGTGGTGGGTGTGAGGGTGTCATTACAGTGCTTGGACTGTAAATATCAACAGTCATTAATGTGGTGTGTGGATGTTATTATAGTGCTTGGACTGTAAATATCAACAGTCATTCTTGGGGTGGTCGGTGTGTAGGTGCCATTACATTGCATTGACTGTATATTTCAACAGTCATTCATGGGGTGGTTAGTGTTTGGGTGTCATTACAGTGTTTTGATTGTAAATATCAACAGTCATTCATATGGTGGTTGGTGTCTTTACAGTGCTTTGACTGTAAATATCAACAGTCATTAATGGAGTGGTGGGTATGTGGGTGTCATTTCAGTGCTTGGACAGTAAATATCAAGAGTCATTCATGGGGTGGTTGGTGTGTGGGTGTCATTACAGTGTTTTGATTGTAAATATCAACAGTGATTCATAGGGTGGTGGGTGTCATTACAGTCCTTGAACTGTAAATATCCACAGTCATTCATGGGGTGGTGGGTGTGTGGGTGTCATTACAGTGCTAGGACTGTAAATATAAAGTCATTCATGGGGTGGTGGGTGTGTGTGTCATTAGTGCTTGGACTATAAATATCAACAGTCATTCATGGGGTGGTGGGTGGCATTACAGTGATTGGACTGTAAATATCAACAGTCATTCATGGGGTGATGGGTGTGTGGGTGTCATTACAGTGCTTGGACTGTAAATATCAACAGTCATACATGAAATGGTGGGTGCTTGGGTGTCATTACAGTGCTTGGACTATAAATATCAACAGTCAACAATGGGATGGTGGGTGTCGGGTTGTCATTACAGTGCTTGGACTGTAAATATCAACAGTCATTCATGGGGTGGTGGGTGTGTGGGTGTCATTACAGTGTTTTTACTGTAAATATCAACAGTCATTTATGGGGTGGTGAGTGTGTGGGTGTCATTACAGTTCTTGGACTGTAAATATCAACAGTCATTCATAGGGTGGTGGGTGTGTGATTGTCATTACAGAGCTTGGACTGTAAATATCAACAATCATTCATGAGGTGGTGGGATGTGTGGGTGTCATTACAGTGCTTGGACTGTAAATATCAACAGTCATTCATGGGGTGGGGGTGTGTGGGTGTCATTATAGTGCTTGGACTGTAAATATCAACAGTCATTAATGGGGTGGTTGGTGTGTGGGTGTCATTACAGTGCTTGCACTGTAAATATCAACAGTCATTCATGAGGTGGTGGGTGGCATTACAGTGCTTGGACTGTAATTATCAACAGTCATTCATGGGGTGGTGGGTGTGTTGGTGTCTTTACAGTGCTTGGACTATATATATCAACCATCATTTATGGGGTGGTGAGTGTGTGGGTGTCATTACAGTGCTTGAACTGTTAATATCAACAGTCATTCATAGGGTGGTTGGTGTGTGAGTGTCATTTCGATATTTTGGGGTCCCAGAAGTGATCTGTACATGCCTACTCCGTGTTAGAGTATTTTCAAAGTACAGGCCCAAAACATACTGAAAATCGATCTTTTATGTTCCCAAAAGTCGATATGTGCATGCTTTTTCTGTACCCGTTTATATCTCAAATTCAGGCTCCAAACACCCAAAAATTCGATATTTTGGGGTCCCAGAAGCGATCTGTACATGCCTACTCAGATACACGCCAAAAACATGCTGAAAATTGATATTTTAGGTGCCCAAAGTCAATATGTGTATACATCTTCTGCACCCGTTTATATCCCAAATTCAACCTCAAAACACCCGAAAATTCGATATTTTTGGGTCCCAGAAGCGATCTGTACAGTAGCTCAAGAAAGTTCGCTGACTAAAAACTAATGTACCGGCAACCTCTATACTTGTAATTCTCGTCCCAAGCCTTTATCAACTCCATACCCATGATCTGTCAGCGTTGTCAAGGTTTCTTTCCTTTCGTCTCAGGTGTGAACTCAGAGTTTAGACGCATGAGTTTCAACGAAGGGTTATATATATTTATTATATAATTGTGTGAACATTATGAAAAACAATGGAAATGAAAGGCAAATGGGTGTGTGGGTGGGGGTGAGACTGAGGTGACCGAGGTGGGGGGTCTGATATGTGTGTGTGTGTGTGTGTGTGTGTACTACAGACGGAGAGAGAGAGGTGGAGGTATGATAGGTTGTGAAAAATGTCAAAATGGAAGACTAGAAAAATGGATAGCAAAGAAGGATGATGAAGGAAGAGGTCAAAATGAGAATAAGGAGGAAGAAGGTTTAATGCCGATGACAAGAAGGGAAGGAAGGAAGGATTGAAGAAAATAACAATGATGGCTTGAGCCTTAGGCAAAGGCTACGTGTGTGTGTGTGTGTGTGTGTGTGGCATCTAAAAGTATGCTGTGAGTTGGCAGAAGGCCAATATTAACCGTTTAATAGATCACATCAGAGTAATTATCTCTTTCTCTCATTGCATTCGTATAAGAACAGTGTTGAAATAGGCTTCTTGTTTAATATTCCATATTCGAAAAATATTCGGTAGGCAACATGCGAATGCGAATGCAAATCTTAAAAAAACATGCGAATGCAAATACGAATATTCGGACCACCTCTACTAAGGACTAATGTGAACACACACACACACACACACACCTTCCACTTAGACGATTAAGGGCCTGTGGCCACATGGGTTGGACAGGGGAGGTCAGGTCACGTGCACTCTCTCTCTCTCTCCCCCCCCTCTCTTTCTCTCCACATTGCCTTCCTTCACTTTTCCTGTTTCAGCAAGCATCGATCATTCTTCCTTTCTCTAGCTCCCTTCTCCCTCCATCATTCCTTTCAGCTTCTTTCCCCTTTCTGTTATGATCCTACTTTCCCTCTTTCAGTCCTCCCTCCATACTTCCTTCCCTCACTTATTTCACTCCTCCTTATCCTCATTTTGGCCTCTTCTTTCATCATCCTTCTTTGCTATCCATTTTGACATTTTTCATAACCTATCATACCTCCACCTCTCTCTCTCTCTCTCTCTGTCTGTACACACACACACACACATCCTTCAGACCCCCATCGCACCATCCATCCATCACCTTTTGGTCTCACCTCCACCCACACAGACATACTAACCAACCCTCCCAGCTAGCGTATAGCACCGTCATGACGGCCTATTGGGAACCCGGCTTAACAAGGGTGTGTGTGTGTGTGTGTGAGGTCAATGAGGTGTTTCTTGTGCTAGGGAATAAACTATCAAAATATAATACAATGTCTTTCTCTCATTTGCCTTTCATTTCCATTGTTTTTCTTAATGTTCACAGAATTATATAATAAATATATATAACCCTTCGTCGAAACTCACGCGTCTAAACTCTGAGTTCACACCTGAGACGAAAGGAAAGAAACCTTGACAACGCTGACAGATCATGGGTATGGAGTTGAAAAAGGCTTGGGACGAGAATGACAGGTATAGAGGTTGCCGGTACGTTAGTTTTTAGTCGGCGAACTTTCTTGGGCTACTGTACATGCCTACTCAGTGCTAGAATGTTTTCAAAATATAAGCTCAAAACATGCTAAAAATCGATATTTTATGTGTCCAAAGTCGATATGTGCATGCATCTTCTATAACCGTTTATATCTCAAATTCATGCTCAAAACACCCGAAAATTCGGTATTTTTGGGTCCTATAAGCGATCTGTACATGCCTACTCCTAGTTAGAATGTTTTCAAGATACAGACCCAAAACATGCTCAAAATCGATATTTTAGGTGCCCAAAAGTCGATACGTGCATGCATCTTCAGTACCCGTTTATATCTCAAATTCAGGCTCAAAACACCCGAAAATTCGATATTTTGGGGTCCCAGAAACGATCTGTACATACTTACTCCGTGTTAGAGTTTTTTTTTTAAATACAGGCCCCGAACATGCTGAAAATCGATATTTTAGGTGCCCAAAGTCAATATGTGCATGCATCTTCTGTACCCGTTTATATATCAAATTCAGGCTCAAAACACCCGAAAATTCGATAATTTGGGGTCCCAGAAGCGATCTGTACATGCCAACTCGGTGCTATAATATTTTCAAAATATAGGCCCAAAACAAGCTATAAATCGATCTTTTAGGTGCTTAAAAGTCGATATGTGCATGCATATTCTGTACCCGTTTATATCTCAAATTAAGGCTCCAAACACCGAAGAATTTGATATTTCGGGGTTCCAAAAGCGATCTGTACATGCCTACTCAGATAGAAGCCCAAAACATGCTGAAAATCGATATTTTAGGTGCCCAAAGTCAATATGTGTATGCATCTTCTGCACCCGTTTATATCCCAAATTCAACCTCAAAACACCCGAAAATGCGATATATTTGGGTCCCAGGTGAGTTCTGTACATGCCTACTCACTAATAGAATTATTTCAAAATACAGGCCCAAAACATGTTTAAAATCGATATTTTAGGTGCCCAAAGTTTATATGTGCATGTATCTTCTGTACCCGTTTATATCTCAAATTCAGGATCAAAACACCCGAAAATTCGATATTTTTGGGTCCCAGAAGCTATCTGTACACGCCTACTCAGTGTTAGAATATTTTCATAATACACGCCAAAAACATTCTGGAAATCAATATTTTAGGTTCCCAAAGTTAATATGTGCATGCATTTTCTGTACATATTTCTATCCCATATTCGTGCTCAAAACATCCAAAAAATCGATATTTTTGGGCCCCAGAAGCTATCTGTACATGCCTACTCCGTGTTAGAGTATTTTCAAGATACAGGCCCAAAACATGCTGAAAATCGATATTTTAGGTGCCCAAAGTCAATATGTGTATGCATCATCTGTACCCGTTTATATCTCAAATTCAGGCTCAAAACACCCGAAAATTCGATATGTTTTGGTCCAAGAAGCGATCTGTACATGCATGCTCAGTGCTAAAATATTTTCAGAATATAAGCTCAAAACATGCTAAAAATCGATATTTTAGGTGCCCAAAGTCAATATGTGCATGCATCTTCTGTACCTGTGTATATCTCAAATTCAGGCTCAAAACACCCGAAAATTCAATTTTTTTGGTTCCCAGAAGCGATCTGAACATGCCTACTCCGTTTTAGAGTATTTTCAAAATATAGGCCAAAAACATGCTGAAATTCGATATTTTAGGTGCCAAAAGCAATATGTGTATGAATCTTCTCTACCCGTTTATATCTCAAATTCAGGCTCAAAACTCCCGAAAACTCGATATTTTTGGGTCCAATAAGCGATCTGTACATGCCTACTCAGTGACAGAATATTTTCAAATTACAGACCAAAAACATGCTGAAAATCGATATTTTAGGTGCCCAAAGTCGATATGTGCATGCATCTTCTGTACCCGTTTATGTCCCAAATTCAGGCTCAAAACACCCTAAAATTCGATATTTTTGGGTCCAAGAAGCGATTTGTACATGCCTACTCAGTAATAGAATATTTTTAAGATTCAGGCCGAAAACATGCTGAAAATCGATATTTTAGGTGCACAAAGTCTATATATGCATGCATCTTTTGTAGCCGTTTATATCTCAAATTCAGGCTCAAAACACCCTAAAATTCGATATTTTTGGGTCCAAAAAGCGATCTGTACATGCCTACTCAGTGCTAGAATATTTTCAAAATATAGGCCCAAAACATGCTAAATATGGATATTTTGGGTGCACAAAGTCTATATATGCATGCATCTTTTGTAGCCGTTTATATCTCAAATTCAGGCTCAAAACACCCAAAAATTCGATATTTTTAGGTCCCAGAAGCGATCTGTACATGCCTACTCAATGTTAAAATATTTTCAAAATACAGGCAGAAAAACAAGTTAAAATCGATATTTTAGGTGCCCAAGTCAATATGTGCTTGCATTTTCTGTACCCATTTACATCCCAAATTCAGGCTTAAAACACCCGAAAATGCGATGTTTTTGGGTCCCAGAAGCGATATGTACATGCCTACTCAATGTTAGAATTATTTCAAATTACAGGCCCAAAACATGTTTAAAATCGATATTTTAGGTGCCCAAAGTTTATATGTGCATGTATCTTCTGTACCCGTTTATATCTCAAATTCAGGATCAAAACACCCGAAAATTCGATATTTGTGGGTACCATAAGCGATCTGTACATGCCTACTAAATGTTAGAATATTTTCAAAGCACATGCACAAAAACAAGTTGAAAATCGATATTTTAGGTGCCCAAAATCGATATGTGCATGCATCTTCTGTATCCGTTTATGTCCCAAATTCAGGCTTAAAACACCCTAAAATTCGATATTTTTGGGTCCCGGAAGCGATCTGTACATGCCTACTCAGAAAAAGAATGTTCTCAAAATATAAGCCCAAAACATGCTGAAAATCTATATTTTATGTGCCCAAAGTCGATATGTGCATGCATCTTCAGTACCCGTTTATATCTCAAATTCAGGCTCAAAACACCCGGAAATTCGATATTTTTGGGTCCCAGAAGCTATCTGTACACGCCTACTCAGTGTTAGAATATTTTCATAATACACGCCAAAAACATTCTGGAAATCAATATTTTAGGTTCCCAAAGTTAATATGTGCATGCATTTTCTGTACACATTTCTATCCCATATTCGTGCTCAAAACATCCAAAAAATCGATATTTTTGGGCCCCAGAAGCTATCTGTACATGCCTACTCCGTGTTAGAGTATTTTCAAGATACAGGCCTAAAACATGCTGAAAATCGATATTTTAGGTGCCCAAAGTCAATATGTGTATGCATCATCTGTACCCGTTTATATCTCAAATTCAGGCTCAAAACACCCGAAAATTCGATATGTTTTGGTCCAAGAAGCGATCTGTACATGCATACTCAGTGCTAAAATATTTTCAGAATATAAGCTCAAAACATGCTAAAAATCGATATTTTAGGTGCCCAAAGTCAATATGTGCATGCATCTTCTGTACCTGTGTATATCTCAAATTCTGGCTCAAAATACCCGAAAATTCAATTTTTTTGGTTCCCAGAAGCGATCTGTACATGCCTACTCCGTTTTAGAGTATTTTCAAAATACAGGCCAAAAACATGCTGAAATTCGATATTTTAGGTGCCAAAAGCAATATGTGTATGAATCTTCTCTACCCGTTTATATCTCAAATTCAGGCTCAAAACACCCGAAAACTCGATATTTTTGGGTCCAATAAGCGATCTGTACATGCCTACTCAGAGACAAAATATTTTCAAATTACAGACCAAAAACCTGCTGAAAATCGATATTTTAGGTGCCCAAAGTCGATATGTGCATGCATCTTTAGTATACGTTTATATCTCAAATTCAGGCTCAAAACATTCAAAAAATCGATATTTTTGGGTCCAAGAAGCGATTTGTACATGCCTACTCAGTAATAGAATATTTTTAAGATTCAAGCCGAAAACATGCTGAAAATCGATATTTTAGGTGCCCAAAATCGAAATGTGCATGCATCTTCTGTACCCGTTTATGTCCCAAATTCAGGCTCAAAACACCCTAAAATTCGATATTTTTGGGTCCAAAAAGCGATCTGTACATGCCTACTCAGTGCTAGAATATTTTCAAAATATAGGCCCAAAATATGCTAAATATGGATATTTTGGGTGCACAAAGTCTATATATGCATGCATCTTTTGTAGCCGTTTATATCTCAAATTCAGGCTCAAAACACCCAAAAATTCTATATTTTTGGGTCCCAGAAGCGATCTGTACATGCCTACTCAATGTTAAAATATTTTCAAAATACAGGCAGAAAAACAAGTTAAAATCGATATTTTAGGTGCCCAAGTCAATATGTGCTTGCATTTTCTGTACCCATTTACATCCCAAATTCAGGCTTAAAACACCCAAAAATGCGATGTTTTTGGGTCCCAGAAGCGATATGTACATGCCTACTCAATGTTAGAATATTTTCAAAATACAGGCAGAAAAACAAGTTAAAATCGATATTTTAGGTGCCCAAAGTCGATATGTGCATGCATCTTCTGTACCCGTTTATATCTCAAATTCAGGCTCAAAACACCCGAAAATTCGATATTTTTGGGTACCAGAAGCGATGTGTACATGCCTACTCAATCTTAGAATATTTTCAAAACGCAGGCACAAAAACAAGTTGAAAATCGATATTTTAGGTGCCCAAAATCGATATGTGCATGCATCTTCAGTATCCGTTTATATCTCAAATTCTGGCTCAAAACACCCGAAAATTCGATATTTTTGGTTCCCAGAAGCGATCTGTACATGCCTACTCCGTGTTAGAGTATTTTCAAAATACAGGCCTAAAACATGCTGAAAATCGATATTTTAGGTGCCCAAAGTCAATATGTGTATGCATCTTCTGTACCCGTGTATATCTCAAATTCAGGCTGAAAACACCCGAAAATTCAAATTTTTTGGTTCCCAGAAGCGATCTGAACATGCCTACTCCGTTTTAGAGTATTTTCAAAATATAGGCATAAAACATGCTGAAATTCGATATTTTAGGTGCCAAAAGCAATATGTGTATGCATCTTCTCTACCCGTTTATATCTCAAATTCAGGCTCAAAACTCCCGAAAACTCGATATTTTTGGGTCCAATAAGCGATCTGTACATGCCTACTCAGTGACAGAATATTTTCAAATTACAGACCAAAAACATGCTGAAAATCGATATTTTAGGTGCCCAAAGTCGATATGTGCATGCATCTTCTGTACCCGTTTATGTCCCAAATTCAGGCTCAAAACACCCTAAAATTCGATATTTTTGGGTCCAAGAAGCGATTTGTACATGCCTACTCAGTAATAGAATATTTTTAAGATTCAGGCCGAAAACATGCTGAAAATCGATATTTTAGGTGCACAAAGTCTATATATGCATGCATCTTTTGTAGCCGTTTATATCTCAAATTCAGTCTCAAAACACCCTAAAATTCGATATTTTTGGGTCCAAAAAGCGATCTATACATGCCTACTCAGTGCTAGAATATTTTCAAAATATAGGCCCGAAACATGCTAAATATGGATATTTTGGGTGCACAAAGTCTATATATGCATGCATCTTTTGTAGCCGTTTATATCCCAAATTCAGGCTCAAAACACCCAAAAATTCGATATTTTTGGGTCCCAGAAGCGATCTGTACATGCCTACTCAATGTTAAAATATTTTCAAAATACAGGCAGAAAAACAAGTTAAAATCGATATTTTAGGTGCCCAAGTCAATATGTGCTTGCATTTTCTGTACCCATTTACATCCCAAATTCAGTATTAAAACACCCGAAAATGCGATGTTTTTGGGTCCCAGAAGCGATATGTACATGCCTACTCAATGTTAGAATATTTTCAAAATACAGGCAGAAAAACAAGTTAAAATCGATATTTTAGGTGCCCAAAGTCGATATGTGCATGCATCTTCTGTACCCGTTTATATCTCAAATTCAGGCTCAAAACACCCGAAAATTCGATATTTTTGGGTCCCAGAAGCGATGTGTACATGCCTACTCAATCTTAGAATATTTTCAAAACGCAAGCACAAAAACAAGTTGAAAATCGATATTTTAGGTGCCCAAAATCGATATGTGCATGCATCTTCAGTACCCGTTTATATCTCAAATTCTGGCTCAAAACACCCGAAAATTCGATATTTTTGGTTCCCAGAAGCGATCTGTACATGCCTACTCCGTGTTAGAGTATTTTCAAAATACAGGCCTAAAACATGCTGAAAATCGATATTTTAGGTGCCCAAAGTCAATATGTGTATGCATCTTCTGTACCCGTATATATCTCAAATTCAGGCTGAAAACACCCGAAAATTCAAATTTTTTGGTTCCCAGAAGCGATCTGAACATGCCTACTCCGTTTTAGAGTATTTTCAAAATATAGGCATAAAACATGCTGAAATTCGATATTTTAGGTGCCAAAAGCAATATGTGTATACATCTTCTCTACCCGTTTATATCTCAAATTCAGGCTCAAAACTCCCGAAAACTCGATATTTTTGGGTCCAATAAGCGATCTGTACATGCCTACTCAGTGACAGAATATTTTCAAATTACAGACCAAAAACATGCTGAAAATCGATATTTTAGGTGCCCAAAGTCGATATGTGCATGCATCTTCTGTACCCGTTTATGTCCCAAATTCAGGCTCAAAACACCCTAAAATTCGATATTTTTGGGTCCAAGAAGCGATTTGTACATGCCTACTCAGTAATAGATTATTTTTAAGATTCAGGCCTAAAACATGCTGAAAATCGATATTTTAGGTGCACAAAGTCTATATATGCATTCATCTTTTGTAGACGTTTATATCTCAAATTCTGGCTCAAAACACACAAAAATTCAATATTTTTGGGTCCCAGAAGCGATCTGTACCTACCTACTCAATGTTAAAATATTTTCAAAATACAGGCAGAAAAACAAGTTAAAATCGATATTTTATGTGAGCAAGTCAATATGTGCTTGCATTTTCTGTACCCATTTACATCCCAAATTCAGGCTTAAAACACCCGAAAATTCGATGTTTTTGGGTCCCAGAAGCGATATGTACATGCCTACTCCGTGTTAGAGTATTATCATAATACAGGCCCAAAACATGCTGAAAATCGATATTTTAGGTGCCCAAAGTCGAAATGTGTATGCATCTTAAGTACACATTTATATCCCAAATTCAGACTCAAAACACCCGAAAATTCGATATTTTTGGGTCCCAGAAGCGATCTGTAGATGCCTACTCCGTATTAGAGTATTTTCATAATACAGGCCCAAAACATGCTGAAAATCGATATTTTTTGGTGCCCAAAGTCAATATGTGTATGCATCTTCAGTACCCGTTTATATCTCAAATTCAGGCTCAAAACACCCGAAAATTCGATATTTTTTGGTCCCAGAAGCGATCTGTACATGCCTACTCAATGTTAGAATATTTTCAAAACACACGCACAAAAACAAGTTGAAAATAGATATTTTATGTGCCCAAAATTGATATGTGCATGGATCTTCTGTACCAGTTTATGTCCCAAATTCAGGCTTAAAACACCCGAAAATTCGATATTTTTGGGTCCTAGAAGGGATCTGTACATGCCTATTCCGTGTAAAAGTATTTTCAAAATACAGGCTTAAAACATGCTGAAAATCGATATTTTAGGTGCCCAAAGTCAATATGTGAATGCATCTTCTGTACCCGTTTATATCTCAAATTCAAGCTTAAAACACCTGAAAATTCGTTATTTTTGGTTTCCGGAAGCGATCTGTACATGCATACTCCGTGTTAGAGTATTTTCAAAATACAGGCCTAAAACATGCTGAAAATTGATATTTCAGGTGCCCAAAGTCGATATGTGCATGCATCTTCTGTACCCGTTTATATCTCAAATTCAGGCTCAAAACACCCAAAAATTCCATTTTGGGGGGTCCCAGAAGCGATCTGTACATGCCTACTCAATGTTAGAATACTTTCAAAACACAGGCACAAAAACAAGTTGAAAATCAATATTTTAGGTGTCCAAAATCGATATGTGCATGCATCTTCTGTACCCGTTTACATCTCAAATTCAGGCTCAAAACACCCGAATATTTGATTTTACTTTTGCCCAGAAATAATCTGTACATGCCTACTCAGTGACAGAATATTTTCAAAATACAGACCCAAAACATGCTGAAAATTGATATTTCAGGTGCCCAAAGTCGATATGTGCATGCATCTTCAGTACCCGTTTATATCTCAAATTCAAGTTAAAAACACCTGAAAATTCGATATTATTTTTGCGTCCCAGAAGCGATCTGTACATGCCTATTCAGGAATGGAATGTTTTCAATAAATAGGCTCAAAGCATGCTGAAAATCGATATTTTAGGTGCCCAAAGTCGAAATGTGTATGCATCTTAAGTACACATTTATATCCCAAATTCAGACTCAAAACACCCGAAAATTTTGATATTTTTGGGTCCCAGAAGCGATCTGTAGATGCCTACTCCGTATTAGAGTATTTTCATAATACAGGCCCAAAACATGCTGAAAATCGATATTTTTTGGTGCCCAAAGTCAATATGTGTATGCATCTTCAGTACCCGTTTATATCTCAAATTCAGGCTCAAAACACCCGAAAATTCGATATTTTTGGGTCCCAGAAGCGATCTGTACATGCCTACTCAATGTTAGAATATTTTCAAAACACATGCACAAAAACAAGTTGAAAATAGATATTTTATGTGCCCAAAATTGATATGTGCATGGATCTTCTGTACCAGTTTATGTCTCAAATTCAGGCTTAAAACACCCGAAAATTCGATATTTTTGGGTCCTAGAAGGGATCTGTACATGCCTATTCCGTGTAAAAGTATTTTCAAAATACAGGCTTAAAACATGCTGAAAATCGATATTTTAGGTGCCCAAAGTCAATATGTGAATGCATCTTCTGTACCCGTTTATATCTCAAATTCAAGCTTAAAACACCTGAAAATTCGATATTTTTGGTTTCCGGAAGCGATCTGTACATGCCTACTCCGTGTTAGAGTATTTTCAAAATACAGGCCTAAAACATGCTGAAAATTGATATTTCAGGTGCCCAAAGTCGATATGTGCATGCATCTTCTGTACCCGTTTACATCTCAAATTCAGGCTCAAAACACCCGAATATTTGATTTTACTTTTGCCCAGAAATAATCTGTACATGCCTACTCAGTGACAGAATATTTTCAAAATACAGACCCAAAACATGCTGAAAATTGATATTTCAGGTGCCCAAAGTCGATATGTGCATGCATCTTCAGTACCCGTTTATATCTCAAATTCAGGTTAAAAACACCTGAAAATTCGATATTATTTTTGCGTCCCAGAAGCGATCTGTACATGCCTATTCAGGAATGGAATGTTTTCAATAAATAGGCTCAAAGCATGCTGAAAATCGATATTTTAGGTGCCCAAAGTCGAAATGTGTATGCATCTTAAGTACACATTTATATCCCAAATTCAGACTCAAAACACCCGAAAATTTTGATATTTTTGGGTCCCAGAAGCGATCTGTAGATGCCTACTCCGTATTAGAGTATTTTCATAATACAGGCCCAAAACATGCTGAAAATCGATATTTTTTGGTGCCCAAAGTCAATATGTGTATGCATCTTCAGTACCCGTTTATATCTCAAATTCAGGCTCAAAACACCCGAAAATTCGATATTTTTGGGTCCCAGAAGCGATCTGTACATGCCTACTCAATGTTAGAATATTTTCAAAACACATGCACAAAAACAAGTTGAAAATAGATATTTTATGTGCCCAAAATTGATATGTGCATGGATCTTCTGTACCAGTTTATGTCTCAAATTCAGGCTTAAAACACCCGAAAATTCGATATTTTTGGGTCCTAGAAGGGATCTGTACATGCCTATTCCGTGTAAAAGTATTTTCAAAATACAGGCTTAAAACATGCTGAAAATCGATATTTTAGGTGCCCAAAGTCAATATGTGAATGCATCTTCTGTACCCGTTTATATCTCAAATTCAAGCTTAAAACACCTGAAAATTCGATATTTTTGGTTTCCGGAAGCGATCTGTACATGCCTACTCCGTGTTAGAGTATTTTCAAAATACAGGCCTAAAACATGCTGAAAATTGATATTTCAGGTGCCCAAAGTCGATATGTGCATGCATCTTCTGTACCCGTTTACATCTCAAATTCAGGCTCAAAACACCCGAATATTTGATTTTACTTTTGCCCAGAAATGATCTGTACATGCCTACTCAGTGACAGAATATTTTCAAAATACAGACCCAAAACATGCTGAAAATTGATATTTCAGGTGCCCAAAGTCGATATGTGCATGCATCTTCAGTACCCGTTTATATCTCAAATTCAGGTTAAAAACACCTGAAAATTCGATATTATTTTTGCGTCCCAGAAGCGATCTGTACATGCCTATTCAGGAATGGAATGTTTTCAAAAAATAGGCTCAAAGCATGCTAAAATTCGATATTTTAGGTGTTCAAAGTTGATATGTGCATTCATCTTCTGTACCCGTTGATATCTCAAATTCAATCTCAAAACACCCGAAAATTCGATATTTTTGGGTCCCAGAAGCGATCTGTACATGCCTACTCCGTGTTAGAGTATTTTCATAATACAAGCCAAAAATATGCTGAAAATCGATATTTTAGGTGCCCAAAGTCAATATGTGTATGCATCTTCTGTACCCGTTTATATCTCAAATTCAGGCTCAAAACACCCGAAAAATCGATATTTTTTGGGTCCCAGAAGCTATCTGTACATGCCCATTCCGTGTTAGAGTTTTTTCAAAATAAAGGCCAAAAACATGCTGAAAATCGATATATTAGGTGCCCAAAGTCGATATGTGCATGCATTTTCGGTACTCTTTTATATTTAAATTTAATTATCAAAATACCCGAAAATTCGATATTTTTGGGTTCCAGAAGCGATCTCTCCATGCCTACTTAATGATAGAATATTTTCAAATTTTAGGCCGAAAACATGCTGAAAATCGATATTTTAGGTGTCCAAAGACGATATGTGCATGCATCTTCAGTACCCGTTTATATCTCAAATTCAGGCTCAAAACACCGGAATATTCGATTTTATTTTGGTCCAGAAGTGATCTGTACATGCCTAGTCAGTGCTAGAATATTTTCAAAATATAAGCCCAAAACATGCTGAAAATCGATATATTAGGTGCCCAAAGTCGATATGTGCATGCATTTTCTGTACCTGTTTATAATCTCAAATTCAGGCTCAAAACACCCGAATATTCGATTTTATTGGCGTCCAGAAGCGATCTGTACATGCCTACTCAGTGACAGAAAATTTTCAAATAACAGACACAAAACATGCTAAAAATCGATATTTTAGGTGCCCAAAGTCGATATGTGTATGTATCTTCAGTACCCGTTTATATCTCAAATTCAGGCTCAAAACACCCGAAAATTCGATATTTTTGGGTCCCAGAAGCGATGTGTACATGCCTACTCAATGTTAGAGTATTTTCAAAATACAGGCCTAAAACATGCTGAAAATCGATATTTTAGGTGCAATAGTTAATATGTGTATGCATCTTCTGTACCCGTGTATATCTCAAATTCAGGCTGAAAACACCCGAAATTTCAAATTGTTTGGTTCCCAGAAGCGATCTGTACATGCCTACTCCGTTTTAGAGTATTTTCAAAATACAGGCCCAAAACATGCTGAAATTCGATATTTTAGGTGCCAAAAGCAATATGTGTATGCATCTTCTCTACCCGTTTATATCTCAAATTCAGGCTCAAAACACCCGAAAACTCGATATTTTTGGGTCCAATAAGCGATCTGTACATGCCTACTCAGTAACAGAATATTTTCAAATTACAGACCAAAAACATGCTAAAAATCGATATTTTAGGTGCCCAAAGTCGATATGTTCATGCATCTTCAGTATACGTTTATATCTCAAATTCAGGCTTAAAACATCCAAAAAATCGATATTTTTGGGTCCAAGAAGCGATTTGTACATGCCTACTCAGTAATAGAATATTTTTAAGATTCAGGCCGAAAACATGCTGAAAATCGATATTTTAGGTGCCCAAAATCGATATGTGCATGCCTCTACTGTACCCGTTTATGTCCCAAATTCAGGCTCAAAACCCCCTAAAATTCGATATTGTTGGGTCCAAGAAGCGATTTGTACATGCCTACTCAATAATAGAATATTTTTAAGATTCAGGCCAAAAACATGCTGAAAATCGATATTTTAGGTGCCTAAAATCGATATGTGCATGCATCTTCTGTACCCGTTTATGTCCCAAATTCAGGCTCAAAACACCCTAAAATTCGATATTTTTGGGTCCAAAAAGCGATCTGTACATGCCTACTCCATGTTAAAATATTTTCAAAATACAGGCAGAAAAACAAGTTAAAATCGATATTTTAGGTGCCCAAGTCAATATGTGCTTGCATTTTCTGTACCCATTTACATCCCAAATTCAGGCTTAAAACACCCGAAAATTCGATGTTTTTGCGTCCCAGAAGCGATATATACATGCCTACTCCGTGTTAGAGTATTTTCATAATACAAGCCCAAAACATGCTGAAAATCGATATTTTAGGTGCCTAAAGTCAATATGTGTATGAATCTTCTGTACACGTTTATATCCCAAATTCAGACTCAAAACATCCGAAAATTCGATATTTTTGGGTCCCAGAAGCGATCTGTACATGCCTACTCCGTGTTAGAGTATTTTCATAATACAAGCCAAAAATATGCTGAAAATCGATATTTTAGGTGTCCAAAGTCAATAAGTGTATGCATCTTCTGTACCCGTTTATATCTCAAATTCAGGCTCAAAACACCCGAAAAATCGATATTTTTTGGGTCCCAGAAGCGATGTGTACATGCCTACTCAATGTTTGAATATTTTCAAAACACAGGCACAAAAACAAGTTGAAAATCGATATTTTAGGTGCCCAAAATCGATATGTGCATGCATCTTCAGTACCCGTTTATATCTCAAATTCTGGCTCAAAACATCCGAAAATTTGATATTTTTGGTTCCCAGAAGCGATCTGTACATGCCTACTCCGTGTTAGAGTATTTTCAAAATACAGACCTAAAACATGCTGAAAATCGATATTTTAGGTGTAATAGTTAATATGTGTATGCATCTTCTGTACCCGTGTATATCTCAAATTCAGGCTGAAAACACCCGAAATTTCAAATTGTTTGGTTCCCAGAAGCGATCTGTACATGCCTACTCCGTTTTAGAGTATTTTCAAAATACAGGCCCAAAACATGCTGAAATTCGATATTTTAGGTGCCAAAAGCAATATGTGTATGCATCTTCTCTACCCGTTTATATCTCAAATTCAGGCTCAAAACACCCGAAAACTCGATATTTTTGGGTCCAATAAGCGATCTGTACATGCCTACTCAGTGGCTGAATATTTTCAAATTACAGACCAAAAACATGCTAAAAATCGATATTTTAGGTGCCCAAAGTCGATATGTTCATGCATCTTCAGTATACGTTTATATCTCAAATTCAGGCTCAAAACATCCAAAAAATCGATATTTTTGGTTCCAAGAAGCGATTTGTACATGCCTACTCAGTAATACAATATTTTTAAGATTCAGGCCGAAAACATGCTGAAAATCGATATTTTAGGTGCCCAAAATCGATATGTGCATGCCTCTACTGTACCCGTTTATGTCCCAAATTCAAGCTCAAAACCCCCTAAAATTCGATATTGTTGGGTCCAAGAAGCGATTTGTACATGCCTACTCAATAATAGAATATTTTTAAGATTCAGGACAAAAAAAACATGCAGAAAATCGATATTTTAGGTGTCTAAAATCGATATGTGCATGCATCTTCTGTACCCGTTTATGTCCCAAATTCAGGCTCAAAACATCCTAAAATTCGATATTTTTGGGTCCAAAAAGCGATCTGTACATGCCTACTCCATGTCAAAATATTTTCAAAATACAGGCAGAAAAACAAGTTAAAATCGATATTTTAGGTGCCCAAGTCAATATGTGCTTGCATTTTCTGTACCCATTTACATCCCAAATTCAGGCTTAAAACACCCGAAAATTCGATGTTTTTGCGTCCCAGAAGCGATATATACATGCCTACTCCGTGTTAGAGTATTTTCATAATACAGGCCCAAAACATGCTGAAAATCGATATTTTAGGTGCCTAAAGTCAATATGTGTATGAATCTTCTGTACACGTTTATATCCCAAATTCTGACTCAAAACATCCGAAAATTCGATATTTTTGGGTCCCAGAAGCGATCTGTACATGCCTACTCCGTGTTAGAGTATTTTCATAATACAAGCCAAAAATATGCTGAAATCGATATTTTAGGTGCCCAAAGTCAATATGTGTATGCATCTTCTGTACCCGTTTATATCTCAAATTCAGGCTCAAAACACCCGAAAAATCGATATTTTTTGGGTCCCAGAAGCGATCTGTACATGCCTACTCCGTGTTAGAGTATTTTCAAAATACAGGCCTAAAACATGCTGAAAATCGATATTTTAGGTGCAATAGTTAATATGTGTATGCATCTTCTGTACCCGTGTATATCTCAAATTCAGGCTGAAAACACCCGAAATTTCAAATTGTTTGGTTCCCAGAAGCGATCTGTACATGCCTACTCCGTTTTAGAGTATTTTCAAAATACAGGCCCAAAACATGCTGAAATTCGATATTTTAGGTGCCAAAAGCAATATGTGTATGCATCTTCTCTACCCGTTTATATCTCAAATTCAGGCTCAAAACACCCGAAAACTCGATATTTTTGGGTCCAATAAGCGATCTGTACATGCCTACTCAGTGACAGAATATTTTCAAATTACAGACCAAAAACATGCTAAAAATCGATATTTTAGGTGCCCAAAGTCGATATGTTCATGCATCTTCAGTATACGTTTATATCTCAAATTCAGGCTCAAAACATCCAAAAAATCGATATTTTTGGGTCCAAGAAGCGATTTGTACATGCCTACTCAGTAATAGAATATTTTTAAGATTCAAGCCGAAAACATGCTGAAAATCGATATTTTAGGTGCCCAAAATCGATATGTGCATGCCTCTACTGTACCCGTTTATGTCCCAAATTCAGGCTCAAAACACCCTAAAATTCGATATTGTTGGGTCCAAGAAGCGATTTGTACATGCCTACTCAATAATAGAATATTTTTAAGATTCAGGCCAAAAACATGCTGAAAATCGATATTTTAGGTGCCCAAAATCGATATGTGCATGCATCTTCTGTACCCGTTTATGTCCCAAATTCTGGCTCAAAACACCCTAAAATTCGATATTTTTGGGTCCAAAAAGCGATCTGTACATGCCTACTCCATGTTAAAATATTTTCAAAATACAGGCAGAAAAACAAGTTAAAATCGATATTTTAGGTGCCCAAGTCAATATGTGCTTGCATTTTCTGTACCCATTTACATCCCAAATTCAGGCTTAAAACACCCGAAAATTCGATGTTTTTGCGTCCCAGAAACGATATATACATGCCTACTCCGTGTTAGAGTATTTTCATAATACAGGCCCAAAACATGCTGAAAATCGATATTTTAGGTGCCTAAAGTCAATATGTGTATGAATCTTCTGTACACGTTTATATCCCAAATTCAGGCTCAAAACACCCGAAAAATCGATATTTTTGGGTCCCAGAAGCTATCTGTACATGCCCATTCCGTGTTAGAGTTTTTTCAAAATAAAGGCCAAAAACATGCTGAAAATCGATATATTAAGTGCCCGAAGTCGATATGTGCTTGCATTTTCGGTACTCTTTTATATTTAAATTTAATGATCAAAATACCCGAAAATTCGATATTTTTGGGTTCCAGGAGCGATCTCTCCATGCCTACTTAATGCTAGAATATTTTCAAATTTTAGGCTGAAAACATGCTGAAAATCGATATTTTAGGTGTCCAAAGTCGATATGTGCATGCATCTTCAGTACCCGTTTATATCTCAAATTCAGGCTCAAAACACCCGAATATTCGATTTTATTTTGGCCCAGAAGTGATCTGTACATGCCTAGTCAGTGCTAGAATATTTTCAAAATATAAGCCCAAAACATGCTGAAAATCGATATATTAGGTGCCCAAAGTCGATATGTGCTTGCATTTTCTGTACCCATTTACATCCCAAATTCAGGCTCAAAACACCCGAATATTCGATTTTATTGGCGTACAGAAGCGATCTGGACATGCCTACTCAGTGACAGAAAATTTTCAAATAACAGACCCAAAACATGCTAAAAATCGATATTTTAGGTGCCCAAAGTCGATATGTGTATGTATCTTCAGTACCCGTTTATATCTCAAATACAGGCTCAAAACACCCGAAAATTCGATATTTTTGGGTCCCAGAAGCGATGTGTACATGCCTACTCAATGTTTGAATATTTTCAAAACACAGGCACAAAAACAAGTTGAAAATCGATATTTTAGGTGCCCAAAATCGATATGTGCATGCATCTTCAGTACCCGTTTATATCTCAAATTCTGGCTCAAAACACCCGAAAATTTGATATTTTTGGTTCCCTGAAGCGATCTGTACATGCCTACTCCGTGTTAGAGTATTTTCAAAATACAGGCCTAAAACATGCTGAAAATCGATATTTTAGGTGCAATAGTTAATATGTGAATGCATCTACTGTACCCGTTTATATCTCAAATTCAGGCTTAAAACACCTGAAAATTCGATATTTTTGGTTTCCGGAAGCGATCTGTACATGCCTACTCCGTGTTAGAGTATTTTCAAAATACAGACCTAAAACATGCTGAAAATTGATATTTCAGATGCCCAAAGTCGATATGTAAATGCATCTTCAGTACCCGTTTATATCTCAAATTCAGGCTCAAAACACCTGAAAATTCGATATTTTTGGGTCCCATAAGCGATCTGTACATGCCTACTCCGTGTTAGAATATTTTTATAATACAGGCCCAAAACATGCTGAAAATCGATATTTTAGGTGCCCAAAGTCAATATATGTATATATCTTAAGTACCCGTTTATATCTCAAATTCAGGATCAAAACACCCAAAAATTCGATATTTTTGGGTCCCAGAAGCGATCTGTACATGCCTACTCAGTAACAGAATAATTCCAAAATACAAGTCAAAATATGCTAAAAAACGATATTTTAGGTGCCCAAAGTCGATATGTGCATGCATCTTCTGTATTCGTTTATATCTCAAATTCAGGCTCAAAACACCCGAAAATTCCATTTTTATGAGTCCCAGAAGCGATCTGTACATGCCTACTCAATGTTAGAATACTTTCAAAACACAGGCACAAAAACAAGTTGAAAATCAATATTTTAGGTGTCCAAAATCGATATGTGCATGCATCTTCTGTACCCGTTTATATCTCAAATTCAGGCTCAAAACACCCTAAAATTCGATATTTTTGGGTCCCAGAAGCGATCTGTACATACCTACTCAGTGCTTGAATATTTTCAAAATATAGGCCCAAAACATGATGATAATCGATATTTTAGGTGCCCAAAGTCGATATGTGCATTCATCTTCAGTACCCGTTTATATCTTAAATTCTGGCTCAAAACACCCGAAAATTCGATATTTTTGGTTCCCAGAAGCGATCTGTACATGCCTACTACGTGTTAAAATATTTTCAAAATACAGGCAGAAAAACAAGTTAAAATCGATATTTTAGGTGCCCAAGTCAATATGTGCTTGCATTTTCTGTACCCATTTACATCCCAAATTCAGGCTTAAAACACCCGAAAATTCTATGTTTTTTGGTCCCAGAAGCGATATGTACATGCCTACTCCGTGTTAGAGTATTTTCATAATCCAGGCCCAAAACATGCTGAAAATCGATATTTTAGGTGCCCAAAGTCAATATGTGTATGCATCTTCAGTACCCGTTTATATCTCAAATTCAGGCTCAAAACACTCGAAAATTCGATATTTTTGGGTCCCAGATGCGATCTGTACATGCCTACTCCGTGTTAGAGTATTTTCAAAATACAGGCCTAAAACATGCTGAATTTCGGTATTTTAGGTGCCCAAAGTCGATATGTGCATGCATCTTCAGTACACGTTTATATCTCAAATTCAGGCTCAAAACACCCGAAAATTCCATTTTTTGGGGTCCCAGAAGCGATCTGTACATGCCTACTCCGTGTTAGAGTATTTTCAAAATACAGGCCTAAAACATGCTTAATTTCGGTATTTTAGGTGCCCAAAGTCAATACGTGTATGCATCTTCTGTACCCGTGTATATTTAAAATTCAGGCTCAAAATACCCGAAAAATTCGATATTTTTGGGTCCAAGAGGCAATCTGTACATGCCTACTCCGTGTTAGAGTATTTTCAAAATACAGGCCCAAAACATGCTGAAAATCGATATTTCAAGTGCCCAAAGTCGATATGTGCATGCATCTTTAGTACCCGTTTATATCTCAAATTCAGGCTCAAAACACCTGAAAATTCGATATTTTTGCGTCCCAGATGCGATCTGTACATGTCTATTCAGTCATGGAATTTTTTCAAAATATAGGCTCAAAGCATGCTAAAAATCGATATTTTAGGTGTCCAAAGTTGATATGTGCATTCATCTTCTGTACCCGTTGATATCTCAAATTCAATCTCAAAACACCCGAAAATTCGTTATTTTTGGGTCCCAGAAGCGATCTGTACATGCCTACTCCGTGTTAGAGTATTTTCATAATATAGGCCCAAAATATGCTGAAAATCGATATTTTAGGTGCCCAAAGTCAATATGTGTATGCATCTTCTGTACCCGTTTATATCTCAAATTCAGGCTCAAAACACCCGAAAAATCGATATTTTTTGGTTCCAAGAAGGTATCTGTATATGCATATTCCATGTTAGAGTTTTTTCAAAATAAAGGCCAAAAACATGCTGAAAATCGATATATTAGGTGCCCAAGGCCGATATGTGCATGCAATTTCGGTACCCTTTTATATTTAAATTTAAGGATCAAAATACCCGAAAATTCGATATTTTTGGGTTCCAGAAGCGATCTCTCCATGCCTACTCAATGCTAGAATATTTTCAAAATATAGGCCCAAAACATGCTGAAAATCGATATTTTAGGTGCCCAAAGTCAATATGTGTATGCATCTTCTGTACCCGTTTATATCTCAAATTCAGGCTCAAAACACCCGAAAAATCTATATTTTTTGGTTCCCAGAAGGTATCTGTATATGACTACTCCGTGTTAGAGTATTTTCATAATACAGGTCTAAAACATGCTGAAAATCGATATTTTAGGTGCCCAAAGTCAATATGTGTATGCATCTTCTGTACCAGTGTATATCTCAAATTCAGGCTCAAAACACCCGAAAATTAAAATTAATTGGTTCCCTGAAGCGATCTGTATATGCCTACTCCGTTTTAGAGTATTTTCAAAATACAGGCCCAAAACATGCTGAAATTCGATATTTTAGTTTCCAAAAGCAATATGTGTATGCATCTTCTCTACCCGTTTATATCTCAAATTCAGACTCAAAACACCCGAAAACTCGATATTTTTGGGTCCAATAAGCGATCTGTACATGCCTACTCAGTGACAGAATATTTTCATAATATTGGCCCAAAACATGCTGAAAATCGATATTTTAGGTGCCCAAAGTCAATATGTGTATGCATCTTCTGTACCCGTGTATATCTCAAATTCAGGCTCAAAACACCCGAAAATTCCATTTTTCTGGTTCCCAGAAGCGATCTGTACATGCCTACTCCGTGTTAGAGTATTTTCAAAATACAGGCCTAAAACATGCTTAATTTCGGTATTTTAGGTGCCCAAAGTCAATACGTGTATGCATCTCCTGTACCCGTGTATATTTAAAATTCAGGCTCAAAATACCCGAAAAATTCGATATTTTTGGGTCCAAGAGGCAATCTGTACATGCCTACTCCGTGTTAGAGTATTTTCAAAATACAGGCCCAAAACATGCTGAAAATCGATATTTCAGGTGCCCAAAGTCGATATGAGCATGCATCTTTAGTACCCGTTTATATCTCAAATTCAGGCTCAAAACACCTGAAAATTCGATATTTTTGCGTCCCAGATGCGATCTGTACATGCCTATTCAGTCATGGAATTTTTTCAAAATATAGGCTCAAAGCATGCTAAAAATCGATATTTTAGGTGTCCAAAGTTGATATGTGCATTCATCTTCTGTACCCGTTGATATCTCAAATTCAATCTCAAAACACCCGAAAATTCGATATTTTTGGGTCCCAGAAGCGATCTGTACATGCCTACTCCGTGATAGAGTATTTTCATAATACAGGCCCAAAATATGCTGAAAATCGATATTTTAGGTGCCCAAAGTCAATATGTGTATGCATCTTCTGTACCCGTTTATATCTCAAATTCAGGCTCAAAACACCCGAAAAATTCGATATTTTTGGGTCCCAGAGGCATTCTGTACAGGTCTACTCCTTGTTAGAGTATTTTCAAAATACAGGCCCAAAACATGCTGAAAATTGATATTTCAGGTGCCCGAAGTCGATATGTGCATGCATCTTCAGTACCCGTTTATATCTCAAATTCAGGCTCAAAACACCCGAAAACTCGATATTTTTGGGTCCCAGACGCGATCTGTACATGCCTAATCATTGCTAGAATTTTCTCAAAATACAGACCCAAACATGCCGATAATCGATATTTTAGATGCCCAAAGTCAATATGTGCATGCATCTTCAGTACTTGTTTATATCTCAAATTCAGACTCAAAACACCCGAAAATTCGATATTTTTGAGTCCCAGAAGCGATCTGTACATGCCTAAGCAGTAATAGAATATTTTAAAAAACACGCCCAAAACATGCTAAAAATCGATATTTTAGGTGCCCAAAGTCAATATGTGTATGCATCTTCTGTACCCGTGTATATCTCAAATTCAGGCTCAAAACACCCGAAAAATTCGATATTTTTGGGTTCCAGAGGCAATCTGTACATGCCTACTCCTTGTTAGAGTATTTTCACAATACAGGCCCAAAACATGCTGAAAATTGATATTTCAGATGCCCGAAGTCGATATGTGCATGCATCTTCAGTACCCGTTTATATCTCAAATTCAGGCTCAAAACACCCGAAAATTCGATATTTTTGGGTCCCAGAAGCGATCTGTACATGCCTAATCATTGCTAGAATTTTCTCAAAATACAGACCCAAACATGCCGAAAATCGATATTTTAGGTGCCCAAAGTCAATATGTGCATGCATCTTCAGTACTTGTTTATATCTCAAATTCAGACTCAAAACACCCGAAAATTCGATATTTTTGAGTCCCAGAAGCGATCTGTACATGCCTAAGCAGTAATAGAATATTTAAAAAAACACGCCCAAAACATGCTAAAAGTCGATATTTAAGGTGCCCAAAGTCGATATGTGCATGCATCTTCTGTACACGTTTATATCTCAAATTCAGGCTCAAAACACCCGAATATTCGATTTTATTTTGGTCCAAAAGCGATTTGTACATGTCTACTTAGTGCTAGAATATTTTCAAAATACAGGCCTAAAACATGCTGAAAATCGATATTTTAGGTGCCAAAAGTCGATATGTGCTTGCATCTTCAGTAACCGTTTATATCTCAAATTCATGCTCAAAACACCCGAAAACTCGATATTTTTGGGTCCCAGAAGCGATCTGTACATGCCTACTCCGTGTTAAAGTATTTTCAAAATATAGGCCCAAAACATGTTGAAAATCGATATTTTAGGTACCCAAAGTCAATATGTGAATACATCTTCTGTACCCGTTTATATCTCAAATTCAGGCTTAAAACACCCGAAAATTCGATATTTTTGGTTCCCAGAAGCGATCTGTACATGCCTACTCCGTGTTAGAGTATTTTCAAAATACAGGCCTAAAACATGCTGAAATTCGATATTTTAGGTGCCCAAAGTCAATATGTGTATGCATCTTCTGTACCCGTGTATATCTCAAATTCAGGCTCAAAACACCCGAAAATTTCGATATTTCTGGGTCCCAGAGGCAATCTGTACATGCCTACTCCGTGTTAGAGTATTTTCAAAATACAGGCCCAAAACATGCTGAAAATTGATATTTCAGGGGCCCAAAGTCGATATGTGCATGCATCTTCAGTAGCCGTTTATATCTCAAATTCATGCTCAAAACACCCGAAAACTCGATATTTTTGGGTCCCAGAAGCGATCTGTACATGCCTACTCAGTAATAGAACATTTAAAAAAAAATTCAGGTCTAAAACATGCTGAAAATCGATATTTTAGGTGCCCAAAAACGATATGTGCTTGCATCTTCAGTAACCGTTTATATCTCAAATTCATGCTCAAAACACCCGAAAACTCGATATTTTTGGGTCCCAGAAGCGATCTGTACATGCCTAAGCAGTAATAGAATATTTAAAAAAACACGCCCAAAACATGCTAAAAATCGATATTTTAGGTGCCCAAAGTCGATATGTGCATGCATCTTCTGTACACGTTTATATCTCAAATTCAGGCTCAAAACACCCGAATATTCGATTTTATTTTGGTCCAAAAGCGATTTGTACATGTCTACTTAGTGCTAGAATATTTTCAAAATACAGGCCAAAAACATGCTGAAAATCGATATTTTAGGTGCCCAAAGTCGATATGTGCTTGCATCTTCAGTAACCGTTTATATCTCAAATTCATGCTCAAAACACCCGAAAACTCGATATTTTTGGGTCCCAGAAGCGATCTGTACATGCCTACTGCGTGTTAAAGTATTTTCAAAATACAGGCCTAAAACATGCTGAAAATCGATATTTTAGGTGCCCAAAGTCAATATGTGTATGCATCTTCTGTACCCATGTATATCTCACATTCAGGCTCAAAACACCCGAAAATTTTGATATTTTTGGGTCCCAGAGGCAATCTGTACATGCCTACTCCGTGTTAGAGTATTTTCAAAATACAGGCCCAAAACATGCTGAAAATTGACATTTAAGGGGCCCAAAGTCGATATGTGCATGCATCTTCAGTACCCGTTTATATCTCAAATTCAGGCTCAAAACACCCGAAAATTCGATATTTTTGGGTTCCAGAAGCGATCTGTACATGCCTAATCATTGCATGAATTTTCTCAATATACAGACCCAAACATGCTAAAAATCGATATTTTAGATGCCCAAAGTCAATATGTCTATGCATCTTCAGTACTCGTTTATAACTCAAATTCAGACTCAAAACACCCGAAAATTCGATATTTTTGAGTCACAGAAGCGATCTGTACATGCCTACGCAGTAATAGAATATTTAAAAAAACACGCCCAAAACATGCTGAAAATCGATATTTTAGGTGCCCAAAGTCGATATGTGCTTGCATCTTCAGTAGCCGTTTATATCTCAAATTCATGCTCAAAACACCCGAAAACTCGATATTTTTGGGTCCCAGAAGCGATCTGTACATGCCTACTCAGTAATAGAACATTTTCAAAATTCAGGTCTAAAACATGCTGATAATCGATATTTTAGGTGCCCAAAGCCGATATGTGCTTGCATCTTCAGTAACCGTTTATATCTCAAATTCATGCTCATAACTCCCGAAAACTCGATATTTTTGGGTCCCAGAAGCGATCTGTACATGCCTACTCAGTGCTAGAATATTTTCAAAATTTAGGCAAAAAACAGGCTAAAAATCGATATTTTAGGTCCCCAAAGTCGATATGTGCATGCATCTTCTGTACCCGTTTATATCTCAAATTCAGGCTCAAAACACCCGAAAATTCAATATTTTTGGGTCCCAGAAGCGATATGTACATGCCTACTCAATGTTAGAATATTTTCAAAATACAGGCAGAAAAACAAGTTAAAAATCGATATTTTAGGTGCCTAAGTCAATAAGTGCATGCATCTTCTGTACCCATTTACTTCCCAAATTCAGGCTCAAAACACCCGAATATTCGATATTTTTGGGTCCCAGAAGCGATGTGTACATGCCTACTTCGTGTTTGAGTATTTTCAAATTACAGGTCCAAAATATGCTCAAAATCGATATTTTAGGTGCAAAAAGTCGATATGTGCATGGATCTTCAGTACCAGTTTATATCCCAAATTCAGGATTAAAACACTCGAAAATTTAATATTTTTGGGTCCCAGAAGCGATCTGTACATGCCTACTCAGTGCTAGAATATTTTCAAAATTTAGGCAAAAAACATGCTAAAAATCGATATTTTAGGTGCCCAACGTCGATATGTGCATGCATCTTCTGTACCCGTTTAAATCTCAAATTCAGGCTCAAAACACCCGAAAATTCAATATTTTTGGGTCCCAGAAGCGATCTGTACATGCCTAATCCTTGCTAGAATTTTTTCAAGATACAGACCCAAAACATGCTGAAAATCGATATTTTAGGTGCAAAAAGTCGATATGTGCATGCATATTCTGTACCCGTTTATATCCCGTATATAAGCTCAAAACATGCTAAAAATCGATATTTTAAGTGTCCAAAGTCGATATGTGCATGCATCTTCTGTACCCGTTTATATCTCAAATTCAGGCCCAAAACACCCGAAAATTCGATATTTTTGGGTTCCAGAAGCGATCTGTACATGCCTAATCATTGCTAGAATTTTCTCAAAATACAGACCCAAACATGCTGAAAATCGATATTTTAGGTGCCCAAAGTCAATATGTCCATGCATCTTCAGTACTCGTTTATAACTCAAATTCAGACTCAAAACACCCGAAAATTCGATATTTTTGAGTCACAGAAGCGATCTGTATATGCCTACGCAGTAACAGAATAATTAAAAAAACACGCCCAAAACATGCTGAAAATCGATATTTTAGGTGCCCAAAGTCAATATGTGTATGCATCTTCTGTACCCGTGTATATCTCAAATTCAGGCTCAAAACACCCGAAAAATTCGATATTTTTGGGTCCCAGAAGCGATCTGTACATGCCTACTTAGTGCTAGAATATTTTCAAAATACAGGCCCAAAACATGCTGAAAATCGATATTTTAGGTGCCCAAAGTCGATATGTGCTTGCATCTTCAGTAGCCGTTTATATCTCAAATTCATGCTCAAAACACCCGAAAACTCGATATTTTTGGGTCCCAGAAGCGATCTGTACATGCCTACTCAGTAATAGAACATTTTCAAAATTCAGGTCTAAAACATGCTGAAAATCGATATTTTAGGTGCCCAAAGCCGATATGTGCTTGCATCTTCAGTAACCGTTTATATCTCAAATTCATGCTCATAACTCCCGAAAACTCGATATTTTTGGGTCCCAGAAGCAATCTGTACATGCCTACTCAGTGCTAGAATATTTTCAAAATTTAGGCAAAGAACAGGCTAAAAATCGATATTTTATGTCCCCAAAGTCGATATGTGCATGCATCTTCTGTACCCGTTTATATCTCAAATTCAGGCTCAAAACACCCGAAAATTCAATATTTTTGGGTCCCAGAAGCGATCTGTACATGCCTAATCCTTGCTGGAATTTTCTCAAGATACAGACCCAAAACATGCTGAAAATCGATATTTTAGGTGCCCAAAGTCGATATGTGCATGCATCTTCTGTACCCGTTTATATCTCAAATTCAGGATCAAAATACCCGAAAATTTGATATTTTTGGGTTCCAGAGGCGATCTATTCATGCCTACTCAATGTTAGAATATTTTCAAAATACAGGCAGAAAAACAAGTTAAAAATCGATATTTTAGGTGCCTAAGTCAATAAGTGCATGCATCTTCTGTACCCATTTACATCCCAAATTCAGGCTCAAAACACCCGAATATTCGATATTTTTGGGTCCCAGAAGCGATGTGTACATGCCTACTTCGTGTTTGATTATTTTCAAATTACAGGCCCAAAATATGCTCAAAATCGATATTTTAGGTGCAAAAAGTCGATATGTGCATGGATCTTCAGTACCAGTTTATATCCCAAATTCAGGATTAAAACACTCGAAAATTTAATATTTTTGGGTCCCAGAAGCGATCTGTACATGCCTACTCAGTGCTAGAATATTTTCAAAATTTAGGCCAAAAACATGCTAAAAATCGATATTTTAGGTGCCCAACGTCGATATGTGCATGCATCTTCTGTACCCGTTTAAATCTCAAATTCAGGCTCAAAACACCCGAAAATTCAATATTTTTTGGTCCCAGAAGCGATCTGAACATGCCTAATCCTTGCTAGAATTTTTTCAAGATACAGACCCAAAACATGCTGAAAATCGATATTTTAGGTGCAAAAAGTCGATATGTGCATGCATATTCTGTATTCGTTTATATCCCGTATATAAGCTCAAAACATGCTAAAAATCGATATTTTAAGTGTCCAAAGTCGATATGTGCATGCATCTTCTGTACCCGTTTATATCTCAAATTCAGGCCCAAAACACCCGAAAATTCGATATTTTTGGGTTCCAGAAGCGATCTGTACATGCCTAATCATTGCTAGAATTTTCTCAAAATACAGACCCAAACATGCTGAAAATCGATATTTTAGGTGCCCAAAGTCAATATGTCCATGCATCTTCAGTACTCGTTTATAACTCAAATTCAGACTCAAAACACCCGAAAATTCGATATTTTTGAGTCACAGAAGCGATCTGTATATGCCTACGCAGTAACAGAATATTTAAAAAAACACGCCCAAAACATGCTGAAAATCGATATTTTAGGTGCCCAAAGTCAATATGTGTATGCATCTTCTGTACCCGTGTATATCTCAAATTCAGGCTCAAAACACCCGAAAAATTCGATATTTTTGGGTCCCAGAAGCGATCTGTACATGCCTACTTAGTGCTAGAATATTTTCAAAATACAGGCCCAAAACATGCTGAAAATCGATATTTTAGGTGCCCAAAGTCGATATGTGCATGCATCTTCAGTAGCCGTTTATATCTCAAATTCATGCTCAAAACACCCAAATACTCGGTATTTTTGTGTCCCAGAAGCGATCTGTACATGCCTACTCAGTAAAAGAACATTTTCAAAATTCAGGTCTAAAACATGCTGAAAATCGATATTTTAGGTGCCCAAAGTCGATATGTGCATGCATCTTCTGTACCCGTTTATATCTCAAATTCAGGATCAAAATACCCGAAAATTTGATATTTTTGGGTTCCAGAGGCGATCTATTCATGCCTACTCAATGTTAGAATATTTTCAAAATACAGGCAGAAAAACAAGTTAAAAATCGATATTTTAGGTGCCTAAGTCAATAAGTGCATGCATCCTCTGTATCCATTTACATCCCAAATTCAGGCTCAAAACACCCGAATATTCGATATTTTTGGGTCCCAGAAGCGATGTGTACATGCCTACTTCGTGTTTGAGTATTTTCAAATTACAGGCCCAAAATATGCTCAAAATCGATATTTTAGGTGCAAAAAGTCGATATGTGCATGGATCTTCAGTACCAGTTTATATCCCAAATTCAGGATTAAAACACTCGAAAATTTAATATTTTTGGGTCCCAGAAGCGATCTGTACATGCCTACACAGTGCTAGAATATTTTCAAAATTTAGGCCAAAAACATGCTAAAAATCGATATTTTAGGTGCCCAACGTCGATATGTGCATGCATCTTCTGTACCCGTTTAAATCTCAAATTCAGACTCAAAACACCCGAAAATTCAATATTTTTGGGTCCCAGAAGCGATCTGTACATGCCTAATCCTTGCTAGAATTTTTTCAAGATACAGACCCAAAACATGCTGAAAATCGATATTTTAGGTGCAAAAAGTCGATATGTGCATGCATATTCTGTACCCGTTTATATCCCGTATATAAGCTCAAAACATGCTAAAAATCGATATTTTAAGTGTCCAAAGTCGATATGTGCATGTATCTTCTGTACCCGTTTATATCTCAAATTCAGGCCCAAAACACCCGAAAATTCGATATTTTTGGGTTCCAGAAGCGATCTGTACATGCCTAATCATTGCTAGAATTTTCTCAAAATACAGACCCAAACATGCTGAAAATCGATATTTTAGGTGCCCAAAGTCAATATGTCCATGCATCTTTAGTACTCGTTTATAACTCAAATTCAGACTCAAAACACCCGAAAATTCGATATTTTTGAGTCACAGAAGCGATCTGTATATGCCTACGCAGTAATAGAATATTTAAAAAAACACGCCCAAAACATGCTGAAAATCGATATTTTAGGTGCCCCAAGTCGATATGTGCATGCATCTTCTGTACACGTTTATATCTCAAATTCAGGCTCAAAACACCTGAAAATTCGATATTTTTCCGTCCCAGATGCGATCTGTACATGCCTATTCAGTCATGGAATTTTTTCAAAATATAGGCTCAAAGCATGCTAAAAATCGATATTTTAGGTGTCCAAAGTTGATATGTGCATTCATCTTCTGTACCCGTTGATATCTCAAATTCAATCTCAAAACACCCGAAAATTCGATATTTTTGGGTCCCAGAAGCGATCTGTACATGCCTACTCCGTGTTAGAGTATTTTCATAATACAGGCCCAAAATATGCTGAAAATCGATATTTTAGTTGCCCAAAGTCAATATGTGTATGCATCTTCTGTACCCGTTTATATCTCAAATTCAGGCTCAAAACACCCGAAAAATCGATATTTTTTGGTTCCCAGAAGGTATCTGTATATGCCTATTCCGTGTTAGAGTTTTTTCAAAATAAAGGCCATAAACATGCTGAAAATCGATATATTAGGTGCCCAAGGTCGATATGTGCATGCATTTTCGGTACCCTTTTATATTTAAATTTAAGGATCAAAATACCCGAAAATTCGATATTTTTGGGTTCCAGAAGCGATCTCTCCATGCCTACTCAATGCTAGAATATTTTCAAAATATAGGCCCAAAACATGCTGAAAATCGATATTTTAGGTGCCCAAAGACAATATGTGTATGCATCTTCTGTACCTGTTTATATCTCAAATTCAGGTTCAAAACACCCGAAAAATCTATATTTTTTGGTTCCCAGAAGGTATCTGTATATGCCTACTCCGTGTTAGAGTATTTTCATAATACAGTTCTAAAACATGCTGAAAATCGATATTTTAGGTGCCCAAAGTCAATATGTGTATGCATCTTCTGTACCCGTGTATATCTCAAATTCAGGCTGAAAACACCCGAAAATTAAAATTATTTGGTTCCCAGAAGCGATCTGTATATGCCTACTCAGTTTTAGAGTATTTTCAAAATACAGGCCCAAAACATGCTGAAATTCGATATTTTAGTTGCCAAAAGCAATATGTGTATGCATCTTCTCTACCCGTTTATATCTCAAATTCAGGCTCAAAACACCCGAAAACTCGATATTTTTGGGTCCAATAAGCGATCTGTACATGCCTACTCAGTGACAGAATATTTTCAAATTACAGACCAAAAACATACTGAAAATCGATATTTTAGGTGCCCAAAGTCGATATGTGCATGCATCTTCAGTACACGTTTATATCTCAAATTCAGGCTCAAAACACCCGAAAATTCCATTTTTGGGGGTCCCAGAAGCGATCTGTACATGCCTACTCAATGTTAGAATACTTTCAAAAACACAGGCACAAAAACAAGTTGAAAATCAATATTTTTTGTGTCCAAAATCGATATGTGCATGCATCTTCAGTACTCGTTTATATCTCAAATTCAGGCTCAAAACACCCGAAAATTCGATATTTTTGGGTCCCAGAAGCGATCTGTACATGCCTACTCAGTGCTAGAATGTTTTCAAAATATAGGCCCAAAACATGCTGAAAATCGATATTTAAGGTGCCCAAAGTCAATATGTGTATGCATCTTCTGTACCCGTGTATATCTCAAATTCAGGCTCAAAACACCTGAAAAATTCGATTTTTTTGGGTCCCAGAGGCAATCTTTACATGCCTACTCCTTGTTAGAGTATTTTCAAAATACAGTCCCAAAACATGCTGAAAATTGATATTTCAGGTGCCCGAAGTCGATATGTGCTTGCATCTTCTGTACCCGTTTATATCTCAAATTCAGGTTCAAAATACCAGAAAATTTGATATTTTTGGGTTCCAGAGGCGATCTATTCATGCCTACTCAATGTTAGAATATTTTCAAAATACAGGCAGAAAAACAAGTTAAAAATCGATATTTTAGGTGCCTAAGTCAATAAGTGCATGCATCTTCTGTACCCATTTACATCCCAAATTCAGGCTCAAAACACCCGAATATTCGATATTTTTGGGTCCCAGAAGCGATGTGTACATGCCTACTTCGTGTTTGAGTATTTTCAAATTACAGGCCCAAAATATGCTCAAAATCGATATTTTAGGTGCAAAAAGTCGATATGTGCATGGATCTTCAGTACCAGTTTATATCCCAAATTCAGGATTAAAACACTCGAAAATTTAATATTTTTGAGTCCCAAAAGCGATCTGTACATGCCTACTCATTGTTAGAATATTTTCAAAATTTAGGCCAAAAACATGCTAAAAACCGATATTTTAGATGCCCAACGTCGATATGTGCATGCATATTCTGTACCCGTTTATATCCCGTATATAGGCTCAAAACATGCTAAAAATCGATATTTTAAGTGTCCAAAGTCGATATGTGCATGCATCTTCTGTACCCGTTTATATCTCAAATTCAGGCCCAAAACACCCGCAAATTCGATATTTTTGGGTTCCAGAAGCGATCTGTACATGCCTAATCATTGCTAGAATTTTCTCAAAATACAGACCCAAACATGCTGAAAATCGATATTTTAGGTGCCCAAAGTCAATATGTCCATGCATCTTCAGTACTCGTTTATAATTCAAATTCAGACTCAAAACACCCGAAAATTCGATATTTTTGAGTCACAGAAGCGATCTGTATATGCCTACGCAGTAATATAATATTTAAAAAAACACGCCCAAAACATGCTGAAAATCGATATTTTAGGTGCCCAAAGTCGATATGTGCATGCATCTTCTGTGCACGTTTATATCTCAAATTCAGGCTCAAAACACCCGAATATTCGATTTTATTTTGGCCCAGAAGCGATCTGTACATGCCTACTTAGTGCTAGAATATTTTCAAAATACAGGCCCAAAACATGATGAAAATCGATATTTTAGGTGCCCAAAGTCGATATGTGCTTGCATCTTCCGTAGCCGTTTATATCTCAAATTCAGGCTCAAAACACCCGAAAACTCGATATTTTTGGTTCCCAGAAGCGATCTGTACATGCCTACTCAGTGCTAGAATATTTTCAAAATTTAGGCCAAAAACAGGCTAAAAATCGATATTTTAGGTCCCCAAAGTCGATATGTGCATGCATCTTCTGTACCCGTTTATATCTCAAATTCAGGCTCAAAACACCCGAAAATTCAATATTTTTGGGTCCCAGAAGCGATCTGTACATGCCTAATCCTTGCTGGAAATTTCTCAAGATACAGACCCAAAACATGCTGAAAATCGATATTTTAGGTGCCCAAAGTCGATATGTGCATGCATCTTCTGTACCCGTTTATATCTCAAATTTAGGATCAAAATACCCGAAAATTTGATATTTTTGGGTTCCAGAGGCGATCTATTCATGCCTACTCAATGTTAGAATATTTTCAAAATACAGGCAGAAAAACAAGTTAAAAATCGATATTTAAGGTGCCCAAGTCAATAAGTACATGCATCTTCTGTTACCATTTACATCCCAAATTCAGGCTCAAAACACCCGAATATTCGATTTTATTTTGGCCCAGAAGCGATCTGTACATGCCTACTTCGTGTTTGAGTATTTTCAAATTACAGGCCCAAAATATGCTCAAAATCGATATTTTAGGTGCAAAAAGTCGATATGTGCATGGATCTTCAGTACCAGTTTATATCCCAAATTCAGGATTAAAACAGTCGAAAATTTAATATTTTTGGGTCCCAGAAGCGATCTGTACATGCCTACTCAGTGCTAGAATATTTTCAAAATTTAGGCCAAAAACATGCTAAAAATCGATATTTTAGGTGCCCAACGTCGATATGTGCATGCATCTTCTGTACCCGTTTATATCTCAAATTCAGGCTCAAAACACCCGAAAATTCAATATTTTTGGGTCCCAGAAGCGATCTGTACATGAATAATCCTTGCTAGAATTTTTTCAAGATACAGACCCAAAACATGCTGAAAATCGATATTTTAGGTGCAAAAAGTCGATATGTGCATGTATATTCTGTACCCGTTTATATCCCGTATATAGGCTCAAAACATGCTAAAAATCGATATTTTAAGTGTCCAAAGTCGATATGTGCATGCATCTTCTGTACCCGTTTATATCTCAAATTCAGGCTCAAAACACCCGAAAATTCGGTATTTTTGCGTCCCAGAAGCGATCTGTACATGCCTAATCAGTCATGGAATGTTTTCAAAATATAGGCTCAAAGCATGCTAAAAATCGATATTTTAGGTGTCCAAAGTTGATATGTGCATTCATCTTCTGTACCCGTTGATATCTCAAATTCAATCTCAAAACACCCGAAAATTCGATATTTTTGGGTCTCAGAAGCGATTTGTACATGCCTACTCCGTGTTAGAGTATTTTAATAATACAGGCCCAAAATATGCTGAAAATCGATATTTTAGGTGCCCAAAGTCAATATGCGTATGAGTCTTCTGTACCCGTTTATATCTCAAATTCAGGCTCAAAACACCCGAAAAATCGATATTTTTTGGGTCCCAGAAGCTATCTGTACATGCCTACTCAATGTTAAAATACTTTCAAAACACAGGCACAAAAACAAGTTGAAAATCAATATTTTAGGTGTCCAAAATCGATATGTGCATTCATCTTCTGTACCCGTTTATATCTCAAATTCAGGCTCAAAACACCCGAAAATTCCATTTTTTTGGTTCACAGAAGCGATCTGTACATACCTACTCCGTGTTAAAGTATTTTCAAAATACAGGCTTAAAACATGCTGAAAATCGATATTTCAGGTGCCCAAAGTCGATATATGCATGCATCTTCAGTACCCGTTTATATCTCAAATTCAGGCTCAAAACACCTGAAAATTCGATATTTTTGCGTCCCAGAAGCGATCTGTACATGCCTATTCAGTCATGGAATGTTTTCAAAATATAGGCTCGAAGCATGCTAAAAATCGATATTTTAGGTGTCCAAAGTTAATATGTGCATTCATCTTCTGTACCCGTTGATATCTCAAATTCAATCTCAAAACACCCGAAAATTCGATATTTTTGGGTCCCAGAAGCGATCTGTACATGCCTACTCCGTTTTTGTGTATTTTCAAAATACAGGCCCAAAACATGCTGAAATTTGATATTTTAGTTGCCAAAAGCAATATGTGTATGCATCTTCTCTACCCGTTTATATCTCAAATTCAGGCTCAAAACACCTGAAAACTCGATATTTTTGGGTCCAATAAGCGATCTGTACATGCCTAGTCAGTGACAGAATATTTTCAAATTACAGACCAAAAACATGCTGTAAATCGATATTTTAGGTGCCCAAAGTCGATATGTGCATGCATCTTCAGTACACGTTTATATCTCAAATTCAGGCTCAAAACACACGAAAATTCCATTTTTTGGGTCCCAGAAGCGATCTGTACATGCCTACTCAATGTTAGAATACTTTCAAAACACAGGCACAAAAACAAGTTGAAAATCAATATTTTAGGTGTTAAAAATCGATATGTGCATGCATCTTCTGTACCCGTTTATATCTCAAATTCAGGCTCAAAACACCCGAAAATTCCATTTTTTGGGGTCCCAGAGGCAATCTGTACATGCCTACTCATTAATAGAATATTTTCAAGATTCAGGCCGATAACATGCTGAAAATCGATATTTTACGTGCCCAAAGTCAATATGTGTATGCATCTTCTGTATCCGTTTATATCTCAAATTCTGGCTCAAAACACCAAAAAATTCGATATTTTTGGGTCTTAGATGGGATCTGTACATGCCTACTCCGTGGTAAAGTATTTTCAAAATACAGGCCCAAAACATGTTGAAAATCGATATTTTAGGTACCCAAAGTCAATATGTGAATGCATCTTCTGTACCCGTTTATATCTCAAATTCAGGTTTAAAACACCCGAAAATTCGATATTTTTGGTTCCCAGAAGCGATCTGTACATGCCTACTCCGTGTTAGAGTATTTTCAAAATACAGGCCTAAAACATGCTGAATTTCGGTATTTTAGGTGCCCAAAATCAATATGTGTATGCATCTTCTGTACCCGTGTATATTTAAAATTCAGGCTCAAAATACGCGAAAAATTCGATATTTTTGGGTCCAAGAGGCAATTTGTACAAGCCTACTCCGTGTTAGAGCATTTTCAAAATACAGGCCCAAAACATGCTGAAAATCGATATTTCAGGTTGACCAAAGTCGATATCTGCATGCATCTTCAGTACCCGTTTATAACTCAAATTCAGGCTCAAAACACCCGAAAATTCGATATTTTTGGGTCCCAGAAGCGATCTGTACATGCCTAATCATTGCTAGAATTTTCTCAAAATACAGACCCAAACATGCTGAAAATCAATATTTTAGGTGCCCAAAGTAAATATGTGCATGCATCTTCAGTACTTGTTTATATCTCAAATTCAGACTCAAAACACCCGAAAATTCGATATTTTTGAGTCCCAGAAGCGATCTGTACATGCCTAAGCAGTAATAGAATATTTAAAAAAACACGCCCAAAACATGCTGAAAATCGATATTTTAGGTGCCCAAAGTCGATATGTGCATGCATCTTCTGTACACGTTTATATCTCAAATTCAGGCTCAAAACACCCGAATATTCGATTTTATTTTGGCCCAAAAGCGATCTGTACATGTCTACTTAGTGACAGAATATTTTCAAAATACAGGCCCAAAACATGCTGAAAATCGATATTTTAGGTGCCCAAATTTGATATGTGCTTGCATCTTCAGTAACCGTTTATATCTCAAATTCATGCTCAAAACACCCGAAAACTCGATATTTTTGTGTCCCAGAAGCGATCTGTACATGCCTACTCCGTGTTAGAGTATTTTCAAAATACAGGCCTAAAACAAGCTGAAATTCGATATTTTAGGTGCCCAAAGTCAATATGTGTATGCATCTTCTGTACCCGTGTATATCTCAAATTCAGGCTCAAAACACCCGAAAATTTCGATATTTTTGGGTCCCAGAGGCAATCTGTACATGCCTACTCCGTGTTAGAGTATTTTCAAAATACAGGCCCAAAACATGCTAAAAATTGATATTTCAGGTGCCCAAAGTCGATATGTGCATGCATCTTCAGTACCTGTTTATATCTCAAATTCAGGCTCAAAACACTCGAAAATTCGATATTTTTGGGTCCCAGAAGCGATCTGTACATGCCTACTCAGTAATAGATAATTTTCAAAATTCAGGCCTAAAACATGCTGAAAATCGATATTTTAGGTGCCCAAAGACGATATTTGTACCCGTTTATATCTCAAATTCATGCTCAAAATACCCGAAAATTCGATATTTTTGGGTTCCAGAGGCGATCTATTCATGCCTACTCAATGTTAGAATATTTTCAAAATACAGGCAGAAAAACAAGTTAAAAATCGATATTTTAGGTGCCCAAGTCAATAAGCGCATGCATCTTCTGTACCCATTTACATCCCAAATTCAGGCTCAAAACACCCGAATATTCGATATTTTTGGTTCCCAGAAGCGATCTGTACATGCCTACTCAGTAATAGAACATTTTCAAAATTCAGGCCTAAAACATGCTGAAAATCGATATTTTAGGTGCCCAAAGACGATAATTGCTTGCATCTTCTGTACCCGTTTATATCTCAAATTCATGCTCAAAATACCCGAAAATTCGATATTTTTGGGTTCCAGAAGCGATCTATTCATGCCTACTCAATGTTAGAATATTTTCAAAATACAGGCAGAAAAACAAGTTAAAAATCGATATTTTAGGTGCCCAAGTCAATAAGCGCATGCATCTTCTGTACCCATTTACATCCCAAATTCAGGCTCAAAACACCCGAATATTCGATATTTTTGGTTCCCAGAAGCGATCTGTACATGCCTACTCCGTGTTAGAGTATTTTCAAAATACAGGCCTAAAACATGCTGAAATTCGATATTTTAGGTGCCCAAAGTCAATATGTGTATGCATCTTCTGTACCCGTGTATATCTCAAATTCAGGCTCAAAACACCAGAAAATGTCGATATTTTTGGGTCCCAGAGGCAATCTGTACATGCCTACTCCGTGTTAGAGTATTTTCAAAATACAGACCCAAAACATGCTGAAAATTGATATTTCAGGTGCCCAAAGTCGATATGTGCATGCATCGTCAGTACCCGTTTATATATTTAATTCAGGCTCAAAACACCCGAAAATTCGATATTTTTGGGTCCCAGAAGCGATCTGTACATGCCTAATAATTCCTAGAATTTTCTCAAAATACAGACCCAAACATGCTGAAAATCGATATTTTAGGTGCCCAAAGTAAATATGTCCATGCATCTTCAGTACTCGTTTATATCTCAAATTCAGACTCAAAACACCCGAAAATTCGATATTTTTCAGTCACAGAAACGATCTGTACATGCCTACGCAGTAATAGAATATTTAAAAAGCAAGCCCAAAACATGCTGAAAATCGATATTTTAGGTGCCCAAAGTCGATATGTGCATGCATCTTCTGTACACGTTTATATTTCAAATTCAGGGTCAAAACACCCGAATATTCGATTTTATTTTGGCCCAGAAGCGATCTGTACATGCCTACTTAGTGCTAGAATATTTTCAAAGTACAGGCCCAAAACATGCTTAAAACGATATTTTAGGTGCCCAAAGTCGATATGTGCTTGCATCTTCAGTAACCGTTTATATCTCAAATTCTGACTCAAAACACCCGAAAATTCGATATTTTTGGGTCTTAGAAGGGATCTGTACATGCCTACTCCGTGGTAAAGTATTTTCAAAATACAGGCCCAAAACATGTTGAAAATCGATATTTTAGGTACCCAAAGTCAATATGTAAATGCATCATCTGTACCCGTTTATATCTCAAATTAAGGCTTAAAACACCCGAAAATTCGATATTTTTGGTTACCAGAAGCGATCTGTACATGCCTACTCCGTGTTAGAGTATTTTCAAAATACAGGCCTAAAACATGCTGAATTTCGGTATTTTAGGTGCCCAAAATCAATATGTGTATGCATCTTCTGTACCCTTGTATATTTAAAATTCAGGCTCAAAATACCCGAAAAATTCGATATTTTTGGGTCCCAGAGGCAGTCTGTACATGCCTACTCCGTGTTAGAGTATTCTCAAAATACAGGACCAAAACATGCTGAAAATCGATATTTCAGGTGCCCAAAGTCGATATGTTCATGCATCTTCAGTACCCGTTTATATCTCAAATTCAGGCTCAAAACATTCGAAAATTCGATAATTTTGGGTCCCAGAAGCGATCTTTACATGCATACTCAGTGCTAGAATGTTTTCAAAATATAGGCCCAAAACATGCTGAAAATCGATATTTTAGGTGCCCAAAGTCAATATGTGTATGCATCTTCTGTACCCGTCTATATCTCAAATTCAGGCTCAAAACACCCGAAAAATTCGATATTTTTGGGTCCCAGAGGCAATCTGTACATGCCTACCCCGTGTTAGAGTATTTTCAAAATACAGGCCCAAAACATGCTGAAAATTGATATTTCAGGTGCCTAAAGTCGATATGTGCATGCATCTTCAGTACCCGTTTATATTTCAAATTCAGGCTCAAAACACTCGAAAATTCGATATTTTTGGGTCCCAGAAACGATCTGTACATGCCTAATCATTGCTAGAATTTTCTCAAAATACAGACCCAAACATGCTGAAAATCGATATTTTAGGTGCCCAAAGTCAATATGTCCATGAATCTTCAGTACTCGTTTATATCTCAAATTCAGACTCAAAACACCCGAAAATTCGATATTTTTGAGTCACAGAAGCGATCTGTACATGCCTACGCAGTAATAGAATATTTTAAAAAACACGCCCAAAACATGCTGAAAATCGATATTTTAGGTGCCCAAAGTCGATATGTGCTTGCATCTTCAGTAACCGTTTATATCTCAAATTCAAGCTCAAAACACCCGAAAACTCGATATTTTTGGGTCCCAGAAGCGATCTGTACATACCTACTCAGTGCTAGAATATTTTCAAAATTTAGGCCAAAAACAGGCTAAAAATCGATATTTTAGGTCCCCAAAGTCGATATGTGCATGCATCTTCAGTACCCGTTTATATCTTAAATTCAGGCTCAAAATACCCGAAAATTCGATATTTTTGGGTTCCAGAGGCGATCTATTCATGCCTACTCAATGTTAGAATATTTTCAAAATACAGGCAGAAAAACAAGTTAAAAATCGATATTTTAGGTGCCCAAGTCAATAAGTGCATATATCTTCTGTATCCATTTACATCCCAAATTCAGGCTCAAAACACCCGAAAATTCGATATTTTTGGGTCCCAGAAGCGATCTGTACATGACTACTTCGTGTTTGAGTATTTTCAAATTACAGGCCCAAAACATTCTCAAAATTGATATTTTAGGTGCAAAAAGTCGATATGTGCATGGATCTTCAGTACCCGTTTATATCCCAAATTCAGGCTTAAAACACCCGAAAATTCAATATTTTTGGGTCCCAGAAGCGATCTGTACATGCCTTATCCTTGCTAGAATTTTCTCAAGATACAGACCCAAAACATGCTGAAAATCTATATTTTAGGTGCAAAAAGTCGATATGTGCATGCATATTCTGTACCCGTTTATATCCCGTATATAGGCTCAAAACATGCTAAAAATCGATATTTTAAGTGTCCAAAGTCAATATGTGCATGCATCTTCTGTACCCGTTTATATCTCAAATTCAGGCTCAAAACACCCGAAAATTCGGTAATTTTGGGTCCAAAAAGCGATCTGTACATGCCTACTCTGTGTTAGAGTATTTTCAAAATACAGGCCCAAAACATGCTGAAAATCGATATTTTAGGTGCCCAAAGTCGATATCTCAAATTCAGGCCCAAAACACCCGAAAATTCGATATTTTGTGGTCCAAAAAGCGATCTGTACATGCCTAATCAGTGCTAGAATGTTTTCAAAATATAGGTTAAAAACATGCTAAAAATCGATATTTTAAGTGTCCAAAGTCGATATGTTCATGCATCTGCTGTACCCGTTTATATCTCAAATTCAGGCTCAAAACACCCAAAATTCTGTATTTTTGGGTCCTAGAAGCGATCTGTACATGCTTACTCCTAGTTAGAATGTTTTCAAGATACAGACCAAAAACATGCTCAAAATCAATATTTTAGGTACCCAAAAGTCGATATGTGCATGCATCTTCAGTACCCGTTTATATCTCAAATTCAGGCTCAAAACACCCGAAAATTCGATATTTTGTGGTCCAAAAAGCGATCTGTACATGCCTTCTCCGTGTTAGAGTATTTTACATATACAGGATCAAAACATACTGAAAATCGATCTTTTAGGTGCCCAAAAGTCGATATGTGCATGCATCTTCTGTACCCGTTTATATCTCAAATTCAGGCTCAAAACACCCGAAAATTTGACATTTTGTGGTCCCAGAAGCGATCTGTACATGCCTACTCAGATAAAGGCCCAAAACAAGTTGAAAATCAATATTTTAGGTGCCCAAAGTCAATATGTGTATGTATCTTCTGCAACCGTTTATATCCCAAATTAAACCTCAAAACACCCGAAAATTCGTTTTTTTGCGGTCCCAGAAGCGATCTGTACATGCCTACTCAGTGCTAGAATGTTTTCAAAATATAGGCCAAAAACATGCTAAAAATCGATATTTTAGGTGCCCAAAGTCAATATATTTATGAATCTTCTGTACCCGTGTATATCTCAAATTCAGGCTCAAAACACCCGAAAACTCGATATTTTTGGGTCCCAGAAGCGATCTGTACATGCCTACTCAGTGCTAGAATATTTTCAAAATTTAGGCCAAAAACAGGCTAAAAATCGATATTTTAGGTCCCCAAAGTCGATATGTGCATGCATCTTCTGTACCCGTTTATATCTCAAATTCAGGCTCAAAACACCCGAAAATTCAATATTTTTGGGTCCCAGAAGTGATCTGTACATGCTTAATCCTTGCTGGAATTTTCTCAAGATACAGACCCAAAACATGCTGAAAATCGATATTTTAGGTGCCCAAAGTCGATATGTGCATGCATCTTCTGTACCCGTTTATATCTCAAATTCAGGCTCAAAATACCCGAAAATTCGATATTTTTGGGTTCCAGAGGCGATCTATTCATGCCTACTCAATGTTAGAATATTTTCAAAATACAGGCAGAAAAACAAGTTAAAAATCGATATTTTAGGTGCCCAAGTCAATAAGTGCATATATCTTCTGTATCCATTTACATCCCAAATTCAGGCTTAAAACACCCGAAAATTCAATATTTTTGGGTCCCAGAAGCGATCTGTACATGCCTTATCCTTGCTAGAATTTTCTCAAGATACAGACCCAAAACATGCTGAAAATCGATATTTTAGGTGCAAAAAGTCGATATGTGCATGCATATTCTGTACCCGTTTATATCCCGTATATAGGCTCAAAACATGCTAAAAATCGATATTTTAAGTGTCCAAAGTCAATATGTGCATGCATCTTCTGTACCCGTTTATATCTCAAATTCAGGCTCAAAACACCCGAAAATTCGGTAATTTTGGGTCTAAAAAGCGATCTGTACATGCCTACTCCGTGTTAGAGTATTTTCAAAATACAGGCCCAAAACATGCTGAAAATCGATATTTTAGGTGCCCAAAGTCGATATCTCAAATTCAGGCCCAAAACACCCGAAAATTCGATATTTTGTGTTCCAAAAAGCGATCTGTACATGCCTAATCAGTGCTAGAATGTTTTCAAAATATAGGTTAAAAACATGCTAAAAATCGATATTTTAAGTGTCCAAAGTCGATATGTTCATGCATCTGCTGTACCCGTTTATATCTCAAATTCAGGCTCAAAACACCCAAAATTCGGTATTTTTGGGTCCTAGAAGCGATCTGTACATGCTTACTCCTAGTTAGAATGTTTTCAAGATACAGACCAAAAACATGCTCAAAATCAATATTTTAGGTACCCAAAAGTCGATATGTACATGCATCTTCAGTACCCGTTTATATCTCAAATTCAGGCTCAAAACACCCGAAAATTCGATATTTTGTGGTCCAAAAAGCGATCTGTACATGCCTTCTCCTTGTTAGAGTATTTTACATATACAGGATCAAAACATACTGAAAATCGATCTTTTAGGTGCCCAAAAGTCGATATGTGCATGAATCTTCTGTACCCGTTTATATCTCAAATTCAGGCTCAAAACACCCGAAAATTTGACATTTTGTGGTCCCAGAAGCGATCTGTACATGCCTACTCAGATAAAGGCCCAAAACAAGTTGAAAATCAATATTTTAGGTGCCCAAAGTCAATATGTGTATGTATCTTCTGCAACCGTTTATATCCCAAATTAAACCTCAAAACACCCGAAAATTCGTTTTTTTTGGGTCCCAGAAGCGATCTGTATATGCCTACTCAGTGCTAGAATTTTTTCAAAATATAGGCCAAAAACATGCTAAAAATCGATATTTTAGGTGCCCAAAGTCAATATATGTATGCGTCTTCTGTACCCGTGTATATCTCAAATTCAGGCTCAAAACACCCGAAAAAATCGATATTTTTGGGTCCCAGAGGCAATCTGTACATGCCTACTCCGTGTTAGAGTATTTTCAAAATACAGGCCCAAAACATGCTGAAAATTGATATTTCAGGTGCCCGAAGTCGATATGTGCATGCATCTTCAGTACCCGTTTATATCTCAAATTCAGGCTCAAAACACTCGAAAATTCGATATTTTTGGGTCCCAGAAAAGATCTGTACATGCCTAATCATTGCTAGAATTTTCTCAAAATACAGACCCAAACATGCTGAAAATCGATATTTTAGGTGCCCAAAGTCAATATGTCCATGCATCTTCAGTACTCGTTTATATCTCAAATTCAGACTCAAAACACCCGAAAATTCGATATTTTTGAGTCACAGAAGCGATCTGTACATGCCTGCGCAGTAATAGAATATTTAAACAAACACGCCCAAAACATGCTGAAAATCGATATTTTAGGTACCCCAAAGTCGATATGTGCATGCATCTTCTGTACACGTTTATATCTCAAATTCAGGGTCAAAACACCCGAATATTCGATTTTATTTTGTCCCAGAAGCGATCTGTACATGCCTACTTAGTGCTAGAATATTTTCAAAATACAGGCCCAAAACATGCTGAAAATCGATATTTTAAGTGCCCAAAGTCGATATGTGCTTGCATCTTCAGTAACCGTTTATATCTTAAATTCATGCTCAAAATACCCGAAAACTCGATATTTTTGGGTCCAAGAAGCGATCTGTACATGCCTACTCAGTGCTAGAATATTTTTCAAAATTTAGGCCAAAAACAGGCTAAAAATCGATATTTTAGGTCCCCAAAGTCGATATGTGCATGCATCTTCTGTACCCGTTTATATCTCAAATTCAGGCTGATAACACCCGAAAATTCAATATTTTTGGGTCCCAGAAGTGATCTGTACATGCCTAATCCTTGCTGGAATTTTCTCAAGATACAGACCCAAAACATGCTGAAAATCGATATTTTAGGTGCCCAAAGTCGATATGTGCATGCATCTTCTGTACCCGTTTATATCTCAAATTCAGGATAAAAATACCCGAAAATTCGATATTTTTGGGTTCCAGAGACGATCTATTCATGCCTACTCAATGTTAGAATATTTTCAAAATACAGGCAGAAAAACAAGTTAAAAATCGATATTTTAGGTGCCCAAGTCAATAAGTGCATATATCTTATGTATCCATTTACATCCCAAATTCAGGCTCAAAACACCCGAAAATTCGATATTTTTGGGTCCCAGAAGCGATCTGTACATGCATACTTCGTGTTTGAGTATTTTCAAATTACAGGCCCAAAACATGCTCAAAATCGATATTTTAGGAGCAAAAAGTCGATATGTGCATGGATCTTCAGTACCCGTTTATATCCCAAATTCAGGCTTAAAATACTCGAAAATTTAATATTTTTGGGTCCCAGAAGCGATCTGTACATGCCTACTCAGTGATAGAATATTTTCAAAATTTATCCCAAAAACATGCTAAAAATCGATATTTTAGGTGCCCAAAGTCGATATGTGCATGCATCTTCTGTACCCGTTTATATCTCAAATTCATTCTCAAAACACCCGAAAATTCAATATTTTTGGGTCCCAGAAGCGATCTGTACATGCCTTATCCTTGCTAGAATTTTCTCAAGATACAGACCCAAAACATGCTGAAAATCGATATTTTAGGTGCAAAAAGTCGATATGTGCATGCATATTCTGTACCCGTTTATATCCCGTATATAGGCTCAAAACATGCTAAAAATCGATATTTTAAGTGTCCAAAGTCGATATATGCATTCATCTGCTGTACCCGTTTATATCTCAAATTCAGGCTAAAAACACCCGAAAATTCGGTATTTTTGGGTCCAAAAAGCGATCTGTACATGTCTACTCCGTGTTAGAGTATTTTCAAAATACAGGCCCAAAACATGCTGAAAATCGATATTTTAGGTGCCCAAAGTCGATATCTCAAATTCAGGCCCAAAACACCCGAAAAATCGATATTTTGGGGTCCCAAAAGCGATCTGTACATGCCTAATCAGTGCTAGAATGTTTTCAAAATATAGGTTAAAAACATGCTAAAAATCGATATTTTAAGTGTCCAAAGTCAATATGTGCATGCATCTGCTGTACCCGTTTATATCTCAAATTCAGGCTGAAAACACCCAAAATTCGGTATTTTTGGGTCCTAGAAGCGATCTGTACATGCTTACTCCTAGTTAGAATGTTTTCAAGATACAGACCAAAAACATGCTCAAAATCAATATTTTAGGTACCCAAAAGTATATGTGCATGCATCTTTAGTACCCGTTTATATCTCAAATTCAGGCTCAAAACACCCGAAAATTCGATATTTTGTGGTCCAAAAAGCGATCTGTACATGCCTTCTCCGTGTTAGAGTATTTTAAAGATACAGGCCCAAAACATACTGAAAATCGATCTTTTAGGTGCCCAAAAGTCGATATGTGCATGCATCTTCTGTACCCGTTTATATCTCAAATTCAGGCTCAAAACACCCGAAAATTTGACATTTTGGGGTCCCAGAAGCGATCTGTACATGCCTACTCAGATAAAGGCCCAAACAAGTTGAAAATCAATATTTTAGGTGCCCAAAGTCAATATGTGTATGTATCTTCTGCAACCGTTTATATCCCAAATTAATCCTCAAAACACCCGAAAACTCGTTTTTTTGGGGTCCCAGAAGCGATCTGTACATGCCTACTCAGTGCTAGAATGTTTTCAAAATATAGGCCCAAAACATGCTGAAAATCGATATTTTAGGTGCCCAAAGTCAATATGTGTATGCATCTTCTGTACCCGTGTATATCTCAAATTCAGGCTAAAAACACCCGAAAAATTCGATATTTTTGTGTCCCAGAGGCAATCTGTACATGCCTACTCCGTGTTAGAGTATTTTCAAAATACAGGCCCAAAACATGCTGAAAATTGATATTTCAGGTGCCCGAAGTCGATATGTGCATGCATCTTCAGTACCCGTTTATATCTCAAATTCAGGCTCAAAAAACTCGAAAATTCGATATTTTTGGGTCCCATAAGCGATCTGTACATGCCTAATCATTGCTAGAATTTTCTCAAAATACAGACCCAAACATGCTGAAAATCGATATTTTAGGTGCCCAAAGTCAATATGTGCATGCATCTTCAGTACTCGTTTATATCTCAAATTCAGACTCAAAACACCCGAAAATTCGATATTTTTGAGTCCCAGAAGCGATCTGTACATGCCTACGCAGTAATAGAATATTTTAAAAAACACGCCAAAAACATGCTGAAAATTGATATTTTAGTTGCCCAATGTCGATATGTGCATGCATCATCTGTACACGTTTATTTCTCAAATTCATGCTCAAAACACCCAAAAAACTCGATATTTTTGGGTCCCAGAAGGGATCTGTACATGCCTAATCCGTGTTAAAGTATTTTCAAAATACAGGCCCAAAACATGTTGAAAATCGATATTTTAGGTGCCCAAAGTCGATATGTACATGCATCTTCAGTACCCGTTTATATCTCAAATTCAGGCTCAAAACACCTGAAAATTCGATATTTTTGCGTCCCAGAAGCGATCTGTACATGCCTATTCAGTCATGGAATGTTTTCAAAATATAGGCTCTAAGCATGCTAAAAATCGATATTTTAGGTGTCCAAAGTTGATATGTGCATTCATCTTCTGTACCCGTTGATATCTCAAATTCAATCTCAAAACACCGGAAAATTCGATATTTTTGGGTCCCATAAGCGATATGTACATGCCTACTCCGTTTTTGTGTATTTTCAAAATACAGGCCCAAAACATGCTGAAATTCGATATTTTAGTTGCCAAAAGCAATATGTGTATGCATCTTCTCTACCCGTTTATATCTCAAATTCAGGCTCAAAACACCTGAAAACTCGATATTTTCGGGTCCAATAAGCGATCTGTACATGCCTAGTCAGTGACAGAATATTTTCAAGTTACAGACCAAAAACATGCTGTAAATCGATTTTTTAGGTGCCCAAAGTCGATATGTGTATGCATCTTCAGTACACGTTTATATCTCAAATTCAGGCTCAAAACACCCGAAAATTCCATTTTTTTGGGTCCCAGAAGCGATCTGTACATGCCTACTCAATGTTAGAATACTTTCAAAACACAGGCACAAAAACAAGTTGAAAATCAATATTTTAGGTGTTAAAAATCGATATGTGCATGCATCTTCTGTACCCGTTTATATCTCAAATTCAGGCTCAAAACACCCGAAAATTCCATTTTTTGGGGTCCTAGAGGCAATCTGTACATGCCTACTCAGTAATAGAATATTTTCAAGATTCAGGCCGATAACATGCTGAAAATCGATATTTTACGTGCCCAAAGTCAATATGTGTATGCATCTTCTGTATCCGTTTATATCTCAAATTCTGGCTCAAAACACCCGAAAATTCGATATTTTTGGGTCCCAGAAGCGATCTGTACATGCCTAATCATTGCTAGAATTTTCTCAAAATACAGACCCAAACATGCTGAAAATCAATATTTTAGGTGCCCAAAGTAAATATGTGCATGCATCTTCTGTACACGTTTATATCTCAAATTCAGGCTCAAAACACCCGAATATTCTATTTTATTTTGGCCCAAAAGCGATCTGTACATGTCTACTTAGTGCTAGAATATTTTCAAAATACAGGCCCAAAACATGCTGAAAATCGATATTTTAGGTGCCCAAATTCGATATGTGCTTGCATCTTCAGTAACCGTTTATATCTCAAATTCATGCTCAAAACACCCGAAAACTCGATATTTTTGGGTCCCAGAAGCGATCTGCACATGCCTAATCCGTGTTAAAGTATTTTCAAAATACTGGCCCAAAACATGTTAAAAATCGATATTTTAGTTACCCAAAGTCAATATGTGAATACATCTTCTGTACCCGTTTATATCTCAAATTCAGGCTTAAAACACCCGAAAATTCGATATTTTTGGTTCCCAGAAGCGATCTGTACATGCCTACTCCGTGTTAGAGTATTTTCAAAATACAGGCCTAAAACATGCTGAAATTCGATATTTTAGGTGCCCAAAGTCAATATGTGTATGCATCTTCAGTACCCGTGTATATCTCAAATTCAGGCTCAAAACACCCGAAAATTTCGATATTTTTGGGTCCCAGAGGCAATCTGTACATGCCTACTCCGTGTTAGAGTATTTTCAAAATACAGGCCCAAAACATGCTGAAAATCGATATTTTAGGTACCCAAAGTCGATATGTGCATGCATCTTCAGTACCTGTTTATATCTCAAATTCAGGCTCAAAACACCCTAAAATTCGATATTTTTGGGTCCCAGAAGCGATCTGTACATACCTACTCAGTAATAGATCATTTTCAAAATACAGGCCTAAAACATGCTGATATTCGATATTTTAGGTGCCCAAAGTCAATATGTGTATGCATCTTCTGTACCCGTGTATATCTCAAATTCAGGCTCAAAACACCAGAAAATTTCGATATTTTTGGGTCCCAGAGGCAATCTGTACATGCCTACTCCGTGTTAGAGTATTTTCAAAATAAAGACCCAAAACATGCTAAAAATTGATATTTCAGGTGCCCAAAGTCGATATGTGCATGCATCGTCAGTACCCGTTTATATCTTTAATTCAGGCTCAAAACACCCGAAAATTCGATATTTTTGGGTCCCAGAAGCGATCTGTACATGCCTAATAATTGCTAGAATTTTCTCAAAATACAGACCCAAACATGCTGAAAATCGATATTTTAGGTGCCCAAAGTAAATATATCCATGCATCTTCAGTACTCGTTTATATCTCAAATTCAGACTCAAAACACCCGAAAATTCGATATTTTTGAGTCACATAAGCGATCTGTACATGCCTACGCAGTAATAGAATATTTTAAAAAACAAGCCCAAAACATGCTGAAAATCGATATTTTAGGTGCCCAAAGTCGATATGTGCATGCATCTTCTGTACACGTTTATATCTCAAATTCAGGGTCAAAACACCCGAATATTCGATTTTATTTTGGCCCAGAAGCGATCTGTACATGCCTACTTAGTGCTAGAATATTTTCAAAATACAGGCCCAAAACATGCTTAAAACGATATTTTAGGTGCCCAAAGTCGATATGTGCTTGCATCTTCAGTAACCGTTTATATCTCAAATTCTGACTCAAAACACCCGAAAATTCGATATTTTTGGGTCTTAGAAGGGATCTGTACATGCCTACTCCGTGGTAAAGTATTTTCAAAATACAGGCCCAAAACATGTTGAAAATCGATATTTTAGGTACCCAAAGACAATATGTGAATGCATCATCTGTACCCGTTTATATCTCAAATTAAGGCTTAAAACACCCGAAAATTAAATATTTTTGGTTCCCAGAAGCGATCTGTACATGCCTACTCCGTGTTAGAGTATTTTCAAAATACAGGCCTAAAACATGCTGAATTTCGGTATTTTAGGTGCCCAAAGTCAATATGTGTATGCATCTTCTGTACCATTGTATATTTAAAATTCAGGATCAAAATACCCGAAAAATTCGATATTTTTGGGTCCCAGAGGCAATCTGTACATGCCTACTCCGTTTTAGAGTATTCTCAAAATACAGGACCAAAACATGCTGAAAATCGATATTTCAGGTGCCCAAAGTCAATATGTGTATGCATCTTCTGTACCCGTCTATATCTCAAATTCAGGCTCAAAACACCGAAAAATTCGATATTTTTGGGTCCCAGAGGCAATCTGTACATGCCTACCCCGTGTTAGAGTATTTTCAAAATACAGGCCCAAAACATGCTGAAAATTGATATTTCAGGTGCCCGAAGTCGATATGTGCATGCATCTTCAGTACCCGTTTATATTTCAAATTCAGGCTCAAAACACTCGAAAATTCGATATTTTTGGGTCCCAGAAACGATCTGTACATGCCTAATCATTGCTAGAATTTTCTCAAAATACAGATCCAAACATGCTGAAAATCGATATTTTAGGTGCACAAAGTCAATATGTCCATGAATCTTCAGTACTCGTTTATATCTCAAATTCAGACTCAAAACACCCGAAAATTCGATATTTTTGAGTCACAGAAGCGATCTGTACATGCCTACGCAGTAATAGAATATTTAAAAAAACGCGCCCAAAACATCCTGAAAATCGATATTTTAGGTACCCCAAAGTCGATATGTGCATGCATCTTCTGTACACGTTTATATCTCAAATTCAGGCTCAAAACACCCGAATATTCGATTTTATTTTGGCCCAGAAGCGATCTGTACATGCCTACTTAGTGCTAGAATATTTTCAAAATTCAGGCCCAAAACATGCTGAAAATCGATATTTTAGGTGCCCAAAGTCGATATGTGCTTGCATCTTCAGTAACCGTTTATATCTCAAATTCAGGCTCAAAACACCCGAAAACTCGATATTTCTGGGTCCCAGAAGCAATCTGTACATGCCTACTCTGTAATAGAACATTTTAAAAATTCAGGCCTAAAACATGCTGAAAATCGATATTTTAGGTGCCCAAAGTCGATATGTGCTTGTATCTTCAGTAACCGTTTATATCTCAAATTCATGCTCAAAACACCCGAAAACTCGATATTTTTGGGTCCCAGAAGCGATCTGTACATGCCTACTCAGTGCTAGAATATTTTCAAAATTTAGGCCAAAAACAGGCTAAAAATAGATATTTTAGGTCCCCAAAGTTGATATGTGCATATATCTTCTGTATCCATTTACATCCCAAATTCAGGCTCAAAACACCCGAAAATTCGATATTTTTGGGTCCCAGAAGCGATCTGTACATGCCTACTTCGTGTTTGAGTATTTTCAATTTACAGGCCCAAAACATGTTCAAAATCGATATTTTAGGTGCAAAAAGTCGATATGTGCATGGATCTTCAGTACCCGTTTATATCCCAAATTCAGGCTTAAAACACCCGAAAATTCAATATTTTTGGGTCCCAGAAGCGATCTGTACATGCCTTATCCTTGCTAGAATTTTCTCAAGATACAGACCCAAAACATGCTGAAAATCTATATTTTAGGTGCAAAAAGTCGATATGTGCATGCATATTCTGTACCCGTTTATATCCAGTATATAGGCTCAAAACATGCTAAAAATCGATATTTTAAATGTCCAAAGTCGATATGTGCATGCATCTTCTGTACCCGTTTATATCTCAAATTCAGGCTCAAAACACCCGAAAATTCGGTAATTTTGGGTCCAAAAAGCGATCTGTACATGCCTACTCCGTGTTAGAGTATTTTCAAAATACCGGCCCAAAACATGCTGAAAATCGATATTTTAGGTGCCCAAAGTCGATATCTCACATTCAGGCCCAAAACACCCGAAAATTCGATATTTTGTGGTCCAAAAAGCGATATGTACATGCCTAATCAGTGCTAGAATGTTTTCAAAATATAGGTTAAAAACATGCTAAAAATCGATATTTTAAGTGTCCAAAGTCGATATGTGCATGCATCTGCTGTACCCGTTTATATCTCAAATTCAGGCTCAAAACACCCAAAATTCGGTATTTTTGGGTCCTAGAAGCGATCAGTACATGCTTACTCCTAGTTAAAATGTTTTCAAGATACAGACCAAAAACATGCTCAAAATCAATATTTTAGGTGCCCAAAAGTCGATATGTGCATGCATCTTTTGCACACGTTTATATCCCAAATTCAACCTCAAAACATCCGAAAATTCGATATTTTGAGGTCGAAGAAGCGATCTGTATATGCCTACTCAGTGCTAGAATGTTTTCAAAATATAAGCTCAAAACATGCTGGAAATCGATATTTTAAGTGTCCAAAGTCGATATGTGTATGCATCTTCTGTACCCGTTTATATCTCAAATTCAGGCTCAAAACACCCGAAAATTCGGTACTTTGGGGTCCCAGAAGCGATTTGTAGTTGCCTACTAGGATACAGGCCCAAAACATGCTGAAAATCTATATTTTAGGTGCCCAAAGTCAATATGTGTATGCATCTTCTGCACACGTTTATATCCCAAATTCAACCTCAACACACCCGAAAATTCGGTATTTTTGGGTCCTAGAAGCGATCTGTACATGCCTACTCAGTGTTAGAGTATTTTCAAAATATATGCCCAAAACATGCTAAAAATCGATATTTTAGGTGTATAAAAGTCGATATGTGCATTAATCTGCAGTACCAGTTTATATCTCAAATTCAGTCTCCAAACACCCGAAAATTCGGTATTTTTGGGTCCTAGAAGCGATTTGTACATGCCTACTCCTAGTTAGAATGTTATCAAGATACAGACCAAAAAATGCTCTAAATCAATATCTTAGGTGCCCAAAAGTCGATATGTGCATGCATTATCAGTACCCGTTTATATCTCAAAATCAGGCTCAAAACACCCGAAAACTCGATAATTTTGGGTCCAATAAGCGATCTGTACATGCCTACTCAGTGACAGAATATTTTCAAATTACAGACCAAAAACATGCTGAAAATAGATATTTTAGGTGCCCAAAGTCGATATGTGCATGCATCTTCAGTACACGTTTATATCTCAAATTCAGGCTCAAAACATCCAAAAAATCGATATTTTTGGGTCCAAGAAGCGATTTGTACATGCCTACTCAGTAATAGAATATTTTTAAGATTCAGGCCGAAAACATGCTGAAAATCGATATTTTAGGTGCCCAAAATCGATATGTGCATGCATCTTCTGTACCCGTTTATGTCCCAAATTCAGGCTCAAAACACCCTAAAATTCGATATTTTTGGGTCCAAAAAGCGATCTGTACATGCCTACTCAGTGCTAGAATATTTTCAAAATATAGGCCCAAAACATGCTAAATATGGATATTTTGGGTGCACAAAGTCTAAATATGCATTCATCTTTTGTAGCCGTTTATATCTCAAATTCTAGCTCAAAACACCGGAAAAATTCGATATTTTTGGGTCCCAGAAGCGATCTGTACATGCCTACTCAATTTTAAAATATTTTCAAATTACAGGCACAAAAACAAGTTAAAATCGATATTTTAGGTGCCCAAGTCAATAAGTGCTTGCATTTTCTGTACCCATTTACATCCCAAATTCAGGCTTAAAACACCCGAAAATTCGATGTTTTTGGGTCCCAGAAGCGATATGTACATACCTACTCCGTGTTAGAGTATTTTCAAAATCCAGGCCCAAAACATGCTGAAAATCGATATTTTAGGTGCCCAAAGTCAATATGTGTATGCATCTTCAGTACCCGTTTATATCTCAAATTCAGGCTCAAAACACCCGAAAATTCGATATTTTTGGGTCCCAGAATGGATCTGTACATGCCTATTCCGTGTTAAAGTATTTTCAAAATACAGGCCCAAAACATGCTGAAAATCGATATTTTAGGTGCCCAAAGTCAATATGTGAATGCATCTTCTGTATCCGTTTATATCTCAAATTCAGGCTTAAAATACCTGAAAATTCGATATTTTTGGTTTCCGGAAGCGATCTGTACATGCCTACTCTGTGTTAGAATATTTTTATAATACAGGCCCAAAACATGCTGAAAATCGATATTTTAGGTGCCCTAAGACAATATATATATGTATCTTCAGTACCCATTTATATCTCAAATTCAGGATCAAAACACCTAAAAATTCGATATGTTTGGGTCCCAGAAGCGATCTGTACATGCCTACTCAGTAACAGAATATTTTCAAAATACAAGTCAAAATATGCTGAAAAACGATATTTTAGGTGCCCAAAGTCGATATGTGAATGCATCTTCTGTACCCGTTTATATCTCAAATTCAGGCTCAAAACACCCGAAAATTCCATTTTTTTGGGTCCCAGAAGCGATCTGTACATGCCTACTCAATGTTAGAATACTTTCAAAACACAGGCACAAAAACAAGTTGAAAATCAATATTTTAGGTGTCCAAAATCGATATGTGCATCAATCTTCTGTACCCGTTTATATCTCAAATTCAGGCTCAAAACACCCGAAAATTCCATTTTTTTGGGTCCCAGAAGCGATCTGTACATGCCTTCTCAGTAATAGAATATTTTCAAGATTCAGGCCGAAAACATGCTGAAAATCGATATTATAGGTGCCCAAAGTCAATATGTGTATGCATCTTCTGTACCCGTTTATATCTCAAATTCTGGCTAAAAACACCCGAAAATTCGATATTTTTGGGTCTTAGAAGGGATATGTACATGCCTACTCCGTGGTAAAGTATTTTCAAAATACAGGCCCAAAACATGTTGAAAATCGATATTTTAGGTACCTAAGTCAATATGTCCATGCATCTTCTGTACCCGTTTATATCTCAAATTAAGGCTTAAAACACCCGAAAATTCGATATTTTTGGTTCCCAGAAGCGATCTGTACATGCCTACTCCGTGTTAGAGTATTTTCAAAATACAGGGCCAAAACATGCTGAAAATTGATATTTCAGGTGCCCGAAGTCGATATGTGCATGCATCTTCAGTACCCGTTTATATCTCAAAATTAGGCTCCAAACACTCGAAAATTCGATATTTTTGGGTCCCAGAAGCGATCTGTACATGCCTAATCATTGCTAGAATTTTCTCTAAATACAGACCCAAACATGCTGAAAATCAATATTTAAGGTGCCAAAAGTCGATATGTGCATGCATCTTCTGGACACGTTTATATCTCAAATTCAGGCTCAAAACACCCGAATATTCGATTTTATTTTGGCCCAGAAGCGATCTGTACATGCCTACTCAGTGCTAGAATATTTTCAAAATTTAGGCCAAAAACAGGCTAAAAATCGATATTTTAGGTCCCCAAAGTCGATATGTGCATGCATCTTCTGTACCCGTTTATATCTCAAATTCAGGCTTAAAATACCTGAAAATTCGATATTTTTGGGTCCCAGAAGCGATCTGTACATGCCTAATCCTTGCTGGAATTTTCTCAAGATACAGACCCAAAACATGCTGAAAATCGATATTTTAGGTGCCCAAAGTCGATATGTGCATGCATCTTCTGTACCCGTTTATATCTCAAATTCAGGATAAAAATACCCGAAAATTCGATATTTTTGGGTTCCAGAGGCGATCTATTCATGCCTACTCAATGTTAGAATATTTTCAAAATACCGGCAGAAAAACAAGTTAAAAATCGATATTTTAGGTGCCCAAGTCAATAAGTGCATATATCTTCTGTACCCATTTACATCCCAAATTCAGGCTCAAAACACCCGAAAATTCGATATTTTTGGGTCCCAGAAGCGATCTGTACATGCCTATTTCGTGTTTGAGTATTTTCAAATTACAAGCCCAAAACATGCTCAAAATCGATATTTTATTTGCAAAAAGTCGATATGTGCATGGATCTTCAGTACCCGTTTATATCCCAAATTCAGGCTTAAAACACTCGAAAATTTAATATTTTTGGGTCCCAGAAGCGATCTGTACATGCCTTATCCTTGCTAGAATTTTCTCAAGATACAGACCCAAAACATGCTGGAAATCGATATTTTAGGTGCAAAAAGTCGATATGTGCATGCATATTCTGTACCCGTTTATATCCCGTATATAGGCTCAAAACATGCTAAAAATCGATATTTTAAGTTTCCAAAGTCGATATGTCCATGCATCTTCTGTACCCGTTTATATCTCAAATTCAGGCTCAAAACACCCGAAAATTCGGTATTTTTGGGTCCTAGAAGCGATCTGTACATGCCTACTCCTAGTTAGAATGTTTTCAAGATACAGACCAAAAACATGCTCAAAATCAATATTTTAGGTACCCAAAAGTCGATATGTGCATGCATCTTCAGTACCCGTTTATAACTCAAATTCAGGTTCAAAACACCCGAAAATTCGATATTTTGTGGTCCAAAAAGCGATCTGTACATGCCTTCTCCGTGTTAGAGTATTTTAAAGATACAGGCCGAAAACATACTGAAAATCAATCTTTTAGGTGCCCAAAAGTCGATATGTGCATGCATCTTCTGTACCCGTTTATATCTCAAATTCAGGCTCCAAGCACCCGAAAATTTGACATTTTGGGGTCCCAGAAGCGATCTGTACATGCCTACTCAGATAAAGGCCCAAAACATGGTGAAAATCTATATTTTAGGTGCCCAAAGTCAATATGTGTATGTATCTTCTGCAACCGTTTATATCCCAAATTAAACCTCAAAACACCCGAAAATTCGATATTTTTGGGTCCCAGAAGCGATCTGTACATGCCTACTCAGTGCTAGAATGTTTTCAAAATATAGGCTCAAAACATGCTAAAAATCGATATTTTAAGTGTCCAAAGTCGATATGTGCAAGCATCTTCTGTACCCGTTTATATCTTAAATTCACGCTCAAAACATCCGAAAATTCGGTATTTTTTGGTCCCAGAAGCGATCTGTACATGCCTACTCCGTGTTAGAGTATTTTCAAAATATAGGCCCAAAACATGCTAAAATCGATATTTTAGGTGTCCAAAAGTCGATATGTGCATTTATCTTCAGCACCTGTTTATATCTCAAATTCAGGCTCAAAACATCCAAAAAATCGATATTTTAGGGTCCCAGAAGCGGTCTGTACATGCCAATCCGTGTTAGAATGTTTTCAAAATATAGGCTCAAAACATGCTAAAAATCGATATTTTAAGTGTCCAAAGTCGATATGTGAATGCATCTTCTGTACCCGGTTATATCTCAAATTCAGGCTTAAACACCCGAAAATTCGGTATTTTTGGGTTCTAGAAGCGATCTGTACATGCCTACTCCTAGTTAAAATGTTATCAAGATACAGACCCAAAAAATGCTCTAAATCGATATCTTAGGTGCCCAAAAGTCGATATGTGCATGCATCATCAGTATCCGTTTATATCTCAAATTCAGGCTCAAAACACACGAAAATTCGATATTTTTTGGGTCCCACAAGCGATCTGAACATGCCTACTCAATGTTAGAATATTTTCAAAATACAGGAACAAAAACAAATTTAAAATCGATATTTTAGGTGCCCAAAGTCGATATGTGCATGCATCTTCAGTACCCGTTTATATCTCAAATTCAAGCTCAAAATACCCGAAAATTCGATATTTTTGGGTCTTAGAAGCGATCTGTACATGGCTATTCAGTAATATAATATTTTCAAAATACAGGCCCAAAACATGCTGAAAATCGATATTTTAGGTGGCCAAAGTCAATATGTGTATGCATCTTCTGTACCCGTTTATATCTCAAATTCAGGCTAAAATACCCCAAAATTCGATATTTTTGGTTCCGAGAAGCAAAAACACCCGAATAATCGATTTTTGGGAGGCCGAGAAGCGATTTGCACATGCCTATTAAATGACAGAATATTTACAAAATACAGGCCCAAAACCTGCTGAAAATCGATATTCTTGGTACCCAAAGTCAATATGTGAATGCGTCTTCTTTACCCGTTTATATCCAATATTCAGGCTCAAAACAACCGAATATTCGATTTTATTGGGGCTCAGAAGCGATCTGTCCATGCCTACTCCGTGTTAGAGTATTTTCATAATATAGGCCCAAAACATGCTGAAATTCGACCTATTAGGTGCAAAAAGTCAATATGTGCATACATCTTCTGTACCATTTTATATCCCAAATTCAGGCTCAATTCACCCGAAAATTCGATTTTTGGGGGTCCCAGAAGCGATCTGTACATGCCTACTCAGTGCTAGAATGTTTTCAAAATATAGGCTCAAAACATGCTGAAAATCGATATTTTATGTGTCCAAAGTCAGTATGTTCATGCAACTTCTGTACCCGTTTGTATTCCAAAATCAGGCTGAAAACACCCGAAAATTCCATATTTTTGGATCCCAGAAGCGACATGTACATGCCTACTCAGTATTAGAATATTTTCAAAAAACACGCCCAAAACATGCTGAAAATCGATATTTTAGATGCCCAAAGTCAATATGTGCATGCCTCCTCTGTACCCGTTTATATCCCAAATTCAGGCTCAAAACACACGAAAATTCGATATTTTTTGGGTCCCACAAGCGATCTGTACATGCCTACTCAATGTTAGAATATTTTCAAAATACAGGCACAAAAACAAATTTAAAATCGATATTTTAGGTGCCCAAAGTCGATATGTGCATGCATCTTCAGTACCCGTTTATATCTCAAATTCTGGCTCAAAATACCCGAAAATTCGATATTTTTGGGTCTTAGAAGCGATCTGTACATGGCTATTCAGTAATATAATATTTTCAAAATACAGGCCCAAAACATGCTAAAAATCGATATTTTAGGTGCCCAAAGTCGATATATGTATGCATCTTCTGTACCCGTTTATATCTCAAATTCAGGCTAAAACACCCCAAAATTCGATATTTTTGGTTCCGAGAAGCAAACTGTACATGCCTACGCAGTGCTAGAATATTTTAAAAATATAGGCCCAAAACATGCTAAAAATCGATATTTTGGTTACCCAAAGTCAATATGTGCATCCATCTTCTGTACCCGTTTATATCCAAAATTCAAGCTCAAAACACCCGAATAATCGATTTTGGGGGGGCCGAGAAGCGATCTGTACATGCCTATTCACTGACAGAATATTTTCAAAATACAGGCCCAAAACCTGCTAAAAATCGATATTTTAGGTACCCATAGTCAATATGTGAATGCTTCTTCTTTACCCGTTTATATCCAAAATTCAGGCTCAAAACACCCGAATATTCGATTTTATTGGGGCTCAGAAGCGATCTGTACATGCCTACTCTGTGTTAGAGTATTTTCATATTATAGGCCCAAAACATGCTGAATTTCGACCTATTAGGTGCAAAAAGTCAATATGTGCATGTATCTTCTGTACCCGTTTATATCATATATTTAGGCTCAAAACACCTGAAAATTCGATATTTTTGGGTCCCAGAAGTGATCTGTACATGCATACTCAGTGCTAGAATGCTTTCAAAATATAGGCCGAAAACATGCTGAAATTCGATATTTGTTGTTCAAAAAGTCGATATCTGCATGCATCTTCTGTACTCGTTTATATCAGAAATTCAGGCTCAAAAAACCCGAAAATTCGATATTTTTGGATACCAGAAGCGATCTGTACATGCATACTCAGTGCTAGAATACTTTCAAAATATAGGCCCAAAACATGCTGAAATTCGATATTTTAGTTGCAACAAGTCGATATGTGCATGCATATTTTGTACTCATTTATATTCCAAATTCAGGCTCAAAACACCCGAAAATTCGATATTATTGGGTCCCTGAAGCGATCTGTACATGGATACTCTATGCTTGAATATTTTCAAAATACAGGCCCAAAACAAGCTCAAAATCGATATTTTTGGTGCCCAAAGTCAATATGTGCATGCATCTTCTGTACCCGTTTATATCCCAAATTGAGGATCCAAACACCCGAAAATTCGATATTTTTGGGTCCCAATAGCGATCTGTACATGCTTACTCCTTGCTAGAATGTTTTCAAGATACAGACCCAAAACATGCTCAAAATCGATATTTTAGGTGCTAAAAGTCGATATGTGCACGCATCTTCAATACACGTTTATATCTCAAATTCAGGCTCAAAACACCCGAAAATTCGATATTTTTGGGTCCCAGAAGCGAGCTGTACATGCCTACTCAGTCCTAGAATAATTTCAAAATATAGGCCCAAAGCATACTAAAAATGGACATTTTTGGTGCCCAAAGTGGATATGTGCATGCGTTTTCTGTACCTGTTTATATCACAAATTCTGGCTCAAAATACCCGAAAATTCGATATTTCTGGTTCCCAGAAGCGATCTATACATGCATATTCAGTATTAGAATATTTTCAAAATACAGGCCCATCAAATGCCGAAATTCGATATTTTAGGTACCCAAAGTTGATATGTGCATGCATCTTCTGTACTCGTTTATATCTCAAATTCTTGCTCAAAACACCAGAAAATTCGATATTTTTGGGTCCCAGAAGCGATCTGTACATGTCTACTCAGTGCTAGAATATTTTCAAAATATATGCCCAAAACATGCTAAAAATCGAAATTTTAGGTGCCCAAAGTCGATATGTGCATGCATCTTCTGTACCCGTTTGATATCTAAAATTCATGCTCAAAACACCCGAAAATTCGATATTTTTGGGTCCCGAAAGCGATCTATAAATGCCTACTCAGTGCTAGAATATTTTCAAAATAAAGACCCAAAACAAGCTGAAATTCGACCTATTAGGTGCAAAAATACGATATGTGCATGCATCTTCTGTACCCATTTAAATCCCAAATTCAGGCTCAAAACACCCGAAAATTCGATATTTTTGGGTTCCAGAAGCGATCTGTACATACCTACTCAGTGCTAGAATATTTTCAAAATATAAGCCGAAAGCATGCTAAAAATCGATATTTGTTTTTCAAAAAGTCATTCATGGGGTGGTGGGTGTGTGGGTGTCAGTACAGTGCGTGGATAGTAAATATCAACAGTCAATCATGGGGTGTGTGGGTGTCATTATATTGATTTGTACTGTAAATATCAACAGTCATTCATGGGGTGGTTAGTGTCACTACAGTGCTTGGACTGTAAATATAAACAATCATTCATGTGGTGGTGGGTGTGTGGGTGTCATTACAGTACTTGGACTGTAAATATCAACAGTCATTCATGGGTGGTGGGTGTGAGGGTGTCATTACAGTGCTCAGACTGTAAATATCAACAGTCATTCATGGGGAAGTTAGTCTGTGTGTGTTATTACAATGATTTGACTGAAAATATCAACAGTCATTTATGGGGTGGTGGGTGTCATTACAGTGCTTGGACTGTACATATCAACAGTCATTCATGGGGTCGTGGGTGTGTGGGTGTCATTACAGTTCTTGGAGTGTAAATATCAACCATCATTCATGGGGTGGTGTGTGTCATTACAGTGCTTGTACTGTAAATATCAAGAGTCATAATGCGGTGGTTGGTGTGTGGGTTTCATTACAGTGCTTGGATTGTAAATACCAACAGTCATTCAAGGGGTTGTGGGTGTGTGGGTGTCATTACAGAGCTTGGACTGTATATATCAACAGTCATTCATGGGGTGGTGGGTGTCATTACAGTGCTTGAACTGTAAATATCAACAGTCATTCATGGGTTGATTGGTTTCAATACAGTGCTTGGACTGTAAATATCAACAGTCATTCATGGGGTGGTGGGTGTGTGGGTGTCATTACAGTGCACGGACTGTAAATATTAACAGTCATTTATGGGGTGGTGGGTGTGTGGGGGTCATTACAGTGCTTGGACTGTAGATATCAACAGTCATTAATGGGCTGGTGGGTGTGTGGGTGTCATTACATTGTTCGGACCATAAATATCAACGGTCATTCATAGGGTGGTTAGTGTGTAGGTGTCATTACAGTGCTTGGACTGAAAATATCAACAGTCATTCATGAGTGGTGGGTGTCAATACAGTGCTTGGACTGTATATATCAACAGTCATTCATGGGGTTGTGGGTGTGTGGGTGTCTTTACAGTGCTTGGACTGTAAATATCAATTGTCATTCATGGAATGGCGGGTGTGGGGGGGTCATTACAGTGCTTGGACTGTAAATATCTCCAAGCTCTGTTAATATTTACAGTCCAAGCATTGTAATGGCACCCACACACCCACCACCCTATAAATGACTGTTGATATTTACAGTCCAAGCATTGTAATGACATCCACACACCGACCAGCTAATGATTGACTGTTGGTAATTACAACCCGAGTGCTTGGACTGTATATATCAACAGTCATTCATGTGGTAATGGGTGTGTGGATGTCATTATAGTGCTTGAACTGTAAATATCAACAGTCATTCATGAGGTGGTGGGTGTGTGGATTTCATTACAGTGCTTTGATTGTAAATATCAACAGTAATTCATGGTTTGGTGGGTGTCATTGCAGTACATTGACTGTAAATATCAACAGTCATTCATCGGGTGGTGTGTGTGAGCATGTCATTACAGTGCTTGGACTGTAAATATCAGCAATCATTCATGGTGTTGGGTGTCATTACAGTGTTTGAACTGTAAATATCAACAGTCATTCATTAAGAGGGGGGTGTTTGGGTGTCATTACAGTGCTTGGACTGTAAATATCAACTGTCACTCATTTGGTGGTGGGTGTGTGGGTGTCATTACAGTGCTTGTAATGTAAATATCAACAGTTATTCATGGGGTGCTAGGTGTGTGAGTATCATTACAGTGCTTGGACTGTAAATATCAACTGTCAATCATGGGGTGGTGGGTGTGTGGGTATCCTTACAGTGCTTGGACTGTAAATATCAACAGTCATTCATAGGGTGGTGTGTGTGTTGGTGTCATTACTGTGCTTGGACTGTAAATATCACGGGTGGTGTGTGTGAGCATGTCATTACAGTGATTGGACTGTAAATATCAGCAATCATTCATGGTGTTTGGTGTCATTACAGTGTTTGGACTGTAAATATCAACAGTCATTCATTAAGAGGGGGGTATCTGGGTGTCATTACAGTGTTTGAACTGTAAATATCAAAAGTAATTCATAGTGTTTGAGTGTAATTACAGTGCTTGGACTGTAAATGTCAACAGGCACTTTTTGGGTGGTGGGTGTTTGGGTGTCATTACAGTGCTTGGAATGTAAATATCAACAGTTAGGCATGGGGAGCTGGGTGGGTTGGTGTCACTACAGTGCTTGGACTGTAAATATCAACAGTCATTTATGGGATAGTAGGTGTGTGGGTGTCATTACACTGCTTGGACTGTAAATATCAACAATCAATAATGGGGTGGTGGGTATGTGGGTGTCATTACAGAGCTTCGACAGTACAAAATCAACAGTTATTCATGGGGTGGTAGATGTGTGGGTGTCTTTACAGTGCTTGGACTGTAAATATCAACCGTTATTCATGGGGTGGTGGGTGTGTGGGTGTCATTACAGTTCTTGGACTGTAAATGTCAGCAGTGATTCATGGGATGGTAAGTGTGTGGATGTCATTACAGTGATTGGACTGTAAATATCAACAGTCATTGTGGAATGGTGGGAGTGTGGTCGTCATGACAGTGATTGGATTGTTATTATCAGCAGTCATTCATTGTGTTGTGGGTGTGTGTATGTCATTACAGAGCTTGTACTGTAAATATCAACAGTCATTCTTGGGGTGGTGGGTGTTTGGGTGCCATTACAGTGCTTAGACCGTAAATATCAACAATCATTTATTGGGTGGTGGGTGTGTGGGTGTCATTACAGTGCTTGGACTGTAAATATTAACAATCATTCATAGGGTGGTGGGTGTGTGGTTGTCATTACAGTGCTTGGACTGTAAATATCAACAGTAATTCATGCTGTGGTTGGAGTTTGGGTGTCATTACAGTGCTTGGACTGTAAATATTAACAATCATTTATTGGGTGGTGGGTGTGAGGGTGTCATTACAGTTCTTGGACTGTAAATATCAACAGTCATTCATGGGGTGGTGGGTGTGTGGGTGTCATTACAGTTCTTGGACTGTAGTTATTAACAGTCATTCATTGGATTGTGGGTCTGTGGGTATCATTACAATGATAAGACTGTAAATATCAACAGTCATTCATGGGGTGGTGGGTGTGTGGTTATCATTACAGTGTTTGGACTGTAAATATCAACTGTCATTCATGGTGTGGTTGGTTTGTGGGTGTCATTACTGTGCTTGGACGGTAAATATTAACAGTCATTCATGGGGTGGTTATTGTCATTACAGTACTTGGACTGTAAATATCAACAGTCATTCATGGGGTGGTAAGTGTGTGGGTTCCATTACAGTGCTTGGACTATAAATATCAACCGTCATTCATGGGGTGGTGGGTGTCATTACAATGCTTGTACTGTAAATATCAACATTCATTCAAAGGGTGGTGGGTGTGTGGGTGTCATTACAGTGCTATGACTGTAAATATCAATAGTCATTTATGGGGTGTTGGGTGTGTGGGTGTCATTAGAGTGCTTGGACTGTAAATACCAACAGTTATTCATGGGGTGCTGGGTGTAAGGGTGTCATTACAGTGCATGGACAGTAAATATCAACAGTCAATCACGGGTTGGTGGGTGTGTGAGTTTCAATACAGTGCTTGGACTGTAAATATCAACAGCCTTTCATGGGGTGCTGGGTGTGTGGTAGTTATTACAGAGCTTGGACTGCAAATATCCACAGCTATTCATATGTTGGTGTATGTGTGGGTGTCATTACAGCGAATGGACTGTAAATATCAAAAGTCATTCACGTTGCTGAGGGTTTGTGGGTATCATTACAGTGTTTGGTCTGTAAATATCAAGAGTCATTCATGGGGTGGTGGTTGTATGGGTGTCATTACATGTTTGGACTGTAAATATCAACAGTCATTCATGAGGTGGTGGGTGTGTGGGTGTCATTACAGAGGTTTGACTTTAAATACCAACAGTCATTCATGGGGTGGTGGGAGTGTGGGTGTCATTACAGAGCTCGGACTGTCAACATCAACAATCATTCATGGGGTGGTGGGTGTGTGAGTGTCATTACAGTGCTAAGACTGTAAATATCAACCATCATTCATGAATGGTTGGTGTGAGGGTGTCATTACAGTGCTTGAACTGTAAATATCAACAGTCATTCATAGGGTGGTTGGTGTGTGGATTTCATTACAGTGCTTTGATTGTAAATATCAACAGTAATTCATGGTTTGGTGGGTGTCATTGCAGTACATTGACTGTAAATATCAACAGTCATTCATCGGGTGGTGTGTGTGAGCATGTCATTACAGTGCTTGGACTGTAAATATCAGCAATCATTCATGGTGTTGGGTGTCATTACAGTGTTTGGACTGTAAATATCAACAGTCATTCATTAAGAGGGGGGTGTTTGGGTGTCATTACAGTGCTTGGACTGTAAATATCAACTGTCACTCATTTGGTGGTGGGTGTGTGGGTGTCATTACAGTGCTTGTAATGTAAATATCAACAGTTATTCATGGGGTGCTAGGTGTGTGAGTATCATTACAGTGCTTGGACTGTAAATATCAACTGTCAATCATGGGGTGGTGGGTGTGTTGGTATCCTTACAGTGCTTGGACTGTAAATATCAACAGTCATTCATAGGGTGGTGTGTGTGTTGGTGTCATTACTGTGCTTGGACTGTAAATATCACGGGTGGTGTGTGTGAGCATGTCATTACAGTGCTTGGACTGTAAATATCAGCAATCATTCATGGTGTTTGGTGTCATTACAGTGTTTGGACTGTAAATATCAACAGTCATTCATTAAGAGGGGGGTATCTGGGTGTCATTACAGTGTTTGGACTGTAAATATCAAAAGTAATTCATAGTGTTTGAGTGTAATTACAGTGCTTGGACTGTAAATATCAACAGGCACTTTTTGGGTGGTGGGTGTGTGGGGGTCATTACAGTGCTTGGAATGTAAATATCAACAGTTAGGCATGGGGAGCTGGGTGGGTTGGTGTCACTACAGTGCTTGGACTGTAAATATCAACAGTCATTTATGGGATAGTAGGTGTGTGGGTGTCATTACACTGCTTGGACTGTAAATATCAACAATCAATAATGGGGTGGTGGGTATGTGGGTGTCATTACAGAGCTTCGACAGTACAAAATCAACAGTTATTCATGGGGTGGTAGATGTGTGGGTGTCTTTACAGTGCTTGGACTGTAAATATCAACCGTTATTCATTGGGTGGTGGGTGTGTGGGTGTCATTACAGTTCTTGGACTGTAAATGTCAGCAGTGATTCATGGGATGGTAAGTGTGTGGATGTCATTACAGTGATTGGACTGTAAATATCAACAGTCATTGTGGAATGGTGGGAGTGTGGTCGTCATGACAGTGATTGGATTGTTATTATCAGCAGTCATTCATTGTGTTGTGGGTGTGTGTATGTCATTACAGAGCTTGTACTGTAAATATCAACAGTCATTCTTGGGGTGGTGGGTGTTTGGGTGCCATTACAGTGCTTAGACCGTAAATATTAACAATCATTTATTGGGTGGTGGGTGTGTGGGTGTCATTACAGTGCTTGGACTGTAAATATTAACAATCATTCATAGGGTGGTGGGTGTGTGGTTGTCATTACAGTGCTTGGACTGTAAATATCAACAGTAATTCATGCTGTGGTTGGAGTTTGGGTGTCATTACAGTGCTTGGACTGTAAATATTAACAATCATTTATTGGGTGGTGGGTGTGAGGGTGTCATTACAGTTCTTGGACTGTAAATATCAACAGTCATTCATGGGGTGGTGGGTGTGTGGGTGTCATTACAGTTCTTGGACTGTAGTTATTAACAGTCATTCATTGGATTGTGGGTCTGTGGGTATCATTACAATGATAAGACTGTAAATATCAACAGTCATTCATGGGGTGGTGGGTGTGTGGGTATCATTACAGTGTTTGGACTGTAAATATCAACTGTCATTCATGGTGTGGTTGGTTTGTGGGTGTCATTACTGTGCTTGGACGGTAAATATTAACAGTCATTCATGGGGTGGTTATTGTCATTACAGTACTTGGACTGTAAATATCAACAGTCATTCATGGGGTGGTAAGTGTGTGGGTTCCATTACAGTGCTTGGACTATAAATATCAACCGTCATTCATGGGGTGGTGGGTGTCATTACAATGCTTGTACTGTAAATATCAACATTCATTCAAAGGGTGGTGGGTGTGTGGGTGTCATTACAGTGCTATGACTGTAAATATCAATAGTCATTTATGGGGTGTTGGGTGTGTGGGTGTCATTAGAGTGCTTGGACTGTAAATACCAACAGTTATTCATGGGGTGCTGGGTGTAAGGGTGTCATTACAGTGCATGGACAGTAAATATCAAAGTCAATCACGGGGTGGTGGGTGTGTGAGTTTCAATACAGTGCTTGGACTGTAAATATCAACAGCCTTTCATGGGGTGCTGGGTGTGTGGTAGTTATTACAGAGCTTGGACTGCAAATATCCACAGCCATTCATATGTTGGTGTATGTGTGGGTGTCATTACAGCGCATGGACTGTAAATATCAAAAGTCATTCACGTTGCGGAGGGTTTGTGGGTATCATTACAGTGTTTGGTCTGTAAATATCAAGAGTCATTCATGGGGTGGTGGTTGTATGGGTGTCATTACATGTTTGGACTGTAAATATCAACAGTCATTCATGAGGTGGTGGGTGTGTGGGTGTCATTACAGATGTTTGACTTTAAATACCAACAGTCATTCATGGGGTTGTGGGAGTGTGGGTGTCATTACAGAGCTCGGACTGTCAACATCAACAATCATTCATGGGGTGGTGGGTGTGTGAGTGTCATTACAGTGCTAAGACTGTAAATATCAACCATCATTCATGAATGGTTGGTGTGAGGGTGTCATTACAGTGCTTGAACTGTAAATATCAACAGTCATTCATAGGGTGGTTGGTGTGTGGGTGTCATTACAGTACTTGAAATGTAAATATTAACAGTCATTCATGGTATGGTGAGTGTGTGGGTGTCATTACAGTGCTTGGATAGTAAATATCAACAGTCAATCATGGGGTTTGTGGGTGTCATAATAGTGATTGTACTTTAAATATCAACAGTCATTCATGGGGTGGTTAGTGTCTTTACAGTGCTTGGACTGTAAATGTAAATAGTCATTTATGAGGTGGTGGGTGTGTGGGTGTCATTAAAGTGCTTTGACTGTATATATCAACAGTCATTCATTAGGTGGTGGGTTTTTGGGTGTCATTACAGTGCTCGGACTGTAAATATCAACAGTCATTCATGAGGTGGTTAGTCTGTGGGTGTTATTACAATGCTTGGACTGAAAATATCAACAGTCATTCATGGGGTGGTGGGTGTCATTACAGTGCTTGGACTGTAAATATCAACAGTCATTCATGGGGTCGTGGGTGTGTGGGTTTCATTACAAAGCTTGGAAAATAAATATCAACCATCATTCATGGGGTGGCGGGTGTCATTACAGTGCTTGTACTGTAAATATCAACAGTCGTTAATGCGGTGGTGGTTGTGTGGGTTTCATTACAGTGCTTGGACTGTAAATATCAACAGTCATTCATGGGGTGGTGGGTGTGTGGGGGTCATTACAGTGCTTTGTGTGTAAATATCAACAGTCATTCATGGGGTGGTGGGTGTCAATACAGTGCTTGAACTGTATATATCAACAGTCATTTATGGGGTGGATGGTGTGTGGGTGTTATGACAGTGCTTGGAATGTAAATATCAACAGTCATTCATGGCATGGTGAGTGTGTGGGTGTCATTACAGAGCTTGGACTGTAAGTATAAACCGTCATTCATGGGGTGGTGTGTGTGTGGGTTCAATTACATTGCCTGGACTGTAAATATCAACAGTCATTCAAGGCGTGGTGGGTGTGTGTGTGTCAGTACAGTGCGTGGATAGTAAATATCAACAGTCAATCATAGGGTGTGTTGGTGTCATATAGTGATTGTATTGTAAATATCAACAGTCATTGTCATTACAGTGCTTGGACTGTAAATATAAAGTTAAAGTTAAAGTTGCAGGGTTTCAGTTCTGGCACTATCTCTGATGAGATACTCTGCCGAACGTCAGCCAGGCAAGCCCAACTCCCCACCATGGTGCCCAGCCATGGCAGTAACCCCCCAGTAAACAGTTTTAAACTCTCGGACCTGGGCGAGGCTCGATCTGCCGACCTCACGGATGCGAGGCCAACGCGTTACCACTGTACTAGCCAGGGGCATGAGGTGGTGGGTGTGTGGGTGTCATTAAAGTGCTTGGACTGTATATATCAACAGTCATTAATGGGGTGGTGAGTGTGTGGGTGTCATTACAGTGCTTGGACTGTAAATATCAACAGTTATTCAAGGAATGGTGGGTGTGTTAGTTTCATTACAGTGCTCGGACTGTAAATATCAACAGTCATTAATGGGGTGGTTAGTGTGTGAGTGTTATTACAATGCTTGGACTGAAAATATCAACAGTCATTCATGGGGTGGTTGGTGTCATTACAGTGCTTGGACTGTAAATATCAACAGTCATTCATGGGGTCGTGGGTGTGTTGGTGTCATTACAGTGCTTCGAGTGTAAATATCAACCGTCAATCATGGGGTGGTGGGTGTCATTACAGTGCTTGTACTGTAAATATCAACAGTCATTAATGCGGTGCTCGGTGTGTGGGTTTCATTACAGTGCTTGGACTGTAAATATCAACAGTCATTCAAGGGGTGGTGGGTGTGTGGGTGTCATTACAGAGCTTGGACTGTAAATATCAACAGTCATTCATGGGGTTGTGGGTGTTATTACAGTGCTTGGAATTAAAATATCAACAGTCATTAACCCTTAAATGCATATTGACCAAATATCACGTCACCGTGAATTTAGGCCTTGAAGCCGATTGACGTAATATAAAGCCGGTAGAAAAAAAACTGCTTGGGCTATATCTAGCCACTTCATTGGTAGCACTGGTTAGGTTGGGCCTTTAATGAGTGGTGTGAGAGGGAAATGGTTCACTCGTCATATATACGCAATGAAAATACGCTCGCTCACGTTTTCTAATTTTTAGTTTTTTTTTAGGGGTAACTACTTTATTACTCATGGCGCTGCTGTACACAAACCAGTGGACCTAAAAAACTTTAGTTTACAGATTCTGGTGTGTAAAATAACAAAATTTACTTAAACGAAACTTTAAAAATCACCCTGTTTTTGTGGTTCACGCTCCAGTAGCGCTAGGGGGATTGCGGTTCTTAGGGGTTAATGTGGTGGTGGGTATGTGGGTGTCATTACAGTGCTTGGACTATAAATATCAACTATCATTCATGGGTGGTAGATGTGTGGGTGTCATTAGAGTGCTTAGACTGTAAATATCAACATGCATTCATGGGGTGGTGGGTGTGTGGGTGTCATAACAGTGCTTAAACTGTAAATATCAACAGTCATTCATGGGATGTTGTGTGTGTGAGTGTCATTACAGTGCTTAGACTAAATATCAACAGTCATTTATGGGATGGTGGATGTGTGTGTGTCATTACAGTGGTTGGACTTTAAATACCAACAGTCACTCATGGGATGGTAGGTGTTATTACAGTGCTTGGACTAATAATATCAACAGTCATTCATGGGGTGGTGAGTGTGTGGGTACCATTACAATGCTTGGACTGTAAATATCAACAGTCATTTATGGGGTGGGTGGTGTGTGGGTATCATTACAGTGCTTGGACTGTAAATATCAACAGTTATTCATTGTGTGGTGGGTTTGTGGGTGTCATTACAGTGCTTGAACTATAAATATCAATGGTCATTATTGGGGTGGAGGGTGTGTGGGTGTCATTACAGTGCTTGGACTGTAAATATCAACAGTCATTCATGGGGTGGATGGTGTCTGAGTCTCATTACAGTGCTTGGACTGTAAATATCAACAGTCATTTATAAGGTGGTTGGTGTGTGGGTCTCATTACAGTGCTTGAAATGTAAATATCAAGAGTTATTTATGGGTTGGTGGGTGTGTGGGTGTCATTACAGTGCTTAGAGTGTAAATATTAACAGTCAATCATGGGGTGGTCAGTGTGTGGGTGTCAATACAGTGCTTGGATTGTAAATGTCAACAGTCATTCATGGGGTGGTGGGAGTGTGGGTGTCATCACAGTGCTTGGATTGTAAATATCAACAGTCATTAATGGGGTGGTGGGTGTCTGGGTGTCATTACAGTACTTGGACTGTAAATATCAACTGTCATTCATGGGGTATGTGGGTGCTATTACAGAGTTTGGATTGTAAATATTAAGTCATTAATAGGTTGGTGGGAGTGTGTGTCATTACAGTGTTTGGACTGTAAATATCAACAGTCACTCAGGGGTTGGTGGGTGTGTAAGTGTAATTACAGTGCTTGCAGTGTAAATATCAAGTCATTCATGGGGTGGTGGGTGTCATTACAGTGCTTTGACTGTAAATATGAACAGTCATTCATGGTGTGATAGATGTGTGGGTGTCATTTCAGTACTTGGACTGTAAATATCAACAGTCATTAATGGGTTGGTGGGTGTCATTACAGTGCTTGGACTGTAAATATCAACAGTGATTCATGGGAAGGTGGGTGTTTGGGTATCATTACAGTGATTGGACTATAAATATCAACAGTCATTCATGGGGTGGTGGGTGTGAGGGTGATATTACAGTGCTTGGATTATAAATATTAACCATCATTCATGGGGTTATGGTTGTGTGGGTGTCATTACAGTGCTTTGACTGTAAATATCAACAGTCTTTCATGGGGTGGTGAGTTGTTGATGTCGTTACAGTGCTTGGATTGTAATTATCAACAGTCATTTATTGGGTTTTGGGTGTTTGGGTGTCATTACAGTGCTTGGACTTTAAATACCAACAGTCATTCATGGGATGGTAAGTGACATTACAGTGCTTGTACTGTAAATATCAACAGTCATTTATAGGTTGATGTGTGTGTGTGTCATTACAGTGCTTGGACTGTAAATATCAACTGTCATTCATGGGGTGTGTCGGTGACATTACAGTGCTTGTACTGTAAATATCAACAGTCATTCATGGGTTGGTGGGTGTGTTTGCCATTACAGTGCTTGGACTGTAAATATCAACAGTCATTCATTGGATTGTGGGTGTTTGTGTATCATTACAGTGCTTGGACTGTTAATATATATCAACTTATTCATGGGGTGGTGAGTATGTAGGTGTCATTACAGTGCTTGGACTGTAAATATCAACCATCATTCATAGGGTGGTGGGTGTCATTACTGTGCTTTGACTGTAAATATCAATAGTAATTCATGGGGTGGTGAGTGTCATTACACTGCTTCGACTGTATATATCAACAGTCATTCATGTGGTGGTGGGTGTGTGGGTGTCATTACATTGCTTGGACTGTAACTATCAACAGACATTCATGTTGTGGTGGGTGTGTGGGTGTCATTACAGTGTTTGGACTGTAAATATTAACATTCATTTATAGGGTGGTGCGTGTGTGGTAGTCATTACAGTGCTTGGACTGTAAATATCAACAGTCATTCATGGGGTGGTGAGTTGTTGATGTCATTACAGAGCTTGGATTGTAATTATCAACAGTCCCATTCATTGGGTTTTGGGTGTGTGGGTGTCATTACAGTGCTTGGACTTTAAATATAAACAGTCATTCATGGGATGGTAGGTGACATTACAGTGCTTGTACTGTAAATATCAACAGTCATTCATAGGTTGATGTGTGTGTGTGTCTTTACAGTGCTTGGACTGTAAATATCAACTGTCATTCTTGGGGTGTGTCGGTGACATGACAGTGCTTGTACTGTAAATATCAACAGTCATTCATGGGTTGGTGGGTGTGTTTCCCATTACAGTGCTTGGACTGTAAATATCAACAGTCATTCATATGGTGGTGGGTGTTTGTATGTCATTACCGTGCTTGGACTGTTAATATATATCAACAGTCATTCAAGGGGTGGTGGGTGTGTGCGTGTCATTACAGTGTTTGGACTGTAAATATTAACAGTCATTTATAGGGTGGTTGGTGTGTGGTAGTGATTACAGTGCATGGACTGTATATATCAACGGTTATTCATTCGGTGGTTGGTGTGTGGGTCACATTACAGTGCATGGAATGTAAATATCAACAGTTATTTATGGGTTGGTGGATGTGTGGGTGTCATTACGGTGCTTAGACTGTAAATATCAACAGTCAATCATGAGTTGGTCAGTGTGTGGGTGTCAATACATTTCTTGGATTGTAAATATCAAATGTCATTCATTGAGTGGTGGGTGTGTGGGTGTTATTACAGTGCTTGGAATGTAAATATCAACAGTCATTCATGGGGTGGTGGGTGTCATAACAGTGCTTGTACTGTAAATATCAACAGTCATTAATGCAGTGGTGGTTGTGTGGGTTTCATTACAGTGCTTGGACTGTAAATATCAACAGTCATTAAAGGGGTGGTGGGTGTGTGGGTGTCATTACAGAGCTTGGACAGTAAATATCAACAGTCATTTATGGGGTGGTGGGTGTCAATACAGCGCTTGGACTGTAGATATCAATAGTCATACATGGGTTGGTTGGCTTAATTACAGTGCTCGGACTGTAAATATCGACAGTCATTAATGGGGTGGTGGGTGTGTGGGTGTCATTACAGTGCTCGGACTGTAAATATCAACTGTCATTAATGGGGTGGTGGGTGTGTGGGGGTCATTACAGTGCTTTGTGTGTAAATATCAACAGTCATTCATGGGGTGGTGGGTGTCAATACAGCGCTTGGACTGTAGATATCAATTATCATTCATGGGGTATTGGGTGTGTGGGTGTTATTACAGTTCTTGGACTGTAGTTATCAACAGTCATTCATGGGATGGTGTGTCTGTGAGTATCATTACAATGCTTGGACTGTAAATATCAACAGTCATTCATGAGGTGGTGGGTGTGTGGGTGTCATAACAATGCTTGGACTGTAAATATCAACAGTCCATTCATGGGGTGGTTGGTGTGTGTGTGTCATTACAGTGCTTGGACTGTAAATATTAATAGTCATTAATGGGGTGGTGAGTGTCATTACAATACTTAGACTGTAAATATTAACAGTCATTCATGGGGTGGTGAGTGTGTGCGTGTCATTACAGTGCTTGGGTTGTAAATATCAACCATCTTTCATTGGGTGGTGGGTGTCATTACAGTGATTTGACTTTAAAAATCAAGTCATTTATGGGGTGTTGGGTGTGTGGGTGTCATTACAGTGTTTGGACTGTAAATATCAACCGTTATTCATGGGGTGGTGGGTGTGTTGGTGTCATTACAGTTCTTGGGCCGTAAATGTCAGCAGTGATTCATGGGATGGTAAGTGTGTGGATGTCATTACAGTGATTGGACTGTAAATATCAACAGTCATTGTGGAATGGTGGGAGTGTGGTTGTCATGACAGTGATTGGATTGTTATTATCAGCAGTCATTCATTGTGTTGTGGGTGTGTGTATGTCATTACAGAGCTTGTACTGTAAATATCAACAGTCATTCTTGGGGTGGTGGGTGTTTGGGTGCCATTACAGTGCTTAGACCGTAAATATCAACAATCATTTATTGGGTGGTGGGTGTGTGGGTGTCATTACAGTGCTTGGACTGTAAATATTAACAATCATTCATAGGGTGGTGGGTGTGTGGTTGTCATTACAGTGCTTGGACTGTAAATATCAACAGTAATTCATGCTGTGGTTGGAGTTTGGGTGTCATTACAGTGCTTGGACTGTAAATATTAACAATCATTTATTGGGTGGTGGGTGTGTGAGTGTCATTACAGTTCTTGGACTGTAAATATCAACAGTCATTCATGGGGTGGTGGGTGTGTGGGTGTCATTACAGTTCTTGGACTGTAGTTATTAACAGTCATTCATTGGATTGTGGGTCTGAGGGTATCATTACAATGATAAGACTGTAAATATCAACAGTCATTCATGGGGTGGTGGGTGTGTGGGTATCATTACAGTGTTTGGACTGTAAATATCAACTGTCATTCATGGTGTGGTTGGTTTGCGGGTGTTATTACTGTGCTTGGATGGTAAATATTAACAGTCATTCATGGGGTGGTTATTGTCATTACAGTACTTAGACTGTAAATATCAACAGTCACTCATGGGGTGGTAAGTGTGTGGGTTCCATTACAGTGCTTGGACTATAAATATCAACTGTCATTCATGGGGTGGTGGGTGTCATTACAGTGCTTGTACTGTAAATATCAACATTCATTCAAAGGGTGGTGGGTGTGTGGGTGTCATTACAGTGCTATGACTGTAAATATTAATAGTCATTTATGGGGTGTTGGGTGTGTGGGTGTCATTAGAGTGCTTGGACTGTAAATACCAACAGTTATTCATGGGGTGCTGGGTGTAAGGGTGTCATTACAGTGCTTGAACAGTAAATATCAACAGTCAATCACGGGGTGGTGGGTGTGTGAGTTTCAATACAGTGCTTGGACTGTAAATATCAACAGTCTTTCATTGGGTGCTGGGTGTGTGGTAGTTATTACAGAGCTTGGACTGCAAATATCCACAGCCATTCATATGTTGGTGTATGTGTGGGTGTCATTACAGCGCATGGACTGTAAATATCAAAAGTCATTCACGTTGCTGAGGGTTTGTGGGTATCATTACAGTGTTTGGTCTGTAAATATCAAGAGTCATTCATGGGGTGGTGGTTGTATGGGTGTCATTACATGTTTGGACTGTAAATATCAACAGTCATTCATTGGGTGGTAGGTGTGTGGGTGTCATTACAGTGCTTGGACTTTAAGTATCAACTGTCCTTCATTGGGTGGTGGGTATGTGGGTTCCATTACATTGCCTGGACTGTAAATATCAACAGTCATTAATGGAGTGGTGGGTGTGTGGGTGTCAGTACTGTTAGTGGATAGTTAATATCAACAGTCAATCATGGGGTGTGTTGGTGTCATTATAGTGATTGTACTGTAAATATCAACATTAATTAATGGGGTTGTAGGTGTGATTACAGTGCTTGGACTGTAAATATCAACACTCATTCATGGGATGGTTAGTGTCATTACAGTGCTTGGACTGTAAATATCAACAGTCATTCATGAGGTGGTGGGTGTGTGGGTGTCATTACAGAGGTTTGACTTTAAATACCAATAGTCATTCATGGGGTGGTGGGAGTGTGGGTGTCATTACAGAGCTCGGACTGTCAACATCAACAATCATTCATGGGGTGGTGGGTGTGTGAGTGTCATTACAGTGCTAAGACTGTAAATATCAACCATCATTCATGAATGGTTTGTGTGAGGGTGTCATTACAGTGCTTGAACTGTAAATATCAACAGTCATTCATAGGGTGGTTGGTGTGTGGGTGTCATTACAGTACTTGAAATGTAAATATCAACAGTCATTCATGGTATGGTGAGTGTGTGGGTGTCATTACAGTGCTTGGACTGAAAGTATCAACTGTCATTCATGGGGTGGTCGGTGTGTGGGTGTCAGTACAGTGCTTGGATAGTAAATATCAACAGTCAATCATGGTGTGTGTGGGTGTCATAATAGTGATTGTACTTTATATATCAACAGTCATTCATATGGTGGTTAGTGTCATTACAGTGCTTGGACTGTAAATGAAAATAGTCATTCATGAAGTGGTGGGTGGGTGGGTGTCATTAGAGTGCTTTGACTGTATATATCAACAGCCATTCATTAGGTGGTGGGTTTTTGGGTGTCATTACAGTGCTCGGACTGTAAATATCAACAGTCATTCATGAGGTGGTTAGTCTGTGGGAGTTATTACAATGCTTGGACTGAAAATACCAACAGTCATTCATGGGGTGGTGGGTGTCATTACAGTGCTTGGACTGTAAATATCAACAGTCATTCATGGGGTCGTGGGTGTGTGGGTGTCATTACAAAGCTTGGAAAATAAATATCAACCATCATTCATGGGGTGGCGGGTGTCATTACAGTGCTTGTACTGTAAATATCAACAGTTATTAATGCGGTTGTGGTTGTGTGGGTTTCATTACAGTGCTTGGACTGTAAATATCAACAGTGATTAAAGGGGTGGTGGATGTGTGGGTGTCATTACAGTGCTCGAATTGGAAATATCAACAGTCATTCATAGGGTGGTGGGTGTGTGGGGATCATTACAGTGCTTTGTGTGTAAATATCAACAGTCATTCATGGGGTGGTGGGTGTCAATACAGTGCTTGGACTGTATATATCAACAGTCATTTATGGTGTGGTTGGTGTGTGGGTGTTATGACAGTGCTTGGAATGTAAATATCAACAGTCATTCATGGCATGGTGAGTGTGTGGGTGTCATTACAGAGCTTGGACTGTAAGTATAAACTGTCATTCATGGGGAGGTGTGTGTGTGGGTTCAATTACATTGCCTGGACTGTAAATATCAACAGTCATTCAAGGCGTGGTGAGTGTGTGTGTGTCAGTACAGTGCGTGGATAGTAAATATCAACAGTCAATCATGGGGTGTGTGGGTGTCATATAGTGATTGTATTGTAAATATCAACAGTCATTTTTGGGGTTGTTAGTGTCATTACAGTGCTTGGACTGTAAATATAAACAATCATTCATGAGGTGGTGGGTGTGTGGGTGTCATTAAAGTGCTTGGACTGTATATATCAACAGTCATTCATGGGGTGGTTAGTCTGTGAATGTTATTACAATGCTTGGACTGAAAATATCAACAGTCATTCATGGGGTGGTTGGTGTCATTACAGTGCTTGGACTGTAAATATCAACAGTCATTCATGGGGTCGTGGGTGTGTTGGTGTCATTACAGTGCTTCGAGTGTAAATATCAACCGTCAATCATGGGGTGGTGGGTGTCATTACAGTGCTTGTACTGTAAATATCAACAGTCATTAATGCAGTGCTCGGTGTGTGGGTTTCATTACAGTGCTTGGACTGTAAATATCAACAGTCATTCAAGGGGTGGTGAGTGTGTGGGTGTCATTACAGAGCTTGGACTGTAAATATCAACAGTCATTCATGGGGTTGTGGGTGTTTTTACAGTGCTTGGAATTTAAATATCAACAGTCATTAACCCTTAAATGCATATTGACCAAATATCACGTCACCGTAAATTTAGGCCTTGAAGCCGATTGACGTAATATAAAGCCGGTAGAAAAAAAACTGCTTGGGCTATATCTAGCCACTTCATTGGTAACACTGGTTAGGTTGGGCCTTTAATGAGTGGTGTGAGAGGGAAATGGTTCACTCGTCATATATACGCAATGAAAATACTCACGTTTTCTAATTTCTAGGGTTTTTTTAGGGGTAACTACTTTATTACTCATGGCGCTGCTGTACGCAAACCAGTGGACCTAAAAAACTTTAGTTTACAGATTCTGGTGTGTAAAATAACAAAATTTACTTAAACGAAACTTTAAAAATCACCCTGTTTTTGCGGTTCACGGTCTAGTAACGCTAGGGGAATTGCGGTTCTTAGGGGTTAATGTGGTGGTGGGTATGTGGGTGTCATTACAGTGCTTGGACTATAAATATCAACTATCATTCATGGGTGGTAGGTGTGTGGGTGTCATTAGAGTGCTTAGATTGCAAATATCAACATGCATTCATGGGGTGGTTGGTGTGTGGGTGTCATAACAGTGCTTAAACTGTAAATATCAACAGTCATTCATTGAATGTTGTGTGTGTGAGTGTCATTACAGTGCTTAGACTAAATATCAACAGTCATTTATGGGATGGTGGATGTGTGTGTGTCATTACAGTGGTTGGACTTTAAATACCAACAGTCATTCATAGATTGGTAGGTGTTATTACAGTGCTTGGACTGTAAATATATAACAGTCATTCATGGGGTGGTGAGTGTGTGGGTATCATTACAATGCTTGGACTGTAATATCAACAGACATTCATGGGGTGGTGAGTGTGTGGGTATCATTACAATGCTTGGACTGTAAATATCAACAGTCATTTATGGGGTGGGTGGTGTGTGGGTGTCATTACAGTGCTTGGACTGTAAATATCAACAGTTATTCATTGGGTGGTGGGTTTGTGGGTGTCATTACAGTGCTTGAACTATAAATATCAATGGTCATTATTGGGGTGGAGGGTGTGTGGGTGTCATTACAGTGCTTGGACTGTAAATATCAACAGTCATTCATGGGGTGGATGGTGTGTGAGTCTCATTACAGTGCTTGGACTGTAAATATCAACAGTCATTTATAAGGTGGTTGGTGTGTGGGTCTCATTACAGTGCTTGAAATGTAAATATCAAGAGTCATTTATGGGTTGGTGGGTGTGTGGGTGTCATTACAGTGCTTGGATTGTAAATATCAACAGTCATTAATGGGGTGGTGGGTGTCTGGGTGTCATTACAGTACTTTGACTGTAAATATCAACTGTCATTCATGGGGTGTGTGGATGCTATTACAGAGTTTGGATTGTAAATATCAAGTCATTAATAGGTTTGTGGGAGTGTGTGTCATTACAGTGTTTGGACTGTAAATATCAACAGTCATTCAGGGGTTGGTGGGTGTTTAAGTGTAATTACAGTGCTTGCAGTGTAAATATCAAGTCATTCATGGGGTGGTGGGTGTCATTACAGTGCTTTGACTGTAAATATCAACAGTTATTCATGGGGTGATAGATGTGTGGGTGTCATTTCAGTGCTTGGACTGTAAATATCAACAGTCATTAATGGGGTGGTGGGTGTCATTACAGAGCTTGGACTGTAAATATCAACAGCTATTCATGGGAAGGTGGGTGTTTGGGTATCATTACAGTGATTGGACTATAAATATCAAGAGTCATTCATGGGGTGGTGGGTGTGTGGGTGATATTACAGTGCTTGGATTATAAATATTAACCATCATTCATTGGGTTTTGGATGTTTGGGTGTCATTACAGTGCTTGGACTTTAAATACCAACAGTCTATCATGGGATGGTAGGTGACATTACAGTGCTTGTACTGTAAATATCAACAGTCATTTATAGGTTGATGTGTGTGTTTGCCATTACAGTGCTTGGACTGTAAATATCAACAGTCATTCATAGAGTGGTGGGTGTTTGTGTGTCATTACAGTGCTTGGACTGTTAATATATATCAACTTATTCATGGGGTGGTGGGTATGTAGGTGTCATTACAGTGCTTAGACTGTAAATATCAACCATCATTCATAGGGTGGTGGGTGTCATTACTGTGCTTTGACTGTAAATATCAATAGTAATTCATGGGGTGGTGAGTGTCATTACACTGCTTCGACTGTATATATCAACAGTCATTCATGTGGTGGTGGGTGTGTGGGTGTCATTACATTGCTTGGACTGTAACTATCAACAGACATTCATGGGGTGGTGGGTGTGTGGGTGTCATTAGAGTGTTTGGACTGTAAATATTAACATTCATTTATAGGATGGTGTGTGTGTGGTAGTCATTACAGTGCTTGGACTGTAAATATCAACAGTCATTCATGGGGTGGTGAGTTGTTGATGTTATTACAGTGCTTGGATTGTAATTATCAACAGTCATTCATTGGGTTTTGGGTGTGTGGGTATCATTACAGTGCTTGGACTTTAAATATAAACAGTCATTCATGGGATGGTAGGTGACATTACAGTGCTTGTACTGTAAATATCAACAGTCATTCATAGGTTGATGTGTGTGTGTGTCTTTACAGTGCTTGGACTGTAAATATCAACTGTCATTCATGGGGTGTGTCGGTGACATTACTGTGCTTGTACTGTAAATATCAACAGTCATTCATGGGTTGGAGGGTGTGTTTGCCATTACAGTGCTTGGACTGTAAATATCAACAGTCATTCATATGGTGGTGGGTGTTTGTATGTCATTACCGTGCTTGGACTGTTAATATATATCAACAGTCATTCATGGGGGGGTGGGTATGTAGGTGTCAATACAGTGCTTGGACTGTAAATATCAACCGTCATTCATAGGGTGGTGGGTGTCATTACAGTGCTTTGACTGTTAATATCAATAGTAATTCATGGGGTGGTGAGTGTCATTACAGTGCTTCGACTGTATATATCAACAGTCATTCATGTGGTGGTGGGTGTGTGGGTTTCATTACATTGCTTGGACTGTAACTGTCAACAGTCATTCAAGGGGTGGTGGGTGTGTGGGTGTCATTACAGTGTTTGGACTGTAAATATTAACAGTCATTTATAGGGTGGTGGGTGTATGGTAGTGATTACAGTGCTTGGACTGTAAATATCAATGGGTATTCATTGGGTGGTTGGTGTGTGGGTCACATTACAGTGCATGGAATGTAAATATCAACAGTTATTTATGGGTTGGTGGATGTGTGGGTGTCATTACTTTGCTTAGACTGTAAATATCAACAGTCAATCATGAGTTGGTCAATGTGTGGGTGTCAATACATTGCTTGGATTGTAAATATCAACAGTCATTCATTAAGTGGTGTGTGTGTGGGTGTTATTACAGTGGTTGGAATGTAATTATCAACAGTCATTCATGGGGTGGTGGGTGTCATTACAGTGCTTGTACTGTAAATATCAACAGTCATTAATGCGGTGGTGGTTGTGTGGGTTTCATTACAGTGCTTGGACTGTAAATATCAACAGTCATTAAAGGGGTGGTGGGTGTGTGGGTGTCATTACAGAACTTGGACAGTAAATATCAACAGTCATTTATGGGGTGGTGGGTGTCAATACAGCGCTTGGACTGTAGATATCAACAGTCATACATGGGTTGGCTGGCTTAATTACAGTGCTCGGACTGTAAATATCAACAGTCATTAATGGGGTGGTGGGTGTGTGGGTGTCATTACAGTGCTCGGACTGTAATTATCAACAGTCATTAATGGGGTGGTGGGTGTGTGGGGGTCATTACAGTGCTTTGTGTGTAAATATCAACAGTCATTCATGGGGTGGTGGGTGTCAATACAATGCTTAAACTGTATATATCAACAGTCATTTAAGGGGTGGTGAGTGTGTGGGTGTCATTACAGAGCTTGGACTGTAAATATCAATTGTCATTCATGGGGTGTTGGGTGTGTGGGTGTTATTACAGTTCTTGGACTGTAGTTATCAACAGTCATTCATGGGATGGTGGGTCTGTGGGTATCATTGCAATGCTTGGACTGTAAATATCAACAGTCATTAATGAGGTGGTGGGTGTGTGGGTGTCATAACAATGCTTGGACTGTAAATATCAACAGTCCATTCATGGGGTGGTTGGTGTGTGTGTGTCATTACAGTGCTTGGACTGTAAATATTAATAGTCATTAATGGGGTGGTGGGTGTCATTACAATACTTGAACTGTAAATATTAACAGTAATTCATGGGGTGGTGAGTGTGTGCGTGTCATTACAGTGCTTGGGTTGTAAATATCAACCGTCTTTCATTGGGTGATGGGTGTCATTACAGTGATTTGACTTTAAAAATCAAGTCATTTATGGGGTGTTGAGTGTGTGGGTGTCATTACAGTGTTTGGACTGTAAATATCAACAGTTATTCATAGGGTGGTGGTTGTGTGGGTATCATTACAGAGCTTGGACTGTAAATACCAACAGCCATTCATGGGGTGGTGGGGGTGTGGGTGTCATTACAGTGCTTGGACTGTAAATATAATTGTCACTCATGGTGTCTGTCGGTGCTATTACAGAGTTTGGAGTGTAAATATCAACAGTCATTTATAGGTTGGTGGGAATGTGTGTCATGACAGTGCTTGGACTGTAAATATCAACAGTCATTTAAGGGGTGGTTGGTGTGTAGGTGTAATTACAGTGCTTGGAGTGTAAATATCAAGTCATTAATGGGGTGGTGGGTGTCATTACAGTGCTATGACTGTAAATATCAACAGTCATTCATGGAGTAATGGATGTGTGGGTGTCATTACATTGCTTGGACTGTAAATATCAACAGTCATTAATGGGGTGGTGGGTGTCATTACAGTGCTTGGACTGTAATTATTAATAGATATTCATTTGAAGGTGGGTTTGTGGGTGTCATTACAGTGCTTGGACTGAAAATATCAACAGTCATTTATGGGGTGGTGTGTGTGTGGGTCATATTACAGTTCTTGGACTGTATATATTAACCAACATTCATGGGGTGGTTGTTGTGTGGGTGTCATTACAGTGCTTGGACTGTAAATATAAACAGTCATTCATGGGTTGGTGGATGTGTGGGTGTCATTACAATGCTTGGACTGTAAATATCAACTGTCATTCATGGGTTGTGTCAGTGACATTACAGTGCTTGTACTGTAAATATCAACAGTCATTCATGGGTTGGTGTGTGTGTCATTACAGTGCTTGTACTGTAAATATCAACTGTCATTCATGGGGTGTGTCAGTGACATTACAGTGCTTGTACTGTAAATATCAACAGTCATTAATGGGTTTGTGGGTGTGTGTGTCATTACAGTGCTTGGACTGTAAATATCAACAGTCATTCATTGGGTGGTGGGTGTGTAGCTGTCATGACAGTGCTTGGGCTGTAAATATCATCCATCATTCATGGGGTGGTGGGTGTCATTACAGTGCTTTGACTGTAAATATCAATAGTCATTCATGGTGTGGTGAGTGTCATTACAGTGCTTGGACTGTATATATCAACAGTCATTCATGGGGTGGTGGGTGTGTGGGTGTCATTACAGTGTTTGGACTGTAAATATTAACAGTCATTTATGGGGTGGTTGGTGTGTGGGTGTCTTTACAGTGCTTGGACTGAAATATCAACAGTTATTCATTGAGTGGTGGGTGTGTGGGTGTCATTACAGTGAATGGACTATAAATATCAATGGTCATTAATGGGGTGGTGGGTGTCAATACAGTGTTTTGACTGTAAATATCAACAGTCATTCATGGGAAGGTGGGTGTGTGGATGTCATTACAGTGCTTGGACTGTAAATATCAACAGTCATTCATGGGTTGGTGGATGTGTGGGTGTCATTACAATGCTTGGACTGTAAATATCAACTGTCATTCATGGGGCGTGTCAGTGACATTACAGTGCTTGTACTGTAAATATCAACAGTCATTCATGGGTTGGTGTGTGTGTCATTACAGTGCTTGAACTGTAAATATCAACTGTCATTCATGGGGTGTGTCAGTGACATTACATTGCTTGTACTGTAAATATCAACAGTCATTCATGGTTTAGTGGATGTGTGGGACTCATTACAGTGATTGGACTGTAAATATCAACTGTCATTTATTGGGTGGTAGGTGTTTGTGTGTCATTACAGTGCTTAGACTGTTAATATATATCAACAGTCATCAATTGGGTGGTGGGTGTGAAGCCATCATTATAGTGCTTGGACTGTAAATATCAACCGTCATTCATAGGATGGTGGGTGTCATTACAGTTCTTTGACTGTAAATATCAACAGCCATTCATGGTGTGGTGAGTGTCATTACAGTGCTTTGACTGTATATATCAACAGTCATTCATGGGGTGGTGGGTGTGTGGGTGTCATTACAGTGTTTGGACTGTAAATATTAACAGTCATTTATGGGGTGGAGGGTGTGTTGGTGTTATTACAGTTCTTGGACTGAAATATTAACAGTTATTCATTGGGTGGTGGTGTGTGGGTGTCATTACAGTGCATGGACTATAAATTTCAATGGTCGTTAATGGGGTGGTGGGTGTGTGGGTGTCATTTCATTGCTTGGACTGTAAATATCAACAAGCATTCAAGGGGTTGATGGTGTGTGAGTGTCATTACAGTGCTTGGACTGTCAATATCAACAGTCATTCATGGGGTGGTTGGTGTGTGGGTCTCATTACTTTGCATGGAATGTAAATATCAACAGTAATTTATGTGTTGGTGGGTGTGTGGGTGTCATTACAGTGCTTAGACTGTAAATATCAACAGTCAATCATAGGGTAGTCAGTGTGTGGGTGTCAATACAGTGCTTGAATTGTAAATATCAACAGTCATTCATAGGGTGGTACGTGTGTGGGTGTCATTACAGTGCTTGGACTGTAAATATCAACTGTCATTCATGGTGTGTGGTGGTGCTATTACAGAGATTGGAGTGTAATTATCAACAGTCATTCATAGGTTGGTGGGAGTGTGTGTCATTACAGTGCTTGGACTGTAAATATCAATAGTCATTCAAAGGGTGGTGGGTATGTAGGTGTAATTACAGTGCTTGGAGTGTAAATATCAAATCATTCATGGGGTGGTGTGTGTCATTAAAGTGCTTGGACTGTAAATATCAACAGTCATTCATGGGGTGGTGGATGTGTGGGTGTCAATACAGTGCTTGGACTGCAAATATCAACAGTCATTCATGGGATGGTAGGGGTCATTACAGTACTTGGACTGTAAATATCAACAGTCATTCATGGGGTGGCTGATGTGTGGGTGTCATTACATTGATTGGACTGTAAATATTAACAGACACTCATGGGCTGTGGATGTGTGGGTGTCATTACAGTAATTCGACTGTAAATATCAACAGACATTCATGGGGTGGTGGGTGTGTGGGTGTCATTACAGTGCTTTGACTGTAAATATCAACCATAATTCATGGGAAAGTGGGTGTGTGGGTGTCATACAGTGCTTGGACTGTAAATATTAACAGTCTTTAATGGGATTGTGGGTGTGTGGATCATATTACAGTGCTTGGACTGTAAATACTAACCATTATTCATGGGGTAGTAGTTGTGTGGGTGTCATTCCAGTGCTTGGACTGTAAATATCAACAGTCCTTCATGGGTTGGTAGGTGTGTGGGTGTCATTACAATGCTTTGACTGTAAATATCAACCATCATTCATGGGAAAGTGGGTGTGTGGGTGTCATACAGTGCTTGGACTGTAAATATTAACAGTCTTTAATGGGATTGTGGGTGTGTGGATCATATTACAGTGCTTGGACTGTAAATAGTAACCATCATTCATGGGGTTGTGGTTGTGTGGGTGTCATTACAGTGCTTGGACTGTAAATATCAACTGTCATTCATGGGTTGGTAGTTGTGTGGGTGTCATTACAATGCTTTGACTGTAAATATCAACAGTCTTTTAAGGGGTGGTGGGATGTTGGTGTCATTAAAGTTCTTGGATTGTAAATATCAACAGTCATTCATTGGGTGGTGGGTGTGTGGGTGTCATTACAGTGCTTGGACTGTAAATTTCAACTGTCATTCTTGGGGTGTGTCGGTGACATTACAGTGCTTGTACTGTAAATATCAAAAGCAATTCATGAGATGGTGGGTGTGTGGGTGTCATTACAGTAATTGGTCTTTAAATATCAACAGACATTCATGGGGTGGTTGGTGTGTGGGTGTCATTACACTGCTTAATCTGTAAATATCAACAGTTATTCATTTAGTGGTGGGTTTAGGGGTGTCATTACAGTGCTTGGACTGTGAATATCAACCATCATTCATGGGGTTGTGGGTGTGTTGGTGTCATTACAATGCTTGGACTGTAAATATTAACAGTCATTCATGGGGTGGATGGTGTGTGAGTGTCATTACAGTGTTTGGACTGTAAATATTGATAGTCATTCATAGGGTGGTTGGTGTGTAGGTCTCATAACAGTGCTTGGAATATAAATATCAACAGTCATTCATGGGGTGGATGGTGTGTGAGTGTCATTACAGAGCTTAGTCTGTAAATATCACCAGTCATTCATGAGGTGGTCAGTGTGTGGGTGTCAATACAGTGCTTGGATTGTAAATATCAACAGTAATTCATGGGGTTGTCAGTGTGTGGGTGTTAATACAATTCTTGGACTGTAAATATCAACTGTCATTCATGGTGTCTGTGGTTGCTATTACAGAGCTTGGACTCTAAATATCAACAGTCATTCTTAGGTTGGTGGGGGGTAGGGGAGTCATTACAGTGTCTAAACTCTAAATATCAACAATCATTCATGGGGTGGTGGGTGTGTAGGTGTAAGTACAGATCTTGGACCATAAATATCAAGTCATTAATGGGGTAGGGGATGTATGCGTGTCAGTACTGTGCTTGGACTGTTAATATCAACAGTCATTCATAGGGTGGTGGGTGTATGGGTGTCATGACAGTGCTTGGACTGTAAATATCAACAGTCATTCATATGGTGGTGGGTGGGTGGGTTTCATTACAGTGCTAGGACTGTAAATATCAAAAGTTATTTATGGCATGATTGGTGTGTGAGTGTCATTACAGCGCTTTAACTGTAAGTATCAACAGTCATTCATGGGGTGGTGTGTGTAAGGGTGTCATTACAGTGCTTTGACTGTAAATATCAACAGTCATTTTTGGGGAGGGGAGTATGATTGCAATGATTGGACTGAAAATATCAAGGCATTCAAGGGGTGGTGGGTGTGTGGATGTCATTACAGTGCTTGGACAGTAAATATCAGCAGTCATTCATATGGCAGTGGTTGTGTGTGTCATTACAGTGCTTCGACTGTAAATATTAAGAGCCATTCATGGGGTGGTGGGTGTTGGGGTGTCATTACAGTGCTTGGTCTGTAAATATCAACTGTCTTTCATGGATTGGGGGGTGTTTGTGTGTCATTACAGTGGTTGGACTGTAAATATCAACTGTCATTCATGGGGAGGTGGGTGTGTGGGTGTCATTCCTGTGCTTGGACTATGAATATCCCCAGTCATTCATGGGGTAGTGGGTGTGTGGGTGTCATCACATTGCTTGGACTGTAAATATCAACAATCCTTCATGGGGTGTTGGGTGTGTGGGTGTCATTACAGTGCTTGGACTGTAAACATCAACAGTTAATCATGGGGTTGTTTGTGTGTGTGTGTCATTACAGTGCTTGGACTGTTAATATCAACAGTCATTCATGGGTGGTGGATGTATAGGTATCATTTATGTGCTTGGACTGTAAATATCAACAGTCATTCATGGGGTGGTGGGTTTTTGGGTGTCATTACAGTGCTTGGAATGTAAATATCAATAGTCATTCATGGGGTTATAGTTGTGTGGGTGTCATTCTTGTGCTTGGACTGTGAATATCAACAGTCATTCATAGGGTGGTGGGTGTGTGGGTGTCATTACAGTGCTTGGACTATAAATAACAACCATCATTTATGGGGTAGTAGGTGTGTGGGTGTCATTACAGGGCTTGGACTCTAAATATCAACAGTCGTTCATGGGATGTGTCGGTGTGATTACAGTGCTTGGACTAAATATCAACAGTCATTCATTGGGATGGTGGGTGTCATTTCAGTGCTTGGTGTGTAAATATCAACAGTCATTAATGGGTGGCGGGTGTCATTACAATGCTTGGACTGTTAATATCAACAGTCATTTATGGGTTGGTATGTGTGTGGGTGTCATTACTGTGGTTAGACTGTAAATATCAACTGTCAATCATGGGGGGGTCAGTGTGTGGGTGTCAATACAGTGATTGGATTGTAAATATCAACAGTCATTCATGGGGTGGTGGGTGTGTGGGTGTCATTACAGTGCTTGGACTGTAAATATCAACAGTCATTCAAGGGGTGGTGGGTGTGAAGGTGTAATTACAGTTCTTGGAGTGTAAATATCAAGTCATTAATGGGGTTTTGGGTGTCATTACCGTGCTTGGACTGTAAATATCAACAACCATTTATGGGGTGGTGGGTGTGTGGGTGTCATTACAGTGCTTGGACTGTAAATATCAACAGACATTCATGGGGTGGTGGGTGTGTGGGTGTCATTACAGTGCTTTGACTGTAAATATCAACAGTCATTCATGGGAAGGTGGGTGTGTGAGTGTCATTACAGTGCTTGGACTTTAAATTTTTACAGTCTTTCATGGAGTTGTGGGTGTGTGGGTCATATTACACTGCTTAGACTGTAAATACTAACCCTCATTCATGGGGTTGTGGTTGTATGGGTGTCATTACATTGCTTGGACTGTAAATAACAACAGTCATTCAAGGGGTGGTGGGTTGTTGGTGTCATTACAGTGCTTGGATTGTAAATATCAAAAGTTTTTTATTGGGTGGTGGTTGTGTGGGTGTCATTACAGTGCTTGGACTGTAAATATCAACTGTAATTCATTAGGTGTGTCGGTGACATTACAGTGCTTGGACTGTAAATATCAACTGTCATTCATGGGGTGTGTCAGTGACATTACAGTGCTTGTTCTGTAAATATCAACAGTCATTGATGAGTTGGTGTGTGTGTGTCATTACAGTGTTTGGACTGTAAATTTCAACTGTCATTCATTGAGTGTTGGGTGTATAGGTGTCATTACAGTGTTTGGACTTTAAATATCAACAGTAATTTATGGGTTGGTGGGTGTGTGGGTGTCATTACAGTGCTTGGACTGTAAATATCAGCAGTCATTCATATGGCAGTGGTTGTGTGTGTTATTACAGTGCTTGGAATATAAATATCAAGAGCCATTCATGGGGTGGTGGGTGTTTGGGTGTCATTACAGTGCTTGGTCTGTAAATATCAACTGTCTTTCATGGAGTGGTGAGTGTTTGTGTGTCATTACAGTGGTTGGACTGTAAATATTAACAGTCGTTCATGGGGTGGTGGTTGTGTGGGTGTCATTCCTGTGCTTGGACTATGAATATCCCATGTTATTCATTGGGTAGTGGGTGTGTGGGTGTCATTACCTTGCTTGGACTGTAAACATTAACAGTTAATCATGGAGTGGTGGGTGTGTGGGGGTCATTACAGTGCTTGGACTGTAAAAAATCAACAGTCATTTATGTGTGGTTGATGTATAGGTATCATTTCTGTGCTTGGACTGTAAATATCATCAGTCATTCAAGGGTTTGTGGTTGTGTGGGTGTCATTCCTGTGCTTGGACTGTGAATATCAACATTCATTCATGGGGTGGTGGGTGTGTGGGTGTCATTACAGTGCTTGGACTATAAATAACAACCATCATTTATGGGGTGGTGGATGTGTGGGTGTCATTAGAGTGCTTGGACTGTAAATATTAACAGTCATTCATGGGATGTGTGGGTGTGATAACAGTCCAAGCACTCTAATGACACCCACACATCCACCACCCCATAAATGATGGTTGTTATTTATAGTCCAAGCACTGTAATGACACCCACACACCCACCACCCCTTGAATTACTGTTGATATTTGCAGTTCAAGCACAGGAATGACACCCACACAACCACAACCCCATGAATGACTGTTGATATTTACAGTCCAAGCACAGAAATGATACCTATACATCCACCACCCATAAATGACTGTTGATTTTTTACAGTCCAAGCACTGTAATGACACCCACACACCCACCACTCCTCTGATTACAGTCCAAGCACAGAAATGATACCTATACATCCACCACTTATAAATGACTGTTGATTATTTACAGTCCAAGCACTGTAATGACACCCACACACCCACCACTCCATGATTAACTGTTAATCATGGAGTGGTGGGTGTGTGGGTGTCATTACAGTGCTTGGACTATAAATAACAACCATCATTTATAGGGTTTTGGATGTGTGGGTGTCATTAGAGTGCTTGGACTGTAAATATCAACAGACATTCATGGGGTTGTGGTTGTGTGGGTGTCATTCCTGTGCTTGGACTGTGAATATCAACAGTCATTCATGGGGTGGTGGGTGTGTGGGTGTCATTACAGTGCTTGGACAATAAATAACAACCATCATTTATAGGGTGGTGGATGTGTGGGTGTCATTAGAGTGCTTGGACTGTAAATATTAACAGTCATTCATGGGATGTGTGGGTGTGATAACAGTGCTTGGACTAAATATCAACAGTCATTCATGGGGATGGTGAGTGTCATTTTAGTGCTTGGTGTGTAAATATCAACAGTCATTCATGGGTGGCGGGTGTCATTACATTGGTTGGACTGTAAAAATTAATAGTCATTCATGGGGTGGTGGGTGTGTGGGTGTCATTACAGTGCTTGGCCTGAAAATATTAACAGTCATTCATAAGGTGGATGGTGTGTGAGTGTCATTACAGTGCTTGGACTGTAAATATCAACAGTCATTTATGGGTTGGTATGTTTGAGGGTGTCATTACTGTGCTTAGACTGTAAATATCAATAGTCAATCATGGGGTGGTGGGTGTGTAGGTGTAATTACAGTTCTTGGAGTCTAAATATCAAGTCATTCATGGGGTGGTGGGTGTAATTACAGTGCTTGGACTATAAATATCAACAACCATTTATGGGGTGGTGGGTGTGTGGGTGTCATTACAGTGCTTGGACTATAAATAACAACAGACATTCATGGGGCTGTGGTTGTGTGGGTGTCATTACAGTGCTTGGACTGTAAATATCAACAGTCATTCATGGGTTGGTTAGTGTGTGAGTGTCATTAAAATGCTTGGACTGTAAATATCAACAGTCATTCAAGGGGTGGTGGGTTGTTGGTGTTATTACAGTGCTTGGATTGTAAATATCAACCGTCATTCTTTGGGTGGTGGGTGTGTGGGTGTCATTACAGTAATTGGACTGTAAATATCAACTGTCATTTATGGGGTGTGTCGGTGACATTACAGTGCTTGGACTGTAAATATCAACTGTCATTCATGGGATGGTGGGTGTGTGGGTGTTATTACAGTAATTGGACGGTAAAAATTAACTGACATTCATGGGGTGGTGGGTGTGTGGGTGTCATTACACTGCTTAATCTGTAAATATCAACAGTTATTCATTTAGTGGTTTGTGTAGGGGTGTCATTACAGTGCTTGTACTATAAATATCGATAATCATTAAAGGAGTGTTGGGTGTGTGGGTGTCATTACAGTGCTTGGACTGTAAATATTAACAGTCATTCATGGCGTGGATGGTGTGTGAGTGACATTACACTGTTTGGACTGTAAATATCAAAAGTAATTCATGGGGTGGTTGGTGTGTAGGTCTCATTACAGTGCTTGGAATATAAATATCAACAGTCATTCATGGGGTGGATGGTGTGTGAGTGTCATTACAGAGCTTAGACTGTTAATATCACCAGTCATTCATGAGGTGGTCAGTGTGTGGGTGTTAATACAGTGCTTGGATTGTTAATATCAACAGTTATTCATGGGGTTGTCAGTGTGTGGGTGTTAATACAATGCTTGGACTGTAAATATCAACTGTCATTCATGGTGTGTGTGGGTACTATTACATAGCTTGGACTCATAATATCAACAGTCATTCTTAGGTTGATGGGGGGGGGAGTGTCATTACAGTGCCTGGACTGTAAATATCAACAATCATTCATGGGGTGGTGGGTGTGTAGGTGTAAGTACAGATCTTGGATCGTAAATATCAAGTCATTCATTAGGTAGTGGATGTATGCGTGTCAGTACTGTGCTTGGACTGTTAATATCAAGAGCTATTCATGGGGTGGAGGGTGTTATGGTGTCATTACGGTGCTTGGTCTTTATATATAAACTGTCTTTCATGGAGTGGTGGGTGTTTGTGTGTCATTACAGTGGTTGGACTGTAAATATCAACAGTCATTCATTGATTGGTGGGTGTGTGGGTGTCATTACAGTGCTTGGACTGTAAACACCAACAGTTAATCATGGGGTGGTGGGTGTGTGGGTGTCATTACAGTGCTTGTACTGTAAATATTTACAGTCATTCATGGGTGTTGGATGTATAGGTATCATTTCTGTGCTTGAACTGTAAATATCAACAGTCATTCATGGGGTGGTTGGTTTTTGGGTGTCATTACAGAGCTTGGAATGTAAATATCAACAGTCATTCATGGGGTTGTGGTTGTGTGGGTGTCATTCCTGTGCTTGGTCTGTGAATATCAACAGTCATTCATTGGGTGGTGGGTGTGTGGGTGTCATTACAGTGCTTGGACTATAAATAACAACCATCATTTATGGGGTGGTGGGTGTGTGGGTGTCATTAGAGTGCTTGGACTGTAAATATCAACAGTCATTCATGGAATTGTGGGTGTGATTACAGAGCTTTGATTAAATATCAACAGTCATTTATAGGGATAGTGGGTGTCATTTCAGTGCTTGGTGTGTAAATATCAACAGTCATTCATGGGGTGGTGGGTGTGTGTGTGTCATTACAGTGCTTGGCCTGTAAATATCAACAATCTTTTATGGGGGGTGGGTTTGTGGTTGTCATTTCAGTGCTTGGACTGTAAATATCAAAAGTCATTAATGGGAGGGTGGGTGTCTGAGCGTCATTACAGCCCTTTGACTGTAAATATCAACAGTCATTCATAGTGTGTTAGGTGTCATTAGAATGCTTGGACTGTAAATATCAACAGTCATTCATGTGGTGGTGGGTGTCATTACAGCGCTTGGACTGTAAATTATAACAGTCATTCATGGGGTGGTGGGTGTGTGGGTATCATTACAGTGCTTAGGCTGTAAATATTAACAGTCATTCATGGGGTGGTGGGTGTGTGGGTGTCATTACAGTGCTTAGACTATAAATATCAACCTTCATTTATGGGGTGGTGGGTGTGTGGGTGTTATTTCAGTGCTTGGACTGTAAATATCCACAGTCATTTATAATGTGGTGGGTGTGTGAGTGTCATTACAGAGCTTGGACTGTAAATATCAACAGTCATTAATGGGGTGGTGGGTGTGTGGGCATCATTACAGTGCTTGGACTATAAATATCAACCATCATTTATGGGGTGGTGGGTGTGTTGGTGTCATTACAGTGCTTGGACTGTAAATATCAACAGAGTATTCATAGGGTGGTGGGTGTGTGGGTGTCATTATAGTGCTTGAACCATAAATATCAACCATCATTCATGGGGTGGTGGGTGTGTGGTTGTCATTAAAGTGCATTGACTGTAAATATCAATAGTCATTAATGGGGTTCTGGGTGTCATTATAGTGCTTTGAGTGTAAATATCAACAGTTATTTATAGGTTGTTTAGTGTCATTAGAGTGCTTGGACTGTAAATATCAACAGTTATTCATGGGGTGTTGGGTGTGTGGGTGTCATTACAGTGCTTGGACTATAAATATCAACCATCAGTCATGGGGTTGGTGGGTGTGTGGTTGTCATTAAAATGCTTTGACTCTAAATATCAATAGTCATAAATGGGGTTGTGGGTGTCATTATAGTGCTTTGACTGTAAATATCAACAGTCATTCATGGGGTGATGGGTAAGTTAGTGTCAATACAGTCCTTGGACTGTAAATAAAAACAGTCATTCATTTGATGGTGGGTGTGTGGGTGTCATTACAGTGTTTGGACTGTAAATATCTACAGTCATTAATGGGTGTTGTGGGTGTGTGGTTGTCATTACAGTACTTGGACTGTAAATATCAAGAGTCACTCATAGGGTTGTAGGTATCATTAGAGTGCTTGAACTGTAAATATCAACAGTTATTCATGGGATGTGTGGATGTCATTATAGTGCTTGGACTAATAATATCAACAGTCATTCATGTGGTTGTGGGTGTCATTACAGGGCTTGTATTGTAAATATCAACAGTTATTCATGGGTTGTGGGTGTCATTATAGTGTTTAGACTGTAAATATCAACAGTCATTCATGGAGTAGTAGATGTGTGGGTGTCATTACTGTGCTTGTACAGTAAATATCAACAGTCATGGGGTGGTTAGTGTGTGGGTGTCATAACAGTTTTTGGACTTTTAATATCAACCATCATTCATCGGGTGGTGGGTGTGTGGGTGTCATTACAGTGCTTGGACTGTAAATATTAAAAGTCATTCATGGGGTGGTGGGTGTGTGGATGTCATTACAGTGCTTGGTCTGAAAATATCAACAGTCATTAATGGGGTGGTGGGTGTGTGGGTGTCATTACAGTGTTTGAACTATAAATATCAACCATCATTTATCGGGTGGTGGGTGTGTGGGTGTCATTACAGCGCTTGGACTGTAAATATCAACAGTCAATTATGGGGTGGTGTTAGTGTGGGTGTCATTACAGTGTTTTGACTGTAAATATAAACAGTCATTTATTGGGTTGTGGGTGTCATTAGAGTGCTTGGACTTTAAATATCAAAAGTCATTCATAGGGTGGTGAGTGTGTTGGTTTCATTACAGTTCTTGGACTGTAAATATCAACTATCATTCTTTGGGTGGTGGGTGTGTGGGTGTCATTACTGTGCTCAGATTGAAAATATTAAGAGTCAATTATGGGGTGGTGGGTGTCATTAGAATGCTTGGACTGTAAATATTAACAGTCATTCATGGGGTGGTGGGAGTGTGGATGACATTACAGTGCTTGGACTGAAAATATCAACAGTCATTCATGGGGTGGTTGGTGTGTGGGTGTCATTACAGTGCTTAGACTGTAAATATCAGCAGTAATTTATGGGTTGGTGGGCATGTTGGTGTCATTACAGTTCTTGGACTGTAAATATCAACCATCATTATTTGGGTGGTGGGTGTGTGGGTGTTATCACAGTGATTGGACTGTAAATATCAACAGTCATTCATAGGGTGGTGGGTGTGTGAGTATCATTACAGAGCTTGGAGAGTAAATATCAACAGTCATTCATGAGGTGGTAGGTGTCATTATATTGCTTGGACTGTAAATATCAACAGTCATTGATGGGTGGTAGTTGTCATTACAGTGTTTGGACTGTCAATATCAACAATCAATCATAGGGTGGTGGGTGTGTGGGTGTCATTACAGTGTTTAGACTGTAAATATCAACAGTCATTCATGGGTAGTGGGTGTCATTACAGTTCTTGGACTGTAAATATCAACAGTCATTCATGTTGTGGTGAGTGTGTGGGTGTCATTACAGTGTTTGGCCTGTAAATATAAACAGTCATTTATAGGATGGTTGGTATGTGCTTGGACTGTAAATATCAACAGTCATTCATGGGGTGGTGGGTGTTTGGGAGTCATTACAGTGCTTTAACTGTATATATCAACAGTCACTCTTAGGGTGTTAAGTGTCATTAGAGTGATTGGACTGTAAATATCAACAGTCATTGATGGGTGGTAGTTGTCATTACAGTGCTTGGACTGTGAATATCCCCAGTCATTCATAGGGTAGTGGGCGTGTTGGTGTCATTACATTGCTAGGACTGTAATATCAACAATCATTCATGGGGTGTTGGGTGTGTGGGTGTCATTACAGTGCTTGGACTGTAAACATCAACAGTTAATCATGGGGTGGTGGGTGTGTAGGTGTCATTACAGTGCTTGTACTGTAAATATTTACAGTCATTCATGGGTGTTGGATGTATAGGTATCATTTCTGTGCTTGAACTGTAAATATCAACAGTCATTCATGGGGTGGTTGGTTTTTGGGTGTCATTACAGAGCTTGGAATTTAAATATCAACAGTCATTCATGGGGTTGTGGTTGTGTGGGTGTCATTCCTGTGCTTGGTCTGTGAATATCAACAGTCATTCATTGGGTGGTGGGTGTGTGGGTGTCATTACAGTGCTTGGACTATAAATAACAACCATCATTTATGGGGTGGTGGGTGTGTGGGTGTCATTAGAGAGCTTGGACTGTAAATATCAACAGTCATTCATGGAATTGTGGGTGTGATTACAGAGCTTCGATTAAATATCAACAGTCATTTATAGGGATAGTGGGTGTCATTTCAGTGCTTGGTGTGTAAATATCAACAGTCATTCATGGGGTGGTGGGTGTGTGCGTGTCATTACAGTGCTTGGCCTGTAAATATCAACAATATTTTATGGGGGGTGGGTTTGTGGTTGTCATATCAGTGCTTGGACTGTAAATATCAAAAGTCATTAATGGGAGGGTGGGTGTCTGAACGTCATTACAGCCCTTTGACTGTAAATATCAACAGTCATTCATAGTGTGTTAGGTGTCATTAGAATGCTTGGACTGTAAATATCAACAGTCATTCATGTGGTGGTGGGTGTCATTACAGCGCATGGACTGTAAATTATAACAGTCATTCATGGGAGGGTGGGTGTCTGAGCGTCATTACAGCCCTTTGACTGTAAATATCAACAGTCATTCATAGTGTGTTAGGTGTCATTAGAATGCTTGGACTGTAAATATCAACAGTCATTCATGTGGTGGTGGGTGTCATTACAGCGCTTGGACTGTAAATTATAACAGTCATTCATGGGGTGGTGGGTGTGTGGGTGTCATTACAGTGTTTAGACTATAAATATCAACCTTCATTTATGGGGTGGTGGCTGTGTGGGTGTTATTACAGTGCTTGGACTGTAAATATCCACAGTCATTTATAATGTGGTGGGTGTGTGAGTGTCATTACAGAGCTTGGAATGTAAATATCAACAGTCATTAATGGGGTGGTGGGTGTGTGGGCATCATTACAGTGCTTGGACTATAAATATCAACCATCATTTATGGGGTGGTGGGTGTGTTGGTGTCATTACAGTGCTTGGACTGTAAATATCAACAGAGTATTCATAGGGTGGTGGGTGTGTGGGTGTCATTATAGTGCTTGAACCATAAATATCAACCATCATTCATGGGGTGGTGGGTGTGTGGTTGTCATTAAAGTGCATTGACTGTAAATATCAATAGTCATTAATGGGGTTCTGGGTGTCATTATAGTGCTTTGAGTGTAAATATCAACAGTTATTTATAGGTTGTTTAGTGTCATTAGAGTGCTTGGACTGTAAATATCAACAGTTATTCATGGGGTGTTGGGTGTGTGGGTGTCATTACAGTGCTTGGACTATAAATATCAACCATCAGTCATGGGGTGGTGGGTGTGTTGGTGTCATTACAGTGCTTGGACTGTAAATATCAACAGTTATTCATGGGGTGTTGGGTGTGTGGGTGTCATTACAGTGCTTGGACTATAAATATCAACCATCAGTCATGGGGTTGGTGGGTGTGTGGTTGTCATTAAAATGCTTTGACTCTAAATATCAATAGTCATAAATGGGGTTGTGGGTGTCATTATAGTGCTTTGACTGTAAATATCAACAGTCATTCATGGGGTGATGGGTAAGTTAGTGTCAATACAGTCCTTGGACTGTAAATAAAAACAGTCATTCATTTGATGGTGGGTGTGTGGGTGTCATTACAGTGTTTGGACTGTAAATATCTACAGTCATTAATGGGTGTTGTGGGTTTGTTGTTGTCATTACAGTACTTGGACTGTAAATATCAAGAGTCACTCATAGGGTTGTAAGTATCATTAGAGTGCTTGAACTGTAAATATCAACAGTCATTCATGGGATGTGTGGATGTCATTATAGTGCTTGGACTAATAATATCAACAGTCATTCATGTGGTTGTGGGTGTCATTACAGGGTTTGTATTGTAAATATCAACAGTTATTCATGGGTTGTGGGTGTCATTATAGTGCTTAGACTGTAAATATCAACAGTCATTCATGGAGTAGTAGATGTGTGGGTGTCATTACTGTGCTTGTACAGTAAATATCAACAGTCATGGGGTGGTTAGTGTGTGGGTGTCATAACAGTTCTTGGACTTTTAATATCAACCATCATTCATCGGGTGGTGGGTGTGTGGGTGTCATTACAGTGCGTGGACTGTAAATATTAAAAGTCATTCATGGGGTGGTGGGTGTGTGGATGTCATTACAGTGCTTGGTCTGAAAATATCAACAGTCATTAATGGGGTGGTGGGTGTGTGGGTGTCATTACAGTGTTTGAACTATAAATATCAACCATCATTTATCGGGTGGTGGGTGTGTGGGTGTCATTACAGCGCTTGGACTGTAAATATCAACAGTCAATTATGGGGTGGTGTTAGTGTGGGTGTCATTACAGTGTTTTGACTGTAAATATAAACAGTCATTTATTGGGTTGTGGGTGTCATTAGAGTGCTTGGACTTTAAATATCAAAAGTCATTCATAGGGTGGTGAGTGTGTTTGTTTCATTACAGTTCTTGGACTGTAAATATCAACTATCATTCTTTGGGTGGTGGGTGTGTGGGTGTCATTACAGTGCTTGGACTGTAAATATCAACAGTCATTTATGGGGTGGTGGGTGTCATTATAGTGCTTGAACTGTAAATATCAACAGTCACTCTTAGGGTGTTAAGTGTCATTAGAGTGATTGGACTGTAAATATCAACAGTCATTGATGGGTGGTAGTTGTCATTACAGTGCTTGTACTGTGAATATCAACAGTCAATCATAGGGTGGTGGGTGTGTGGGTGTTATTACAGTGTTTGGACTGTAAATATCAACAGTCATTCATGTTGTGGTGAGTGTGTGGGTGTCATTACAGTGTTTGGCCTGTAAATATAAACAGTCATTTATAGGATGGTGGGTATGTGCTTGGACTGTAAATATCAACAGTCATTTATGGGGTGGTGGGTGTGTGGGTGTCATTACAGTGCTTGGACTATAAATATCAACCATCATTCATAAGTTGGTGGGTGTGTGGGTGTCATTAAAGTGCTTTGACTGTAAATATCAATAGTCATTAATGGGGTTGTGGGTGTCATTACAGTGCTTGGACTGTAAATATCAACACTCATTCATGGGATGATAGGTGAGTTGGTGTCAATACAATGCTTGGACTGTAAATATCAACAGTCATTCATTTGATGGTGGGTGTGTGGGTGTCATTACAGTGCTTGGACTGTAAATATCAACAGTCATTTATGGGGTGGTGGGTGTCATTATAGTGCTTGAACTGTAAATATCAACAGTCACTCATAGGGTTGTGGGTATCATTACAGTGCATGAAATGTAAATATCAACAGTCATTCATGTGGTGGGGGGTGTCATTATAGTGCTTGAACTGTAAATATCAACAGTCATTCATGGGTGGTGGGTGTCATTACAGTGCTTAGACTGTAAATATTAACAGTTATGGGGTGGTTAGTGTGTGGGTGTCATTACAGTTCTTGGACTTTGAATATCAACCATCATTCATTGGGTGGTAGGTGTGTGGGTATCATTACAGTGATTGGACTGTAAATATTAGCAGTCATTAATGGGGTGGTGGGTGTGTGGATGTCATTACAGTGCTTGGACTGTAAATATTAACAGTCATTCATGGGGTTGTGGGTGTGTGGATGTCATTACAGTTCTTGGACTTTAAATATCAACCATCATTCATTGGGTGGTGGGTGTGTGGGTATCATTACAGTGCTAAGACTGTAAATATTAACAGTAATTCATGGGGTGGTGAGTGTGTGGATGTCATTACAGTGCTTGGACTGAAAATATCAACAGTCATTCATGGGGTGGTTGGTGTGTGGGTGTCATTACAGTGCTTGGAATTTAAAAATCAACAGTCATTTATGGGGTGGTGGGTGTGTGAGTGTCATTACAGAGCTTGGACGGTAAATATCAACAGTCATTAATGGGGTGGTGGGTGTGTGGGTGTCATTACAGTGATTATACTGTAAATATCAACCATCATTCTTTGGGTGGTAGGTGTGTGGGTGTCATTACAGTGCTCAGATTGTAAATATTAACAGTTAATATGAGGTGGTGGGTGTCATTAGAGTGTTTGGACTGTAAATATCAACAGTCATTCATTGGGTGGTGGGTGTGTGAGTGTCATTACAGAGCTTGGACTGAAAATATCAACAGTCTTTTATGGGGTGGTGGGTGTGTGAGTGTCATTACAGAGCTTGGACTGAAAATATTAACAGTCATTCATGGGGTGGTGGGTGTGTGGGTGTCATTACAGTGCTTGGACTGTAAATATCAACAGTCATTCTTGGGGTGGTGGGTGTGTGGGTGTCATTACAGTGCTTAGACTGTAAATATCAACAGGCATTTATGGGGTGGTGGATGTGTGGCAATCATTACAGTGCTTGGACTGTAAATATCAACAGTCAATAATGGGGTGGTGGGTGTACGGGTGTCATTACAGTGCTTGGACTGTAAATATCAACTGTCATTCATGGGGTGGTGGGTGTGTGAGTGTCATTACAGTGTTTTGATTGTAGATATCAACCATAATTTATGGTGTGCTGGGTGTGGGGGTGTCATTAGTGCTTGGACTGTAAATATCAACAGTTATTCATAGGGTGGTGAGTGGCATTACAGTGCTTGGACTGTAAAAATCAACAGTAATTCATGGGGTGATGGGTGTGTGTGTGTCATTACAGTGCTTGGACTGTTAATATCAATAGTTATTTAAGGGGTGTTTTTTGTTTGGGTGTCATTATATTGCTTGGACTGTAAATATCAACTGTCAATCATAGGGTGGTAGGTGTGTGGGTGTCATTACATTGCTTGGACTGTAAATATCAACATTCATTCTTGGGTAGGTGGTTGAGTGGGTGTCATTACAGTGCTTAGACTGTAAATATCAACAGTCAATCATGGGTAGGTCGTTGTGTGGGTGTCTTTACAGTGCTTAGACTGTAAATATCAACAGTCATTTATGGGGTGGTGGGTGTGTAGGTGTCATTACAGTGCTTGGCTTGTAAATATAAACAGTCATTTATAGGATGGTAGGTATGAGGTTGTCATTACAGTGCTTGGACTGTAAATATCAACAGTCATTCATGGGGTGGTGGGTGTGTGGGAGTCATTACAGTGCTTTGACTGTACATATCAACAGTCATTCATAGGGTGTTGAGTGTCATTAGAGTGCTTGTACTGTAAATATCATCAGTCATTTATGTGGTGGTGGGTGTGTGGGTGTCATTACAGTGCTTGGACTATAAATATCAACTATCATTCATAAGTTGGTGGGTGTGTGGGTGTCATTAAAGAGCTTTGACTGTAAATATCAATAGTCATTAATGGGGTTGTGGATGTCATTAAACTGCTTGGACAGTAAATATAAACAGTCATTCATAGGGTGATGGGTGAGTTGGTGTTAATACAGTGCTTGGACTATAAATATCAACAGTCATTCATTTGACGATGGTTGTGTAAGTGTCATTACAGTGCTTGGACTGTAAATATCAACAGTCATTTATGGGGTGGTTGGTGTGTGGTTGTCATTACGGTGCTTGGACTGTTAATATCAACAGTAACTCATTGGGTTGTGGGTATCATTAGAGTGCTTGAACTGTAAATATCAACAGTCATTCATGCGGTGTGTGGATGTCATTATAGTGCCTGGACTAATAATATCAACAGTTATTCATGTGGTGGTGGGTGTCATTACAGGGCTTGGATTGTAAATATCAACAGTCATTCATGGTTGGTGGGTGTCATTACAGTGCTTAGACTGTAAATATTAACAGTCATGGGGTGGTTAGTGTGTGGGTATCATTACAGTTCTTGGACTATAAATATCAACCATCATTTATCGGGTGGTGGGTGTGTGGGTATCATTACAGTGCTTGGACTGTAAATATTAACAGTCATTCATGGGGTGGTGGGTGTGTGGATGTCATTACAGTGCTTAGACTATAAATATCAACCGTCATTTATAATGTGGTGGCTGTGAGAGTGTCATTACAGAGCTTGGATTGTAAATATCAACAGTCATTCATGGGGTGGTGGGTGTGTGGGCATCATTACAGTGCTTGGACTATAAATATCAACCATCATTTATGGGGTGGTGGGTGTGTTGGTGTCATTACAGTGCTTGGACTGTAAATATCAACAGAGTATTCATAGGGTGGTGGGTGTGTGGGTTTCATTATAGTGCTTGAACTATAAATATCAACCATCATTCATGGGGTGGTGGGTGTGTGGTTGTCATTAAAGTGCATTGACTGTAAATATCAATAGTCATTAATGGGGTTCTGGGTGTCATTATAGTGCTTTGAGTGTAAATATCAACAGTTATTTATAGGTTGTTTAGTGTCATTAGAGTGCTTGGACTGTAAATATCAACAGTTATTCATGGGGTGTTGGGTGTGTGGGTGTCATTACAGTGCTTGGACTATAAATATCAACCATCATTCATGGGGTTGGTGGGTGTGTGGTTGTCATTGTTACGGTTCTGTGAACCTATCTCGTGAAACCCCAAGATCGACTCACACCCACAACTGGACTTTCCCTCGTTCCCTCATTTAATCTATCCCTCCAATCAGCATTTGCCAAAACGATTTCCCCCTTCACCCCCCAAGATTTCGGACGGTATAAAAAGGGAGTCAGCCGGCAGAAAAGTCAGCACATCCAGCAGCGAGCTTGACTCTCACCCACACACTCCTGCCAAGACTCCCTGCCAGTACTTGAGTATTTCTATTTTCCTCTTTGTTCCCCTATATTCTATGTTCATTACCGTTCCTCCACATATAGGTTAAATGTGTATTTTGTGGTAACATTATTATGTATTCTCATGTATTCTCATGTCTGTAACTTCTGTATATAGTTTGCTTTTATATATAATTAAACTTGTTATTCAGCCCTTCATTTATCAGTGTAACTCCGAACCTACTCTTAAGTTTTATCACGTGGAAGTCATCTGGGCTCTTAAGAATTAATCATATCAAGACCTAAACGTGATAAGTGGCGACCTCGCCATGATACTCCAGGGTAATTGTTATATAATATCTAGTGTAAGTTAAATTTCTACCACAACTTTAGCTATTTACTTGTATTTATTTTTGTTCATAGGAATTATTTCTTGTGCTGGTGGTTTCCTCTGTTCTATATATTATTGGAGTGTCATATGGTCCTATAGGCGTAGGCAGTCATACTATAGGTCTATCATAATTATAGTTTTGTATCTATCCGGATCCCTGAATCATGCCGTACGATTAAGACTATTAATTTCCTCTTATGTGCTCATCTCATTCAAGCATTTATCTCGGGATTATCTTTTACTAGTGAGACCTTTTCAAGTATCTATTTCTTTTTCAAGAATCAGGAACTTTACTCTCCTCAAGTCTCTTTTATCAAGGTTATTCTCCTTCAAGTGATCAAGCTCAAAGTTTAGAGTAAGTTCATCAATTCTCCTGTCTTGCTATAATCCTGAATAACTCGCTCATATAAGTGTTCCTCAGTAACCCTGATTCACTTATCACTGCCTCTAATTTATTCATTTTGATGTTCAATAATTTATTTTGCCTTAATAGTTAACCTGTAACTTGTGTGATTTTGTTAGTTTCACTCGTGGTGTTATACATTACTTTATTTGTCATGGCTACCCTTCCTTTTGATGTAGAGAAATTTCAACTTAATCCACGATATGAAGTCCTTTCCGACCTATTAAAAAATGATTGGAAAAACCTTGCCAAGGCATATGATATTCCTTTTTCTACTCAAATAACTAAGGAAGTACTAAAGAATGTAGTAGTGGAACAGTTGGTAGAGAGGGACATACTCCCCGGTGTAGCAATTGAGGTGTTGACTCCTATGAGTCATGGCGTTCCTAATCCTGACTCTCCCAAGACGCGATCTAGAGTAGCTCAACCTTTACCTGAAGGTACTAGACATAGTGTGTTAACCGAAGCAGATCCATTAGCTCTTGGAAGATTAAAATTTGAATTCGAACTAAAAATGAAAGAAATGGAACTTGCACACGACAAGGAAATTAGACTTAAAGAAATTGAAATTGAGGAGTTAAAAGTAAGAGAAGATATAGAACTTAGAAGTCAAGAACTTAGAATGAAGGACAGACTTACTAAATTCAATGCTGCAGAAGCTACTTCCCTATTACCCCCTTTTGAAGAAAGAGATGTAGATGGGTATTTTCGTACTTTCGAAAGCCTAGCCAGGAAAAAGGAGTGGCCAAATGATCAGTGGTTAATAATCTTGTTTCCTAAACTAACTGGCCGAGCTCAGATGGTGTTCAACAGTTTGGAGCAATTCGATGATTATGAAGCTGTAAAAAACAATATTTTAAGAGCTTATGAGATAACCCCAGAAGCATATAGGCAGAAATTTAGGTCCCTAACTAAACCTTCCAGTCAAACATTTGTTGAGTTTGCATCAGAGAAACTTAGGATGTTTAAAAAGTGGTTAGACTCTACTGAAACTACTACCTTTCAAGATTTGATTAATATGGTTGTGTTGGAAGAGGTAAAAAATAAAATGCCCATCAGTATATTAAAACATTTGGAGGAGCGAGGGGAAACAGAGTTGGATCGCGCAGCTGAGGTAGCTGACGCATATTCATTGCTGGTACGGAGCTGGGGAAGGGTGGAGACTCAGGCTCGCTCTACTAGGCCCTCCTTCGATAATCCCCTTGTGACTGGGAATGAGAGGTCTCGAAGTCATACTAGTGTATCCTATGGTCCTCCACTAATTACGTGTAACTATTGTAAAAAGCCAGGGCACACCATTCAACAATGTAGACACCCTGGTTGTAAAAACTCTAACACTTCTCAAGATAATACTACTAGACACAAACCTCATGTTTCTACCATTACACCAAACAAACCTGTTGCAACTTCAAACTCTACTCCCTTACTTCTCAACATTTTTCAGCCATTCATGTATCAGGGAAAAATCTCATTGACTAAATCAAGTGACACTCACCCTATTACCATACTAAGGGATACCGCAGCAGCTCAGACCATTCTTTTTAAAGACTCTTTACCTGAATACAGTTCTGCTCTAACGGGAGAAAAGGTGATTGTGTGTGACCTTACAACTGAATCTTCCTATCCTTTAGCAACCATATATATTGAATGTCCCATATTATCTGGCACCTTCCAAGTTGCTCTGAGAGATTCCCCTTTGCCTGTTCAAGGAGTGCATATGTTGCTCGGGAATGATTTAGCAGGAGAACTAGTCGTCCCTAACCTTAAAATCCTTGACTCTCCTCTGCCTGATAGCTCTCTAGAAGAATCTTCTTCCTTGTACCCTTGTTGTGCAGTAACTCGATCTCAAAGTAAAACGAAACAAATTTCCTCCACTCCATTCCACAATCTAAAAGTTTCCTTAGAATGCCTTAATAAACAATCCATCACACGTGAAGAGTTAATCAAAGCTCAACAGATTGATCCCACTTTGAATAACATCAGACTAGCTGCTCTTGAGGATAAGAATCTGAGTAAGTTGCCTTGCTTTTACTATCAAGAGGATATCTTGATGAGAGCATATAGACCCCCGGAGTTGAAACCCCTTGATACCTGGTCAGAATACCACCAAATTGTAGTGCCACAGTCAGTTCGAACTTCATTGGTACAATTGGCTCATGATGGACTTGCTGGTCACTTAGGAATACTAAAAACCTACAGAAAATTGCTAACCAATTTCTATTGGCCAGGAATGAAAACAGATGTGAAGTCATACATAAAACACTGTCATACATGTCAAACAGTTGGAAAAGCTAATGAAACCATTCCACCAGCCCCATTAAATCCTATCCCTGTAACCTCTGAGCCGTTTGAAAAGATAGTGTTGGATTGTGTGGGTCCTCTACCCCAAACTAAAAAAGGTAACCAGTATCTTGTAACGGTAATGGATGTAACTACTCGGTATCCAGAGGCTTTTCCTCTCAAGAATATTACATCTAAATCTATTCTTAAACCTATCCTTCATTTCTTTACCTCAGTTGGCATCCCCAAAATAATACAAACAGATCAAGGTAGTAATTTCACCAGCACTATATTTCAAGAGGTGACGAAGGAACTAGGAGTGACCCATGTGACTTCGACTGCTTACCATCCTCAGTCACAAGGATGCTTGGAACGATTCCATCAAACTTTAAAATCAGTACTTCGTAAATTCTGTTCAGAGTATGAACTGGAATGGGATGAACAGTTGGATTTCTTGCTTTTTGCTTTAAGAGAATGTCCTCAAGAATCACTTGGTTATTCCCCCTTCGAGCTTTTGTACGGCAGACAAATTAGAGGCCCCTTGAAAGTAATTAAAGATCAGTGGTTTGACTCTGCCCCTTGTTCAATTTCTGTGGAGACATATATTGAGAACTTAAGATCTAAATTATCTAATGCCCGAACCTTTGCGGCTAAACACCTTCTCAAGGCTCAAAACAAAATGGTTAAACGACAAACTAAAGCTGTTCATCGCTCTTTCAAACCAGGAGACAAAGTTCTGTTGTTCCTTCCCATACCAGGATCACCTCTAAAGTCAAAATACATAGGTCCTTACAAAGTAGAAAGAAAATTGGGTAAGGTGAACTATGTAATAACCACACCTGACAGGAAGAAGGATACTCAGATGGTCCATGTAAATCTTATAAAACCATATTTTTCCAGGTTGTTGGAGGAGGAGGACCAGAAAACAGTGGCTGTCCTTAGTGTAGAGAGACGGGAGGCTGAACAAGAGACAGATTTGAATTATAATGACCTGCCATCTATTTCAACAAACCCTGTAAATTCTCAATGGATGACTAAGATGGATGAATATTTATCCACCTTAACTACTTCTCAATATGAAGATATTTCTTCCCTACTATCAGAATTTCCTAAACTCACGACTGATCTTCCTGGGTCATGTCGCCTCATCCATCACGACATCCAGTTGTTACCTGGAGCCAGACCTATCAAACAGGCGGCCTATAAAATTAATATAGAGAAAAGGGTAATAATGAAAAAGGAGGTACAATATTTACTAGATACAGATTTAGCAGAACCAAGTATGTCACCTTGGGCTTCACCCTGCTTGCTAATACCAAAACCTGATGGCTCTTTTAGATTTTGCACTGACTACCGTAAAGTAAACCAGGTCACTGTTCAGGACTCCTACCCTCTCCCATTAATTGATGATATTATAGATGAGATAGGACAATCACCATTTATAACTACAATAGACCTCTTGAAAGGATATTATCAAATCCCTCTCACCCCACGTGCTAAGAAAGTGTCCGCATTTGTCACACCCTTCGGACTGTATCAATATAAGGTGCTTAGTTTTGGTCTCTCTAATGCCCCGGCAACATTCCAGAGAATGATCAACTTCATCATTCAAGACCTTGAAGGTACAGCAGCTTATCTGGACGACCTAGTGGTGGTGGCTAACACGTGGGAGGAGCATGTGTCAAGACTTCAGTGTCTGTTCAAGAAGCTACAGGATGCAGGATTGACCATCAACCTAGCCAAATCAACTTTCGGCAGAGGCACGGTAACATATCTTGGTCATACAGTGGGTCAGGGAGTGGTGAGACCCAAGTCAGCGAACGTGGAAGCTATCCTGTCCTTCCCAACTCCGTCTACCCGCAAAGAACTCCTACGCTTCCTTGGTATGGCGGGGTACTACCGACGCTTTTGCAGTAACTTCTCAACCTTCGCTGCACCACTGACTGACCTCACAAGCTCCTCGGTTCCCTTCCAATGGAATGACGTTTGTAACCAGTCCTTTGCACGCCTCAAGACCCTGCTAGCTTCTCATCCTGTAGTGCATGCCCCAGACTTCTCTCAACCTTTTCACCTTCAAATAGATGCGAGTGGAGTTGGAGTTGGTGCTGTCCTTCTTCAACTTGACCCCGTGAGTGGAATACTTCATCCAGTAGCCTATCATTCTGCTAAACTAAAGAAACACCAGATCGGTTACTCAACAATTGAAAAGGAGACACTAGCTCTGATATCTGCCCTACAGAAATTCCAATGCTACTTACGACACGCACCACACACAACACTGGTATTCTCAGACCATAACCCCCTGGCCTTCCTAAATTCCATGAAGAATAACAATCACCGTATCCTACGATGGGCCTTATGGACACAACCCTATAACATCGTTGTGAAGCATATTAAAGGGGTGGACAACATCATCGCAGATTTCCTGTCCCGCTCTCCAATCTCTGATCCCGAAGATACTTCACCTCTTTCGTGAGTACTACAGAGGTCTTCGACGGTGGGGTGTTACGGTTCTGTGAACCTATCTCGTGAAACCCCAAGATCGACTCACACCCACAACTGGACTTTCCCTCGTTCCCTCATTTAATCTATCCCTCCAATCAGCATTTGCCAAAACGATTTCCCCCTTCACCCCCCAAGATTTCGGACGGTATAAAAAGGGAGTCAGCCGGCAGAAAAGTCAGCACATCCAGCAGCGAGCTTGACTCTCACCCACACACTCCTGCCAAGACTCCCTGCCAGTACTTGAGTATTTCTATTTTCCTCTTTGTTCCCCTATATTCTGTGTTCATTACCGTTCCTCCACATATAGGTTAAATGTGTATTTTGTGGTAACATTATTATGTATTCTCATGTATTCTCATGTCTGTAACTTCTGTATATAGTTTGCTTTTATATATAATTAAACTTGTTATTCAGCCCTTCATTTATCAGTGTAACTCCGAACCTACTCTTAAATTTTATCACGTGGAAGTCATCTGGGCTCTTAAGAATTAATCATATCAAGACCTAAACGTGATATCATTAAAATGCTTTGACTGTAAATATCAATAGTCATTAATGGGGTTGTGGGTGTCATTATACTGCTTTGACTGTAAATATCAACATTCATTCATGGGGTGATGGGTAAGTTAGTGTCAATACAGTCCTTGGACTGTAAATATCAACAGTCATTCATTTGATGGTGGGTGTGTGGGTGTCATTACAGTGTTTGGACTGTAAATATCTACAGTGATTCATGGGTGTTGTGGGTGTGTGGTTGTCATTACACTACTTGGACTGTAAATATCAAGAGTCACTCATAGGGTTGTGGGTATCATTAGAGTGCTTGAACTCTAAATATCAACAGTCATTCATGGGATGTGTGGATGTCATTATAGTGCTTGGACTAATAATATCAACAGTCATTCATGTGGTTGTGGGTGTCATTACAGGGCTTGTATTGTAAATATCAACAGTTATTCATGGGTTGTGGGTGTCATTATAGTGCTTAGACTGTAAATATCAACAGTCATTCATGGAGTAGTAGATGTGTGGGTGTCATTACTGTGCTTGTACAGTAAATATCAACAGTCATGGGGTGGTTAGTGTGTGGGTGTCATAACAGTTCTTGGACTTTTAATATCAACCATCATTCATTGGGTGGTGGGTGTGTGGGTGTCATTACAGTGCTTGGACTGTAAATATTAAAAGTCATTCATGGGGTGGTGGGTATGTGGATGTCATTACAGTGCTTGGACTGAAAATATCAACAGTCATTAATGGGGTGGTGGGTGTGTGGGTGTCATTACAGTGTTTGAACTATAAATATCAACAGTCATTTATGGGGTGGTGGGTGTGTGGGTGTCATTACAGTGCTTGGACTATAAATATCAACCATCATTCATAAGTTGGTGGGTGTGTGGGTGTCATTAAAGTGCTTTGACTGTAAATATCAATAGTCATTAATGGGGTTGTGGATGTCATTAAAGTGCTTGGACAGTAAATATAAACAGTCATTCATAGGGTGATGGGTGAGTTGGTGTTAATACAGTGCTTGGACTATAAATATCAACAGTCATTCATTTCATGGTGGGTGTGTAAGTGTCATTACAGTGCTTGGACTGTAAATATCAACAGCCATTTATGGGGTGGTGGGTGTGTGGTTGTCATTACGGTGCTTGGACTGTAAATATCAACAGTAACTCATTGGGTTGTAGGTATCATTAGAGTGCTTGAACTGTAAATATCAACAGTCATTCATGCGGTGTGTGGATGTCATTATAGTTCTTGGAATAATAATATCAACAGTTATTCATGTGGTGGTGGGTGTCATTACAGGGCTTCGATTGTAAATATCAACAGTCATTCATGGTTGGTGGGTGTCATTACAGTGCTTAGACTGTAAATATCAACAGTCATGGGGTGGTTAGTGTGTGGGTATCATTACAGTTCTTGGACTTTAAATATCAACCATCATTCATCGGGTGGTGGGTGTGTGGGTATCATTACAGTGATTGGACTGTAAATATCAACAGTCATTCATAGGGTGGTTTGTGTTTGGGTGTCATTACAGTGCTTGGACTATAAATATCAACAGTCAATCAAGAGGTGGTGGGTGTCAAGGTGTCATTACAGTGCTTGGACTGTAATTATCAATAGTCATTCATGGGGTGGTGGGTGTGTGGGGGTCATTACAGGGTTTTGACTGTAAATATCAACAGTCATTCATGGAGTGGTGAGTTCGTGGGAGTCATTACAGTTCTTGGACTGTAAATATTAACAGTCATTCATGGAGTGGTGGAAGTGTGGATGTCATTACAGTGCTTGGACTAATAATATCAACAGTCATTCATGGGGTGGTAGGTGTTTGGGTGTCATTAAATTGCTTGGACTGTAAATATTAACAGTCATTCATGGGGTGGTGGGTGTGTGGATGTCATTACAGTGCTTGGACTGAAAATATCAACTGTCATTCATTGGGTGGTGGGTGTGTGGGTGTCATTACAGTGCTTGGACTGTTAATATCAACAGTCATTCATGGGGTGGTGAGTGTGTCTGTGTCATTACAGTTCTTGGTCTTTAAATTTCAATCATCATTTATTGGGTGGTGGGTGTGTGGGTGTCATTACAGTGTTTGGACTGCAAATATTAACAGTCATCCATGGGGTGGTGGGTGTCATAGAGTGCTTGGACTGGAAATATTAACAGTCATTCATAGGTTGGTGAGTGTGTGGATGTCATTAGAACGCTTGGACTAAAAATATCAACAGTCTTTTATGGGGTGGTGGGTGTGTGGGTGTCATTACAGTGCTTGGACTATAAATATCAACCATCATTAATAGGGTGGTGGGTGTGTGGGTTTCTTTACATTGCTTGGACTGTAAATATCATCAGTTATTCATTAGGTGGGGGGTGTGTGGATGTCATTACAGCGCTTGAACTGTAAATATCTAAAGTCTTTCATAGGGTGGTGGGTGTGTGAGTGTCATTACAGAGCTTGGACTGTAAATATCTAAAGTCATTCATGGGGTGGTGGTTGTGTGAGTGTCATTACAGTGCATAGACTGTTAATATCAACAGTCATTTATGGAGGGGTGGGTGTGTGGCTGTCATTACAGTGCTTTGACTGTAAATATCAGCAGTCAATCATGGGGTGGTTGGTGTGTGGGTGTCATTACAGAGCTTGGACTGTAAATATATACAGTCATTCATTGGGTGGTGGGTGTGTAAGTGTCATTACATTGCTTGGACTGTAAATATCAACAGTCATTCTTGGGGTGGTGGTTGTGTAGGTGTCATTACAGTGCTTAGACTGTTAATATCAACAGTCATTTATGGAGTGGTGGGTGTGTGGCTTTCATTACAGTGTTTGGACTGTAAATATCAGCAGTCAATCATGGGGTGGTGGGTGTGTGGGTGTCATTACAGTGCTTGGACTGTAAATATCAACCGTCATTTATGAGGTGGTGTGTGTGTAGGTGTCATTACAGTGTTTTGATTGTAAATATCAACAGTCATTCATAGGGTGGAGGGTGTCATTAGATTGCTTGGACTGTAAATATCAACAGTCATTCATTGGGTGGTGGGTGTGTAAGTGTCATTACATTGCTTGGACAGTAAATATCAACAGTCATTCTTGGGGTGGTGGTTGTGTGGGTGTCATTACAGTGCTTAGACTGTTAATATCAGCAGTCAATCATGGGGTGGTTGGTGTGTGGGTGTCATTACAGAGCTTGGACTGTAAATATCTACAGTCATTTATTGGGTGGTGGGTGTGTAAGTGTCATTACATTGCTTGGACTGTAAATATCAACAGTCATTCTTGGGGTGGTGGTTGTGTGGGTGTCATTACAGTGCTTAGACTGTTAATATCAACAGTCATTTATGGAGTGGTGGGTGTGTGGCTTTTTATTACAGTGTTTGGACTGTAAATATCAGCAGTCAATCATGGGGTGGTGGGTGTGTGGGTGTCATTACAGTGCTTGGACTGTAAATATCAACCGTCATTTATGAGGTGGTGTGTGTGTGGGTGTCATTACAGTGTTTTGATTGTAAATATCAACAGTCATTCATAAGGTGGAGGGTGTCATTAGAGTGCTTGGACTGTACATATCAACAGTCATTCATGGGGTGGTAGATGTCATTAGAGTGCTTGGACTGTAAATATCAACAGTCATTAATGGGGTGGTAAGTGTATGGGTGTCATTATAGTGCATGGATTGTAAATATCAACAATAATTCATGGGGTGGTCGGTGTGTGGGTGTCATTACAGTGCTTTGACTGTAAATATCAAGAGTCATTCATGGGGTGGTGGGTGTGAGGGTGTCATTACAGTGTTCGGACTGTAAATATCAAAAGTCATTCATGGGGTTGTGGGTGTATGGGTGTCATTATAGTGCTTGGACTGTAAAAATTTCAACAGTCATTTATGGGGTGGTTTGTGTGTGGGTGTCATTACAGTGCTTGGACTGTAAATATCAAGTCATTAATGGGATGGTGGGTGTGTGGGTGTCATTATTGCTTGGACTGTAAATATAAACAGTCATTTATAGGGTGGGGGTTGTGTGGGTGTCATTACAGTGCTTAGACTGTAAATATCAACAGTCATTTATGGAGTGGTGGGTGTGTGGCTGTCATTACAGTGCTTGGACTGTAAATATCAACAGTCAATCATGGGGTGGTGGGTGTGTGGGTGTCATTACAGTGCTTGGACTGTAAATATCAACAGTCATTCATGGGGTGGTGGGTGTGTGGGTGTCATTACAGTGTTTTGATTGTAAATATCAACAGTCATTCATAGGGTGGAGGGTGTCAATAGAGTCCTTGGACTGTAAATATCAACAGTCATTCATGGGGTGGTGGGTGTGTTGGTGTCATTACAGTGCTTGGACTGTAAATATCAACCATAATTCATGGGGTGGTGGGTGTGGGGGTGTCATTACAGTGCTTTGAATGTAAATATCAACAGTCATTCATGGGGTGATGGGTGTGTGGTTGTCAATACAGAGCTTGGACTGTAAATATCAACAGTCATTCATGGGGTGGTTTGTGTTTGGGTGTCATTACAGTGCTTGGACTATAAATATCAACAGTCAATCAAGAGGTGGTTGGTGTCAAGGTGTCATTACAGTGCTTGGACTGTAATTATCAATAGTCATTCATGGGGTGGTGGGTGTGTGGGGGTCATTACAGGGTTTTGACTGTAAATATCAACAGTCATTCATGGAGTGGTGAGTTTGTGGGAGTCATTACAGTTCTTGGACTGTAAATATTAACAGTCATTCATGGAGTGGTGGAAGTGTGGATGTCATTACAGTGCTTGGACTAATAATATCAACAGTCATTCATGGGGTGGTAGGTGTGTGGGTGTCATTAAATTGCTTGGACTGTAAATATTAACAGTCATTCATGGGGTGGTGGGTGTGTGGATGTCATTACAGTGCTTGGACTGAAAATATCAACAGTCAATCATGGGGTGGTTGGTGTGTGGGTGTCATTACAGAGCTTGGACTGTAAATATCTACAGTCATTCATTGGGTGGTGTTTGTGTAAGTGTCATTACATTGCTTGGACTGTAAATATCAACAGTCATTCTTGGGGATGGTGGTTGTGTGGGTGTCATTACAGTGCTTAGACTGTCAATATCAACAGTCATTTATGGAGTGGTGGGAGTGTGGCTGTCATTACAGTGCTTGGACTGTAAATATCAGCAGTCTATCATGGGGTTGTGGGTGTGTGGGTGTCATTGCAGTGCTTGGACTGTAAATATCAACAGTCATTCATTGGTGGTGTGTGTGTGGGTGTCATTATAGTGCGTGGACTGTAAATATCAACCATTATTCATTGGGTAGTGGGTGTGTGGGTGTCATTACAGTGCTCAGACTGTAAATATTAACAGTCATTCATTTAGTGGTTGGTGTTGGGTTGTCATTACAGTGCTTAGACTTTAAATATCAACAGTCTTTAATGGGGTGGTGGGTGTGTGGGTGTCATTACAGTGCTTGAAATGTAAATCTCAACAGTCATTCATAGGGTGGTGGGTGTGTGAGTGTCATTACAGAGCTTGGACTGTAAATATCTACAGTCATTCATTGGGTGGTGGGTGTGTAAGTGACATTACAGTGCTTGGACTGTAAATATCAACAGTCATTCTTGGTGTGGTGGTTGTGTGGGTGTCATTACAGTGCTTAGACTGTTAATATCAACAGTCATTTATAGAGTGGTGGGTGTGTGACTGTCATTACAGTGCTTGGACTGTAAATATCAGCAGTCAATCATGGGGTGGTGGGTGTGTGGGTGTCATTACAGAGCTTGGATTGTAAATATCTACAGTCATTCATGAGGTGGTGGGTGTGTAAGTGTCATTACAGTGCTTGGACTGTAAATATCAACAGTCATTCTTGGGGTGGTGGTTGTGTGGGTGTCATTACAGTGCTTAGACTGTTAATATCAACAGTCATTTATGGAGTGGTAGGTCTGTAGCTGTCATTACAGTGCTTGGACTGTAAATATCAGCAGTCAATCATGGGGAGGTGGGTGTGTGGGTGTCATTACAGTGCTTGGACTGTAAATATCAACAGTCATTCATGGGGTGGTGGGTGTGTAAGTGTCATTACAGTGCTTGGACTGTAAATATCAACAGTCATTCTTGGGGTGGTGGTTGTGTGGGTGTCATTACAGTGCTTAGACTGTTAATATCAACAGTCATTTATGAAGTGGTAGGTCTGTAGCTGTCATTACAGTGTTTTAATTGTAAAAATCAACAGTCATTCATAGGGTGGAGGGTGTCATTAGAGTGCTTGGACTGTAAATATCAACAGTCATTCATGGGGTGTTAGGTGTCATTAGAGTGCTTGGACTGTAAATATAAACAGTCATTTATAGGGTGGGGGTTGTGTGGGTGTCATTACAGTGCTTAGACTGTAAATATCTACAGTCATTTATGGAGTGGTGGGTGTGTGGCTGTCATTACAGTGCTTGGACTGTAAATATCAACAGTCAATCATGGGGTGGTGGGTGTGTGGATGTCATTACAGTGCTTGGACTATAAATATCAACAGTCAATCAAGGGGTGGTGGGTGTCAAGATGTCATTACAGTGCTTGGACTGTAATTATCAACAGTCATTCATGGGGTGGTGGGTGTGTGGGGGTCATTACAGGGTTTTGATTGTAAACATCAACAGTCATTCATGGGGTGGTGAGTTTGTGGGAGTCATTACAGTTCTTGGACTGTAAATATTAACAGTCATTCATGGAGAGGTGGATGTGTGGATGTCATTACAGTGCTTGGACTATAAATATCAACAGTCAATCAAGGGGTGGTGGGTGTCAAGATGTCATTACAGTGCTTGGACTGTAATTATCAACAGTCATTCATGGGGTGGTGGGTGTGTGGGGGTCATTACAGGGTTTTGACTGTAAATATCAACAGTCATTCATGGGGTGGTGAGTTTGTGGGAGTCATTACAGTTCTTGGACTGTAAATATTAACAGTCATTCATGGAGTGGTGGATGTGTGGATGTCATTACAGTGCTTGGACTAATAATATCAAGAGTCATTCATGGGGTGGTGGGTGTGTGGGTGTCATTAAATTGCTTGGACTGTAAATATTAACAGTAATTCATGGGGTTGTGGGTGTGTGGATGTCATTACAGTGCTTGAACTGTAAATATCAAGTCCTTCATGGGGTGGTGGGTGTGTGGGTGTCATTATTGCTTGGACTATAAATATCAACAGTCATTCATGGGGTGGTTTGAGTTTGGGTGTCATTACAGTGCTTGGACTATAAATATCAACAGTCATTCATGGGGTGGTGAGTGTGTCTGTGTCATTACAGTTCTTGGTCTGTAAATTTCAATCATCATTCATTGGGTGGTGGGTGTGTGGGTGTCATTACAGTGTTTGGACTGCAAATATTAAGAGTCATCTATGGGGTGGTGGGTGTCATAGAGTGCTTGGACTGGAAATATTAACAGTCATTCATAGGTTGGTGAGTGTGTGGATGTCATTACAGAGCTTGGACTGTAAATATCTACAGTCATTCATTGGGTGGTGGGTGTGTAAGTGTCATTACATTGCTTGGACTGTAAATATCAACAGTCATTCTTGGGGTGGTGGTTGTGTGGGTGTCATTACAGTGCTTAGACTGTACATATCAACAGTCATTTATGGAGTGGTGGGAGTGTGGCTGTCATTACAGTGCTTAGACTGTAAATATCAGCAGTCAATCATGGGGTGGTGGGTGTGTGGGTGTCATTGCAGAACTTGGACTTTAAATATCAACAGTCATTCATTGGTGGTGGGTGTGTGGGTGTCATTACAGTGCGTGGACTGTAAATATCAACCATTATTCATTGGGTAGTGGGTGTGTGGGTGTCATTACAGTGCTCAGACTGTAAATATTAACAGTCATTCATTTAGTGGTTGGTTTTGGGTTGTCATTACAGTGCTTAGACTTTAAATATCAACAGTCTTTAATGGGGTGGCGGGTGTGTGGGTGTCATTACAGTGCTTGAACTGTAAATCTCAACAGTCATTCATAGGGTGGTGGGTGTATGAGTGTCATTACAGAGTTTGGACTGTAAATATCTACAGTCATTCATTAGGTGGTGGGTGTGTAAGTGTCATTACAGTGCTTGGACTGTAAATATCAACAGTCAATCATGGGGTGGTGGGTGTGTGGGTGTCATTATAGAGCTTGGACTGTAAATATCTACAGTCATTCATGGGGTGGTAGGTGTGTAAGTGTCATTAAAGTGCTTGGACTGTAAATATCAACAGTCATTCTTTGGGTGGTGGTTGTGTGGGTGTCATTACAGTGCTTAGACTGTTAATATCAACAGTCATTTATGGAGTGGTAGGTCTGTAGCTGTCATTACAGTGCTTGGACTGTAAATATCAGCAGTCAATCATAGGGTGGTTGGTGTGTGGGTGTCATTACAGTGCTTGGACTGTAAATATCAACAGTCATTCATGGGGTGGTGTGTGTGTGGGTGTCATTACAGTGTTTTGATTGTAAAAATCAACAGTCATTCATAGGGTGGAGGGTGTCATTAGAGTGCTTGGACTGTAAATATCAACAGTCATTCATGGGGTGTTAGGTATCATTAGAGTGCTTGGACTGTTATTATCAACAGTCATTCATGGGGTGGTGGGTGTGTGGGGGTCATTACAGGGTTTTGACTGTAAATATCAACAGTCATTCATGGAGTGGTGAGTTTGTGGGAGTCATTACAGTTCTTGGACTGTAAATATTAACAGTCATTCATGGAGTGGTGGAAGTGTGGATGTCATTACAGTGCTTGGACTAATAATATCAACAGTCATTCATGGGGTGGTAGGTGTGTGGGTGTCATTAAATTGCTTGGACTGTAAATATTAACAGTCATTCATGGGGTGGTGGGTGTGTGGATGTCATTACAGTGCTTGGACTGAAAATATCAACAGTCAATCATGGGGTGGTTGGTGTGTGGGTGTCATTACAGAGCTTGGACTGTAAATATCTACAGTCATTCATTGGGTGGTGGGTGTGTAAGTGTCATTACATTGCTTGGACTGTAAATATCAACAGTCATTCTTGGGGTGGTGGTTGTGTGGGTGTCATTACAGTGCTTAGACTGTCAATATCAACAGTCATTTATGGAGTGGTGGGAGTGTGGCTGTCATTACAGTGCTTGGACTGTAAATATCAGCAGTCTATCATGGGGTGGTGGGTGTGTGGGTGTCATTGCAGTGCTTGGACTGTAAATATCAACAGTCATTCTTTGGTGGTGTGTGTGTGGGTGTCATTATAGTGCGTGGACTGTAAATATCAACCATTATTCATTGGGTAGTGGGTGTGTGGGTGTCATTACAGTGCTCAGACTGTAAATATTAACAGTCATTCATTTAGTGGTTGGTGTTGGGTTGTCATTACAGTGCTTAGACTTTAAATATCAACAGTTTTTAATGGGGTGGTGGGTGTGTGGGTGTCATTACAGTGCTTGAACTGTAAATCTCAACAGTCATTCATAGGGTGGTGGGTGTGTGAGTGTCATTACAGAGCTTGGACTGTAAATATCTACAGTCATTCATTGGGTGGTGGGTGTGTAAGTGTCATTACAGTGCTTGGACTGTAAATATCAAAAGTCATTCTTGGTGTGGTGGTTGTGTGGGTGTCATTACAGTGCTTAGACTGTTAATATCAACAGTCATTTATGGAGTGGTAGGTGTGTGACTGTCATTACAGTGCTTGGACTGTAAATATCAGCAGTCAATCATGGGGTGGTGGGTGTGTGGGTGTCATTACAGAGCTTGGACTGTAAATATCTACAGTCATTCATGAGGTGGTGGGTGTGTAAGTGTCATTACAGTGCTTGGACTGTAAATATCAACAGTCATTCTTGGGGTGGTGGCTGTGTGGGTGTCATTACAGTGCTTAGACTATGAACATCAACAGTCATTTATGGAGTGGTAGGTCTGTAGCTGTCATTACAGTGCTTGGACTGTAAATATCAGCAGTCAATCATGGGGTGGTGGGTGTGTGGGTGTCATTACAGTGCTTGGACTGTAAATATCAACAGTCATTCATGGGGTGGTGGGTGTGTAAGTGCCATTACAGTGCTTGGACTGTAAATATCAACAGTCATTTTTGGGGTGGTGGTTGTGTGGGTGTCATTACAGTGCTTAGACTGTTAATATCAACAGTCATTTATGGAGTGGTAGGTCTGTAGCTGTCATTACAGTGTTTTGATTGTAAAAATCAACAGTCATTCATAGGGTGGAGGGTGTCATTAGAGTGCTTGGACTGTAAATATCAACAGTCATTCATGGGGTGTTAGGTGTCATTAGAGTGCTTGAACTGTAAATATAAACAGTCATTTATAGGGTGGGGTTTGTGTGGGTGTCATTACAGTGCTTAGACTGTAAATATCTACAGTCATTTATGGAGTGGTGGGTGTGTGGCTGTCATTACAGTGCTTGGACTGTAAATATCAACAGTCAATCATGGGGTGTTGGGTGTGTGGGTGTCATTACAGTGCTTGGACTATAAATATCAACAGTCAATCAAGGGGTGGTGGGTGTCAAGATGTCATTACAGTGCTTGGACTGTAATTATCAACAGTCATTCATGGGGTGGAGGGTGTGTGGGGGTCTTTACACGGTTTTGACTGTAAATATCAGCAGTCATTCATGGGTTGGTGAGTTTGTGGGAGTCATTACAGTTCTTGGACTGTAAATATTAACAGTCATTCATGGAGTGGTGGATGTGTGGATGTCATTACAGTGCTTGGACTATAAATATCAACAGTCAATCAAGGGGTGGTGGGTGTCAAGATGTCATTACTGTGCTTGGACTGTAAATATCAACAGTCATTCATGGGGTGGTGGGTGTGTGGGGGTCATTACAGGGTTTTGACTGTAAATATCAACAGTCATTCATGGGGTGGTGAGTTTGTGGGAGTCATTACAGTTCTTGGACTGTAAATATTAACAGTCATTCATGGAGTGGTGGATGTGTGGATGTCATTACAGTGCTTGGACTAATAATATCAAGAGTCATTCATGGGGTGGTGGGTGAGTGGGTGTCATTAAATTGCTTGGACTGTAAATATTAACAGTCATTCATGGGGTGGTGGGTGTGTGGATGTCATTACAGTGCTTGGACTGTAAATATCAAGTCATTCATGGGGTGGTGGGTGTGTGGGTGTCATTATTGCTTGGACTGTAAATATCAACAGTCATTCATGGGGTGGTTTGAGTTTGGGTGTCATTACAGTGCTTGGACTATAAATATCAACAGTCATTCATTGGGTGGTGAGTGTGTCTGTGTCATTACAGTTCTTGGTCTGTAAATTTCAATCATCATTCATTGGGTGGTGGGTGTGTGGGTGTCATTACAGTGTTTGGACTGCAAATATTAAGAGTCATCCATGGGGTGGTGGGTGTCATAGAGTGCTTGGACTGGAAATATTAACAGTCATTCATAGGTTGGTGAGTGTGTGGATGTAATTAGAGCGCTTGGACTAAAAATATCAACAGTCTTTTATGGGGTGGTGGGTGTGTGGGTGTCATTACAGTGCTTGGACAATAAATATCAACCATCATTAATAGGGTGGTGGGTGTGTGGGTTTCATTACAGTGCTTGGACTGTAAATATCAGCAGTCAATCATGGGGTGGTTGGTGTGTGGGTGTCATTACAGAGCTTGGACTGTAAATATCTACAGTCATTCATTGGGTGGTGGGTGTGTAAGTGTCATTACATTGCTTGGACTGTAAATATCAACAGTCATTCTTGGGGTGGTGGTTGTGTGGGTGTCATTACAGTGCTTAGACTGTCAATATCAACAGTCATTTATGGAGTGGTGGGAGTGTGGCTGTCATTACAGTGCTTAGACTGTAAATATCAGCAGTCAATCATGGGGTGGTGGGTGTGTGGGTGTCATTGCAGTGCTTGGACTGTAAATATCAACAGTCATTCATTGGTGGTGGGTGTGTGGGTGTCATTACAGTGCGTGGACTGTAAATATCAACCATTATTTATTGGGTAGTGGGTGTGTGGGTGTCATTACAGTGCTCAGACTGTAAATATTAACAGTCATTCATTTAGTGGTTGGTTTTGGGTTGTCATTACAGTGCTTAGACTTTAAATATCAACAGTCTTTAATGGGGTGGTGGGTGTGTGGGTGTCATTACAGTGCTTGAACTGTAAATCTCAACAGTCATTCATAGGGTGGTGGGTGTATGAGTGTCATTACAGAGTTTGGACTGTAAATATCTACAGTCATTCATTAGGTTGTGGGTGTGTAAGTGTCATTACAGTGCTTGGACTGTAAATATCAACAGTCAATCATGGGGTGGTGGGTGTATGGGTGTCATTATAGAGCTTGGACTGTAAATATCTACAGTCATTCATGGGGTGGTAGGTGTGTAAGTGTCATTAAAGTGCTTGGACTGTAAATATCAACAGTCATTCTTGGGGTGGTGGTTGTGTGGGTGTCATTACAGTGATTAGACTGTTAATATCAACAGTCATTTATGGAGTGGTAGGTCTGTAGCTGTCATTACAGTGCTTGGACTGTAAATATCAGCAGTCAATCATGGGGTGGTGGGTGTGTGGGTGTCATTACAATGCTTGGACTGTAAATATCAACAGTCATTCATGGGGTGGTGTGTGTGTGGGTGTCATTACAGTGTTTTGATTGTAAAAATCAACAGTCATTCATAGGGTGGAGGGTGTCATTAGAGTGCTTGGACTGTAAATATCAACAGTCATTCATTGGGTGTTAGGTATCATTAGAGTGCTTGGACTGTAAATATCAACAGTCATTAATGGGGTGGTGAGTGTATGGGTGTCATTATAGTGCATGAACTGTAAATATCAACAATAATTTATGGGGTGGTCGGTGTGTGGGTGTCATTACAGTGCTTGGACTGTAAATATCAGCAGTCAATCATGGGGTGGTTGGTGTGTGGGTGTCATTACAGAGCTTGGACTGTAAATATCTACAGTCATTCATTGGGTGGTGGGTGTGTAAGTGTCATTACATTGCTTGGACTGTAAATATCAACAGTCATTCTTGGGGTGGTGGTTGTGTGGGTGTCATTACAGTGCTTAGACTGTCAATATCAACAGTCATTTATGGAGTGGTGGGAGTGTGGCTGTCATTACAGTGCTTAGACTGTAAATATCAGCAGTCAATCATGGTGTGGTGGGTGTGTGGGTGTCATTGCAGTGCTTGGACTTTAAATATCAACAGTCATTCATTGGTGGTGGGTGTGTGGGTGTCATTACAGTGCGTGGACTGTAAATATCAACCATTATTCATTGGGTAGTGGGTGTGTGGGTGTCATTACAGTGCTCAGACTGTAAATATTAACAGTCATTCATTTAGTGGTTGGTTTTGGGTTGTCATTACAGTGCTTAGACTTTAAATATCAACAGTCATTCATAGGGTGGTGGGTGTATGAGTGTCATTACAGAGCTTGGACTGTAAATATCTACAGTCATTCATTAGGTGGTGGGTGTGTAAGTGTCATTACAGTTCTTGGACTGTAAATATCAACAGTCAATCATGGGGTGGAGGGTGTGTGGGTGTCATTACAGAGCTTGGACTGTAAATATCTACAGTCATTCATGGGGTGGTAGGTGTGTAAGTGTCATTAAAGTGCTTGAACTGTAAATCTCAACAGTCATTCATAGGGTGGTGGGTGTATGAGTGTCATTACAGAGCTTGGACTGTAAATATCTACAGTCATTCATTAGGTGGTGGGTGTGTAAGTGTCATTACAGTGCTTGGACTGTAAATATCAACAGTCAATCATGGGGTGGAGGGTGTGTGGGTGTCATTACAGAGCTTGGACTGTAAATATCTACAGTCATTCATGGGGTGGTAGGTGTGTAAGTGTCATTAAAGTGCTTGGACTGTAAATATCAACAGTCATTCTTGGGGTGGTGGTTGTGTGGGTGTCATTAGAGTGCTTAGACTGTTAATATCAACAGTCATTTATGGAGTGGTAGGTCTGTAGCTGTCATTACAGTGCTTGGACTGTAAATATCAGCAGTCAATCATGGGGTGGTAGGTGTGGGGGTGTCATTACAGTGCTTGGACTGTAAATATCAACAGTCATTCATGGGGTGGTGTGTGTGTGGGTGTCATTACAGTGTTTTGATTGTAAAAATCAACAGTCATTCATAGGGTGGAGGGTGTCATTAGAGTGCTTGGACTGTAAATATCAACAGTCATTCATGGGGTGTTAGGTATCATTAGAGTGCTTGGACTGTAAATATCAACAGTCATTAATGGGGTGGTGAGTGTATGGTTGTCATTATAGTGCATGAACTGTAAATATCAACAATAATTTATGGGGTGGTCGGTGTGTGGGTGTCATTACAGTGCTTTGACTGTAAATATCAATAGTCATTCATGGGGTGATGGGTGTGAGGGTGTCATTACAGTTTTCGGACTGTAAATATGAACAGTCATTAATGGGGTTGTGGGTGTGTGGGTGTCATTATAGTGCTTGGACTGTAAATACCAACATTCATTTATGGGGTGGTTGGTGTTTGGGTGTCATTACAGTGCTTGGACAGTAAATATCAAGTCATTAATGGGATGGTGGGTGTTTGGGAGTCATTATTGCTTGGACTGTAAATATCAACAGTCATTTATAGGGTGGGGGTTGTGTGGGTTTCATTACAGTGCTTAGACGGTAAATATCAACAGTCATTTATGGAGTGGTGAGTGTGTGGCTGTCATTACAGTGCTTGGACTGTAAATATCAACATTCAATCATGGGGTGGTGGAAGTGTGGGTGTCATTACAGTGCTTGGACTGTAAATATCAACAGTCATTCATAGGGTGATGGGTGTGTGGGTGTCATTACAGTGTTTTGATTGTAAATATCAACAGTCATTCATAGGGTGGAGGGTGTCATTAGAGTCCTTGGACTGTAAATATCAACAGTCATTCATGGGGTGGTGGGTGTGTGGGTGTCATTACAGTGCTTGGACTGTAAATATCAACCATAATTCATCGGGTGGTTGGTGTGGGGGTGTCATTACAGTGCTTTGAATGTAAATATCAACAGTCATTCATGGGATGATGGGTGTGTGGTTGTCATTACAGAGCTTGGACTGTAAATATCAACAGTCATTTATGGGGTGGTATGTGTTTGGGTGTCATTACAGTGCTTGGACTATAAATATCAACAGTCAATCAAGGGTTGGTGGGTGTCAAGGTGTCATTACAGTGCTTGGACTGTAATTATCAACAGTCATTCATGGGGTGGTGGGTGTGTGGGAGTCATTACAGGGTTTTGACTGTAAATATCAACACTCATTCATGGTGTGGTTAGTTTGTGGGAGTCATTACAGTTCTTGGACTGTAAATATTAACAGTCATTCATGGGGTGGTGGATGTGTGGATGTCATTACAGGGCTTGGACAAATAATATCAAGAGTCATTCATGGAGTGGTGGGTGTGTGTGTGTCATTAAATTGCTTGGACTGTAAATATTAACAGTCATTCATGGGGTGGTGGGTGTGTGGATGTCATTACAGTGCTTGGACTGAAAATATCAACAGTCATTCAAGGGGTGGTTGGTGTGTGGGTGTCATTACATTGCTTGGACTGTTAATATCAATAGTCATTCATGGGGTGGTGAGTGTGTCTGTGTCATTACAGTTCTTGGTCTGTAAATTTCAACCATCATTCATTGGGTGGTGGGTGTGTGGGTGTCATTACAGTGTTTGGACTGCAAATATTAACAGTCTTCCATGGGGTGGAGGGTGTCATAGAGTGCTTGGACTGTAAATATTAACAGTCATTCATAGGTTCGTGAGTGTGTGGATGTAATTAGAGAGCTTGGACTAAAAATATCAACAGTCTTTCATGGGGTGGTTGGTGTGTGGGTGTCATTACAGTGCTTGGACTATAAATATCAACCATCATTAATAGGGTGGTGGGTATGTGGGTTTCATTACAGTGCTTGGACTGTAAATATCATCAGTCATTCATTAGGTGGTGGGTGTGTGGGTGTCATTACAGTGTTTTGATTGTAAATATCAACAGTCATTCATGGGGTAGTGAGTGTGTGGGTGTCATTACAGTTCTTGGACTGTAAATATTAACAGTCATTCATGGGGTGATGGGTGTGTGGATGTCATTACCGTGCGTGGACTGTAAATATCAACCATTATTCATTGGGTAGTGGGTGTGATTACAGTGCTCAGACTGTAAATATTAACAGTCATTCATTTAGTGGTTGGTGTTAGGTTGTCATTACAGTGCTTAGACTTTAAATATCAACAGTCTTTAATAAGGTGGTGGGTGTGTGGGTTTCATTACAGTGCTTAAACTGTAAATGTCAGCAGTCAATCATGAGGTGGTGGGTGTGTGGGTGTCATTACAGTGCTTGGACTGTTAATATCAACAGTCATTCATGGGGTGGTAAGTGTGTCTGTGTCATTACAGTTCTTGGTCTGTAAATTTCAACCATCATTCATTGGGTGGTGGGTGTGTGGGTGTCATTACAGTGTTTGGACTCCAAATATTAACAGTCATCCATGGGGTGGTGGGTGTCATAGAGTGCTTGGACTGTAAATATTAACAGTCATTCATAGGTTGGTGAGTGTGTTGATGTCATTAGAGCGCTTGGACTAAAAATATCAACATTCTTTCATGGGGTGGTGGGTGTGTGGGTGTCATTACAGTGCTTGGACTATAAATATCAACCATCATAATAGGGTGTTGTGTGTGTGGGTTTCATTACAGTGCTTGGACTGTAAATATCATCAGTCATTCGTTAGGTGGTGGGTGTGTGGGTGTCATTACAGTGTTTTGACTGTAAATATCAACAGTCATTCATGGGGTAGTGAGTGTGTGGGTGTCATTACAGTTCTTGGACTGTAAATATTAACAGTCATTCATGGGGTGGTGGGTGTGTGGATGTCATTACAATGCGTGGACTGTAAATATCAACCATTATTCATTGGGTAGTGGGAGTGGGGGTGTCATTACAGTACTCAGACTGTAAATATTAACCGTCATTCATTTAGTGGTTGGTGTTGGGTTGTCATTACAGTGCTTAGACTTTAAATATCAACAGTCTTTAATGGGGTGGTGGGTGTGTGGGTGTCAATACAATGCTTGGACTGTAAATATCTACAGTCATTCATGGGGTGTTGGGTGTGTAAGTGTCATTAAAGTGCTTGGACTGTAAATATCAACAGTCATTCTTGGGGTGGTGGTTGTGTGGGTGTCATTACAGTGATTGGACTGTAAATATCAACAGTCATTCATGGGGTGGTGGGTGTGTGGGTGTCATTACAGTGTTTTGATTGTAAATATCAACAGTCATTCATAGGGTGGAGGGTGTCATTAGAGTGGTTGGACTGTAAATATCAACAGTCATTCATGGGGTGGTAGGTGTCATTAGAGTGCTTGGACTGTAAATATCAACAGTCATTAATGGGGTGGTTAGTGTATGGGTGTCATTATAGTGCATGGACTGTAAATATCAACAATAAATAATGGGGTGGTCGGTGTGTGGGTGTCATTACAGTGCTTTGACTGTAAATATCAAGAGTCATTTATGGGGTGGTGGGTGTGAGGGTGTCATTACAGTGTTCGGACTGTAAATATCAACAGTCATTCATAGGGTAGTGGGTGTGTGGGTGTCATTATAGTGCTTGGACTGTAAATACCAACAGTCATTTATGGGGTGGTTGGTGTTGGGTGTCATTACAGTGCTTTTACTGTAAATATCAAGTCATTAATGGGGTGGTGGGTGTGTGGGTGTCATTATTGCTTGGACTGTAAATATCAACAGTCATTTATAGGGTGGGGGTTGTGTGGGTGTCATTACAGTGCTTAGACTGTAAATATCAACAGTCATTTATGGAGTGGTGGGTGTGTGGCTGTCATTACAGTGCTTGGACTGTAAATATCAACAGTCAATCATTTGTGGTGTGTGTGTGGGTGTCATTACAGTGCTTGGACTGTAAATATCAACAGTCATTCATGGGGTGGTGGGTGTGTGGGTGTCATTACAGTGTTTTGATTGTAAATATCAACAGTCATTCATAGGGTGGAGGGTATCAATAGAGTCCTTGGACTGTAAATATCAACAGTCATTCATGGGGTGGTGGGTGTGTTGATGTCATTACAGTGCTTGGACTGTAAATATCAACCATAATTTATGGGGTGGTGGGTGTGGGGGTGTCATTACAGTGCTTTGAATGTAAATATCAACAGTCATTCATGGGGTGATGGATTTGTGGTTGTCATTACAGAGCTTAGACTGTAAATATCAACAGTCATTTATGGGGTGGTTTGTGTTTGGGTGTCAATACAGTGCTTGGACTATAAATATCAACAGTCAATCAAGGGGTGGTGGGTGTCAAGGTGTCATTACAGTGCTTGGACTGTAATTATCAACAGTCATTCATGGGGTGGTGGGTGTGTGGGGGTCATTACAGGGTTTTGACTGTAAATATCAACAGTCATTCATGGGGTGGTGAGTTTGTAGGTGTCATTACAGTTATTGGACTGTAAATATTAACAGTCATTCATGTAGTGGTGGATGTGTGGATGTCATTACAGTGCTTGGACTAATAATATCAACTGTCATTCATGGGGTGGTGGGTGTGTGGGTGTCATTAAATTGCTTGGACTGTAAATATTAACAGTCATTCATGGGGTGATGGGTGTGTGGATGTTATTACAGTGCTTGGACCGAAAATATCAACAGTCATTCATGGAGTGGTGGGTGTGTGGATGTCATTACAGTGCGTGGACTGTAAATATTAACCATTATTCATTGGGTAGTGGGAGTGGGGGTGTCATTACAGTGCTCAGACTGTAAATATTAACCGTCATTCATTTAGTGGTTGGTGTTGGGTTGTCATTACAGTGCTTAGACTTTAAATATCAACAGTCTTTAATGGGGTGGTGGGTGTGTGGGTGTCAATACAGAGCTTGGACTGTAAATATCTACAGTCATTCATGGGGTGTTGGGTGTGTAAGTGTCATTAAAGTGCTTGGACTGTAAATATCAACAGTCATTCTTGGGGTGGTGGTTGTGTGGGTGTCATTACAGTGATTGGACTGTAAATATCAACAGTCATTCATGGGGTGGTGGGTGTGTGGGTGTCATTACATTGTTTTGATTGTAAATATCAACAGTCATTCATAGGGTGGAGGGTGTCATTAGAGTGGTTGGACTGTAAATATCAACAGTCATTCATGGGGTGGTAGGTGTCATTAGAGTGCTTGGACTGTAAATATCAACAGTCATTAATGGGGTGGTTAGTGTATGGGTGTCATTATAGTGCATGGACTGTAAATATCAACAATAAATAATGGGGTGGTCGGTGTGTGGGTGTCATTACAGTGCTTTGACTGTAAATATCAAGAGTCATTTATGGGGTGGTGGGTGTGAGGGTGTCATTACAGTGTTCGGACTGTAAATATCAACAGTCATTCATAGGGTAGTGGGTGTGTGGGTGTCATTATAGTGCTTGGACTGTAAATACCAACAGTCATTTATGGGGTGGTTGGTGTTGGGTGTCATTACAGTGCTTTTACTGTAAATATCAAGTCATTAATGGGGTGGTGGGTGTGTGGGTGTCATTATTGCTTGGACTGTAAATATCAACAGTCATTTATAGGGTGGGGGTTGTGTGGGTGTCATTACAGTGCTTAGACTGTAAATATCAACAGTCATTTATGGAGTGGTGGGTGTGTGGCTGTCATTACAGTGCTTGGACTGTAAATATCAAAAGTCAATCATTTGTGGTGTGTGTGTGGGTGTCATTACAGTGCTTGGACTGTAAATATCAACAGTCATTCATGGGGTGGTGGGTGTGTGGGTGTCATTACAGTGTTTTGATTGTAAATATCAACAGTCATTCATAGGGTGGAGGGTATCAATAGAGTCCTTGGACTGTAAATATCAACAGTCATTCATGGGGTGGTGGGTGTGTTGGTGTCATTACAGTGCTTGGACTGTAAATATCAACCATAATTTATGGGGTGGTGGGTGTGGGGGTGTCATTACAGTGCTTTGAATGTAAATATCAACAGTCATTCATGGGGTGATGGATTTGTGGTTGTCATTACAGAGCTTAGACTGTAAATATCAACAGTCATTTATGGGGTGGTTTGTGTTTGGGTGTCAATACAGTGCTTGGACTATAAATATCAATGGTCAATCAAGGGGTGGTGGGTGTCAAGGTGTCATTACAGTGCTTGGACTGTAATTATCAACAGTCATTCATGGGGTGGTGGGTGTGTGGTGGTCATTACAGGGTTTTGACTGTAAATATCAACAGTCATTCATGGGGTGGTGAGTTTGTGGGTGTCATTACAGTTATTGGACTGTAAATATTAACAGTCATTCATGGAGTGGTGGATGTGTGGATGTCATTACAGTTCTTGGACTAATAATATCAACTGTCATTCATGGGGTGGTGGGTGTGTGGGTGTCATTAAATTGCTTGGACTGTAAATATTAACAGTCATTCATGGGGTGATGGGTGTGTGGATGTTATTACAGTGCTTGGACCGAAAATATCAACAGTCATTCATGGAGTGGTGGGTGTGTGGATGTCATTACAGTGCGTGGACTGTAAATATTAACCATTATTCATTGGGTAGTGGGAGTGGGGGTGTCATTACAGTGCTCAGACTGTAAATATTAACCGTCATTCATTTAGTGGTTGGTGTTGGGTTGTCATTACAGTGCTTAGACTTTAAATATCAACAGTCTTTAATGGGGTGGTGGGTGTGTGGGTGTCATTACAGTGTTCGGACTGTAAATATCAACAGTCATTCATAGGGTAGTGGGTGTGTGGGTGTCATTATAGTGCTTGGACTGTAAATACCAACAGTCATTTATGGGGTGGTTGGTGTTGGGTGTCATTACAGTGCTTTTACTGTAAATATCAAGTCATTAATGGGGTGGTGGGTGTGTGGGTGTCATTATTGCTTGGACTGTAAATATCAACAGTCATTTATAGGGTGGGGGTTGTGTGGGTGTCATTACAGTGCTTAGACTGTAAATATCAACAGTCATTTATGGAGTGGTGGGTGTGTGGCTGTCATTACAGTGCTTGGACTGTAAATATTAACAGTCATTCATGGAGTGGTGGATGTGTGGATGTCATTACAGTTCTTGGACTAATAATATCAACTGTCATTCATGGGGTGGTGGGTGTGTGGGTGTCATTAAATTGCTTGGACTGTAAATATTAACAGTCATTCATGGGGTGATGGGTGTGTGGATGTTATTACAGTGCTTGGACCGAAAATATCAACAGTCATTCATGGAGTGGTGGGTGTGTGGACGTCATTACAGTGCGTGGACTGTAAATATTAACCATTATTCATTGGGTAGTGGGAGTGGGGGTGTCATTACAGTGCTCAGACTGTAAATATTAACCGTCATTCATTTAGTGGTTGGTGTTGGGTTGTCATTACAGTGCTTAGACTTTAAATATCAACAGTCTTTAATGGGGTGGTGGGTGTGTGGGTGTTAATACAATGCTTGGACTGTAAATATCTACAGTCATTCATGGGGTGTTGGGTGTGTAAGTGTCATTAAAGTGCTTGGACTGTAAATATCAACAGTCATTCTTGGGATGGTGGTTGTGTGGGTGTCATTACAGTGCTTGGACTGTAAATATCAACAGTCATTCATGGGGTGGTGGGTGTGTTGGTGTCATTACAGTGTTTTGATTGTAAATATCAACAGTCATTCATAGGGTGGAGGGTGTCATTAGAGTGGTTGGACTGTAAATATCAACAGTCATTCATGGGGTGGTAGGTGTCATTAGAGTGCTTGGACTGTAAATATCAACAGTCATTAATGGGGTGGTTAGTGTATGGGTGTCATTATAGTGCATGGACTGTAAATATCAACAATAAATAATGGGGTGGTCGGTGTGTGGGTGTCATTAAAGTGCTTTGACTGTAAATATCAAGAGTCATTTATGGGGTGGTGGGTGTGAGGGTGTCATTACAGTGTTCGGACTGTAAATATCAACAGTCATTCATAGGGTAGTGGGTGTGTGGGTGTCATTATAGTGCTTGGACTGTAAATACCAACAGTCATTTATGGGGTGGTTGGTGTTGGGTGTCATTACAGTGCTTTTACTGTAAATATCAAGTCATTAATGGGGTGGTGGGTGTGTGGGTGTCATTATTGCTTGGACTGTAAATATCAACAGTCATTTATAGGGTGGGGGTTGTGTGGGTGTCATTACAGTGCTTAGACTGTAAATATCAACAGTCATTTATGGAGTGGTGGGTGTGTGGCTGTCATTACAGTGCTTGGACTGTAAATATCAACAGTAAATCATTTGTGGTGGGTGTGTGGGTGTCATTACAGTGCTTGGACTGTAAATATCAACAGTCATTCATGGGGTGGTGGGTGTGTGGGTGTCATTACAGTGTTTTGATTGTAAATATCAACAGTCATTCATAGGGTGGAGGGTGTCAATAGAGTCCTTGGACTGTAAATATCAACAGTCATTCATGGGGTGGTGGGTGTGTTGGTGTCATTACAGTGCTTGGACTGTAAATATCAACCATAATTTATGGGGTGGTGGGTGTGGGGGTGTCATTACAGTGCTTTGAATGTAAATATCAACAGTCATTCATGGGGTGATGGGTTTGTGGTTGTCATTACAGAGCTTGGACTGTAAATATCAACAGTCATTTATGGGGTGGTTTGTGTTTGGGTGTCAATACAGTGCTTGTACTATAAATATCAACAGTCAATCAAGGGGTGGTGGGTGTCAAGGTGTCATTACAGTGCTTGGACTGTAATTATCAACAGTCATTCATGGGGTGGTGGGTGTGTGGGGGTCATTACAGGGTTTTGACTGTAAATATCAACAGTCATTCATGGGGTGGTGAGTTTGTGGGTGTCATTACAGTTATTGGACTGTAAATATTAACAGTCATTTATGGAGTGGTGGATGTGTGGATGTCATTACAGTGCTTGGACTAATAATATCAACTGTCATTCATGGGATGGTGGGTGTGTGGGTGTCATTAAATTGCTTGGACTGTAAATATTAACAGTCATTCATGGGGTGATGGGTGTGTGGATGTTATTACAGTGCTTGGACTGTTAATATCAACAGTCATTCATGGGGTGGTGAGTGTGTCTGCGTCATTACAGTTCTTGGTCTGTAAATTTCAACCATCATTCATTGGGTGGTGGGTATGTGGGTGTCATTACAGTGTTTGGACTGCAAATATTAACAGTCATCCATGGGATGGTGGGTGTCATTGAGTGCTTGGACTGTAAATATTAACAGTCATTCATAGGTTGGTGAGTGTGTGGATATCATTAGAGCTCTTGGACTAAAAATATCAACAGTCTTTCATGGGGTGGTGGGTGTGTGGGTGTCATTACAGTGCTTGGACTATAAATATCAACCATCATTAATAGGGTGGTGGGTGTGTGGGTTTCATTACATTGCTTGGACTGTAAATATCATCAGTTATTCATTAGGTGGTTGGTGTGTGGGTGTCATTACAGTGTTTTGAATGTAAATATCAACAGTCATTTATGGGGTAATGAGTGAGTGGGTGTCATTACAGTTCTTGGACTGAAAATATTAACAGTCATTCATGGGGTGGTGGGTGTGTGGATGTCATTACAGTGTGTGGACTGTAAATATCAACCATTATTCATTGGGTAGTGGGTGTGTTGGTGTTATTACAGTGCTCAGACTGTAAATATTAACAGTCATTCATTTAGTGGTTGGTGTTGGGTTGTCATTACAGTGCTTAGACTTTAAATATCAACAGTCTTTAATGGGGTGGTGGGTGTGTGGGTGTCATTACAGTGCTTTAACCTTTAAATCTCAACAGTCATTCATAGGGTGGTGGGTGTGTGAGTGTCATTACAGAGCTTGGACTGTAAATATCTACAGTCATTCATGGGGTGTTGGGTGTGTAAGTGTCATTACAGTGCTTGGACTGTAAATATCAACAGTCATTATTGGGGTGGTGGTTGTGTGAGTGTCATTACAGTGCTTAGACTGTTAATATCAACAGCCATTTATGAAGTGGTGGGTGTGGGACTGTCATTACAGTGCTTGAACTGTAAATATCAGCAGTCAATCAAGGGGTGGTGGGTGTGTGGGTGTCATTACAGAGCTTGGACTGTAAATATCTACAGTCATTCATTGGGTGGTGGGTGTGTAAGTGTCATTACAGTGCTTGGACTGTAAATATCAACAGTCATTCTTGGGGTGGTGGTTGTGTGGGTGTCATTACAGTGCTTAGACTGTTAATATCAACAATCATTTATGGAGTGGTGGGTGTGTGGCTGTCATTACAGTGCTTGGACTGTAAATATCAGCAGTCAATCATGGGATGGTGGGTGTGTGGGTGTCATTACAGTGCTTGGACTGTAAATATCAACAGTCATTCTTGGGGTGGTGGGTGTGTGGGTGTCATTACAGTGTTTTGATTGTAAATATCAACAGTCATTTATAGGGTGGAGGGTGTCATTTGAGTGCTTGGACTGTAAATATCAACAGTCATTCATGGGGTGGTAGGTTTTTGGGTGTCATTACAGTGCTTGGACTGAAAACATCAACAGTCATTCATGGGGTGGTGGATGTGTGGGTGTCATTACAGAGCTTGGACTGTTAATATCAACAGTCATTCATGGGTTGGTGAGTGTGTCTGTGTCATTACAGTTCTTGGTCTGTAAATTTTAACCATCATTCATTGGGTGGTGGGTGTGTGGGTGTCATTATCAACAGTTATTCATGGGGTGGTGGGTGTGTGGGTCGCATGAGAGTGCTTGGACTGTAAATATCAACAGTCATTAATGGGGTAGTGAGTGTGTGGGTGTCATTGCAGTTCTTGGACTGTAAATATCAACCCTCATTCATTGGGTGGTGTGTGTGTGGGTGTCATTACAGTTCTTGGTCTGTGAATATCAACAGTCATTCATAGGGGTGTGAGTGTGTGGGTATTATTTCAGTGCTTTTTACTGTAAATATCAACAGTCATTTAGAGGGTGGTGGGTGTCATTAGAGTGCTTGGACTAAAAATATCAACAGTCATTCATGGGGTGGTGGGTGTGTGGATGTCATTACAGTGCTTGGACTGAAAACATCAACAGTCATTTATGGGGTGGTGGGTGTGTGAGTATCATTACAGTGCTTGGACTATAAATATCAACCATCATTTAAGGTTTGGTGGGTGAGTGGGTGTCATTACAGTGCTTGGACTGTAAATATCAACAATCATTCATAGGGTGGTCGGTGTGTGGATGTCATTACAGTGCTTGGACTGTAAATATCAACAGTCATTCATAAGGTGGTGTGTGTGTGGGTGTCATTACAGTGGTTTGATTGTAATTATCAACAGTCATTCATAGGGTGGTGGGTGTCATTACAGTGCTTGGACTGTAAATATCAACAGTCATTCATTGGGTGGTGGTTGTGTGGGTGTCATTAGAGTGCTTGGACTGTAAATATCAACCATAATTCATGGGGTGGTGGGTGTGGGGGTGTCATTACAGTGCTTGGACTGTAAATATCAACAGTCAATCATGGGGTGGTGGGTGTGTTGGTGTCATTACAGTGCTTGGACTGTAAATATCAACAGTCATTCATGGGGTGGTGGGTGTATGGGTGTCATTACAGTGATTTGATTGTAAATATCAACAGTCATTTATAGGGTGGTAAGTATTATTAGAGTGCTTGGACTGTAAATATCAACAGTCATTCATGGGTTTATGGGTGTGTGGGTGTCATTACAGTGCTTGGACTGTAAATATCAACTATAATTCATAGGGTCGTGGGAGTTGGGGTGTCATTAGAGTGCTTTAACTGTAAATATCAACAGTCATTCATGGGGTGGTGGGTGGCATTACAGTGCTTGGACTGTAAATATCAACAGTCATTAATAGGGTGATGCTTGTGTGGGTGTCATTACAGTGCTTGGACTGTAAATATCAACAGTCATTTATAGAGTGGTGAATGTTTGGTGTCATTACATTGCTTGGCCTGTAAATATCAACAGTCAATCATGGGGTGGTGGGTGTGTGGGTATCATTACTGTGCTTGGACTGTAAATATCAACAGTCATTCATAGGGTGGTAGGTGTGTGAGTGTTATTACAGAGCTTGGACTATAAATATCAACAGTTATTCATGGAGTGGTGGGTGTGTAGTGTACCATAAAATAGGTCGATTTTCTTTGATTGAGTGTGTAACCATTCTCTAATTATCTACCAGCCCTGTATTGTGATTCATTTACCATTACATTCCTTCATGCAGATAGCCTATGCAATTTCTTTCAGCATATTATCTTTGCCATTTTGTGTAATATTATTGTCTGCATACTCTTGCAAAATTTCATGTATACAACATATGTATTATACATTTAATACCATAACCAAATACTCTTAGCTTTGTTAACGTCAAGTACGCAGAGAATTGTATATACTGTTAACTATTTTTTGACATTAAATCATAAGGAACTATTCACCGCATCTCTCTCTCCCTTGAGCACTTCTTAAAGAGAGTTATATACACTAACACTTCTTAAAGAGAGTTATAGACACTAGCTCCTGAGGCTGAGAAGTGTAGTGGAGAAACCCTGACAGTGGCCCTTACACAGGAGCCTTCTTTAGGTAGCAGCACAACTTATAGTTGGTGGCTACACCACCCACCAACAAGTGGTGACCCCCGGAGATTGCAGCCATCACCAACAAGTGGTGACCCTCGGAGAGTGCAGCTGTCACCAACAAGTGGTGACCCCCGGAGATTGCAGCCGTCACCAACAAGTGGTGACCCCCGGAAAGAGCAGCTGCCGCGATCGCCAACAAGAGTGGATCAAGCTGCAGTCTACAAGAACGCCTTTGCCCTGCAGTCACTATCAAGTAGTGACCTGGAGTGCTGCCGCTACCCTCCAATAGTCTACAAGAACGCCTTTGCCCTGCAGTCACCATCAAGAGGTGACTTGAGTTGCTACCTCTCCTGTGCAGCTGTTGCTCCCGCCACAGTGCCACTGTCCATCCTATCTACATTATCGCTGCGAACCCTGAGGCATCACCAGTCCACAGCAGCCATCTGTAAGCCTCCAACTACGCCGTTGCTGCCTGCCATCCAACACCTATACACCACTGGTACTCACGGCAGTCTAGCTACCAGCAACAGTGCTTCACCTTGGATTACAGTGCTTCACCTTGGATTACAGTGCTTCACCTTGGATTACAGTGCTTCACCCTGGATTACAGTGCTTCACCTTGGATTACAGTGCTTCACCTTGGATTACAGTGCTTTGCCTTGGATTACAGTGCTTCACCTTGGATTACGGTGCCTCACCCTGGATTACAGTGTTTCACTCTGGACAGTGTATTGTCCTTTATTATTAGTGCCTTGTGTGTTAATTACAGTGCCAGTGTATTCAGCAGCATACTGATATAACCTGACTAACGCAGCTGCCGTGATATCAGGTAACCCTCGTCAGCATTTACACCCTGAGTTCACTTACCAGTATGTCTACTGAGGATCTCTCAAACTCAGGCAACCACACTGCCACTGCAGTAGCCATGAGAGCCCCTGCTTTCTGCAACCAAGAAAATTCCCAAATTGCCCAGCTCGCCGATCTAATTTCCCAGCTTACAATGGAAGTCAGCAACCTGAAGAAATAAATCAACAACCACCCAAGTTCCCGACCCTTGACGCCAAACCGCCAACACCAGCGGTCACATTCAAGGAGCACTTCAAACTTCTGCTACTACCATCGCAGGTTTAGGGATAAGGCTCTCAAGTGTGAAAAGCCCTGCAGCTACATGGCGTCAAACAACAACGGCAAACATTAACGCAGCATAATGTTTGCCATACTCAGTCTACGCTGCTCCACATCTTTGATCGCCGGTCCCATACCAAGTTCCTGGTAGACACCGGTGCCGACGTAAGTGTCCTCCCTGCTACAGCCAGCCAGCGGTCGCTACCTCCTTCTCTGCATCTTTATGCTGCTAATGGTACCAAGATACCTGTCTACTCGCGGCAAACAGTGCATCTGGATCTGAACCTTCGCCGCTCTTTTCAATGGACATTCTACGTAGGAGCAGTGTCACAAGCCATCCTTGGTGCTGATTTTCTCCGTCACTTCAACCTGATGGTAGACGTAAGAGGACAAAAATTGGTCGACCCACTCACAGATATCTTTACAAATGCACAGCCAGCACCTGGTGACAGCACACACCTGTCTGCTATCAACCATGACCACAAGTTTGCTGACCTCCTCAAGTCATTCCCTATGCTGACACAACCCTACTCATCCAGCATACCTGCCAAGCATCACGTGACTCATCATATAGAGACTACCGGACCCCCAGTGCATGCCAAGGCCCGACGCTTAGCCCCTGAGCGTTATAAGAAAGCCAAAGCCGAGTTCGAATCTCTGATGAGTAAAGGCATTATACGGCCCAGCAGCAGCAACTGGTCGTCGGCTCTTCACATTGTTGCTAAGAAGACCGGAGACATACGACCTTGTGGTGACTACCGTGCCCTCAATTCACGCACCGTGGAAGATAGATATCCTGTGCCCAACATTCAAGAGTTCACTTCCCAACTCTCAGGTTCCACTATCTTCTCTCGGATCGACCTCGTCAAAGCATTTCATCAGATTCCAGTCCATCCCACTGACATCCCGAAGACGGCCATTATCACACCTTTTGGCATGTTTGAATACGTCCGGATGCCCTTTGGATTTTGGAACGCGGCACAAACGTTTCAACGCTTCATAGATGAGGTCCTTCGAGGTCTACCCTACTGTTTTGCCTACATAGATGACCTTCTCATTGCTAGTCCTGATGAAGCCAGCCACAAACAACACCTCCGCCAAGTCCTCCAGAGACTGCAAGATTATGGCATCCAAATCAACACAGACAAGTCCGAACTCGGTGTGACATCCCTTGAGTTCCTAGGTCACACAGTCTCTCCAGCAGGCATTGCTCCACTTCCCTTAAAGTGCGAGTCCATCCAGCAGTTTCCCAGGCCATCTACCCAACGCCAGCTCAAGGAGTTCCTTGGGATGGTTAATTACTATAACCGCTTCATTCCACACTGCTCACTCCTGCTACGACCATTGTATGCCATGATTATACCTTGCAAGAGAGGTCAATCTATTACCCTCGTCTGGACTGAAGAAGTGGAAGCGGCCTTCCTCTCAACAAAACAGGCCCTCAGCGACGCTGCCACGCTCTCTTTCCCTGCACCAGACGCAGAAACTTCAATTGCTACAGACGCCTAAAACATTGGTGTAGGTGCCGTCCTACAACAGCGTGTCGGTACATACTGGAAGCCAATTGCCTTCTTTTCCAAGAAACTCACCTCGGCAGAGTCGAAGTATAGCGCCTATGACAGGGAGCTACTTGCCATCTTCAAAGCTGTCAAGCGTTTTCGCTACTTCATCGAGGGACGCAGTTTCCACATCTACACTGACCACAAGCCACTCACTACAGCATTCCTCAGAAATAAGGAATCTTACACCCCACGACAAATGCGCAACATGGACTACATTGCCCAGTTTACCACGGATATACGATACGTCAAAGGTGCCGACAATGCCCCAGCTGATGCCCTCTCTCGAAACATCAGTACTGTAAAATCTTCTCCCATCGACTATGCCACCATTGCTGCTGATCAAGTCGGTGACGCTGAGCTACAGCGACTGTTGGATAACCCTGCACTACAGATGAAGAAGATTACACTTCCAGACACCCAGGTCACACTGTACGCTGACACCTCCACCGACACTCTCCGTCCATACATACCAGAGAAACATCGACACCAGCTCTTCAAGAAGTTACATGACCTCTCACACCCTGGAATCCGTGCCTCGCACCAGATGATGTCTTCCCGCTTCATATGGGAGGGCATAAATAAAGACGTCAGACACTGGGCACGCACATGTATACGCTGTCAAGCTTCCAAGGTCACACGCCATACACACTCTCCTGCAGCCACCTTTACGCCAGTCACCGAGAGATTTGACCATGTCCACATAGACCTCGTTGGCCCACTTCCGTACTCCAATGGCTATCGATATTTACTCACCTGTGTGGACCGCTTCACACACTGGCCTGAGGCAGTACCTCTCACCGACATCACCACGGATACTGTTGTACGTGCCTTCATCGCTACATGGGTGTCCAGGTTTAATGTGCCTCTAAGCCTTACTTCTGACCGAGGTGGTCAGTTTGAGTCAGGCGTGTGGAATAAGGTCATGAAACTCCTTGGCATCCGCCGATACAGGACCGCCAGCTATCACCCACAGGCCAACGGAAAGGTCGAACGATTCCACCGCCAGCTGAAATCTTCCCTGGCAGCTTCAGCCCAGAGAGAAGATTGGTCAATAGCACTACCTCTTGTCCTCCTTGGCATCAGAACTTCACTCAAAACGGATCTGCACAACTCCTCTGCTGAGCTCGTATATGGCTCTACGCTCAGGCTCCCAGGTGAGCTTCTCTCTGCCACACCAGACCCCGAGCCTTGCAGCGTTCAGGACTTTGCAACACACCTGAAAAATACCATGAAGTGCCTCCAGCCAGTGCAGCCTCGTACGTCCAACTCGAAGACCTTCGTTCACCAGGACCAGGAAGCCTGCACACACGTCTTTGTTAGAGTCGATGCAGTCAAAAGGCCCCTTCAGCAGCCATATCAGGGCCCCTTCCAAGTAGTTCGCAGGACGAGGAAGAACTTCACCATCGACAAACATGGTTCTCAAGAAGTTGTGGCCGTAGACCGGGTCAAGCCTGCTTATATCCTGAATCCGGACCAGATGCTGCAAGCAGTGCAAGTGACTGTTCCTCCAACACATGCTGGAAACAACAAACTACGACACACAAGAGTATCGTTCCTCCTTCCTCGAAACTAGGGGGGGAGTATTGTAGTGTACCATAAAATAGGTTGATTTTCTTTGATTGAGTGTGTAACCATTCTCTAATTATCTACCAGCCCTGTATTGTGATTCATTTACCATTACATTCCTTCATGCAGATAGCCTATGCAATTTCTTTTAGCATATTCTCTTTGCCATTTTGTGTAATATCATTGTCTGCATACTCTTGCAAAATTTCATGTATACAACATATGTATTATACATTTAATACCGTAACCAAATACTCTTAGCTTTGTTAACATCAAGTACGCAGAGAATTGTATATACTGTTAACTATTTTTTGACATTAAATCATAAGGAACTATTCACAGCATCTCTCTCTCCCTTGAGCACTTCTTAAAGAGAGTTATAGACACTAACACTTCTTAAAGAGAGTTATAGACACTAGCTCCTGAGGCTGAGAAGTGTAGTGGAGAAACCCTGACAGTGGCCCTTACACAGGAGCCTTCTTTAGGTAGCAGCACAACTTATAGTTGGTTGCTACACCACCCACCAACAGGTGTGTGGGTGTCATTACAGTGCTTGGACTGTAAATATCAACAGTCATTCTTGGGGTGATGGTTGTGTGGGTGTTATTACAGTGCTTTAACTGTAAATATCAACAGTCATTCAGAGGGTGGTGGGTGTCATTAGAGTGCTTGGACTGTAAATATTAAAAGTCATTCATGGGGTGGTGGGTGTTTGGATGTCATTACAGTGCTTGGACTGAAAATATCAACAGTCATTTATGGGGTGGTGGGTGTGTGGGTGTCATTACAGTGTTTGGACTTTAAATATCAACCATCATTTATGGGGTTGTGGGTGTGTGGGTGTCATGACAGTGCTTGGACTATAAATATCAACAGTCATTCATAGGGTGGTGGGTGTGTGAGCGTCATTACAGAGTTTGTACTGTAAATATCAACAGTCATTCATGGGGTGGTGGGTGTGTGGATGTCATTATAATGCTTGGACTGAAAATATCAACAGTCAATCATGGGGTGGTGGGTGTCATTACAGTGCTTGGACTGTGAATATCAACAGTCATTCATGGGGTGGTTGGTGTGTGGGTGTTATTACAGTGCCTTGACTGTAAAAAGCAATAGTCATTCAGAGGGTGTTGGGTGTCATTAGAGTGCATGGACTGTAAATATTAACAGTCATTCATGGGGTGGTGGATGTGTGAATGTCATTACAGTGCTTGGACTGAAAATATCAACAGTCATTTATGGGGTGGTGTGTGTGTGGGTGTCATTACATTGCTTGGCCTGTAAATATCAAAAGTCATTCATGGAGTGGTGGGTGTGTGAGTGTCATTACAGAGCTTGGACTGTAAATATCAACAGTCATTCGTAGGGTGGTGGGTGTGTGGATGTCATTACAGTGCTTGGACTGTAAATATTAACAGTCAATCATGGGGTGGTGGGTGTGTGGGTGTCATTACAGTGCTTGGACGGTAAATATTAACAGTCATTTATGGGGTGGTGCGTGTGTGGGTGTCATTACAGTGTTTTGATTGTAAATATCAACAGTCATTTATAGGGTGGTGGATGTCATTACATTGCTTGGACTGTAAATATCAACAGTCATTTATGGAATGGTTGTTGTGTGGGTGTCATTACAGTGCTTGGACTGTAAATATCAACCATGATTCATGGGGTGGTGGGTGTGGGGGTGCCATTACAGTGCTTGGACTGTAAATATCAACAGTCAATCATGGGGTGGTGGGTGTGTGGGTGTCATTACAGTGCTTGAACTATAAATATCAACAGTCATTCATGGGGTGGTGGGTGTGTGGGTGTCATTACAGTGTTTTGATTGTAAATATCAACAATCATTCATAGGGTGGTGGGTATCATTAGAGTGCTTGGACTGTAAATATCAACAGTCATTTATTTGGATGTGGGTGTGTGGGTGTCATTAGAGTGCTTGAACTGTAAATATCAACAGTCATTTATAGAGTGGTGGGTGTTTGGGTGTCATTACATTGCTTGGACTGTAAATATCAACAGTCAATCATGAGGTAGTGGGTGTGTGGGTGTCATTAGAGTGCTTAAACTGTAAATATCAACAGTCATTCATAGGCTGGTAGGTGTCATTAGAGTGCTTGGACTTTATATATCAACAGTCATAAAAAGGTGGTGAGTGTATGGTTGTCATTATAGTGCATGGACTGTAAATATCAACCATAATTCATGGGGTGGTGGGTGTGAGGGTGTAATTACAGTGTTCAGACTGTAAATATCAACAGTCATTCATGGAATGGTGGGTGTGTGGGTGTCATTATAGTGATTGGACTGTAAATACCAACAGTCATTCTTAGGGTGGATGGTGTGTGGGTGTCAATACAGTGCTTGGACTGTTAATATCAAGTCATTAATGGGGTGGTGGGTGTGTGTGTGTCATTATTGCTTGGACTGTAAATATCAACAGTCATTCATGGGGTGGTGGGTGGTATTACAGTGCTTGGACTGTAAATATCAACAGTCATTCATGAGGTGATGGGTGTGTGGGTGTCATTACAGTGCTTGAACTGTAAATATCAACAGTCATTTATAGGATGGTGGGTGTTTGGGTGTCATTACATTGCTTGGACTGTAAATATCAACAGTCAATCATGGGGTGGTGGGTGTCGTAACAGTGCTTGGATTGTAAATATCAACAGTCATTCATAGGGTGGTGGGTGTGTGGGTGTTATTACAGTGCTTTGAGTGTAAATATCAACAGTCATTCAGAGGGTGGTGGGTGTTATTTGAGTGCTTGGACTGTAAATATCAACAGTTATTCATGGGGTGGTTGGTGTGTGGGTATCATGAAAGTGCTTGGACAGTAAATATCAATAGTCATTCATGGGGTAATGAGTGTGTGGGTGTCATTGCAGTTCTTGGACTGTAAATATCAACCATCATTCATTGGGTGGTGTGTGTGTGGGTGTCGTTACAGTGCTTAAACTGTGAATATCAACAGTCATTCATGGGGTGGTGAGTGAGTGGGTATTATTACAGTGCTTTGAATGTAAATATCAACAGTCATTCAGAGGGTGGTGGATGTCATAAGAGTGCTTGGACTATAAATATCAACAGTTATTCATGGGATGGTGGGTGTGTCGGTATCATGAAAGTGCTTGGACTGTAAATATCAACATTCATTTATGGGGTGGTGAGTGTGTGGGTGTCATTGCAGTTCTTGGACTGTAAATATCAACAACCATTCATTGTGTGGTGTGTGTCTGGGTGTCATTACAGTGCTTGGACTGTGAATATCAACAGTCATTCATGGGGTGGTGAGTGTGTGGGTATTATTACAGTGCTTTGACTGTAAATATCAAAAGTCATTCAGAGGGTGGTGGGTGTCATTAGAGTGCTTGGACTGTAAATATTAAAAGACATTCATGCGGTGGTGGGTGTGTGGATGTCATTACAGTGCGTGGACTGAAAATATCAAGAGTCATTTATGGGGTGGTGGTTGTGTGGGTGTCATTACAAAGCCTGGACTTTAAATATCAACCATCATTTAGGGGTGGTGGGTGAGTGGGTGTCATTACAGTGCTTGGACTGTAAATATCAACAGTCATTCATAGGGTGGTCAGTGTGTGGATGTCATTATAGTGCTTGGACTGTAAATATCAACAGTCAATCATAGGGTGTGGGTGTGTGAGTGTCATTACAGTGGTTTGATTGTAATTATCAACAGTCATTCATAGGGTGGTGGGTGTCATTACAGTGCTTGGACTGTAAATATCAACAGTCATTCATGGGGTGGTGGGTGTGTGGATGTCATTACAGTGCTTGGACTGAAATCATCAACAGTCATTTATGGGGTGGTGGGTGTGTGGGTGTCATTACAGTGCTTGGACTATAAATATCAACCATCATTTAAGGGGTGTTGTGTGAGTGGGTGTCATTACAGTGCTTGGACTGTAAATATCAACAGTCATTCATAGGGTGAACAGTGTGTGGATGTCATTATAGTGCTTGGACTGTAAATATCAACAGTCAATCATAGGGTGGTGGGTGTGTGGGTTGTCATTACAGTGGTTTGATTGTAATTTTAACAGTCATTCATAGGGTGGTGGGTGTCATTACAGTGCTTGGACTGTAAATATCAACAGTCATTCATTGGGTGGTGGTTGTGTGGGTGTCATTACAGTGCTTGGACTGTAAATATCAACCATAATTCATGGGGTGGTAGGTGCGGGGGTTTCATTACAGTGCTTGGACTGTAAATATCAACAGTCAATCATGGGGTGGTGGGTGTGTTGGTGTCATTACAGTGCTTGGACGGTAAATATTAACAGTCATTCATAGGGTGGTGGGTATCATTAGAGTGCTTGGACTGTAAATATCAACAGTCAATCATGGGGTGGTGGGTGTGTTGGTGTCATTACAGTGCTTGGACGGTAAATATTAACAGTCATTCATAGGGTGGTGGGTATCATTAGAGTGCTTGGACTGTAAATATCAGCAGTCATTCATGAGGTGATGGGTGTGTGGGTGTCATTACAGTGCTTGAACTGTAAATATCAACAGTCATTTATAGGATGGTGGGTGTTTGGGTGTCATTACATTGCTTGGACTGTAAATATCAACAGTCAATCATGGGGTGGTGGGTGTCGTAACAGTGCTTGGATTGTAAATATCAACAGTCATTCATAGGGTGGTGGGTGTGTGGGTGTTATTACAGTGCTTTGAGTGTAAATATCAACAGTCATTCAGAGGGTGGTGGGTGTTATTAGAGTGCTTGGACTGTAAATATCAACAGTTATTCATGGGGTGGTTGGTGTGTGGGTATCATGAAAGTGCTTGGACAGTAAATATCAATAGTCATTCATGTGGTGGTGAGTGTGTGGGTGTCATTGCAGTTCTTGGACTCTAAATATCAACCATCATTCATTGGGTGGTGTGTGTGTGGGTGTCGTTACAGTGCTTAAACTGTGAATATCAACAGTCATTCATGGGGTGGTGAGTGAGTGGGTATTATTACAGTGCTTTGAATGTAAATATCAACAGTCATTCAGAGGGTGGTGGATGTCATAAGAGTGCTTGGACTATAAATATCAACAGTTATTCATGGGATGGTGGGTGTGTCGGTATCATGAAAGTGCTTGGACTGTAAATATCAACATTCATTTATGGGGTGGTGAGTGTGTGGGTGTCATTGCAGTTCTTGGACTGTAAATATCAACCACCATTCATTGTGTGGTGTGTGTCTGGGTGTCATTACAGTGCTTGGACTGTGAATATCAACAGTCATTCATGGGGTGGTGAGTGTGCGGGTATTATTACAGTGCTTTGACTGTAAATATCAACAGTCATTCAGAGGGTGGTGGGTGTCATTAGAGTGCTTGGACTGTAAATATTAAAAGTCATTCATGCGGTGGTGGGTGTGTGGATGTCATTACAGTGCGTGGACTGAAAATATCAAGAGTCATTTATAGGGTGGTGGTTGCGTGGGTGTCATTACAAAGCCTGGACTTTAAATATCAACCATCATTTAGGGGTGGTGGGTGAGTGGGTGTCATTACAGTGCTTGGACTGTAAATATCAACAGTCATTCATAGGGTGGTCAGTGTGTGGATGTCATTATAGTGCTTGGACTGTAAATATCAACAGTCAATCATAGGGTGGTGGGTGTGTGAGTGTCATTACAGTGGTTTGATTGTAATTATCAACAGTCATTCATAGGGTGGTGGGTGTCATTACAGTGCTTGGACTGTAAATATCAACAGTCATTCATGGGGTGGTGGGTGTGTGGATGTCATTACAGTGCTTGGACTGAAATCATCAACAGTCATTTATGGGGTGGTGGGTGTGTGGGTGTCATTACAGTGCTTGGACTATAAATATCAACCATCATTTAAGGGGTGGTGGGTGAGTGGGTGTCATTACAGTGCTTGGACTGTAAATATCAACAGTCATTCATAGGGTGAACAGTGTGTGAATGTCATTATAGTGCTTGGACTGTAAATATCAACAGTCAATCATAGGGTGGTGGGTGTGTGGGTTGTCATTACAGTGGTTTGATTGTAATTTTAACAGTCATTCATAGGGTGGTGGGTGTCATTACAGTGCTTGGACTGTAAATATCAACAGTCATTCATTGGGTGGTGGTTGTGTGGGTGTCATTACAGTGCTTGGACTGTAAATATCAACCATAATTCATGGGGTGGTAGGTGCGGGGGTTTCATTACAGTGCTTGGACTGTAAATATCAACAGTCAATCATGGGGTGGTGGGTGTGTTGGTGTCATTACAGTGCTTGGACGGTAAATATTAACAGTCATTCATAGGGTGGTGTGTATCATTAGAGTGCTTGGACTGTAAATATCAACAGTCAATCATGGGGTGGTGGGTGTGTTGGTGTCATTACAGTGCTTGGACGGTAAATATTAACAGTCATTCATAGGGTGGTGGGTATCATTAGAGTGCTTGGACTGTAAATATCAGCAGTCATTCATGAGGTGATGGGTGTGTGGGTGTCATTACAGTGCTTGAACTGTAAATATCAACAGTCATTTATAGGATGGTGGGTGTTTGGGTGTCATTACATTGCTTGGACTGTAAATATCAACAGTCAATCATGGGGTGGTGGGTGTCGTAACAGTGCTTGGATTGTAAATATCAACAGTCATTCATAGGGTGGTGGGTGTGTGGGTGTTATTACAGTGCTTTGAGTGTAAATATCAACAGTCATTCAGAGGGTGGTGGGTGTTATTAGAGTGCTTGGACTGTAAATATCAACAGTTATTCATGGGGTGGTTGGTGTGTGGGTATCATGAAAGTGCTTGGACAGTAAATATCAATAGTCATTCATGTGGTGGTGAGTGTGTGGGTGTCATTGCAGTTCTTGGACTGTAAATATCAACCATCATTCATTGGGTGGTGTATGTGTGGGTGTCGTTACAGTGCTTAAACTGTGAATATCAACAGTCATTCATGGGGTGGTGAGTGAGTGGGTATTATTACAGTGCTTTGAATGTAAATATCAACAGTCATTCAGAGGGTGGTGGATGTCATAAGAGTGCTTGGACTATAAATATCAACATTTATTCATGGGATGGTGGGTGTGTCGGTATCATGAAAGTGCTTGGACTGTAAATATCAACATTCATTTATGGGGTGGTGAGTGTGTGGGTGTCATTGCAGTTCTTGGACTGTAAATATCAACCACCATTCATTGTGTGGTGTGTGTCTGGGTGTCATTACAGTGCTTGGACTGTGAATATCAACAGTCATTCATGGGGTGGTGAGTGTGCGGGTATTATTACAGTGCTTTGACTGTAAATATCAACAGTCATTCAGAGGGTGGTGGGTGTCATTAGAGTGCTTGGACTGTAAATATTAAAAGTCATTCATGCGGTGGTGGGTGTGTGGATGTCATTACAGTGCGTGGACTGAAAATATCAAGAGTCATTTATGGGGTGGTGGTTGTGTGGGTGTCATTACAAAGCCTGGACTTTAAATATCAACCATCATTTAGGGGTGGTGGGTGAGTGGGTGTCATTACAGTGCTTGGACTGTAAATATCAACAGTCATTCATAGGGTGGTCAGTGTGTGGATGTCATTATAGTGCTTGGACTGTAAATATCAACAGTCAATCATAGGGTGGTGGGTGTGTGAGTGTCATTACAGTGGTTTGATTGTAATTATCAACAGTCATTCATAGGGTGGTGGGTGTCATTACAGTGCTTGGACTGTAAATATCAACAGTCATTTATGGGGTGGTGGGTGTGTGGGCGTCATTACAGTGCTTGGACTATAAATATCAACCATCATTTAAGGGGTGGTGGGTGAGTGGGTGTCATTACAGTGCTTGGACTGTAAATATCAACAGTCATTCATAGGGTGAACAGTGTGTGAATGTCATTATAGTGCTTGGACTGTAAATATCAACAGTCAATCATAGGGTGGTGGGTGTGTGGGTTGTCATTACAGTGGTTTGATTGTAATTTTAACAGTCATTCATAGGGTGGTGGGTGTCATTACAGTGCTTGGACTGTAAATATCAACAGTCATTCATTGGGTGGTGGTTGTGTGGGTGTCATTACAGTGCTTGGACTGTAAATATCAACCATAATTCATGGGGTGGTAGGTGCGGGGGTTTCATTACAGTGCTTGGACTGTAAATATCAACAGTCAATCATGGGGTGGTGGGTGTGTTGGTGTCATTACAGTGCTTGGACGGTAAATATTAACAGTCATTCATAGGGTGGTGGGTATCATTAGAGTGCTTGGACTGTAAATATCAACAGTCAATCATGGGGTGGTGGGTGTGTTGGTGTCATTACAGTGCTTGGACGGTAAATATTAACAGTCATTCATAGGGTGGTGGGTATCATTAGAGTGCTTGGACTGTAAATATCAGCAGTCATTCATGAGGTGATGGGTGTGTGGGTGTCATTACAGTGCTTGAACTGTAAATATCAACAGTCATTTATAGGATGGTGGGTGTTTGGGTGTCATTACATTGCTTGGACTGTAAATATCAACAGTCAATCATGGGGTGGTGGGTGTCGTAACAGTGCTTGGATTGTAAATATCAACAGTCATTCATAGGGTGGTGGGTGTGTGGGTGTTATTACAGTGCTTTGAGTGTAAATATCAACAGTCATTCAGAGGGTGGTGGGTGTTATTAGAGTGCTTGGACTGTAAATATCAACAGATATTCATGGGGTGGTTGGTGTGTGGGTATCATGAAAGTGCTTGGACAGTAAATATCAATAGTCATTCATGTGGTGGTGAGTGTGTGGGTGTCATTGCAGTTCTTGGACTCTAAATATCAACCATCATTCATTGGGTGGTGTGTGTGTGGGTGTCGTTACAGTGCTTGGACTGTGAATATCAACAGTCATTCATGGGGTGGTGAGTGTGTGGGTATTATAACAGTGCTTTGACTGTAAATATCAACAGTCATTCAGAGGGTGGTGGGTGTCATTAGAGTGCTTGGACTGTAAATATTAAAAGTCATTCATGCGGTGGTGGGTGTGTGGATGTCATTACAGTGCGTGGACTGAAAATATCAAGAGTCATTTATGGGGTGGTGGTTGTGTGGGTGTCATTACAAAGCCTGGACTTTAAATATCAACCATCATTTAGGGGTGGTGGGTGAGTGGGTGTCATTACAGTGCTTGGACTGTAAATATCAACAGTCATTCATAGGGTGGTCAGTGTGTGGATGTCATTATAGTGCTTGGACTGTAAATATCAACAGTCAATCATAGGGTGGTGGGTGTGTGAGTGTCATTACAGTGGTTTGATTGTAATTATCAACAGTCATTCATAGGGTGGTGGGTGTCATTACAGTGCTTGGACTGTAAATATCAACAGTCATTCATGGGGTGGTGGGTGTGTGGATGTCATTACAGTGCTTGGACTGAAATCATCAACAGTCATTTATGGGGTGGTGGGTGTGTGGGTGTCATTACAGTGCTTGGACTATAAATATCAACCATCATTTAAGGGGTGGTGGGTGAGTGGGTGTCATTACAGTGCTTGGACTGTAAATGTCAACAGTCATTCATAGGGTGAACAGTGTGTGGATGTCATTATAGTGCTTGGACTGTGAATATCAACAGTCAATCATAGGGTGGTGGGTGTGTGGGTTGTCATTACAGTGGTTTGATTGTAATTTTAACAGTCATTCATAGGGTGGTGGGTGTCATTACAGTGCTTGGACTGTAAATATCAACAGTCATTCATTGGGTGGTGGTTGTGTGGGTGTCATTACAGTGCTTGGACTGTAAATATCAACCATAATTCATGGGGTGGTAGGTGTGGGGGTGTCATTACAGTGCTTGGACTGTAAATATCAACAGTCAATCATGGGGTGGTGGGTGTGTTGGTGTCATTACAGTGCTTGGACGGTAAATATTAACAGTCATTCATAGGGTGGTGGGTATCATTAGAGTGCTTGGACTGTAAATATCAACAGTCAATAATGGGGTGGTGGGTGTGTTGGTGTCATTACTGTGCTTGGACGGTAAATATTAACAGTCATTCATAGGGTGGTGGGTATCATTAGAGTGCTTGGACTGTAAATATCAACAGTCATTCATGGGTTTGTGGGTGTGTGGGTGTCATTACAGTGCTTGGACTGTAAATATCAACTATAATTCATGGGGTCGTGGGTGTTGGGGTGTCATTACAGTGCTTTGACTGTAAATTTTAACAGTCATTCATGGGGTGGTGGGTGGCATTACAGTGCTTGGACTGTAAATATCAACAGTCATTCATAGGGTGGTAGGTGTGTGAGTGTTATTACAGAGCTTGGACTGTAAATATCAACAGTCATTCATGGAGTGGTGGGTGTGTGGGTGTCATTACAGTGCTTGGATTGTAAATATCAACAGTCATTCTTGGGGTGATGGTTGTGTGGGTGTTATTACAGTGCTTTGACTGTAAATATCAACAGTCATTCAGAGGGTGGTGGGTGTCATTAGAGTGCTTGGACTGTAAATATCAACAGTCATTCATGGGGTGGTGGGTGTATGGTTGTCATTACAGTGCTTGGACTGAAAACATCAACAGTCCTTTATGGGGTGGTGGGTGTGTGGGTGTCATTACAGTGCTTGGACTATAAATATCAACCATCATTTAAGGGGTGGTGGGTGAGTGAGTGTCATTACAGTGCTTGGACTGTAAATATCAACAGTCATTCATAGTGTGGTCGGTGTGTGGATGTCATTACAGTGCTTGGACTGTAAATATCAACTGTCAATCATAGGGTGGTGGGTGTGTGGGTGTCATTACAGTGGTTTGATTGTAATTATCAACAGTCATTCATAGGGTGGTAGGTGTCCTTACAGTGCTTGAACTGTAAATATCAACCATAATTCATGGGGTTGTGGGTGTGGGGGTGTCATTACAGTGCTTGGTCTGTAAATATCAACAGTCAATCATGGGGTGGTGGGTGTGTTGGTGTCATTACAGTGCTTGGACTGTAAATATCAACAGTCATTCATGGGGTGGTGGGTGTATGGGTGTCATTACAGTGATTTGATTGTAAATATCAACTATAATTCATGGGGTCGTGGATGTTGGGGTGTCATTACAGTGCTTTGACTGTAAATATCAACAGTCATTCATGGGGTGGTGGGTGGCATTACAGTGCTTGGACTGTAAATATCAACAGTCATTCATAGGGTGATGAGTGTGTGGGTCCCCCCCAACGGGAACCGCCTTGACGTGGTGGGGGGGCTTGCGTGTCTCTAAAACCTGGCGAGCTAGACTAGAGGGGGCTCCGACCCCTCCTCTGCCCCGATTTCGGGGAGAGAGGGCTTCCCATGCTAGTAAGGTCGCCAATGAGAGACCAGACTAAATGGTTCCCATGCATTAGGCTGCCAGTACGGGCCAACAGCGCTGCCCTCCGGAAGGACTGCCCTCTAGGGGCCGTCCTATGTTGGATGGTTGTGTGTCTGGGCCTGGAGATGTTGGGGAAGAGGGTCTCAGCACCGTCGTGGGCAAACTTTCGAGCCATTGGGGCTGCTTTTTCAAACGAGTGGCCCCGTGGGGGAAGAGGTACCCCGCCCACGGCGACCAGCGCTCGGTCCCCTCATCTGCCCGGTAGGTAGTAGCTCTTGGCTCCTGGGGCCAAAAACACTAAACCAATGATATTTGGATAAAGAAAAGCCCCAATCTCTTCCTCGAGCGGTGGTCGACCAGGCCTTCGAGACGTCACTCTCTGGTCGTGGTAAGATGCAGAAAGCTGCAAATAAGAGTAGACCTAGCAGGTCGGGTCTTGTGTCGAAGAACCCTGTTAACGATTTGGACACGTTAATGTTAACGAATGTACTCGCATCCTTTACCTATGGCGCTATCCACTCCATTTTTAAGTGCTTTGGAGTAGTCCTCCGAATCCGAATCACATATGACAGTGATTGTAGGTCTAATCGGTGCTATATTACTTTCAATACAAATGCTGCTGCCAAAGCAGCATTTGAGTCAAAAGATTCTCTGACGGTGGGGGATACTCATTGTAAAGTTCAGATGATACGGTCCATCAATGTAGTTGACAGTGACAATGATTACTGCCCTAATATATTTGATGATTCTGCAGAGAATGTCCCAAAGGAACGTTGGGTTCCTACACCCTTTTGGTTTGTGGCTTACTACAAGGAGGGACGTGGTAACATTATCCATGCTTCCCGGTATCTTGAGAAAGAAATTGGATTATTACCAATGGGCCACATAAAGAAATATGGTAAGGGAGTTTTAATCAGAGCCAAAGATCTTACACAGGCCATGATGCTCCTCAATCTTCCCTGTCCTTCTGATAGCATGTTTGAATCTATTAAACCACATCGAACATTTAATTATAGCAAGGGGCGTATATATAATGAGGACCTGTATTAATTCTCTGAAGAGGACATTCTCGCTATGTGCCCAGACAGTGTCCAAGATGAAAGGCAGTAAAAATATGATCATCCTCACTTTCTATGGCTCGCATATCCCAGATCGCATTAACATTAACCCCACCTCATTTGAGGTGAAGCCTTTTGTTGAGCGTCCCCTACAGTGTTTCTGTTGTTATGAGTTTGGTCATGGGAAAAGGAACTGCAACAACCGTTCCTGGTGTGGTAATTGTTCTGCTCTTGACTCACATCTTACTTCTGAGTGTCGGTCAGAGAGTTACTGCTTTTACTGCAGAGTTTCTCAGCCCTTGCGTTCTCGCCAATGTAAGATGTACCTGCTTGAGCAGGATATCCTCCACTTGGCTAATACTCAATTCATTAGCATAGGTAGTGCCAGACGGCAACTCAATTTCAGGTGACAGAAGGATGGTGGTGTGAAGACATACGCCTCCTCCCTTCGCCCTAAATTGGTTGCAGCACCCTCTAAACCCTCTCAAGAGGCAGCTGCTTCTTGCTCTAGTGAGAACGTTTCTAAGGTTACTCTACATAATAGTTTCTCTGTCCTGGAAACTTTATCAGACACTCATTCTGGTGACCCTTCAACTGATGACAATTCTCAGACTTTAGCTAAAGGTGTCCATGTGGTAGAGGTTCACGCTGCAACACGCTCTCCCAAAAGGAAACTTAAGTCACCTAAACTGCCACAGAGATGCCTTCGTGGTTCCTCTGAGGCACTTGACTCTATAGATGTTCCACCTTGTGAGGCAACCATTTCTATGGACTCATCCATAGTTTCCTCTCAATTTCACCAGAAGCGTTCTCGTGGCTCTGATGAATCTCTTGATTCAACAGAAGTTCCTCCTCGCAAGCTTCCTTCGGGATCATCAGAGGGGTGTGAAGTTAATGTGGATGCCACGGATGTTGTGACTTCAAAAGATTCACTCTCTCTTCCGCTTGAGCAGCGGAGTGATTCTACCACCTGTATTATGGATGTTGATGTATCTGCCTGTGTCAGTGATACCACTGCTGTACAGGACAGAACCAATGTAATTGTTTCAAAGAATATCCCATCTCATATACCTTCATCTTCTTCTAACATATCAGATGCTTCAGGGACTCGTCTACGGGTCCCAATTACTGCCCCAAGTACTTCTCCTCGGGTTCGCTCTTCTTCTAGTGGCCCAGGATTAGACAAATCTTATTGTTTGAATAAACCCTCAGGTCGAGGTGGTAGTGGGAAGTACCTCCATGAGGCTTCCCAAAAATCAGTACTAAAGTAACACCGTTCAAGGTCCTTCAGTGGAATTGCCGTGGCTTGCGTGCTTCTTGGGAGGAACTGCGCGTTCTTCTCTCTAGCTTCTCTCCTGCATGTGTTTCTCTCCAAGAGACAATGCTTGGGGACTACATTCCTGCCAGTCCTCCAGCATACTCAGCATTTTATTCCAATTCATTTGAAGGGCAGGGTCATCATGGTGGCTCTGCCATCCTAGTTCACCGAGATATTCCATGCACGAGCCTGGAGCTTGACACTCCGCTCCAGGCTGTTGCAGTTAAGGTTTTTATGGACCGCCCGTACACTGTATGCAGTCAATACCTTCCTCCCAGTGTTACAGTTGAGAGGGGTGATCTCAACCATCTTGTACGGGACCTTCCATCTCCCTTTATTTTATTGGGTGATTTTAATGGTCGTCATCTTCTGTGGGGTGACAGTTCGGTCAACCCCAGGGGTGTTTTATTGGCTTCTTTTATTGAGGATGAGGGATTTGGGGTTTTAAATATGGGAGATGTGACACATTTTAATAGCCCTACTGGGACTTTTACCGCCATTGACATTTCCCTTTGCTCACCCAGTGCTCTGTTGGATTTTACTTGGAGAGTGTTGCCTGACTTATATGGCAGTGACCATTTCCCTATACTTTTAGAAGGTAACAGGTACGAACCACAGTCTCGTCTTCCTAAGTGGAAATTAGAGAAGGCTGACTGGCAGTTTTTTAGAGAGCTAACTTCTTCGGTCTCTTCTGTAGCCGATTTTGGTAGCTCTGACGAGGCTGTAACATATTTCACTGATATGCTCCACTCTGCTGCTCTCAACTCTATCCCTAGAACTGCTGGCTACTTTCCCAAACGTCCTGTCCCTTGGTGGTCACCAGTCTGCACCACTGCTGTGTGGGAGAAGCGAGCTGCTTTCTCTCGCCTTCGTCACAATCGTGGGGACCCAACTCTTTTAGAGGACTTCCGACGGGCAAGGGCTCGGGCTAGACGAGTTTTAAAAGAGGCCCGACGTGCATCTTGGAAGGCCTATGTGTCTTCAATTAATACTAAAACTCCACTCACCCAAGTGTTCAGGAGAGTCCGTAAGATGGCGGGGAAGTTTTCTCCTAGTTCTCCACCTGTACTTAAGGTCAATGGAATTAAGATCATGGATGGTTTGACAGTGGCCAATACCATGGCGGAGGCTTTTGCAAAGGTCTCCAGCCGTGACTCTCGACCTCTGGCTGTCAGGCATGAGTTAAGAGCCAAGGAGCGTACAGTCCTGGATTTCACAGGGAACGAGAATGAAAGTTATAACCATATATTCACCCTGAGACACCTGCATTCTGCTCTCTCTCTCTGCGGCGACACTTCTCCTGGGCCAGACAACATCCCATATGCAATGTTACGACACTTGGGTGAGGAAGCGATCTCATTTCTTTTAGCTGTATATAACAGAATCTGGCTGGAGGGTGTCTTCCCTTCTGGGTGCAGGGTTGCTACCATCCTTCCTTTTCTCAAGCCGGGCAAGGACTCTGGTGTTGCCCTCAATTATCGACCAATTGCCTTGACCTCCTGTCTCTGTAAACTATTTGAAAAGATGGTGAATGTCAGACTGGTATACTTCTTGGAACGGGGTGATTTTCTGTCCCCATCCCAGTCTGGCTTTCGTAAATACCGTTCCACTACAGATGCTCTGGTCAGGTTGGAAGCTGCTGCATGTGAGGCTTTTGCACGACATCAACACCTTGTCTGTGTATTCTTTGATTTAGAGAAAGCCTATGACACTACATGGCAATATGGCATCCTGCAGCAACTCCATTTATATGGCCTGCGGGGTCGCCTTCCACGCTTTCTTAAGGAGTTTCTCAGTGGTCGCAGTTTTTCTGTGAGGGTGGGTACAACCCACTCAGCATCTGTTGCACAGAAGGAGGGCGTCCCCCAGGGAAGCGTCCTCAGTGTCACATTGTTTGCAGTAGCAATTAATGCCATTGCCTCATCCCTTCCAGACAGTATAGCTAACTCGATGTACGTTGACGACCTAGCAGTCTGGTTTGCTGCTTCCCGTATGTCAGTGGCGGAGTGGCGCATGCAGCTTGCCCTTGACAGGGTGTCACGTTGGACTGATTCTCATGGGTTTCGATTTTCTCCTTCCAAGACAGTTGCTATGCACTTCTGCCGCATCCGAGGCATCCACCCGGATCGGACTTATTCATGTATGGTCATCGGATACGATGTGTCGAGGAGACTCGCTTTTTGGGTCTCCTTTTTGACAAACGTTTGACTTGGGTTCCCCACTTACGTACACTTAAGGTCTCTTGCCTCAATGCTCTTAACCTGTTGAGGGTCCTGAGCCATACATCCTGGGGGGCTGATCGGGCCACCCTCCTTCGCCTATACCATGTTGTTATTAGGTCAAAACTCGACTATGGGTATGAGGTGTACTCTTCTGCCACCGATGCCCGTCTCAGAGTTTTAGACCCTGTTCATAATGCTGGAGTACGTCTGGTGACCGGAGCCTTCAGGTCGTCCCCAATCCCAAGTCTCCTGGTGGACGCTAATGAGCCACCTCTTGATCTCCGTCGCCAGTCCTTGATGGTTCGTTGTTGGCATCGATTACATTGACTTCCTGACACCCTACCTTGCTTGGTGGTGTCATCTGATATCATGTCTCAGTACTTCTGTAACAGCGTGATTTTTGTCCCCTTACGTTACTCTTAGATATTACTATTTGTAATGTTGTGGACCGTAGAGATGAAAAGCCACCAAGTGCCACATGAATACTTTATTGAGTAACATTCAACCTGTCGGTAAAACCACCCGTTAAACACTCCCTCAAACAGATAGTTTCACTTGTAATAATAAAATATCTATAAAATCTATAATTATAAAAGGCACAGCATATTAAACTATGACATTTATCGTAAACAAAAGTATGTGACGTAATTAGCTCGGCAACTTACACCTTGGCGCTCCAAATCCGGTTGCCACACATTCCTAACCAATAGTATGCCGTACGTACATCACTGCCAATACTCTGGACACACACCTCTGCCAATACACATTATACTTTAAGTAAATATATGGAAACAGGTCCAAAACAACATAACTCGAAACAACAAAACACGATCCAAACCATATAACTACCTAACACCCGGAATCATATACAATTTATATTCGCACATTTCCGTCACCTTAACTATAAACAACTACAGTAACACAAATATCATACCTTTCATCGAGAACTAGCCTACATCTGCACGAACGGTCGGGTGCTCACCCGACACGTATCACCACACACACAGGACTGCTGGCTGACACGTATCACCACACACACAGGACTGCTGGCTGACAAGCAACAGTGGCTACCAGCTGCCCACAATGCCCAATAAAACACCATCGCCTTGCGCAGTAGCCATCACATTATTTATAATCAGTTAAATATCCTAATCTATGATACATGTTACAAACATAATACACAAATGAGAAATATTATGATACATCACACAAACGCAATATACCCTTAAAGCTAATTATGATTGCATCATACACTATTTTACTCTACTTTTGGAGGGAAACAAAAACCCACTGCCTTCAACAAAACAAAAAGCCACCAGTGCATGCTACTACTCTATCCTATATCTGGATCAACCCGGTCTGAAAAAAAAAAGAACAAGAGACTGATGAGGAACCGGACAAGCCCAGTCCCTTCTCAGTACGAGGTATACGCTGCCACCACCAGACCAAAGTTGATCAGAGGAACCAAGTGAGCACACACCGGAAGGGTAGCGTAGCATTAGCTTATTTAGGCACGTGAGTAAGCAACCCAGACTACAATTTTAACGGGGGTACGATCAGTTATATGAATTAGGAATCTATTATTTTCTATAAAGGAACACAGTCTATTTGTTATTTCGGTGACGAAAATACTCAGACAATGTAAAACTCATTTATTTGTTCAACCTATTTGGTACGAGTACAACATAATCACAATAATAAAAATTTCTGTTCCCCCTTCCCTTGCTAGTATTTCCTACTCGCCGTTCTGTCACCTAGGACAGGAATAATTCCGTGTCTCGCCAGTTGACAGAGCTAAGTACATATAAACAAAATATTACAACAAGGCCGAAATATAGTTAATACAATAAAAAAAAACATCCTAATCTCAACACTATAATAATGAAATAATATAAAATTGTCAGCAACTGTTCTTAATTTTCTTTGGTACCACATGGTTCACTTTACACCAAGGGAGAATGCTATTTAATGGCTGTCACCCAGCAGAGACGAGACCAGAATCAGCATGAGAAAAAAACAAAACATACTTTACTTACTATGCCTGAATGTGAACACACAATATTCTTTAGTTAGTTATATCCCATCACGGGACTAGTAGATTCACCACACTATATTCACAATATTATATTTATGATGAGAGCGAGTTGGAACTCTTACCTGTCACCAGCAGAGACGAGATCAGAATGAGGTAGTAGCAACTCAGGGTACTGCCTCGTCATCTCCCCCACTCTCACTCTCTTAAGCAAAGTAGTGACCAACTCATCTTAATTTCTGGCAAATCCATCAGTTCTACCCTTACTGGTGTATATACTTACATAACCTAATTTAAACATATAAGTGAGCTCAAATCCATTGCTTTCTCCCTTGTTTAAAGTTTTATATTACTGTAATTTACATATTCAAGGCATGTATTGTTCCGCCAACAAGAAAATGTACTGTCCCGACTGTAGGCCCTAACTAATCTAATTAATTTTCTAAGCAAGTTATAATTAAATGCCGGTAACAGTATAGGAATGTTAGCTTCGTTATTATGTATTATAATTATAAATGCAGGTTATTCCCTGTCTTCAATAAATTATTTTACATTCATTTCTTAAATCATCACACATTTTTCTATTCCTATCAATCTACCTAAGTTTCCATTATTCCTCTCTTTAACCTATTTACCTAACTATAATAATTAATTCTATTTTCCTCATATTAACATTTCGTGTTGAAGAAGCCCACCACCGAGATTATTCGTTAGTGATAATCTCAGCCTGGCTACTCCCTACAATTTTACACTTATTTCGTGTTGAAGAAGCCCACCACCGAGATTATTCGTCAGTGATAATCTCGGCCTGGCTACTCCCTACTATCCTACACTAAAACCCTATTCTAATACATATAAATATATAATACCTCTAAATATCCTAAATAACAATACATATAAAATAGGGGTGTTACACTACCTATTACATTCTCGTGCACCATGGCCCTTTGATTCCGGGTCAGAAAGGCTATGGAGGAGATGGGCATAGATGACTTTCAGATTTGTCCTGTGAGGGTCCCCAGGGTGGCTCCATGTCTTCTTCCAGAAGTTTCCCCCTGCACCTGCTTTACAGACAAGAAGGAATTTCTTCCTCCTCCAGTGGCTCGTTCCCTCTTTTTAGAACATGCCTTCACTCACAGGGAATCCCTCCCTGTGTACACTGATGGGTCAAAGTCTGATGCTGGAGTTGGCTTTGGAGTTGTCTTTCCTGACTTTTGCCATGGAGGCAGGCTCCCTTCTGTCATATCCATTTTTACTGCTGAGCTCTCGGCCATTTTATATGCCCTCCAAGTAATGTTTACTCTCCCTCAGCCTTCGTTTACTATTTTTAGCGATTCATGTAGTGCCTTGCAGGCCTTGTGCAATTTTAACTCTTCCCATCCCCTGGTGTTGGCCATTCTTGAGTGGCTTGTCCTCCTGGGTCGTCGTGGCCGGAAAGTCACTTTTTGTTGGGTCCCGGCCCATGTGGGTGTTGATGGGAATGAGCGGGCTGACGCCCTGGCTAAGGCTGCGGTCTCCAATTCCCGGCCTCCTGCCAGGCATCATCCTGTTCCTGCAGTGGACCTCCGACCCTACATAGATGCTACCGTTCGTTCCTGCTGGCAGGACAGATGGGACGCCATCGGGGCTAACAAGCTCCGTGACATCCGCCAGCGCCTTGGATTGTGGAGCTACAGTGGCCTGTCCCGCCGGTGGGAGACGGCTCTTGTCCGTCTCTGCATTGGCCACACATTACTGACTCATGCCTTTTAATGGAGAGGGCTCACCCTCCCTACTGTGATGATTGTCTTGTCCCCTTGACAGTACGGCATCTTATTGTCGAGTGTTCCAGCCTTGGGGACCTTCGTCGTAGGCACCTCTCCGAGAACCGGAAGGGTGACGGTTCTTACAGTCTCTCCCAGGTGCTCGGGGAGGAGGCTTGTAGTGTGGGAGGGAACACCCTCTCCTATGTGGAGGAGGCTGGCCTCCTCCAAAAGTTGTGAATTTTATTATATTTATGGCTTTTTAGATAGTTCAACGTTTTCTTATCTTATATATATTTTACTTGAATTAGTCAGTTTTTTTTTTTTTTTTTTTTTTTTTAGTATAAATGTGCCATTTAGTTTGTATGTTCTTTTATTCATGCTGCCTATCCCTTTCGGGGTGGAGAAGTCTGTTTAGTTTGTGTAAATATTTTATTAATGATGTAGATGAATACTTTGTATTGGGCGGTATATGACAATAGCTGTTGCGCCGCCAAATGCCTCATGGCATTTCTAAATCAATCAATCAATCAATCAATGAGTGTGTGGGTGTCATTACAGTGCTTGGACTGTAAATATCAACAGTCAATCATGGGGTGGTGGGTGTGTGGGTATCATTACAGTGCTTGGACTGTAAATATCAACAGTCATTCATAGGGTGGTAGGTGTGTGAGTGTTATTACAGAGCTTGGACTGTAAATATCAACAGTCATTCATGGAGTGGTGGGTGTGTGGGTGTCATTACAGTGCTTGGACTGTAAATATCAACAGTCATTCTTGGGGTGATGGTTGTGTGGGTGTTATTACAGTGCTTTGACTGTAAATATCAACAGTCATTCAGAGGGTGGTGGGTGACATTAGAGTGCTTGGACTGTAAATATTAACAGTCATTAATGGGGTGTTGGGTGTGTGGATGTCATTACAGAGCTTGGACTGAAAATATCAACAGTCATTTATGGGGTGGTGGGTGTGTGGGTGTCATTACAGTGTTTGGACTATAAATATCAACCATCATTTATGGGGTGGTGGGTGAGTGGGTTTTCATTACAGTGCTTGGACTATAAATATCAACAGTCATTCATAGGGTGGTGGGTGTGTATGTGTCATTACAGTGCTTGGACTGTAAATATCAACAGTCATTTATGGGGTGGTGGGTGTGTGGATGTCATTACAGTGCTTGGACTGTAAATATCAACAGTCAATCATAGGGTGGTGGGTGTGTAGGTGTCATTACAATGCTTGGACTGTATATATCAACAGTCATTCATGGGGTGGTGGGTGTGTGGTTGTCATTATAGTGTTTTGATTGTAATTATCAACAGTCATTCATAGGGTGGTGGGTGTCATTACAGTGCTTGGACTGTAAATATCAACAGTCATTCATAGGGTGGTGGTTGTGTGGGTGTCCTTACAGTGCTTGGACTGTAAATATCAACTATAATTCATAGGGTGGTGGGTGTGGGGGTGTCATTAATGTGCTTGGACTGTAAATATCAATAGTCAATCATGGGGTGGTGTGTGTGTGTGGGTGTCATTACAGTGCTTGGACTGTAAATATCAAGTCATTTATGGGGTGGTGGTTGTATGGGTGTCATGACAGTGATTTGATTGTAAATATCAATAGTCATTCATAGGGTGGTAATTATCATTAGAGTGCTTGGACTGTAAATATCAACAGTCATTCATTGGGTTGTGGGTGTGTGGGTGTCATTACAGTGCTTAGACTGTAAATATCAACTATAATTCATGGGGTCGTGGGTGTTGGGGTGTCATTACAGTGCTTTTACTGTAAATATCAACTGTCATTCATCGGGTGGTGGGTGGCATTACAGTGCTTGGACTGTATATATCAACAGTCATTCATAGGGTGATAGGTGTGTGGGTGTCATTACAGTGCTTGGACTGTAAATATCAACAGTCAATCATGGGGTGGTGGGTGTGTGGGTGTCATTACAGTGCTTGGACTGTAAATATCAACAGTCATTCATGGAGTGGTGGGTGTGTGGGTGTCATTACAGTGCTTGGACTGTAAATATCAACAGTCATTCATGGGGTGGTGGGTGTGTGGGTGTCATTACAGTGTTTTGATTGTAATTATCAACAGTCATTCAAAGGGTGGTGGGTATCATTAGAGTGCTCGGACTGGAAATATCTACAGTCATTCATGGGGTTGTGGGTGTGTGGGTGTCATTACAGTGCTTGGACTATAAATATCAACAGTCATTTATAGGGTGGTGGGTGTTTGGGTGTCATTACATTGCTTGGACTGTAAATATCAACAGTCAATCATGGGGTGTTTGGTGTGTGGGTGTCATTACAGTTCTTGGACTGTAAATATCAATTATCATTCATTGGGTGGTGTGTGTGTGGGTGTCATTACAGTGCTTGGACTGTGAATATCAACAGTCATTCATGGGGTGGTGAGTGTGTGGGTATTATTACAGTTTTTTGACTGTAAATATCAACAGTCATATTGAGGGTGGTGGGTGTCATTACAGTGCTTGGACTGTAAATATCAACAGTCAATCATGGGGTGGTGGGTGTGTGGGTGTCATTACAGTGCTTGGACTGTAAATATCAACAGTCATTCATGGAGTGGTGGGTGTGTGGGTGTCATTACAGTGCTTGGACTGTAAATATCAACAGTCATTCATGGGGTGGTGGGTGTGTGGGTGTCATTACAGTGTTTTGATTGTAATTATCAACAGTCATTCAAAGGGTGGTGGGTATCATTAGAGTGCTCGGACTGTAAATATCTACAGTCATTCATGGGGTTGTGGGTGTGTGGGTGTCATTACAGTGCTTGGACTATAAATATCAACAGTCATTTATAGGGTGGTGGGTGTTTGGGTGTCATTACATTGCTTGGACTGTAAATATCAACAGTCAATCATGGGGTGTTTGGTGTGTGGGTGTCATTACAGTTCTTGGACTGTAAATATCAATTATCATTCATTGGGTGGTGTGTGTGTGGGTGTCATTACAGTGCTTGGACTGTGAATATCAACAGTCATTCATGGGGTGGTGAGTGTGTGGGTATTATTACAGTTTTTTTACTGTAAATATCAACAGTCATATTGAGGGTGGTGGGTGTCATTAAAGTGCTTGGACTGTAAATATTAACAGTCATTCATGGGGTGGTGGGTGTGTGGATGTCATTACAGTGCTTAGACTATAATTATCAACCGTCATTTATGGGTTGGTGGGTGTGTGGGTGTCATTACAGTGCTTGGACTGTAAATATCAAACAAAATTCATTGGATGGTGGGTGTGGGGGTTTCATTACAGTGCTTTGACGGTAAATATCAACAGTCAATCATGAGGTCGTGGGTGTGTGGGTGTCATTACAGTGCTTGGACTGTAAATATCAACAGTCATTCATGGGGTCGTGGGTGTATGGGTGTCACTACAGTGTTTTGATTGTAAATATCAACAGTCATTCAAAGGGTGGTGGGTATCATTAGAGTGCTCGGACTGTAAATATCTACAGTCATTCATGGGGTTGTGGGTGTGTGGGTGTCATTACAGTGCTTGGAATATAAATATCAACAGTCATTTATGGGGTGGTTGTTGTGTGGGTATCATTACAGTACTTTGACTGTAAATATTAACAGTCATTCAGAGGGTGGTGGGTGTCATTAGAGTGCTTGGACTGTAAATATCAACAGTTATTCATGGGGTGGTGGGTGTGTGGTTATCATGAAAGTGCTTGGACTGTAAATATCAACAGTCATTCATGGGTTGGTGAGTGTGTGGGTGTCATTGCAGTTCTTGGACTGTAAATATCAACCATCATTCATCTGGTGGTGTGTGTGTGGGTGTCATTACAGTGTTTGGTCTGTGAATATCAACAGTCATTCATAGGGTTGTGAGTGTGTGGGTATTATTTCAGTGCTTTGACTGTAAATATCACCAGTCATTCAGAGAATGGTGGGTGTCATTAGAGTGCTTGGATTGTAAATATCAACAGTCATTCATGGAGTGGTGGGTGTGTGGGTGTCATTACAGTGCTTGGACTGTAAATATCAACAGTCATTCTTGGGGTGATGGTTGTGTGGGTGTTATTACAGTGCTTTGACTGTAAATATCAACAGTCATTCAGAGGGTAGTGGGTGACATTAGAGTGCTTGGACTGTAAATATTAACAGTCATTAATGGGGTGTTGGGTGTGTGGATGTCATTACAGAGCTTGGACTGAAAATATCAACAGTCATTTATGGGGTGGTGGGTGTGTGGGTGTCATTACAGTGTTTGGACTATAAATATCAACCATCATTTATGGGGTGGTGGGTGAGTGGGTTTTCATTACAGTGCTTGGACTATAAATATCAACAGTCATTCATAGGGTGGTGGGTGTGTATGTGTCATTACAGTGCTTGGACTGTAAATATCAACAGTCATTTATGGGGTGGTGGGTGTGTGGATGTCATTACAGTGCTTGGACTGTAAATATCAACAGTCAATCATAGGGTGGTGGGTGTGTAGGTGTCATTACAATGCTTGGACTGTATATATCAACAGTCATTCATGGGGTGGTGGGTGTGTGGTTGTCATTATAGTGTTTTGATTGTAATTATCAACAGTCATTCATAGGGTGGTGGGTGTCATTACAGTGCTTGGACTGTAAATATCAACAGTCATTCATAGGGTGGTGGTTGTGTGGGTGTCCTTACAGTGCTTGGACTGTAAATATCAACTATAATTCATAGGGTGGTGGGTGTGGGGGTGTCATTAATGTGCTTGGACTGTAAATATCAATAGTCAATCATGGGGTGGTGTGTGTGTGTGGGTGTCATTACAGTGCTTGGACTGTAAATATCAAGTCATTTATGTGGTGGTGGTTGTATGGGTGTCATGACAGTGATTTGATTGTAAATATCAATAGTCATTCATAGGGTGGTAATTATCATTAGAGTGCTTGGACTGTAAATATCAACAGTCATTCATTGGGTTGTGGGTGTGTGGGTGTCATTACAGTGCTTAGACTGTAAATATCAACTATAATTCATGGGGTCGTGGGTGTTGGGGTGTCATTACAGTGCTTTTACTGTAAATATCAACTGTCATTCATCGGGTGGTGGGTGGCATTACAGTGCTTGGACTGTATATATCAACAGTCATTCATAGGGTGATAGGTGTGTGGGTGTCATTACAGTGCTTGGACTGTAAATATCAACAGTCAATCATGGGGTGGTGGGTGTGTGGGTGTCATTACAGTGCTTGGACTGTAAATATCAACAGTCATTCATGGAGTGGTGGGTGTGTGGGTGTCATTACAGTGCTTGGACTGTAAATATCAACAGTCATTCATGGGGTGGTGGGTGTGTGGGTGTCATTACAGTGTTTTGATTGTAATTATCAACAGTCATTCAAAGGGTGGTGGGTATCATTAGAGTGCTCGGACTGTAAATATCTACAGTCATTCATGGGGTTGTGGGTGTGTGGGTGTCATTACAGTGCTTGGACTATAAATATCAACAGTCATTTATAGGGTGGTTGGTGTTTGGGTGTCATTACATTGCTTGGACTGTAAATATCAACAGTCAATCATGGGGTGTTTGGTGTGTGGGTGTCATTACAGTTCTTGGACTGTAAATATCAATTATTATTCATTGGGTGGTGTGTGTGTGGGTGTCATTACAGTGCTTGGACTGTGAATATCAACAGTCATTCATGGGGTGGTGAGTGTGTGGGTATTATTACAGTTTTTTTTCTGTAAATATCAACAGTCATATTGAGGGTGGTGGGTGTCATTAAAGTACTAGGACTGTAAATATTAACAGTCATTCATGGGGTGGTGGGTGTGTGGATGTCATTACAGTGCTTAGACTATAATTATCAACCGTCATTTATGGGTTGGTGGGTGTGTGGGTGTCATTACAGTGCTTGGACTGTAAATATCAAACAAAATTCATTGGATGGTGGGTGTGGGGGTTTCATTACAGTGCTTTGACGGTAAATATCAACAGTCAATCATGAGGTCGTGGGTGTGTGGGTGTCATTACAGAGCTTGGACTGTAAATATCAACAGTCATTCATGGGGTCGTGGGTGTATGGGTGTCACTACAGTGTTTTGATTGTAAATATCAACAGTCATTCAAAGGGTGATGGGTATCATTAGAGTGCTCGGACTGTAAATATCTACAGTCATTCATGGGGTTGTGGGTGTGTGGGTGTCATTACAGTGCTTGGAATATAAATATCAACAGTCATTTATGGTGTGGTTGTTGTGTGGGTATCATTACAGTACTTTGACTGTAAATATTAACAGTCATTCAGAGGGTGGTGGGTGTCATTAGAGTGCTTGGACTGTAAATATCAACAGTTATTCATGGGGTGGTGGGTGTGTGGTTATCATGAAAGTGCTTGGACTGTAAATATCAACAGTCATTCATGGGTTGGTGAGTGTGTGGGTGTCATTGCAGTTCTTGGACTGTAAATATCAACCATCATTCATTTGGTGGTGTGTGTGTGGGTGTCATTACAGTGTTTGGTCTGTGAATATCAACAGTCATTCATAGGGTTGTGAGTGTGTGGGTATTATTTCAGTGCTTTGACTGTAAATATCACCAGTCATTCAGAGAATGGTGGGTGTCATTAGAGTGCTTGGATTGTAAATATCAACAGTCATTCATGGGGTGGTGGGTGTGTGGATGTCATTACAGTGCTTGGACTGAAAACATCAACAGTCATTTATGGGGTGGTTTGTGTGTGGGTGTCTTTACAGTGCTTGGACTATAAATATCAATTATCATTTTTAGGGGTGGTGGGTAAGTGGGTGTCATTACAGTGCTTGGACTGTAAATATCAACAGTCAATCATAGGGTGGTAGGTGTGTGGGTGTCATTACAGTGGTTTGATTGTAATTATCAACAGTCATTCATAGGGTGGTGGGTGTCATTACAGTGCTTAGACTGTAAATATCAACAGTCATTCATGGGTGGTGGTTGTGTGGGTGTCATTACAGTGTTTGGACTGTAAATATCAACAATAATTCATGGGGTGGTGGGTGTGGGGGTGTAATTACAGTGCTTGGACTGTAAATATCAACAGTCAATCATGGGGTGGTGGGTGTGTTAATATCATTACAGTGCTTGGACTGTAAATATCAACAGTCATTCATGGGGTGGTGGGTGTACGGGTGTCATTATAGTGATTTGATTGTAAATATCAACAGTCATTTATAGGTTGGTGGGTATCATTAGAGTGCTTGGACTGTAAATATCAACAGTCATTCATAGGGTGATGAGAGTGTGGGTGTCATTACAGTGCTTGGACTGTAAATATCAACAGTCATTTATAGGGTGGTTGGTGTTTGGTGTCATTACATTGCTTGGACTGTAAATATCAACAGTCAATCATGGGGTGGTGGGTGTGTGAGTGTCAGTACAGTGCTTGGACTGTAAATATCAACAGTCATTCATAGCGTGGTAGGTGTGTGAGTGTTATTACAGAGCTTGGACTGTAAATATCAACAGTCATTCATGGAGTGGTGGGTGTGTGTGTGTCATTACAGTGCTTGGACTGTAAATATCAACAGTCATTCTTGGGGTGATGGTTGTTATAACACCCACTCCGGGGTGTTAGGCTATGGGTATATCTTCTAGGTGGTACGCCAGGTTATTGACACGCATTCTCTTGTTGGTGCTTTACTTTGTGCATAGGCGAATGGTCCAACTGAAAAAGTTTCCCTAAATTAGCAAAATATATATTACATATTGCCGTACAAAAATCTTCCACTCGGTAATAACATACAACATACTGTGTAATATAATGCATCACATCAAATATACAGTTCATTATAATGCCACAACACCTGACTGATACGAAGTAAGTTGACTTTATTCTCATTGCGATGCTCTGCATACTGATACCTTGAAGAATTAATTTTATTCAATGAAAATAGTATAGATTACAACATGTCACTACTGTAGTAATCTTATTGGAAATATGAAGCACTCGCACTGAATCCAGCCATTACCAGACAATATTATTTTTTTTTTATTAATAGACACATGGAGCTCATTACATGAGTAATATACTCCCATCTTAAAGCAAAATATGTCCAAAATTGTACAGTACCACATTTATGGAAACAGTCATATTTACTGGTACCGTTATCAATAAAAAATGCTACAAAAGGTACACACTAATATATGGTATCACAAAGTCATTTATAAAACATTACAAAAAAATACTAGAGTTGAAAAGTTAGTTACTAGCATGTTCTAAAATTTAGTAATTCTGTATTTATAAACATATTACTCAAATCTCTTATGATATACTGAACCTGTTGTCCATGTACTTACAGTACATTGATACAGTCAAAAATAACACAGAAAACAATTATTATGCCCATGTACAGTCACAGCCAACAGTTCTGATACATAGGGGTATGACAAGTAAACACTTGACATCTTTCCTCAAGCTGGGAGTTGTATATTATACCTATAGACTACGAATTAGCTTTGTTTTCAGTAAATCATCACAATCTAATCAAAACAATGGTTGGATATCTATGAGAGTCGCCTCCACGGGTAACGAAACTTATTTCTGTGATTGTACATGATAAAAAATGGGCTTGGGGAGCCTTGATTGATGAGTTACTGCAACTGCTCTAGCAAACCAAATGTCAGAGGTTAACAGTCACTAAGAAAATTGTATCCATTAGTGGCGTTTTGTTAAGTAAATACTGACTGACAACACATGACACTATGACAATAGGAAACACTCACCAAACTCTGGCGTTCTTACAGGTATGCAAGAAAATATCCACAGGTATGCAAGAAAATATCCACAGGTGTGCACAGAAAATATCCACAGGTATACAAGAAAATATCCACAGGTGTGCACAGTCGGGATATCACTGACAGACTAACCCCGCCAGCCGGCTCCTTGCTCCTACCAGAGCTCGGCCTACCTCCCTGCTGTTTGCCACCAGAGCGCAGCACCTGGAGGTACTGGTTTGGTGGTCATAGTTTGGTCCTACCGCATATTTAATAATTAAGTCATAGTGACATTGACAATAATAATGGCACAATGAAAAAACAAATAAAAAGGTTAATGTAATAGTGATAAACAAATACACACAAACACCACCGCTGTACCGAACAGCAGCAGCAAACACACAACAAACTACCACAAATAAAACAATGCAAACGAGCTACAACCATCCATCACCAAATCACCAACCATCAGCAATCACCAGGTGTTACATTCTGGCCCCAGTGCACATAATAGGGCGCTAACAACACAACAAAAAACACCTGGTTACATCACTTAATGTACAAAAATACCAACACATTCAATAATTAGGTACACAAACATCCCTTTTGCACTAGATATTCCAGCGTACATTCACATTGAATGTAATCATAGCGAGTCTTCAGAGGCAGCGATCCGCCTACACCTCCTCATCACATCCCAGTATTAAGTAGTGTCCCTTTTAATCACACAGGTTTGTAGCGGCACCTTCCAATACACATATCTTGGTAATGGGTCTCGTGTAAGTCCCCTTTGCCGTACGGATGGTTACGGAACGCACTAATCCATCAGGGCTTGTGTATGTCTCAGTCACTAATCCAAGTGGCCATTGGTTCCTAGGATAGTTGTCTTGTTTTACTAGTATCAAGTCACCCTTCATGACATTGCGTTTTGGTTTCATCCACTTCTGGCGCTCCTGCAAGGTGGGAAGGTACTCTCGCAACCATCTATGCCAAAAGATGTCTGCTAGGTACTGCACTTGCTTCCATCGACGACGATACATATCTCCGGTTTCAAATTTACCAGCTGGTAGAATCTGACCTGTCCCTAATCTCAGTATGTGATTAGGTGTTAACGGTCTGTCATCTCTTGGGTCATCAGATAGTTTAGTTATGGGCCTTCCATTTATTATACTTTCTACTACTGCTATGAGGGTTACCAACGATTCATCATCCAATGTTTGTTGCTTTATTACTCCTGCCAATACAGCCCTAACGGTACGGATCTGACGCTCCCAGACCCCACCCATGTGGGAGGCTTCCGGTGGGTTAAACTTCCAGGTGATCTCTCTCTTTAATAGGTGCTCATGGATCTGATTTTGGTTCCAGTCTTTGATACTACGATGGAGTTCTCTTTGGGCCCCAACAAAGTTGGTACCATTGTCTGACCAGATTTCTTTGGGCTCACCTCGCCTGGCAATAAACCTTTCCAGGGCATTTATAAAGCTGTCAGTGTCTAGGGTGTATGACACTTCAATATGTACGGCTCGAATGGAAAGGCACGTAAAAATACAGCCGTATCTCTTAACTTTAGACCGTGCTCTCTTTACCATGAACGGACCAAAATAATCTACCCCTACCCTGGTAAATGGTGGTTCATATGGGGTAACTCTAGATGCTGGTAAGTCTGCCATCTGCTGGACTTCCGTTTTTCCCCTCAACTTCTTACAGGTAATGCACTGGTGCACTGTTTTCTTGACTAGCTTCCTTCCTTTGAGAATCCAGTAGAGTCTTCTGCTCTCTGCCAGCACACGTTCTACTCCAGCGTGACCAAGTTTTTTGTGCAAATCTTCTATTATGAGTTTAGCTGCTGGGTGTTCATGTGGAACAATGAGTTGGTGCTTGGTGTAATTTTCTTCATTTAAATTATTCAACCTTCCTCCGACCAACAACAGTCCAGTAGTAGATTTCTTAGGGCTCAGCTTCTCAAGACCGGTCATTTTGTCTTGCAAAAATACTGTCTGAGCATGCCTAACAATTGCTTCCTCGGCAGTTTTCATTTCTCTTGGTGATATTGGGCCTTTCGGATAGGATTGTTTACGTAGCATTTCTCGTACTCTTAGAAGCCAAGCCGTAGCCTTTTTTAAGCCATGCCAGGAAGAATAATAATTCAAAAGTCTTCCCAAATGGTCTTCATCTGTCCTTGTAGTATACACTAATGGAGATTTCTTCACTTCAGCCATCTCCTCTAGCTTGGCACAGTTAAATGAAGGCTGCCTTGGCCACTTAGATCTTTCCAAGTACAGGAAAGCAGGTCCTTTACACCATCGGTGTTCAGTAATAAGTTCGTCCGCTGTCATTCCTCTAGAAGCAATGTCCCCGGTGTTCTCTGCGGTGGGTACATACCTCCATTGGCTTGATATTGTGTGTTCTTAAATCTTTGCCACTCTATTGGCTACATAAGTTTGGAATCTTTTTTCTGGACTCTGTAGATACCACAACACTATCGTACTGTCTGTCCAATAGATAGATTGCTCTAGTGGCATTTGTAACTCTTCTTGCAAGAGTTTGTCAAGTCTCACAGCCTCTAGTGCTCCAGCTAGTTCGAGACGTGGTATGGTGGAACCCTTTAAAGGTGCGAGCCTAGACTTTGCCAGGAGAATATCTACAGACACAGTATCATCTACTTTGTCAGTCCGCAAGTAAGCAACGGCGCCATATCCATATTCCGATGCATCACAAAAGTAGTGCAGTTGAAGGGTTTTCACAAGGTTTTCATCAGGTATAACACATCTGGGTACATTGAACTCCTTAATGACAGGCAGGTCGTTCAGCCACCGGCCCCATTGTTCCTCCATCTCTCTGGGCAAACCTTCATCCCATCCTTTTTCTTCTTTACACAGTTGTTGAAATAGTCTTCTAGCTGATAATACAAATGGGCTTACAAGTCCTAAAGGATCATAGACTGAGCTCAATGCGCTCAAAACTCCTCTTTTGGTTCTCGGGTGGTTTCTTATCTGAACATCTATTCCAAGGTGATCAGATGCAATGTTCCACAACATGCCCAGTGCACGCTCTGTCGGTAATTCGTTTACGTCGATGTCTAGAGTAGCGAAGGATCTTCCCCACTCCCCTTTTGGTATGCTGTTCATCAACTCTGGCGAGTTTGAAACAAATTTGGTTATATGAAAACCTCTCAATGACAAAAGCTGTGTCACTTGATGTACAAGGGGTACTGCAATTCCTATGGTATTGACAGCTTTCAAACAGTCATCCACATAAAAGTTGTATAGCACAGTGTTAAGTACAATTTCAGGGTATATTTCTTTGAAGTCTTTAGTCACCTGTTGAAGTGCATAATTTGCACAGCTAGGACTCCACACTCCACCAAATAAATGAGAAGTCATCCGGTAAGTTGACAATGATTTTCTGGTATCATCATCTTTAAACCACAGGAAACGTAGCACATCCCTGTCATCTGGGGTAACTCTAATTTGGTGAAACATGGCTTCTATATCAGCCATGAATGCAATGGCTCCTTCCCTGAATCGTAATAGGACCCCTACTAACTTGTTGGCGAGATCCGGTCCTTGGCACACATGGTCATTTAATGAAAACCTTCCAAACTTGGCAGCACAATCAAAAACTATCCTGGTTTTGTCGGGTTTCTTTGGATTGTGAACAGGATGGTGTGGCAAATACCAAACCTTGCCATCAGCTCTCTTTAGGTCTTCAGGTGAAACTTCTTCAGCATAACCCTCTTTGACAAGTTTATGTATCTCCTCTGTGTACTTTTCTCCAAGATGTCTGTCTTTGTTTAACCATTTACCGAGTATCTGTAACCGCCTTTCTGCCATACTGCGGTTATCAGGCAGGTAAGGTCCTTCGGTCTTGAATGGAATAGGCAATGTGTAGTGATTTTCTACTACTCTTTTTCCATTATTCCAGGTTTCCAGGGTTTTCAAATCACTTTGAGACATTCCGGGTACTTCTGAGTTCACTCCTTCAAGCTCCCATAACTTACTAAGGTCTCTTTCTAAAGCAGACACATTACGCACAAAGTGCGAAGTTTTGATGTTAGATTTGAAGGGGTCAATGGGACCATTGATTACCCATCCGAGTGGTGTATGAACAGCAAAGGGTTCACCAGGGCGTCCCTTCTTCACTTCCCCAGGCATCAGCAGGTCTGCACAGTCTTGTCCTATGAGTAAGTGAACTTGATCTACGTCTAGCTCAGGCAATTCCAATTGCTTTAGATGTTGCCACTTCAGAAGTTCTACACGACTGGACAAACCCGAGAGATCTATATTTAACGTTGGTCTGACAGTCACTTCCGATATGCAACAGGGCTCTTGAGAATCATAAATATCAGACACAAAGAGAGTTATCACATTGGACTCTACTGGCATCCGAGTTTGAGCAATAGTAGTGAGTTCCATATGGCGGATTACCCCTCTGGCTCCTAACTTGTGACACAACTCCTCTGTGCAGTAAGTTGCATTAGTACCTGGGTCTAACATAGCATAGGTGTCGATGATTGCATTTGTATCTATGCATCTTACTCTTGCTGGAACTATGGGTAACGCCAACTTTCCGCCCTGACTGCTGGCGTAATTGCTCACTCTTTGACTTTCAGGAGCATTTTCAGGTGGTGTAAAGGTGACTCGAGGTGCGTGCGTCACAGTAGGTACCGATGGCGGTGGAGTAGTACCTTCATCTGTTCTTTGGTTAGGAAAGTGCAGATATGTGTTGTGCTTGAGCCCACAGCCTGCCACAGCACAAACATAATTCCTAGCACAGGTCTTGCCAGTATGTCCATGTGCAAAACAATTTAGGCATAAACCTTTAGTCATCACAAAGTCTCTGCGGTCCTTGATCTTCATCGCTTTAAACTGTGTACATCTGGTTAAGTAGTGCCCTTGGCCACAACAGGGACACTTTCCAGCTGTTTGTTTTTTATTTTCAGTCACTGCTGTTAACTTGTCCTCCGTTATAGATGCCTTTGCGGTGAAGCTCCCGACTTGTCTCTTCTGGTATTTGCTTTGAGGATTCTTTCCCTTGTCATTTTGTCCTTTGTTGACCAATGTTCCAAATACAGGATCTGATGCCTCATCAGCAGCATCACTGATAAACTTGACAAGTTCTACTATCTCCACCCCTCTCTTATACTTAGAACGTATTTCATGATTGGCCTTAATCCACCTTGTTTTAAGATAATAGGGTAACTTTTCTACAATTGCCAGCATGTCACCATTTCCCAGCCAACTGAGAGAGTTCATTGCCTTAAGGGATTCAATACAGCAATGTATTTCGTCAGCATAATCTCTAAGATCAGCAGCTGTTTTGACTTCAGGTCTATTGACAACCTTCTTCACCCATTTACATGTGATGTTATAAGGGTTTCCAAATCTCTCTTCAAGGATTTCCAATGCAGTATTGTAGCCTTCGTCTGGGTTCAAGTAGGAAGTACTTTTAAGTGCTAGTGCTGCCTTTCCTCTGCAGTACTGTTTCAAATACACTAGCTTCTGAGCTGCAGAAATCGAAAGACAGTCTATACTGTCTTTAAATTATCTAATAAATGGCCAGTATTCTAGCTCATCTCCATCAAATGTCTGGGGTTCTCCTCTGGGTACGTGTAGATATTGCACAATAGCACGCTGCTGGTTTCTTGAAGTATCTAACACATGCCTGAGTGTATCAGCAAGGACGGAAGCTGTCGTTGCTGATTCATCTGGTGCAGGAGATTCTTGAGAAACACGAGAAGGTTCCCACGATACTCTCGTGGGTGCATTGTGCACTCTGCTTGGTGTACTTCGGGGTTGTGGTACTCCACTGGTTGAATGAGACGTTCCCTGTCCATATACATCATTTTTGTAGGAGTCAAGTTCTACTATTAATTTCTTCTCCTCTTCAATTAACTTCTGCCTCTCCTTCTTGAGCCTCAAGTTACATAATTCCAGCTGTTGTTGCTGCCTTCTCTTTGTTAGCTCCTTAAGTTCCTCTTCTAAAGCAGTGTTTTCTACTTCCAAGTCGTGTAAGGAAGTGCATGATCCCAAGCCGTCTTTCGATGCCTCTCTTGGTTCATCTTGAGTCTCGTTATCATCTTCATACTGAGCCAGCTCGTTATCCTCTTCATACTGAGCAAGCCAGTTATTTATTCCCTCCTTTAACTGCATCGCCCGAGATAAAACGTCAGCTGCGTATTCTGCCTCACGAACTTGTTCCTCGTCCGAGAGTAAACTTAAGAGGTCTGCCTGAGCATCCTCAAACTTTTCTATAGTTTCTGTTAAGACACTTAACTTATCTCTTACCAGCAGTACATTCCTGGATCTACCTGTTAACTTATCTATGTTATCCATCTGTCGTGTGAGTGTTCTTTTAATGGCACGGCGATTCCTCTTGGCTTCCGATATCTTATCCACAGGAACACTCTCACCTTCGCCATCACTAAACGCGGCGTCTTCTTCCTGTGTATCACTCATCGTAGCGTTGATACTTCTTGAGTTGACTTCTTGAGTTGACTCCAACAAGTTTGTTGGACTATAACACCCACTCCGGGGTGTTAGGCTATGGGTATATCTTCTAGGTGGTACGCCAGGTTATTGACACGCATTCTCTTGTTGGTGCTTTACTTTGTGCATAGGCGAATGGTCCAACTGAAAAAGTTTCCCTAAATTAGCAAAATATCTATTACATATTGCCATACAAAAATCTTCCACTCGGTAATAACATACAACATACTGTGTAATATAATGCATCACATCAAATATACAGTTCATTATAATGCCACAACACCTGACTGACACGAAGTAAGTTGACTTTATTCTCATTGCGATGCTCTGCATACTGATACCTTGAAGCATTAATTTTATTCAATGAAAATAGTATAGATTACAACATGTCACTACTGTAGTAATCTTATTGGAAATATGAAGCACTCGCACTGAATCCAGCCATTACCAGACAATATTATTTTTTTTTCATTAATAGACACATGGAGCTCATTACATGAGTAATATACTCCCATCTTAAAGCAAAATATGTCCAAAATTGTACAGTACCACATTTATGGAAACAGTCATATTTACTGGTACCGTTATCAATAAAAAATGCTACAAAAGGTACACACTAATATATGGTATCACAAAGTCATTTATAAAACATTACAATAAAATACTAGAGTTGAAAAGTTAGTTACTAGCATGTTCTAAAATTTAGTAATTCTGTATTTATAAACATATTACTCAAATCTCTTATGATATACTGAACCTGTTGTCCATGTACTTACAGTACATTGATACAGTCAAAAATAACACAGAAAACAATTATTATGCCCATGTACAGTCACAGCCAACAGTTCTGATACATAGGGGTATGACAAGTAAACACTTGACATCTTTCCTCAAGCTGGGAGTTGTATATTATACCTATAGACTACGAATTAGCTTTGTTTTCAGTAAATCATCACAATCTAATCAAAACAATGGTTGGATATCTATGAGAGTCGCCTCCACGGGTAACGAAACTTATTTCTGTGATTGTACATGATAAAAAATGGGCTTGGGGAGCCTTGATTGATGAGTTACTGCAACTGCTCTAGCAAACCAAATGTCAGAGGTTAACAGTCACTAAGAAAATTGTATCCATTAGTGGCGTTTTGTTAAGTAAATACTGACTGACAACACATGACACTATGACAATAGGAAACACTCACCAAACTCTGGCGTTCTTACAGGTATGCAAGAAAATATCCACAGGTATGCAAGAAAATATCCACAGGTGTGCACAGAAAATATCCACAGGTATACAAGAAAATATCCACAGGTGTGCACAGTCGGGATATCACTGACAGACTAACCCCGCCAGCCGGCTCCTTGCTCCTACCAGAGCTCGGCCTACCTCCCTGCTGTTTGCCACCAGAGCGCAGCACCTGGAGGTACTGGTTTGGTGGTCATAGTTTGGTCCTACCGCATAATTAATAATTAAGTCATAGTGACATTGACAATAATAATAGCACAATGAAAAAACAAATAAAAAGGTTAATGTAATAGTGATAAACAAATACACACAAACACCACCGCTGTACCGAACAGCAGCAGCAAACACACAACAAACTACCACAAATAAAACAATGCAAACGAGCTACAACCATCCATCACCAAATCACCAACCATCAGCAATCACCAGGTGTTACAGTTGTGTGGGTGTTATTACAGTGCTTTGACTGTAAATATCAACAGTCATTCAGAGGGTGGTGGGTGTCATTAGAGTGCTTGGACTGTAAATATTAATAGTCATTCATGGGGTGGTGGGTGTTTGGATGTCATTACAGTGCTTGGACTGAAAATATCAACAGTCATTTATGGGGTGGTGGGTGTGTGGGTGTCATTACAGTGCTTGGACTTAAAATATCAACCATCATATATGGGGTTGTGGGTGTGTGGGTGTCATTACAGTGCTTGGACTGTAAATATCAACAGTCATTCATAGGGTGGTGGGTGTGTCAGTGTCATTACAGAGCTTGGACTGTAAATATCAACAGTCATTCATATGGTGGTGGGTGTGTGGATGTCATTATAATGCATAGACTGTAAATATCAACAGTCAATTATGGGGTGGTGGGTGTGTGGGTGTCATATTGTGCTTGGACTGTAAATATCAACAGTCTTTCATGTAGTGGTGGGCGTGTGGGTGTCATTACAATGTTTTGATTGTAATTATCAACAGTCAATCATAGGGTGGTGGGTGTCATTACAGTGCTTGGATTGTAAATATCAACAGTCATTTATGGGGTGGTGGTTGTGTGGGTGCCATTACAGTGGTTTGATTGTAATTATCAACAGTCATTCATAGGGTGGTGGGTGTCATTACAGTGCTTGGACTGTAAATATCAACAGTTATTCATTGGGTGGTGGTTGTGTGGGTGTCATTACAGTGCTTGGACTGTAAATATCAACCATAATTCATGGGGTGGTGGGTGTGGGGGTGTAATTACAGTGCTTGGACTGTAAATATCAACAGTCAATCATGGGGTGGTGGGTGTGTTAATGTCATTACAGTGATTGGACTGTAAATATCAACTATAATTCATGTGGTCGTGGGTGTTAGGGTGTCATTACAGTGATTTGACTGTAAATATCAACAGTCATTCATGGGGTGGTGGGTGGCATTACAGTGCTTGGACTGAAAATATCAACAGTCATTCATAGGGTGATGAGTGTGTGGGTGTCATTACAGTGCTTGGACTGTAAATATCAACAGTCATTTATAGGGTGGTTGGTGTTTGGTGTCATTACATTGCTTGGACTGTAAATATCAACAGTCAATCATGGAGTGGTGGGTGTGTGAGTGTCAGTACAGTGCATGGACTGTAAATATCAACAGTCATTCATAGCGTGGTAGGTGTGTGAGTGTTATTACAGAGCTTGGACTGTAAATATCAACAGTCATTCATGGAGTGGTGGGTGTGTGGGTGTCATTACAGTGCTTGGACTGTAAATATCAAGTTATTAATGGGGTGGTGTGTGTGTGTGTGTCCTTATTGCTTGGACTGTAAATATCAACAGTCATTCATGAGGTGATGGGTGTGTGGGTGTCATTACAGTGCTTGGACTGTAAATATCAACAGTCAATCATGGGGTGGTGGGTGTTGTAACAGTGCTTGGACTGTAATTATCAACAGTCATTCATAGGGTGGTGGGTGTGTAGGTGTTATTACAGTGCTTTGACTGTAAATATCAACAGTCATTCAGAGGGTGGTGGGTGTCATTAGAGTGCTTGGACTGTAAATATCAACAGTTATTCATGGGGTTGTGGGTGTGTGGGTATCATGAAAGTGCTTGGACTGTAAATATCAACCATCATTCATTGGGTGGTGTGGGTGTGGGTGTCATTACAGTGCTTAACCCCTAAGAACCGCAATCTCCCTACCGCTACTGGAGTGTGAACCGCAAAATCAGGGTGATTTTTAAAGTTTCGTTTAGGTAAATTTGGTTATTACAGATTTGTAGAGCTTAATTTTACACACCAGAATCTGTAAACTAAAGTTTCCTAGGTTCACTGGTTTGCGTACAGCAGCGCTTTGAGTAATAAAGTAGTTACCCCTAAAAAAACGCTAAAAATTAGAAAACGTGAGCGAGCGTATTTTCATTGCGTATATATGACGAGTGAACCATTTCCCTCTCACACCAGTGACACCACTCACTGAAGGTCCAACCTAACCAGTGTTACCAATGAAATGGCTAGATATAGCCCAAGCAGTTTTTTTTCTACCGGCTTTATATTACGTCAATCGGCTTCAAGGCCTAAATTCGCGGTGACGTGATATTTGGTCAATAGGCATTTAAGGGTTAAACTGTGAATATCAACAGTCATTCATGGGTTGGTGAGTGTGTGTGTATTATTACAGTGCTTTGACTGTAAATATCAACAGTCATTCAGAGGGTGGTGGGTGTCATTAGAGTGCTTGGACTGTAAATATCAACAGTCATTGAGAGGGTGGTAGGTGTCATTAGAGTGCTTGGACTGTAAATATCAACAGTTATTTATGGGGTGGTGGGTGTGTGGGTATCATGAAAGTGCTTGGACTGTAAATATCAAAAGTCATTCATGGGGTGGTGAGTGTGTGGCTGTCATTGCAGTTCTTGGACTGTAAATATCAACCAACATTCATTGGGTGGTGTGTGTCTGGGTGTCATTACAGTGCTTGGACTGTGAATATTAACAGTCATTCAGAGGGTGGTGGGTGTCAATAGAGTGCTTAGACTGTAAATATTAACAGTCATTCATGGGGTGGTGGCTGTGTGGATGTCATTACAGTGCTTGGACTGTAAATATCAACAGTCATTCTTGGGGTGATGGTTGTGTGGGAGTTATTACAGTGCTTTGACTGTAAATATCAACAGTCATTCAGAGGGTGGTGGGTGTCATTAGAGTGCTTGGACTGTAAATATTAATAGTCATTTATGGGGTGGTGGGTGTTTGGATGTCATTACAGTGCTTGGACTGAAAATATCAACAGTCATTTATGGGGTGGTGGGTTTGTGGGTGTCATTACAGTGCTTGGACTTGAAATAACAACTATCATTTATGGGGTTGTGGGTGTTTGGGTGTCATTACAGTGCTTGGACTGTAAATATCAACAGTCATTCATAGGGTGGTGGGTGTGTGAGTGTCATTACAGTATTTGGACTGTAAATATCAACAGTCATTCATGGGGTGGTGAGTGTGTGGAGGACATTATAATGCTTAGACTGTAAATATCAACAGTCAATCATGGGGTGGTGGCTGTGTGGATGTCATTACAGTGCTTGGACTGTAAATATCAACAGTCTTTCATGTAGTGGTGGGTGTGTGGGTGTCATTACAGTGTTTTGATTGTAATTATCAACAGTCAATCATAGGGTGGTGGGTGTCATTACAGTGCTTGGACTGTAAATATCAACAGTCATTTATGGGGTGGTGGTTGTGTGGGTGTCTTTACAGTGCTTGGACTGTAAATATCAAACATAATTCATGGGATGGTGGGTGTGGGGGTGTCATTACAGTGCTTGGACTGTAAATATCAATAGTCAATCATGGGGTGGTGGGTGTGTGGGTGTCATTACAGTGCTTGGACTGTAAATATCAACAGTCATTCATTGGATCGTGAGTGTATGGGTGTCATTAGAGTGTTTTGATTGTAAATGTCAACAGTCATTCATAGGGTGGTGGGTATCATTAGAGTGCTTGGACTGTAAATATCAACAGTCATTCATTGGGTTGTAGGTGTGTGGGTGTCATTACAGTGCTTGGACTGTAAATATCAACAGTCAATCATGAGGTAGTGGGTGTGTGGGTGTCATTAGAGTGCTTAGACTGTAAATATCAACAGTCGATCATATGGTGATATATGGCATTACAGTGATTGGACTGTAAATATCAACAGTCATTCATAGGGTGATGGGTGTGTGGGTGTCATTACTGTGTTTTGACTGTAAATATCAACAGTCATTTATAAAGTGGTGGGTGTTTGAGTGTCATTACATTGCTTGGACTGTAAATATTAACAGTCAATCATGAGGTAGTGGGTGTGTGGGCGTCATTAGAGTGATTAGACTGTAAATATCAACAGTCACTCATAGATCGGTTGGTGACATTTAAGTGATTGGACTGTAAATATCAACAGTCATTAATGGGGTGGTGAGTATTTTGGGTGTTATTATAGTGCATGGACTGTAAATATCAACCATATTTCATGGGGTTGTCGGTGTGTGGGTGTCATTACAGTGCTTTGTCTGTAAATATCAAGAGTCATTCATGGAGTGGTTGGTGTGAGGGTGTCATTACAGTGCTTGGACTGTAAATACCAACAGTCATTCATGGGGTGGTTGGTGTGTGGGTATCATTACAGTGCTTGGACTGTAAATTTCAACAGTCATTCATGGGGTGGTGAGAGTGTGGGTGTCATTGCAGTTCTTGGGCTGTAAATATCAACCATCATTTATTGGGTGGTGTGTGTGTGGGTGTCATTACAGTGCTTGGTCTGTGAATATCAACAGTCATTTATAGGGTTGTAAGTGTGTGGGTATTATTTCAGTGTTTTGACTGTAAATATCAACAGTCATTCAGCGGGTGGTAGGTGTCATTAGAGTGCTTGGACTGTAAATATCAACAGTCATTCATTGGGTGGTGGGTGTGTGGATGTCATTACAGTGCTTGGACTAAAAACATCAACAGTCATTTATGGGGTGGTGGGTGTGTGGGTGTCATTACAGTGCTAGGACTATAAATATTAACCATCATTAAAGGGGTGGTGGGTGAGTGGGTGTCATTACAGTGTTTGGACTGTAAATATCAATAGTCATTCATAGGGTGGTCAGTGTGTGGATGTCATTATAGTGCTTGGACTGTAAATATCAACAGTCAATCATAGGGTGGTGGGTGTGTGGGTGTCATTACAGTGGTTTGATTGTAATTATCAACAGTCATTCATAGGGTGGTGGGTGTCATTACAGTGCTTGGACTGTAAATATCAACAGTCATTCATTGGGTGGTGGTTGTGTGGGTGTCATTACAGTGCTTGGACTGTAAATATCAACCATAATTCATGGGGTGTTGGGTGTGGTTGTGTCATTACAGTGCTTGGACTGTAAATATCAACAGTCAGTCATAGGGTGGTGGGTTAGTTGGTGTCATTACAGTGCTTGGACTGTAAATATCAACAGTCATTCATGGGGTGGTGGGTGTATGAGTGTCATTACAGTGATTTGATTGTAAATATCAACAGTCATTTATAGGGTGGTGGGTATCATTAGAGTGCTTGGACTGTAAATATAAACAGTCATTTATGGGTTTGTGGGTGTGTGGGTGTCATTACAGTGCTTGGACTGTAAATATCAACTATAATTCATGGGGTCGTAGGTGTTGGGGTGTCATTTCAGTGCTTTGATAGTAAATATCAACAGTCATTCATGGGGTGGTGGGTGGTATTACAGTAATTAGACTGTAAATATCAACAGTCATTTATAGGGTGATGAGTGTGTGGGTGTCATTACAGTGCTTGGACTGTAAATATCAACAGTCATTTATAGGGTGGTTAGTGTTCGGTGTCATTACATTGCTTGGACTGTAAATATCAACAGTCAATTATGGAGTGGTGTGTGTGTGGGTGTCATTACAGTGCTTGGACTGTAAATATCAACAGTCAATCATGGAGTGGTGGTTGTGTGGGTGTCATTACAGTGCATGGACTGTAAATATCAACAGTCATTCATGGAGTGGTGGGTGTGGGGGTGTCATTACAGTGCTTGAACTGTAAATATCAACAGTCATTCTTGGGGTGATGGTTGTGTGGGTGTTATTACAGTTCTTTGACTGTAAATATCAACAGTCATTCAGAGGGTGTTAAGTGTCATTAGAATGCTTGGACTGTAAATATTAACAGTCATTCATGGGGTGGTGGGTGTTTTGATGTCATTACAGTGCTTGGACTGAAAATATCAACAGTCATTTATGGGGTTGTGGGTGTGTGGGTGTCATTACAGTGCTTGGACTGTAAATATCAACAGTCATTCATAGGGTGGTGGGTGTGTGAGCCTCATTACAGAGCTTGGACTGTAAATATCAACAGTCATTCATGGGGTGGTGGGTGTGTGGATGTCATTATAGTGGTTGGACTCTAAATATCAACAGTCAATCATGGGGTGGTGGGTGTGTGGGTGTCATTAAACTGCTTGGACTGTAAATATCAACAATCTTTCATAGGGTGGTGGGTGTGTGGGTGTCAATACAGTGTTTTGATTGTAATTATCAACAGTCAATCATAGGGTGGTCCGTGTCATTACAATGTTTGGACTGTAAATATCAACAGTCATCTATAGGGTGGTGGGTGAGTGGGTGTCTTTACAGTGCTTGGACTGTAAATATCAAACATAATTTATGGGATGGTGGGTGTGGGGATCTCATTACAGTGCTTGGACTGTAAATATCAACAGTCAATCATGGGGTGGTGGGTGTGTGGGTGTCATTACAGTGTTTTGATTGTAAATATCAACAGTCATTCATAGGGTGGTGGGTATCATTAGAGTGCTTGGACTGTAAATATCAACAGTCATTAATAAGTTGGTGAGTGTATGGGTGTCATTATAGTGCATGGACCGTAAATATCAACCATATTTCATGGGGTTGTCGGTGTGTGGGTGTCATTACAGTGCTTTGTCTGTAAATATCAAGAGTCATTAATGGGGTGGTGGGTGTGAGGGTGTCATTACAGTGTTCGGACTGTAAATATCAACAGTCATATATGGGGTGGTGGGTGTGTGGGTGTCATTATGGTGCTTGGACTGTAAATAACAACAGTCATTCATGGGGTGGTTGGTGTGTAGGTGTCATTACAGTGCTTGGACTTTAAATATCAAGTCATTAATGGGGTGGTGGGTTTGTGTGTGTCATTATTGCTTGGACTGTAAATATCAACAGTCATTCATGGGGTGGTGGGTGTGTGGTGTCATTATAGTGCTTGGACTGTAAATACCAACAGTCATTCAAGGGGTGGTTGGTGTATGGGTATCATTACAGTGCTTGGACTGTAAATATCAAGTCATTAATGGGGTGGTGGGTGTGTGTGTGTCATTATTGCTTGGACTGTAAATATCAACAGTCATTCATGAGGTGATGGGTGTGTGGGTGTCATTACAGTGCTTGGACTGTAACTATCAACAGTCAATCATGGGGTGGTGGGTGTGTGGGTGTCATTATAGTGCTTGGACTGTAAATATCAACAGTCATTCATAGGGTGGTGGGTGTGTAGGTGTTATTACAGTGCTTTGACTGTAAATATCAACAGTCATTCAGAGGGTGGTGGGTGTCATTAGAGTGCTTGGACTGTAAATATCAACAGTTATTCATGGGGTGGTGGGTGTGTGGGTATTATGAAAGTGTTTGGACTGTAAATATCAACAGTCATTTATGGGGTGGTGAGTGTGTGGGTGTCATTGCAGTTCTTTGACTGTAAATATCAACCATCATTCATTGGGTGGTGTGGGTGTGGGTGTCATTACAGTGCTTAAACTGGGAATATCAACAGTCATTCATGGGTTGGTGAGTGTGTGTGTATTATTACAGTGCTTTGACTGTAAATATCAACAGTCATTCTGAGGGTGGTGGGTGTCATTAGAGTGCTTGGACTGTAAATATCAACAGTCATTCAGAGGGTTGTAGGTGTCATTAGAGTGCTTGGACTGTAAATATCAACAGTTATTTATGGGGTGGTGGGTGTGTGGGTATCATGAAAGTGCTTGGACTGTATATATCAAAAGTCATTCATGGGGTGGTGAGTGTGTGGCTGTCATTGCAGTTCTTGGACTGTAAATATCAACAAACATTCATTGGGTGGTGTGTGTCTGGGTGTCATTACAGTGCTTGGACTGTGAATATTAACAGTCATTCAGAGGGTGGTGGGTGTCAATTTAGTGCTTAGACTGTAAATATCAACAATCATTCATGGGGTGGTGGGTGTGTGGATGTCATTACAGTGCTTGCACTGAAAATATCAACAGTTATTCATGGGGTTGTGGGTGTGTAGGTATCATGAAAGTGCTTGGACTGTAAATATCAACAGTCATTCATGGGGTAGTGAGAGTGTGGGTGTCATTGCAGTTCTTAGACTGTAAATATCAACCATCATTCATTGGGTGGTGTGTGTGTGGGTGTCATTACAGTGCTTGGTCTGTAAATATCAACAGTCATTTATAGGGTTGTGAGTGTGTAGGTATTATTTCAATGCTATGACTGTAAATATCAACAGTCATTCAGCGGGTGGTGGGTGTCATTAGAGTGTTTGGACTGAAAACATCAACAGTCATTTATGTGGTGGTTGGTGTGTGGGTGTCATTACAGTGCTAGGACTATAAATATTAACCATCATTAAAGGGGTGGTGGGTGAGTGGGTGTCATTACAGTGCTTGGACTGTAAATATCAATAGTTATTCATAGGGTGGTCAGTGTGTGGATGTCATTATAGTGCTTGGACTGTAAATATCAACAGTCAATCATAGGGTGGTGGGTGTGTGGGTGTCATTACAGTGGTTTGATTGTAATTATTAACAGTCATTATTAGGGTGGTGGGTGTCATTACAGTGCTTGGACTGTAAATATCAACAGTCATTCATTGGGTGGTGGTTGTGTGGGTGTCATTACAGTGCTTGGACTGTAAATATCAACCATAATTCATTGGGTGGTGGGTGTGGTTGTGTCATTACAGTGCTTAGACTGTAAATATCAACAGTCAGTCATAGGGTGGTGGGTGTGTTGGTGTCATTACAGTGCTTGGACTGTAAATATCAACAGTCATTCATGGGGTGGTGGGTGTATGGGTGTCATTCCAGTGATTTGATTGTAAATATCAACAGTCATTCATAGGGTGGTGGGTATCATTAGAGTGCTTGGACTGTAAATATAAACAGTCATTTATGGGTTTGTGGGTGTGTGGGTGTCATTACAGTGCTTGGACTGTAAATATCAACTATAATTCATGGGGTCGTAGGTGTTGGGGTGACATTACAGTGCTTTGACTGTAAATATCAACAGTCATTCATGGGGTGGTGGGTGTTATTACGGTGCTTGGACTGTAAATATCAACAGTCATTCATAGGGTGATGAGTGTGTGGGTGTCATTACAGTGCTTGGACTGTAAATATCAACAGTCATTTATAGGGTGGTTGGTGTTTGGTGTCATTACATTGCTTGGACTGTAAATATCAACAGTCAATCATGGGGTGGTGGGTGTGTGGGTGTCATTACAGTGCTTGGACTGTAAATATCAACAGTCAATCATTGAGTGGTGGGTGTGTTGGTGTCATTACAGTGCTTGGAATGTAAATATCAACTGTCATTCATAGGGTGATAGGTGTGTGAGTGTTATTACAGAGCTTGGACTGTAAATATCAACAGTCATTCATGGAGTGGTGGGTGTATGGGTGTCATTACAGTGCTTGGACTGTAAATATCAACAGTCATTCTTGGGGTGATGGTTGTGTGGGTGTTATTACAGTTCTTTGACTGTAAATATCAACAGTCATTCAGAGGGTGTTGGGCGTCATTAGAGTGCTTGGACTGAAAATATCAACAGTCATTTATGGGGTTGTGGGTGTGTGGGTGTCATTACAGTGCTTGGACTGTAAATATCAACAGTCATTCTTGGGGTGATGGTTGTGTGGGTGTTATTACAGTTCTTTGACTGTAAATATCAACAGTCATTCAGAGGGTGTTGGGTGTCATTAGAGTGCTTGGACTGTACATATTAACAGTCATTCATGGGGTGGTGGGTGTTTGGATGTCATTACAGTGCTTGGACTGAAAATATCAACAGTCATTTATGGGGTTGTGGGTGTGTGGGTGTCATTACAGTGCTTGGACTGTAAATATCAACAGTCATTCATAGGGTGGTGGGTGTGTGAGTGTCATTACAGAGCTTGAACTGTAAATATCAACAGTCATTCATGGGGTGGTGGGTGTGTGGATGTCATTATAGTGGTTGGACTGTAAATATCAACAGTCAATCATGGGGTGGTGGGTGTGTTGGTGTCATTACAGTGCTTGGACTGTAAATATCAACAGTCTTTCATGGGGTGTGTGGGTGTCATTACAGTGTTTTGATTGTAATTATCAACAGTCAATCATAGGGTGGTGGGTGTCATTACAGTGTTTGGACTGTAAATATTAACAGTCATTTATAGGGTGATGGGTGAGTGGGTGTCTTTACAGTGCTTGGACTGTAAATATCAAACATAATTTATGGGATGGTGTGTGTGGGGGTGTCATTACAGTGCTTGGACTGTAAATATCAACAGTCAATCATGGGGTGGTAGGTGTGTGGGTGTCATTACAGAGTTTTGATTGTAAATATCAACAGTCATTCATAGGGTGGTGGGTATCATTAGGGTGCTTGGACTGTAAATATCAACAGTCATTAATAAGTTGGTGAGTGTATGGGTGTCATTATAGTGCATGGACCGTAAATATCAACCATATTTCATGGGGTTGTCGGTGTGTGGGTGTCATTACAGTGCTTTGTCTGTAAATATCAAGAGTCATTCATAGGGTAGTGGGTGTGAGGGTGTCATTACAGTGTTCGGACTGTAAATATCAACAGTCATTTATGGGGTGGTGGGTGTGTGGGTGGCATTATGGTGCTTGGACTGTAAATACCAACAGTCATTCATGGGGTGGTTGGTGTGTAGGTGTCATTACAGTGCTTGGACTGTAAATATCAAGTCATTAATGGGGTGGTGGGTGTGTGTGTGTCATTATTGCTTGGACTGTAAATATCAACAGTCATTCATGGGGGGGTGGGGGATGTCATTACAGTGCTTGGACTGTAAATATCAATAGTCAATCATAGGGTTGTGGGTGTGTGGGTGTCATTACAGTGGTTTGATTGTAATTATCAACAGTCATTCATAGGGTGGTGAGTGTCATTACAGTGCTTGGACTGTAAATATCAACAGTCATTTATTGGGTGGTGGTTGTTTGGGTGTCATTACAGTGCTTGGACTGTAAATATCTACAGTCATTCATGGGGTGGTGGGTGTGGTTGTGTCATTACAGTGCTTAGACTGTAAATATCAACAGTCAGTCATAGGGTGGTGGGTGTTTTGGTGTCATTACAGTGCTTGGACTGTAAATATCAACAGTCATTCATGGGGTGGTGGGTGTATGGGTGTCATTACAGTGATTTGATTGTAAATATCAACAGTCATTCATAGGGTGGTGGGTATCATTAGAGTGCTTGGACTGTAAATATAAACAGTCATTTATGGGTTTGTGGGTGTGTGGGTGTCATTACAGTGCTTGGACTGTAAATATCAACTATAATTCATTTGGTCGTGGGTGTTGGGGTGTCATTACAGTGCTTTGACTGTAAATATCAACAGTCAATTATAAGGTGATGAGTGTGTGGGTGTCATTACAGTGCTTGGACTGTAAATATCAACAGTCATTTATAGGATGGTTGGTGTTTGGTGTCATTACATTGCTTGGACTGTAAATATCAAAAGTCATTTATAGGGTGGTTAGTGTTCGGTGTCATTACATTGCTTGGACTGTAAATATCAACAGTCATTCATAGGGTGGTGGGTGTGAGAGTGTCATTACAGAGCTTGGACTGTAAATATCAACAGTCATTCATGGGGTGGTGGGTGTGTGGATGTCATTATAGTGCTTGGACTGTAAATATCAACAGTCAATCATGGGGTGGTGGGTGTGTGGGTGTCATTACAGTGTTTGGACTGTAAATATCAACAGTCTTTCATGGGGTGGTGGGTGTGTGGGTGTCATTACAGTGTTTTGATTGTAATTATCAACAGTCAATCATAGGGTGGTGGGTGTCATTAGAGTGTTTGGACTGTAAATATCAATAGTCATTTATAGGGTGGTGGGTGTGTGGATGTCTTTACAGTGCTTGGAATGTAAATATCAAACATAATTCATGGGATGGTGGGTGTGTGGGTGTCATTACAGTGCTTGGACTGTAAATATCAACAGTCAATCATGGGGTAGTGGGTGTGTGGGTGTCATTACAGTGTTTTGATTGTAAAAATCAACAGTTATTCATAGGGTGGTGGGTATCATTAGAATGCATGGACTGTAAATTTTAACAGTCATTCATTGGGTTGTGGGTGTGTGGGTGTCATTACAGTGCTTGGACTGTAAATATCAACAGTTAATCATGAGGTAGTGTGTGTGTGGGTGACATTAGAGTGCTTGGACTATAAATATTAACAGTCAATCATAGTGTTGTGGGTGGCATTACAGTGATTGGACTGTAAATATCAACAGTCATTCATAGGGTGATGTGTGTGTGGGTGTCATTACAGTGTTTGGACTGTAAATATCAACAGTCATTTATAGAGTGGTGGGTATTTGAGTGTCATTACATTGCTTAGACTGTAAATATTAACAGTCAATCATGAGGTAGTGGGTGTGTGGGTGTCATTAGAGTGCTTATACTTTAAATATCAACAGTCATTCATAGATTGGTGGGTGTCATTTGAGTGCTTGGACTGTAAATATCAAGTCAATAATGGGGTGGTGGGTGTGTGTGTGTCATTATTGCTTGGACTGTAAATATCTACAGTCATTCATGGAGGGGGGGTGGCATTAGAGTGCTTGGACTGTAAATATCAACAGTCATTCATGAGGTGATAGGTGTGTGGGTGTCATGACTGTGAATATCAACAGTCATTTATGGGGTGGTGAGTGTGTGGGTATTATTACAGTGCTTTGACTGTAAATATCAACAGTCATTCAGAGGGTGGTGGGTGTCATTAGAGTTCTTGGACTGTATATATTAACAGTCATTTATGGGGTGTTGGGTGTGTGGATGTCATTACAATGCTTGGACTGAAAATATCAACAGTCATTTATGGGGTAGTGGGTGTGTGGGTGTCATTACAGTGCTTGGACTATAAATATCAACCATCATTTATGGGGTGGTGGGTGAGTGGGTTTTCATTACTTTGCTTGGACTATAAATATCAACAGTCATTCATAGGGTGGTGGGTGTGTGAGTGTCATTACAGAGTTTGGACTGTAAATATTAACAGTCATTCATTGGGAGGTGGGTTTGTGGATGTCATTACAGTGCTTGGACTGTAAATATCAACAGTCAATCATAGGGTGGTGGGTGTGTGAGTGTCATTACAGTGCTTGGACTGTAAATA